>CAJQUN010000002.1:38832275-40091253 GCA_907163345.1 Haberlea rhodopensis
AATCCAAATCATATTTAGTCCAACAAATGATTATTAATAAATCTGGACATCACAATTCTCCCCAACATATAAAATTTCATCCTCGAAATTTCAACGCATGCTTACCATAAAAGCCAACTGTAAAAATTTACGTACCCTATATAGCTCGATATAGTGACTTTACCATCTGTAGGATGACAGTCATCGGAATCATCGTGGCTCACACATGTGCCCCATTGCACCAACGATCGCAAGAAGTGTTTAACCGTCAAGCTTCTTTGTCATATCTCACTGCATGTGTACTTTCATCGACACAATTCCATTGCACAATCTTATTTCCCGTCATATACTTTCATCACAGTACCCATCATATAATCTCGTTAAACCATGTAATCCATGCCTTCATGTATATTCAAGAATATATGACAATACACCAACATTTATCTTGGTTAACTTCATACCTGTGTCGTTTCAAATTTATGCAAATTGTACCTGTTGGGATATGCCTTAAGACATATCATTAGATGATTGTTTATGACATACAATGTAATATGATTTTATGAAATGGCAATTCATTATTATATATTATTCGATTAACTGTGCAATGTGAATAAATATATATGTTAATGTCCTTAGAATAATATTGTATTATTCTTAAAGATGTCCCTAGTCAAGTATTATCATGAATGTTGATGCATGATTTATCTTATGTTTTAGATTGATAATTGTATTACACATATATGTAGATATGTATACAACTATATGTAGTGGACATATTTTAAATTATCAAACTAATCATGAGATCAATAAATCCCTCTAAAATATTAAGTTTTAGATGCCTTCCAAAATTAAAAGTACTCGTCAAAAACTTCGATTGTACATATGTGGGTTTGCCAAAGCAAAGCACTGTGGCAATCTTAGTAAGGTGCGAAAGGATAAAAGTGATATCCGTTATACTTTAAATTGGGTACGACTTAACTAGGTTATCTCAATAGGATTGGGACCCTAGAGGCATGGGTTGGATAATAATTCATTTGATGAATTGAACAAAGTGTTGTTCGTCCAACTATCCAAGAATTACATGTGATGTAATTGACAAAGTGTTGTCTACCTAAATAACCGAGTCTTGGGCGATTAGCCAAAGCTAACTCAAGATTAGGCGAAATATGGATCTTGGCCCACTAAAGGTTTCGAGGGTTGATATTTTTTAAACAAAATAGTGGGAGCATCATTTAATATAAGACCATGTTAAATGATTAAATCATAAACTTATTTTGCATATTTATATTGTAGATATCCATGGCAACTAACAATACAACAAGCACATTATCACTGCGATCGGTCCTTGAGAAGGACAAATTAAATGGGACAAACTTCCTAGACTGGTATAGGAATCTGAGGATAGTCCTCGAGCAAGAAAAGAAACAATATGTCCTAGAGGAACCCTTACCTGTTGAGGAACCTCCCCTGACGGCTACAAGAGCCGATAAGGATGCTTACAAGAAGCATCAGAATGACGCACTTGATGTTGGCTGCCTTATGCTTGCCACCATGAACTCTGAGCTTCAGAAGCAACATGAGGAAATGGAGGCGTTCGATATGATCGAACACTTAAAGCAATTGTACCAACAGCAAGCTAGACAAGAGAGGTATGACGTCTCTAAAGCGTTGTTCCAGTGCAGGATGGTAGAGGGAGCCTAGTTGGAACTCATGTGCTCAAGATGATTGGGTACATTGAGAATCTGGAGAAGCTGGGTTTTCCATTGGACCAAGAGTTGGCCACCGATGTGATCTTGCAATCGTTGCCTGAGAGCTTCAGTCAATTTGTAGTAAATTACAATATGACTGACATGGAAAAGACTCTACCATAATTGCTTGGTATGTTGAGAACATATGAAGCAAATGCAAAGAAGACTAAGGCCACAAATGTTCTTATTGTGAATAAGGGCAAAGGAAAGGCCAAAGCTAAAGGCAATAAGAAAGCAAAGAAGGTCTTTGTTAAATCTAAGCCAAAGTCTTATGCACTGAAGCCAAAGGGAGGGATAGCAAAGGAAGGGAACTGTTTCCATTGCGGTGAGACCGACCATTGGAAAAGAAACTGCAAAGTATATCTGGAGGATCTAAAGAAAGGAAGTGTGACTTCCACTTCAGGTATTTTTGTTATAGAAGTCAATTTATCTACTTCTTCATCATGGGTATTAGATACTGGATGTGGATCTCACATTTGTGTAAATGTGCAGGACCTCAAAAAGAGTAGATTGTTGGCGAAAGGCGAAGTTGATCTCCGAGTTGGAAATGGAGCAAGAGTTGCTGCATTAGCTATAGGAGATTATTATTTACCTTTGCCTTCTGGTTTATCATTGATTTTAAAAGACTGTTATTTTGTGCCATCCATTACCAAAAACATTATTTCTATTTCTTGTTTAGACAAGTGTGGATTTTTATTTATGATAAAGGATAACTGTTGTTCTATTTATTTAAATGATATGTTTTATGCTAGTGCACAAATGGTGAATGGTCTTTATTTATTAAATCTTGATATGCCTATCTATAGCATAAATACTAAAAGGATTAAAAATAATGATTGTAATCCGACTTATCTCTGGCATTGTCGCTTGGGCCACATAAACGAGAACCGCATATCTAAACTTCATAAGGATGGAGTATTAGATTCATTTGATTTTGAATCATATGAAACATGCGAATCTTGTTTAATGGGCAAGATGACTAAAGCCCCTTTCAAGGGACATGTTGAAAGGGCAAATGTTTTATTGGGACTAATACATAGTGATGTATGTGGACCAATAAGTACACAAGCTAGAGGTGGTTTTCAATACTTCGTTACATTTACTGATGACCTCAGTAGATATGGGTATGTGTACCTAATGAAACATAAGCATGAAACCTTTGAAAAGATCAAAGATTTCAAGAATGAAGTACAAAACCAACTTGGCAAAAGTATCAAAATCCTTCGATCAGATCGAGGAGGTGAATACTTAAGCCAAGAGTTTCATGACTATCTAAAGGAGTGTGGGATAGTCCCACAACTCACTCATCCGTGTACTCCACAATGGAATGGTGTATCCGAGAGGAGAAATCGAACCTTGTTGGACATGGTTAGATCAATGATGAGTCATGCAGATCTTCCGATATCGTTTTGGGGACACGCTCTAGAAACAGCGATTTTCTTACTGAACCGTGTTCCATCTAAATCAGTGGAAAAGACACCATATAAGATATGGACTGGGAAGCGTCCTAGTATGTCTTTTATGAAGATTTGGGGTTGTGAGGCTTTCGTTAGACATCACTCCACTAACAAACATGGACTCAAATCTGATAAGTGTTTATTTGTGGGGTATCCTAAGGAAACGAAAGGATACTATTTCTATTATCCCACCGAGAACAAAGTAGTTGTTGCTCGGACTGGTGTATTTCTTGAAAGAGAATTTATTTCTAGAAAAACCAGTGGGGGAGAAATAGAACTTAGTGAAGTTCAACCACAAGAAAACACTGAACCTGAGATTGAGATGGAAACAGAGCAGGCTCCGCAAGCTGTTGTGGAAGAAGTACCTGCTCAAGAGACACAAGCCCAGCGTAGGTCTGTAAGAGAACACCGGGAGCCACAGAGATATGGATTTCTTGTGACTCAACAAGGTGACTTACTACTTATTGATGAGGATGAGCTGTCATCTTATCAACAAGCTATAATGGGCACTGATTCTGAGAAATGGCAAGAGGCCATGAAATCTGAGGTGGAATCCATGTATGCAAACCAAGTATGGACTTTGGTTGATCCACCTGAAGGGGTACGACCCATAGGGTGCAAATGGATTTTCAAGAAAAAGACCGATATGGATGGTAATGTACAAACCTATAAAGGTCCGCTGGTTGCAAAAGGATTCAAACAAATTCATAGTATTGACTATGATGAAACCTTTTCACCAGTGGCCATGGTTAAATCCATAAGGATCTTACTTACAATAGCTGCATTTCATGATTATGAAATCTGGCAGATGGATGTCAAAACAGCTTTCCTTAATGAAAATCTGCTCGAGGATGTGTACATGACACAACCCGAGGGTTTTGTCGATCCAAAGGATGCTGGAAAGATATGCAAGCTACAACCATCCATTTATGGATTGAAGCAAGCATCTCGGAGTTGGAATCTTTGTTTTGATGATGCAATCAAAGAGTTTGGTTTTATCAAAAACGTAGATGAACCTTGTGTCTACAAGAAGGTCAGTGGGAGCGTAATCATTTTCCTAGTGTTGTATGTAGATGACATACTTCTCATTGGGAATGATATCCCTGCCTTACAATCTGTAAAGATTTGGCTAGGGAACTGCTTTTCGATGAAACACTTGGGAGAAGCCACCTATGTATTAGGAATCAAGATCTATAGAGATAGATCAAGAAGGCTTCTTGGCCTAAGTCAAAGTACATACATAGACAAAGTGCTTAAAAGGTTTAGCATGCAAGAATCAAAGAAAGGATTCGTGCCTATGACACATGGTATATATCTCTCGAAGGAACAGTGTCCTTCAACACCAGATGAGAGACAACGCATGAGTAAGATTCCATATGCGTCAGTATTGGATCTATCATGTATGCCATGATATGTACTCGTCCCAATGTATCGTATGCTTTGAGCATGATGAGCAGATATCAAGTTGATCCAGGTGAAGGTCACTGGATTGCTGTCAAGAATATCCTGAAGTACTTGAGAAGAACTAAGGATACATTCTTGATTTATGGAGGTGAGGAAGAGCTCAATGTAATAGGTTACACTGATGCAAGCTTCCAAACCGACAAAGATGATTATCGATCGCAATCTGGATATGTGTATTGCCTAAATGGAGGTGCTGTGAGCTGGAAGAGTTCAAAGCAAGAAACAGTAGCCGATTCTACAACGGAAGCTGAGTATATTGCTGCCTCGAATGCAGCAAAGGAAGCTGTTTGGATTAGGAAGTTCATTTCTGAACTTGGAGTGGTGCCTCATCCGATAGAACTCTATTGTGACAACTATGGAGCGATCGCATTGGCTAAGGAACCTAGATCTCACCAAAGATCCAAGCACATACTTCGGCGCTTTCATTTCATTCGAGAAATCGTTGAAAGGGGAGATGTTATAATATGCAAAGTACCAACATATGATAATGTATCTGACCCATTGACGAAGCCACTGTCACAGCAGAAGCATGATCGTCATACTAGATCTCTAGGCATTAGGTACATGTCTGAGTGGTCTTAGTGCAAGTGGGAGATTTGTTGGGATATGCCCTAAGACATATCATTAGATGATTGTTTATGACATACAATATAATATGATTTTATGAAATGGCAATTCATTATTATATATTATTCGATTAACTGTGCAATGTGAATAAATATATATGTTAATGTCCTTAGAATAATATTGTATTATTCTTAAAGATGTCCCTAGTCAAGTATTATCATGAATAGGGATAATGATAATACGTAGAGACTAGTATATGTTGATTGATGAACTGTTCATTGATATGAGATATCAAATCAACACATGGGTACATGTTAGATAACGATGTACTGGACAGACCCACCATGAGAATGCTACATGGATAGTTATATGAGTGTCATAAGCAATTCTCATAGTGATAATAATGTATGTAATCCTTACGACTTGTGATCATCAGAGATCCCAACATAAGGAGTTATGTATCTTGATATTGTCAAACGTTACCCGTAACAGGGTAAACTATAAAGGCGACTATTGGATACACTACGAATTATGTAGAGGGATGTTGACTGATCGAGATAGGATTTGTCCCTCCTATATAACAGGAGAAGTGTTTTGCCCTTGATCAAGTGAGAACTAAAATGCATGGCCATGCTCGAATGAGTCGATATGTGATATCGAGCTTATTCGTTTATTCTAGTTCTACTTGGGGATCAAGAAATAAAGATTGAATATACGAGTATGACTATTCCATGACTCGTGTTCAATCTAAACACAAAGGACAAAGGGATTAAGTTACATGGTTAATATTATCACAAGTTCTAAAGGTTATGTTGAGTCATTGACATTCTTGTAATTTGGGTAGCATTGATGTGTTGCTAGATACCGCTCAATGCTTGCGACATAAAATGAGATTTTATGTCACTATCAACATTACAAGATCCTATCGGGTCGCACAAAAAAAAAACAATTCAAATCATTCCAACCTAATTTTTGAAGCACACGGCCGCACCACCTTGCTTGCTCTCGGTTTTTCATAGCCAAAGAGAATTCAAGGAAATTCCGTGCCATCTTTCGATTTAGAATCGAGTGTGTTTCTTGTTACGGTTTAAGAACTTGTCTAGCAACTTGTTCTTAAACTATCCCTTCATTCGATTTGATCATGTGGATACCGTTGAGGCAAAACTTGACAAGTTTTGCTAGTGACTCGAAGGAGACGTTGGACGTGGTGCTGCTCCGTGGAATCTGCTCAAACACGCTACAAGGGTGAGACTTTTGTAAACCTTCATCCAATATGAACCCCTATGTTATATCCGCGGTTTAGTAATCCAAAATTTTATTATTCCGCTGCGTTCCATGCTTGTTGGATTACTTACAGTACCAACATCATCACCATCGTCCGTATGAAGTAACAGTACTCTTGAGCCTTTCCGCATCAATCTTTCATATATCACCTCCTGGCTATTATCTGGTGCAAGGTAATGACTAGAAAACCCATTAGTCATTCTCTCATACGTATATACACATTATACACACCAACAGCCACAGACCATCAGTATCAAATCATGATAAATGGCTTAACACCAATATTCTCATGTCACGATTATACTTATCTAAAACAAGGCATCAACATCTATATCGAATAGCCCGTGACATACCTTTGTAGATGGAATTATCTACAATACACAATGGCATCATAATATCATGTTCATCGCAGCACTCACATACTCTTAAGTATCAATATTTCCAATTTACATTACCCAACTATTATCTGTCATAGGGCAAGTATAAAAACTCGTTAGTATTTCTCAAATACTCATAAGATAATACGTACCTTGTCATTTACGCATTTTGATATTCATAATGTTTCTGTCATCAAACATTAATTCCCTGCATCAAAAGTTTCACGCAGTTCTATACACAACATGTTACAGCACACTATCTCATAGGGTGATTGAAATTTAACATAAGAATTAATTGCATGCCTCAATGACGCAATTTATATCAATCTTTAACTCATCCTCGAAACATAATAATTCATTAATCATGGATATTCACAATTAACACATGTCCACACACGACATTCGTAGTAATCACGCGTCATCCCGTAACGTACTCATGTCATCCCGTGACACACTCATTAAACTCATGTCTATCTGATTGTATTCCATTCAACATAATAGTTGATTAATCAATTATTAATCCCACCACATACAAAACTAGCATGCTTTCACAACAATAATTATCATCACAAAATGATTAACATCTATTTTCAATATCTCATCACTACACACCGTAGATATGAGAGTGTTATCACAGAGGTTACACCCCTTCTTGCCCACTACCGCAACAAAATATGAATATGACACATCTAGGTTCCACTTCAATTCCATTATCAACTTTTCTACATGTACATGATTTCTAAATCAATATAAATCAACAAAATAACTCGAATCAACATATATCAATATGTTCAACCAACTGAAACGGTTTACCTCGATACTTCGTCCTCCTGGATCGATCCAATATCCTCTTGGGCCTAAATCACATATACCCAATGAGCAACAACATAACTGTACATAGCACAACTTCTATTGGCATCTGCAATCAAAGCATCATCAATACTCATTGCTAACACAATTGTGGTACAACAGCATTCATCGCTAATCACCATAGTGGTACTAAAAATATTCATTGCTAACACAATAGCAATGCATCAATCTTCATCGCCCTACGGCGGTACATAATACTCATCGCCACTACTGGCATACATATAATATCCATAATCACAATGAATATACATCCTTAAAACAACAAGATGTAATAACACTTACTATACACAGTTGATCCACACTTGATCCTTTAATTGTCCATGCTCTCAACATAAATATTCCACAAAATATGATTTCATATCAATACACAAATTGATATACTCATCATCAACAGAATAGCGGAATGAGACGTCGCTATATATATATCGGTGGCAAGAACCATCGCCATAGAATCAGCGGAATGCACTATCGCTAAACACATGTCTGGTGGCATGAGCCATCGCCAATGACATAGCGGAAAGAGGCATTGCTATACATGTACCCGGCGGCATAAACCATCGCCAATCAATATAGCGGAATGAGACATCGCTATCAATATACCTGGCGGCATGAACCATCGCCAACCAATATAGCGGAATGAGACATCGCTATCAATATACCTGGCGGCATGAACCATCGCCAACCAATATAGCGGAATGAGACATCACTATCAATATACCTGGCGGCATGAACCATCGCCAACCAATATAACGGAATGAGCCTTCGCTATCAATATACCTGGCGGCATGAACCATCGCCAACCAATATAGCAGAATGAGACATCGCTATCAATATCGATAATGTGGTTGTTCCGGTCTTGTTATAGCAGCGGAATTTTAGGACCCCTCGCTTCGACATATAGCGGCATCATATGATATCCCTCGCTTCGACAATGACAGCAGCAAATATCATATTACCATCGCTTCATATGACAGCGGCAAGTACCTCCCTCGCTCGAATATAACAACCACCGGAACTTCCACTAGCTCCATGTACCTGCATCCAGGTTAATACAACAGTTCACAAATCCTCCTACGTCATATCGGCGGCTCAATAATATCCCTCGCTTCGACAATGACAGCGGCAATTTTTATGATCCATCGCTGATTATATACCCGTAGTAGGACGCTAAAAGTAACACATTGTATATTCAATAACAATTGAAATCATACCACAATATTCCACTGTCTGTTGTCAACCATCACTGTCCTTAGACAACATAACACATTTTCCATTTCCTGATTTTCCTACAAAATCAGATTCCTTAGCACATAACATATGGAGTGCCAGACATTACCGTTAATGCCATCCCATCGCACTCTACACGATTCCTGCAACCACAATGATTAGTAATACCATTTTCCATATCGTAAAAGCACATACGCAATTAGTTGTGTCACACAACATTAATACCATCATGTATAAATATGTGCTACCAATTCGCTCTGATACCACTAATGTAAGGCCCCAACCCTTTAACTCGTCATTAGTTCATTTATGACGTCGTATGCGTATAGATTTTTCATTTTCTTTTCATTCTTTAAAAAGAATCATTTCATGTTTCCCATAATCCCATCACATAAATAATGTTCAACATTATATGATCATCTCTACCATAAAATAGACTCAAAGATTTCGTCCATTACTATCCCCATTACACCACTTTTATATTCTGGGTATTTTTATAAAAATTTGGGCAGAGTCTCCCCATAAACTGAGTTATCCGGAAATAAAAACACATCACATAACATAACTCCCGACCAGGGACAACACAATACTAAGCAGAATCTAGAAACACTAAATAAATTCCCAGCCAGGGAAGACACCACACTAATAAGACAACAAAAGTGGGTTTCAACACCCTTTTACAGTCCATATACAGATACAAGTGCTCACAGAAGAGCAACGAATAACGGATACTCATCCGGATGCATGATTAATATATATACCAACAGCTCAACCTCGTATATCGGCTCAATCTCATACTACGCTTCTGGAAGCATCATCCAACAAAGTTCGAGCCTAGCACTCCTAGGCAGTATCGTACCTGTTGTACCTGTTTCAACAGAAACAGCCCCCACACAGGGTGAGCATACTCCAACTCAATATTCAATCACAAATCGATATACAAAATCATAATGCAACAGTTTAGATTATTCAAAACTCATAAAATATACTCCCTGTACAATTCCGAATTTGTATAGCTTCCACACACTGTTCCTGTTTCAAACTCACGCACCTTCATAATGTCAAGTTTAGTATTATCACTGAAAATATGATACCCAACAACGCTTATGAATTCAATACAACAACAATACATTATTTACGCTCAAACATAAATAGTTCAACATCAATTTAAACCTGGTTATCCCACTATCTCATTCTCGATACTTTCTCATATCGCTCATGCCCACGGCATCACTACTCAACAAGTATAATCGGATCACGTACCACTACATGTCCACCATAACTCGTATATGAAACTCAATTATTAAAGTCAAACACTTACCTGAAACATCATATTCAAAACTACATATATGCATGAATGTATAGATACTAGATATACCTGCTCGTACGTCACCACGTACCTTATAGTAGACAACATGAACAAGCTATCATCAACGTCCTAAGTCTCCTGTAGAGTCTATATCGAATATCAATTCAATATTAGCTCATAATCCAAGCAATGAATATCCATCAATAGTTCTTACTTTCATTTCCATATCACAAATCAATAACTCAATATTATGAATCAAATCATAATCAATACTTTGATGCACACATCCTCACATAAATCATGATATTTCATTGGTGATGCAAAACCCCATTTTCTCCCATCATCCGCTACATCACACACATAATGCAGGATACACACACCCATACGTGCAAGATCACGCCCAACTCACATAGCAGTTAACTAGACACACCAGTTCAACAGAGGGAAATGAAGTGCAAGGGTGTATGCATAATAACATCCAACTAGTGTCTAACTAAAACAATCCAATTAAGTCAATTAACATGTTCCAAACATTCAAACCCACACCGAGGTGATTCAAACCAAGACATGAAAGGAAGAATCCGTGTTTATAAGATATTCCATAATTTATATCAAATTCCCTTAATTATAACATAAGATCCTTTATTACTTTAAATTCAACTCTAAACAAATTAAAGATGCATTGGTTCTATAATTCTTGATTTAGAACTCACTACTAAGAGTAGTAATTCAATAAAGTGACATAATTAACAATTTATTCTCAACAATCAACCATCCATTAAAGTGAGTTATAATTAGACCCCTAACAATTCATAGCATATATATATATTCCAATACATATAATTATAGGCATAGAACCTCCAAACATGTAATCATCACTTAGATACCAAACTACAAATTGGAACCACATACCAACATGTAAGAATCAATGCATAAATCCTTACAATACCCACTAACACATGTATAACACACACCCACACACCTAGCAGCACACACACATGCACACACAGTACACACACGCCCACACAGTACACGACCCAAACCATACACAGATGCACCATACCATTTAATTCACACAAAACCAACCAAGATATCACCTTCAAGTCCAAAAATTGAACCACATTAGCAAACCCTTCCAAAATGCTAGTAAAAATCGAACCAAAGTTTCATCAAAATTTCGAGGGATTTCAGAGGAATAACGACTGAAGGATGAGGAGGATTACCCACAAAAATATTGGAAGAAATCGCCCCAAAATCGGAAAATTTTGGAAATTCGAATCGCTGCGCTTCCTTGCAAGATCCGAACGCAATCCGCAATGAAACCTCATGTTCTTGGTATGGAAAGTTGCGCCTGGAAGAGACGAAGATGATGGTGGTTTGGACGCGCCGGAAGGAGGTCCGACGGCGGCGTGCGCGCCACTTTGGCGGCGAGTGGTCGGACATACACGATGATCCAACAGAGAAGAAAAGAGAGGATCGGGTTTTAGTGCGTGAGTTTACACATTTTACTATGTGTTCCGAAAATGCCCAACATAACATATTTATTTTTTGTACCTGGCCCGGTTTTGTACATCGAAGTGTCGCCGGTGTACTGATATATTATTTATAGACAACGATTGGGATTTATACACACTCCAAAAACCCAAAACTTAAATTCTTCATTTTAATTAGCTTATCTCTAAAATATTATTGGATTATATTTTACAATCTCAAAATATTTTATGATCCGATTAACTTGTCAGTTGACCTTCACTTGGTCAATTCCACTTCTAATTAATTAATTCTAAAATTAATTATCAATAAAAACCAAATCATATTTAGTCCAACAAATGATTATTAATAAATCTGGACATCACAATAGGTCTTTTGTCTTTTCCTGCATCCGATCTGTCGGGTTTGGAACGGAATCCTTTCCCGAATTCTGGTTCTTTCTGCTCCAAGCATGCTTGGCAGACCCAATCTTTCCATCAGCCAATATGTGCCATATTGCAGAATTTTCGGTAAGTTTCTTTGCTTGCAGGAATCTTGTTCTCCCAAAGAATTCTCCTCTTTGTTTCGAAGAGCTCTTCGGCAAATCCTGTTGTTGTTCCTATCATGGAATTCAGCATGAATGTTCCATTAGTTGAATTCTGAAATAACTTGAATGAGTATTTAACTTTGTCCTTTTCTGTTAGACAAGCCCAAAGACCCCATGCTCGTCTGGTTGAGGCTTCGTCTTTAGTGATGGCCCCAACTAACACTGATACTTCCTCTGGTATCGCCATTTTAATATTTTTAAGGCGTTCCCATCTGGTCGTCTTAGCTTGATAAAGTGAAAAGCCTCAATAAAGCATTTCTTTGCTGGTTCTGGAGCGGCACTGAAAAATACAACTCCAAGATATCTACTCGAGCCAATGTGGATTATTGGCCCATGTCTTGCGAACAGCTTCTCTGGTCCATTTTGATAATTTTGAGATTTCAGAGAACGCCGGTGCAACAGTATAAACCAAAGCAAGAGCTCCAAAATTATACCATTCATGTACTTCGTTTGGATGGCTACCTAGTTTCATCCAAACCCTCAGATATTTTTCGGAGATATCAACAATTATTTTGTATGGGTTGATGCCTCGTCTGGTAATCAGTTTCTCCCAAGTGCGTTGGTAATCCTGCGTAGGAAAGAAACTAAATTCTCATTAATTTGAAACCAGGAGTGGCTATCTGTGGCCTAAGGTTCAACTCTCCATCTTTTACCCCAGAGATGCTGGGTTGACTTGAAGGTTCAGATTGTGATGACACCTAACCCTTAACATTCGCTACAACTTGTACATCCTCAATGAATGCATCATCTGCAGCACCTGTGATAGGGGTATGTGAATCCCTTCCTCTGGATTAGATGACCCCCATTCTATAAACACTCCTTTTTGCACCGTTGGAGATGCGGCCTGGAGGATAGACCCCTTCAAGACTTCGAACAAGCGTTCTTGGGCTTGAAGGCAAACTCGTATATGACAAGAAAATAGGTCCCGATCTGCCTGTTATAGTCATTCTGTGACCTCAACATTGAGACAAAGAGTCCCAAAATCTCATTCAAGGATCTCCAGGTTTTTCCTGAGATGCCTAACTCGTTTGAGGGTATCGCTAGCAACGTGTCCCTCCATCTCGTGTCAAGAAATTTGTAAGAACATTTTTATCAGATTTCACAATGACAATATCATAATCATAATATTTGCATTCAGCTCGCCATCTTAGACTTTTAGCATTTTCTGATTTTGATTCAATTTTATTTTTCAGAAAAGACTTAAGACTTGTATTATCCATTTTCAAAATGAATTTCTTTGCAAGTAAAAATAACGGCCATTTTTAAAAGCCTTTCGAACTGCAAAGGACTCCTTCTCGTTGATGTGCCATCTGAAAGCTTTGCTGTTGTCAAATAGACAGCTGCAATATCTGCATGACACTTCTCCATCTGGTGTGACCTTCATAAGAATAACAGCCCACCAATGATCATTGGCATCTGTGTATAAAACAAGTTCATCCTCGTCATTTAGTATTGCAAGCTTTATTAGCTGCCTGCAAACTTATTTTAGCTATTTGACGGCTTGTCTATGATATTCATTCCACTCAAACTTAAAATCTTTTTTGAGTAGTTGACTGAACACCTTTATGTGGCTTGCTAGTTCGTTGATGAACATTCCAGCAAAGTTAACAACTCCCAGAAAACTTTGAAGTTGCTTTAAATCATTGATGTCATCCTGATATCCTTGCACTTTCTCAACAATATGATTTGCAAGATGATTCCAGAGTCGTCGATCTCAATTCCAAGGAACTCAATCTGTCTTGTAGCAATCACTGCCTTCCTTTCGGAGAGTACTAATCCTTCATTGTAACAAACATCTGAAAATATTTCCAAATGTTTAAAATGTTCTTTCATGTTTTTTGACTCAATGAGGATGTCGTCAATATACACAAACATGAAGCTGAAGTAATCTTTAAAAAGATTATCCATCTTTCTTTGATATATCTAGGGGCATTTGCCAATTCCATTGGCATGACATTCCAGATATAGTGTCCTTGTGGTGGGGAGAATGATGTAAACCTTTTGTTAGCTTCCTCCATCTTAATCTGGTAAAATCAAGACTTACAACCGAACATAGAAAACACCTTGGTATTTTTGATGCTATTTACCAAATGCTCTCTGCTTGGGATAAAATATCCATCAAATTCCAAGATTTCGTTGATTCCTATATAGTTGATCAGTAATCTTGGCTTTCCTCGTTTAACTTCTCCATGATTCCGAACAAGGAATCTCTGGATGCTATATGGAGAAACCCCTGATAAGATTAACTTAAGGTGAAGATGTTCCTTAAATATTATCTGCATGTCCATCTGATCTTCCATGTTCATGGGGATTGGTTGAATCTAACGAACTCATTTTCTTTTTCGGCTTTCACCTTCAAAGTGGCTTTGAGTTCATTCTTGTTCCACCATGCCAGAGAATCCTCGTTGTAGTTCCTCTGAATCTTCTTTTCACATCCTCTAGAGTGACATTTGCTCTTCGAGAGTACTTTCAGGTTGTGGAACTTCATCTTGTAATGCCTTCTTCAGTAACAACAGGGTTTCTGGAGTAAAATTCTACCTCATCCTGTTCACTGAAAGACATAGTATTAACCTAATCAAAAGTTTGGGAATCCTTTTCACTGAGACCTTGTTGTCGAAACTGAAGGATTGCTTCACCAAATTTCTGCTAATCCTTCATCTTTGGATGTCAAAGTTTTCCTTCATCACCACTCTTGCTACGAAAACTAATTGGGAATTTTCTGTGAAACGCCTCCCGTAATCACTGGATAATAATCTCATGATCACAAAGGGTTGTGAAGATAAGCCTCCTTGTCTCATTCTCCTGTGTAAATCGCTTGAATGTCTGTAAGAATTGTTTCCTAGCAGCAGATCAACTCATATATCATGGAAATAAATAGGTGGAGTCTTGACTTTGTACCGCCTACTCCTCCGATTATTATTTCGGCCGCCTGGACTCCTTCATTAAGAATAAGAATCCGTTTGGAAAAGTCTCTTCCGGCAATTACTGGTAATTTCTAACCAGATTCTTTAGGGAATATGTCTCTTTTGGCCGTGCATATTCCAGCTCCTGAATCACTATATGCTGCAAAATATTCAGCACTATATTTGTCGTATATCATCCCGACTGAGATGTATATTGAGAATGGACTGGTGGTCATTGGATTCTATATCTTTCCCGTCCACCGTGAATTCCATTACATCCTATAATCTTTACCAATGTTTTGTGTTCCACGAGAAACTTAATCCCAAGAATAAGCTGTTCGGGGAACATATCTGCAGTCCCTGCAATTGTTAGATCAATTTCACCAATTTTAAGGTTTCCTTGATACCTTCCAACTATATGTCGTTGCAAATAATATAGGACATCGCAAGGGAAGATATTGTTCTTCTCATTAATGTCGAAGATTATCTGCACTTTTCTCTAGCCTTCTGGACATTTAAGCATTCCTGTTGTTTTGAATACATCATGGATTTTCTGAACCCTGCTCGAGACGACTTTCAGTTTTTCCCCGGGATAGTTGCTAATCAACCTATCCTGTTGGAAAGACATCCTTATTGGCTCGATCATAAGGCTCCTGCTTCTGTTCGAAACAGGCTGGTCTTGTATCCTCATGTCGATCTCTCCAATCGTCGGAGTATTAATAATATCTGGCAAAACTACTTTTTGAAATCTTCGAAGATTCTGGGGACTTCAATGAATTCTTTTCTCAAGAATACTTACGAATGATGAGTATTCGAGAGCGCAAAAGATACCTTGTAGGTAATCGAGTAACTCATATTCCCTTCTTTCATCAAATCATTTCTTTTGAAATCTTGATGAAGAGTAAGAACCTTGTTGAAGTCTCGATCCCCCAACTATTCGGGGATAGATGTTGAAGGCCATCTTTCCAGCATACAAATTTCCTGCAACTGCTCCCAAATAAGAATTTTTGAGGTTTGGGATTCTCTTGTCAAAGATTGCCATGTCGAGTGGCGAATCAATTCCTTCCTTGAAAGTTGCTTTGGTGATAACTCTATATGAATCCATGAGAGTGTGTTAGCAACTTCTCTTTTCACCTTGTTCTTAATATCCTGGATTTCTCTGTAGGGGATTAACTGCATCTCGATTTGGTTTCCCGTAAATTCCATTGGGATCGTAATTCGCCTGTTGTTACCTTATGGATAATCTGATGTTTTCTGCTTCGAAGACCAATCATATCCATGTCATTTTCCATTGCTCCAATTGTAAATCCATCATACATCTGAAGCTTTGCTCTTCTTTATGATTCTCATAAGAGTTTTATGAGAAACATTGGTATGAGAGAAAAATCATGACGGCTCTTCTCTCATCATGTGTTGAAGGAATCTCCTTCACTCTGATTCTGAACTGGATTCATCTCCATTATCAGAATAGATCTCTTCTTGGTAGTTCCTTTATCTGAGGGAATATCCTCAAACTGATACACATGTACTAAAATATTAGAAATAAACAGCGTCCTCAAACTCCTTGGTATGCTCGAACTGTCTAACTCCTCGGTTTTGTTTTTTGGACAATCTGCAGAGATATGTCATCTTGCTCCGTATGTCTAGCAGTTACAATCTTTGAAACTCTCATTTGCACGAGTATAAGTGCGTCTGAAAGTCCTCTTCGTTGGTGTTCTGCTAGAACTTGCTTGATTAGAACCCGTTGACGAGGTTCTACTCGTTGTTGGTCCGGATCTTTGCCCTTATCTGTAACTTTGGGCTTTTTGTTTTGACCAAAACTTTCTAGGTCTCCATGAAGACCTATTTCTTCTCGAACTACTTCATCGAGCATAAGGATGATTTTTGTGTTTTTCATCTTCCGCCTTTGGGGGTAGTTTCCAATGATTGTGGGGGAGGGCTGTCATGTCTTTGTTGTATGGGCATGACAGGCAGTACAGGTAGACATACGGTGGATGCTCGAGATGAAGCATCGATGAATACCAGAGCTCCTTGAGAGCGAGGGGGTCAGAACCCAGTACGAGAAACAGGTAAAATCACAATGGAAGACAAAGTATCATGCGATGCATGCCGTGCATGAATGCAAGTGCATATGAGGGGTATCAAATCTCCAATATCAAGATCGCAGGAGTCCAATGGAAAGATCACCAATCAATCATAAAGCTCGAGCAAGGCGTCGACACGCTCGTCGCTACGAGATCTCTCTCAGTCGATCCATCGGTTGTCCATCATCACTCGTGTCTGGGCGACGTTGGCACACTCGTTGCTATGACATCTCTCAGCTCACTCTCTCTGCCGAGCCATCGGCGTTCCTATCATCCCCAGACACGCATCATAGATACCAACGAAATGATAAATGTATCAACGAAAGAATCGATAGGATCAACATGGTGTGCTCAATGTCCATGTGTGGCAATGCGTCATGCAATATCATAATCTCATGTGATGCACCTCCATATATCATGTCATCATATATCATGCAGTTCAATATATCATGTAATCACATACTGCAGTTCAACATGTCATATAACCACATAAATAGCAAGTAATGACAAGTAAATCATGCACCAGGAACATCACATGTCTTTGCCAGACATCGTGATAGAACCGGGTTTCTACGTACCTCGGACCAGAACTAACTCTACCGAGTGCTCCTCAACAACCCCGGAATTATTAACCTTGTCATGTAAATTCCAAAATTATACTAAGTGTTCAAGTAGTGTCATTGAATCAAATTTAACTTCTAAATATTGACCCTTATCGATTTTCTTACATTTTCAGCCTGACCCATTTTCGTAAAAATCACTATAATATCATTCGACATCAAAACGACTCGATTCTAGTGCTCAAAGTTCAAAAATTCAAAATACTACATTTCATCTATTAAGTCAAGCTTATTCATCCATATAAATATTGTTTAGACCCAAATACGACACATTTGAAAATTCGCCAGCATTTCCGAAATGCTACTGTGGTGATTTTAGTAAACATGACATAACTTCCTCATTTTAAATCCAAACAGTCTCAAATTTTGGCCACATAAAGAAACTCAAATATCTATAAAGTTCATGAAATTACCATCAAAATCGAAAGGGAAACTGGCCAAAATTTCGGAGTTCCTCACTGCATGTTCAGTGACAGCACATGCATAATCCAAATATGGCACAAATTAGTAAAATGATCATATCTTACTCATTTTGTTATATATATATATATATATATATATATATATATATATATATATATATATATATATATATATATATTAAATAATGAGTGCACCAAGTGTCCATTCAAATGAAATAAGTGTGCTCTTGCATGCACCTTGTATGTATTCACGTGTATCGTGATGTATTTTATCTCAATTAAAAATATAGTGTTGTGATCCGGAACACCTTAATTCGTAATATCAACTTTTAATCACCCGGGTTTGATAACTCCTGATTAGTCATAATTAATTAGCAACGGAGCCTTACACTTTTTCCCCTCTTAAAATGATTTCGTCCTCGAAATCGCAAAATTGAGTATAACTCAACATATATTTTGTTCGGCTGCTCATAAATTTTTTTACTAGTAATCATCTACTATGCATGGGATATCATGAATATCTCGAACCAATGAGATCATTCTTGTCTCAATGTAGTCTATCATTTCCCACGTCATTCTTCCGTGCTATGTCAACTCCATTAACTAGTATCAACAGAAATTTCTAAATTTTTGATTGATAGTAATGTCTATTTCAAACTCATCAAGTTAAATCATATGAGATGTCTCAATCTCATTCATAGATGCATAAGAATCATCATGTATCAATGACAACTGCTGTGGTAGTGTCAACGATATACCACTGAACCAAACTTCTCTATGACTCCACAAGGTTCAAAACATCGAGGCAACATCGTATCTCACTGAACGAATCGTATCGATCATCGTAAAGGTAATATCTTCAGATCTACCTGATTCTCAACTTGAAATTCTAACGATATATTTCTCTTGTTGGCATAGGAAACATGCTTACTTTAAGCCAATTTCATTAGTTTTTTGCAGAAAACTTATCGTTACGGGCATTTCTTCAACAATCACAAGTTGTGCCAAATATCCCTTATCAATCTCATCTCAGCATATCCGCGATCAGCAATTCTGGCTCTACAAAACCTCAAATAATGTCATCCCGATTATTGTCTGAAACTTATATTATAGGAAAATTCTACTAGTGAATAGTGATTTCTGTCAATTCCCACTAAATTCATCACCATTAATCGGGACATAACTTCCAAAGTATAGATAATTATCTCAGTTTGTCCATCAGTCTGAATAGGATAAGCAATACTCATTGCTAACTTATTACCCATGACATTCTGAAAACAGTTTTTGAATTCGGATATTATCCTCGGATCTCAATCTCAATCAGATACAATTATTATAGACACTCATTGTAACTAAACCACATTGTCAACATCTTAAACATGTTAGTTTTCTCATAGACAATTATATGAAATCAATATCTTGTATTGAATAGTTAATCGATTCTGATTCAATTCACAATCTTTGTTTGATCAAAACAATTGAGTTATAAAACTCAAAGCTAGAAATTTCCCAAATTCATTGTGGCAATTACAAATTTTGTAGTATTTCATTAGGTCTTTTATTTTTATCTTGACCTGCTGGCATGTCAAGCAATTTGCCACAAACTTCCAAAATTTCTTTCTTCATACCATCCTATCAGAAATAGGATCTCAAGCATGATACATCTCATCATTCCCAAAATAACAATATGTCATCTATAGTGTGCTTTCTACAGTAATACTTCTTTCAAATCGATAGGATTCGATATTATTTACTGATTGTCCAATCGCAACCCACCACTAAATGGCATACTAAAATCTAGATGGTTGATGAGACAGAACCAATTTCTTCACTCAATATCTGTATGGGTCTGTCATTCGAGTCTTTCTGATCTTTGAAAGCAGAGGTGACTCAAACTGCAAATCATACATTGATGCTACCATTGTACCTTGCACTTTTTGGTTAAGTGCATCTGCTACTAGTTTCATTTTCCTTGATTGATATTGACAATCAGAGTCAAATTCTTTAATAAATCTAATCATTTCTTCTATCTCATATTCAACTATGAATGAATAATTGATATTTAAGCTCCTAAAATCAGAGTATATCATGAATTGTTCGCCATACAGATAACGTTGCCACATCTTCAAGGCAAAAATAATGGCTACAAGCTCGAGTACATGAACATGATATCATGATTCTTTCAGCTTCAACTATCTCGAAGCATATGCAATCATCTCCTCATGATGCATCAGAACGTATCCCAAATCTTTGACCAACGTATTTGCACAAACGTATTTGCACAAACTATATATCCCCCTGAACCAGTTAAAAAAATAAACACTGGGGATGTAGTCCACTTATGTTTCAGTTTATAAAAACTGCTTTCACATTCCTCTGACCAAACAAAACTCAAATTCCTTCTTGGTCAACTGGTTAATAGATCAGGTTATCCTAGAATATTCTTCCATAAAAGCATGTAATATCTGGCCAAACTCATAAAATATCTCGAGTACACTGGTAGGTCTTGGCCAAATTATTACTACCTCTACTTCTCTGGGATCAACAGGTATCCGGTGAGTTGGTATCACCTAATCCCAAAATACCACCGATCCAACCAAGATTTACATTTCGGTAACTTGGTATACAATTTGAGCTTCACGAAGCGTCTGAAGAACCAATCGTAGATGTTCTTTGTGGTTCCTTCTGGATCTCGAATACATTAGTATATCACTGATGAATATTATTACAATTCCGCCCAAAAAGTTATGGAATACTCTATTCATCAAATTCATAAACTCTACTGGTATAGTTGTCAAACCACGCGGCATTACCAAAAATTCAAAATGCCTATATCTGGTTTTACTAATTGCCTAGAGAACATTTTCTCTTCTGACTCAAATTGATGGTAACCATATTTAAAATCATTCTTCTTATACTTCGAAGTTTCTTACAACTGATCAAATACTTCTTGATCTTAGGCAATGCGTATTTATTCTTGACAGTAGCCTGGTTCAACTGCCTTTAGTCGATACACATCTTCATAATACCATCTTTCTTCTTCACGAACAGTACTGATGTTTCCCCAAGGTGACATACTCAGACGTATATACCCTTATCGAGGATATTCTGTAACTATTCTTCTAAATCTATCAACTCTGCTGATGCCATTCCGTACAATGCTTTCGATATCGAATCTAATCCTTGGCATCAACGAACAATGAAAATAGATTTCATTCTCTAGTGGAAATTCTATTATTTCTTCGGGAAAATCTTGGTAAGTTTTCTTACCACTAGGATATCAGTCAACCTCGACTCCTGACCAGCATCAACTGCTTATTATCAAATATCCCTCATTTTTCAAGTATCGCAACCAACATATTTTCATAGCTGATACTATCAGTATCTGAGCTTGCTATTCGTGGCTATAAACTACCCATTTGAAGCCACGATACGGTCAAAAATTCACTACACCCTGAAATCAACTTATCATATCTCAAATTTTATCAGAGTATCCATGCCCTCGATACAATCAAAATCATATCTCGGCAACACCATTAAATTCAAAGTCACAATACTATGATGAAACTGTAAGATACAGTTCACTACATGTATGGATAGTATAATCATCACGGCTGGTGTATTTTCCAAATCATAATAATCAATGCACATTTGATGCAATGTATGAAAACAATGCTTTTGTCTCAATAAAGCTTGTGCAGTGTGATTAAATACATGAGATCACAAGTACTGAAGCATTTCTAACATTATCCTCTGTCAAGGTATACTCTCGGGCCTGCTGGGAAACCAAAATAACTAGTAGGTATTACCTCTGGTCTGCAGATAACTAACTGTTGCTGGAACTGAGTGGTCAAAAAGAATAACCACTCTGATATCCACCTAGCTCAGGGTATTTGTTGTTATGGCTGCATCTGTTCCTGAGCACGTAACGAACATGCTCTGACTGGCCACAATCGATATTAGTTCCTCTTATTCTTTCACACGGATCAATAGATACCTAAATCCACAGTGACCTCGAAAAGATTTGGTATCCTACAATCTCGTAGCACCTCTAGAATTACTAGAGCTGGATGAACTATAATGATACTTCTGAAACTTTACTAGGACTACTTGGATTATTCCAAATGATAGTCACTTCATTAACGTTTAATCCAGTCCTAGCTACTTCGCACCACATCGGTGTCTTATCCTTCAGCCGAAATCATTTTGCATGTAATCAACATTACCTTCTTGTAAACATATTTTCCCGTATCAGAAAGAGGACAAACTCGTCTTCCATCACTACCATTACTCTAGATATTCTCATCTAGAAGAGTTCATATTGTAGTATTTATTCATAATTCGGACACATAAACTAGAACTGAATTACGATAATCCCCACATCTAAGTCCTCATTCAAACCAATTCTAGTTGTTTCTCACGATAATTATACTCTATTCTTCAACTGAAATATCACTAATTTCAATATCCTCAAGTTCTTCAAACTCAAATCCCGATGTCAAATGACAAAATGCGTGTTAAATAGTTCTAGTGTCGTCCCACTAATCACAATGATTAATTCCCAAAGTGATAAATAAAATTCCCAATATTGGACGCATTATCACTAAGTTCTAATTCAATTAACAATTTACAGTGCCTACATGTACGATAGATAGCTATTAAAGTTTGTATCACTGCTACCTGTCCAAACACTAACTGTCTATCATAAAATCAAAACATCATATATATAAGTCTCAAGTCATAGATGTCAACACCACTTACTCTACAACATCATCGGATCAGTAACCGCCAGTGCTAAGAGATAAAATTCTCAAATTCTCTAGATTATATACAACTCAGAATAATATAATACTCAGAGATATGATATCTAGCTGTCCCTGCTTAGTAATCCATTACATATCTAAAATCTCATTATCTAAATGTAATCATAGCAGGAAAGAGCATATAAAAACACGTAGTCAATTACATGCACAAACAATTTTTATTTGTGACTAGACTCAGTGTCCTAACTCTAGTCTGAGCATATTCCAGATTAGGCTCTGATACCAAATGTGAGGGCCCGATCCTAATCATGCGTTTAATTATCAAACAATGATTATCTTTACCTTAAAAGCGAAAGATTATTTAAAATTTATCAACATGTTGCCCAAAATATGCAATTTCAGTTTCACAATTTAACATGTTATTCATCGCATGAGCATCATATAAAAACTTCCCAGTAATGTAATACTTAAAATACAGATACTCGGGGATACTCCGGAAAACTGAATCATAGTTAAAAATACTTTAACAACTATTTGGACTCAAAACATAAAACATAACCAGACCTCGCTCTCAAGTAGCTCCGATATTCATCGATGCTTCATCTCGAGCATCCACAGTACGTCTACCTGTACCACCTATCATGCCCATACAACAAAGTCATGACCCCCCCGTCGAAGGGGGTCAGAACCCAGTACGAAAACAGGTAAAATCACAATGGATGACAAAATATCATGCAATGCATGCCGTGCATGAATGCAAGTGCATATGAGGGGTATCAATTCTCCAATATCAAGTCCAATGGAAAGATCATCAATCAATCATCAAGACCGACAGGGCGTTGACAAGCTCGTCACTACGACATCTCTCTCAGTCGAGCCATCGGCGGTCTATCATCCCTCGTGTATGGGCGACGTCGGCGCACTCGTCGCTACGGCATCTCTCAGCTCACTCTCTCAGCCGAGCCATCGGCGTGCCCATCATCCCCAGACATGCATCACAGATACCAACGAAAGGATATATGTATCAACGAAAGAATCGAGTGCTCCTCAACAACCCCGGAATAATTAACCTGGTCATGTAAATTCCAAAATGATACTAAGTTTTCAAGTAGTGCATTGAATCAAATTTAACTTCTAAATATTGACATTTAGCGATTTTCTTACATTTTCAGTCTCACCCATTTTCGTAGAAAAATCACTATAATGTCACACGACATCAAAATGACTCGATTCCAGTGCTCAAAGTTCAAAAACTCCAAATACTACATTCCGTCTATTATGATGTCAAACTGATTCATCCATCTAAATGTAGTTTAGCCCCAAACTACGACACATTTGAAAAATCGCCAACATTTCCGAAATGCTACTGTGGCGATTTTAGTAAAAATGGCATAACTTCCTCATTTTAAATCCAAACAGTCTCAAATTTTGGCCACATAAAGAAAACTCAAATATCTATAACTTTTATGAATGATCGACATCAAAATCAAAAGGAAAACTGGCCAAAATTTGGGAATTCCTCACTAAATGTTCATTGACAGCATGCAGAATCCAAATCTGGCACACATTATTAAAATGATCATATCTTACGCATTTTAAGTGAAAATCGTCTCACATTTCAGCCATAGCAAGAAAATGCAATTATATAAAACTTTTATATTTCGCTCAAAGTCAGATTCAGACTCTATGTGAATCAAAATTTCGAGCCCATCTACTGCATGTGCAAAAGTCATAACAGATTCACATTTTCAGAAACTAAAAGCATGCTTTGACACCAATTTTCGGTCCTTCAACCTAAATCAAAATTGCTGAAACTTAAAAATGAAGTTATACCTTCCATTAGCATCAAAAGTTGCAGCCAAAACAGTGTCAAAACTCGATCCTAACTCCACTCGACCGGCTTCCTTCCTAACTCCACCAAAAATTCAAAATTCTTGGCAAGCTCTCTTCCTCTCCTCTTGGGCTTCTCTATTCCACAATTGCACGTGGATTTTAGCTAATTTTTCTTATGGTAATTTGAGGGGGGATTTTTGAAAAATAAAGGAGAAAAAGAAAGGATGAAGATGAAGGAAAACAAATGAAACAAGTCATGCATTTTTTTTTTAAAGAAATGGGGCGATACCCCCAAAGCCAACCAACCAATATTTTGTTATATATATATATATATATAAAATAAGTGTGCTATTGCATGCACCTTGCATGTATTCATGTGTATCTTGATGTATTTTATCTCAATTAAAATAAAGTGTTGTGATCTGGAACACCTTAATTCGTAATCTCAACATTTAATCACACGGGTTTGATAACTCGTGATTAATCATAATTAATAGCAGCGGGACCTTACATTCGAAGTAACCAACTCCAATGAAACAGATTTTAAAGAATTTAGCCATCTTGTCCACAATTGCTTTTAGGGACTCTCCGGCTAGAATCTCTTCCTTGGTACCTGAGTCAGCGAGTTCCCAGGCATTTTTGGCTGGTCCTTCCAGACTCATATTAAGGAGTAATATGAATCCCTCTTTATTTAGATCAAGCGTTCCTGCTACGATTCTCATTGCTGAAGCCCATTCGTCAATAAGAATTTCTCAATTTTTTAAATCCAAAATATCCAGTTGAGCATGAACCTGTATAGATGTATCAAATCTAACTAAGATTTTCCGTATGGCGTCTGATGTAACTCTTGTAAGTAACCCCATGAGCATACAGCGCAGCGGAATAAAATTATGGGATTACTATCACCGGATCTATACATAGGGATTCATATCGGATTAGAGAATAACAAGTGTCTCACCCTTGTAGCGTGTTTGAAGCAGAATCCACGGAGCAGCACCACGTCCTACGCCTTCTCCGAGTCAATAGCAAAACTCGATTGGTTTTGCCTCAACGGTATCCACACGATCAAATCGAGTGAAGGGATTGTTTAATATCAAGTTGCTAGACAAGATATTAAACCGGAACAAGAAAGAACACTCGATTCTAAATCGAATGGCACGCCCAAAACCTCAAATTTTCCCTTCGGCTATGAAGAAAAGCCGAGAGCACTTTGTGGTTGGATGGAGGCCGTGTCTCTCCTTGTTTTAGGTTAGTATGATAGTTGTCTTACAATTAAACACTTTGCAATCATATTATATATGATTAATTAAAAGCTTTCTTAAAGCTTCATGGGCTTAAGCCCATGATTTAATTAATCCTTATGATTATTAATTAAGACTCCTCTTAATTATTTAATTCATCCCATGAATTTAATTTCCCTTCTCGATTTAATCTTTTGTGCGACCCAATAGGATCTCGTAATGTTGGCAGTGACATAAAATCTCATTTTATGTCGCAAGCATTGAGCGGTATCTAGCAACACATCGATGCTACCCAAATTACGAGAATGTCAATGACTCGACATAACCTTTGAACTTGTGATAATATTAACCATGTAACTTAATCCCTTTGTCTTTTGTGTTTAGATTGAACACGAGTCATGGAATAGTCATACTCGTATATCCAATCTTTATTTCTTGATCCCCAAGTAGAACTAGAATAAACGAATAAGCTCGATATCTCATATCGACTCATTCGAGCATGGCCATGCATTTTAGTTCTCACTTGATCAAGGGCCAAACACATCTCCTGTTATATAGGAGGGACAAATCCTATCTCGATCAGTCAACATCCCTCTACATAATTCGTAGTGTATCCAATAGTCGCCTTTATAGATTACCCTGTTACGGGTAACGTTTGACGATATCAAGATACATAACTCCTTATGTTGGGATCTCTGATGATCACAAGTCGTAAGGATTACATACATTATTATCACTATGAGAATTGCATATGACGATCATATAACTATCCATGTTGCATTCTCATGGTGGGTCTGTCCAGTACATCGTTCTCTAACATGTACCCATATGTTGATTTGATATCTCATATCAATGAACAATTCATCGATCAACACATACTAGTCTCTACGTATTATCATTATCCCTTTCATGATAATACTTGACTAGGAACATCTTTAAGAATAATACAATATTATTCTAAGGACATTAACATATATATTTATTCACAATGCACAGTTAAAAGAATAATATATAATAATGAATTGTCATTCATAAATCCATAAACATTGTATGTCTTAAACAATCATCTATTGACTTGTCTTAGGGCATATCCCAACAACTCTGGCCCGCGAGCATGACTTATCACTCCAACTGGGGGATCTATGTTTGCTCCAGTGGTAAAATATTCTTGGTAGGGCATTCTTTGATCTCCATCGGGTGGTGGATTGTGTGATCCAAAACTTTCTTGTGGTGGTGAAAGTTGAGAATTCCGCCAACTTGGTTTGTTTTAAAGTCTACGAGTTTCAATCCCGCAAACGAGTTAGCAAGATCACGGAGATCTTCCAGATTGATCATTTCCATTACTTTGTAAGAAGTATTGGATCTCCTTGTAGGACTGCAATCATTTTTTCAGTCTACGTCAAAGGCCTTCTAACCTCCTCTGCTTTCCCCTTTTGATGTAAAAGGGGTTCTGTTCCGTAGGACGGTGGTAATAACCATCATTTTCTTCTTAAAGAATTTGGTCATGACTCCAACTTCTTAACTCGGGTTTGAACATTTAGAAGGTTTTCAAGAATTTCCTCCTGATGTTTAATCATGACCTACATCTGACTTTGAATGCGATGGATCTGTGCGGAGACATGGTATTGTAAGTATCCATAACGCTGCACTGTCTTCTGAATCTCTCTAAGATCTTGGATATCTTAGAAGTATCCGGCTCGATTTCTCGAAAGGTTGGTTCTCCCATCCTATTCGTCTGGTCCAGATCATGTTGGGTTGTTAGGATCTGAAATCATGTTGTTGTGTTCAGGATGGTCTTCATCCCAAGTCTCAGATATCTCGAACTGAAGTTTGAGGTTCATCCTGTAAAGGTTCCTCGCTATCTTTTCTAGTTATTGATATTGGTTAATGCTAGCTGGGCTAGAACTGACTTCTTGTAGTATTTTTCATTGGTTGAAGCGTTTAGCTTCGGCCAGATGTCTTGATTTAGTTCTTCCAATTTTTTGAAGTACCACCTGTATGAGTAACACTTCGAACATTCGTCCGGTTCCATTTTCTTGTGTAATTTCTCCCCCGTTAAAGAATAATATTAATATTAAAAATATTATTATACTATTTTCAGAATAGACATAGGCTCTGATAACATTTCGAGACGGAATCGCGAAGGAAAAGGGTTATTAGAAAAATTGGTAAACTTTGGGTAATATTTGAAAAGTTTTAAAACTCTAGGGGGTATCAAACAATTAATCCCTTTTCAACTTTACAATGTTAAATTGGTAAATTGTTGTAGGGTAGGGAGTTAAGATTAAAATGAAAGTGTAATTGGGGAGTTAGAACATAGAATAGTGGATAATGTGAGTAAAATTAAAGAAAGTTTGGGTTTTATGAATTTTTCATGAGTTTACCCAAATTTGAATTGCTCAAAATTATTCTTACGACATCTTGAAGGTAATAAAAGTATATATTTTTGTTTCTTGTGTTTAGCACATAAAAAGTTTCAATTATATTTTAAATAAATATTTTACTAATATCAAGGAAGAAAGGAAATATATATATTATATATTCATTATATTTAAAATGTATTTTTCAACTCATAAAAATGTTAAATTTTGATATAATTTATGTCAAGATGCTTAAAAAGTACGCTCATCATAAAAAAAATATGGACATCGGATCTTAATGATAAATTTAATGATATATATGGGTTTTAAGATTATTTGCCCTAATCCAGACGAAATACAAAATATGAGAAGAAATTGGTGGACAAGGCAGAGAAACCATCGAGGAAATCCGTTTTATTCTTCACACTGAATGCCATCTGATCGCACTTGGACCAAGAAACATAATTGTCACTATTAAAAACTTCGATAATAATAAGAGCACTAAGATTGTCACTGAGATGGAGAAAAAATGGTGAGAAAGAACCTCTGCAGGATTAAGCATGGAGGCATCCGCTGATTTAGGAATCTCATGATCATAAATCGAGGGAAGAGTGTATGTTGCCATAATAGGTCAATATCAGAGTAGAGAATATTGAAAGAAGAAGAATGCATGGAAGAAGATTGAATGATTAATTACTTCTCGTAAACTGATACCATGTCAAACTTGTTAAAGATCTTGTGCAACAAGCTGATCTTCATCAATAATGATAGAAGCTAAAAATGACATAAACGAAGAGCAATATTATGGAGAATTCTGTATAAAATTGATTGAAAAGAATGAATTACTGTTACATTGGAATACACCTATTTATACTAAACGAAACTAAGAATAAAAAGTATTGCTATAAATGATAAATAAAATAACAACTCAGCACACGTGAATTGTGCTCACTCAACAAACTTTTCTCTCTCATTTTCAATTAATGACAGAGGGAATGTTTTCCAGCTCTTGTCTTCCACATGTAATCAGTTGCTTCTTTATCATCATTTCTATTTTCTTGATACTCCCCTTCAAGATGGGTATGTAGGTTCAAAACACCCATATTGGACAACAAAAATGTGAATCTTTCACTTGACAAAGTTTGGTAAATATGTCAGCCAATTGATGTTTAGAGGAAACATACATTGTCTTGATCATCCCAGAGAGTACCTTTTCCCTAACAAAATGGCAATCAAATTCTATATGTTTGGTTCTTTCATGGAACATTGGATTCTTGGTTAAATGGATAGACGATTGGTTATCACAAAATAAAGGTATCAGTTGTCTTATATGTACACCAAAATCTGTCAACATCTTTTGTAACCAAACCAACTCTGAAGTTGTATGTGCGAGAGCTCCATATTCTGCCTCAGCAGAAGATCTTGAGATGGTGTTCTGTTTCTTTGATTTCCAACTGACTAGAGAGCTTCCAATGAAAATGCAGAATCCTGTAATCGATCTTCTGGTGTCAGGGCAGGCTGCCCAATCTGAATCACTGTATCCTTTAAGTTCTAACGATGCTTCGGATAAAACAACCCTTGTCCTATGGTTCCTTTCAAATATTTAAGAATTCTCTATGTGGCCAACAAATGTTCCTTACTTGGTTTGTTCATGAATTGACTCAAAATACTAACCGAATAAGTGATATCAGGTCTCGTTATTGATAGGTAAATTAATCTCCCAACTAAACGTCTATAATAAGAAGCATCATCTAAGTAACCTTCGGATGAGCTGGACAGTTTGTGGTTCTGTTCAGTAGGTGTTGCAGAAATTTTGCAACCAAGCATTCCAGTGTCTTCAAGTATTTCTAGGGTGTATTTTCTTTGACACACATGAAGTCCCTTGGATGATCTTGCAATCTCCAGCCCAAGAAAGTATTTTGACTCTCCTAAATCTCTCACTTTGAATTGACTATGCAAGAATTGCTTAATTGAAGTAACAAGCTCCATATTATCTCATTATTCATTCTGTTTTGTAAACAGTGAATAATTTGATTTTGGACAGAAGTAAATCTTGAATTCATTACTCAAAACCAATGACAGAAGTGTCGAAGTAAATCTTGAATTCCATTGACATGATGCTTGCTTCAAGCCGTAAAGAGTTTTGTGCAATCTACATACAAGTTTCGAACTATCTACATACTCCCCTTTGGGCTGGAATCCCGGTGGAAAAGACATGTAAATTTCTTCATCCAAAGTGCCATGGAGAAAAGCATTATGGATGTCCAATTGGTGAAGGTGCCAACCTTTGATAGAAGCCAAAGCCAATAACATTCTGACAGTAGTAATCTTTGGTCCCCTTGTTTAACAGCATGCCTCTGCTATGGCTGTTGATCTCCCAATTGGCTCTCCTCACGGCTGGAGCTTAGCTCCTTCATGGTACAATGACGAGCTCTTATCACGTGGATACAAAGATGTGTTGAGCTTCGGGAGGCGACTTAGAAGATAAAACTTGGTGTATCACGTATATCTTCGAGTACAAATAAAATCCCAAAAGTTGCACACAATCTGTAAAGAGAACACGACGTCTATTGGTGGTCCCTGGCTCTAGGACTCTGGTCCCCACTCTCAGTTCCATACAACCTACATACACGTGGTTACAGGTTGTCCCCCCTCCGCATCCTATAAATAATTAACTGTATAAAGGGACACTATGTTCATTCATCCTAAAGGCATTTCACTACTCCTAATTCGCTCTCAAATCCTTGACTATATCAACTCTCACCACCATTGGGAGGTCATTGCATTTTGGCTAGCATAACCTAGTTTTTTTTTTATTCATCTAAGATACAATAATTGATTTCCTGACTACAAATTCTAAGCGGTTCTTTAACTCTGTTTGGAATAATCTCATTCCTTTGCTCGGAACATTGATAATAAAAGGTTAGTGAATTAAAAATATGGGATATTTTATCGCTCTGTTTTAAAACATGATAATGAATATAACTGTTTGGAAATTGTAAGCTGTTTCAGATGCCGAAAGGAGCTTTCTGATAAGCTCGAGACTACATCATTGCCGACGTTGATGATTGGAAATGTATGATACTTTCAATCTTTTCTTGTCATTCTTATGCCATTGAAATGGTAAATCAACCAAAACCATTCGTAAACAAATAGTGGGTCAATATAATGTCTCAACGCAGTGCTTTGGAAGAACAACTAGATTTCGGAAAGTTCAATGTTAGAGTGAGGGTATGTTGTATCTATGTCGTTTATATTGGACTTCATAAACCCAAATAAATTTGGGGTATCGGATATAAAGTGATGATAATCTTCTATGTTCTTTCTCTTATAGCCATTTGAGTGTTGAATGGTTAGGTTGATGATGTAGCATCCTTAACTCGGGTCGTCATCTATGATACTTGTCATAATCTTATACATCTCTGTATATGATTGTGATAAGTGTCGTCATCTTGGGGGTTAATGATGCTAATATCAATTTAACCGTGTTGAATGTTAGTTTCATTATGACAAGATCTAAGTATCTATGAATTAGGGTACTTACGATACCATGTGAGAATCCATGCAAGTGCTTGTTCGAACATTTTAAAGTAAAATATATTCCGAATTCAAGTCGTTTTTTATCATAAAAAGCATACACTTCGCATAAATAATTTATACTTAAATAAGAGTTTTTTGAATTATTTATACTGGATTGAAATTCTCTCCAAAATAACAAATTTTTATAGTGATAACTTGAGAACAAAATAAGTTGTTTTTTGTATAACATGATAATAATGACAACTGATCGTTTATATATATATATATATATATATATATATATATATATATATATATATATATATATATATATATGTTCGTTTAAATATTTGTTAGATGTTCTGACAAATAAAGTTTCGTATTATTATTAAAATATAAAATATAATTTTAATTTATAATAGAAGATATACAATATAACATAACAAAATTGTCCATGCCGCATTAACATTTCTTGGGACAAGTTTATAATATTAGGATTGGATTATAATATGGTTTCTTAGTTTTCTTTCTAATTCTTTTATTAAAACCCTGGACGGAATCTTCCAGTTGCATCTTACCTCTTGGTGTATTTCATATTATAATTGTAGTTTGCGTTATTGTCGATTTTCGGCCAATTGTTATATATCGTGCTACTTTACCCTAGTTTAAAATATGATATTTTATCTCAAAAAACAAAAAAACAAAAAATTTGAGTAATTGTTTAAAATCGCACACCTAATCTTACTTAAACACACATTTTTATTTTTTATTTTTATAAACTGAATTCTATGATGCATGTATATTTCTAAAATTTTCACGGTCACGTATCCGATACTTTCGGATACCGATACTCACAGATACTTGTCTGATACGTATCCGATACACCACGTAACGTATCTGAATTAAAATTAATTTTTTATTTTGGATACTTTTCTAGATACTTCAAGATACTTCTGATTCCGACGTATCAGATACGACATGTGGTGTATCCGAATTTAAAAATTATTTTTTAATTTCATATAGTTATATGAGTATGGCCTAGATACGCATTGGAGACACCATTAGGATTTTACCGATGAAGATTCTATACGGGATAGATATGTGATAGATCCACTACAATGGTGAATAATTCATGGCTCATGATTAATATATCGAGATAGGACAGTCGATTAATAATTATGCAATATTTTTATATAACTTTCTTGACTTAAGTAGTAATTAATGTTTAAAACTCTACTATTTTTCACTTAATTTGATGAAGTTTAAACATTGTTATTTTGATTTTATGTGTTTAATGTTAACTATATATTTGAAACTTGATTTCTTATAAATATTATTGATGTGTTTATTTAAAAATAAAAGAAATTGTCATATTTAGGCGTATCGTATCCTAGAATTTTCAAAAATTTTGTGCAATCGTATCCTTATACGCATATTCACGTATCAATGTGTCGGTGTCCGTGTATTATAGCCTGAAATTAATGCCCAAACTGAGATGAAAAAAAGCAAAATTGTAATTAGGTATACTTGGGATAAATCGCTACTTTACTTTTTCGCCAAATAAAACGTAATGACAGAATTCAGGTGAGTTCATAACCGCGGAGGCTGAGCGGCGAGAGATTGAGAGGGGGGAGCGCGAGCGAGCGAGCGACTTTAGGGTTTTGATAATCCCTTATCTAATCGAAAGGTCAGTGAACCGATGAGTGCCCCGAAGCTATTCGGAGTCATTTCTTTTTGAATTCTGTTATTTCTTGAGGTTTTTTTTATTATATTAAGGATTCGGAGAAATGGTGAGTTTGATTTGGTATCTTGTGCTGATTGTGCGTTGTGAGAAAGAGGTGTGCCTATTGCTATTGTGTGCAGGAAGAGTGCTTGAGCGATTGAGGGTTCTTGAGAGAGAGAGGAGAGGAATTCGAGAGCAGCCGCCTCTATTTCGTCAATCGTCATGACTGATCGGAAGCTTGTCGTAAGTTTACAGATTTCACCAATGGGACCAAGAAACTTTGTTCAGTTGGGTATGTGTATTTGTGAATGTGCTTCAGTTTCCTTGTTAGGTTTTGGGAGTTCCCTGGGATGTGGATACTGAAGGGTTGAGAGAATACATGAGAAAATTTGGTGAATTAGAAGACTGTATCGTGATGAAGGTTAGATCTTTGCAGTTTTCGTTATAAAGATCTGGTTTTGGTGTCTGACTATTGTTCTCAAGTTTACAAGCTTTAATTTTTTTGTTATTTTCATAAATTTATGCTTCCAGGTTTCTATTGGGATTCGATTCTGAAGGAATTGATAAACTATCTGTGGCCATTAATGCATAATTGTGGGCAATTTATGTGTTTTTGTGGATTTCTCACCTTGTACGCCATTACAAATGATGTAGTCCAAGTTTATGTTGGACCCAATACTATGCACTCTAGTGGAAACTTTTATGAATACAATTTTTGATATTTCTTAATGTTATTGATTTTTATGATTATAACAAAGAGCAGTTTGGTTTTGAACTGCGTCGGAAATGCAGCTTTCATTTTGATTATTTCTTGTGAGAATTCCAGCCCGGATAAGATGCTTATCTCACATGTCAATAGAATTGTGTACTGATTAGTGACAACTGGAATTCATATTCTGATAGTTACTTTTGTATACCTGCAAGGGCGGAGCTACCCTTGGGCAACTGGGCAAGTGCCCCAAAAAAAAAAAAAATTATTACCTAATTTTTTTTTTACAAATTGCATTTTACCACCCAAAATTGCAGTTTTCCCCTATTTCCCCCCCTAAATTATATTTGAACCCCCTAATTTTTTTTCCACCCAGTGTTTATTTTAATTTTTTTGCCCCCTACCAAATTTCCTGTGTCCGCCTGCCTGGAGCTGTTTCATTTAATTTTCAGGGTGGGGTGGGAGATATATCAATTTGTTATGATATGCCTTCTATTTTTTCATATGTGCTGCATTGAGAACGTACTTTCACTTTCTTAGTTCTTACAGTTATGGTATCGGTGGTTTCAATATTTAAAGACATCCGTTATCTTATTTGCTGTGATGATTTCAGGAGCGATCCACAGGCCGTTCGCGCGGCTTCGGATATGTAACGTTTGCTGCTATTGAGGATGCCAAGGTAATGTACAGCTTTGTCACATAATTGTAACCCTCTTATGTTATTCCCCATGGTTTGAGTTTCAATGTTCATTCAGTTGTCCATTGTGATTTTTCTATGTATGCATGAGAGCATAGTTTTAAGCAGTATTGTGACAATAAATATTATGTCTGTGCATGCTACAGGCTGCATTAACTAGCGAGCACATCCTTGGCAATAGGGTGCTGGAAGTCAAAATAGCCACACCTAAGGTTTACCTTCTTAAATCATTCAGCTGTTCCACAATATCCATTTCAAAGTCCTGAACCTATCCACTTGCTTCCACCTGAATTTGTATATTTAAATTTGTTAGTTGCTGGTACTAAACTTGTTATTCATATTCTTTTTGAATCTTCTATGTGCTGTTCGCAGGAGGAGATGAGAGCACCATCAAAGAAAGTGACTAGGATTTTTGTGGCGAGGATTCCACCATCAGTGACTGAAACTGCATTTAGAAGGTTCCTTGGCTATTCTTGCTTTCCGGCGTTGTCTAAATTTGAAATATCATTTAATTTGTTGATTTTCTGTGTGGGGATTGGGTGTGGATTTACAATTGATAAGACTAAATGTGTTTTATGTTATCTTCTTTTGCAGTCATTTCGAAAAATACGGTGACATAACAGATTTATACATGCCAAAGGTTAATACTTCTGTCTCATTCCTTGTGAATGACAGTTTGAAATACACAGCATCATTCATCCTATTTTTGTTCTCAGGATCCAAATACCAAAGGTCATCGTGGAATTGGATTTATCACTTTCTCAAGTGCTGGTAATTTTATTCTTAATTTCGTCCTTGTAGTCTTATTTTCTTTTTTCTGTACGGTTTTTATGTGTACCTTTTCAGATTTTTCTTACTGTCTTCCTTAACATGCCACATCAAGATTTATGAAACCTTTGTGAATTAGGTGTAGGGTTTCTATTTGCACATGACCGAATTTCAAGTGCATGCAATATGGTACCAGTATATCCCTCTAGTGTCTTTTCAAGAAACACCAAATGCACACATCCTTTCATCTTGCTGTAATTAGCTATTTCTGTTATTGGCTTTTAGTCGTGTCTACCTTTCGGCTCTGTATCAGTCTTCCTTCCCATGCATCTCTTGCTGGGGTAGTAATTTGGCTTGGCTATGTGGTTTTTAACTGTATGAATTCAATATCATACTCCCGGTCCTATCGAATTGCAAAGAAAATTTAAGTTGAGGCAACTTTTCATGATTTTGGGAATTCTGATGGATCCTTATACCTAATTTTAGAACACTGGAAAGGTTAAGCTCTTCAATGTGTATACTTCCTGCAGTGTTCTTGAATCTTTCTAATATGCACTCGGTGTGCAGTCAATGCCATTTTTGCCTTGTTATTTTTGTCATTTACTGCAAAACCAACCTTCCATCCTGTCTTTTATACAGATGCAGTGGATGATCTGATGGATGATACTCACGAATTGGGAGGATCAACTGTAGTTGTGGACAGAGCAACTCCAAAGGTAGATAGTTTCTTTTCTTTTTTTCTGTTTTTAATTCTAGTTAAATTTTTACATGTGGCACTCATTCATTGTTTAGTTGGAGTCTCCTGATCTTTTTTTGTTGTATCATCTATCACTTACTTTTTTTGCAAGGCGATTTCTTAATTTTTGTGTTTAAAAGACTATTACACATACATGTGATGATGATTTTAAGCTTTACAACCATCTGTTTTTTTCTAGGGTATCAAGAAACTACATTTAGTATTTGATATTTGTTTATCCTTGTGCACTTGGTAAATGATAATCTACTATAGGAGGATGATGTCAGACCGGTTAGCCGAATGCCTCAGGGCAGCCGCGGTGGTGGCAGTGGTCGAGGATATGGACCTTATAATGCTTACATTAGTACTGCAACCAGATATGCTGCACTTGGTGCTCCAACCTTGTATGATAATCCTGGTCCTTTTTATGGAAGTAAGTTAATTTCAGAAAGTAGCCTTGGTCATCTTTTAAACGATGTGTTGCACTCAATTGTATAATTGTTGATCAAGGAGGGGAACCACCTCGTGGATTGGGCAAAAAGGTTTTCGTTGGCAGGCTTCCTCAGGAGGCAAGTTCAGAAGATCTTCGCCAATATTTTGGTAGATTTGGTCGTATTTTAGATGTTTATGTTCCAAAGGTAAATAACCGATGTGATTGCTCATATTTTAGCAGTACACAAATAATTGTGTGAATTGTCGTTCTACTTTGCATAGGACCCCAAGAGGACTGGTCATCGAGGATTTGGTTTTGTCACTTTTGCTGATGATGGTGTTGCAGACCGTGTAGCTAGAAGATCTCATGAAATATGTGGGCAGCAGGTGCGACTCCGCCTGGGAAGTTATATTTTTACGGATGTTTTACGTTTCCAATATTTAAAGATTTAGGTTGCATAGCGTTGTGATTCTTAATTTCCCTAATGTTTTTGACATTGTAAAATCTCGAACACCTCGGGCAATGCTTGATGAGACTGGTGTAGTTGGTTCAGTTTAACCAGTCAGTTGTGAGAAAGTACCTAAAACATTGTACTGATTTAACTGGTAATGCAGTCAACAGAAAAAATGATCACCTGGTTATCTTACAGAGGGCAGGTTTAGTTTTTCTCTTCCATCAGTTGCCAGGACTGTCCTGCCAATGGCAGCCTCAGAGCTCTCAACAAATAAACACCACAGCGCCAATTCATTTCGATGCATTGTTTTTTCTAGATGACATCTACCCCTCTACATATTCAGCTTTCACTATATATTAACAATTCTTGCATTTGTGGACCTTATTTCTGTGATGGTGAAACTGTAGAGGCTTCAAATCAAGAAATCCTTCTAGAAACTGATTTCGCTGCCTTACATTATTTAACTGGAGGTCTATAGTGAATATACAATGAGGTTTTAACCTGGTTCCTAGGGATTGAAGTTGAATTTGTTCCTGCCTTCAGGATGATATATTTTGAAATATCCGTTTCTATTTACAGATGTTTGATATAACACACATGGTAACTGTTAATGAGAAATAATACGAGTATTATTAGTAAAATATATAAAGGTTTTAATCTGATGCATTGTAGGTTGCAATTGATTCTGCTACACCAATTGATGATCCTGTCCCTAGTAGTAATTTCATGATGAGTAATCCTCCTGAGCCATACGGGTATGGCGGGCATATGCATAGCAGTTATGGAAGAATGTACGGAAGCCTAGATTTTGACGATGTGAGTACAGTTGGTCCTTGTATCGAGTTTCCTCCTAAGTATTTTCTTACTGTTGTACTGACACTCGATCCTTTCGATGTTATGTGTATGTATAGTGGGGTTATGGAGCTGGTGGCAGTATGGGTGGTGGCAGACCATCACGCCCAGATTACAGGTATAGGCCTTATTAGTTACCGAAAGACAGCTTCATCTACGTCTCGTCTTGTTTCGGAAATGTGATCCATTGGGATTTGTGGCCGATCATGAAGCCAGATGTTTATCTAATTGCATCTAGTAGTTAGTTATGTAAACATGCGGGTGATTTTTTAGTTGTGCTTTACAATTGGAACTTATTAAATTGGATGTTATTGAACGATGTTTCCTATTGTGTTGTACGGTTTGCATTGGGGATACATAACAGAAACCAAGTGCCTGGTTCTTGATCTATCTCTCGCAGATTGATTCTGTTACATTTTTTAGCTGCTACTGAATGAATGAATGAATGAATGAATCAGCAGTATTAGTGCATGGGTGTGTCATCAATTTGTTTCCATATGCCGTTTGTTGTCTCATGATTGATATTTCTCGTCTGCAGCAACAGCCCCTAGGTCTAGGTCCAGGGGTGATCATTTGGTCGGTTCGGTAATTAACTGAGCAGAATTTTCAAAAACCTATTTTTTTTTTGGAAATAACCGAAACAAACCGATTTTTTTGAATCCGAATTAGCCTACCGATATATAAAAAAATTAAAATAAGATAATTTGATAAATAATGAGAAATTGATTATAAAAATGTAAAAAAAAAATAAAAATGTAAATTTATTTATAAAAAAATTAAAATGTTTTTTTTCAAAAAAATATTAAAAAATCAATTATTTCGGTTTTTTTAAAAATAAAAAACATAATTAATTTAATCAATTTTAAAAAAAATCAAAATCAAATTTTTGATTTAATTCGATGAAGTCGATTAATTGGATTTAACCGAATTCTACTAACCCCTACTCAGGTCTACTCATTTGCAAGGGCAGTACAACTTCCCTAACGAAGTAATAATTCAACAAATGATGACAAACAATATGAGGCCAAGTAAGGATAAAGAAATTCTAATTTAATAGCGAACCAAGGAAGAATCATTACCTGAACTACTAATTCCTATGGCAAAGAAAGCGATGACTGAAAGAGTATATCTTCAGAAAAAATATGGAAGCTGGAGGAGTTTGATTTTCCAGTAGTGAGTTTCTCATGGTTTGAGCTCTTGCTGCGAGGTTTCAAGTTTCTTCAAGATTTTGTCCATTGAGGCTGATCGCATCTTTTCTAGCTTCATCTGATCAAACAGAATTCTTGTCAAGGGTAACATAACTTCAATTAACGTCTTACACAAGACCAAATGTATGTTTTTTTTAAAAAATAAATCACGTAACTTAACTCAACTAAATTTCCGGTTTTATTCTTTATTTTTTATGACATTGGTCTGATGCTATAACACGAACCTCAAGTTTCTGAACTGCCGCTTCAGATTTAGCCTTCTGCAAATTCTCCCAAGCACTGAGCTTGGCCTTTTCGCTTTGCAACCTGCGAAATCCAAGAAACAACCTAGTTATCTTGCATCCTTCTGGGATTTTACAAATTCTCTAAATTATGATCATTGATTCTCAAAGATTTAGGCTCCCATGTTGACATATCTTACGTTTTTTCTTGCTTCAGTATCACTCCAAGGTGAAGGTAAGCCTTCAATATTCCTTGAATCTTTCATCTCTCTAGTCCTTGTTTTTTTGGATCCCTGCCTGTACTGGTGCCTTTGTCTACCTGGAAATCTCTAACTTCATCTTTTGCAGTAAGTAAGATTGTCATTTGGGCCTGATCCAGATGAAGGTAAAATGCAGAATGATAGTCTCCCTTTGGTAGATGAATGAGTGCTTCCTCCCGGGCTCATGTGAGTCGCCATATCCCTTCGTGAAACAGCCGGGGAAACTAGGCCTTCTTCCTCCTCCGTTCTACCAAGTCTGTCTCCTAGATATTCGATTCATCAATTGAAAACATGAATTTTCATGCAACTAGTTTTTATAGTAGATTTATCATACGAGAGAACAATACATGTACCTTGAGAAGCAGGAACAATAGTTTCACTGAGAACATCCGACATCCCGGGCACACTAGTACTCCTGTTTATATTATTTTCACGGAACAGAGTATCAGATTTTGCAACGATCCAAGCATCATACCAAATGGATAAACCTTCAGGGACCAATACCCCAGTAGTAGCGGTGAATTTCCCATGAAATTCTTGACGCTGCCACCATCCATGGTGGGTGAATAGTTGGATAGACACACAAGTCCGGGAGATCCCAAAGGGCCACTCTTCGACTTTGTGTGCCTCTGAGATTGAGCCGCTGAAGTGTTGAAAGAACTGTGACATGAAACAGGGCTCGTAATCCATCTCTCAGCATCGTCCCATTTCGAAGGCAAAGCCCTCCCACTATTAAAGGGTATCAAAGCAGCAGCACTAATGTGCCTTCGACCACCACTACTTGTTGGCAGTGGCACTCGTTCGGAACTCCATCCTTTAGGAACTTCGTCTATGGTACCACCATATTCAGGCGTTCCTGGGCTAGTATACGCACCGGAGTGCCTAAATGACCCTGAGTACTTCCTCATGGGTGTCAGTTGAGGACAAATATAGCCCCATTGCGTCAGGAATCCAAATGTCAAGAAATCTTGTAGCCCTTATAGAATCAGCTTCTGAAGTAATCACAGCGTTAGACTTACATCCAAATGCTCAAAATACCACTTAAACTATACCAAATATCACTCAAAATACACCAACTACATAATTAAAGTTATAAACATTTTTCTATAAAAAAGTATAATTTGTGACATTAAAAAAAACCATTTTGCCCGTGTCCTGCCGTGTCCACAGTGTAACCTAAATTGTCCACGGTGTGCCCAACACGCGTCATATATATATATATATATATATATATATATATATATATATATATATATATATATATATATATATGACGCGTGTTGGGCACACCGTGGAGTGTCCGACACTGCATGAAGTGATTTTTGGACTGTGATCCAACATAGAACATAACATAGTTGGATTACCTCCACATGTTTTAGGCCAAAAAGTTTAAAAAGACATTATTTTAATTTATTTTTTAATTTCTTAATTTTACATATTAAGCAATCTCTTAAAGCATAGTATTTAGGGATTTTGGACAAATAGGTACACACTTAGACTGGTTTGTATTTTCATACGAAGAATATATATATATATCATTATCTTAAAACAATGCTTTATTTAAACATATCAACTCATATATTCAAGATAAATAGCCAAACTGATTTTCTATAATATCTTCAGTAAACAGTAAAATTATATTTCTCCTCCCCCCAATTCTTCTCCCCGAGAATGTTGATTCTATGCGAGGACGAGAGATGAATTTTCATAAGGGTATAACTGTCTATAAACATTTAATTGCTCTGGAACCATGAAGATTGTTGTGCTTATTGGCCCAATCCGGCCCGATCCAAACCGGAACCGGCCGGTTCTGAAAATTCCGGAACAGGTCCGATCCGGTAAGGACCCGGATCGGATCCGGTTCCGGGTTGGACCGGTTCCAGCCCAGAACTGTTTTTTTTGTTTTTTTTTTTAAAATCAAGGGAAATTGTTGGTTGGAGATTCGGACACGCGACTATTGTCTTCTACTCTAAAGCTCTAACCAATTGAGCTAATGAGCATTTTTGCTTGTAAATAACCTCAAATATATTAATCTAAAGTTAAAAAAAAAATCAATTTTTTTTTAAAATTAACGGATCCGGTTCCGGTTCAACCCAGAACCGGATCCATTTTGTCCGGAACCTGTAAGATACCGGTTTCGGAACGGTAGATCCGCCCCGGACCGATATCTTACCGGTTCCGGGGCGAACCGGAATCGGTTAGTCCGGTTTTGGGCCGGGTCCGGATTGACTCGGCCTGATAAGCACCCCTATTGTTCTGGCATTATGACTTTCCAAGAAGAGCTGTTTACGTATTAAAATAGCGACATGTCACGACGAGGAGTTGAGCCATCATTTAAGATTATTTGTGGCTGATCAGAATGTAAGTTAAAATATAAACTTGAAGGAGTAATATACGGTTGGGCTACAACAATAAAGTTTTAAAAAATTACACTACTATTTTTTTTATGAAAAATAGAAAACAGGAAGGACTGGAGCCCCAACCAACTTGGGTGTGGCTCCGCCTATGATCGCGATCCTAAGTCCATATAATGCTACTTAACATTAATGCAATCGGGTCAAGTTTGTCTGTGTCTAAAATGCAATCCCATGTGACAATACATTGAAACAGACCCTTTGGGGATCGAGTTTGGATTATATTGGCAACTATGATAGTTCCTTCACACATTTTTTTAAAAAAATATTATATTTGATTTTGACTTTAATGGCAAAAAATAATTAACTACTTTAAATATTTCGACATTATTGACACTGTGTATGCGGAAAAAGCCACAGAAATATAGCTCGGGGGCCCGGTTGGCAGAGTATATAAGCTTCTAAAATATATTATAAACTATTACAAATTTATAATATATATAAATATTTGTTATTGTTTAGAAACATACTAGTAAGAGCTTATATGATCGTTTAAAAAAGATAAGTTTATGCCACCTTATCGTTTAAAATCTTTATTTAATACAAAATAACACGAATTATTGCCTTATTTTAGCAAACATACATGTTTAAAATCATCTTATGTATTGATCATGATGCACGAATAATGTATTGATCATGATGCACGAACACAAATACGAATACAGTTGCATGTAGGGGCGTAACCAGAAACTTTTAATTTATTAGGCTAAAATATGTTTTGAATGATATATAAACATAAAAAAGCAATATGCAATATATTATACTAACCCGAGGATTAAAAAGTATTAAAACTATACGATTACGTTGTAGCCCGAGATTTTTTAAAATATCAAACTTGTCAATGATGAAATCCGTATTAACGGTAAAATAAATAACTCAAGTTAATTTATTTTTTAGTTCATCAAGAACTTTTAAGGAGGATATGAAATGTTATATTACAATTCAAGTAAAATATCAAAATCATTAAAAATCTAAAAAAAAAAACAGAAACCAAAAAAAGAAAAACGACAAAAAATTTCAATAATAAACTTTAACCTAAATGATCAAACAAAAAATAAATGAATTCAGGAAAATTATTGTATTTAAAACTTTAAAACTTACATATATTATGCAAATTAAATACAATAGCTGAGCATAAAAAACCAAGTGGGTTACATCCCACCATTGCCACTATAGAGATATGTCTCTTAAGATTTTTAAAATTTCTAGAATACAATACATTTTGATACAATATTTTTTTAATTTAATTTTATATATACATCAATAATATTTAGGAAAAATAATGCGAAACATCATATAGTTTGGTCTAAAGTTCACTTTGCATCCGTTGTTTGAAAATAACAGTTTATATACCTAGTTTTCATTAATTATAACACTTTGCATTCTCTTAACTCTATTGTGTTTTATCTAAATTCATCCTCAAACTTAAAGCCATTAAACTACCTATTTTTTTAAAAACAAAATATATATTTTGAATGTCAAAATTTCCTTTTCAGAAATAAAACAACTATAGAATTTCAGTATTCAAAATAATTTTTTTGGGTTTCTAAATATTTACAACAACTGGCTTAACTGTGAGGCGGCAATGGAATGTGGCGATGAATTTAATAAAAAACAAAAAATCGAGTCAAGATGGTGCAAAGTATTATAATTCATGAAAGTTGATGATATAAATTGTAATTTTTCAGACAATGGTTGCAAAGTGAAACATTATTTTTACTCTATCAAAGAATTGAACTAACATAATTCAAGTATTATCTAATTTAATGAACACAACCAAATTGTGGATAGATGAGAAGTCTTCTATTATTGCTTTTACGGCGTGAATCTTTACATATATCAGCTTAATTTATCAGTTATATGACGGAATAAGGTATTTTATGCCTAGGTACTATACGAGAAGTAAGAGTATCTGAAATGTGAATATGTGACATTGATCGAGTTCTGTGGAATGAATTACTTTATATATTTATATCATGATTTAATGACTTGTTGGAAATATGATTATGAATTTGAAAATTTTGTAAAAACACACACATTGTTGCATCATTGATTCATGTTATGCAACATGTTGAGCCTCCATTCTTTGATTATTGATGGATTAACCAAGCGGCATTTGCGGGGATTTAGAGAACAGATATGCCTATGGATGGGGACCGGTGTAGGCAAAGACACCGAAGGCAACTATCACGGGGACACCATAGTCTGGATTGCTCGCAGGGCTCTGTACCGCATGACTACCCCAAAAGGAGGTCAGTAGCATATCAGGAGACGTGATATTGGGTACCCTATAGAGATGAGATATTGATTATTATTGGCATCATGCATTGCATTGCATTTACTCATTTCATTTTATACTTGTCATTTTTATTTCAATCGTTTCATATTGGGCTTGTGCTCACCCTTCGAGGCTATTGTATGTTTTGTGTTTGGGCATACAAAAGGTGAAGCAGGACTAGATGTGCCGAGTAGCAGCACGACTCGGAGTTGAGCATAGAGTCTTCGTGGGAACTCATATCATCAGATTTTGAAGCCTTTAGTTGTTTTAAACAAATTTGTACTTTTGGAGTTGATTGAGAATCATTTTGATTATGTGTTTCATATTTAAAATTTGGGGAATGTCTCAAGACCAGTGTATTATTTCGTAGATGGTAGAGAAAACAAGTGCATATTCCATCCTCTTCTGTTTCTGATATTCAAGACTTCATTTTGGAACATATTTAGTTATGTATTTCATTTGAAAAAGATTTTTGGAAGATGATATGTTTTTTTATACAGAATCTCGGCTCAGGTAATCTTTATTTTATTATGTGAGTGTTTGCGATTGCTTTTCAAAACTGCTTATCTGCTTTTCAGACAAAAAAATCAGATTTTGAGTTATTAATTTCATTTCTTCTGCTACCATTTCTCTAAAAATAAATAAATAAGAGCAGAAGTTGAGAAACATGTCATGATATATTTTTTCACTATTTTTACTTGTGGTAATTTTGTAAGAATTTTAAGTTCATTAAGTTGTTTTTTTTATAAATTTGATTAAAAACAATTTTTTTCAGCTTTAAGCATAAACAATATAAAAAAACTTTTAATAAGCAATTGCAATTGGAAATGTTTACTTTGGCAATAGTGTGGCTGTTGTATTATTCAGGAATAGTGTTTTGGTTTAGGATACTCAAATATAGTAGAGATGCTGTCATTTGTCGTTCGAATTTTAACGTTAAAGAAAGGCACTCATACTTTCTTTATAATGCTTCATATTTTCCCAAAAAATATGTATTTATTTTAGTAGGAGACCCGATGCCCCCACAAAGTTATTGAAAATAAACAATAAGTGCCAAGCTAATAGAACTATGTGCCCAATATTATTAACAATAAGATGGCATAAAAACGAAGATATGCAGAATTTTCTTGAGTTTTAGTCTTCTATTGTGTGAAAAAAGCTCCTACTCTTTTCAACTGCACGATTGAATTCTTCTTATAATTCAAATGGGTTGTTGGTTATAGAGTTGTACATAATCAGAATATACTATTTCGTATCAATTTGCATGGAAAACTGTAAGTTACGCAAAAGGGTGCAGGATTGTCCCTTGGAGCCTTCGCGGCCTTCTGCCTGGGATCAAAGCTTGAAGGAAAAACTCCGCAGTGCAGACTTTCTGATAAAGTGAGCCACTAAACTTAGAATAAAATTGCAGTTTGTGTTCTATGATTATGGTACGATAACTAGTTGACCAATATAAGTCTCGTATCTTTTGCTAGTGAAGGCTAGTGACCAGCTGCGAAGATGGTTTTCAAATGACGATGCTCTACAGCGAGCTCTTGATGCAGAGTGAGTATGCCATAGCCTTAAATTTCCGAAGAATGTTCGTGTCATCTTTTCATGTCTCAAACCCCGCGGAGTAGGGTCCATGCACGCAAAACTGTGCATAATGGATTCTGCTAGCAATTATCTTTGCATCCATTGAAATTGCTAGAAGAATGCATTTATACATCTTTATAGACCTATTCTTGATATTTCGACGTGCTACCGGGTATCACTTGTTTATCAGTTTGCTCAACTGTGCCCCCATCGTGTATAGTTGGTTTCTATTTCTCGTTGGAGATTCAACCGCTGCAACTGATACTGTCATTCTAAGCCGAAACGAGAAGAATCCATATGTTATCGGGTATGACTTTTCATTTACAAATACTTATAACACAACCTTTCGAATTGTAGGAAACCACCCAAACTTTCCTGGAGTATCAATATGTCTACCTTCACCACAGGTAAGTCTATAGGAGGATGAAGTGCTTGCCGTTTTACCAAAGGTTATAACCGGTGGTCACCATACAACTCAAATCTTTTAAAACATATACATTTTGATGGCACTCTCACGGCAATTGTTGCAACCCAACAAACTCCATTGATTCCTCCGTTCCCTCGAATACCAAAGTACCATTATTATTTTTTCTTTTGATTCTTACCTAAACTTGTTCCCAATGGCTTAGGTTTCCGAAACACATACTCAAATAAGCTACAAAGTGTTGGCTAGGCCGCTCTTTCCATTATTGAAATGGTGGAAGGTGGCTTGCAAGGTGGCCAAGGGGACACTTTCCCATCAATGTGTCAAGAAATTGGAGAGTTCAAGTTCAAGATGATAACCACTTCCTGGAGAATTTGCACCTATATATACATGTCATTCATGCTCTCCCAAATAAAATCTTATCACCTGTATTTCTTTCATATAGTAATCTTTTAAGCATCTACATCAGTATATGTGAGTTGTGAGGTGTTTATGAAGAGTTTGTAATTTTCCATCCGAAATATCAATCTATTGTTTTTGCCTCGCATGGACATAGGTTATTGCCGAACCACATAAATATTCATGTTCTTGTGTGTGTATGATGTCTACACTATTTGGATATTCTGGCACAACAAATGGTATCAGGAGACGTGTTCGTGAAAATGCCCGAAAAATAAAGTGTTCAAAATTAATTTCTGATCATACCGCTAGATTTGCTGACGGTTAAATTTTTTATAACCGAGCGATCGCGAAGCTCGGTCAAAGTTTGGAAAAATCTATGGTATGTGAAATTGGAGAAGAAGACGTTGTTTATTCACTGTTCATGAGTACTGTAGCGCTACTATTTCACCGTTCAAGTAACTGTATCATTTAATGTTCATTGTACCAGCTTAACTATTCATGGTTATGTAGCGATTACTGTTCACAACTTCCTGCTGTACAAAAACTCGATAGCGTTTCACTCGGTTACTGTTTATCGACCCGTATCGACACTATTCATCCGAACCGAATTTTTTCGCCCATTTTTTTCCATTCCAGGACTAGTTCTCTACTAATTTGACCCTTCCGGATGCAACGGTAGCATCTGCTTATGCTAAATAGCTACCGGAAAAAAAGTCAAAATAATGGATCAAGAAGCATCCACTAGCGGTTCAGTAGACGAACCATGCTATCAAATGCAAAGTTCGAGGTGGATAAATTTGATGACACCAACAACTTTGGCACGTGGCAGTATGAAGTATTAGAACTCTTATTACGTGAGGGATCTAATATAGGCTTGGAGTCCAAGCCCAAGGACATGTCACCTAAGGACTGAAACTATGTTCACAGGTAAGTTTGCAGCACGATTCAGCTCTGCTTATCTAAGGAGCAGAAGTACTTTGTCATGAAAGAGACTTCCGCAACGAGTCTCTAGAAGAAACTGGAGAACAAGTACATGACGAAAATCATAGAGAACCGGCTTTATCTGAAAAGAATCTTTTCCGTTTTCAGTATAAGAAAGGTACGCCAATGATTGAGCATCTTGATAATTTCAACAAAATTATGCCGATCTACACAATCTGGAGGTTGAAGTTAAAGATGAAGATATGTTGTCACTGTTGTTGAGTTCCTTACCATAATCTTATGATCATCTGACCACGGATTTATTATACGGCAAAGACGAAGTCAAATTCATGGATGTTTCAATGCCTTGGTAAACAATGAATATCGGAGAAAAGATCAGCATTATCATAGAGATACCACATCAGAAGCATTGATGGTATCCAGATGGAGAAATAACAATAGAGAATCTGACAAAGGTCGAGGCAGATCCAGATCAAAGTCCAAAGGAGAATGAACATGAAGACGTCCTACAACGGATGAATGTGTCTATTGTCATCAGAAAGGGCACTCGAAGAAGATTGTCCGAAAAAGGAAAAATCCAATGCGAATGTGGCACAACGAAATTCTGACATTGAATATGACTCAACATTCTCGGTCTCATCATCTTCATACAGTTAATCTTATAAATGGATTCTGGATTCTGTAAGTTCTTATCATATGTGCCCACATGACCAGTGGTTCTCAGACTTCGAAGAAATCAACTGTGGAGTTGTCCTCATGGGCAACGACAATGCCTGCCAGACAAGGGGAATTGAATCAGTCCACTTGAAGATTCACGATGATACGATCAAACAACTTACAGAGGTGAGATATGTTCCTGATCTGAAGAAGAACCTGATCTCACTTGGAGTCCTCTAGTCCAATGGCTACAAGATAACCATGGTGGGTGGAGTTCTGAAAGTTGTACGAGGTGCACTCTTAGCAATGAATGGTACTCGAGAAAGAAATCTTTATTTTCTGGATGGTCATACAGTCTCTGGGATAGTTGCAGTCTCCATTAGCATCGGAGAAGATTCACCTGATACCTCACGGCTCTGGTATATGCGCTTGGGACATCCCGGTGAGAAGGCTTTGAAGAATTTAGTGAATCGATGTGTTCTGAAAGGTGCCAAAATTTGGAAACTTGACTTCTGTGGCCATTGTGTCTTAGGCAAGCAGACATATGTCAACTTTGGTACCGCTATCCATCCTACCAATATACTAGACTATGTGCACACCGACGTTTGGGAACCTTCTCAGAACCCTTCATTGGGAGGTAAACGTTGATTCGTTACATTTATAGATGATTTCTCGAGTTATGTTTGGGTGTATACTATGAAGCACAATGATGAAGTTCTGGACATCTTCCTCAACTGTAAGAAGATGATCGAAACCTAGACCGAAAGAAAGATAAAGAGGCTCAGATTTGATAATGGTAGAGAATACATATCAGGCCCATTTCAGAAAACCTGCCAGAAAGAAGGGATAGTCAGACACTTCACCGTTCCAGGCACGCCACAACAAAATGGTGTAGCGGAACGGATGAATCGTACTATGATTGATAAAGTCCGCTGCATGCAATCCCAGTCTGGACTGAGCAAGGCATTTTGGGCTGAAGCCTTGTCATATGCCTCTTATATATCATCAACAGGCTACCAGCTTCTCTACTAGACGGAAAAACTCCCAATGAGGTATGGTTTGGACGACCCGTTTTTTTAATATGATTATTTGCATATATTTGGGTGTCCCGTATACTTTCATGTCGCAAAATCAAAGCTGGAACCTAGAGCCGAGAAAGTTGTTTTCATGGGCTTTAGTGAAGGAGTGAAAGCATTTCATCTATGGAACCATGAGTCAAAGAAGATTGTCTTGAGACTAGACGTTACAAAGTCAGAGATAGAGAACCAAGATCCGAGTTCTCAGTTGCATGGAGTTGACATTCCCACAACTCCAGACCAACCTGTTCAGACAGATGATAATCCTGAAGAAGACTCCAACGATCAGAATGATGACTACGTTCAAACAGAGATACCAGATTCATCATCTGCACCCAAACCTGTTGCTAGTAGACCAAAGAGAAATATCCAAAAACCTGCTCGGTTTACCGACATGGTAGAATTTGCTCTTCCAATTGATCAAGATGGTATCCTTGCAAATACAAGAAGATGTCTACAGTATGGAGAAGGCATGTGGAAGATGGTGATGGATGAAGAAATGAAATCGTTTTATCAGAATACAACTTGGAAGCTAGTTCCTCTTCCTAAAGGGAAGAAATCCATCAGTTGTTAATGAGTCTTTGCAAAGAAGGAAGATGCATCAGGCATAGACAATATCAGATACAAAGCTAGACTAGTAGCAAAATGTCATGCTCAGAAAGAAAGAATATACTTATGATGAGGTTTTCTCACCTGTTGTCAGGCATTCATCTATTCGACTCTTAATAGCTTTGATTGCACAGTTTGACCTCGAGCTAGCCCATCTTGATGTGAAAATGGCATTCCTTAATGGAACTATGGACGAGTAGATCTATATGGCTCAACCTGATGGATTCAAATTTCCCTATCACGAAAAGTTTGGCTTGCAAGCTCGACAAGTCACTCTATGGTCTCAAGAAGTCGTCGAGACAGTGGTACTAACGGTTTGACTGCTTTATGAAGAAATAGAGGTATACTCGATGTGGGGTCCTCATTACTTAATCCAATATGTATAAATGAAGCATACATACGTGAGTCGAAATTAAGTAAAAACATGCACTGATTAAGAGTTTCTGACTAGTTAAGTTGTTACAAGGGTTATAAAAACCTAACCAACTATACATCACATGTACAAGCAACAACCTAATATAAGATAACTCCTAGGCAGTGGTTCAGCTTGCAGCGGAAAATGACTCACATCCCGTCCTCCCACGTCTATGAGTCCTTACAGAAACATTCACACAACGTGAGTATAGATAAACCATTATCTCAGTGCGATATCAAAACACAATATCAATGATAAAGCACAATAATAATCACTGATTGTGAATGCTCTGTATTATGCATCAACAAATGCAACTATGTCATGACATGTCTCATCACACATCCTATTATCACAAGACTAATATGATATGTCTATTTCCGCTCAATATGTCAGTGGAACCGCCTCACATCTTCATATTAGCAACACATATCATAGTACCGTACTCACATGATAATAGCCAGAGTATATACCCAAAAACCGGTGTATATCTCTCATACCAAGTATATGTAGCATACCCGAGCATATACCCAAACCAGGCGTATACCTCTAATGCTAACGTAGCATACCCGAGCATATACCCAAACCAGACGTATACCTCTAATGCTAAAGCATATACCTCATCCATCTCAAACACATGATATCCATGAATGTACATGCATATGATACTACAAATCATATGATACCAACACAACACAATTCATATGATATCAATCTCATAACATCATTTCATAATATCTATACTCCGTACGTCAACACGTACCTGGTATACGACAATAAAAGCGATAAATCAGGCGTGGATGGCTAATTGCCTCTTTGCCCCGCCCCCTGTGATGATGCTACAAGCACATGAACAATATATCATGTCATCAGAGGCTTCAAAAAGAAATGCTACAAAATATAACATTTTTACAAATTCTGACCCTGGCGATCGATCGATATCTTTCACCGATCTATCGCCATACTGTTCTGCCCTCTCGCGATCGATCGCCACTACCTCACGATCGATCGCCAAAATGTACTGTTTCTCGCGATCGATCGCCACATTTTCACCGATCGATCGCCACATGATTTAACCGCCTTATATTTTTGCTCTGTCTCGACGATCGATCGGCACAAAGCTAGCGATCGATCGCCGATGTCCAGAAAAATCAGAACATGGCGATTTTCAAGCATATCTTCATGGTACTTCTTCTCCTACTCGAATTTAACAATTTCCACATGTTTCTTGCAATCTCTAGTATAGACATGTTTCCATCATCCTAGAATCCAATTCTTGGCAAAGAAACAAGTTATGATTTCAAACATGAACACTTGAGACTCAACTTCACATACTTCATACACAACAACATAAATCAAGCTTAAATTCATGAATTCCTTACCAAGAAGTTATTATATCACTTCACTTTATTTTCTAGCTTGATTTCCAAGTGAAATCCAAGCTCAAACTTCAACCTAAGGAAGAAATGAAAGAGGAGCTTGTGTAGGGATTTTGTAGGTGAAAATTGTGTATTGTGAGTTGAAAATCTGATTTTACTTATTTAATCAACTCTCCAAATGCAAACTCAAACTCACATCCACATGCTAATGGAAATTCAAATGACACCAAAGGCATGGGAAATTCAAGTCAAATGCATATTAGTCCATGTTACTTGATATATCACTACACTTGATTTAATTCAAGTCATTTCTATGCACTACATCTTGTGCATCATGTTTCATTCCTTGCCATATATCACATAGTCATGTCATGTATGTGAGTATTAACCCTCGGTTCAACCCGAACCCGAGTCCAAATCGTACCATAATTATTCAAAATTACGCTATAATTCTATGACACGTGTATAAAGTAAATCGTGGCATTACAATTCTCCCCCACTTATTGAATTTCGCCCTCGAAATTGCATATACAAACATAATACATGCTTCGCATAACAACATAACAACACATGATATATGCACCATAAGAAACATGTAAAAATAACATATTAACATACCATAAAACAAATCTGGATATCGTTGCATCATATGTTGCTCCGTCTCCCACGTTGCCTCTTCGACACCCCTTCTGTCCCACTGTACCTTAACCATAGGAATCACTTTATTACGCAACCTGCGTCCAGCTCTATCCAAGATCATAACTGGTTGTTCCTCATACGATACATCTGTATCCAACTGTACATCAGGTAACTGTAATACATGACTTGGATCTGGTTCATATTTCCTCAACAGTGAAACATGGAGGACATCATGAATACTACTCAAGGCTGGTGGTAGTGCTAACCGATATGCCAACGTACCAATATGCTGCAATACTTCATATGGACCAACGTATCGTGGAGATAGCTTCCCACGTTTACCAAATCGTACTACACCTTTAAAAGGTGAGATTTTCAAGAATACACGATCACCAACTTGAAATTCAAGTGGTCTACGACGCTTATTGGCATAAGCAGCCTGTCGGTCCTGGGCAGCTTTAAGTTTCAATCGAATCAACTTTACTTTTTCTTCCATTTCAAGAATCATATCCGGTCCATGTAAGGAAGACTGATCTACATCATCCCAATACAATGGCGATCTACATCGTCGCCCATATAGAGCCTCAAAGGGTGCCATCTGTATACTAGATTGATAACTATTATTATATGAAAATTCCACTAATGACAACGACTCTTGCCAAGAGGTATCAAACTCTAATACACAGGCACGCAACATATCCTCAAGCGTCTGTATCGTACGCTCTGTTTGTCCATCTGTCTGAGGATGATATGCTGTACTCAACCGCACTTCAGTTCCCAATGATGTTTGTAACCCTTCCCAAAAATGAGAAGTAAATCTCGGATCTCTATCCGACACAATGGAATCTGGTATACCATGTAGTCTCACTACATGTTGAATGTACAACTGTGCCATTCGCAGATATGTAAATGTCATACAATATGGCAGGAAAGGAGATACTTTGGTGAGCCGGTCAACGATCACCCAAATGGCATCACAACCAGAAGACGTCCGTGGCAAATGAGTCACAAAATCCATTGTGATATGTTCCCATTGCCACTGAGGAATTTCCAAACTGTGTAATTCACCTCCTGGTTTCTGTCTTTCTGCTTTTACTTGTTGACAGACTAAACACCGTTTTACAAAATTCAACACATCTTGTTTCATGCGTTTCCACCAAAATTGGGTACGTAAATCATGATACATTTTCTTTCCTCCAGGATGTATGCTGTATCTACTACAATGAGCACGTTGTAGTAGTTCTTGACGTAGTCCCAATGAAGCAGGTACTACCCAACAGTTTCTGTATTTCAGAATTCCATAACTTGCAAGTATATATTGAGATGTTTGTCCTTGATTTATCATGTCCTTCCATTGTTGTACCTCATCATCAGTATTTTGTGCTGTCTTGATTTTCTCAAAAATATCAGGTTCAACCATTAATGTTGATACCCGTATTGGCACTGTTTCCACATCAAACTCATAACCCAAAGTACAACAAGAAGTCATCAAGGCAGATAAATGAATCATCTCATCAGCTGTATGATGTACTTTTCGACTCAAGGCATCTGCTGTAAGATTAGCTTTTCCTGGATGATATTCAATCTCACAATCACAATCTTTCAACAGATCCATCCATCTTCTCTGCCTCATATTCATTCTGCTTGAGTGAATAAAAACTTTAAACTCTTATGATCCGTGTATATGGTAAACGACGTACCATATAAATAATGTCGCCATATATTCAAGGCAAAGACAATGGCAGCTAATTCCAGATCATGCACTGGATATCGCATTTCATGTGGTTTCAATTGTCGTGATGCATAAGCCACTACATGTTTATCATGCATCAATAAACAACCCAAACCTAGTAATGATGCATCAGTATATAAGACAAACCTGTCATGCTCCGATGGAATGATCAAGACTGGAGCTGTAGTCAGTCGATGTTTCAATTCCTGAAAACTATGCTCACAAGCCTCTGACCATTGAAACGATACTCCCTTCTGTGTCAATTGTGTCAATGGTTTGGTAATTGTTGAAAATCCTTCAACAAATCGTCTATAGTATCCGGCCAAGCCTAAGAAACTACGAATTTCTGGCACAGAAATAGGTGCTGACCAATTCAACACTGCTTCGATCTTTTTCGGATCAACTGCTATACCTTCTTTCGAGATTACATGCCCCAAAAAGCCGACACTAGTCAACCAAAACTCACACTTACTGAGTTTGGCATACAACTGATGTGTCCTCAACAATTGCAATACCATATGCAAATTTGGGCATGTTCTGCATCGCCCGATTCATTAAACTCATAAAGACAGCTGGAGCATTTGTCACTCCAAATGGCATTACCAGAAACTCATAATGTCCATAGCGAGTTCTGAATGCTGTCTTCTGTACATCACCCTCTCTCACACGTATTTGATGATAACCAGATCTCAAATCAATCTTAGAATAGATTTTTGATCCCTGTAACTGATCAAATAAATCATCAATACGAGGAAGAGGATATTTATTCTTTATGGTTACCTTGTTCAATTGTCGATAAATACACAATCGCATTGTTCCATCCTTTTTCTTAACAAATAATACCGGAGCACCCCAAGGAGATACAATAGGACATATGTACCCCTTGTCCAATAAGTCTTGCAATTGAGTTTTCGATTCTTTCAATTCAGTCGGTGCCATCTGATAAGGAGCTCGTGAAATTGCAGAAGTACCAGGTATCAAATCAATACCAAATTCCACTTCTCGACTTGGTGGAAATCCAGGTATCTCATCCGGAAACACATCCGCATATTCTACAACCACTGGTATCTCCTCCACTTTCCTTTCTATTTTCTGTTCAGTTACATCGAGGGCATAAATCAAATAACCCGCATGTCCATGTTCTAACAAACGCGACATTCGGATTGCTGATATCAAAGGAATCCTTGCACTCGATCCCTGGCCATAGAAGAACCATTGATTTCCAGTATCAGACTGAAATCTCACTATCTTCTGACAACAATCCACAACAGATTTATGTTTACTTAACACATCGATTCCAAGAATGCAATCAAAATCTGTCATGTCTAACACAATCAAATCAGCCTGTAGTCCATACTCGGTCTCAAACTGAATATCACAATCAGACACACTCTGACAAGCCATCACAGTAGTTCCCATGGGTGTCGAAACATAAAGAGGCATCAACAGTGGAGACGAGCATATATGATACCGGTCAATAAAATTTTGTGCAACAAAAGAATGTGATGCACCAGTATCAATCAAAAGTAAAGTTGGATAAGTAAACAAAGTACACTTACCCGCTATCACATCATCAGGAGCTGCCTCTGCTTGCTCCCTGTTCAATGCAAATACCTGAGACTGAGGTGGTCCTGCCCTCTGTCCTCCACCAGATTGTGGTACACCCTGTGGTCTCTGCTGCACTGTATTCTCTGACATTGGTCCTCTCCTCTGTTGTCCACCCACTTGAGGACAGTCACGGATCACATGTCCTGGTCTCCCACAATGGAAACAAACTACTGTATTCAATTGAGGACAATCTCGTTTCAAATGTGGTCCACCACATTTAAAGCATTGCACACCACTGCCACTACTACTACCTTGGAACTGTCCCTTAGCTCTTCGGTCATCCCCTTTTCGTGGTCCAAAACGTTTCCCACTAAATCGAGAGGAAGAAGCACCACCTCGTGATGACTTAAATGGTTCTCTTCTCGGTCTCATACTGTCTGATGTAGGTATCTGAGAATGTCCCACATCCTGATAAACACCAACAGCAATCTCAGCCATTTCGGCTCTCATCAACGCTTCCTCATATGAACAAGGGTTATTAGACATTACTCTATCAAATAACTCTGGCCTCAAGCCATTTACAAATTTTCAAATCTTTACTTTGGTATCAGCGGCAATATGTGGTACATATCGTAACAACGATGAATAGTGCACCGCATACTCAGACACAGTCATATTACCCTGTTTCAAATTTGTAAACTCATCTTCTTTCCTCTGCCTTGCAGCCACAGAGAAGTCGGGAGCAAGAAAACGAGTTCTGAAAACATCCCAGTCCACAGTCTGACCTTGAGCTCTCAGCTCAATAAATGTAGCTTTCCACCACATCATTGCTTTCTTAGCCAACTGAAATTCAGCTAAGCGTAACCAAGCAGTCTTGGCACACGGTGCTGACACAAATATATGTTCCACAAATTCCAGCCACTCCTCTGCCAGTTCCCCTGATTCAGTACCCTCAAACCTGGGTGGTTGATAACTCAAAAATTGCGTCAATGTTAACTCGCCAGGTAACAGTACCTGTTCTATTGGCCCTTGCCCAATCGGTGGTGGTGGTACATGCGCCATCCTCACACTAGCATCGCCACTCATGGCATCCCCAACATCCTCATGATACCCTCTGTTTGTCATAACTGACATTCACAATTATAAAACATGTTAGAAGAACATCATATTACAAATCCTAACATGATAGTACCATCTCAACAAGTTTTCAAGTGCTTAGGTAACTCCCTAATACACTTCCTCTACCCATGTTCACCCCGTTCTCGAACCACTGCTCTGATACCACTAATGTGGGGTCCTCATTACTTAATCCAATATGTATAAATGAAGCATACATACGTGAGTTGGAATTAAGTAAAAACATGCACTGATTAAGAGTTTCTGACTAGTTAAGTTGTTACAAGGGTTATAAAAACCTAACCAACTATACATCACATGTACAAGCAACAACCTAATCTAAGATAACTCCTAGGCAGTGGTTCAGCTTTCAGCGGAAAATGACTCACATCCCGTCCTCCCACGTCTATGAGTCCCTACAGAAACATTCACACAACGTGAGTATAGATAAACCATTATCTCAGTGCGATATCAAAACACAATATCAATGATAAAGCACAATAATAATCATTAATTGTGAATGCTCTGTATTATGTATCAACAAATGCAACTATGTCATGACATGTCTCATCACACATCCTATTATCACAAGACTAATATGATATGTCTATTTCCGCTCAATATGTCAGTGGAACCGCCTCACATCTTCATATTAGCAACACATATCATCGTACCGTCCTCACATGATAATAGCCAGAGTATATACCCAAAAACCGCGTATATCTCTCATACCAAGTATATGTAGCATACCCGAGCATATACCCAAACCAGGCGTATACCTCTAATGCTAACGTAGCATACCCGAGCATATACCCAAACCAGGCGTATACCTCTAATGCTAAAGCATATACCTCATCCATCTCAAACACATGATATACATGAATGTACATGCATATGATACTACAAATCATATGATACCAACACAACACAATTCATATGATATCAATCTCATAACATCATCTCATAATATCTATACTCCGTACGTCAACACGTACCTGGTATACGACAATAAAAGCGATAAATCAGGCGTGATGGCTAATTGCCTCTTTGCCCCGCCCCCTGTGATGATGCTACAAGCACATGAACAATATACCATGTTATAAGAGGCTTCAAAAAGAATGCTACAAAATATAACAGTTTTACAAATTCTGACCCTGGCGATCGATCGCTATCTTTCACCGATCGATCGCCATACTGTTCTGCCCTCTCGCGATCGATCGCCACTACCTCGTGATCGATCACCAAAATGTACTGTTTCTCGCGATCGATCGCCACATTTTCACCGATCGATCGCCACATGATTTAACCGCCTTATATTTTTGCTCTGTCTCGGCGATCGATCGGCACAAAGCTAGCGATCGATCGCCGATGTCCAGAAAAATCAGAACATGGTGATTTTCAAGCATATCTTCATGGTACTTCTTCTCCTACTCGAATTTAACCATTTCCACATGTTTCTTGCAATCTCTAGTAATATATAGACATGTTTCCATCATCCTAGAATCCAATTTTTGGCAAAGAAACAAGTTATGATTTCAAACATGAACACTTGAGACTCAACTTCACATACTTCATACACAACAACATAAATCAAGCTTAAACTCATGAATTTCTTACCAAGAAGTTATGATATCTCTTCACTTTATTTTCTAGCTTGATTTCCAAGTGAAATCCAAGCTCAAACTTCAACCTAAGGAAGAAATGAGAGAGGAGTTTGTGTAGGGATTTTGTAGGTGAAAATGGTGTATTGTGAGTTGAAAATCTGATTTTACTTATTTAATCAACTCTCCAAATGCAAACTCAAACTCACATCCACATGCTAATGGAAATTCAAATGACACCAAAGGATGGGAAATTCAAGTCAAATGCATATTAGTCCATGTTACTTGATATATCACTACACTTGATTTAATTCAAGTCATTTATATGCACTACATCTTGTGCATCAAGTTTTATTCCTTGCCATATATCACATAGTCATGTCATGTATGTGAGTATTAACCCTCGGTTCAACCCGAACCTGAGTCCACATCGTACCGTAATTATTCAAAATTACGCTATAATTCTATGACACGTGTATAAAGAAAATCGAGGCATTACACTCGAAGTCAGTTTGCTCATTGTGTCTACATGAAGATACTCCAAGATTGTACATTTATCTATATGCTCTTACATGTTGATGATATGCTGATCGCATCTAAAAGCAAGATAGAGATTGATAAACTAAAGGCTTAGCCCAGCTTAGAATTTGAGATGAAAGATCTTGGATAGGCCAGGAAGATTCTTGGAATGGAGATCAAGAGGGACATAATAAAGGGCACAGTCTGTCTGACACAGACTTGGTATCTGAAGAATGTACTCTAGAGATTTGGTATAGATGAAAATACCAAACCTATAAGTATTCTATTAGCTTCGCATTTCAAATTGAGTGCGTCAATGTCTCCTACTACAGATGCGGAGATGTGACAAATGGATTGCATTCCTCAAATGAGGTCGGAGCTCTGATGTATGTGATGATGGTACCTGAAGAATGTACTCTAGAGATTTGGTATAGATGAAAATACCAAACCTATAAGTATTCTGTTAGCTCCGCATTTCAAATTGAGTGCGTCAATGTCTCCTACTACAGATGCCGAGATGTGACAAATGGATAGCATTCCTCAAATGATGTCGGAACTCTGATGTATGTAATGATGTGCACAAGATGATAAGTGTATTTTATACACTTATATTTCTTCTTATTTTGCATGGTTTAGTGTTAGTTTTCGATCAGAATTACGCTTTTGGTTTTGTTCTGTGTTGTTTTGCAGGAATCCAGGTAATTACATGTTTTGTGGACTAAAAGGGTGCAAATGACGGAAAGAACGGATGAATTGAAGCCAAATGGAATTTTGGTAATTTTGGAGACTTTCCTTAGGAGTTTGCACGGGATTTTTAAAAGGTTTTAGAGGAGGATTTTCGAGATATAGAGACTTAGACATATTATTGGAGAGAAGGAGGCTAGGGTTGAAGAACGGAGAAGAATAACGACGACGGCTCGGAGCAAAAAGGAGAGAATTCATCACGAGACGGCGGCGTTCATCGGAGATCGAAGAATAGCGTCCAATTCGTTTTGTATCTCTAAACTTTTAGCAATTTTTATGGGTTATTTAAACATGTCTATGTGTTTAAATACTTCTAGCATGAGCTAATTTTATTTTCTAGGAGACGATGTAGCTTGTTTTGAAACTACGCTTATTATGAATTGATTGAAGTTTATTTGGATTTCCGTATGGTTTATTTATGTTTTCCTGTTCCTAATGCTTTTAATCTACTGGCCATGGATTGAATGATTCCATATTCGTGATCTATCACTCGGGAGAGGGGGTTGTGAATAGGAAAGAAGGAATTCGTATCGTGGTAGTTATATTGTTCGGAAGGCCTATAACTCCATAGAAGTCGTCATAGGAATTACTGCGCTTTTACAATTGTTTGATAATTAATCTTAGATAGGGATATCAAGATTAATGTTAGATAATTAATTCTGCTTAACACCCGGGAGGGGGAGTAGAAACAAATAAGAATTGTCGGCTAGTAAACTAGGAAATCCATAACATTGAAATCAAGGAATGATAAGTGTAGTGGATGAACAAGTGAAATCGTACTCCTAGATTCGTCTCCAACTGATTTCTTTTCAACTCAGTATTTGATCATCGTTAGTTAATTATTTTTCATTATTCGCATAACACTCAACTATTCGATTCTCTAAATAAAGCAAAGATTATTTTAATTCAGTACTTAGATTTAACTATTTAATCAATCTCTGTGGGTTCGACATCTTTCTATACTAAAACTTGACTACCGTGCGCTTGCGGTAAGGGATTTTACGCAACAAGTTTTTGGCGCCGTTGCCGGGGATTGATTTATTTAGTACAATCTGATACTGTACCAATTAATCTTGGTTTTAATTTAGAGCTTTTATTCCTTTTATTTTGGAGTGATTTTTTGTCTTTTCTGAATTTTTGCAGTGCATGCGAAAGTACACTACTCCTGAATCGTTGCTGTTTGATCCTGAGATCGAGAGAACTGCAAGAAGACTGAGAAAAACGAGAAGGGAGGAATTGATAAAAATGGCTGCAAATAGAGACAACAACGAACCACCTCCACAACTTGTTGAACCTCAAAGGGCGATCAGAGATTATTTCAAACCTTTGGTCAACAACAATTACTCTGGGATAGCTCGCCAGACTATCAATGCCAACAACTTTGAACTTAAGCCGGCATTGATAAGTATGGTGCAACAGAATCAGTTTGGTGGGTCCCCTGTTGAAGACCCCAACTTGCATTTGAGGATATTTTTGGAGATAGCTGATACTGTGAAGATGAATGGTGTTCCAGAAGATACTGTGAGACTGCGATTGTTCCCTTTCTCTCTTAGGGACCATGCAAGGAGTTGGCAACAATCTCTTCCAAATAATGGTATTAACACATGGGCGGAAATGGCATCGAAATTTCTCTCGAAGTTTTTCCCACCAGCGAAGTCAGCTCAACTGAGAACTGAAATCAGTACGTTCAGACAAATTGATTCTGAACAACTATACGAGGCATGGGAGCGATTCAAGGATTTATTGAGGAGGTGCCCAAAACATAACTATGAAAGCTGGGTGCAGATTCAGTTATTTTACAATGGGTTGAATGGACCAACTAGGATCATTGTGGATGCTGCAGCAGGAGGAACACTATTTTCTAAGACTGCAGATGCTGCCTTTGAATTACTTGAGGAGATGTCGGCTAACAGCTTCCAGTGGCCCAGTGAGCGAGCCATGGCAAGGAAACCCATAGGTATGTATGAGGTTGATCATTTTAGTACTCTTACTGCACAACTGTCTGCACTAACCACGCAGGTAGCAGCTCTGACCAAGCAAGGAGCACAACCTACTATTGAATTAGCCGCCGCTGCAGCTGGAATGGAGTTGTCAAGGGAAGCAGAGCAAGAGCACGTTCAGTTCATAAACAATCGGTATCCCAACAACAATAATAACTACCGAAGCAATCCGTATCAACAAGGGTTCCGCAACAATGATAGACTCTCATATGCCAACAACAATAGTGCTCTGAATCCACCACCTGGATATGCTCCACAAAAGAATGAAGGTAAACCTTCACTTGAAGATTTGGTGAATACTTTTGTTCAAAGTTCGAAATTGAGGCTTGAGAAGAATGAGTCGAGGCTTGATACGATTGAGGGTCACATGAACAACATGGGTGCTACAATGAGATCTCTTGAGGTGCAAATTGGGCAGCTTGCTAATGCCATGAACAACCAACAAAGAGGATCATTTCCTAGCAACACCGAAGTGAACCCAAGGGAGCAGTGCAAGGCCGTGTCATTGAGAAGTGGTAAGGAACTTGGGAATGTAGAACCAACACACGTTGATGAGCCATCTGTTGAGGAGACTCAAATTCAGGTTGAAACCCCTAAAGAAGTTGAAAAGGAGAAGCAAGCCACATTACCGGAAAAGCTTCCTATGTACAAGCCTACACTTCCATATCCTCAACGTTTCCGGAAAAAGGCTATAGATGACCAGTTTGCCAAATTCTTCGAGATTTTCAAGAAAATCCACATAAATATTCCTTTTGCCGAGGCGTTGCAACAAATGCCTAATTATACAAAGTTTATGAAGGATATAATGGCAAGAAAGAGGAAGCTTGAGGAATTTGAAACCGTGAATCTCACAGAAGAATGTAGTGCAATACTCCAAAAGAAGCTACCACAAAAATTGAAAGATCCAGGGAGTTTTACTATTCTTGTATTATTGGTAGTTCTACATTTAATAGGGCGTTATGTGATTTAGGTGCAAGTATTAATTTAATGCCTTTATCTGTTTTCAGGAGTTTAGGGCTTGGTGAAGTAAAGCCTACTACAATCACATTACAATTGGCGGATAAGTCTCTCACATATCCTAGAGGGATAATTGAAGATGTGCTTGTGAAGGTGGACAAATTTATTTTCCCTGCAGATTTTGTGGTTCTAGACATGGAGGAAGATGGAGATGTTCCATTAATTTTGGGGAGACCATTCTTAGCAACAGGCAGGGCACTTATAGATGTCCAAAGAGGAGAATTATCCTTGAGAGTTGGAGGAGAAGAAGTCATGTTCAATATTTACAAGGCTCTCAAGGGACCTGACGAGGTAAGTACTTGCAAGTTTTTGGATGTAATTGACTCATGTGTCCATAACTTTGAAGTAGGAGCAATACCGGAGGATCCATTGGAGAATTGCATGGTCAACTCTATTATGAAAGTGGATGCAACTGAACCTGATCTTGCTGAGCAAGTGGAAGCACTTAAGAGCCTGCCTAAGGAGAACAACACTACTGGCAAAGAGGAAGATGTATGAGATACATCAGTCAAAGAAGATACGAAGGCGAGCTCGGAACTGAAAGAACTACCGGCCCACCTTACTTATGCATTCTTGGGTGAGAATTCGACATACCCGGTAATTATATCTTCATCTCTTTGTTCTTTAGAGAAGGATAAATTATTACGTGTATTGAGGACATATAAATCTGCTTTGGGTTGGTCGATTTCTGATATCAAGGGGATTAGCCCGTCTTTGTGCATGCATAAAATTCTTATGGAGGATTCCTTCGTTCCCTCCATTGATCATCAAAGGCGGTTAAATCCAGCAATGAAGGAGGTAGTAAAAGCAGAAGTGCTTAAATTGTTAAATGCTGGGATTATTTATGCTATTTCAGATAGTGCATGGGTTTCCCCAGTACAGGTCGTGCCAAAGAAAGGAGGGATGACAGTGGTAAGAAATGAAAATAATGAGTTGATCTCAACTCGAACTGTGACGGGGTGGCGAGTTTGCATTGACTATAGGAAACTCAACAAGGCCACAAGGAAGGACCACTTCCCTCTTCCATTTATCGATCAGATGCTTGACAGGTTAGCCGGTTATTGTTATTACTGTTTCTTAGATGGCTATTTAGGATACAATCAAATTGCCATAGACCCCGAGGATCAAGAGAAGACAACGTTTACCTGTCCATATGGCACCTTTGCGTTTCGAAGAATGACTTTTGGTTTATGCAACGCACCTGCTACCTTTCAACGGTGCATGATGGCGATATTTTCAGATATGGTGGAGGAGATCCTTGAAGTCTTCATGGATGACTTTTCGGTATTTGGTTCCTCTTTTGACCATTGTTTGCATAACCTATCTCTTGTGTTACAGCGCTGCCAAGAAAAGAACCTCGTGTTAAATTGGGAGAAATGTCACTTTATGGTGCAAGAGGGTATTGTCCTTGGCCATAAGGTGTCATCTCAAGGACTTGAAGTGGATAGAGCAAAAGTGGTTGCAATTGAGAAGCTTCCACCTCCGAACAATGAGAAGGCTATTAGGAGCTTCCTTGGACATGCCGGGTTTTATCGTCGTTTTATTAAAGATTTTTCTAAAATAGCTAAGCCCTTGTGTAATTTGTTAGAAAAAGACTCACCTTTTGTCTTTGATGATTTGTGTTTGCAGGCATTTAACAGGCTAAAGAAAGCACTTATATCTGCACCAATCATCATAGTGCCGGATTGGAAGGAGCCATTTGTTTTAATGTGTGATGCCAGCGACTATGCTGTGGGAGCAGTTTTGGGGCAAAAGAGAGACAAGATTTTTAGGGCGATCTACTATGCAAGTAGAAATCTTGATGGAGCCCAACAGAATTACACGACCACCGAGAAAGAGATGCTAGCTGTGGTGTATGCATTCGACAAGTTTAGAGCATATCTGATCGGGACAAAGGTCATAGTTTACACAGATCGTGCAGCGATTCGTTATCTTTTTGCCAAGAAGGATGCGAAACCCCGGTTGATTAGATGGATCTTGTTGCTACAAGAGTTTGATTTCGAGATCTTGGATAAAAAGGGCAGTGAAAATCAAGTAGCAGATCACTTATCTCGTTTGGAGTTGGAGGATCAAATGGATCATGGAGTCATACAAGAGAACTTTCCTGATGAACATCTCTTTGAGGTATGTACTAAAACTCCGTGGTTCGCTGATTTTGCTAATTATTTGTCGTGTGGTATATTGCCTCCAGACCTCACTTATCAGCAAAGGAAGAAGTTCTTTCATGATGTGAAGAATTATTACTGGGATGAACCGTATGTATTCAGACGCTGTGCAGACCAAATTGTCCGGAGATGCGTAACTGAGGAGGAATCAAGAGAGATTCTTGAAAAGTGTCACTCCAGACCTTATGGAGGACATTTTGGAGCAGCAAGGACAGCAGCAAAAGTGCTTCAATCGGGTTTCTATTGGCCAGAGCTACATCGAGACAGTTATACTTTGGTGAAGACGTGTGATCGTTGTCAGCGCATTGGTAATATTTCTAAACGCCATGAGATGCCGTTGACAAATATCTTGGAATTAGAAATCTTCGATGTATGGGGTATTGATTTCATGGGCCCCTTCCCACCATCTTGTGGACAGTCATATATTCTGCTAGCAGTGGACTATGTTTCTAAGTGGGTTGAAGCGATCGCCACATCGACTAATGACGCTCAGGTCGTGGTCAAGTTCGTGCAAAAGAACATCTTTACACGGTGTGGTACTCCGAGATCGATTGTCAGTGATGAAGGGACCCACTTCTGTAACAAGATCTTCAGTGCTTTGATGACGAAATACACTGTGAGGCATAAGATTGCATTGGCTTATCATCCACAGACTAATGGCCAAGCCAAAATTTCTAACCGAGAAATTAAGTTAATTCTTGAAAAGACGGTCAGTATTAACCGAAAGGATTGGGCCCTGAAATTGGATGATGCATTATGGGCATACCGCACTGCATTCAAAACTCCCATAGGATGTCCCCATATCGTCTAGTTTTTGGGAAAGCATGCCACTTACCGGTAGAGTTGGAACATCGGGCTTTCTGGGCCATAAAGAAGCTGAACTTTGATTTGAAGGCTGCTGGTGAGCAATGGTTGCTACAGCTCACTGAGATGGATGAGTTTCGTAATGAAGCGTACGAAAATGCTAAGATCTACAAGGAGCGAACGAAGAATTGGCATGACAAGCAAATCGTGAGAAGAGAGTTTATTCCTGGTCAGAAAGTGCTACTATATAACTCTCGTCTCCGACTATTTCCAGGAAAGTTGAAGTCACGATGGTCTGGGCCGTTCACTATTGAGAAAGTGACCCCATATGGAGCAATTGAACTGAAATGCGATGACGATCACACATTTTAAGCAAATGGGCAGCGATTGAAGCATTATTTTGGGGAAGAAGTAAGAGACGTGGACGAGGTTCATCTGAGCGAGCCTAAGTGAATGGATGGAAGACAGTCGGGCCGAGGACTATAAACTAAGCGCTATTCGGGAGGCAACCCGAATCCTGTATCCTTATTTTATTTTTATTTTATTTTAAAAAAAAATGATGATGGTGTATTTACGCCTTTAAAGGCGTAATTACGCCTGAAAAATATTTTGCAAGTTTGAGATGCCGTAGGACAGGCGTAACTACGCCCCTTTGTGGCGTAATTACGCCTGTCAAATTTCAGAAAATTTTTCAAAGCCGTAGGCGAGGCGTAATTACGCCTCTCCAGCGGCGTAATTACGCCTCGCGTATTTTTAGTCCTCTTCCCCTCAAATTTTCAATTCCGGTTTTTTCTCTTCAATCTCTCTTAATTAAGCTATCCCACCTCTAAAGTCAATATTTTTATCGATTAATTGCAGGTTTTTGGAGTCTAATGGTGCAAGGAAGCAAGTTTAGGGGGGTTGCAACAAAGTGGTCTAGCTTAGCCAACCAAATCGAAAATTCTTCATCTAAGGGTTGCCGCCGACTTTCCAGCCAGCACTTTTTCCACAACCGCCCCCCGACGATATGGATGACGATGACCACTGACGGTCATCGCTTAGGTATGTGCATCGTTCTATTTATTTCTTCATGTATATGCATTGAGGACAATGCACATTTCTAAGTTTAGGGGGGTACTTTGAACTATTCAAACTACTTGGATTTCTGTTGCTTTTGTGTGTTTGTTTTCCCTATTTTGATTGGTTTTGTCTTGATTTAGAGTCTGTTGAGTTGTGAGTGTCATAAGTTGTATTACGAGTCAGTTGAGGCCAATGATGGAAAAAAAAAATTGAGTTGATTTGTGGAAAATTTTAAAAATTTTCATGTTTTCATGTTGCTCTTGAGTTCTCACATATTCTTGCACTAGAAACCATGACCATTTGATTAATCAATGATGATTTGAACGAACACAAAAATGATATAGGCAATTCTTGATAATTTGGGCCTTGATTCTTTCATAGAAAATTGCCATAGTAGCCCCTTTGAGCTTAAATGTAAAAGAATGAGAATTGAATTGTTGCAATATATTTTATAATCTCATTCAAATTTGCTTCTTATATCACCTTGGTTTTGAGATACCATTTGAGCACATTGGTCAAATCATATAAGTTATTTGTGAATTGAGAGTAGTCTAGAACTTGCTTTAGTACCCTTTGAGACGAAATACGGATGTCATGTGGCTTAGGAATGATGTAGGCATTTTTTTTATATCGTTTGAGCCTTTGAAGCCACCAAAATACATCATTTTCATCTGTAGTTACCCTTTTGAGCTTATTGAAAATCGAATGGCATGTGCTTAGGCACATAATAACCCCCATTCGGCATCATTTCAAAATCCCACATTGACCACCTTACTAAAGCTTATACACTATTTCCTACCCTCAAGTGAGTAAGCCCCTATTGCACTTTAAAGTTTCAAATATCCCTCATGTTCCTAATTGAAAAATAGAAGGGGGATAATAATGAAAAAAGGGAATGAATGCATAGAAATATGTTGAAGAGGTGAAGAAAATAGTGATGGAAAGAATGAGAAAATAATGAGGTGAATGATGAGGCGGATGAGAAAAGATGGTGAATTGAAAAGAAAAAAAAATGATGAATCATCAATAGAAGGAATCAAAATTGAGATGAGAGTGCGCAACATGGTTAGATATGACTTACTCTCTTGCTTTGAATATCCAATCTTTTTATTGAAGCCATGAGCCGAAGCTTAACGTTACAAGCCTATTAAGACCTATTGACCGAGCCACATTCGTCTAATATACTAGTGGAGAAGGTTACGAATTGTAAGCCTATGGACTCTCGAGAAACACTTGTAATGAATATGCGTTTGACATCCACACACACGTCTCATTACTTGATTTTATGCCTTGTTCATTATTTGTCAAAGCTATATCCGTTTATGAACAATGCAAATGAACCAACACCTTGCAAAGTCCTATTGATTTGTGTGAGTTAAGATTGCTTTAATGATTACATGGAAATGGTAGCACACACACACGTGAGAATTCTTGAGAAAATGATATGCATGTCTGAATACTTCTGAGGCCTACACAATTGGAATGTTTTACAACTTTTTTTGTGTGTCTTTTCGTGTCAGTTTAGTTTTGATTTGTTTTTGTTTTGTTTTTGTGTTGTTTTCCTCGGGAATAGCAAAAGTTTAAGTTTAGGGGGTTTGATAAGTGTATTTTATACACTTATATTTCTTCTTATTTTGCATGGTTTAGTGTTAGTTTTCGATCAGAATTACGCTTTTGGTTTTGTTCTGTGTTGTTTTGCAGGAATCCAGGTAATTACATGTTTTGTGGACTAAAAGGGTGCAAATGACGGAAAGAACGGATGAATTGAAGCCAAAAATCTACACTTTCAATCATGGCAACAGGCGTAAAGACGCCTACTCTGAGGCGTAACTACGCCTAACCCACGGCAAATCATATTTTGGAGAATGTCTTGAGGCGTAACTACGCCTATTTGGAGGCGTAACTACGCCTAAGCTACGGCTTTGAGATTTTGTTCAGGCGTAACTACGCCTGTTTTCAGGCGTAATTACGCTAGTCACGCGGGAAGCCAGTTCTTTAGACACGTCGACAGGCGTAATTACGCCACTTCGGAGGCGTAATTACGCCAATGGAATTTTGGTAATTTTGGAGACTTTCCTTAGGAGTTTGCACGGGATTTTTAAAAGGTTTTAGAGGAGGATTTTCGAGATATAGAGACTTAGACATATTATTGGAGAGAAGGAGGCTAGGGTTGAAGAACGGAGAAGAATAACGACGACGGCTCGGAGCAAAAAGGAGAGAATTCATCACGAGACGGCGGCGTTCATCGGAGATCGAAGAATAGCGTCCAATTCGTTTTGTATCTCTAAACTTTTAGCAATTTTTATGGGTTATTTAAACATGTCTATGTGTTTAAATACTTCTAGCATGAGCTAATTTTATTTTCTAGGAGACGATGTAGCTTGTTTTGAAACTACGCTTATTATGAATTGATTGAAGTTTATTTGGATTTCCGTATGGTTTATTTATGTTTTCCTGTTCCTAATGCTTTTAATCTACTGGCCATGGATTGAATGATTCCATATTCGTGATCTATCACTCGGGAGAGGGGGTTGTGAATAGGAAAGAAGGAATTCGTATCGTGGTAGTTATATTGTTCGGAAGGCCTATAACTCCATAGAAGTCGTCATAGGAATTACTGCGCTTTTACAATTGTTTGATAATTAATCTTAGATAGGGATATCAAGATTAATGTTAGATAATTAATTCTGCTTAACACCCGGGAGGGGGAGTAGAAACAAATAAGAATTCTCGGCTAGTAAACTAGGAAATCCATAACATTGAAATCAAGGAATAATAAGTGTAGTGGATGAACAAGTGAAATCGTACTCCTAGATTCATCTCCAACTGATTTCTTTTCAACTCAGTATTTGATCATAGTTAGTTAATTAATTTTGATTATTCGCATAACACTCAACTATTCGATTCTCTAAATAAAGCAAAGATTATTTTAATTCAGTACTTAGATTTAACTATTTAATCAATCTCTGTGGGTTCGACATCTTTCTATACTAAAACTTGACTACCGTGCGCTTGCGGTAAGGGATTTTACGCAACACAAGACCTGACATTTGTCATGTTGTTAGCATGGTGAGCCAATACATGCACAACACTGGTAAAGAACCTTGGCATGCAATAAAGTGGATTCTACGATATATTCAGGGTACCATGGATATTTGTCTGAAATTTCAGAAAGATGAGATCATGTCTAGTTGGATACGTCGATTCAGATTATGCTGGTGATCTTGATAAGCGTCGATCAACTAATGGTTATGTGTTTACCATGGCAGGCTGACCAGTGAGTTGGATATCCACGCTACAGTCTACAGTTGCTTTGTCTACCACAGATGCAGAATATATCTCGATAACAGAAGCATTCAAGGAAGAGATCTGGTTGCATAATTTGGTGAAAGACTTGGGCATCAGACAGAAAAATTCATAGATTTTTTGTGACAGTCAAAGTGACATATGTCTGGCAAAGAACCAAGTTCATCACAGTCGCAACAAACACATCGATGTTCGCTATAACTTTGTTCAGGAAATAGTAGAAGAATGAGATATTCTACTCAAGAAAAATGCAACCACAGATAATTCTGCATACATGTTAACAAATGGCACCTGGATATCTGTGCATGTCTTTTAGAGATTCTTCCTTTTTCGCTTCTACATACATATATTTTTAAGTGATTTAAGAGCAGTAATACTATGAGTGATGATGGAAATTTTGCATCAATGAGGATAGGCGATATCGTGTATCACCAAATAATTTGGCTGAGTTTTTATTGTATTACCTATTTCTCAATTCTCATGCCTTATTGGTGAGCATTGACCGCTTTATTTTTAAACAAAAGATATTTCAAAGAATGGTGTGAAGCGATTCTACCGCAAGTGCACGGTTGTCAAGTTTTAGTATAGTGAAAATTAAGTACGGGTTGTCGAATCCACAGGGACTAACGTATAAGTACCAAATAAGATTAATAAAATTATATTTAGCCTACGATAAAAGAAGTTTGATTAACTAAAGCTAAATTAAACTAAAAAATAAAGATTAAACTAGAAATAATGAAAAGAATGGTTCCGGAAATGCAAAGGTAAGTTACTCGAGAAAATTACCGAGTTCACCGTTCAATTATGTTATCTCTAATGATTCAATGGAATTCTCAGTTTATCAACCAATTGATTTTAAAGGTGAAAGGTTTTCACTATTATTCGATACACTCTCTCGAGCTGTAACGAAACTAACAAAAAATTAGAACAAGTCACTCTCGTGCACCTATTTACTAATTCAAAGTTGCATAAATTATCAAAACCTTATAACTCTAAATCTCTCGATTCCAAGTTCTCACATATGCGATATCATCTCTCGATCTCAATCGTGACATACATCATAAATCAAGGGAGCGTGTTACAACGTTATCTCTCGATCTCGGCTGTAACCCTCAAATTCAATCAAAGCTAGCTAGACTTTGATCTACACATGCAATTAATTTGTGAACAATAACAATCAATGCACTCAAATACCAATGAATCAATAATCAAACACAACGAAACTAAAACTCAATAATATAAACTAAATTGTTTCAAATCAAATACAAAAGAAGTTTAATCGTCTCTCGACCTCAAAAACATCAATTGAAAATTAATATGAAATAGATTGAAGTCTAGAAATACGATAAACGGCGGAATGAATCCGTGCGTAGCACCGAAATCTCTTCTCTTGCTCCTTCGTTGCACTCCGGAATAGATTGGCTTTGACTCGGACGAAGAACCGGAAGAATGGATCTCCTTGGCGGCGGCTGGGCGGCGGCTAGGGTTAGAAATCTTGTCTGGTATCGTGCTCTCACGAAATGAATTAAGATTCCCGCTTAAAACCCCCACAATCACGATAAAAAAGGAAAATAAAATCTTCAGGATTTCGCGTCTCGATCGATCGGAAGGTTTTCTCGATCGATCGGAGCACTGTTCATGCCAGCTTTTGAAACTCACTGTCCCGCTCGATCGATCGAGATTTTCCACCGATCGATCGAGACTTTAATAAAATTTGCTCTGGAGTCAATGCCTCGCTCGATCGATCGGAAATTTGTACCGATCGATCGAGACTTGAAATTCTTTGATGCTCGACTCTCTGCCTGGCTCGATCGATCGAGAGTAAATCTCGATCGATCGAGATTCCGAAAATCTCATTTCCTAATTTTCAGCTCTTTCTCGCCTCGATTTCGCCCGTTATCTTCATATTGGCTCATTTCTTCCACTTCCGATCTATTTTCCTGAAACAAACGAATAAACACCAAAAAGCATAATATCATCCAGGAAAAAGAACGGAAAGTAGGAAGAATTTACAGTTAAAAACACTCAAAATCTAAGCCTATCAAGCATGATATATCATCCTTCAACTGGATCCTGATACTTTTTCTTCTTGAACTGCGCTTGGTTTTTGTCTCATTGATGTATTGTATGGGAAAAATTGCAGGAGATACTTCGCGTAAAGGTTTTAAAGTTTCCACCAAAAATTGCAATGAAAACAGATGAAACTGAAGTTCTTCAAGGTGTATAGGATTGAAAGCGAGATCCTAGATTGAATTATACAAAAACTTTCGCAGAATTTTGATTGGTGGCAACTGAACCCTGTCATGCTAATGCATTTTGTTTAGGGAAGGAATTATGATAAGTAGTTGGATATTGATACACTATAAGATACGCATGCTCTGATTGTTATTGGAAAAAAAGGATAAAGTATGGAGTGAATATGTAATCTTAGCTTTCCTTTCTTTAACGGTTTGGTTGTTGATGCTGCCCTTAGAGACTTATCAACCATTGGATAAAAATATTCGCATCAAATAGTTGCTACCACACAGGGCAATGCCCAGGAGTAGCAACTACTGAACCACTTTTTACCCTCTTGAAAACTAAATTGAACTTGAAACCTCAAGTTAAAGGATATTAGTTTCAGATTTTAAAGATAACAAAAACAGATTGGATCGAAGCAGACAAACCGATGCTAAACTGAATAGATCGGATCAAACTAGACAGACTGATATCAGACCATACCGACCCAGATTGACTTAAGTCTATTGTGTAAATCAATCTGGAAGATCAACATCTATTAATTGAAGCATTTAATGATGCATTTAATGCTGAAAAAAGACTCATTACAACCATTGACAAAAGCTACATTAAAGGGTATATAGACAAAAGAGATCACATCTGATAAATGCTGAAAGAACGGGCGAGAAAGGAAAGTCTTCACGATGACCAAGATAGAAGACTGAAGTTCGCAGCCGCATACACCTTTCAGAAGCTGAAGTTGACAAAGTTCTGAGTTGCACATAAAAGGAAATATTAACGTTGGCAGAGATGCCTATATAGGGATGCAACTTAAATGCTCAGACAACGCTAACAACATTTATCTTCAAGCATTTATTCGAGCAGAACTCTATCAACAAAAATCCAACTGTGTCGATCTGCTCAAAGTCTTAAAGCACGTCTCACTATTGTATCTGATCAATCTAGGATCACTGTGCTAAATATATTTCACTCTATCAGTTGCAATTGTTCTAAAATAGAAGAGTGACTATGTTGTAACTGTCAGACGGCTTGTGTCTGAACAGATTGAGTGCCAAAAGTTTCATTCTGTTAGTGGGTAAATCCAGCTAAATCGATGTTGTACATTTCTTTGTATTACTCAAAGTCTTCTAGTGGATCCTTCTTTAAGTGGAAGAAGGGGAGACGTAGAAGGAATTGCCTTCAAACTTCCAGAAACATATCTTGTCTATTTACATTCTGCACTCGTTTTTGTTTAAGTCATCGGACCGATCTTCCTAACCTCAACGGACAGATTCTGTACTCATTCTAAAAGTGATCTGCTGAGCTTAGTTTGATTAAGAAGTAGATCTTGTTGGAACCGAAGAGGGGGGTGAATGAGGTTCCTTGGCTACTTTAGCGATTTAAAGTGATTTTGTTAAAGTCGAGTTTGCGATGCGGAAGACTTCAAGTCAGTCAATCAATGAACAATAAGAAATAATAAAGTAAATGCGTAATGTAATAAAGCAATAAATAACACAAGTATTTGTTATAGAAGTTAGGCGATGAATCGCCTACGTCTCCTCTTCCCTGTTAGAAAACGTCCAACCGAGGTTCCACTAGAACACTTTGATCTTGGCCTTGAGGGCTCCAAGTTAGCCACAAACAAACTGTTCCCGAGTCACACACTCTTCACGAGTCTTCTTGGCCTTAAAGGCTCCAAGGATAGCCACAAACAAACTCTTCCTGAGTCACACACTTTTCACTAGTCTTCTCGGCCTTAAGGGCTCCAAGGATAGCCACAAACATGCACCAACTTCACTTATTGATGACTTATACAATTTCCAACTTGCGTCGGTGTTGGAGGACCTTACAACAATTCAAATAACACCTTCACAGTCCAAATGAAGAACAAAGCTCTCACACAAGAAATAACTGTTTAAGCTGTTCTCCTCACACCTTGTCAATACGAGATCAAGATTATGCAGACATGCATCAAATGAATTTCCAAACACAGAAAAATCATCCATGAATACTTCTAAAAACATTCCTATCATGTCATGGAATATCGACATCATGCATCTTTGAAATGTAGCCGGTGCATTACATAACCCAAAAGGCATTCTCCTAAATGCAAATGTACCATAAGGACAAGTGAAGGTGGTCTTCTCTTGGTCCTCAGGTGCAATTGCTATCTGATTATATCCCGAATACCCATCTAGGAAGCAATAATAATCATACCCAGCTAGTCTCTCTATCATTTGATCAATGAAGGGGAGGGGAAAGTGATCCTTACGTGTAGCTTCATTAAGTTTTCTATAGTCAATACAGACTCTCCAACCAGTGACTGTTCTAGTAGGTATTAATTCATTCTTTTCATTAGTAATAACAGTCATACCTCCCTTCTTTGGTACACATTGCACCGGACTCACCCATGCACTATCTAAGATAGGATAGATAATACCTGTATCGAGTAGCTTAATCACTTCCGCCTTGACTACTTCTTGCATCTTTGGATTCAAACGGCGTTGTGGTTGCACCAACGGCTTGTAAGTGTCTTCCATCAGAATTTTATGCATGCACATCGATGGGCTTATTCCTTTTATGTCCGCCACTTTCCATGCAAAGGCTTGCTTGTGCTCCCTCAAAATCCTAAGGAGCTTCTCTTCGTCAATACCTGTCAAAGATGAAGACACAATTACTGGTAGAGAATTACTATTACCCAAATAAACATACTTGAGGTGAGTTGGTAGTGTCTTGAGTTCAAGATTGGGTGGCTCTTCAATTGAAGATTTCTGTGGCTTGATGTCCCTTTCTCCCAACTCTCCTAAATTATTACTTTGACGTCTAATGTAAGGAGGGTTAGCTCGCATCTGAGCAACTATCTCTTGTTCTTCTTCATTCTCAAGCATGTCCTCATCATTAGTGAGATAAGCTTCCACTACATCCTTGCATTTTGTTCGAAATATCATGTCAGATAACACATCAACATGGTCAATACTAAAACACATATGCTCGTCATGAGGGTGTTTCATAGCTTTAAAAACATTAAAAGTAACTTGATCCTCCCCTACACGGAGGATCAACTTCCCTTGATGCACATCTATGAGTGCTTTGCCAGTGGCCAAGAATGGTCTTCCCAAGATCAAGGGCATTTCAGCATCTTCTTCCATATCTAACACGAGAAAATCCACCGGGAAAATGAATTTATCCACCTTGACAAGTACATCCTCGATGAGTCCTCGTGGGTAGGTGATAGATCGATCCGCCAGTTGAAGTGACACTGTAGTGGGTTTAGGCTCGCCTAATCCCAACTTCCTGAAAATTGACAGTGGCATTAAATTAATACTCGCACCCAAATCACACAAAGATTTAGTAAATGAAATAGAGCCAATGGTGCAGGGTATAGAGAAACTCCCTGGATCTTTTAACTTAGGAGGCAATTTATTTTGCACAATCGCTGAACACTCCTCTGTTAAACTTACCGTCTCATGCTCTCCTAATTTCCGCTTATTCGATAAAATTTCCTTCAAAAATTTAGCATAAGGCATTTGAAGTAAAGCATCAGCAAATGGTATATTGATATGTAATTTCTTAAAAATTTCAAGAAATTTTGCAAAACTTGCATCTACCTTAACTCTTTTTAATGCAGCGGGAAAAGGAGGTGGGATTTGTACCTGCATTGGTGGTGTGATGGGTGTCTTGATAGAAGACTTACCTTTAGCTTCAACGTCTACTTCAGTCTGTTCACTTTCCTCTATTTGTACTTCCTCAACTTCCTCTTTCTCCTCAGTGGGTGATCCGGTCTGCTTACCACTTCTCAATGATATAGCCTTTACTTGCTCCTTTGGATTTTTCTCGGTATCGCTAGGTAAGGTCCCTTGCATTCTTCCTGACAAAATATTCGCCAACTGTCCCACTTGAGTCTCCAAGTTCTTTATTGATGCATCCTGGTTCTGTATTCTATTCTCCGTTGATGTAATAAACTTGGTCATCAACTCTTCCATACTCGGCTTTGATTGATAACCCGGTGGAGGTTGTGGATTCAAAACATTCTTTTGGTTAGACCAAGAGAAGTTTGGATGATTCCTCCACGGTTGGTTATAATTGTTGGAGTAAGAGTTACCCTGTTGTGGCATGTTTCCTACAAAGTTAGCATTTTCAGTAGATTGCACAAAAGGGTTACCTGCTTGGCATTCTGTACTCTGATGGTTGCCTCCACATAATTCACATATGACTACTTGAGCTTGCATCGCTGTCATGCTCAAGCTATCCATTTTCTTATGCAATGCCTCCAACTGAGCTTGTATAGATGTCACCTCATCAACTTGATGCATCGCAATCGGTCTTTTAGGCACATTCCTTTCGGACTGCCACTGGTAACTGTTGGATGCCATCTCTTCCAAGAGTGTGTAAGCTTCCTCAGGTGACTTTCTCATAATCGTACCTCCTGCTGCTGCATCAATCATAGATCTATTAGCAGAAAATAACCCATTGTAAAATGTTTGTACCTGAAGCCAAATCGGAAGGCCATGATGTGGGCATCTTCGAAGTAGATCCTTGAAGCGCTCCCAAGCTTCATACAGTGTCTCCGGATCATGTTGCATGAATGTGGTGATGTCATTGCGCATCTTAGCTGTCTTGGAAGGGGGAAAGTATCTTGATAGGAAGGCTTGAGCCATCCCCTCCCAAGTAGTGATTGACCCTGCAGGCAATGAATTCAACTAGCTCTTAGCTTTATCATTTAAAGAAAAGGGAAAAAGACGTAACCTGATGGCGTCGTCAGTGACGCCATTGTGCTTGAACGTGTCGCATATCTCCAAAAAGTTGGAGATATGAGCATTAGGATCATCAGCAGGCGATCCTCCGAATTGCACAGAGTGTTGAATCATCTGAATTATGGCAAGCTTGATCTCGAAGTTATTAGCCTGAATCCTTGGTCTTGTGATGCTAGACATGGTGCCTTGAAAAGATGGTTGTGCATAGTCCATCATGGACCTTATAATTGCCACTTCATCATTATGTTGTTCACCATTCCCTCGATTGTTCTCAGCCATCTCTCTTGTTTCTTTTCGAAGTCTTCTGCAAGTTCGTTCAATCTCTAAGTCGAGTGGCTCTAATATAGGTCTGTCACTTCGTAGCATGCACTACAAAGACAACTCCCTGCAAAATTCAACACAACGAAGGAAGAACAGTAATGAAATCGTATAAACCGTAATAAAAATAATTATAAAAGAAAAATGGCTAAATTATAGTCAACTAATCTCTTATGATATTACTTAAACTAGTCCCCGGCAACGGCGCCAAAAACTTGATCGCTTTTATTTAAACAATTATTTCCAATCTAGCGATTTTAAACCGCAAGTGCACGGTGTCAAGTTTTAGTATAGATAGGAAGAATACGGATTGTCGAACCCACATGGACTAACAAGCAAGTACCAAATAAGACGCTTTTAACTATATTTAACCTACGAAATTGAATTAATAATTAAACTACTAATTAATTAAATTAACTACTAATCCAACCAAGTCAATCAAAAGAAACGAGAAAAATCCACAAGAAACGATTATCAAGGCGTCGGCTCACCAATGCAATTCCCTACAATTCTCGATTGAAAATTCAAATATTCCTAAGGTGACAAGTTCTCCGAATTTATCTAATATACTCTATCGAGCTATATTAAACCTAATATCAAATTGCAGTAAGTCACTCTCGTGTACTTATTTAACAACTCAATATTGCATAAGATCCATGAAAACTCCTAGCTTTCAATTACTAGATATCTATGGCTATCACGCATGTATTTGACGTCATCTCTCGATCTCGATCTGAAATCCATGGTATGAGTTATTAATTCAGTATCATAAAATCATCTCTCGATCTCAATTACGATACTAACATCATTCAAAGGTGATCAAACCTCTAAAAGCATGAAGAACATAAAACATACGCAAAGAACTATAAGAATTCAATCATTAAATCATCAAATCGAAGGTTCATAACAAAGGTTCGCCTAGCCTCGATAAATAAACTTAGTTCATACTCATAAATAAATACCAATACTCAAACATGTCTTCCAATAATCCAAGCATGATATAATCAAAATAAAACTAAACTAAAGTTTAAAAGTAAGAATAAACTCCCAGCGTCGACTCCGGTTGTAGATCCTCGCTCTTTCTCTTACTTCCTTCTCGATCGTCACTTTAATCGCCTTATTGGAGATGTTCCAAAATCATCGGGTGAAAGGTTAAAAGATGAAAATGGAGGTTCTGGACGTGTGCTTTTCTTTTGTGAGATGAAGGAGGCGTGTGGAAGGAAGTGTGGTCCACGTCCCCTCCCGAATGGAATCCTCCTCCTCTTTTTGTTAAGTAAATCTCTCCTTGGTAATATCTTCTCTCTGATTCTTTTCCACGCATGATTCTCATCCGGGAATCCTCCTCCTCTTTTTATATTTTGTTTCCTTAATTCTTGGTCACGTGAATCCTCTATCATATAATATAATAATAATACCTTTAAAAGTAAATCATCCCCACATCTTGGTCAAACTTTCATAAAATATTGTAAAATATGTCAACTCCCCTGCACGCCATTCCTCGTCCGTGAATAATATTTATCCGATTTGTAAGATTTCATTTTTGAGTCCCAATTTGAATTATTGTCCTTCTTCGACATGTTCGCTTGATTTGGTCATTTTCATCGTTAATTAGCTCAAATCCTTTATTTTCTCGTACTTTCAACTAAATTCCTGAAACATACAAATTTTTACCAAAAAGCGTAAAATCGTCCAGGAATCACAGTAAAATAATGCAAGAAAGCATAGAAATATAAGTGCAAAAATGGCACTTATCAATACGAGATAAGTGCCTACGTCTCCTCTTCCTGGTTAGAAAATGTCCAACCGAGGTTCCACTAGAACACTTTGATCTTGGCCTTGAGGGCTCCAAGTTAGCCCCAAACAAACTGTTCCCGAGTCACACACTCTTCACGAGTCTTCTTGGCCTTAAAGGCTCCAAGGATAGCCAAAAACAAACTCTTCCTGAGTCACACACTTTTCACTAGTCTTCTCGGCCTTAAGGGCTCCAAGGATAGCCACAAACATGCACCAACTTCACTTATTGATGACTTATACAATTTCCAACTTGCGTCGGTGTTGGAGGACCTTACAACGATTCAAATAACACCTTCACAGTGTAACCAAATGAAGAACAAAGCTCTCACACAAGAAATGAATTACAAACTCTCAATACAACACAAATGTATGAAATTTGCAATGCTAAATTGAATTTAATTGAACAAAGTTTTATTGTATTGTATCCTCTTGTTTCTTGTCTTCAACTTGAGCCAATCACCCATATTAGTGTAGGAGGCTTCCAAAGGTCATACTAGCCGTTGGCAACAATTTTGGACCAAAAATGCGCTCCATCGCCTCGTCCATTGCCTCGGGCGATCTCCATCGCCAAGCCTTAACGGTCAAATCTGGCCCAGATCGCCTCAGGCGATCTCCCCATTGCCTGGGGAGATCTGCATTAAATAAAAATGTCGTAGGTAAAGTTTTGGATCGCATCGGGCGTTCCGTGCATCGCCTGGGGCGATCCTGCCTTGAAAAAATTGCCATAAAAAACAATTCTGGATCGCCTCAGGCGTTCCATGCATCGCCTGGGGTGATCCAGATCACCAGGCGCACGCCCGTGCCATCGCTTCAGGCGATGGTGCGTGGCGTTGGCACGCGTGGCTCAGATCGCCTGAGGTGATGGCCCGGATCGCCTGAAACTATCTTCCCAGATTTAGCAACTTCAAACTTCGCATGTTTCGAGCTCGTTTTTGGGAAAAGTGGTGAACATCAAAGTTGTATCATATCCTCTTAGCTACGCTTGGACACCAAAATCATCGAATTCCATTAAGGTATGAAGAAGTTATGCCCAAAATGCTACAGCCGCTCTAACCTTGCTACAATCTGCACTTGTTGTGATGCTATGCCCTTTTGCTTCATGATGCAATCCAAATTGGACTGATATGTTTGAATATGAAATCTAAAATTTTGAGTTGGCTTTCCAACCTCTTTAGATTCATGTCATTCGGATCATCGAGCTAAGAGATATTATCAAAAACTGCATTGCCCTCCAATTGGCTTCTATAAGAATTTGCCCACCAACGGACCATTGGTTTGTGGGTCTTCATCCCATCATAAAATATTGTTCCAACATCATTCCACACATGTTGAACACTTATTTTGTTTGTTCATAGATGTCATTCCTTCTCGTCCAAGCTCAATATCTTCCTTCATAAAATTCACTGCTTGTCCTATGAACTCGCAAATGTCATTGTATAACTTGGGTCCTTTTCCAATGGTCTTCCCAACCAAATTTTCCATCTAACCATGTACACTAAGTAGACACATTAGTACAACAAATGCAAGTTTTGTTGATCATCAAAATTGATAAATAATTTGGAGATTAATTAAGCATTAAACTCAATAATGTGTTTAAGGCTCAACAGATCTCATCTGCTAATTCAGTTGAAATCAATCTGTTCAAAAGAAAAAGAACCAAAATAGTAGAGTGTTTATTCACCCCCCCCCCCCCCGGCACCTACACACTCTTATCCAATCCTAACAAGTGGTATCAGAGCGGGTGTTCTTAATCAATAGAATACTCGGACTGATGACATCTTTCAATAAGATTCTCATGTTCACAAAAGAAGATTATGGTTTTTGGAGAATCTGTATGCAAGCTCACTTATGTGCACAAGATGATGACATGTGGTACGTCATTACAGATGGACCAATGAAGATTCTAAAAGTCAATACCGCCGCAGGAGTATCAAGTGATGAACCTCAGATGAGGGAAATGACCAGACAAAGGAAAACAAGCTAAATGTTGCCTTGCAAAAGTTTGAAAATATCAAAAATAAGTCTGGAGAAACTCTGAATGAGTTTGATGAAAGAGTGACTAGCATAGTCAATAAACTAAGCAGTCTTGGAAATGACTATTCCAACAGAGAAATTACTTTAAAAGTGATGAGAGCACTGCCAAAGAATGAGACATCAAGACTATCGCTATGAGACAATCTAAAGACCTGAACAAGATCGAGCTGCATGATATGTTCACTGACCTTAAAGTTTACGAGTTCGAGCTGGCCACCAGAGGGGAAGTAGAACCATATACCTCTCAGCCAACCAAAGCACTGGCAGGTGTACCACAACATTCCGTCCCTCCAGATCGATCTATGGAACAAATGAGTAACGATGCTATGTCTTTGTTTATTAAGAAGTTTAGTAAATTCATGTCTAAGAATAAAAAAGAACTTCAAACCTACAAGTAAAGAAAAGAAACAAATAATGATCAGGCTTGCTACAACTATGGTAAGATAGAACATTTCATTGCGGAATGCACCAGACTGAAGAAGGATGAAAGGAAAGAAAGACATCGAGATGATCGAAAGAATATGCATCAGAAAGATCGAAAAGGGTACCAAGGTAAAGCGCAAAAAGTCCTTGTAGCTAAGGAATGCAACAGCAAATGGGCTCAGACTGACTCAGAATCAGAAAGTTCAGAAGAATCCTCAAGTGATGGCGAAGAAGAAGTACAATGTCTAATGGCAGACGAAGAAACAAGTCAGACCGATGAGGTATTTGACTTTGATTCGGATGAATTATCACGAGAAAAATTACTATCTGCATTACACGACATGAAAAATGATTATAAATTGTTAGCTGAATCATTTGAGAAATTCAAAGTCGAAAACAAAGGTCAAATAGATAAGCACAATGAACCAATATGTTCTAAGCAAGGTGAACATGACATTCTAAAGACCGAGTTTAGTAAGTTAAAAATCTCCTATCAAAAGCTTCATGCAGACAATCAGAGACTTAGCTTACACAATGCTAACTTACTCGTATTGTCAAGGCATGGAACAAATCAAAAGTTTCATCCGACGAGTTGCAAGAGATATAGAGAGATGTTGGTGATATCACCGATCTAGGCTTTAGTATTAATGAAAGCACTCAAAATGGAACTGGACTGTTACTCGAATAAGGCAAAATCAAGTATGTGAATTTGTTAGATCCATTATAATATATGAACCAGAAGTGCAAATAATTTAAACAACATATTCATTCGAAGACAAGGTTCTGAGAAATGCAATCGGGTATGTTAATCAAGCTGCAAAAGAGACACAAGCGAGCTATAAGTCTACACGACCTAGCTCAAAAGTGACAAATCTAAGGCAAAGAAAACCATCCAGTTACTATAACTCACAACCTGCTCAACGAAGATATTGATTGCATGAAAAGAATCAAATGTCACTACATCATAAGACACAGTACACACAACAAGCACATCATGCACAGACCAGCATACACCGCACATGACACATACAAGCAAATCAGACTGATTCAGGTGTGGTTCCCCAATGAACTAATCCGTTCCGGACCCAAGTATGATTGGTACCAAAATTAATTATTTTTTTATGACAGATACTCAAGAAGCAACAATCAGAATGACACTTAGACAATAGATGTTCACGACATATGATTGGAAATATCGAGATGTTGTATGATATTATTAAATGCACTGGTCCTAAGATCACTTTCAGCGATAATTCAAAGGGTAAGACCATGGGCAAGAGTAAGTTTGTCCATGGAAATATTATCGTAAACGATGTGTTGTTAGTCAAAAATTTGTGCTATAACTTGATAAGTATAAGTCAACTATGCAATAATGGCTACACTATAGAATTTCATAAACACACATGCAATGTAAAGTCGTCTATTGGAAAGACCATGCTAGTAGGAATCAGAAATGGAAATACCTACAAGATAAACTGGAACTATGATCAACCTGATAATCCTACGTGCTTTCTCACTTCTAATGAAAATAAACACTGGCTATGGCATAAACGCTTGAATCATCTTAACTTCAAGGCCATTACTAGTCTGTGTAAGCATAATTTGGTTGTCGGTCTGGCCAAGATCGATTTCGTTAAGGATAAGATCTGTCAAGCTTGTCAGATGGGCAAATAAGTCAGATCATTTTTAAAAACAAGAATGCCAAATCCTCCTTGCGCTGTTTAGAATTATTGCACATGAACTTGTTTGGTTCTATACCTATAACAAGTTTATGGGGAATGAGGTACACTCTTATTATATTTGATGATTACTCACGTTTTACCCAGACTTTATTTTTATGCAGCAAAGACTAGATTAGCTCGAGATTAATCAAGCTAATGAAGCGTATACGTAACGAAAAATCCACTGGGATAGATAGGATTCGAAGTGACAAAGGCACTGAATTCTCTAACAAGAATCTTGAATCCTATCTAGATGGTTAGGGAATCAAGCATGAATACTCAGCAGCTCGCACTCCTCAACAAAATGGAATTGTAGAATGACGTAATAGAACGCTTAAAGAAGCAGTGAAAACCATGATGGCTGGTTCAGGAATATCTCAAAAAATTTGGGATGAAGCTGTCAACACTGTATGCTATGCGCAAAATTGGGCTATGGTAAAAAAGAAATTAAACCAAACACTATGAGGTATGGACAGGTAACAAGCCGAATATTTCATACTTTCATATTTTTAGATGCAAATGTTATGTTCATAATAATGGTAAAAATCACTTAACTGCCTTTGATGCTAAGTCTGGTAATGGTATATTCTTAGGATATTTTTCTATAGCAAGTCATTTCATGTTTTCAATAATCGAACCTTAACTGTTGAAGAATCAATACATGTTGTATTCGATGTTCTTTTGATAATGAAAATCACAAAAACTTAATACAAAATCAGATGGAAAATATCCATCTCGAAGCTAATAGTGATGATGAGATTGAAGTAAACAAGTCAAGAGACAATCCACCAGAATCTGAAGTACCAGATAGACCAGCAGAAATCACTGAAACTCTACCAGATCAAGTTGCCCCTGCTGATCCAGAGGTAACAATCATAAATGTCGAATCTGACACTGATGACGTCATTGTTCATCCCCAATCAAGACAAGATACCCTTGTATTAAACTACCGCTGGATAAAGAAACATCCACTTGAACAAAATTGGAGAGTCGTTTGCCCCTATCAGAACAAGAAGACAGATGATGGATGAATTCACTCACTCCGCATTCATATCCAACTTAGAGAAAAAACAGATCGATGAAGCTTTAGCTGATTCAAATTGGATAGAGACCATGCAAGAAGAGCTCAATCAATTCGAACAAAATCAGGTGTGAAGTCTAACTCCTAGACCAAGCAATCAATCTGTCATTGGAACCAGATGGGTGATCAGAAACAAACTCGATGCAAATGGTGTGGTAGTTAGAAATAAGGCCAGACTGGTTGCTCAATGCTTCAGACAAGAAGAGGGGATCGACTTTGATGAATCCTTTGCACCAGTTGCCAGACTTGAAGCAATTAAATTTTTTCTTGCCTATGCTGCCTACAAAAACTTCAAAATATATCAAATGGACGTGAAGAGTGCATTCTTGAATGATAAGCTTAAGGAGGAAGTCTACATCGAACAACCTCCTGGTTTTCTTAATCACTCTTTTCCAATCATGTGTATCTATTGAACAAAACAGTATATGGACTAAAACAAGCACCAAGAGCATGGTATGACACTCTTATCTCAATTCTTACTGGAGCATGACTTACAGATCTGCTCGGTAGATAAAACTCTATTTAAATTTACTGAGGGGAACATATGTTGTTAGTTCAAATCTATGTGATGACATTATTTTTGGGTCAACTGACCCCAAACTATGTGAGCAATTTTCTAAGCTAATGTAGAGTAAATTCGAGATGATCATGAAGGGAGAATTATCATTATTCCTGGGTCTGCAAGTCAAACAGCTCGACAATGGAATCTTCATAATTCAAACCAAGTGCACGAAGGAACTACTTAAAAGGTTTGGTATGAAAACTTGCTCAATTGCATCAACTCCAATGAGTTCATCAATTAAACTAGACAAAGATGAAAGGGGGACATCAGTTGAGGTATAACCAGGTATCGAGGTCTAATCGAATCATTGTTGTACTTAACTGTGAGTCGGCCTGATATAATGTTTTCAGGCTGCATGTGCGCTAGATTTCAATCTGATCCAAAGCAATCTCACTTCATAGTTATTAAAAGAATATTAGAATATCTAAAAGGCTCACGAAATGTTGGTCTCTTGTATCCGAAAGATTCAAATTTTAATTTAAATGGATATTCAGATGCTGAATATGCAGGATGCAAGATAGATCATAAAAGCACCAGTGGAACCTGTCAATTCTTAGGTGAAAGATCGATCTCTTGGTTTAGCAAAAAGTAAACATACATTGCTGTTGGGATATGCCCTAAGACATATCATTAGATGATTGTTTATGACATACAATGTAATATGATTTTATAAATGGCAATTCATTATTATATTATTCTTTTAACTGTGCAATGTGAATTAATATATATGTTAATGTCCTTAGAATAATATTGTATTATTCTTAAAGATGTCCCTAGTCAAGTATTATCATGAAAGGGATAATGATAATACGTAGAGACTAGTATGTGTTGATCGATGAATTGTTCATTGATATGAGATATCAAATCAACATATGGGTACATGTTAGAGAACGATGTACTGGACAAACCCACCATGAGAATGCAACATGGATAGTTATATGATCGTCATATGCAATTCTCATAGTGATAATAATGTATGTAATCCTTACGACTTGTGATCATCAGAGATCCCAACATAAGGAGTTATGTATTTTGATATCGTCAAACGTTACCCGTAACAGGGTAAACTATAAAGGCGACTATTGGATACACTACAAATTATGTAGAGGGATGTTGACTGATCGAGAAAGGATTTGTCCCTCCTATATAACAGGAGATGTGTTTGGCCCTTGATCAAGTGAGAACTAAAATGCATGACCATGCTCGAATGAGTCGATATGAGATATCGAGCTTATTCGTTTATTCTAGTTGGGGATCAAGAAATAAAGATTGGATATACGAGTATGACTATTCCATGACTCGTGTTCAATCTAAACACAAAGGACAAAGGGATTAAGCTACATGGTTAATATTATCACAAGTTCTAAAGGTTATGTCGAGTCATTGACATTCTTGTAATTTGGGTAGCATTGATGTGTTGCTAGATACCGCTCAATGCTTGCGACATAAAATGAGATTTTATGTCACTGCCAACATTACAAGATCCTATCGGGTCGCACAAAAGATTAAATCGATAAGGGAAATTAAATTCATTGGATGAATTAATTAATTAAGAAGAGTCTTAATTAAGTGATTAAAAGGTTTTAATTAAATCATGGGTTTGGGCCCATAAGACTTTAAGAAAGTCTTGAACCTTAATTAAAAGCCTTATAATATAAATACAAGGTTTTGATTAATTGTTAATCATTCTTTTCATATCATTGTTTGATATCAAAACCTAGCCTCCACTTCTCTCCTCCTCTCGACCGCCTCATTCCCTTCAAGAGCCACGGCCGCCGCCGCTTGCTTGTCGGAATTGTTGGTAGCCGTTGATCGGTTTCGAACCAAGAGTTGAGCTTTGGTTCAAGAATAAGTCTAGCAACTTGTTCTTGAACATCCCTTTCGATTTGATCGTGTGGATACCGTAGAGACGAAGGTGCAAACTTTCGTTTGTGACTCGTGGTGCTACAACGAGGATTCTGCTTCAAACACACTACAAGGTGAGACACTTGTAATTCCTTTATCCGATATGAATCCCTATGTATAGATCTGCTGGTTAGTAATCCATAAAAATTTTATTCCGCTGCGTTGTATGCTCTTGGATTACTTACAGTGGTATCAGAGCCGTGTACAAGGCTCATATCGGATTTATGTGGTTAAATAGTTTAATCATATTAGAATTAATAATGCATGCTATTTAAAACTGTATGAACATATATGATATGTTAATATTTAGTTTGTGAAAATCATCGTAGAATTGTATTTGATATAATTGGCGAATAATCATATTTATTGAGCAAGTTTTCGGCCATCACCATCACAAATGACACCACGGCTAGCCACATGAGGGCTAGGGTTTTCGAACCCTTGGCTCGAGATGGCTTAGTCGTTGTGGCTAATAATTGTGCATGGAAGTGTCGAAAATTGATTAGGGTTTAGAACCCATTGGACGTGATGGCTAGCTCATGACGGCTAGGGTTTCAAACCCTAGTAGCCGTGCATGGCTCGGCCATCGTCGCCTATTTTGCTAAAGTTTTGAGACGTGGATGAGTTTTGAACTCTTTGGCTCGATAATGGTTCACGCATACATGGTTAGTAGCTTTACCACATGAGAGCAAGGTTTTTCGAACCCTTAGCTCGAGATGGTTGAGCCAACCCCGTGCATGGCCTGACCGTGACTCGTGGCTAACCAATTCCGGCGTTTCAGTTAAGATGGCTCGATAAAGTTGCATGAAGGTGCGAGGCGGCTAGGGTTTGGAACCCTAGCGCCGCTGCCGCTCGAGCCATGGCTCGGCCATGGGCTAGGGTTTCGAACCCTAGGCCCATTTATGGTCAAGTCGTGTGCTTTGTGGTTCGAACCATGGTGGTTCGTGTCTTAGTCGCTTTAGTTCGTGGCATGTGATGTCCCGAGCGTACGATAATTTTTCAAAAATTATTTTACAGTTTTAATTAGAATTAAATTTAAAATGTTTAGAATTTAATTAATTAAATGTTAATGCATGCCTTATGTGTTGTTTGAGCATGGTGCGTGGTTATAGCCCTTTGACCTATTAGATAGGATTTGTGGGTGTTTGTAATATATAATACGACCTGCGTGTCGTGCCTTCTCTATTTCATTCTAAATGTAATCCCTCCCCTATGTTCCCCTCGAATGTGAATCGAGGAATTCTATATCTTGTAAATAGTGTAGTTTATTTTATTGATGGCGATCAATGAAGATGGAGCATCGTGCCGGGATGAGGAGGCCATTCACAAATTGGAGCCGAAGGAAGGTGCTTGTGAAGTTACCTTAGGTTGACTCTTAGGATTTTCTCATTGGCTTGAGAGAATCGTTAGTAGGGGCTATAACCATGTCACGTTTAATTATGTATGTTGATGCATGATTTATTTTATGTTTTAGTTTGATAATAGTATTACACATATATGTAGATATGTATATAACTATATGTAGTGGACATATTTTAAATTATCAAACTAATCATGAGATCAATAAATCCCTCTAAAATATTAAGTTTTAGATGCCTTCCAAAATTAAAAGTACTCGTCAATAACTTCGATTGTACATGTGTGGGTTTGCCAAAGCAAAGCACCGTGGCAATCTTAGTAAGGCGCGAAAGGATAAAAGTGATATCCGTTATACTTTAAATTGGGTACGACTTAACTAGGTTATCTCAATAGGATTGGGAACTTAGAGGCATGGGTTGGATTATAATTCATTTGATGAATTGAACAAAGTGTTGTTCGTCCAACTATCCAAGAATTACATGTGATATAATTGACAAAGTGTTGTCTACCTAAATAACCGAGTCTTGGGCGATTAGCCAAAGCTAACTCAAGATTAGGCGAAATATGGATCTTGGCCCACTAAAGGTTTCGAGGGTTGATTTTTTTTTAAAACAAAAATAGTGGGAGTATCATTTAATATAAAACCATGTTAAATGATTAAATCATAAACTTATTTTGCATATTTATATTGTAGATATCCATGGCAACTAACAACGTTACTAGCACTTTATCACTGCGATCGGTCCTTGAGAAGGACAAATTAAATGGGACGAATTTCCTAGACTGGCATAGGAACTTGAGGATAGTCCTCAAACAAGAAAAGAAACAATATGTCCTAGAGGAACCTTTACCCGCTGAGGAACCTCCCCTAACGGCTACAAGAGCTGAAAAAGATGCTTACAAGAAGCATCAAAGTGACGCACTTGATGTTGGGTGCCTTATGCTTGCCACCATGAACTCTGAGCTTCAGAAGCAACATGAGGAAATGGAGGCGTTCGATATGATCGAACACTTAAAGCAATTGTACCAACAGCAAGCAAGACAAGAGAGGTATGACGTCTCTAAGGCGTTATTCCAGTGCAGGATGGTAGAGGGAAGCCTAGTTGGAACTCATGTGCTCAAGATGATTGGGTACATTGAGAATCTGGACAAGCTGGGTTTTCCATTGGACCAAGAGTTGGCCACCGATGTGATCTTGCAATCGTTGCCTGAGAGCTTCAGTCAATTTGTAGTAAATTACAATATGACTGACATGGAAAAGACTCTACCACAATTGCTTGGTATGTTGAGAACATATGAAGCAAATACAAAGAAGACTAAGGCCACAAATGTTCTTATTGTGAATAAGGGCAAAGGAAGGGCCAAAGCTAAAGGCAACAAGAAAGCAAAGAAGGTCTTTGTTAAATCTAAGCCAAAGTCTTATGCACTAAAGCCAAAAGGGGGGATAGCGAAGGAAGGGAACTGTTTCCATTGCGGTGAGACCGGCCATTGGAAAAGAAACTGCAAAGTATATCTGGAGGATCTAAAGAAAGGAAGTGTGACTTCCGCTTCAGATATTTTTGTTATAGAAGTCAATTTATCTACTTCTTCATCATGGGTATTAGATACTGGATGTGGATCTCACATTTGTGTAAATGTGCAGGATCTAAAAAGGAGTATGACGTTGGCGAAAGGTGAAGTTGATCTCCGAGTTGGAAATGGAGCAAGAGTTGCTGCATTAGCTATAGGAGATTATCATTTAGCTTTTACCTTCTGGTTTATCATTGATTTTAAAAGACTGTTATTTTGTGCCATCTATTACTAAAAACATAATTTCTATTTCTTGTTTAGACAAGTATGGTTTTTCATTTATAATAAAGGACAACTGTTGTTCTATTTATTTAAATGATATGTTTTATGCTAGTGCACAAATGGTGAATGGTCTTTATGTATTAAATCTTGATATGCCTATCTATAACATAAATACTAAAAGGATTAAAAATAATGATTGTAATCCGAGTTATCTCTGGCATTGTCGCTTGGGCCACATAAACGAGAACCGCATATCTAAACTTCATAAGGATGGAGTATTAGATTCATTTGATTTTGAAACATATGAAACATGCGAATCTTGTTTAATGGGCAAGATGACTAAAGCCCCTTTCAAGGGAAATGTTGAAAGGGCAAATGTTTTATTGGGACTAATACATAGTGATGTATGTGGACCAATAAGTACACAAGCTAGAGGTGGTTTTCAATACTTCGTTACATTTACTGATGACCTCAGTAGATATGGGTATGTGTACCTAATGAAGCATAAGCATGAAACCTTTGAAAAGTTCAAAGATTTCAAGAATGAAGTACAAAACCAACTTGGCAAGAGTATCAAAATCCTTCGATCAGATCGAGGAGGTGAATACTTAAGCCAAGAGTTTCATGATTATCTAAAGGAGTGTGGAATAGTCCCACAACTCACTCCTCCGTATACTCCACAATGGAATGGTGTATCCGAGAGGAGAAATCGAACCTTGTTGGATATGGTTAGATCAATGATGAGTCATGCAGATCTTCCGATATCGTTTTGGGGATACGCTCTAGAAACAACGATTTTCTTACTGAACCGTGTTCCATCTAAATCAGTGGAAAAGACACCATATGAGATATGGACTGGGAAGCGTCCTAGTATGTCTTTTATGAAGATTTGGGGTTGTGAGGCTTTCGTTAGACGTCACGCCACTAACAAACTTGGACCCAAATCTGATAAGTGTTTATTTGTGGGGTATCCTAAGGAAACGAAAGGATACTATTTCTATTATCCCACCGAGAACAAAGTAGTTGTTGCTCGGACTGGTGTATTTCTTGAAAGAGAATTTATTTCTAGAAAAACCAGTGGGAGAAAAATAGAACTTAGTGAAGTTCAACCACAAGAAAACACTGAACCTGAGATTGAGATGGAAACAGAGTAGGCTCCGCAAGCTGTTGTGGAAGAAGCACCTGCTCAAGAGACACAACCCAGCGTAGGTCTGTAAGAGAACACCGGGAGCCACAGAGATATGGATTTCTTGTGACTCAACAAGGTGACTTACTACTTATTGATGAGGATGAGCCATCATCTTATCAACAAGCTATAATGGGCAATGATTCTGAGAAATGGCAAGAGGCCATGAAATCTGAGATGGAATCCATGTATGCAAACCAAGTATGGACTGTGGTTGATCCACCTGAAGGGGTACGACCCATAGGGTGCAAATGGATTTTCAAGAAAAAGACCGATATGGATGGTAACGTACAAACCTATAAAGGTCGGCTGGTTGCAAAAGGATTCAAACAAATTCATGGTATTGACTATGATGAAACCTTTTCACCAGTGGCCATGGTTAAATCCATAAGGATCTTACTTGCAATAGCTGCATTTCATGATTATGAAATCTGGCAGATGGATGTCAAAACAGCTTTCCTTAATGGATATCTGCTCGAGGATGTGTACATGACACAGCCCGAGGGTTTTGTCGATCCAAAGGATGCTGGAAAGATATGCAAGCTACAACAATCCATTTATGGATTGAAGCAAGCTTCTCGGAGTTGGAATCTTCGTTTTGATGATGCAATCAAAGAGTTTGGTTTTATCAAAAATGAAGATGAACCTTGTGTCTACAAGATGGTCAGTGGGAGCGTAATCATTTTCCTAGTGTTGTATGTAGATGACATACTTCTTATTGGAAATGATATCCCTGCCTTGCAATCTGTAAAGATTTGGCTAGGGAACTGCTTTTCGATGAAAGATTTAGGAGAAGCAACCTATGTATTAGGAATCAAGATCTATAGAGATAGATCAAGAAGGCTTCTTGGTCTAAGTCAAAGTACATACATAGACAAGGTGCTTAAAAGGTTTAGCATGCAAGAATCCAAGAAAGGATTCGTGCCTATGACGCATGGCATTTATCTCTCGAAGGAACAGTGTCCTTCAATAGAAGATGAGAGACAACGCATGAGTAAGATTCCATACGCGTCAGCTATTGGATCTATCATGTATGCCATGATATGTACTCGTCCCGATGTATCGTATGCTTTGAGCATGACGAGCAGATATCAAGTTGATCCAGGTGAAGGTCACTGGATTGCTGTCAAGAACATCCTGAAGTACTTGAGAAGGACTAAGGATACATTCTTGATTTATGGAGGTGAGGAAGAGCTCAATGTAATGGGTTACACTGATGCAAGCTTCCAAACTGACAAAGATGATTTTCGATCGCAATCTGGATATGTGTATTGCCTAAATGGAGGTGCTGTGAGTTGGAAGAGTTCAAAGTAAGAAACAGTAGCCGATTCTACAACCGAAGCTGAGTATATTGCTGCCTCGGATGCAGCAAAGGAAGCTGTTTGAATGAGGAAGTTCATTTCTGAACTTGGAGTGGTGCCTAGCATTAAAGATCCGATAGAACTCTATTGTGACAACAATGGAGCGATCGCATTGGCTAAGGAACCAAGATCTCACCAAAGATCCAAGCACATACTTAGGCGTTTCCATTTCATTCAAGAAATCGTTGAAAGGGGAGATGTTAAAATATGCAAAGTACCAACAGATGATAATGTATCTGACCCATTGACGAAGCCACTGTCACAGCAGAAGCATGATCTTCATACTAGATCTCTAGGCATTAGGTATATGTCTGAGTGGTCTTAGTGCAAGTGGGAGATTTGTTGGGATATGCCCTAAGACATATCATTAGATGATTGTTTATGACATACAATGTAATATGATTTTATAAATGGCAATTCATTATTATATATTATTCTTTTAACTGTGCAATGTGAATTAATATATATGTTAATGTCCTTAGAATAATATTGTATTATTCTTAAAGATGTCCCTAGTCAAGTATTATCATGAAAGGGATAATGATAATACGTAGAGACTAGTATGTGTTGATCGATGAATTGTTCATTGATATGAGATATCAAATCAACATATGGGTACATGTTAGAGAACGATGTACTGGACAGACCCACCATGAGAATGCAACATGGATAGTTATATGATCGTCATATGCAATTCTCATAGTGATAATAATGTATGTAATCCTTACGACTTGTGATCATCAGAGATCCCAACATAAGGAGTTATGTATTTTGATATCGTCAAACGTTACCCGTAACATGGTAAACTATAAAGGCGACTATTGGATACACTACGAATTATGTAGAGGGATGTTGACTGATCGAGATAGGATTTGTCCCTCCTATATAACAGGAGATGTGTTTGGCCCTTGATCAAGTGAGAACTAAAATGCATGGCCATGCTCGAATGAGTCGATATGAGATATCGAGCTTATTCGTTTATTCTAGTTCTACTTGGGGATCAAGAAATAAAGATTGGATATACGAGTATGACTATTCCATGACTCGTGTTCAATCTAAACACAAAGGACAAAGGGATTAAGCTACATGGTTAATATTATCACAAGTTCTAAAGGTTATGTCGAGTCATTGACTTTCTTGTAATTTGGGTAGCATTGATGTGTTGCTAGATACCGCTCAATGCTTGCGACATAAAATGAGATTTTATGTCACTGCCAACATTACAAGATCCTATCGGGTCGCACAAAAGATTAAATCGATAAGGGAAATTAAATTCATTGGATGATTTAATTAATTAAGAAGAGTCTTAATTAAGTGATTAAAAGGTTTTAATTAAATCATGGGTTTGGGCCCATAAGACTTTAAGAAAGTCTTGAACCTTAATTAAAAGCCTTATAATATAAATACAAGGTTTTGATTAATTGTTAATCATTCTTTTCATATCATTGTTTGATATCAAAACCTAGCCTCCACTTCTCTCCTCCTCTCGGCCGCCTCATTCCCTTCAAGAGCCACGGCCGCCGCCGCTTGCTTGTCGGAATTGTTGGTAGCCGTTGATCGGTTTCGAACCAAGAGTTGAGCTTTGGTTCAAGAATAAGTCTAGCAAGTTGTTCTTGAACATCCCTTTCGATTTGATCGTGTGGATACCGTAGAGACAAAGGTGCAAACTTTCGTTTGTGACTCGTGGTGCTACAACGAGGATTCTGCTTCAAACACGCTACAAGGATGAGACACTTGTAATTCCTTTATCCGATATGAATCCCTATGTATAGATCTGCTGGTTAGTAATCCATAAAAATTTTATTCCACTGCGTTGTATGCTCTTGGATTACTTACAATTGCTACATCAACAACTGAAGTAGAGTATCTTGCTACGGGAAGTTGTTGTGCTCAATTACTCTGGGTTCAACACCAGCTCAGAGATTATGGAATTCAACCTGTTGAGTCACCAATCTTTTGCGAAAACACAAGTGCAATAACAATCACGTATAATCCGGTCCTGCATTCTCGAACAAATCATATTGACATCAGACATCACTTTATTCGATATCATCTCATGAAGAAAGCAATTCGGATCGAGTACATCTCAAAAATCAGCAAGCTGCAGATATCTTCACTAAACCACTCCCTGAGGCTAAGTAATTATTTTTGTCAAATTCTTAGATTTATAGATTTATCTTAAAATGTTTTAATTCAATGTGCTCTTAGCTTCGTTAATTAAAAAATGTTTGTTAGAGCAGATTGATAATACAAAGGCCAGTTAAGATAAAAAATCGTTCTGATCCTTAGACCGATCTTTCTCAATCTGATGTTATCCAATAGTCTGACTCAAAACACTCTTTCAGTCTTTATAAAGGAATTTTTACCAACAGCTCGAGTTGACTTATTTTAAGTACCTACTTTTACCCGATTATCTATCTAGACCGTCCAAATTTGAATTTCAAACGTCACTTAACGGGATGCATACATGATAGGGTTGAATATTACGTGTATTTTTGCTATGATATGTATATATTTTCGTGTAGATTCCGAGATGATATTACGCTTTTTGGTATTTATTTGGTTGTTTCAGGAATCTAGGTGGAAAGTGGAAGAATTGAGCTAGAATGAAGAAAATGGATCAAACCGAGGCAAGAATGGAAGAATTTGGGTTCTAGCATGATCGATCGATCGGACATGGAGTGCGATCGATCGAAGGAGACAGAGTTTTGGCCAACGAGAAAATGAAGAGCCCGATCGATCGGAAACCTACTCTCGATCGATCGAGCATGTCAGAGACTTGACAAGCAAAATTGAAGAAAGCTCGATCGATCGGCAGTTTATGCTCGATCGATCGAGCGAGGCAGAGAAAGTCAGGGCCGAGAATTTAAAGATCTCAATCGATCGAGACATATGCACCGATCGATCGAGCCACGGAATTTTCAGAAAATTAAAGACTTGATTTGATTTGATTTTTGGAAACACTTCCATCCACCCCCCTCTTTTATAAATAAGGGAACTAGGGCACGAATTCAAGGAAGTAAGGAGAGCATAATCAGACCCAATATCATATTTTTCAGCCGTCTTTCATCTTCGAAGAACAAGACAAGTTTAGAGAAATCCTTTGAAGTGCAAGGAAGGAAGCAAGAGAAGAAGTAGCGTTCAACGCACGGATTCGACTCCTACATTTATCGTACTTCTAAACTTGAGTTATTTTGATTTTCAAATTATTTGATGTTTATGAGGTTGAGAAACGATTATACATCTTATTAGTTTGATTTGAATATAAATTCAGTTTATTTTATCAAGGTTAAGTCAGACTGTGATTGAGTTATTGATTTGAATGTGTTTGAGTGAATTAATTCTTTTGTGCATGAATTATAATCTTAATGCTATCAAAGCCTAGCTAACTTTGATTGAATTGGTGAATTATAATTGAGATCGAGAGATAAAGTTAAAATACGCTATAATAATTCGTGTTGTATGTTAAAGATTCAGGTCGAGAGATTAAATCACATACGTGATCACTTTGAATTGAAAGATTTAAAGTTAACGGTTTTCATTGAGATTTATTCAATATTAAATTGGTTTAAGTGAATGAGAGTTACTTGCTTCAATTTAATATTAGTTTCAATATAGCTTGAGAAAGTATATTGATTATATTAGGAAATCCATCACCTTAAGAATTGATTGATCAGTAATTGTTTTACAAACAAATCATTGACGATAACACAATTGAACAAACATCTTGATAAATTTCTTGTGCGAAATTCATTCGCATCTTCAAAGGAGTTGTTTTATTTTGAGTTTTTAAGTTTTTTATTTTTAATTAGATAATTAATCATCTTTTTCGTAGGCTAAATATAATTTTTCTAATTTTATTTGATACTTATACGTTAGTCCCTGTGGGTACGACATCCTTTCTTTTATATCACTATACTAAAACTTGACACCGTACACTTGCGGTCTAAAATCGCTACACTGGAATTAATTGTTTAAAATAATAGCGATCAATACACGTGTCTGATATCTTCGTATTTACCGTCTGTACATTATCTTCCTCATTCCAACATTTACCATTTACACTTCAGTTAAATTTTACAATCTATCTCTCTCTAAATTTCGTTTATTCCTCAAACATATTTTTCAATTTCAAATGGCTACTATCACTTATAACTCCATGTCTTTAGAGTTTGACACCATTTACCAGATGGATGACCATGAGATGGTCTCAATATTCAAGAACTTGGAAGCTTCCGGCCTAAAGAAATTTCTGGAGTCAGGCACTATGGTTCGCGAAGTTGAGATTCGAGAACTCTTTGCCAATGCAACTTCAAACCACAATTCGGTCTCTTCTACTGTTAATGGCAACGCTATTGAATTTTCTCAGGAACAGTTTGCGGAGATGTTTGGTGTGCCTTCTACATGACTGACTGATTTTGCCCAACTCTCCAAGGCAACGATCGATGAGTTCCAGAAAAGAGTTTCAATTTTTGGTCTCGCACTCAAACCTGCCTTCAAGAAGAAGAAGATGTTATTTCACTTCCAAATACTTTGTGACATCGTCGGGAAACATCTATTGAGCAAAGCTGCAAGCTTTGATACAGTTACTGTTGAGAAGTTCGGAGGGCGGCAAGCTCCTATGGCATTAATGTAAACTGGTCTTCCATTTTCTTTGGTCTTCTGTTGGATACCATCAACTCATCAAAGCAATCTGTGGTGTCCTCGTTACTTAATCCATGATGTGTTCAATCTTATACACATGTGAGTAGGAGTTAAGTAATCATACACACTGATTTTAAGAGTTTTAATATGGCAGTTCTTACAACAGTTACTAAATTCTAATAAAACCCTGACATAATATACAATACATGGATTATAATCTTAATGCTATCAAAGCCTAGCTAACTTTGATTGAATTGGTGAATTATAATTGAGATCGAGAGATAAAGTTATAATACGCTATAATAATTCGTGTTGTATGTTAAAGATTCAGGTCGAGAGATTAAATCACATACGTGATCACTTTGAATTGAAAGATTTAAAGTTAACGGTTTTCATTGAGATTTATTCAATATTAAATTGGTTTAAGTGAATGAGAGTTACTTGCTTCAATTTAATATTAGTTTCAATATAGCTTGAGAAAGTATATTGATTATATTAGGAAATCCATCACCTTAAGAATTGATTGATCAGTAATTGTTTTACAAACAAATCATTGACGATAACACAATTGAACAAACATCTTGATAAATTTCTTGTGCGAAATTCATTCGCATCTTCAAAGGAGTTGTTTTATTTTGAGTTTTTAAGTTTTTTATTTTTAATTAGATAATTAATCATCTTTTTCGTAGGCTAAATATAATTTTGCTAATTTTATTTGATACTTATACGTTAGTCCCTGTGGGTACGACATCCTTTCTTTTATATCACTATACTAAAACTTGACACCGTACACTTGCGGTCTAAAATCGCTACACTGGAATTAATTGTTTAAAATAATAGCGATCAATACACGTGTCTGATATCTTCGTATTTACCGTCTGTACATTATCTTCCTCATTCCAACATTTACCATTTACACTTCAGTTAAATTTTACAATCTATCTCTCTCTAAATTTCGTTTATTCCTCAAACATATTTTTCAATTTCAAATGGCTACTATCACTTATAACTCCATGTCTTTAGAGTTTGACACCATTTACCAGATGGATGACCATGAGATGGTCTCAATATTCAAGAACTTGGAAGCTTCCGGCCTAAAGAAATTTCTGGAGTCAGGCACTATGGTTCGCGAAGTTGAGATTCGAGAACTCTTTGCCAATGCAACTTCAAACCACAATTCGGTCTCTTCTACTGTTAATGGCAACGCTATTGAATTTTCTCAGGAACAGTTTGCGGAGATGTTTGGTGTGCCTTCTACATGACTGACTGATTTTGCCCAACTCTCCAAGGCAACGATCGATGAGTTCCAGAAAAGAGTTTCAATTTTTGGTCTCGCACTCAAACCTGCCTTCAAGAAGAAGAAGATGTTATTTCACTTCCAAATACTTTGTGACATCGTCGGGAAACATCTATTGAGCAAAGCTGCAAGCTTTGATACAGTTACTGTTGAGAAGTTCGGAGGGCGGCAAGCTCCTATGGCATTAATGTAAACTGGTCTTCCATTTTCTTTGGTCTTCTGTTGGATACCATCAACTCATCAAAGCAATCTGTGGTGTCCTCGTTACTTAATCCATGATGTGTTCAATCTTATACACATGTGAGTAGGAGTTAAGTAATCATACACACTGATTTTAAGAGTTTTAATATGGCAGTTCTTACAACAGTTACTAAATTCTAATAAAACCCTGACATAATATACAATACATGGATTATAATCTTAATGCTATCAAAGCCTAGCTAACTTTGATTGAATTGGTGAATTATAATTGAGATCGAGAGATAAAGTTATAATACGCTATAATAATTCGTGTTGTATGTTAAAGATTCAGGTCGAGAGATTAAATCACATACGTGATCACTTTGAATTGAAAGATTTAAAGTTAACGGTTTTCATTGAGATTTATTCAATATTAAATTGGTTTAAGTGAATGAGAGTTACTTGCTTCAATTTAATATTAGTTTCAATATAGCTTGAGAAAGTATATTGATTATATTAGGAAATCCATCACCTTAAGAATTGATTGATCAGTAATTGTTTTACAAACAAATCATTGACGATAACACAATTGAACAAACATCTTGATAAATTTCTTGTGCGAAATTCATTCGCATCTTCAAAGGAGTTGTTTTATTTTGAGTTTTTAAGTTTTTTATTTTTAATTAGATAATTAATCATCTTTTTCGTAGGCTAAATATAATTTTTCTAATTTTATTTGATACTTATACGTTAGTCCCTGTGGGTACGACATCCTTTCTTTTATATCACTATACTAAAACTTGACACCGTACACTTGCGGTCTAAAATCGCTACACTGGAATTAATTGTTTAAAATAATAGCGATCAATACACGTGTCTGATATCTTCGTATTTACCGTCTGTACATTATCTTCCTCATTCCAACATTTACCATTTACACTTCAGTTAAATTTTACAATCTATCTCTCTCTAAATTTCGTTTATTCCTCAAACATATTTTTCAATTTCAAATGGCTACTATCACTTATAACTCCATGTCTTTAGAGTTTGACACCATTTACCAGATGGATGACCATGAGATGGTCTCAATATTCAAGAACTTGGAAGCTTCCGGCCTAAAGAAATTTCTGGAGTCAGGCACTATGGTTCACGAAGTCGAGATTCGAGAACTCTTTGCCAATGCAACTTCAAACCACAATTCGGTCTCTTCTACTGTTAATGGCAACGCTATTGAATTTTCTCAGGAACAGTTTGCGGAGATGTTTGGTGTGCCTTCTACATGACTGACTGATTTTGCCCAACTCTCCAAGGCAACGATCGATGAGTTCCAGAAAAGAGTTTCAATTTTTGGTCTCGCACTCAAACCTGCCTTCAAGAAGAAGAAGATGTTATTTCACTTCCAAATACTTTGTGACATCGTCGGGAAACATCTATTGAGCAAAGCTGCAAGCTTTGATACAGTTACTGTTGAGAAGTTCGGAGGGCGGCAAGCTCCTATGGCATTAATGTAAACTGGTCTTCCATTTTCTTTGGTCTTCTGTTGGATACCATCAACTCATCAAAGCAATCTGTGGTGTCCTCGTTACTTAATCCATGATGTGTTCAATCTTATACACATGTGAGTAGGAGTTAAGTAATCATACACACTGATTTTAAGAGTTTTAATATGGCAGTTCTTACAACAGTTACTAAATTCTAATAAAACCCTGACATAATATACAATACATGGATTATAATCTTAATGCTATCAAAGCCTAGCTAACTTTGATTGAATTGGTGAATTATAATTGAGATCGAGAGATAAAGTTATAATACGCTATAATAATTCGTGTTGTATGTTAAAGATTCAGGTCGAGAGATTAAATCACATACGTGATCACTTTGAATTGAAAGATTTAAAGTTAACGGTTTTCATTGAGATTTATTCAATATTAAATTGGTTTAAGTGAATGAGAGTTACTTCAATTTAATATTAGTTTCAATATAGCTTGAGAAAGTATATTGATTATATTAGGAAATCCATCACCTTAAGAATTGATTGATCAGTAATTGTTTTACAAACAAATCATTGACGATAACACAATTGAACAAACATCTTGATAAATTTCTTGTGCGAAATTCATTCGCATCTTCAAAGGAGTTGTTTTATTTTGAGTTTTTAAGTTTTTTATTTTTAATTAGATAATTAATCATCTTTTTCGTAGGCTAAATATAATTTTTCTAATTTTATTTGATACTTATACGTTAGTCCCTGTGGGTACGACATCCTTTCTTTTATATCACTATACTAAAACTTGACACCGTACACTTGCGGTCTAAAATCGCTACACTGGAATTAATTGTTTAAAATAATAGCGATCAATACACGTGTCTGATATCTTCGTATTTACCGTCTGTACATTATCTTCCTCATTCCAACATTTACCATTTACACTTCAGTTAAATTTTACAATCTATCTCTCTCTAAATTTCGTTTATTCCTCAAACATATTTTTCAATTTCAAATGGCTACTATCACTTATGACTCCATGTCTTTAGAGTTTGACACCATTTACCAGATGGATGACCATGAGATGGTCTCAATATTCAAGAACTTGGAAGCTTCCGGCCTAAAGAAATTTCTGGAGTCAGGCACTATGGTTCACGAAGTTGAGATTCGAGAACTCTTTGCCAATGCAACTTCAAACCACAATTCGGTCTCTTCTACTGTTAATGGCAACGCTATTGAATTTTCTCAGGAACAGTTTGCGGAGATGTTTGGTGTGCCTTCTACATGACTGACTGATTTTGCCCAACTCTCCAAGGCAACGATCGATGAGTTCCAGAAAAGAGTTTCAATTTTTGGTCTCGCACTCAAACCTGCCTTCAAGAAGAAGAAGATGTATTTCACTTCCAAATACTTTGTGACATTGTCGGGAAACATCTATTGAGCAAAGCTGCAAGCTTTGATACAGTTACTGTTGAGAAGTTCGGAGGGCGGCAAGCTCCTATGGCATTAATGTAAACTGGTCTTCCATTTTCTTTGGTCTTCTGTTGGATACCATCAACTCATCAAAGCAATCTGTGGTGTCCTCGTTACTTAATCCATGATGTGTTCAATCTTATACACATGTGAGTAGGAGTTAAGTAATCATACACACTGATTTTAAGAGTTTTAATATGGCAGTTCTTACAACAGTTACTAAATTCTAATAAAACCCTGACATAATATACAATACATGGACATCACATGTACATATACACAACCAAACGAAGTTCAACTCCTAATCAGTGGTTCAGCTCGCAGCAGAATGCAACTCACAATCCCGGCTTCCCACGTCTATGAGTCGAGTCCCCTACAGAAACAATCACACAACATGAGTATTGATAAGCAACTATCTCAGTTCCATATCAATACGAAAGACGAAATACGATAATCATCATCGTAAAAGCTCAACAGTGATTGGTCTGTATACATCACCAAATGCAAATATGTCATGACATGTCTCAACTATCAACATGTTATAAAGGGACCGATGATATGCCTATCAGCTCAATATGTCGGTGGCTCAGCCTTCACGTCCATATTGGCAGCACATATCATATAACCGTCCTCACACGTTATAACAACCAAAGCATATACTCAATCGGAGTATACCTCTCATGCCAAAGTCTATGCTCGACAATACCTATCGTGGCATCACTCTCAACAACATGCATGTATATCATCATGAATGTATACACATATGATATCATCAATCATATAATCCACTTTCAATATCATCATCACAATAACATCAATACTCGTACGTCAACACGTACCTATCGTGCGACACAAAAGATCTAAATCAGGCGTCAATGTTTAACCGCCTCGTTGTCCCGTCCCCTGTGATGATGCTACAACAATACCAACCATCTATCATGTTAAAAGAGGTTGCACTATCAAATTCCACAACAACATAACACTGTTCAACATTTTAAGTATACCGATCGATTGGTCACTCTAGCGATCGATCGGTCCAATCATGCAACCCTAGCGATCGATCGATAAAAAGCTAGCGATCGATCGGTATTAAATCTGAATTTTAGACAAAAGCTACGGCATTCGAGCGATCGATCGGTCGCATTCAGCGATCGATCGCTACATAAACTGCCTTACACATTCCCTTGTTTCAGCGATCGATCGGTACATCTACCGATCGATCGGTCGATAACAAAACTTTCATACCATGACGATTTTCAAGTTTATCCCCATGGTTCTAACTCCATGTTTTCTATCACACCTCCAAACTTGCATAAAAGTAAGTTACCACATGCTAGGCATATTTCTTTCATGCAAAATAAGTTCATATGCTTTAATTCCTTGCACACCAAATCAAGAAACATCGCTACTACCATGCTCAAGGAACTCAACTAGTAATCATACACCTCATATGTTAAGAAAACACTTTCCCCAATAACTTTATTTCACTTCTTAATCAAGTGAGAGCTTGATTTCCAAGCTTTATCTCAAGTAAGGAAGTACAAGCTTAACCAAGGGTTTGAGAGAGAGATGTGGAGATTTGCTGGGTGAATTGTGGTGTATTATGTGATTAGAATCTGATTTTCTCTTTAAATATGGACACTCAAATCCATCTGAAATTCCATGCACATGCACATCACATTCTAAACTCAAATTCAAATGTATGTTTAATTAATAATCAACTAGATGTACACATGTCATTCATATACATAACGTAGCTCTCTTGCTACATGTTTAACAAACCATGTATAGCAATTCATTGTTTCCAACTATGTTTCATTCAATTCTTTGCCAAAGAGATCATGAACATTATTCTATCACTAAACCACTTCGTTTTTCATACTCGGTGCAACCCGAACCCAAGTCCACATCATCCCGAAATTATCACATAATTACGCAATAATTATAGCAAGCATTATGATTCACATCGAGGTATTACACAATCAATCTGCTTTGATGTCCCTTTGAGCAGACTGGTGGAGACCATGAACGTGGGGTTGGGAAAGACTATTGCTCTCAACACTGTCAAGATTTTCAACCCCAATGGACTTGCTCTATTTGAAGTCCAAGATTGCTCCTCCAACTCCTTCTGAGATGTTGGAAGTAATAATGGAAATCGGAGCAAAACAGGCAGGACAGAAGAAGACTAAGGCCAAATGGTCCAGACCGACTCAGATAAAACCCTATCTACCTCAACCACCTCACATATCACCAAGCCTCCACCAAAAAAACCCCGCACCCAACCTACCAAGTCCGTCAAAGCCTTAAACCCTAAACCCATCCACAATTCCTCCACAAAAAGCAGCTCAAGTTCCACCCTCCACCATATCTAAAGCCCCAACCAGGCAAAAAGGAATTATAATCAAAGAACTGGGTAACTATAACCAATCAGGAATTAAACCCATTTCCACATCTGGTAAGGGCAAAGCTATAGTCATAGAGGCTACTCCTACGAAGCTCAAATCTGCCGCCCAGACAACCATTGATTTGGCTATGGAAGATGTTGAAGAGCAAGTGTAAGCCAGAGCAGCCATTTTTGGATGAATGGGTTGAGTACAGAACCATCAATCACTTTTATCTGTTCTTAGGAAAGCTCAAGTGACTGAACAAAATGGAAAAATAGGTTCTGAAGTTCACGGAAACAAATGATGTTAGAATCGTCGTGCAACGGAAAGAACTCTTTTGCTCCAAACATAAATTACACATCACCAACAATCTTGTTCAACTCAAAAGGGATAATATTGTGGTGCCCCAAATGTCACCACGTAAACGGACAAAATATGACGTCATTTGTAAAAAGAATTTGGCATCATCTCCCCATAATTGGACCTCCCAACAACACAACTTGACATACATAATCCCACAAAAATATAAGACATCTACCCAACTTAAATGACATCAATCACATCCACCAACACAGGATAACAAAATCTTAGGGTAATACTTACATGTCATATACAAATATACACAAGCTCACAGGCGAGCCACAATTATTTTAACCATAAGTATTATCCTATGCAATTTTATTTCAATTGACAAGGACTTATATATCTCAAGCTCAACAGCTCCTAGTCCTGTCCCAACTAACGTCTAGGCTTGATATATGTTCAACATAAATAGACCCCAAAGTGGATGAGCACACACCATCAATAATAACAGCATAATCATACACATATAGTATCAACTGTATAAAATACTGAAACGTAACAGAAATACTTCCTGAAATCAATAATCATAATACGAGAATTCCCTGACTGTTTCTGTAACTCAATCTCCCAACATCAAATTGAAATCAATCAATCATCACCTCAACCATATCCCATCCGATATACAAATCATATAGTGGTAACATCGAGCCAACTATATATAATCGATATAGTGGCAACACCTAGCCTACTATACCCCATCGTCGCATCATCGTCGTTACCCATCGTATATTATCGATATAGTGGCAACACCAAGCCTACTATACCCCATCATCGCGACACCATATATAATTGATATAGTGGCAACACCAATCCCATTATACCCCATCGTCGCATCATCATCGTGAGCCATCATATATCATCGATATAGTGGCAACACCAAGACTACTATACCCCATCATCGCTCCCCTACTACTGCGACACAATCATCATCAATAAAAATAACAACATGACGCTCATTCCAGCGACCCTCAATATCATCGTTCATTTACAATCATCGATTTATCATAATCAACATCAATATGAATATCAATACATGCTCGTACGTTAACACGTACATGATAGTCGATAATAAAAATTAGGCTATTCCTAACATCCCGAGGCTCGTGAAGTATCTATGGCAATTTTAACAATTCAATATCAGCTTAGTACAACAACATCAACATATAATTACAGCCTCTAATCACATTTTAAATATCCTCGAGTAATAATAAATCATCCAAATTATGAAACTGTAACATTTACATTTTTCACCTGGAATTATACATATCAGTATAGTTACTATGCAACAATAATTTATTTAGAATTAATTCCCCAAATATCAAAATATGCTAATTATTCACAAATTCAAAACTCAATCATTTATCTGTTTCGTCTATAACTACATGTACCGGTGTATTCAGCATTCGATAACAATCAAAATACACCATTTTAACCACCACTATATAAATTTGCTAAATAAAAACTAACACCAAATATGAAATATGTGTGTCAGACGGTAGCTCTTACCTCGTTGATTCCGAAAATATAATTATTTCACCAAAACTAGAACGGATCAAATGTAATAATTGTTTTTTGGACTTTCTGAACCTTAACTTTTCTCTCTGTGTCTCGATCATTCTCGAGATGAATCCCAATTCATTCTCTCATTTTTTATAGTATATTATTAAATATTAATTTGACAGTATTACGATGCAGATAAATACGTTTATTCCAGCTGTCTTTTGCCTTACCTAACTATATTTTCAGCTAATCTTGTCAACAGGAAAGTTGTAGCTCTTTCATTATCTTCACATGACCTATTGAATCACCCAATTTCGACATTGTATCCAAAAGTTATGGCCAAAATAATAAATCATATTAAAATAAATAATTTATTCTGGGCACATAATCCATCGACTATTCAATAATACCATGTGCTTACATCATCATTATCATGTATAATTCATATGACTTTTCTGGCATTACAATTATATACACCTTTAACGAATTTCGACCCCAAAATTCAACCCTACAACATATGTAAATAAATACATATACAATCAAAATAAGTTGGGGGTAGAGCTCCCTCATATGTCGTTCCGTCTCCCAAGTTGCCTCCTCGACACCCTGTCACTACGTAGTTTTTGTTTTTCTCGATCCATAATACAAATAGGGTGGTCAACATAAAATCAGGATCCAGTTGTACCTGTGATGGCTGTAATACATGTGAAGGATTTGGTTCATACTTCTGAAACATAGCTGCATGAAAGACATCATGGATACCAGATAAAGGATGGAGGTAGAGCTGATCGATAAGCCACACTACCAGTCGGTTGTAATATCTCATACGGACCAACATATCTGGGTGATAATTTTTCCCGCATACCAAATCGCACTTTCCCACGGAAAGGTGATACTTTTAGAAACACATGATCACCAACCTAAAATTACAAGGGTCGACGTCATTTGTTTGCATATGCAACTTGTCTGTCCTGAGCTGCTTTCATTCGTTGTTGGATTAGTTTTACTTTATCTACCATTTCCTGGATCATCTCAGGTCCACCAACAACGACTCTGTCAGTATCATCCCAACACAATGGAGACCTGCAACGTCGTCCATATAATGCCTCACATGGGGCCATCTGAATACTTGTCTGGTAACTGTTATTATATGAAAACTCTAATAATGGTATAGAATCAGGCGAAGTAGTTTCAAAATCCACAACATATGTACGTAACATATCCTCCAAAGGTTGCATGGTATTCTCAGTCTGACCATCAATAGGTGGATGATATGACGTACTCAATCTCACATCTGTCCCATTGCAGTCTGTAATCCTTTCCCAGAAATGGGAAGTAAATCTCGTACCTCAATCAGGTATGATAGATATAGGAATTTCATGTAATCTTACCACATCCCTGACATACAATGTGCCATCTTCACATATTGTAATGCATACTATAGGGTAAAAAATTTGCAACTTTTGTTAATCGATTTATAACAACTCAAATAGCATCATACCCTAGGGCAGTTCTTGACAAATGGGTCACAAAATCCATCGAAATATGTTCCCATTGCCAAGTCGGTACCTCCATGTAAGGACCCCAAGCCCTTAACCCTTGATTAGTGTACTAACCACTATGTGTGGCACATGCTTTCAATAAAAATCAATCGGGAAACTCAAATGATGATTTACCATTGAATGGCAATCACAAAATTTTCTTTAATATGCCATGTTATAAGATCATCATCCTAACAACATATAGACTCATCAAGTTCGCCCAATACCATCCCCATTACACCACTTTTCACATGATAGACTTTTATAAAAATTTGGGCAGAGTCTCCCCATAAATAGAGCCATCCCGAAATAAAAGCGCATCACAATATATAGTTCCCGGCCAGGGAAAACACATACTCAACAGAAACACAACAACACTAAGTAAATTCCCAGCCAGGGAAGACACCACACATAAGACGACATAAATGGGTCTCAACACCCACATAATACACCCATGACTCTCATATCATTAGCAATTCTACTCTAATTGCATGCAACCCAAAATGAAAGAGAGAAAGGCTCATGCTTTTATATACAATCCATATACAAGTATAATCGTGCTCACATGCGAGCATCATGAATATGTATATAATCCTCAGGTGTATATAGGTACTCTATACGATACCGTGCTCCATCAAGCCATGGTATCAGTGAATCCAATCAACAGCTCGAGCTCAACTCCAAAGCCATCGATGTACCTGTTCACCTGCCCCAACAGAGACAGCCCCCAACGGGGTGAGCATACCAATACACAAAATCTCATAATCACAATAATGAAATTCATAATTTACAACACAAGTAAATATTAATGAATTTTAAATGATACTCCCTGGATGGCAACGTCCTCATCCGGGATTCCGTGTACTGTCCCTGTTCTCACAATCATCAAACTCATCAAATCTCATAAATCAGTAAATCAACACATTGATTTAACTCATCGCATGCCTGATTCTCAAATATCAATAATTGATGATTCCAAATTTATTATACATACGAATATAGATATCTCAATATCTAATACTGATTTTCAACTTTGCTACCAATCACAGATAGTTCAAATGCCTAGCATTTATTTTACCAATTCTCCATTTCACTTAGACATCTCACATGTCTTACAATGAATACATGATCCCAATATCATTCTCAGGCATCTCAAATACCCTACAATAGTCATATAAACCCAGTACCCCATATCTCAGGTAAGGTTATACTACTCTAGTATTACGCACACTTGTGGTAGCAATGTCAAGACTAGGTCGTTCCATAGTCGTTTCAACACATATATATATGACCATACCCACAACCATCTAATGCAATTAAAACACATTATGCATTTCACAAATGCTCTACTATATAGTAATGCTCGTACGTCACACGTACCTCAAATTTCCGAAGTCCGAGCCAAACCTTGCTCGAGTTCCATGCTCCGAGGAACGATGTGCTAACACGATAAATTAATTCACAATTAATTAAGAACATGCAACCCATGCTCAAGCACACCCATAACCCTCAAAAATATTGTCAACACACGACAATCAACCATTATCAAAAATTGCTCAAGAACACCTTCAATAATTCGAACCACATCATAACAATTCGAACTCAAATAATCACCATAATTCATCTAAACATGAATTAATCGATCAACAACAAGAATCATCATCCCTCACCAAAAACCCCCAATTTTCGAACATAAACCCCTAAAATCGAGCCCTAACATCACGCAAGCAACACTGAAATTCGAACCATTAAAGCAACAATTTTTCGAACCATTAAAGTCTGAAATTATCGACTCAATATCAGCTCAAAAACGCCCCAAAAACACCAGAATAATCGCACTAAAATCGTAACAAAATCGAGCCACAAAATCGAACAGAAATCCAGTTCGAACCCTAGCGCTTTTCTGGCAAATCCGAGCTCAAATCGTGACCAAACTTCAAATTGATGGTATGGATAGGAGCGCATGGAAGAGACGAAGCTGGCGGCGGGTCGGACGCGCCGAACGGCGGCCGGACGGCGGCGGGCGCACGCCTGGAAGCGGCGGGGGTCAAAGGGGATCGAGGAATGCGCGGTGCGGGGAGAGAGAAGGTGACGGGAAAGGTGGGAAAAATGGCTTCCAATAATTAAAATCTCGGGTTCAACTGGTATTTATAGCAAAAATACCCCGAAATACTTATAGCCCCACAAATACATCATGATTCATTAAAAATCATCTGTTTTCAAAAAGTCTCTCTCTAACTCAAAAACCCCCTACCGGTGCCCACACAAAGCACCCGAGATTCCGAGTCACACTAAAAACCCAACTCACAGGTTTTTACCGAAATGAGAATACGATCTCAACCTCGGGATCCAACGATCCCAACTACTCAAATAGACGAGCCCGAAAGGCCCAACACTTCGATTAAACTCCTAATCGCCACGTAAAACAACTTTAGGGGTTATTAACACTCCGGGATTAACATCCCTAATCTCTGGTCATCACAATATCCCCCACTAAAAGAATTTCGTCCTCGAAATTAGCACCGGTGTATCACGTAACACCCGGGCTACACAACAACATGAAGCCATAACCTCGATCCTTGACCATATTAGGATTGTCTTAATAAACGCGAGGATACTTACCTCACATCAAACTCTGAAACAGAGCGACATACCAAAACCAACATATCACCCAAGAGGCAAAACATACCTCGATGCTGTTCATCCCAAAAGTCAGTCCCTCATGACTGCAAAACAACCAATACTTACGACTGTAGATCAGACAGTCATCCTTAGTTCTAATACAACTAGTAAGAACGCATCCTGAATGACACCTCAACCGTGAGAACGTTGACCTCGTGTCAATCTCTGGAGTGGAGTGGACTTCCAAATCCATCATAATGTCAAAGAGCGTCAGCACGACTCAACGCTAATAATCCAAAAGCAGTTAGTCAACTGAAACTGCAAGGATTCGAATCGCTCCCGATTCTATCGTAGATATCATCCAATGACATCTTTATTATGACTCACGATGTCTAATACACGTCATTACGAGGAACACACTAGTATACCACGATGTACACATACCAAACCTGGTCTCCACTTCCAAACCTCCTCCATCAAATGAGCAGTCGCATCATTGCAACTCAATTTGGACAACTCACGGCCACAGATTCACGCAAAAGACATCTCACAAGATGTCCACCTTCGGGTATTCCAAGGATCACATCCTGATCATTAATAAACAATCGAGACTCCATAGAGTTTCAAATTCTGAAAGGACATGCAATAAACCCATTGCATCCTCAACGCTTGTGTCGGCAGCGACACCCGACCAATCTGAATTCCTGCCATCCCTTGGCAATCCTAGGATTTAACAATCCAAACTTGGGAAGGCTATCGCATAACTCGAAGGAAAACACCAACAAGGAAACACCTCAACCCACACAAGATAATCCCTCCTCAAAGGGAGTCAACTAACTCCACGATTGTTTCTCATAATTATAGTGCCATGGAGATTCCCAATCTCAAGGTGTTCCATATCTCTCATCAGAGATTTAGCCATCCAAAATAGCATAACTCTATGCTTGTCAAAAGGAAATCGATAACTGGTATCCGTACACTCACCGGTATACCTGCCTAAGCACTGACATCACATGCATACTCAATGCACTTGGCTCGGGTATCTACAACATACCCCTAAGCCCCAAACACAACTGTCAATTCTGAGTTATTCCCATCCAGAGGAGGATGATAATTGACGATCAACAACACGGCGTGATTTCCAAAATCAACACCCCATGTACCAATTTACCGAATCTTTCAAAGATTTCCAAATAGATATTATACTACCTCCTTCCCCACAAGGAAAGTGCTATCGGACTCGAGATCCACTAGTCTCGAACCACCGTTCGGAAAAACTGGATACAATAACACCCATTGCATCCCAAGTACACGGATTCTCCAGATCGAGTCAATGACGACTTGATGACTCTCTTGTTGGTACTTCAACATTATGAGCTGTCCCAGACAAGTCTCACCAAGATTAAACATAAACGTATACACGTTTCAGTGAGGCATGCACAACCTCAACCTCAAATGACGTGGTGACTACTAAAGTCCACCACAATCCACATCGTATCACCTTACGATTTGCCAAACTTGGTTCCAACGAGCAGTATCATGGCCCCAACAAGCACACTATATCATCACTACGATATCTGGCTAGCAAAGTGCTGTCTCCATAGGCTCATATCAAGTCCACCAACAAACCTTATGTTCCATCTCGGTATGCCATACCGTACAAACCATTAGAGTAATGGGTGGTCATCGCCCAACATTAAAATACCAAGCACAATGGACAACCCGGTGTCCTTGCTCACTTATGATGCAATCATAATCCGTTAAGACTTATCCCACACCCTCAGGGTGGGTGCAACCGTGTCTACCTTACCTCACAACACAAGCGAGTAGTTTCCTCAATGACCACTCTTACCACCAATCACTTGGCCCTAGCCAAACCAACGAGCATACCCAAGGGTATCATCGCTCGACAATTATTTAACTCTATAACATGATGTGGTACATTTACCGGTACAATACATCCAATACTCCACCGAGCGAACCTGCTCGGCAAAAAGGTCTCGTCAACTAGTGACCCAGACTCTATCATGTGCTCACCGTCGGCACTCAAACCATACAACTAAATACATAACATAAATGTATTAGCCATCAAAACGACGCTACACGTCTACATAGAACATCCACTATGTCATTGTCATCCCGTGACGGTACCTGTCAACATATGACTTTGAAATAATATTGTCGACTCGTGACAGTATATGTCGATACACGACGTCTATAATCTCATCGTCAAACACATGACAGCATAAGTAAATCAACACATGATATCCACAATAGTGCTAAATAAACAGTAATATGCCATACCTCATTGCTAACAATATAGCGGCATACCTGTCTCCGTCATCCAACAGTGGTACGCAATCAGCACCCATCGCTCGTAGGTGGCGTAATCCAGCGTCATGTACATAGCGGCATAACCCGTCGCTATAGAATCAGGGGCATAATCCCTCGTCATAGAGTCAGCGGCATAACACATCGATATAGACATCTGGCGGCATGAACCATCGCCATAGATGTAGCGGAATGTACCATCGCTATGAATACCCGGCGGCATAAGTCATCGCCAATCAATATAGCGGAATGAGGCATCGCTATCAATACCCGGCGGCATAAATCATCGCCAATAGAATAGCGGAATGAAACATCGCTATCAATATATCTGGCGGCAAGAACCATCGCCAGTCAATATAGCGGAATGAACCATCGCTATCAATATACATGGCGGCAAGAACCATCGCCAGTCAATATAGCGGAATGAACCATCGCTATCAATATACATGGCGGCAAGAACCATCGCCAGTCAATATAGCGGAATGAACCATCGCTATCAATATACATGGCGGCAAGAACCATCGCCAGTCAATATAGCGGAATGAACCATCGCTATCAATATACATGGCGGCAAGAACCATCGCCAGTCAATATAGCCGATCCCTAGTCATTGTCACGGTAGTGTATTTTAATGCCCCTCGCTCAAATAAAACATGCGGTACTCCCACCCCTCGCTTCACATATAGGCGGCATAGAATAACCTCGCTTAAATGGACATGCGGCGCTCCCACCCCTCGCTTCACATTTTAGCGGCAAATATTCTTTCCTCGCCTCATATGATAACCACACTTCAATGTGACATGCGGCGCTCCCACCCCTCGCTTCACATATTAGCGGCACAAAACAATAAATAGCGGCAAGCATTTAAAATCATCACTCATCCATAACAATGACTCATGGGATATTCCCCAAGTATTTCATCCATACCTGCATCACAAAGCATAATCCATATTCCAACATACATCATCATGAGTGTATTTTAATGCACCTCGCTCAAATGCGACATGCGGTACTCCCACCCCTCGCTTCAACATTTGGCGGCAAAGCATTAAAATCATCACTACATGTACACATGCAACCACAATGCATAATTCATGATGTATATAAAACGCAGGTTACCGTTTCGTGTCTTTCAACCATGGCCTTAGCCTTTCCACGTCATAGTGTCCCTACAGGAACAATTCCAAACCATGAGCATACGATAATCCATATTCCCCACAATATGATTATAATGAGTAAATGCATAAACTATGAGTACAAAGTACTTCCTGTATCCCAATGCATTTCAAAATGCTCCACTTGGTTGTCCCTGTGTCACAACTCACAATCATAATCAACAGGTTATATTATGATTCTATAGATGTCATGACATATAATCGTTTCACTATGATCACATGTTACAAATGCACATAAGCAAAATAGTTGCGTCACACAGCACTAGCTACTATCATGCATAAATATGTGCTACCCATCCCTATCAGCATGTTTTAGGCCTTCAACAGCCCCAAAGAGCTAACCACTGCTCTGATACCACTAATGTAAGGACCCCAAGCCCTTAACCCTTGATTAGTGTACTAACCACTATGTGTGGCACATGCTTTCAATAAAAATCAATCGGGAAACTCAAATGATGATTTACCATTGAATGGCAATCACAAAATTTTCTTTAATATGCCATGTTATAAGATCATCATCCTAACAACATATAGACTCATCAAGTTCGCCCACTACCATCCCCATTACACCACTTTTCACATGATAGACTTTTATAAAAATTTGGGCAGAGTCTCCCCATAAATAGAGCCATCCCGAAATAAAAGCGCATCACAATATATAGTTCCCGGCCAGGGAAAACACATACTCAACAGAAACACAACAACACTAAGTAAATTCCCAGCCAGGGAAGACACCACACATAAGACGACATAAATGGGTCTCAACACCCACATAATACACCCATGACTCTCATATCATTAGAAAATCTACTCTAATTGCATGCAACCCAAAATGAAAGAGAGAAAGGCTCATGCCTTTATATACAATCCATATACAAGTATAATCGTGCTCACATGCGAGCATCATGAATATGTATATAATCCTCAGGTGTATATAGGTACTCTATACGATACCGTGCTCCATCAAGCCCTGGTATCAGTGAATCCAATCAACAGCTCGAGCTCAACTCCAAAGCCATCGATGTACCTGTTCACCTGCCCCAACAGAGACAGCCCCCAACGGGGTGAGCATACCAATACACAAAATCTCATAATCACAATAATGAAATTCATAATTTACAACACAAGTAAATATTAATGAATTTTAAATGATACTCCCTGGATGGCAACGTCCTCATCCGGGATTCCGTGTACTGTCCCTGTTCTCACAATCATCAAACTCATCAAATCTCATAAATCAGTAAATCAACACATTGATTTAACTCATCGCATGCCTGATTCTCAAATATCAATAATTGATGATTCCAAATTTATTATACATACGAATATAGATATCTCAATATCTAATACTGATTTTCAACTTTGCTACCAATCACAGATAGCTCAAATGCCTAGCATTTATTTTACCAATTCTCCATTTCACTTAGACATCTCACATGTCTTACAATGAATACATGATCCCACGATCATTCTCAGGCATCTCAAATACCCTACAATAGTCATATAAACCCAGTACCCCATATCTCAGGTAAGGTTATACTACTCTAGTATTACGCACACTTGTGGTAGCAATGTCAAGACTAGGTCGTTCCATAGTCGTTTCAACACATATATATATGACCATACCCACAACCATCTAATGCAATTAAAACACATTATGCATTTCACAAATGCTCTACTATATAGTAATGCTCGTACGTCACACGTACCTCAAATTTCCGAAGTCCGAGCCAAACCTTGCTCGAGTTCCATGCTCCGAGGAACGATGTGCTAACACGATAAATTAATTCACAATTAATTAAGAACATGCAACCCATGCTCAAGCACACCCATAACCCTCAAAAATATTATCAACACACGACAATCAATCATTATCAAAAATTGCTCAAGAACACCTTCAATAATTCGAACCCCATCATAACAATTCGAACTCAAATAATCACCATAATTCATCTAAACATGAATTAATCGATCAACAACAAGAATCATCATCCCTCACCAAAAAACCCCAATTTTTGAACATAAACCCCTAAAATCGAGCCCTAACATCACGCAAGCAACACTGAAATTCGAACCATTAAAGCAACAATTTTTCGAACCATTAAAGTCTGAAATTATCGACTCAATATCAGCTCAAAAACGCCCCAAAAACACCAGAATAATCGCACCAAAATCGTACCAAAATCGAGCCACAAAATCGAACAGAAATCCAGTTCGAACCCTAGCGCTTTTCTGGTAAATCCAAGCTCAAATCGCGACCAAACTTCAAATTGATGGTATGGATAGGAGCGCCTGGAAGAGAACGGCGGCCGGACGGCGGCGGGCGCACGCCTGGAAGCGGCGGGGGTCAAAGGGGATCGAGGAATGCGCGGTGCGGGGAGAGAGAAGGTGACGGGAAAGGTGGGGAAAATGGCTTCCAATAATTAAAATCTCGGGTTCAACTGGTATTTATAGCAAAAATACCCCGAAATACTAATAGCCCCACAAATACATCATGATTCATTAAAAATCATCTGTTTTCAAAAATTCTCTCTCTAACTCAAAAACCCCCTACCGGTGCCCACACAAAGCACCCGAGATTCCGAGTCACACTAAAAACCCAACTCACAGGTTTTCACCAAAATGAGAATACGATCTCAACCTCGGGATCTAACGATCCCAACTACTCAAATAGACGAGCCCGAAAGGCCCAACACTTCGATTAAACTCCTAATCGCCACGTAAAACAACTTTAGGGGTTATTAACACTCCGGGATTAACATCCCTAATCTCTGGTCATCACACTCCAGACTCCTCAACTCACCTCCTGGTCTTCTTCTTTCGCCTTTATTTGCTTACAATTCAGACATTTTTTTGCACAAAATCAGTCACATATCGTTTCATCATCTTCCACCAAAACTGTGGGCGTAAATCCTTGTACATCTTTTTGCCACCAGGATGAAAGAATACCTGCTATAATGAGCACATTATAGCAATCCTTGGCAATCCAGGTGTATCAGAAACTATCCATCGATCATATAATCGGGGACTATCATCGTCTGCTATCATGAAATGAGACTCCTGCCCCTGTAACACTAGTCTTTTCCACCGCTGAACCCCCTCATATGCTCCCTATGCTTCACTAATAAAACCAAAAATATCAGGTTCAGCTAAAAGAGTCGATACCTAAATTGGAGATGTAGAGATATCAAAATCATAGCCCAAATTAAAATAAGACATCATCAAGGTTGACAAATGACCTACATCATCAGCAATGCAGTTCATTTTATGACACAAAGCATCGGCTGTGAGTTTGGCTCGGTACTGATGATACTCGATCTCACAATCATAATCCTTTAGCAAATCTAACCATCTCATTTGCCTCATATTTAACTCAGTTTGTATAAACAAGAATTTCAAACTCTTGTGATCAGTAAATATATTAAACGAGGTACCATATAAATAGTGTCGTCATATCTTCAATCCAAATATAATGGTTGCCAACTCCAATTCATGTACAGAATACCTCGTCTCGTGGGGTTTCAGTTGTCTCAAGCCATACACCACTACATGTCGATCCTGCATCAATACACAACCTAAGCCATGCAATGATGCATCAGTAGATAAAGCAAACCTTTCATTTTCGTTTGGAATTGTCAACACTGAAGTTGTCATCAATCGGTGTTTCAATTCTTGAAACTTTGTTCACATGCTTCAGACCACTGAAATTCGCACCCCTTTCTGAATCAACAATGTCAATGGTTTAGCAATCTTTGAAAACCCCTCGATAAATCGATGATAATAACCTGCTAAACCTAGAAAACTTCAATTTTCAGGTACTGAAGTAGGCGCAGGCCATGCACCACTATATCGATTATATATATGATGGGTCGCGATGATGATGCGACGATGTGGTATAGTTGGCTCGATGTTACCACTATATCGATTTGTTTATTGGATGGGATATGGTTGAAGTGATGATTAATGGATTTCAATTTTATGTTGGGATATCGAGTTACAGAAACATTCAGGGATTCTCGTATTATGATTATTGATTCAATTGAGTATTTCTGTTATGTTTCAGTATTTTATATTGTTGATACTATATGTGTATGATTATACTGTTATTATTGATGGTGTGTGCTCACCCATTTTGGGGTGGAGTTGGGGACATGACTAGGAGCTGTTGCGTTTGAGATGTGTAAGTCCTTGTCACTTAAAATAAAGTTGCATAGGGTAATACTTATGGTTAAAATAACTGTGGCTCGCCTGTGAGCTTGTGTATAGTTGTATATGGCATGTATGTATTACCATATGATTTTGTTATCATGTGTTGGTGCATGTGACTGAAGTCATTTAAGTTGGGTAGACGTCATATATTTTTGTGGGATTATGTATGTCAAGTTATGTTATTGGGAGGTCCAATTACGGGGAGATGATGCCAAAAAACAAATTACGTCATATTCTGTCTGTTTAGGTGGTGACATTTGGGGCACCACATTTGTTGGTATCAGAGCAGTGATTAGTTGTCTGGGATGGTTAGGAGTTTCAGATTGTGTCATTGGGTGTTGGATGGCGATATTTACGTGTGCATGTTTATGCCTTGGTGTGTCTCGATGTTATATTGATGTGATTGATTGAACACTAGCTGCGTGTGTGTTAATGCAAAGAATGTGATTGATTTAATATTAGATTAAAAAATTTAAATGTTATGGTTAACGAATGATTTCTAGTATGGCAGCTAGGGAACCAGGACAACGGGGAGAAGAAATCGGGGACATAGCCAGTGTTAGTAGTACATCTTGCCACCACCCATTCTTATGGCTCAAGTACCAGCAGAACATCTGTTATTGTCAGGTGAGTTGAGGTTGTCACAGTTTAACAGCTATCATCCTCCGATGTTTGAGGGGACAGAATCTGTCGAGCAAGCAGAATAATGGTTAGAACGAATAGAACAGATTCTTGTTACAGCTCCGTGTGCTAAATCAACTTGGCTTCGTTTGGCAGAATTCCAACTGTCTAGAAAAGTATATCTATGGTGGAAGATGAGTGAGACTGCATTGATAGCTCATGGATATACAGTGGATTGAGATGCATTCCAGACACGATTTCTAGACAGGTATTTCTATATGGTTACTAGACAGAGAAAAGAGAAGGAATTTGAAAATCTGAAGCAGGGAAACGTGTTTGTATCATAGTATGCATTTCAGTATTCTTTCTTACTGAAATACGTGACGCATATAGCTATCAGTCATCATGCCAATATGCGACATTTTATTCAGGGATTGAGAGTGGAAATATATGACCGTGTGTTGTCTAACAAACTTGTCTCGTTCGAGGATGCATTGGAACGAGCAGAATTGGCAAAAATTGTGGTACAAGCTTATGGTACTCCGACACAATCATAGCGACCGAATAGGGAATATTTGCGACCTCGGGGTGAGACATTTAAATTCCAGAAAGATTCTTCATCATCATATGGAAAACGACTTTTTGATTCACGTCGTACTAGAGGTAGTAGTGATGATTCCCATTATTGTCAGGGACGAGGCAGTGGGTCCAAAAGCTGAGATGTTATCGATGTGGAGGACCTCATCTAGTCCGAGATTGTACTCAGACTGATATTACTTGTTATGAGTGTGGGGGCTTTGGCCATATGGCGAGACAGTGTCCGAGCCGTGGTAGTCGGCAGGATGTTAGATCTGGCAGAGGTAGTTAGTCGGAGAGGATGGTTCAGCAGCAGCGGTTTGCATCTCAACCACCTGGAGGACAACACGAGGGCGGGGGTCTGGACCACCTCAGGGGAAGGTGTATGCAGTGACGAGAGAGCAGGCAGAGGAAGCACGAGATGATGTGATAGTAGGTAAGTATTATTTGTGTTCTTATCCTGTGTTTATTCTTATTGATACGGTTCTTCCCCTTCCTTTATTTCGTGGAGATATGTCATGCTGCATCATATGAGCTTGGCTCCCTTGTCTACACCTCTATATGTCTCGACACCCACTGGGAAAGACATGGTAGTCACATCAATGGTACCAAATTGTATTATCTCATATGAGGGCAATGAAATACAGGATGATTTGATTATTCTTGATATACTTGATTTTTACGATATTGTGGGTATTGATATTCTGCAGAAATATTGGGCTACTGTTGATTTTTATCAGCGGACAATGCACTTTGAGTCTGAGCAGGGAGAGCGGTGGACATTCTATGGGGCAGGATTCTCGTCCGCGGATTCCGTTAGTATCTGTTGTCAGAATGTCGATGTCATGACCCGAAAACTTTACATGATCATGCATACGCATCATGGCATATATGAAATCATTCATAGCATAAATGCATATATTTTGACATTTATTATGTGCATTGAAAATCATAGAGATTGTAAAATATGTAATTGATTTAGGAAAATATTGATAAATGAGTGATAAAAATACATAGAATAAATAGAAGTTAAGAAATATTGAATAGATTTAATAAATTGAGTAATGAATAAAGGTTAAGAATTAGTGAATAAATGTTAAAAAAAATATTGAATATATATAGTGAATATATTCAAATATATTGAAGAAATAGTATTAAAAATTGAATAGATAGTAAATTTAATGAATAAATTGAAAAATAGTGATTAAATTTAGTGATTAAAGTTGAAAAGAATAGAATAGATGTTGAAGGGTATTTTGGTAATTTTCGAAATTTATTAAAAAAAAATTAGAAACGAAAATAAATTCTGGAAACCGACTGAAAATATCAGATATGCACACATTTACATGTTTGAGTATGTGAAATTACCGTGAGGTTTTGAGAGGAGAGAAAAGAAAAGCAAAAGTGGGTTTTGATGATTCATAATCAACTGTGACACCCCTTACACATATAACACATACACATGAGACATATAACATAATATTTAATGGCAGCGGAAATTTCAATCTCATAACATCATGCAATCAAGCCATGTATCAAAATATAATTTACAAGGCAGTTTGCCACAAAATGACCAAGGTTGTACCCCTCACAACCCAACCAAAAACCTATACAGTATATGCAAATGATGAGCTGAGGGAGAAGGACTAGAGTCAGCCAGCCGACCTTGGATCCATACTTCCAAACTATGTAGAAACACCTTGTAGAGTCAACTTTTATTTACAGCAACTGAAAAACAACATTTGCATTTGGGTGAGTTGCATTCTCAATGAGCATATTCAAATAACGTAGTATTTAAAATCACATAAGCATATAATTCATATCCACGTAAGCACATGAATATACTCACATGATTCATCATCAAGCTTTACATCAGTTCACATGATTCATATAAAATGAATGATGCACATGTATGTTTGTATTGTTATTCTGTTATGAACCAACTAATACCAAGAACAATCCGTGATCACGATATGGCCGGCACTCTGTAGATCCCCTCTTGAGTTCTCAATTAACTCGGGATCGATATTTTTTTGATTCTGTAATTCTGACCGTACTCATAATGAAATAACACATGGTTCAATGAATTACGATGAATGCAATATGTTGTGAAAGAACTAAATTGAGTTCTGAAATTTACATGTTGAGACGTGATGTTATACGTTCTATATGATGTTGTTTACCTTATTATGATTTGATGTTATGCATATGATTATGACATGTGCATTAATAAAAGATTAAAGAACTCTGTTATGACCACTAATGACCTTGAACCATGTGTTATTTCATTCTGAGTACGGTCAGAATTACAGAATCAAAAAAATATCGATCCCGAGTTAATTGAGAACTCAAGAGGGGATCTACAGAGTGCCGGCCATATCATGATCACAGATTGTTCTTGGTATTAGTTGGTTCATAACAGAATAATAATACAGACATACATGTGCATCATTCATTTTATATGAATCATGTGAACTGATGTAAAGCTTGATGATGAATCATGTGAGTATATTCATGTGCTTATGTGGATATGAATTATATGCTTATGTGATTTTAAATACTACGTTATTTGAATATGCTCATTGAGAATGCAACTCACCCAAATGCAAATGTTGTTTTTCAGTTGTTGTAAATAAAAGTTGACTCTACAAGGTGTTTCTACATAGTTTGGAAGTATGGATCCATGGTCGACTGGCTGACTCTAGTCCTTCTCCCTCAGCTCATCATTTGCATATACTGGATAGGTTTTTGGTTGGGTTGTGAGGGGTACAACCTTGGTCATTTTGTGGCAAACTGTCTTGTAAATCATATTTTGATACATGGCTTGATTTCATGATGTTATGAGATTGAAATTTCCGCTGCCATTAAATATTATGTTATATGTCTCATGTGTATGTGTTATATGTGTAAGGGGTGTCACAGTTGATTTGGTATCAGAGCGAAGGTTAGAGGTTTTGTAGACTGTCACATGTGCATTGTCATTATCTGGTAAATGGTTGCATAAGTCAGCATTTATGTCATATAGGTTTAATGATGAGCAAAGTATTCATGGAGGGGAAGGATCAGCCGAGCCTGAGTCACATTCATCATTTTCACTTCCACCTCATGCACAAAGAATACCAGCTAAGGCATATCGACAGTTTCCACCTGTTTATCCTCCGGAACCACGTGAAAGGAGGTATGATAAATTAAGAAAAATGGGAGCTGTTGACTTTATGGGTACTACTGATCCAGCTGAGGCAGAGACTTGGCTGAAACGTACAGAAAGAATTCTGAACTTGATGAAATGTACATATGAGGAGAAATTTGATTACACAGTGTCACTTCTTCAGGGGAATGCTTATGTTGGTGGGAGACTATTCCACATAGTACTGATCAGCCATCTGTGTTGACATGGGATGATTTTCTGTTGCACTTTAATGATGCATATTTACCTGAAGTTTATAAGGATCAGAAAGAGAGAGAATTTCTTGATCTGAAACAGTGGAATCGATCAATAGCGGAATATGAGGTACTCTTTAATCAGTTATCTCATTATGCTCCACATATGATAACCACAGAAAAGAAGAAGTGTAGCAGATTTGAGGCAGGACTTCGATTTACTATTCGTGATCGCCTCACACCTACAGACATGGAATCCTTTAGCAAGTTGAAAGCTGCAGTTGTATGTGCTGAAAAGTTGGAAGCTGAATCAAAAGCTTTCCAATTGAATAAAAAGAGACAAAGTGAAGAAGTTAGTGGATTTTGAAAGAGAAAAGGGTTTGCCACACCTACACAGAAAAGTTTCCCCAGTGGTTCTAAAGGTGTCCGTTCTAGTGGTGCAACATCTGCTGCTAAAAGTTTTGGTTCTACACCGTCGGTTATGAATTGTGTGCATTGTGGATGAAATCATTATGGACAAGTGTAGAATGTTTATAGGAAAATGTTTTCGATGTGGAGAACCTGGACATATAGCAAGGAATTGTTCAAAGCCACATGAAGAACCTACAGTTCAGCAAACCAGGTCAAGTGGTTTTACACCTAACAGAGGAAGAGATCGAGGACGATTTGGTATGGGCAGAGGGATCACTACAGAGGATAGTAAAGCCAATAATCAGGCCCGAGTGTTTGCTATGACACAGGAAGAAGCAAATGCAGCACCAGCTGTGATTACTGGTAATTTATCCATTTCTGGTACAATTGCTTATGTTTTATTTGATCCTGGTGCAACACATTCATTCATATCACAAATATTCATGATGCATTTGCATGAAACACCAGCATCATTGGGTTATGATATATTTGTTCAAACCCCAGTAGGGAGCATGATTGTTATAAATACTGTGTATCAGAATTGTAAAATCTTCATTGGGAATACTGAAATGCATGCTACTTTACTGGTTATGCCGTTAAAGGATTTTGATGTGATTCTGGGTATGGATTGGTTAACTGAATATCATGCTAAATTGGATTGTTTTACCAAAGAAATAGTACTGCAACTTCCTGATCAGTCCCAGATAGTATTTCAAGGAAAAAGGAAAATATTGCCTACATGTATAATATCTGCATCTACGGCATTCAAATTGGTGAAGGGTGGTTGTGAAGCATATTTAGCTCACATTTTAGATAGCAGCTTATGTGGTTTGAAACTTGAAGATATTCCAGTGGTTAGAGAATATCCCGATGTATTTCCAGATGATTTACCAGGATTACCCCCAGATCGAGATACTGAGTTTACAATCGAAATACCAGTGGGTACAGCGCCAATTTCTATTTCTCCTTATAGAATGGCACCTATTGAATTAAAAGAATTGAAAACTCAATTACAAGAACTACCGGAGAAAGGATTCATTAGACCGAGTGTTTCACCATGGGGAGCACCGGTATTGTTTGTTAAAAAGAAGGATAGTACTTTGAGGTTATGCATAGACTATCGGCAGTTGAATCGAGTGACTATAAAGAATAAATATCCATTGCCTAGAATTGATGATTTATTTGATCAGTATGCCAAAGGAGTTTTGAAGAATTGAAAGAACAACTCACGACTGCTCCAGTTCTGACAATACCTTCAGGTACTGATGGTTTTGTTATTTATAGTGATGCTTCTTATCAAGGTTTGGGATGTGTTTTGATGCAACATGGTAAAGTTATTGCTTATGCTTCTCGGCAACTTAAACCATATGAGATGTCTTATTCTACACATGATCTTGAACTTGCCGCAATTGTTTTTGCATTAAAGATATGGAGACATTACTTATATGGTACCACATTTCAAATCTTTACCGATCATAAAAGTTTGAAGTATTTATTGAGTCAGAAAGAGTTGAATATGCGACAACGAAGATGGCTTGAATTATTGAAAGACTATGATTGCACTATTGAGTATCACCCTGGAAAGGCAAATGTTGTTGCTGATGCATTGAGCAGAAAATCAAATGAAAATGTGAAACAGGAAAATAGTACAGAATTTGTTATCAATGATGATGATAGTTTATCAATCCATAATCGACTCTGTGTTCCTAATGTGAATGGCATAAGGCATGGAATAATGGAAGAAGCACACATTGCACCTTATGCTATGCACCCTGGTAGTATAAAGATGTATCAAACGCTGAAAACCCATTATTGGTGGCCTAGAATGAAGAAGGATGTGGCCGAGTATGTATCGAAATGTTTGACTTGCCAACAGGTTAAAGCCGAACATCAAGCACCGGTGGGTAAATTACATCCACTACCGATTCCAGTTTGGAAATGGGAACGCATAACAATGGATTTTGTTTATGGTTTACCTGTAACACCGAGAAAGAATGATGCAGTTTGGGTGATTGTTGATCGATTGACAAAATCAGCTCACTTCTTACCATTTAGATGGGGCTCTACACTTGAAAGTTTAGCAAAAAGGTATGTGAATGAAATTGTTAGATTACATGGTGTGCCTTTATCTATTGTATCAGATAGAGATCCTCGTTTTACATCAAGATTTTGGGGATGTTTACAAGAAGCTTTGGGTACAAAATTACATTTTACTACATCATTTCATCCACAAACAGATGGACAATCAGAAAGAACGATTCAGACTTTAGAAGAGATGCTTAGATCATGTGTTCTGGATTCTAGAGGTCCATGGGATGATTATATTGCTTTGATGGAATTTGCATATAATAATCAGTATCATAGCAGTATTGGCATAGCACCATATGAAGCATTATATGGTAGACAGTGCAGAAGTCCAGTATGCTGGGATGAAGAAGGAATGCGAATATTAGAATGTCCAGATCTCATTCAAGAGACAGTTGAAAAGATAAAAAATTGTGAAAGATCGATTGAAAGTAGCGCAAGATAGACAAAAGAGTTATGTTGATCAACATAGATGAGAAATGGATTATCAAATTGGTGAAAAGGTATTTCTTCGTGTTTCTCCTTGGAGAGGTATTCTCAGATTTGGAAAGAAAGGCAAATTGAGCCCACGATACATTGGTCCCTATGAAATACTTGACACAGTTGGACCACTAGCTTATCGTCTTGCCTTGCCTATTGAATTGTCTCAGATCCATAATGTGTTCCATGTGAGTATGCTTCGTAAATACAGATCAGATCCATCTCATATCCTGCAAAATGAACCGATTGAAATTTCTGAAAATTTAAGTTATGTTGAAGAACCGGTTGAGATATTAGAATACAAGGACAAACAGTTAAGGAATCGCGCAATTCCTATGGTAAAGGTTCTATGGAAAAATCATTCTGAACGGGAAGCTACATGGGAAACAGAGGAACACATGAAAACACAATATCCGTGGTTATTTCCTGATACCGGTATAAATTTCGAGGCCGAAATTTTCTAAGGGTGGAGGAATTGTCATGACCCGAAAACTTTACATGATCATGCATACGCATCATGGCATATATGAAATCATTCATAGCATAAATGCATATATTTTGACATTTATTATGTGCATTGGAAATCATAGAGATTGTAAAATATGTAATTGATTTAGGAAAATATTGATAAATGAGTGATAAAAATACATAGAATGAATAGAAGTTAAGAAATATTGAATAGATTTAATAAATTGAGTAATGAATAAAGGTTAAGAATTAGTGAATAAATGTTAAAAAAATATTGAATATATATAGTGAATATATTCAAATATATTGAAGAAATAGTATTAAAAATTGAATAGATAGTAAATTTAATGAATAAATTGAATAAGAGCAAAGGAAAGACTAAAGCTAAAGGCTACAAGAAGAACAAGAAGGTCCTTGTTAAGTCTAAGCCACATGTTTCTGCACTAAAACCAAAGGGGGGAGTGGCAAAAGAGGGGAACTGTTTCCATTGTGGTGACACCGGACATTGGAAAAGAAATTGCAAAGTTTATCTGGAGGATCTTAAGAAGACGAAGGGAAGTGTGACTTCCACTTCAAGTATTTTTGTTATAGAAGTCAATTTATCTACTTCTTCATCATGGGTATTAGATACTGGACGTGGTTCTCACATTTGTTTTAATGTGCAGGATCTCAAAAGGAGTAGGTTGTTGGCGAAAGGCGAGGTTGATCTCCGAGTTGGAATTGGAGCAAGAGTTGCTGCATTAGCAATAGGAGATTATTCATTATCTTTGCCTTCTGGCTTAATTTTATTCATGTGTTATTTCATTCTGAGTACGGTCAGAATTACAGAATCAAAAAAATATCGATCCCGAGTTAATTGAGAACTCAAGAGGGGATCTACAGAGTGCCGGCCATATCGTGATCACGGATTGTTCTTGGTATTAGTTGGTTCATAACAGAATAACAATACAGACATACATGTGCATCATTCATTTTATATGAATCATGTGAACTGATGTAAAGCTTGATGATGAATCATGTGAGTATATCCATGTGCTTATGTGGATATGAATTATATGCTTATGTGATTTTAAATACTACGTTATTTGAATATGCTCATTGAGAATGCAACTCACCCAAATGCAAATGTTGTTTTTCAGTTGCTGTAAATAAAAGTTGACTCTACAAGGTGTTTCTACATAGTTTGGAAGTATGGATCCAAGGTCGGCTGGCTGACTCTAGTCCTTCTCCCTCAGCTCATCATTTGCATATACTGTATAGGTTTTTGGTTGGGTTGTGAGGGGTACAACCTTGGTCATTTTGTGGCAAACTGCCTTGTAAATTATATTTTGATACATGGCTTGATTGCATGATGTTATGAGATTGAAATTTCCGCTGCCATTAAATATTATGTTATATGTCTCATGTGTATGTGTTATATGTGTAAGGGGTGTCACAGTCGAGGTTATTGGAGAGGGGAAGCAATGGATACCTTATTTATGATGTTTATGTTACTGAAAGAATGAGGAAGTGAGAATAGAGGATATACCTGTGGTTGCTGAGTTTACTGATGTATGATGAGATTCCAGCCTTTCCACCGGTTCGTGAGGTGGAGTTTCAAATCGAGTTATTGCAAGGTGCGTCCCCTATTTCTTGTACACCATACAGGATGGCACCAGCAGAATTAGGGAGCTGAAAACTCAGTTACAAGATCTTCTTGAAAAGGGATACATACGTCATAGTGTATCGCCTTGAGGTGCTCCGATCCTATTTGCTCGTAAGAAAGATGGCTCGATGCGATTGTGTATCGACTACAGGCAATTGAATAAGGTAACAATAAAGAATAAATATAAGGCTCCAACTATTTTTATGAGTTTGATGAACCGTATATTTCTGTCTTATCTTGATCAGTTTGCAATTGTGTTTTCTGGCATTACAAATGTTGATCTGGCCAGTCCGACAATCAAGGATGGCCAGTACTGTTATTTCTCAGTTAGATATAGATGTATTTTCACTGAATTTGGTCGTCAAGTTCATCAGACATAAGTTGAATATCTCCACTCCACCTCCCAGTCCGATCAAACCAACACCACTACTGACTAAGGAAGAGCAAGCTCCTGAATTGCCTATGGGACTGATCCTCCAAGCTCCACCTCGTGCAAAGCTGTTACCACACTACAACTTGAGACAGTAGGGCAACCACTAAATAATGCTCCTACTGCCGACGAAGTTGAAACCATGGCATTGCTGTTAGAATCACCGGCTGTATCTCCTTCACTTTAACCCAATCTTGCAACAGCGCGGCCTGGTGACCAAGCCCCTCTTGCATCTCCAAGCAAGGTCACTATAGCATCTATTGACGACGTTGTAGATGTTGGACGTGTAGTTTCGGGCATTGTTCAGGAATTACGATCTGAAGAACCTGAGCAGCAAATCTCACATCATATCACCGAGGAAGTAATGGCTCCACCAAAATCTGTCCAACCAGCACAATATAGTGACGAAGATGAAATTATACGTTAGTATTCTAAGGAATTGTTTGACCTGATCCACTATGAGCTGCCAGATTGCTGCACCACTCATCTTGCCTCATGCATCTGCATCTATTCGGGCATTCGCCCACGAGATTGACCTTGAGCCAAAAACTGTATCTTTTAGTAAAGGCAAAGAACTCGTTGTGAAGTCTGTTGCAGTCGATCCGGAGCTCGCTGATTTTGACGATACTCCATCAGTGGCAGCATCTATCAAAACACTATCTGAAAACTTTATTTTTCTCCCCCAACGAGTAAGGGAAATTCACATGGATCAAAAGGCTGCCATTCTTGAATACAATCATTTCCGAGACAAGAATGAAGGCGTAACTCTCCTGCAACTTGGTCTGGACAACCAACAGCTCACTTACAAGAACAGCCTGAGAAAAGAACACACCGAGCTGGCTGCTGAAGTCAAAACCTATGTGGCTAAATCTCTCCTTGCTCAAGATCATCAGTTGATGCAATTTGTGCTCAGCTTACTCAAATCATGGACTTCCTTCAGGACTTTGCCGATGCCAAAAAGGGGGGAAAGAATGGAGAAGACAGCACTACTAAGAAGCCGTCAGTTTCTACAACATCAGGGCAATACAAGATATGATATGTTATTGTACTTGTACTCAGCGACAGTATTTTAATGAAAGTTTGGTCTTTGAAAATCAGTTTTGTTCATTTATTTTGAGACGTTCATTTATTTTGAACTAAAAGACTTAAAGACATAAGCCGATCTGATCTCCTAAAGCAGAAGAAGTTAGTTCATTTATTTTGAACATAACTAATAAAATTGTCTCTAAAAGGAGCTAGGTTTTTTCATCATCGAAAAGGAAGAATTTGTTAGTTCCAGATTTTAAAGATGACATAAACAGATCGGATCGAAGAAGACATACCAATGCTAAACTGAATAGATCGGATCGAACTAGACAGATCAGACTGACCCGGTCAGACTTAAGTCTATTGTGTAAATCAGTCTGGTAGATCAACGGCTATTTCTTGAAGTATTTAATTATGCATTTAATGCTGAAAATGACTTATTACAACCGTTGACTACCTTAAAGGTAATATAGACAAAAGAGATCTTGTCTGACAAACGCTGAAAGAACGGATGAGAAAGAAAAGTCTTCACGATGACCAAGATAGAAGATTGAAGTTCGCAGCTGCATACATTGTTCAGAAGTTGAAGTTGACAAAGTTCTGAGTTGCACATAAAAGGAAATATTAACGTTGACAGAGACGCCTATATAAGGATGCAACTTAAATGCGCAGACAACGCTACCAACATTTATCTTCAAGCATTTATTCGAGCAGAACTCTATCAACGAAAATCCAATTGTTTCGATCTGCTCAAAGTCTTAAAGCACGTCTCACTGTTGTATCTGATCAATCTAGGGTCACTTTGTGCTAAATATATTTCACTCTTATCATTTGTAATTGTTCTAAGATAGAAGAGTGAATTTATTGTAACTGTCAGACGGGTTGTGTTTGAATAGATTGAGTGCTAGGAGTTTTACTCTGGTAATTGGTAAATCTAGCTGAATCAGGGTTGTACATTTCTTTGTAATTACTCAAAGTTTTCTAGTGGATCCCTCATTAAGTGGAAGAAGGGGAGACGTAGAAGGAATTGCCTTCGAACTTCCAGAAACATATCCTATCTATTTACATTATGCACCCTATTTTGTTTAAGTCATCAGGCCAATCTTCCTAACCTGGACAGATTGATTCCGCACTCATTCTAAATGTGGTCTATTGAACTTAGTTCGATTAATAAGTAGATCTCATCTGATAACCTAGTTGAAATAAGTGTGTTTATTCACCTACCCTCTAAACACTCTCATCCAATCCTAATAAATGAGATATACCACTTCTTAGGACTTTGCAATAAATAGACTTTATAACGAAAAAACACGTGTTTTCTATGTTTTTTTTTGTAAAAAACAAGGTTGAAGAAATCTTTTTTTCTAAAAAAAAATTGTTCGGACATTAAATTAAAAAATGAACTATTTTATAGTCAAGTTTAGCTTGATTTATAATTGGAATTTGAATATATTGCTTGGGTTAGGATTTAATCATCGGACTTTATTGATCAGCCATATCATTTAGTTATAGGCATAAAATATTAATAGATATATTAAATTTTATGCATGACGTAACTAAATAATTCAGACGCAAATTTAGTCTGAGGCTATATTCGAGCATGCATAGATAGTTCGAAATTAGATAGTTGTAATTAAAACGCAAATGTCATTTTAGTTAATATGAAACGTTTGTAAGCTGGCTCGATTAATTTACATCCCTATTGATAATCTAACATTTTGGGTTGGTTATTTATGTCTACATGATTGAAGAAAAATATATATAACAAGCATGATTTATCTTAGAAAATATATATGCTAAAAGCATGACATACTTATAGAAGTTAGAACCATTACATCAATAATATACACTACACACTTGATCAAAATAATAATAATAATATACAAGTCACACTTGATTGAAAAATAATAATAATAATAATATTATACACCACACATACGGAGTTTTTCTTGTAACATAATATAGAGTAAATTATATCAGTTGTCATGGAAAAAAAATTAACTATTTAATCACAGTAAAGTGGTCAATGTGACGCAAGTTCAATAATAGAGCTGTCAATTTGGGTAGCCCAACCCAATCCGTTCAAACCTGTAATATAAATAGGTCATCCATTTAGGCCTTTCTTCAGGTGGGTTGGAAAAACCTCAACCCGATCCATCCTGATGTAGGTTGAGGGTTAAATGTTCCAACCTGCTAAAAATAGAAAGTTAAAAAAATATAATTTTATTAGGTTTTAATAAAATAAAATTATTAATAATCTATATAGTATCTATAATATTTGACGAAATAGTTTAATGGTTAATATCATTAATATAAAAAAATTAAAAGTGCATAAAGTTTGACAAAATCTAACAAAACTAAATAAATAATACAAAATTCTTCAAAGTTCTTCAATTATTAATATTATATAATTATATCATCTCCTTTTTGTCCATCTCTTTCCACTTTATTTTCAGCAAATTCTGTAAATATTTGATCCTCATCAGATAAAAATGTTTTAATACTTGCATTATCTTCATTAATTATATATATATATATTTTAAAATCACATTAAACCAATCTTGCACCTACGTAGGTTTCTAAGCTTAACATGCGCTAACCTGTTAACTTATTTTAACCCGCTTTTAATGGGTTTTTTTTTTTTGTGTGTGGCAGGTTGGTACAACCCGATATGTCAAACACAAATTGACAGCTTTATCAATACAATAGCTTTCCTTATTGACAATCGATCGAAAGCCAACCAACATGATTCAAATCTTCCACCAAATAATTGTCCAGAAAATGCACAATTGACTTTGGTGGATTGGACCCTACAATTAAATTTTTAAAAAAAAGTTAGAAAAATTACTCACCAATAGTTTGCATTAAGTGTTCACTAAAGTTAAATGTGCAGGTGTAGTCACACCATCCAAATTTCGGAAACAAAGAAGATGTTAAAGAGTGACCCCTCCTCCCCTATAAATACATTGCATGAACCATTTGTCAATTTAGAGTATCATAATTTAGCTTATCATAAATGTGGAGATGTTTCCTTGTCTTGCCATATACACACAATCTCGTCTCAACTACATAAATGCGCCACCTCCACGGCGGACAAGTGATGAAATAACTGACTTCACAGGCGGCAAAGGGGGCATTTTCCCATATCATCTTGTCCTGCAACTTGGGTTTTTGTTTTGGTGCACACAAATGTGTGAATTACCTGTGACTTTGCAAGAATGAACACTTCAGATTAAAATGTAAATTTGCTGAAGTTTTTGTCTATAGTTAGGGGTGATTATCGGGCCGGGTCAATCGGGACCGACCCGCCCACTCTAGAACCGGTAAAAAATCGGTCCGGAGCAGTTCCGTGTCTAGAAACCTGTAGCACCATCGGTTCCGGTACTAACGGACCGGTTCGGAACAAGTAATTTTTGAAAAAAAATAAAAAGAAAAATAAAAAAATTTCAACCAAACAAGCAAAGGCTGCCTCTGTGAACGTTTGGCAAAGGCTATTATGTTCTTTTTTTATTTTTTTTTAAAAACTATAAATATGTGTGTTGTGGTTTGTAAATCCACATAATTCGTTCTTTCAAAGTTGTATACTTCTATCTCATATTCTCTCAATTGTGCTATCTGTATTTTACTTATATAATAACGGCATCTTCATCTAGCAGCGCTGGTCGTAGCCAGAGTCTCGTCCCGGGTCGTCTATCACTTAGTTCATCTTCGGCAATAAATTTGCATATGCCAATTCCTGAGTTAAATGAGAGTTGTGATTATTTTGATGATCTCAATGTTGATGGTTCATCGACGAACGTCGAAACGCGACAACCCGAACAACCTGCCGAACCTCCTGCTGCCCAAGCCCAAGAGAGACAACAAGTGGAGTCATCCTGAGCCACTACAGTAGCGAGTAGACAACAAACTCGTGCCAAAAGAAGTAAGATATGTAATCGCTTTGAACTCGCCAAAAAGAAGGTATTAATGAATTTGTTGCAATTTATAAATTATGTAAGATACAATATTCATATAAAGTTGGTGGTTCCAGTGGAAGCAGCGAAACATTTAAAAACACTTAGTAAAACATATAATTTTGATGAGACAACATTACAACCATTAGGTAGAGAAGAAACACAAATTTATGTTCTCACTGGCACGAATTTTATTTTAACTGCTCAAATTAACTGCAGGTCACTCGTTAGATATGTGATTAGATGTGAACTACCTTTTATACAAGCTGAACATGCTGGTTTTTATTGAATTTGCTTCGTATATACAACACATGTTTAAACATATTTATAGGCACATACTAAAAAGAAATTGTATGTACGTGTTTGTTGAATATAGAAATGCATTGTTTGGACATCTTTCTAGATTACCTTGTAGGGTTAGCTTAACAACCGATATTTGGACAAATGTAAACTCGGATTCATATCTTGTTGTCACTTGTCATTGGATTGATGGTAATTGGTGTATGCAAAAACGAATTTTGTCTTTAGATAAGCTAGATTGTGCACATACTGGTTATGTAATTGCTAAATATATATTCAATACCTGTAGACATTATGGAATTCAGGATAAGATATTTTCAATCACATTAGACAATACTGCGAATAACAACGATGCGATGCGTGATTTAAATACCTATCTGAAATCAATGCTTGATGATGTTTTTTTCCATGTTAGATGTGCATGTCATGTTATTAATTTGTTGTTAAAGTTGGTTATGAGGACAATCACTAAGCATGTATTCAGAAAATGAAATATTGCGCTAAATGGTTACACGCGAGCTATGTTAAGCGTGATTGGAAACAAATGTGTTTATCTAATGGTTTTAAGCATTTTTTTTTTCCATCACCAATAGAAACTATGTGTAATTCGTTGTACAATATGTTGAATGCTATGTTACCTTCAAAGATATTTTAACTCCATTTTATAATTCATATCAAATGCCTGATACCGATGAAAGTATTTATTTGACTGACTAGGATTGGGAAATTTGATGAGAATTGTGTATCATTGTTAGGTACTTTCAAAGAAGTTACGGAACGCTTCTCCGGTGTTACTTATCCAACTTCTATTTATTTTCTTCCTTTAGTATTAACATATTTGATAAGTTTATAGAATTTAGAGATAACTATGACTTGCATCCTTTGGTTACTGCAATGAAAACTAAATTTATAAAGTATTGGGAACAAATTTCACACGTGCACTGCATCGCAACTTTACTAGATCCTAGTTAATGTTTAGCTTCGTTTGAAATACTTTTTTAATATTATGCTAAATTTTTGGGGAAGATTGTTGACGATCAAAAGACGTCTGTAGTGCAATCTCTCCAAAATATATTTCAATTGTATTTTAATCAGCAGGCAAGTGAATCATCGCAAGAAAGGGCCGTTGAAGAACAATCCCAAGCTAAATCTAGAGGCGATGGTATCAATTTTCTTAGGATGCTGGGCAGGAAAAAACCTATGGGAAAAGGACTTTCTACTAGCACGTCGGCTGAGTTGCAAATTTATCTGAATTATTAATTTCTAACGGAAGACAACTTCGACGTCTTACAATGGTGCAAGGCAAATGTAGCACAATTCTCTATCTTAGCCAAAATGGCTAGAGACGTGTATGAGGTACAAGTTTCAAGCGTCGCTTCTGAATCGACATTCTCAACATGTGGCTGAAATGTTGGCCGAATTATTCGAGAATACAGAAATAGTCTATCTGCTGATTCGCTATGTATGCTCACATACTTAAAGACTAGTTTGAAGCATAATGTAAGAATAGAAGAGATGGGGCGGTTGACGAATTCGTAAATCATTATGACGAGCAAGAAGAAGATAACGCCAAAATAATACTTATCAATTATAAAGAGTACTAAATACTAATATTTTTTATTTAGATTTTCAATTGCCATAAGTGTATAATTATTTGTATGCATTTATATTATGAAATGAAGAAATATATTGAATTTGTGGTGATTATTGTGGAAACATATACAACATCAAAAAAATAAAAATTCAAAAAACAAATTAAAATTTTTAAAAAGTGTTCGAAAATAAAAAAAATTAAAAAATTACAAATAAAATAAAACATAACGAACCGGATCCGATCCGGTTCCTTAACTGATCCGAAACCGGTCGATTTCGGACCGTACCGGTCCGATCCGTTAAATACCCCTATCTATAGCACTTGCAAATTAAAAAATTACATATATACATACATACATATATGTATGTATACACACGTCTTGGTATATGCAAGATTTTCGAGTAACAGTTGATGTATATGTATGTAAAAAAGATTCACGATATTCAAGTTGAATTGAGTAAAAGCTATTTAGAGCTCGCTGTCACGGTTGGGGAGGATGTTGTTCCAATTTCATTGACATTTTCGGGGAGCGATAGCGGTTATTGTCGCGGAGTTTTTTAAATTAAAAATAAAAGTAATTAGATAATTTGGACAAATTATTAATGAAAAAATAAAATAAAATAAAAAGAATTGGAAAATTTTGAAAATTTTAGAAATGTTCCACAACGGTCGTTCCTTGCAGCGAAATCGTCGTTCCAGACTGCAAAATCATCGTTCCGTTACGAGACGGTTGTGAAATCGACGTTATAGTTGCCTATCTATTTTAGCATGGAAGTTTGCCACGGAAGGTGTTGTTCCGTGACCGTTTTTACGAACCATGGATGCATGGGACTAAGTCATATAATTCTTCTACCCCTTTTCGCCCACTATCGCTCCGGGCTCAAACTGACGCATTTAATGCTTGTGCGACGCGTTAAAGCGCACTGAGTTTTACTAAGTATCTCACTGAAACTCCGATCGTTACAACTAAGTTTTATTAAGTCGTGTATTAAGTTTTACTAAGTCGTGAACTAAATGTTAGACATTCTTAATTCTCCGAAAAAAAATGTTATTTTTAATAAATTATACTATTACAAAACATGTTGAAACACAAAGATAATATTTCGTTTCATTTTTTGAATTCATTATCTATGATACTTCATTTTAATTTTCATTTTCTAAAATATATTTTTCGGAGAAACATTAATTATCTATATTAGGATAGCGGTAGAATATATATATATATATATATATATATATATATATATATATATATATAGGCGCATTGACGTGTATTCGCACTCAATTTTCTTTGACGCATTCGCACATCTGCACTCATCCGCGCACCCGTATCATGTGACTGAGGCATGAGAACTGATCGGTGACGGAATTCTAACAATAATACTACTCTAATTGATTTTATTACAGGCTGATTTTAACCATTGATACAAGTCTCCAAGGAATTTTTGACCACGATTGGCGATGAAAATAAGACAGATATACATGTTTTCACACAACAAAACTTGAATTTAGACAGGGAAAAAAAGAAGAAAACAGAGCAGCAACAGCACCCACCTCGTTGTTGTGTCTCTTAAAGGTTAAAACGTCAAGAATTAGGTGTCAGGTTTCCCACTGAAATATGAATTACGAATATATAGTAGTGGCTTCTCTTTGTTCCCTCCTGTCTTTCAACTCCAATCTCCTCTCAAAAGATGTTTTTTTTTTCTTTTTGGCCTTTTTATCCCTCACATTTCTTTTTCAATGCCCATTTTCACTTGCCCATTTTTTTTTTTAGGATAAATTTAAAATGGTCCAAATAATATGGATTTTTCTATTATATAGTCTCACAAAAATTATTTTTAATTAATAATAGCATCACATGAATATTTTTAACAAATTTTTAATCCAACATTTTAATAAAAGTGGTCTCATAATTGAATATGAGGCTACATTTTTATTAAAAACAAAAGTTTATGACTAATATTGCTTAAAAACAAAAGTTTAGGACTATTTTAAAGAACAATTTCTATAAGACTATATTTACTTAGCTGTACCACAAAACCTCCATTCTATGAAACAGTTTTTGAAATTTACTCTTTTTTTATTATACAACAAATTTCATTATTTTTCATACGTAATGAAGTTGAAATTAAATAATAAAATAATAATTATCATATTTATTTATCTATCATCATTTTTAGTTTAAATTGGATCATAGGCTTGGGAAAACGGTGAATTAAATGGGCACGAGGAATTAAAAGCTGATGGTTTCTGATTTATTATAGACGAGTGAAAAAATAAAATAATAATAATAATAATAAATTGTGCTAAATGAATGACAATAATATTTTTCTAAAATAGTAATAAAAACAAACTAATCCTAATCTAAGTAGGTCGAGGCCGGGACCCTCACACGTGCCAACTATTTCGACACTATAAGCCCAAGAAACGACGCCGTAGCCGGTGGGGGACGCTTACCTCGAAAGCAATAGCAGTACCCCCACGAGTCTAACTCCCACCGCACCTAATTCAACCTGTCATCATCATTACTATTAACATTATTTTCAAAACAATTCTAATTAATATATATCTCTCGCTATCTCCCATAAATGGGACCCATTCTACGTCTTTTTGAGTTCACGTGCGCCACTTGGTTTTGATATCTGTTCCCCGTTTATATACATGTCATACCCATTATTTTCAAAATCGGATCGGATATAAAATTGATATCCTTGTTGATTATAATTTTGATCGGTTGGACCGACTGAACAAGTAATTCAACTGTTGATGATGTAAACATTATTTAATATCTATTTTAATTTTTGTAAAATATACTATTGCTTCAATTTGTTTACAATAGAAAAAATATCATTACACCAACATAACATATCAAACTAAAAAAATCAGATCAGATCAAATGTCTAATATAAAAAAGAAACAAAACATCTCAAAAAACAACAAGCAATACCCGAAAGAATAATGTTCCAAAATTGTAAGAAAATATTTAAAAAAATATGAAATGATTAATTTTTTTTATTTACAAGAAACTAAACATGTTTATATGTAATGTACAACACAGTTTTATAGAATTATATGAATTGATAAAGTTTTTTTTTTTGTAATTATTTCAATGATAATAAATTATATATAATATTTTTTTGTTCTAAAATTTTGATTTATAATTTTTACAAAAATAAAAAATTATTTTTTTAAAAAAGAAAGAATTTGAAGGAACCAGCCAATTCAACTGTCGATCCGGTTCACTAGTTGAATCGATTTTTTATCGATTTAATCTGATTCCAACTGTTTTTTAGTAGAGTGGTTTTAGATGATCAATCGGACCTGACCAAGCACCGGTAACCGGTTAAACCAGTTGAACCGATCGGCCGATCCGCTTTTCAAAACACTTGTCATACCTAAAAACAATATTTTCAGGGGTGGTATCTCGTAATACATAATTTATTTATTATTTAGTTTTAAGAACTCGATATATGTAGTAAGATGTCACTCATAAAACAATCGTGTGGGAGCTAAATTTGTTTTGAAAGATTGTTAACTCCAACAAGCTTCGATTGTGGAAATTGTGTTTTAGGAACTAAAAAAAAGTGTTATTTTACTGATAGAAAAAATAAGAGTTCGGGATCTCATCCCACCAAACCGGATTTTGGTAACTCTTAATTGAGTTTTGCTCTTTGGTGAACAAAAAAAAGTGGGATGTTGTTGCTACAATGCTACACCAAATTTGATGCGGCACTATAATGATGCTCCAAACTAGCGGATAAAATAGCACTAGATTGGAGCACAAAACCGGGCGCTTGCGAAAATATCGTCAAGTTGGAGATGCCGTGAATGTTGTTCAAGATTTGAGCGGTAAGTTGGCACTATATTGAATGTGGATTTGTTAAATAACAATACTAAGATTGAGTCGGCTACACCTAAGATTCCGATGAAAAAAATCCAAATTGTAAAGTAAAACAAACATTTAAAGCAATGGGTATTGCAAATGGGGGGAATTCAATCAAACTGAAGACATTCATAATAATGTATTACACCTTTTAATATCCATATTACACGTATAGTAATCATTTTTCCCCTAAAAAATTCATAATTTCTATACCATTTGCCTTATTTTATTCACCCTTTTTCAACTTCCTAAGAAATTTTTTGTACCCAATTGAGGCACGAAGCTGGAAACACGAGGCCTTCAAAAAACCGTAAACCATAACCCGAAGGAATCTCGATGCTCGCCTGTTTCCGGTTTAGCTACGACGACGAACCGGCTGAGGAGGAGGAGGACCGGTTCACCGCCAAAGCCAGTTTCCCGATCCTGTCGACCAGTGCAGGAGGCATCTTCAGCGGTTTCTTTTCCTTCTCCCGTCGGAAATCAAAACCCAAAGCATCCGAAACCTCTTCGGAGCTCCACCCGGATTTCAGAAGTGTGTCCGATAACCGATCCGCTTTCAACAGTAAAGCATCTAGCACCGCTTCATTATCCACCATAACCATCTCGCCTTCGAAGAAACCAGATGCCGACACGTGGACGATCTCCGAGACGTCGGATTCCGTCCAACCGCCTTGTTTTAGAACCGACCCGATTTGAGTCACGTATTCGTCCACCCATTTAGGCATTTGGGATCTTGGTATGTCGCGGTACCTGTCGGGCGATGATGAAGATGAGGATGATGAATTTGAGTTTCTATGCTGGCGATCCACAGCGGCGTCGCTCCAGAACTCCACCCATCGCGGCATTCGCCCGCCGGAAATCGCGTCAAGACTTCTCCTTGAGAAGTTGCTTGATGATCCACCTGAATTTTCACTGACGGAGAGCTGCGGTGATAGAATACTCGAGTCCCGGCTCGGTTTGAAAAGTGAGGATTCCCGATCGAAAAAGTCTGACAAATCAAAGCCGCAACAGAAGATTATGTTTTCATCTACGTAGAAAACAGGGTTTCCTGCCAAACAAGGGTTGCAAGGGATGTAACACCGGTTGAAAACTGGAATCAGGAGCGGGGCCCGTTTGAGAGCGTTCCGGGCGATTTTCAGGGCCTTTTCCGGGTTGGACGGACGCGGCCCCCACGACTTAGACCAGAGAACATTCCGAGCTATGTGGAAAGAAATTGAAGCAACGGGAAGTTCAATGGAGGCCCGGAGGTGAAGCCTAGACGAGCCAGATGACCGCCAGTCAGGAAACCCAGTTCCCACGGGCAACCCCATCGACAGAACCGCTTTCAGGTCCGGCGGAAAGGCGAACCCAAACTCGGCTTCGGCTAACGCAAACTCCGACTCGGATAAACCAGCTTGGACTCTAATACCTGAGTTTTGCAAATGGCTAATCACTTTTTCTGCCAACGAAGAGAAAGAGAGGAGGCTGTTGCGCGGCGTGGATGGGGCGGAAGAGGCGGCGCGTGCAGATAAACGACGGAGTCCGGCTACGTGTGAAGGGTTCATTCCGGCCATCCTCCTGTCCACATCGACCATTCTTGGAAGATCGATCTTTAACAACAAGAGAAAAGAAAAAGAATACAGCTTTCTTGCTTTCGGTTCTTGATCTTAAACTTTGCCACCGGACGATTGAGAATTGTTGTTCTTTCTGAAAGTGGGAAAGGTGGAAAATTGAGTGAAGTTTACAGTTAAGTGTAAAGGGCAAATCAAGAAAAGAGATGGATTTATAGCGAAATTTGAGAACCTGGTTTTTATTAATTTATTTTCACCGGTGAGAATTAATGGTGATTATGTATACATACTATTGTTTATTAACTTGAAAATTAAATTTAAACACATACAGTTATAATTAAAACTACCAAAACAAATTAAATGTCACATTTTCGAAATGAAATTTCTAATTATTCAACACGTCAATTTTTTTTCATTTATGGGTTATAATTGCCATGACTAATGGCCATATATATATCGTACAATTGATATAATAACCAGGATAAATTAAAAAAATTCTCTTTATAATAATATTTTCAAACTTAAGACTAATCAAATATAATCACAGGTAAATTATTTTTCTAAAAAATAATCTCAAACTTTCGTTTTCAATCAAAAGTGGCAAAAAGCCCTCTATTCAATTATGAGTTCATATTTGTAAAATAAATTTTGTCGAACTAAATTTGTTAAAAATATTTACGTGAAGTTATTTTTCAATAAAAATAATTTATATATCCTAGAAGTTTAGAATCGGTATAGAAAATATCATTTTCTATGGGACCATTTTTAAATTACCATGAATGGTCATAATAACTTTAAAAACGTGATTGTGACATGTATTTTCCATCTTATATGGCATATCAATATTTATGTAATAAAATTTATTCTCGTCATTAATCACAAATAACATTTAGGGTATATTAGGCTTCTAATCAGCAAAAACTATTGTATTCTGAGATGAAATTGGCTCTTTGATACGGAGATTCTTGACTACAATACGCAATAACATTCATTCTCTCACAATTTGGCAAGGAATAAAGTGGATTTACGACACTTTGTTTAATTAATAACTGCATAAAAAAAATATGATTATTTCCCATGAATAAAATGGCATACTGAATAATATTTTGATGAATTAATAAGTTACTGTATTTATTAATCTATAAATTAATTATTAACTTATCAATTATTTAATATTCTTACACTAACATTTTGTTGTATATTAAAATTAAATCACTACAATTTGTAAATATCTAAAAAAATTATAATGAAAAATAATGTATAATTATGGTATATTTTGTTTCCCTTGGTTTTTTTCCATGTCCAATTTCTTGCATATTAAGGTTGGAAGCATATAAAAATAAATAATAAAAAAAGCACTATTCACATGCATTTTATGTTAGCTACTGTATACATTTAATTTTGATATAATTTCGGCATACTCACATGCTATGCTGCTTTCAAGCACCAATATTCACATGAATCCCTTACAATTATATTATTATATCGGTAAAGCATCTAAAAAATAAGGTGAGAGTCGCAAGTTTAAATCTCGGTGAGAGATTAGAAAACTAAATGAAAGGTATCTCTAAGTGTATAGACTATAACTGCATTCGAATTTACTTGGAAGACGAACCAGATATGAGGATCGTCCTCCCCAAAAATAATCGGGTAATAATGAATATAAGGGTTTTTATATTTTAATAATAATAATAATAAAATATAATATTTATCATTGGTATTAGGTAAATGGTTTTTATTGAGTTTTATTGAGTTTTATTTAATAAAATCAGATCCCGTACTGCCAAGTAATTAATTATTGTGTACAAATTTGAGAAAAGCATTAGATGTTTGCATGTTCTGGCAAATTTATTTCATTAAATCGCGACACGGTTACTTGTTCAACCTAAGCACGTGACACAAACACTGACAACTTCCAAAACAATATCTTTTTTCTATCAGATTTGCAAAAGCTTGACTTTGAAGCTCACGTAATTTGACTTTTCATGTTACATGTAAGACGTGAAATATTATTTTTATTATTTTTTTATAAAAATGGAGAGATTATATATTTTTCGCATTTTACTATAATAAAATTCGAGTCTCTTTAAATTAAATATGAGCTCTTATTACTTAAAATAAATCCAAGACCAATAGCTCAGATGGCGAATATTACTGAGATTTGATATATAATGGAATTCTTGTAATTATATAATAATAATTTGATATATATATATATATATATATAATTGTAAAAGTCAACGTATTTGAATTTACTGTCATCTGAAGTTCGTTTAAATTTAAATTATACCATTATAAACAAATTCTCTCATTTCCCTAGACAATTCATAGTACATCGAGAGTCCCCCATCAAAAAATTATTTGAAACGACAATATTGGTGTCATATAGTGTTGGAAAGAAACAATTGAAACGTGGTTTTTAGTTTGTTATATTGTTTAAATGTTTGAGTTGTATTTTTATTACCAAATTATACATATTGGTAGTTTGGTACAACTCAATATATTGATTGTAAGTCATCGTTGTTAATTAATTTGGATTAACGATGATTAAGCGAATCCGAATAATTAAAAGTATAGACTTTGAATTAAGGTGTCCTGGACTATGATGAGTCAAACAACTAGTGGAACATGTTTGTAGTGCTTGTGCATAATCACATGACACTTAGAGAACACATGCCACTAATTAATTTAACACATGTTTAATACATGATTTTACACAATTAATCTTGCAAGATAGTGATGTATTGACACATTGATTTCACAATACATCAAATAGTTAAAAATCATGAAAATTGCATAGCAACTCAAGCCATTACCCCCTTTTTTCAGATTGGGAATTCCTAAGCATGCAAACATCTTCTCTCTCTTAAAGAAAATCACCCATCCTTCTCTCTTCTAGCAAATTTCGAAAATTTCAGCTCCTTTTTACCTCATAATCCTCTTGAAATTGTGAGTGCATGTCACATGCAAAGATGGATTTGAATGCTACTAAGCTTGAGGAACAAGATGTACCAAGAAAATTCAAGTTTGGAGCAACATGGAAGCAAAATTTTAGTAGCAGCAGATTGAGGATGGATGTTCTACCATTGGTTCGATTTTGGTGGTTGATCAAGCTTCAAATCTTGAAGATAACTGAAGGTATATCATCATCCTTGAGATTTATTAACTTGGATTTAGATATGAGGGTCGAACCATGGTGTTTATTCATGAAAAAGTTGTTGTCAAATTTGTTTCAACTAGTAAGCAGTGCATATAGTCTGGTATTTTGGGTTTTACGGATGGTTAAACTTCGAATTTGAAGATGACTCCCCTAATACAAATTGTAGTATTTTGTGTTAGCTTTAATTGACCACCAAAATCAGCTAATTTGGATTTAAGATGAAAACGTTATGGTCGTTTTACCACAATGTGTACAATCTGAAATTTCAATGCATGCGAGTTTTTATGCATCGTGTTCTTAGATTTTCTGGGAATAAATGTCTACGAATTTCAAGTTGTAGGCTCTAATAAGAGTTTTAGTATTCGGTGTTAGATTGTATTTGGAATTTGTCTCACTCAATTTGGAGTTCATATACAAAAGTTATGCTAATTTTACCACATGGTGCTCAATCTGGAAAAGGATTTCAAATGAGTTTTTAGGCTTATGCGTCTTTCAAATAATGCACATCAAGATGAACTAATTATCTTAAAGCTCATAAGAGATGTATTGTGGGATTTTGAGTTAACTAAATTATCCAACTAGAATCAGGTCAATTGGATGTCGTACGCATTATTTATAAAGTTTCTACGAAAAATGGTGAATCTGAAATTTAGAATTTCCCCTGTTTTGCATAAATAATGTTTAGACCCAATTTGCCTTAGGTAAATGAACGAATTTGGGGATGTGTCAAACATATGAAATGTCACATTTTGAGTTAGCTTTCAAGCTAAATTAGACCCATGTAATTTGATTAACTATTGGAAAATTTATGAGCCAATTACTATGAGTGTGAGCTGAAAATTTAAGAAATTTCCTAAAGGTCAATGTTTGGATTATAAACTTGATATTGGAAATAATTGCACACTTTGATGATATAATTGATGTGTGAATGACCAGGTTAACAGATCTCGGTTGATTTGAGGAGTACTCGGTAGATTAGCTTTTTTCTGAGGCACGCAGAAATGAGTTTTATCATGACGTCTGACGAAGACATGTAATGATATTATTGTATGATTTTACATGTCATTAATTGATTTATATGATTTACTTGTCACTATATGATTCTATGTGACTATATGACATAATGAGTTGCATAGTCATATAATGCATATATGAGTCATGAGCATATCATATTGATCTATCCACTTATTTGATATCCATGATGATGACTGAGTTGATTTACTCTGAGTGTCAGGGACGACATGCACGACGATGACAGGCAGTATAGGTAGTGACTGTAGTCACGCGTGTTGCTACCAGACCTAGACACGAGGGATGATGAGCACATCACAGGATGATTCTCCTAGCGCAAAGTGTGTGTGTGATGTCACCCTCTGCTCGAGCTGATATTGATTGATGATACCTTCCTTTGGACTCCGATATTGGTATCTTGAGATTCGATTCTTTATACCATTCATACATCACATTCATACATGGTATGCATTGCATGATATTTTGTCATTCTTGACATGATCTATTTATTTCTCGTACTGGGTTCTGACCCCGTAGTGGGGGTTGTCGTGTCTTTTGTTGTTCGGTATGACATGTGTTACAGGTAGACAGATGTTGGATGCTCGTGAGGAAGCATCTTAGAATACCTGAGTTCATCCTTGGTATGTTGAGTCTGAGTCCCAATAATTGTTAGAGTACTTTTTGAATACATTTTAAATTACTTGGTTATGCCCCGAGTATCTGTATTATCAGTATTCTATTACTGCTTGATTATATATTCGATGCTTATGTGATTAGCAACATGTTGAATTGGAAAACTGGAATTACATATTTTCAGTATCATTATATATGTATCACCTAAAAGCAAAAAAAAAGTAGGGCCATTTGACAAGACATTTGAAATAAATCTTCCGCTGTTTACGCAATTAATCATTATGTGTTAATTAACACCACATTATGATCGGACCCTCACATTGATTTACAGTTGAAATCAGAGTCACGATCACATGTTCGATTTGTATGAGTTATTGTAATATCTAAAAGATTTGAGTTGCTTCATTTTGGTACAAAGACAATCGTTTGAAAAAAAAAGTCTTCCAATTTAAAAATAAATGTGATGCTATGTCTCTAATGAAACTTTAGAATGATAGACGTGAGATTTCAAAGTAATTAATTCATTGATCAGCAGGTTCTTAATTTATCATGCGTAAATAAAATCAGAATTTCAATTACGTTCAAAAGCTTATTAAGCTGCATCTTATCCTGACCATCCATAAGAGGAAAAAATCGGGCAAACGGCTGAGATTAAGACAACAATAAAAAAAGGGAACATAGGTAATTAAAGCTAACAATAAATAATATATATATAAATATATTATGGGCTGAGCCGCTAGGTTGGGCTCAAATCCCATACAAATTTTCAAAAAAAAAATAGTCTTTAACGTTCGAAAATTTAGTTTTTCAGCCCAACTTTCTTATTATGATAGTTCTTTAATAATATCTAATCTGGCGAGTCTTAGATAATATATACATTGTTACCTTTATATATATATATAATAAAATTTTATGATGATAGTTACACATACATGAGTCTACAATCATTAGTGCCAGTTAACACTTCACCGTCTCCTTTCGAGGATGACATTGTTGTGTTCAAACGATGAGCTGGACTTTCTAATAATGAATAATTGGACAAAAATATTTAATAAATATTACAATATAATAAATGTGATATTCAATAGTAGGATCTTTATTATTCATACTATATTATATATTATAATACGTGAACACTTTAGAATAACCGCTAGTCATTGTGAAATTTCAAAAATACCATCTATTTGCTTTAGTAATAGTCATGATAATATCGGAAGATCACCTATTAACTTCACAACTTAGTTCATTTTCTTCCGAAAATATGTGCATCAATTTTTTTCTCTTTTCCATAAAATATCATATTTAAATTAGATATTTCAAAACAAAAAATTTAGTATACAAATAAAATATATAAATTTAATATTTCATTACACATACAACGCGTGTGCTTCGGATGCTAGTATAATTATTAAAGTGCCAATAACTTAATACAATACAATTTTTTTCTTCTAAATTAAATAATTATGATTGTCCCATAAAATGAAACAAATAGATATAAGGTTGGATTTGTGGGTTCAATTAATTGATTTCATTGTCAACTAATTTTTATTGATCATTACAATGAACAAAAAATGCTAAAAAAGGAAGGGGAAATAGACAAGAGAAGCTTGAGAAAATCGAAGCATTGTCACAATGCCACTAAACCAAAACGAAATAGATGTACATGCCTTTAGACCGAGTGACACCATACGTCCCAAAATTGAGACAGATCTCGGGATCGAGACGTATAAATCCCCTCCCCACTTATTAAAAAACGAAATAGATCAAGAAAATGAGGGTAAGGGGATTTCAAATTTGTAGGGCTTCAGAAAAATCAATGGACCAAGCTGTACACTTACCAACTTACATAATGCTGGATTGAAATTTTAAAATATCTAGAGGATGATTTCTAGAAGAATATTAATTGCCTAGGTTATTAAGCTCTTATAATAGTTTAATGTTGCACTTGTGAGCTAATTAGTAATATCAAATAATTTAAATTCAAGTTAATTTATGAAAAATAATTTGTATATACAGTGATTAGTGAGTACGCATTAGTTGAAGTTACTATTCAACAATAAATTCATTATTAAATGACTAGTAATTACCTACATAGGGAAATGGCATTTTCAACCATAAATTCACGAGAAAATTGCATAAAAGTATCACTTTCAAAAAATGAAAATCAACTAAATCTAGTCAAAATCATCAATGCAAGAACTTTTTATTCAAATATGCCAAATTTTTAAACCTCTAGTCTATTATGTACTTTATTATTACTAAATTACCCCTTATTTCAAAAAAAAAATCCACAACATTCTCTTGTTCGCAGGCAGTTGCTGCTGGATTTTTCGTGCGACGGCTGGAAATATGCTCTATAGCGAAGGACAAACGCTCGATTTTCATAGTCCTCCTCTTCCACAAGTAGCAAACATGAACGGTGAAACGGAGGATATGAATCCTTCCATTAGAAGCGTCAATGAAGGCGTACTCATCGAAATGGGAGTTTCCGAGTCAAGGGATCATGCCCGAAACGTTGTTGTTTTGTATTTTGGCGGGCCAGATGATAGAGATACGCTGGCTTATGCTTGGAGGATGGTTGAAGTGTCTGATGCACGATTAACGGTACACGATGCACGTAAAATCCTATGTGCACTGCTCACATGTGCACGTAAAGCCCTACATGCCCTAGTAAGCAGTGCACATAATACCCGCATGCACCGGTAGGCGGTGCATGTAGGGTTTTACGCGCACCACCTAATGTAAGAGCTAATCTTACTCGAGTCGCTCTCACTCACCACGTGATCCTTCAACGAGCCCGAATAATCTCCCAAATATTACTCCAGATGCAGCCATTGCAGGAACTTGAGGCAGTCGAAGTTGTTGGCGCGGCTGCTTACCCATATCCCACCGTCGAGGATTGGGATTGAAAGCAAGAAAATGAAAAAAAGTTGAGGAGGCTATTAGGTGGTTTGTGGTGAGGAATGATGAGGGGTGTCTATTTGATCATTTTAATTGAAAACAGACTTAAATGATTAGAATGTTCTTTGGTGGACTTATTCGAAAAATGTTACATCATGTAGTATGTGCCTAAAGCTTGCTCTAAATTCATTATCAACTAAGAAAAAACAATTGAAATTATATTTTCAACAATAACATTATAATTAACCTAGAAAAATTAAACAGACAAATAATGAATGTGGGATTATGTGATTTTTTGATTGTACCTCCTAAGACAGTGCCCATGTATAATAGTAAATGTGGAAGGTTGGATTGACTGTTTTTAGGAGCAATATCAATGTAACCAGGTTATGTATGGATACTACAATAAATTCAAGAGATTAGTTTTTTCTATGATGATAATATTATAATAACAATTTGATTATACATTTTACAAGTAGAAATAAATAACTTTATAAATGTAATTAGATCACTCTCATATCGATGGTTTTTTATTGAAATATTCAAAACAAATTATTATTTAAAAAAATAATTGATATTTTAAATTTTTTGTAAACTAACCTAAAATGCCACTTTAGGTTGCGACTTCAGCTGAAGTTGCCACCTGAAATGGCGTCTTCAGTCATGGGAAAATATAGATTATTGAAGGCGCCATCTCAGATGGCTCCTTCAATAAAAAAATATTTTTTTTACTGAATGAGCCATCTCAGATGGCGCCTTCTTAAATATAAAAGTCCGACTGAACACCTTCATTTTCTACACCGAAACGAAATCACATAACATTTATAGTTTTTTTCTCTGGTTTTATCGTTCAAATTGTCGAATATCCAATCTTAATTTGCCGCCCTTCAAGTATTTTTCAGGTAAAAATCTTGTTATATTATTGATTTTATCATCTTCCAGATTATATAAATTTGTTAAACTAAATTTGTTAATTACTTGTAATATTTAATTATTTTCAGAGATATTGATTTAAATTATATTGGGGAGGTAATATATTACAAGATCCAGATACCATTAGATATGATCGTGATCCATTAAGAGGTACCACAATATCTCGCACAATTAATTATATGCAGTTGTTGAACGAAATATATAATATCACTGGCACCGACCGCAACCAGTTCCTTCTGAAAATATATGAAAGACACATGTTCAGAGATTTTTCTGGGCTACGACAGACAATTTTACCAATAGATAATGATTATAATTTAGCATGTCTATGGTCATAGTTGCTTGTAAATTTACATAGAAACAGAACCACAAAACTATGATTGTATTCCAGAAAATGTAGATTTTTGCCTATAGTTGCAGAAGAACTGACTACCTCTGGTAGAGATCCAGATGACGATTTCAAAGATGCTGATGTTATTGCTCCTGAGCCACCAGCAGACAGTTTTGCTGAATTGGGAAATGATATTCAGTCTGAACCAGAGGATATTCTGTCTGAGGATGATGCTTGTGATATCCCCGAAATAATTAACTGCAATTTGGGTATTAATCATGTTTATGTGATTATTTATGGTGGTAATTAAATTATGTGTTAGAATTAATTATCATGGTGAAATGCTTAGTCACATGGTATGCGTGACCCGGTGGTGCATTTCGGGGTACATGTTATGCATGTTGGGGACTTGAGGGTCGTTATGGATTAAATGTGATGGTTGATAATTATTTTGATGGAACATGTATTTAATTGTGATTTTGGTGTATTTTGGTGAAATGCTTTTAAAATATCATGTTGGAGTATTTTGTACATCATGAATTAATTGTTGGGGTACAATTTTAAATTAAACCCCATTTAACCCCTTATTACCCCACTATACCCATCACTTTACCAAAATCCCCAACCCACTCTCCAAACCCTAGTTCCCTTCCATTTTCGATTTTTGACTTTAAGAGGAAGAGAAATCCTTGCAAAAGCTTGATTTGTGGGATTTATTGTGAGATTTGGAGTCCTCTAGAGGTATGGATACATCCTTAGTATTTTAATGGAGTTTGGTTTGGTTTTTGAAATGGTTTTGGTTGATTTGGAAATGGGTTTATTTTTGGGTTGGTGTTATTTTTGGTTGGGGGTTGGATTTATGGTTGTATGAAGGTGTTTATTGAAGGTTTTTAGTGTTTTTGTATTGTTGATGTGTTGGTGTTTGAGTTGGGATGGTTTGGAAAAGATTTGAGGTAAAAAAATGGAGAAATCGCGCACACAGCAGGGGGCGATCGATCGCTACAAATGCAACGATCGATCGCCGAAGGACAGTGGCGAAATGTGATGCAGGAGATTGATCGCCATATATGGCGCGATCGATCGCCGAGAATCAGTAAGGTCTGGCGATCGATCACTATATCGAAGCGATCGATTGGTAAGGCTCACGATCGATCGCCTCGATGTAGCGATCGATCGCCAGCAACAGAATTGTGGGAAATGATGTTTTTTGTTGGATTTTTGGTATTTGGCTTCTAATATTGGGTTGTGTGATTGTGTAGAACCATACCAGGTGGCGACGCAACCAAGGAAGTAAAGTCATACCAAATCCCACTTTTGGAAACTTACGTAGAAGACGTACGGGCACCCAACAATACATGTATCTATTATACTATGCATTGTGGATGCGAGTATATATGGAATTGTGCATTGTGGATGCAAATACATGTTGAATTATGCATGATGATTGTATATGCATATGATGATTATTGGTGCACATCCAATGAGTCATGGTTATAATGGTGATGATTTTAATGCTTTGCCGCTGTCACTTGAAACGATGATAGAATACTTGCCGCTGTCATATTGTAGCGAGGAAAGAATATTTGCCGCCAAATGTTGAAGCGAGGGTGTTGCCGCATGTCGCATTTGCGCGAGGTTATTCAATGCCGCTAATATGTCGAAGCGAGGGGTATTGATGCCGTTGTCATGACAAGCGAGGTGCATTAAAATACACTATTATAACAGACTAGGGATTAGTAATTGGTGAATACAGAATGGTGTTATGTCATGACATGTATAGAACCATTAAATAATCTATTGATTATACTCATGAGTTATGGTACAGGGACAATCAAAAGGGAGCGTTTAAAATGCATGGGAAAAACAGGAAGTGTTTTATTACGGTTTATGCATTTACGTCTTATATTCATACTTTGTTGAATATGAATTATTATATGCTCATGTTTTGGGGGTTGTCCTTGTAGGTACATTTTGGCATGATAAATGGGCTAAGGCGGGTTGAGGCGGTGAGCTTGTGAATAACGCTTTTGAATAGCAAGGACAAGATTATTTTGTATACTACTCTAGGAGTTGTGTAAAGCTATAGTGAATAACATTCATTTGTTTGAGAATGTAATTAATCCATTTGATAGCCCTTAACTTGGCATGTAATTCTTAAGGCTCAAAGTCTCAACACGAACTTTATACTCTGATAATGCATGTTAGCTCTAATTATGCCTATAATCCGCACTTAAGGAACTAGGGTCCTTACATTAATGGTATCAGAGCAGTGGTTAGAAAACCCGGGAACGAGTGAAGGGTAGCCTTAGCATGGTTGGCTAAGTGTTTACATCTGGGCATGTTTATGCATGTGTTGCATATTGATGTATATATTATTATACTAACATGCTTATTATTGTTTATGTTATCTAACGGCATAACATATATATCGTTTTGGAATTGTTGTTAACCCTTGTGTTACAGCATGGCGGCTATGAACTTGGGAAACCTCAATGAAGAGGTAGGTTACGTTGGCAGTGTTAATGAAAGTATAGGCCATACAAATCCTTTACCTCCACCAGCTGTAGGTGTGGAACCAATGGCTCAGTTGTTGCTACCTGGTGAGCTTATTTTGACTCAGTTTCTGACCTTCCACCCGCCCCGGTTTGAGGGGACAGAGACAGGGGAAGAGGCCGAGGAGTGGCTTGAGAGATTGGAACAAATATTTGTGTCTGTTCCCTGTGCAAGGACGGCATGGCTGAGGTTGGCGGAGTTCCAGCTAGCAAAGAAACCTTCCATGTGGTGGAAGACCACGATGATGGAACTGAGGGCTCAAGGTATGCTAATTGATTGGACTCTCTTCAGAACCCAGTTTTTGAACCGGTATTTTTCTGCGGCTGCGAGACAGATAAAGGAAGATGAGTTCACAAACTTGAAGCAAGGAGGCATGACAGTATCAGACTATGCTGTGCACTATTCTTCATTGCTGAGGTATGTCCCTCATATTGCCACAAGCAGACATGCAAAGATGAGGCACTTTTTGAAGGGGTTACGGCCGGAGTTATTTGACCGGGTTATCACCAACAACCCCGCTTCTTTCGATGATGCTCTTACTAGAGCAGAACTTGCGGAGATCGGAGTTGGGGCCTATCCTAATGCTGTACCCCCACACGTCCCACAGCAGAGGCAAGTTATTGATAGCTTGAGGCCCCAAGGAGAGTCATTTAAGCCTCGTGGTGCTTCTTCATCCTCTCGGTTCAGCGGAAAGAAATCTTTTAACCGAAAGCAAGAGAACAAGAAGAGCAATCTATTGGCCAACCGGGGGCCCATGCAAGTGAATAGACCGGGGGAGTCAAGGTGTGACAATTGTGGAGGGCCACACTCATCGATCAACTGCCCAGCTTGTTACAGTTGTGGTAAGATGGGCCACATCTCTCGGTATTGCCCCACTCGGGGAGGAGAGTCAGATTTCCAAGGGAACAAGCCGAGATTTGAGGACAGGACAGTGCATCAGAGGCAGCATATTATGCCTCGACCATCGGGAGGTCAGACAGTGGGACCGTCTCAGGGACAAGTGTATGCACTGACCAGAGAGCAGGCACAGGCAGCCCCGGAGGAGGTGATCGCCGGTACGTGCCATTTATTTATGTACCCTGCTTTTATTTCGATAGATACAGGTGCCTCCCACTCTTTTGTATCTGTTGGCTTTGTGGAGAGACACCATATGCGCACGTCTTCATTACCCACGCCTCTCATGGTCTCGACACCCACTGGAAGAAATGTTATTGCCGATCAGTTTCTTGCGGATTGCCTCATTTATTTTGAGGGCAACGAGTTGAAGGCAGATTTGATCGTGTTGGGTATGTCAGACTTCAATTGCATTGTGGGCATCGACATTCTGAACAGATATCAGGCAGTGTTAGATTGTCGGCAGAGAACAGTGCGGTTCAGATCTTATTTGGGGATTCAGTGAACTTTCTATGGCAACGATTGTCGTGCGAAGATTTCGTTGATTTTGGCGGTCAAAATGTCCCAATTGTTGGAACGTGGTCACACGGGCTATCTCATCTATGCCGTGGACACGTCGGGAAAGAATAAAGAATTAAGAGTTGAGGACGTACCAGTGGTAGCAGAGTTTACTGATGTATTCCCGGAGGAGATTCCCGGATTCCCACCGGCTAGAGAAGTCGAGTTTGGTATTGAGTTATTACCGGGGACATCCGCTATCCCTCGTGCACCTTACAGGATGGCACCGGCGGAGTTAAGGGAATTGAAGGAACAGTTACAGGAACTCCTTGACAAAGGATATATACGCCCTAAGCGTATCGCCATGGGGCGCACCGGTCCTCTTTGTAAAGAAGAATGATGGTTCGATGCGGTTGTGCATCGATTACCGGCAACTGAATAAGGCCACGGTGAAGAACAAGTATCCTCTCCCAAGGATTGATGATTTATTTGATCAGTTGCAAGGTACCAAGCTGTATAGCAAGATTGATTTGAGATCCGGGTACCACCAGATTCGGGTCAGAGAGGAAGATGTGCAGAAGACAGCTTCGGACTCGGTATGGGCACTATGAGTTTCTAGTGATACCGTTCGGTGTGACGAACGCCCCAGCTGTCTTTATGAGCTTGATGAACAGAGTGTTTCAAACATATCTTGATCAGCTCGTCATTGTCTTTATTGACGACATACTCATTTACTCCCGGAGCAAGGAAGAGCACGTGAAACACTTGAGGACAGTACTCCAGATTCTCAGAGATCACCAGTTATATGCCAAGTTCAGCAAGTGTGAGTTCTGGTTAAGCAGTGTAGTGTTCTTGGGACATGTTATATCTAGCAGCGGGATATCGGTGGATCCCAAAAAGATTGAGGATGTGATGGAGTGGGCTACACCCACTTCTCTGCCCGAGATACGGAGCTTCCTTGGTTTGGCCGGTTATTATCGACGCTTCGTCGAGGGATTTTCAAAGATCGCCAAGCCGTTGACACAGTTGACCCAAAAGGGAGTACCATTATTTTTGTCTGAGGCTTGTGAAGAAAGCTTCCAAGAGTTGAAACACCGGTTGACGACGGCGCCTGTGTTGGTGATTCCTACGGAAAACACTAGGTTTGTCCTTTATACTGATGCATTGCTTCAGGGCCTTGGGTGTGTATTGATGCAAGATAAGCATGTGGTAGCTTATGCATCGAGGCAGTTGAAGCCGCATGAGACTAGATATTCAGTCCATGACTTGGACTTAGCGTCTATTATTTTCACCCTGAAGATTTGGATGCATTATTTGTATGGTACGTCGTTTACCATTTACACGGATCACAAGAGCCTGAAGTTCTTGTTTACTCAGGCAGAGCTGAATATGAGGCAGAGGAGATGGATGGACTTACTCAATGACTATGATTGTGAAATTGAGTACCATCCTGGGAAAGCTAACTTGACAGCAGACGCCTTGAGCCGGAAAGTGAGGAGTACTGCTGAGGACGTCATCCATTTGTCAACCATGATGACTTCCTATTGCCATCTGGGCTATGACTTCGACATTGATACATCTCCAGTGTATGTATCGACCTTATTAGCTGAGCCAGATATCTATGAAAATATCAAGAGAGCTCAGAAGACAGATGATGAGATTCAGAGATGGTTATCATTAGTACATCTTGGTCAGCCATCGAAGTTCAGAGTGGCTGAGGATGGATCCCTGAGATTGGGTAACCGTTCGGTGGTTCCGAGTACGCCGGAGTTGCGTAGAGGGATCTTGGAGCGAGCTCATAGCAGTAGATTTAGTATTCACCCAGGCGCGAAAAAGATGTACATGGATATATGTGATCAGTTTTGGTGGAAGAGAATGAAGCGTGATGTTATCGCTTTCGTTAAGAGATGCTTGATCTGCCAGCAGGTTAAGGCAGAGAGGCAGAGACCTGGTGGTGAGTTGAAAAGTTTAGAGGTACCAAAGTGGAAGTGGGAACACATTTCCATGGACTTTGTGACTCACTTGCCGAGGAGTGCCTCGGGTTTTGATGCCATTTGGGTGATTGTGGACAGATTGACCAAAGTAGCTCATTTCATTCCCTATGGTATGACCTTCACATATTTAAGGATGGCTCAGTTATATGTTAGAGATGTGGTGAGATTGCACGAGATCCCTATTTCCATAGTATCGGATCGAGATCCGCGATTCACATCTCATTTTTTGGAGGGTCTTCAGTCAGCTTTGGGAACTGAAGTTAGGTCGAGCACTGCATATCATCCTCAAACGGATGGTCAGACCGAGCGTACTATCCAAACGCTCGAGGACATGTTGAGGGCTTGTTTATTGGAGTTTGATGCTTCTTGGCAGGATTCAGTGGCCTTGGTAGAGTTTTCTTATAACAATAGCTATCAGATGAGCATTCAGATGGCTCCTTTTGAGGCCCTTTATGCAGACGGTGTAGATCACCCTTGTGTTGGGATGACTTGGACCGTAAATCAGTCGGAGGACCGGAACTGGTTCGGGAAATGGAAGAAAAGATAAAGGTGATAAGGCAGAAAATGAAAGCAGCCCAGGACAGACAGGCAGCTTATACTAATAAACGGCGGAGACCGTTGGAGTTTCAGTTGGGAGATAAGGTCTTCTTGAAGATCTCACCTTTCAGAGGTGTGGTGCGATTTGGGATGCGCGGGAAACTGTCTCCGAGGTATGTTGGGCCGTACGAGATCTTGCAGCGCATTGGCACTTTGGCTTACTGATGCGTGTGAAACGTACCGCAAGTGTACGGTGTCAAGTTTTAGTATAGGAATTTGAAAGTACGGATGTCGAACCCACAGGGATTGAAAATTAAGTTACACCAAGTACTGTAATTAGAATAGTCTCGACTTTATTTAGATAATCGAGAGCAATATTTATTAAACTAATCTACAAAAATAGAATAAAAGATTAACAAGATGGTAATTTAAGTGGAGAAAATCAATGAGAACGGATTCTAGAGGTTCGACTTCACTCAACTATCCACTATGTCGTGTTTTCCTAGTTTACTAGCCGAGAATTCTTATTTGTTTCTACTCCCCCTCCCGGGTGTTAAGCAGAAGTAATTATCTAACATTAATCTTGATATCCCTATCTAAGATTAATTATCAAACAATTGTAAAAGCGCAGTAATTCCTTTGACGACTTCTATGGAGTTATAGGCCTTCCGAACAATATAACTACCACGATACGAATTCCTTCTTTCCTATTCACAACCCCCTCTCCCGAGTGATAGATCACGAATATGGAATCATTCAATCCATGGCCAGTAGATTAAAAGCATTAAGAACAGGAAAACATAAATAAACCATATGAAAAACCAATGACATAGTTTCAAGTCAAGATCCGTCTAACCCTAGAATAATAAATTAGTTCATGAATACATTAAATAAACACATAGACATGTTCTTAATCATCATAAACATAAGGGAAGAGATAATCAAACGAATTGGATGATGGCCCTCCGTCCCCGGTAGTCGCCGTCGTCTTCTCCGTCGTCAAAATCTATATCCTTCGTTGTAAGCGCACCGCCTCGATCGATCTCCTCCTCTTTTCTGAATTTCCCTCGGTTGTTTTTTTTCTCACTGCTCTTCGTTCCGTCCCGAAATTATTTACGTCAAGTCTTCCTCCCCTCTCTCTCGCACGTCTACCGCCTCTCTTTTATTTCTGAATTTTCCCTCGGTTGTTTTTTTTCTCACTGCTCTTCGTTCCGTCCCGAAATTATTTACGTCAAGTCTTCCTCCCCTCTCTCTCGCACGTCTACCGCCTCTCTTTTATTTCTCTTCAGTCCCCTGTTCTCCCTTTACGTCAATGTATTTTCGTAAAAACTCTCGCTTGCTGCTCTCCTCCTCCCCCTGTACGTGTACTCTCCAGCCGATAATATCTCCCTATTTTCGTTAATATCTTTTCCTTCCTTCTACGTGTACTGCCTTCTGTTGCCCTCCAAAATCTCTACCTAAATATCTTATTCCCTTTAATAAAATATGTTATCCGTGTGCCTCTGTCTCTTTCCATCTGTACGTGAATTTGTATCTTTTTGTATACTTGACTTCCCTTTAATATATCATCACCAAATCTCCAATCCAATCTCTTCTTTTATTTCCTTCATTCTCGTGTATATATATTATATTATATTATAATATAATATAATATAACATAATCTTGCCATTTGATATGTCCCGGTGCATGATTATTTCAACTCTTGAGACCCAATTTGAATTCTTGTCACATTTATGTATTTTTCATCATCTTTTATTGATAAAATGCTTAATTCCTTGGATTCCTGCAAAACAACACAGAACAAGACCAAAAGTGTAATTCTGATCGAAAACTAACACTAAACCATGCAAAATAAGAGGAAATATAAGTGTATAAAATACACTTAACAAACCCCCTAAACTTAAACTTTTGCTAGTCCCGAGCAAAATAGAAATGGAAAAAGACTAAGAAATTAAAGAGAAAAAGAAAACACACTACTAACGCAAGTCATGAAATGTTATAATTGCAAATTGGCCTCGAAGATCAATTGTCTAAAAATTTTAAGTCAAGTATGCATATCGGTCTACTCAAGAGTTCTCAAGTGTGTGTGTCACCACTTCCATTTAACCATTAAAGCAATCTTTACTCACACAAATCAATAGGACTTTGCAAGGTGTATTGGTTCATTTGCATTGTTCATAAAAAGGAGTATAACCTTGACAAACAGTGAACAATGCATCAAATCAAAGTAATGAGATGTGCGTGTGTGAATGTCAAAACCATATGCATTACAAATGTTTCTCGAGTGTCCATAAGCTTACTATTCGTAAACTTCTCCACTAGTATATTAGACGAATGTGGCTCGGTCAATAGGTCTTAATAGGCTTGTAACGTTAGGCTTCGGCTCATGGCTTCAATAAAAAGATCGGAATTTCAAAACAAGAGAGTAGTTAAATATGACATTGTTGTGCACTCTCATCTCACTTTCGATTCCTTCTATTGATGATTCATCATTTTTTTTTTTCAAGTCACCCTCTTTTCTCATCCGCCTCATCATTCACCTCATTATTTTCTCATTCTTTCCATCACTATTTTCTTCACCTCTTCAACAAATTTTTTTTTTCTATGCATCCACGCCCTTTTTTCATTATTACCCCCCTTCTATTTTTTTCAATTAGGAACATGGGGGGATATTTGAAATTTTAAAGTACAATACGGGTCTTACTCACTTGAGGGTAGAAAATAGTGTATAAGCTTTCAACAAGGTGGTCGATGTGGGATTTTGAAATGATGCCGAATGGGGGTTATTATGTGCCTAAGCACATGCCATTCGATTTTCAATAAGCTCAAAAGGGTAGCTAGGGATAAAAAATGATGTATTTCGGTGGATTCAAAGGCTCAAACGAATCAAAAATTGCCTAAATCATTCCTAAGCCACATAGCATCCGTATTTCGCCTCAAAGGGTACTAAAGCAAGTTCTAGACTACTCTCAATTCACAAATAACTTATATGATTTGACCAATGTGCTCAAATGGTATCTCAAAAGCAAGTTGATATAAGAAACAAATTTGAATGAGATTATAAAATATATTGCAACGATTCAATCCTCATTCTTTTACATTTAAGCTCAAAGGGCTACTATGGCAAATTTCTATCAATGAATAAAGGCCCAAAATATTGTCAAGAATCGCCTATATCATATTTGTGTTCGTTCAAATCAACTTTAAATAGTCAAATGGTCATGGTCTCTAGTGCATGAATGTGAGAAACTCAAGAGCAAAGTGAACAAAATTTTTTTAAAATTTTTACATATAAGCTCAATTCTTCATCATCGGCCTTCACAATTACTTCAATTCACGACTTATGACACAAAAAGACTAAAAAAAACACAAAACACAACACACATAGGAATCCAGGAAACAAAACATCTTCAATGTTTAAACACCCCCCCAAACTTAAAATCGTGCATTGTCCTCAATGTACCATACAACGTATAAAATAAGGGACAACACACCAACCTGCGACGACGATCGTCAGTAATCGTCGCCCATCTCATGCTCATGGGTATGGTGAGAAGATGATGATAGGGACCTCCGCATCAGTATAGACCCAACCCTTAGATGAAGAATTTTCGATTTGGTTGGCTAAGTTAGACCACTTTGATGCAACCCCCCTAAACTTGCTTCCTTGCACCAATAAACTCCAAAAACCTGCAATTAATCGATAAAAAATATGGACTTTAGAGGTGGGATAGCATAATTAAGAGAGATTGAGGAGAAAAAATCGAAATTGAAAAATTTGAGGGGAAGAGGACTAAAAATACGCGAGGCGTAATTACGCCGCTTGAGAGGCGTAATTACGCCTGGCCTACGGCTTTGAAATTTTTTTAAAAAAATGGTAGGCGTAACTACGCCAAAAACAGGCGTAGTTACGCCTACGCTACGGCATTTTAAAATTTGCTGAAAATTTGACAGGCGTAATTACGCCACAAAGAGGCGTAGTTACGCCTGTCCTACGGCATCTCAAACTTGCAAAATATTTTTCAGGCGTAATTACGCCTTGAAAGGCGTAAATATGCCAACCTCATATATTTTTTTTTTAAAATAAAAATAAAATAAGGATACAGGATTCGGGTTGCCTCCCGAAAAGCGCTTTGTTTAAAGTCGTCAGCCAGACTATGCGAAGCAACCATCAAATAGCGGCTTCCGCCCATAGTAAGTATCATATGACACTACATGTGGGTCTTGGTTGTGTATGCCCTCAAGCTTGGCAAGATAGTGGCAGTTAACGCTCGTCGCTCCAACAACGTCCTTCGAAAATTGATAAGCATGGGAGAAAGATTCTAAGCTTGGCTTCATCTCGTGGAGGACGTAATATGGTGAAGTTGGCATCAATGGGAAGAACAGATCCACATATGGCATATAGGACATCACCATCGATGCGTGCTCCTCACTATTTCCAAAAATATGCTCATCTTCCAACGTCACGCTAGGCTCATCTTGACACGGAAATTCATCAGATAACTCTTCCACAGTAGGCTCAACCACTTGAAAATGCTCATATTCCCTTGAATCTTCCGCATGAGTAGGATCACTCTCCCAAACTTGGTTGGTTGGGTTCACTTCGGTGTTGCTAGGAAATGATCCTCTTTGTTGGTTGTTCATGGCATTAGCAAGCTACCCAATTTGCACCTCAAGAGACTTCATTGTAGCACCCATGTTGTTCATGTGACCCTCAATTGTATCAAGCCTCGACTCATTCTTGTCAAGCCTCAATGTCGAACTTTGAACAAAAGTATTCACCAAATCTTCAAGTGAAGGTTTACCTTCATTCTTTTGTGGAGCATATCTAGGCTCATCTTGACACGGGAATTCATCAGATAACTCTTCCACAGTAGGCTCAACCACTTGGAAATGCTCATATTCCCTTGAATCTTCCGCATGAGTAGGATCACTCTCCCAAACTTGGTTGGTTGAATGATCATCATCATGTGACCACACCTGGTTTGTCACCCCTTGATTATATCTCATCTCAACCTATTTGCATCTCGCTACAAATGTCTCTATCAGCAGCTCAAGGCTACTTCTGGTGGCATTTTCGATCTTTGGTTCAAATGATGGCCAGAATTTGCGCAAAATATCCTCCAACTTAGAGACTTTATCAGAACTATACTCATCCTCTGCTTGATGATCGAATGGTTGGTGTGTAAAATGAGGGTAATGATGCCCTGGTGGATATTGGTGACTCCAACCCAGCATTGAAGGATCATATTGCCACTGATAGTCAAAATTCGCCATATGGTTATACAGGTGCACCCTGTCATCATCTATACCATATATGGGACGACCAACTGCCAAAGCTCCATTAAATACCCATTCTCGTGTGTCTGCATCCAATCCAATATAGAAAGATTGAAGAGGAGCGTAGTTTGAAAAGTCGTGGTTGAATCTGTCCCAAGCTGCATAGAATGGTTCATACGGTTGTTGGGCAAAGCTTGTGGAAACTTGCTGATGAAACATCTCCAAGTACCTCACAAGAAAAACAATCAAAAAAGAATAAAATTAAAACAAAAAAAAATAAAATTCTAAATTAAAATCAAGACTACTTGGTAACAGTATCAGTAAACAAAATTATATCAATCCCCGGCAACGGCGCCAAAAACTTGATGCGTGTGAAATGTACCGCAAGTATACGGTGTCAAGTTTTAGTATAGGAATTTGAAAGTACGGATGTCGAACCCACAGGGATTGAAAATTAAGTTACACCAAGTACTATAATTAGAATAGTCTCGACTTTATTTAGATAATCGAGAGAAATATTTATTAAACTAATCTACGAAAATAGAATAAAAGATTAACAAGATGGTAATTTAAGTGGAGAAAATCAATGAGAACGGATTCTAGAGGTTCGACTTCACTCAACTATCCACTATGTCGCGTTTTCCTAGTTTACTAGCCGAGAATTCTTATTTGTTTCTACTCCCCCTCCCGGGTGTTAAGCAGAAGTAATTATCTAACATTAATCTTGATATCCCTATCTAAGATTAATTATCAAACAATTGTAAAAGCGCAGTAATTCCTTTGACGACTTCTATGGAGTTATAGGCCTTCCGAACAATATAACTACCATGATACGAATTCCTTCTTTCCTATTCACAACCCCCTCTCCCGAGTGATAGATCACGAATATGGAATCATTCAATCCATGGCCAATAGATTAAAAGCATTAAGAACAGGAAAACATAAATAAACCATATGAAAAACCAATGACATAGTTTCAAGTCAAGATCCGTCTAACCCTAGAATAATAAATTAGTTCATGAATACATTAATAAACACATAGACATGTTCTTAATCATCATAAACATAAGGGAAGATATAATCAAACGAATTGGATGATGGCCCTCCGTCCCCGGTAGTCGCCGTCGTCTTCTCCGTCGTCAAAATCTATATCCTTCGTTGTAAGCGCACCGCCTCGATCGATCTCCTCCTCTTTTCTGAATTTCCCTCGGTTGTTTTTTTTCTCACTGCTCTTCGTTCCGTCCCGAAATTATTTACGTCAAGTCTTCCTCCCCTCTCTCTCGCACGTCTACCGCCTCTCTTTTATTTCTGAATTTTCCCTCGGTTGTTTTTTTTCTCACTGCTCTTCGTTCCGTCCCGAAATTATTTACGTCAAGTCTTCCTCCCCTCTCTCTCGCACGTCTACCGCCTCTCTTTTATTTCTCTTCAGTCCCCTGTTCTCCCTTTACGTCAATGTATTTTCGTAAAAACTCTCGCCTGCTGCTCTCCTCCTCCCCCTGTACGTGTACTCTCCAGCCGATAATATCTCCCTATTTTCGTTAATATCTTTTCCTTCCTTCTACGTGTACTACCTTCTGTTGCCCTCCAAAATCTCTACCTAAATATCTTATTCCCTTTAATAAAATATGTTATCCGTGTGCCTCTGTCTCTTTCCATCTGTACGTGAATTTGTATCTTTTTGTATACTTTACTTCCCTTTAATATATCAATACCAAATCTCCAATCCAATCTCTTCTTTTATTTCCTTCATTCTCGTGTATATATATTATATTATATTATATTATAATATAATATAACATAATCTTGCCATTTGACATGTCCCGGTGCATGATTATTTCAACTCTTGAGACCCAATTTGAATTCTTGTCACATTTATGTATTTTTCATCATCTTTTATTGATAAAATGCTTAATTCCTTGGATTCCTGCAAAACAACACAGAACAAGACCAAAAGTGTAATTCTGATCGAAAACTAACACTAAACCATGCAAAATAAGAGGAAATATAAGTGTATAAAATACACTTATCACTTACCGACTGGCCTTGCCACCTTCTTTGTCTGGTATACACAATGTGTTCCATGTGTCTATGTTGCGAAAGTATGAGCTGGATCCGTTGCATGTGTTACAGCCTTCCGAGGTTCAGTTAGAATCCGATGTATCTTATGTGGAACGACCTGTTAGTATTCTGGAGCGAGCATACCGCAGACTTCGGAACAAAGTGATACCTATGATCAAGGTTCAGTGGGATCGCAGGGGTGTCAATGAGTCTACGTGGGAGACGGAGCGGCATATAATGCAGCACTACCCGGAACTATTTTCTGGTATGTGATTTATGTTTGGTTTCGTTTTGGGTAAGTGCATGCGATTTCGAGGGCGAAATCTTATAAGTAGGGGAGTATTGTGATATCCCCGAAATAATTAATTACAATTTGTGCATTAATCATGTTTATGTGATTATTTATGGTGGTAATTAAATTATGTGTTGGAATTAATTATCATGGTGAAAATGCTTAGTCACATGGTATGTGTGACCCGGTGGTGCATTTTGGGGTGCATGTTATGCATGTTGGGGAATTGAGGGTCGTTATGGATTAAATGTGATGGTTGATAATTAGTTTGATGGAACATGTATTTAATTGTGATTTTGGTGTATTTTGGTGAAATGCTTTTAAAATATCATGTTGGAGTATTTTGTACATCATGAATTAATTGTTGGGGTACAATTTTAAATTAAACCCCCTTTAACCCCTTATTACCCCACTATACCCATCACTTTACCAAAATCCCCAACCCACTCTCCAAACCCTATTTCCCTTCAATTTTCGATTTTTGACTTCAAGAGGAAGAGAAATCCTTGCAAAAGCTTGATTTGTGGGATTTATTGTGAGATTTGGAGTCCTCTAGAGGTATGGATACCTTCTTAGTATTTTAATGGAGTTTGGTTTGGTTTTTGAAATGGTATTGGTCGATTTGAAAATGGGTTTATTTTTGGGTTGGTGTTATTTTTGGTTGGGGGTTGGATTTATGGTTGTATGAAGGTGTTTATTGAAGGTTTTTAGTATTTTTGTATTGTTGATGTGTTGGTGTTTGAGTTGGGATGGTTTGGAAAAGATTTGAGGTAAAAAAATGGAGAAATCACGCACACAGCAGGTGGCGATCGATCGCTACAAATGCAGCGATCGATCGCCGAAGGACAGTGGCGAAATGTGATGCAGGCGATCGATCGCCATATATGGCGCGATCGATCGCTGAGAACCAGTAAGGTCTGGCGATCGATCGCTATACGAAGCGATCGATCGGTAAGGCTCGCGATCGATCGCCTCGATGTAGCGATCGATCGCCAGCAACAGAATAATGGGAAATGATGTTTTTTGTTGGATTTTTGGTATTTTACTATTATTTGGATTCTAATATTGGGTTATGTGATTGTGTAGAACCATCTCAGGTGGCGACGCAACCAAGGAAGTAAAGTCATAACACATCCCACTTTTGGAAAGGTGCGTAGAAGACGTACGGGCAACCAACGGTACATGTATCTATTATACTCATTGATTATGCATTGTGGATGCGAGTATATATGGAATTGTGCATTGTGGATGCAAATACATGTTGAATTATGCATGATGATTGTATATGCATATGATGATTATTGGTGCACATCCCATGAGTCATGGTTATAATGGTGATGATTTTAATGCTTTGCCGCTGTCACTTGAAACGATGATAGAATACTTGCCGCTGTCATATTGTAGCGAGGAAAGAATATTTGCCGCCAAATGTTGAAGCGAGGGTGTTGCCGCATGTCGCATTTGCGCGAGGTTATTCAATGCCGCTAATATGTCGAAGCGAGGGGTATTAATGTCGTTGTCATGACAAGCGAGGTGCATTAAAATACACTATTATAACAGACTAGGGATTGATAATTGGTGAATATGGAATGGTGTTATGTCATGACATGTATAGAAACATTAAATAATCTATTGATTATACTCATTAGTTATGGTATTGGGACAACCAAAAGGGAGCGTTTAAAATGCATGGGAAAAACAGGAAGTGTTTTATTACGGTTTATGCATTTACGCCTTATATTCATACTGTGTTGAATATGAATTATTATATGCTCATGTTTTGGGGGTTGTCTTTGTAGGTACATTTTGGCATGATAAAGGGGCTAAGGCGGGTTGAGGCAGCTGTAAAGGATTACTCTGTACGTGTTGCAAAACGAGAGTACCACGTTGTCAAGAGTACAAAACATCGTGGAAAGTGGTGTGCAAACACAGTACAAAAGATATACCTTGTAGATGCACCACCTATCACCTTTTTTCCTCTCATTGAGGAAGTGCATAACTCACGGTACAAATATGCCAACACGGCACTACCCTAACTATAATTGCCAACAGAATCAATATCTGATTGCTTTTATTTTAAACAATTATTTCTCAGTGTAGCGATTCTACGGCAAGTGCACGGTGTCAAGTTTTAGTATAGTGATATATAAGAAAGGATGTCGAACCCACATGGACTAACGTATAAGTACCAAATAAAATTAGCAAAATTATATTTAGGCTACGAAAAAGATGATTAATTAACTAATTAAACTAAAGAATTAAAAACTTAAAAATAAAACATCTCCTTTGAAGATGCGAAGGAATTCCGCTCAAGAAATCTATCAAGATGTTCGTTCAATTGTGTGTCGTCAATGATTTGTTTGTTAATACAATTACTTATCAATCAATTCTTAAGGTGACGGATTTCTGAATACAATCAATACACTCTCTCGAGCTGTATTGAAACTAGTAATAAATTGACGCAAGTAACTCTCGTTCACTTAAACCAATTTTTAATACCGAATAAATCTCTATGAAAACAGTTGATTTTTAAATCTTTCAATTTAAAGTGACCACGTATGTGATTTAATCTCTCGATCTAAATCTTAAACATACAACATGAATTATTTTAGCGTATTATAATTTTATCTCTCGATCTCAATTATAATTCACAATTTCAATCAAAGGTAGCTAGGCTTTGATAGCATGAAGCATATAGTTCATGAACAAAAGATATTGATTCACTCAAACACAACCAAATCAAAGATTCAAACACAAAATTCCTTAAACTTGATAGAATAAACTCAATTAAATTCGAATCAAATTAATAAGATGATTAATCGTCTCTCAACCTCAAAAACATCAAATAAATATGAAAATCAAATTAATCTAGAGTTTAGAAATACGTTAAACGTAGGAGCGACTCCATGCGTTGACCGATGCTTCTTCTCTCGCTTCCTTCCTTGCACTTCAAAGGATTCTTCAACCTTCTCTTGTTCCGGGTAGATGAAAGGCGGCTAAAGAATATTTAGGTCTGACTCTATTCAGAATAATGGATCCAATTTTCGTGCCTCTTTTCCTTATTTATAGAGGAGGAGAGATATGGAAGTGTTTCCAAAAATCAAACCAAATCAAGACTTTTATTTTCAGAAAATTCTGCGTCTCGATCGATCGGTTGATATGTCTCGATCGATCGAGCGTCTTCAGCTTCCGAGTATGAGTTTCTCTGCCTCACTCGATCGATCGAGTTGAAGCTTCCGATCGATCGAGCTTTCTTCACATTTTCTTGCCAAATCTCTGCCTCTCTCGATCGATCGAGCTGGTGATTCCGATCGATCGAGCTCTGAAATTTAATGTTGGCCAAAACTTCTGCCTTTGTCGATCGATCGACCTCCTGTTCCGATTGATCGAGAATGCCAGAACTCAAATTCTTCATTTATTGGCTTGATTTGATCCGTTTTCTTCCTTGTAGCTCAATTCTTCCACATTCCACCTAGATTCCTGAAACAATCAAATAAATACCAAAAAGCATAACATCTTCACAGAATCTACACGAAAATATATATAAATCAAAGCCCAAATACGCGTAATAATCAACCCTATCAACTCCCCCAAACTTAGATTTGATCGTCCTCGAGCAAACATTAAGATCAAAATCCAAAGTTCATAATCAATACTTTGAATGCATTAACTTAGCAACTCAAATGTAGAAGCTCAGAAATCCCACTAACACTTCAATCATAAGTCTATCCAAAAATTAACAAAAATTGTTTTCTCCTAAGCCAAGCAATATATCGCAAAAGTGGAACGTGCGTGTGTGTTCATGTCAATCATGAGTTTCATATATACTTTTAGGATCAAATAATGCTATTCAACTCAAAATCAAGATTTACTTTTAAACACTTCATAAGCCTACTTTTCAAACACTTCTCCACTAATGTAGTTATTCCCTAGACTTGGATTAATAGGTCTTTTAAAGCTTGTAATGTTTGGCCTAGGTGTTTGGCTTCAAAGAAAAGATAGGGAAATACAAAGAAGAGAGTATAATCATAGAAAATTCAAATTTTTTTAGCACACTTTGAGCTCTTCTTCTTTTTTTTTCTAGCCTTGGCCACTTTGGGTCTTATTTATTCACTTTTTTCTCAAGGCTTTTTCTATCTTTTTCTTTTCTCATTCAACAAATTTTTTAACAATAAGTTTAGCAATTCAAGTGCATCTAATGAGAATCATTATACTCCCTTAGGGTCAAGATAAAAAAATCTTCCATTTAGGCTCAAGTAGGTGGGTATAATAAGGTTGCCAAAAAAATGTTGAATTGGGGCTAATAGTATGTCAAACATACTTCATTCTTTTATCATTTATGCTCAAATTTGTGAACTAGAGATTGATATAAACATGGTAAGCTTGAAAGGCTCAAACGGTCCAAAGATCGCCTAAATCATTTCCAAGTCTAGTTCCTAACTATAAAATTTCGCCTCAAAGTGCTCTCAACTAGGTTCTAAAGTGTTTCAAGATCCTCAAGACAAATCATAGTTAACAAAATTGTTCCAATAGACAATTCACTCAATCATGAGCCAAAAGTGCTCAAAATAGTCCTCAATTTTTGACATATTAACTCAACTCAAGATATTCACAAACAAGTCAAAATCTTCAAGACTTAAGTTGAGATGGGGATTAATATCATCATGTAATACCATTGCAAGTCTAATTCATTATTTCTAAATGATGAAATCATTTTCAAGAAAAAAAAAATTTATTGTGCCCAAAAACGACCTAATCTCATGCTAGATTAGTCATGCAAGGAAGTACCACAAGTCAACAGCAGAAAACAGTAAACACCCCCCCAAACTTAGTACATGCATTGCCCTCAATGTATGGTAAACAATAAATGCAAAGGCAAAGCACATACCTCGACGACGACCGTCAGTGATCGTCGTCCTCATCATGCTCTGGAGGTGGTACTGGGTAATATGGCTCCTCAGCACGCATGGAGTCTCTCCAAAATAAAAAAAAATAAAAACAAAAACGAAAACAAACCAAAATAAACTAAAACAAAGCAAAAAGTGTTAAGAAAGAGTTCTTGATTTATAGTCTCAAGCTGGACTTTCACCTCCGTCTCAGTGATCCATTTTTGCTTGCTCCTTTGGGTTCTTTACCGTATCACTAGGTAGTGTCTCTTGAGCTCGTCCATGAATTATAGCTGCTAGTTGCCCCACTTGAACCTCCAAGTTTTTTATAGATGCATCCTGATTTTGCATCATTGTTTAAGTTGATGAAATTAACTTGGTCAAGAGCTCCTCCATACTCGGCTTAGGCACATTCCCCGGTGGTTGTTGTGGGTTCAACACATTGTTTTGGTTGGACCATTGCAAGTTCGGATGATTTCTCCACCCCGGGTTGTAAGTATTGGAGTATGGGTTGTTGGGCTGCCTGTTTCCTACATAATTCACGGACTCGTTAGACTGTATGAATGTATTACCTGCTTGGCACTCGGTGCTTGGATGATTGCTTCCACATAGTTCGCAAGTGATAACTTGAGCTTGCATTGCTGTCATGCTCATGATATCTATCTTTTTTTGTTCAGCGCTTCCAACTGTGCTGAAAGGGCAGTGATTTCATCAACTTGATGAACTCCAGCCGGTTTCTTTGGCACATTCATCTCCGATTGCCATTGATAGCTGTTATAAGCCATCTCTTCTAAGAGTCAGAAACTCCATTATGTTTGAAAGTGTCACAAATCTCCAAGAAGTTGGAGATGTGAGCGTTCGGATCATCAATTTCTACTCCTCCAAACATTACTGAATGTTGGATCATCTGTATTATCGCCGGCTTTATTTCGAAATTATTGGCTTGAATGGTTGGCCTCGTAATACTTGACAATGATCCATGAAAAGCTGGTTGAGCATAATCCATCATCGATCTTGGATTCAGTGCTTCATTGTTCGCGCCCCCTTCTTGATTGTTGTCAGCCATCGTCGAGCTTCCCTAATTTTCCTTAGACACGTACGCTCGATTTCTGGGTCAAACGGCTCGAGTGTAGGGTTGCTACTCCTTAGCATGCACCAAGAATATGACTACCTGTAAAAATAAATCCAAAGAAAAAACACAAATGTGGTAAACCCAATGGTCAAGAGTGACAAACAAATAAAACAAATAAAAAAATGGATAAATTACAATTAACTAATCTCGTATGATATTATACAAATTAGTCCCCGGCAACGGCGACAAAAACTTGATCGCTTTTATTTTAAACAATTATTTCTCAGTGTAGCGATTCTACCGCAAGTGTACGGTGTCAAGTTTTAGTATAGTGATATATAAGAAAGGATGTCGAACCCACAGGGACTAACGTATAAGTACCAAATAAAATTAGCAAAATTATATTAGCCTATGAAAAAGATGATTAATTAATTAATTAAACTAAAGAAATAAATATGCCACTTGAGGTTGCGACTTTAACCTGAAGTGATGTTTTAGGTAAGTTTACAAAAATTTTGAAATATTGATCTATACAATTAATTATAATATATATATTTTATTGAATAAAAAACCCCTCATATCGATTCGAAACCCAATGTGCTTTAAAAATGTATTTTGTGGTCCCTTAATCTTATAATAATAATAATTATTATATATAATATATATATTGATCTCGCTTAGCTAGGTTAGTTAGGAACAATATTAGCTAGGCAGTCAAGCCTATTCAATGAGTGGCAATTAATTATAATATAATATCTATCTATACAATTAATTATAATATATATATTTTATGGAAAAAGTAAAAGGCTAACTAATGAAAGCCACCCTCTGCCCATACGAGTATTTATAAAATACTTTTTAAAATATAAATTATTCTCGTTAAAAATTCAAGATTTTAACACTTTTCTTGCAACATCTAAATTATATCGGCTGAATAAACTTTGAAAAAGTGAGAATAAAATATTTTATTTCGGATTCATCACTCACTTCATTTTATCCACGGATGGACTAAACGATAATAAACTAATTAATTTGAGAAAGTGAATGAAAGGTAAATGATGTTATTTTATTAAAAGACATGACAGATATAGAACCCGATTTAGGTACGGGAGATGCTTATATACATCACCGATTGTGGTGTACACCAATATATATATATATATATATATATATATATATATATATTTTGAATTATCTGTTTTTTGACAAAATCTACAAGTTTTTTTCTAAAAAAAAACATTTTAAATTTTAAAAATTAAGATAAGATGGATGCACAGTTGGGTCAAGGGTTTTGATATAATCTCCTTATATATTAAGGGAATATTTGATGTCAAACATCAGAACAAAGATATTATCACATATTAGCAATAGATCGTAAGTAAGCAAAAAATCAAAATATACATAAACAAGTAAAATCGACAACCTATAATCTACCAAAAATTTATCATGCCGAATATTTTATAAAAAATACAAAAATTAAAAAAAACTAAAAGAAAAAAGAAATAAAAAAATTTTAAAAAATAAAAAAGTAACGGACGAATATTTTATAAAAAATACAAAAAAAATAAAAAAAAAAGGAAACAAAAATACAGAAATAAAAAAAAAAACTAAAATAAAAAAGAAATAAAAAAATTTTTAAAAAAAAAAAGTGACGTAAGATTACTGTTCCAATTACTGTTCATTGGAATCTTACGCATCTATATATATATATAGATATATATATATATATATATATATATATATTTATTTATTTATGTTGGTGTACGTGTCCGCCTCAGCATATTGACATATATATACGTATAAATACATATTTTTCGTGTCTTGGTGTATGTAAACAACAGATGCATAGAAGACAAGCCTTCGGTTGGTACTATCCCTCTGTTCGGAAAATGCTTAGTATAGATACTGTTTGATCTCAACTTATGAACCAAACCAATATGATTGTTCTAAAATATTGGTTTGTTAGTTTATGTATTTTATTTTAAAGTGTTATGTTTATATATTGAGTTTGTGTATTAGTAGGGCCAGTGGCGGAAGCAGAAAAATATATAGTGGCAAAAATTATTAACATAAAAAATAGAGGGTAAAAAAATGGGGAAAGTTCAGGCCGGTACCCAAAGGTAAAACTTTATTCATCCTAGTCCAGGAAAAAAACTTGCAATCATTTAAGTCAACTTTGGGTTAGCATGACAAAAGTGCCCTTAATAAGAAAAAGGCGGCAATCTCAAAAAATTTCAATCTCTTACTTTCAGTACTTCGTCGATCTCTTTCTTTCACCACTGTGATTATATCTCCTCGTAAATCTCTCTCGTCAGTTACAGTTTCTTACAGTTGGTTTTTCTCTTCAACTCTTCGATTTTCCGTTTCATCACTTCATTCCAGTTTTTTTTCAATTCTGGAATGTGTGTTTGTGTGTGTGTGTGTCTATATATATATATATATATATATATATATATATATATATATATATATATATTATGCATTGGTGTCCGTGCTTCTTTGCTCATTTTCAGAATTTACAGTCTGAAACTTGCAACGAAGAAGATGACCCAGAGTGCAGCGAAGAAGATGACCCAGAGAAAAATTAATTGGTGCACGAAAATTATAAAAAAAAACAGGTGCACGAAAATTATTAACAGTAACTGATGCACGAAAGATTGAAAATTAGTAACTGATGTATGAAAATTAAACTCAGCTACTGATGCACGAACATTGAAAAGCAGTAATAAATGCACGAAAATTAAAATCAGTCACTGATGCACGAAACATAGAAAAAGTATGTGATGCACGAACCATAATCGCAAGTGGAGATGCACGAACCATACAATTAAGTAAGTGATGCACGAACCATTTAATTTTGTGCATCAGTTATTATATTTCGTGCACCAGTTTGTTTTTTTGCAAATTTTGTTCATCGGTTAATTAATACAAAGTTTGTGCACCAATGTTGTATTTCTTGCATCATTGTTACATTTTCGTGCACTAGTTACTTTTATAATTGTCGTGCACCAGTTATTTTTATCATTTTCGTGCACCAGTTACTTTTTTATAATTTTCGTGCACCAATTACTTTTTTATCATTTTCGTGCACCTGTTACTTTTTATGATTTTCGTGCACCAAGGTTATATTTTCGTGCACCAGTTACTTTTTATAATTTTCGTGCACCAATTATTTTTTATGATTTTCGTGCACCAATGTTATATTTTCATGTACCAGTTACTTTTTATAATTTACGTGCACCAATTACTTTTTCTCTAGGTCATCTTCTTCGTTGCAATATCTTGCTGCCAGGCTGTAAATTTTGAAAATGAGCAAACAAGCTCGGACACCAATGCATACCTCACTTCTTCATCCATATGCATCAGTCAAAGCCATGAGAGATTTTTTTAAAAAAAAAAACATACCAACAGACTTTCCTATCTAAAATTTAGCATCTGTATTCAAATTTATAATTACATACACACACAGTATACACATACACGATGGAATGTGCATAGCAGATTCGAAAATTATACGTGCAGAGCAGTCCGACGTCTTCTTCAATTCAAAAAGATTCCAAATGCTACGAACAACTTAGATGTTTCGATTCAAACATATTTCATGTGCATAACATTTTAGCAAATAATTTTTAGATCGGGGCGACGAGATGAGGCGACAAGATGATGAAAAATAATGATATGATACTCGCTGGAAAATTGGAGATATTACGTGCAGAGGGGGAAAAAGATGACGTAAAGAGTTAATCTGAAATTAGGTTTAGAGCTTTTTTATAACTTAAGGGTATTTTAGGAACTAAAAAAGACATTTGCAAACCTACTATTTAAAAAGTGAACTTATATGAATATAATTTTCTCCTACGTGTATTTTGTTGTAAACATTATTTTTTACTTGACTTATTTGAATTAACTTTCTGGAAATAGCACCAATATGCAATTTCCCCTAAAAAAAATTGAAGGGATCAAATTATAATTTTAGGAGGGGTAAAATGTAATTTTTGAAGGATAAATTGTAATTTTTTGTGGTGTAAAATACAATTTTTTTAATTTTTTTTGGCTAATACATTTTTTTTGTGTCTTTTCTTACCTCAATATGGCCCCATCCCTGAATAAACTCCAACTGGACGTATATAAATATTTCACGCTATGTGGAACATATATATGTAGGTGTACATAGCTTAAAGTTGGGGAGATAGGCTTTTAAGTTGGAAAGGAATGGGAATGTGTATTTTAAAAAGAAATAATGGGAATCTCTTTAGTGATGTGATGCACGCGTGTGATATATGCAGATGGAATAAAGTTCAAAGTTTCAGGTGCTTTAAGAAATAAAGCATTGCGTCAAACTATTCTTTCGTGTCAAGATAATAACTATGTCGAAATATCAGAAGTACCCCCCTCGTCTAGGGCCATCGCACGGCTCGGTTATTGATAGAGTGAATAGATAAGCCATTTCTTACTATTTGATTTGGAGTAATAAATTATCGTTCTACCTTCTGATTGCGGTACTTTTCAGGATTAAAAATATTCCACAATCTCTTTTTGGCAACTTCAAGCTAAGAACCTTCTCACAATATTTTCAAAAGACTTCTTCCGATTTTGGAATTTGAAGGAAACAATGTGATTTATATGTTAGAGCTTTCAAGGAAAAGGAAACGTGACAAACATTGGATGACTAGTAATGTGTTATAACTAGCCTATCTTCATTTAATCAAGCAGACGACCCATAATATTTAGGATGAATTATCTATAGACCACCTCTAGTTTGAGCAATAATGAATTTCACCAATCTAGTTTAAACAAAAGTTGTAGTAAATCTTTTCTATATGTGAGATAACTGTAATTTTTTCGAATATTTATGGAGATAAATAGATTCCATGCGAGTGAGCAAGTTTTATTCTTTTAAATTTATTTAATAATTTTAGAATTTCAATGAATCGAGACAAACTTTTCTGCAGTTACAATATAGAGACAATTTTTTTTTTTTAAAAAAACATCATGTATCTTAAGAGTGGGCCATAAGAGAATAGCCCACTAAAAAATGCCAGACTATTTATAGCCCACATTACATAAGAAAAGATCGGGTTTATGTCAAATGATTTATCAAATACAAACTGCAGGATATGGATTCGTAATGCATGATTTATCTGTTATTGCTCAAATTAGAGGGGATATTCGTAATATAATTACTCTAATGGGAGGCAACTGTAATTTTTCAACAATTAAAATATATCAATATATCAATAAAAAACAGCTTTCTTTGTTTAATATAATAAATATTTAATGTTTTTATATGATTATTAGAGAGGTTATGTTTTAGAACATATATTAAAAAACAGATAAAAATAATTAGGGTGAATATATTATTTCCTTTATATATTAAATTTGGTAAATCATTCTTTTGAAAAATCAATGAGTTAAAAGTCCTTTATACACCAACGAAAATTTAATGAACTAAAATCTCATAACGACAATTTTGTGTTCCAAATTTACAATGCTTTTAAACACATGTACATGAAGTTGAATCGAAATTAAAAGATTCAAAATCAAAATGACATTTTGAATAGAATAAACTTAGAAATTTTTATTTCTTCTTTTTTAGCACGTTAGAAGTTTCAAATATTTTTTCAAACATAGTAAAGAAATAAATGATATTTTTTTTATTACTTCAGAACATAATTTTCAAATTTGAGCACTTCAATTTTTTGAGGGCTAATTACATGTGCTTCCCTTGTAGAATAACTGTTTTACAAATTGTCACATCTAACAATTACATCTGTCTCCCTTGTAGAATAGCTGTATTATAATAGCACCCCATCTAGTTTGTAAATATATAAGAAAAATTACAATTACCTTCCCTGAGATTTAACATAAAAATATATTGTAGGGGATGTAGATGTTATTGTTCAATCTACAGGGATTAAAACGACAATTATAAAAATTAGAGGGAGTTTATATGAAGTTCACCCATTTTTTCAATAAAATTTCGTGAATAGATGCTTGAAAAGCATGTATACTATAAGAAACAATCATAAACATAATTTTAGTTGATCAAAGTTTTGTTAGAAAAATATGCTTAATGAATTGAAATTAACATGGAAAAATAAAAAAATACGAATAGAGAAAAAAAACGAGCAAAGAAGGACAAGAAAAAACTGTTCGGGAAAAAACCCGGGCAGCATGGCAGTGCTCGAACTCTGCCCGAAGTAATGCCCGAGTGCTACCCAGTTTTTTGGGCAGTGGGCACGGCGCTAGGGCGCCGCTTGGAGGTGCTATAGTGCCTCGTTTTCTGTCCAAACTCAAAAGGTGCAGTTTTTTCGAAGGTTTGTGTACTCTTTAATGTATAGTTGCGATTTTTCATGAAAAAACACTTCCAAAAGATGTCTTTTTGATGATGTCTATTAGTTTAGTATAAATTGAGCAACCCTTGAATAAATTAAAAACAATTTTAAAGAGATTAAAACACAAGATCAAAACAATTTTATGCACATTCATCTTGTTCATCACTTGTTGTTATTTGAGTGCATTTAAACCCTTGTGATTTAAAGATTCATGATTTGAAGTGTTTCTATCACGAATCATAGTCATTATATCTTGAAAAACGATTGCCGCTAAATCGTGAGAACCATAGCGGGGCAATATCGTTTCAAAGACCGAGATTTCAAATCTCACATCGACAAACGTTCATTGAGCAATCTTGTTATTTTGCCTTTGTTTATCCTAAAGATACACATCCGATACAAAATTCTTACAAGTTTTATTGGAGATTTTAGCCACGAATTTTAACTACAATATAGGAGGTTTAGTTTGTTACATTTTCAGATAAGAATTTCACCTACAAGTTTAAAAAACACGAAAAGCATTCGTTCATTAATTTCTCACAGGAGCTAAAAAATTTAAATAACATCGGGATAGTTTATTCAATTACCCATAAAAATTATAAAAGTTAACTATATAAAAAAAAAATAGTTTTATCATAAAATTTAGAGAATGAAGTATCTAGAGCCAGAATTAGTTAATACGTTATTCCCCTTAGATCTTAATATATAGGAAGAGATTCAAGAATAAAATACGGAAATACCTATTGTTTTAAATGTGATATGATTTTATTCTTATAATTTCAAGATTTGCTAATACATTTGGATATGACGAATTTAGTTTCAAGAATTCAAGATTACGTGTTAATTTGTCATAAGTAGTAAGAGTTGTAATTATTGAGAGAATGATTGTTGGGAAGTAATATTTGTTATTGTTGGAAGAACGATCAAAACGTGACTTCCGAGCTGCTAAGATTGAAATTACACAATTACCACTATATGTATCTTTTGATAAATCTACAAGCGTTTGATTCTTATAATATGTTATTCCGGCACAAGCCATATGGCTTAGTGTCATATTGCTTTCAAATTTGACAATGTATTGAGTTCGAGACTAGGCGATCCTAAATAAAAGTTATTCCCATAAAGTCCACTAAACATATTGATTGGCTTATTGCTATCAAATTTGACAATATCTTGAATTCGAGACTTTTCTTGTGATCGATACTAAAATAAAAGTTATTCCCTTAAAGTTCAGTAGAAGCAAGTTGCTTCAAAATATGCATTACTATTGTTTCTTTTTCCAAATTTATTGAAGAAATTATTAAAATTTTAACACATTGTGATATCCCCGAAATAATTAATTGCAATTGGGCGTTAATTATGTTTATGTGATTTTTTATGGTGATAATTAATAATTGTGTTGGCATTAATTATCTTGGTGAAATGCTTAGTCACATGGTAGGAGTGACCCGGTAGAGCATTTCGGGGTGCATGTTATGCATGTTGGGTAATTGGGGGTTATAGTGGTTTAAATGATATGGTTGTGATTATTTGGGTGAATCATGTTTTAATTGTGATTTTGGTGCCTTATGGGAAAATGCCTTTTAAATATCATGTTGGGGTGTTTTATACACCATGGGATTAGTGGAGTGCAATCTATTTTTTTAAACCATTCCACTTAACACCCTCCAATCCCCATTATGCCACCACTTACTACTTTCCCAAATATCTCACCCCAAAACCCTTCTCCTCCTTACATTTTTGAATTTGGGCAAAGAAGTGGAGAGAAACCCTTCCAAAAGTTTGATTTGTGGAGTTTGTTGGGAGATTTGAAGTCCCAAGAGGTATGGATACCTCCATGTGACTTTTATTGTGTTTGGAATGAATTTGGTATGGTTTTGAAATGGGTTTTTATGGGTTGGTATTTTTTTTGGTTGAATGTTGGGTTTTTGGGATGTTTAAAGTGTATTTGAAGGTTATTATGTGTTTGATGTTGTTGGTTTGAAGGTAGAAGAGTGGGTATGGATTGGAGATGAATTTTGGAGCAAAAATGGTGGTTTTTCGGGTTGCAGAGGTCGGCGATCGATCGCCCATTTCAGGCGATCGATCGCGCGCTGGCAGTGCACTTTTGAAGCGCCTGGCGATCGATCGCCACTCTTGGGCGATCGATCGGGGAGGCTGGCGATCGATCGCGCCATTTATGGCGATCGATCGCCAAAGCAGAGAAAATTCAGCATCGGGCAGTAGGATCTCGCGATCGATCGCCCGCCCCAGGCGATCGATCGCGAAAGGCAAAATTTGGTGTTTTTGGATTTTTTTGTGGAATTTTTGATATTGGACTATTATTGGCTCCTAATATTGATTTGTGTGAATGTGTAGAACCATCCCAGGTGGCCACACAGCTTAGGAGATAAAGTCCACGATATCTCCGCTTTTGGAACTAAGGTACGTAGTGAGACGTACGGGCATCGGACGGTAAAACCTATTTATTACGCTATAAATTGGTTATGCATTATGGTTGCGTATATGGTCTCATTATGCATTGTGGTTGCATACATGATTGGAATGTGCATTATGGTTGCATGTGATTATGGGTCGAGATTATATTACAGTGATGAAGGATACTTGCCGCCTTCATGTCGAAGCGATGATAGAATACTTGCCACTGTCATATTATAGCGATGGAGAATATTTGCCGCAAACATGTCGAAGCGAAGGATAATGCCGCTGTCATGTTGATGCGAGGGATATTATGCCGCTAATATGTCGAAGCGAGGGGTATTAATGCCGCTGTCATGTAACGCGAGGGGTATTATGCCACTGATATAATAAGACTGGGATTGGCCATTGGTATACATGGAATGGATGCATGTCATGACATACATTATTGGTGTTATAATCAATTGATTGTAATTATGGTACAGGGACAACCAATGGAGCTTTTATATGTGTTACATACAGGAAGTGAATCACATTTATGGTTTATGCATTGAATTATGATCATATTATTGTGAATATGATTTATATACATGCTCATGGTTTTGGGGTTGTTCATGTAGGTACTTTTGGGCGTATGGCCTGAAGCGGGTTGATGCGGTGAGCCAGTGAGGAGTGCTTTTGGCATAGCAAGCCTAATTCTTTTGTATAGTTTCTACTCTAGGAGTAGTGTAAAACTATAGGATTAGCATTCAATTGGCTGGGAATGTAATTAATCCCTTTTGGAAATTTTATTTTGGCCTGTAATCTTAACGGCTCTATACATCAACACGAACTCTAAATTCTTATATGCATGTTTAGCTCTATTACGCCTTTAATCCGCACTTAAGGAACTAGGGTCCTTACACACATGCTCCTCCAAAAATGCACTTTAATTATATGTCTCCCAACCTTATCTTATTCTCGTTTTATTCGACCTGGATTGAGGGTCATATCATCACTTTAGATCTAATGGTCTTCAATTAGGGGTGGAGAAAGGGGAGTGCGGAGGGCGGCGGCCGCAACGCCTAATGTTCTTTTAGTAATTTTTATAGATTTTTTTTTAAAATATATATTTTACCCTTAATTTGTTTTAAAAAAAATTTCACCACTATATTATAATCGAGATCTCGCTCTTGTTCAGCATGACCACATATGTTTTTCAGATGATGAGACAACGTGAGGGCCACAAAAAAATATATTTTGGGCCCTGTGAGCCATTGAATGGTTAATGGGGGTATTAACCCCTATTGTAGCATATAATGAACCCTTATTCTATAGAGCCCAATACTTAGTATTTTAGTTAGTATATTAATAATTGAGTTCGTAAAATATTCAACAAAAGCGTAGAAATTAGATTAATGACTCGATTAATTAAGATGGTGTTGGTCTAATATATGCTCTTAAGACATCCAAGAAAGTTCATTAATTAACTTTCCGTGTAAGATTTGATTTGAAGATTACATTTTATTAATCTTATTTAGAAATCTAAATTAACTTTCCGTGTCAGATTTTTGTAGAAGTTTAAATCAACTAAGTTCAAATCTTTCCATTAAAAATTAAATTTATTCAAAGCATGTGGGATGATATGATTTTTCTTATCAATATTAGGCTAGTCAGTTCCGGAAGTAGGATTTTCGGGAAGGGGAAGAAAATATTAACATAAAAATCGAGGCCAAGATTTTTTGGGATTAAAATATAATTTAAGAGGGCAAAAAGTTATTTTTGAGGAGTAAAATATTAAGATGACCCTTTTTTTGCCGAGGAGAGTAAGTCGGGATGGAATATGTCCTTTGGAGTCGATTTATCTTTATATTTATTAAAAACTTATAATAAGTTATAAAAAAAATAAAATTATTAGTTTTATACTTTAGTAGTAGTTATTATAATAGACATGAAAGTTTATTAATCTCGGGTCAAACTTAGGCCAATAAATTTTTGAGGAAATTACAAGAAGGTATCACTTTCCAAAATATCTTTCAAGTAAATCTCCAAAAAAAAAACTTCTTTCAATTAAATACATCTTTTAGAAAACTTATTTCAAATAAGTCAATTTTATCAAACCATAATCTAATTAATCTATTAGTTATGACTAAAATACACTTGCTCTACACCTTCATCTTCAAACATTTGCCCACTTTCCACCATTCGGGTCGCCCTCCTCCGCCTCCCTCCCTCCCTCCAACAACAGCAAGTCTCGCGTGCCCTTTTTCGTGATCATTTATTGTTCGAAATCATTGAATCATTAGATTTAATCGCCATTGAAAATCAGAAGAATGATTGTCAATTGAAAATGAAGTTACCGATACGATTGTTCATGCATATATATGTCAAACAACTCGAATTTGTTAAGAATTATCCATGCATGACTATCTCTGTTTTGTAAATTTCTTAATGTCTCTTTTATGGTAAAAATGCTTATTAATTTGTTAAAATTTCTCAACTAAAATTTCCATCCAGTTTCAGAAACTGTGACAATTCCATACAATTTTCAAGCTAATTACTCAAATATTTGTTTCTTTTCAATTAATAATTTTATATTACATGTTTTATTATTATATATTTACATATTTGTGAATTATTCACTCACTCGTATTCATGATAAAATTATACACATACTCAGGTCTACAACATACTCAGGTCTACATTCAAGTATCGATTATTTGCATAAATAGCGTACAGAGTTGAGAATTTTTATTTGCATGAATATTTGTGATCTTGCCTTTGATCATTCAATTGCAGTTGAGAAACTGTGAAGATTTTGAGAACGTCTTGTGCACGCTTATTTATTTTCATAAGGTTCTTTGTGCTGAAACTCTCTGTGATTTTTACATTATTCGATTCAATCCAACTATACCGGTAGCTGATTTTTACATGCAACCACTTGTGTCTAGTAGTGCATGTAAATTACAAGCACCGCTAGACTAATGCGCTGCATGTGGCTCATACGATGCATATAAATATAATATATAAGCAGCTTATCTAGCGGTGCATCTATTTTACATGCACTACTAGACACAAACGATGCATGTATATTATATTTTAAGTGCATAATGATAGGCTTAGATTTTAAGTGTTTTTAACGGTAATTTCTTCCCATTTTCCGTACTTTTTCCTGGATGATATTATGCTTTTTGGTGTTTATTCGTTTGTTTCAGGAAATTAGATCGGAAGTGGAAGAAATGAACTAATTTGAAGATAACGGGCGAAATCGAGGCGAGAAAGAGTTGAAATGAAGGAAGTGAGATTTTCGGAATCTCGATCGATCGAGATTTTATCTCGATCGATCGAGCCAGACAGTGCGCTGAGAAGAAAAGAATTTCAAGGCTCGATCGATCGGTGGAAAATCTCGATCGATCGAGCGAGGCAGTAACTTCAGAGCTGATTTTTTCAAAGTCTCGATCGATCGGTAGAAAATCTCGATCGATCGAGCGAGGCAGTGAGTTTCAAAGGCTGGCATGAACAGTGCACCGATCGATCGGACGCAAATCTCGATCGATCGAGACGCAAATCCGGGAAAATCTTATCTTCCATTTTTGAAATGATTTTTGAGGTATAAAAGGATAAAATCACTTCCAAATCAGGGGAGAGGATACCAGACGTGAATTAGGTCAAGAAGAAGCAGCCTAGCCGTCGCCTAACGCCGCCAAAGGAGATTTAACCTCCGTTCTTCGTCCAAAGTCGAGCCAATCCATTCCGGAGTGCAAGGAAGGAACAAGAGAAGAAATCACGGTGCAACGCACGGATTCATCCACCGTTTATCGTATATCTAAACTTTAATTTATTTGATTTTCAATTCCATTTGATGTTTTTGAGGTCGAGAGACAATAAAACTCTTATGTATTTGATTTGATTTAAATCTAGTTTATTTTATTCAAGTTTAGTTTCATCGTGTTTGATTATTGATTCAATTGTGTTTGAGCGCATTGATTGTTATTGTTCATAAATTAATTGTTTGTGTAGATCAAAGTCTAGCTAGCTTTGATTGAATTTGAGAGTTATAACCGAGATCGAGAGATAACGTTGTAACACGCTCCATTAATTTATGATGTATGTTACGATTGAGATCGAGAGATGATATCGCATACGTGAGAACTTGGAATCGAGAGATTTAGAGTTATAAGGTTTCGATAATTTATTCAACTTTGAATTAGTAAATAGGTGCACGAGAGTGACTTATTCTAATTTATTGTTAGTTTCTTTACAGCTCGAGAGAGTGTATCGAATAATAGAGAAAACCTTTCACCTTTAAAATCAATTGGTTGATATTTTGAAAATTTAGTGAATCATTAAAGATAACATAGTTGAACGACAAGCTTGGTAAAGTTCTCGAGTGACTTGCCTTCGCATATCCGGAACCATTCATCTTTTTGTTTCTTGTTTAATTTTTGGTCTTTAGTTTAATTTGGTTTTGGTAAATCAACTCTGTTAATCGTATGCTAAATATAATTTTATTAATCTTATTTGGTACTTATACGTTAGTCCCTGTGGATTCGACATCCCGTACTTAATTTTTCACTATACTAAAACTTGACAACCGTGCACTTGCGGTAGAATCGCTTCACACTATTCTTTGAAATATCTTTTGTTTAAAAATAAAGCGGTCAAGTTTTTGGCGCCGTTGCCGGGGACTAATCAGTATAATATCATACGAGATTAGTTAATTGTAATTTAGCCAATTCTTTATTATTGCGTTTTTGTTTTTCTTTTCTGTTTTCTTTTGTTGATCTTTGTTAATAACTTTGTGTATTTTGTTGTCTCCTTTTGTCTGTTTTGTACAGGAATCGTTTCTCTAGTGCATGCTCAGAAGAGAAGAGCCCATTCTCGAGCCTTTCGATCCGGAAATAGAAAGAACCCTACTTAGGCGATTACGAGAAGCTCGAGCCATGGCAGATAATAATGAAACACAGAACCCAAGGTCAATGATGGACTTTGCGCAACCGGCCTTTCATGGATCGTTGTCAAGTATTACGAGGCCGACGATTCAAGCGAACAACTTTGAGATCAAGCCGGCGATCATACAAATGATACAGCACTCGGTTATGTTTGGGGGAGCGGCCACGGACGACCCAAATAATCACATCTCCAACTTTTTGGAGATTTGTGACACTTTCAAACATAATGGCGTCTCCGACGACGCCATCAGGTTAAGACTTTTCCCCTTTTCATTACGAGACAAAGCTAAGGCATGGTTGAATTCACTACTTGTAGGTTCTATAACAACATGGGAGGGGATGACGAAGGCGTTTTTATCAAAGTACTTTCCCCCTTCCAAGACGGCGAAGATGCGGAACGATATCACAACTTTTGGGCAGTTTGACCCCGAGACATTATATGAAGCGTGGGATCGTTTTAAGGAATTGTTGAGGAGATGCCCACACCATGGTCTACCCATTTGGTTGCAGGTACAAACCTTCTATAACGGTTTATTTTCTTCTAACCGTTCAATGATTGATGCAGCATCTGGGGGATCAATAATGAGAAAGACGCCGGAAGAAGCATATAGCTTGTTGGAGGAAATGGCGTGCAACAGTTACCAGTGGCAGTCAGAGAGGAGCACGCCACAGAAACCAATGGGAGTCCATCAAGTGGACGAGATCACTGCTCTTTCGGCTCAATTAGAAGCCATGAACCGGAAGATAGACAACATGGGAGCGGCAGCAATGCAAGCCCAAGCTATCTTCTGTGAGCTGTGTGGAGGCGGACAGGCCACCCAACAGTCTGTACTCAAACTCATACAACCCGGGGTGGAGGAATCATAACAATTTTAGGTGGTCCAACAAAGGGAAAGTGTTAAATCCACAGCTACAACCGGGATGATCAAATAAACTGAGTATGGAAGAGTTAATAGCCAAGTTCATAGCATCAACTGAATCCAGGATGACAACCCAGGATGCATCAATAAAGAATTTGGAAGTGCAAGTGGGTAAGCTCGCATCATTAATTTCAGGACAAACGCAGGGCACAATCTCAATTGGAACAGTGAAGAATCAAAACGAGCAAGCAAAGGCCATTGAGTTAAGAAGTGGAAAAGAGCTAAGAACGCAAGCTGAAGCTGAAGAGAGTCATGGAGAGACATCCGAAGGCAAGGATATGACTGAGAAAAAGGCAACAGAGAAAGGTAAGAATTCTAACACTACACCGATCACACACATTGATAGGATAGTAATTCAGCCCCCATTTCCCGCAGCATTGAAAAAGGCTAAGATGGACGCAGAATTTGGTAAATTTCTTGAAGTTTTTAAGAAACTGCATATTAATATTCCATTTGTTGATGCTTTACTTCAAATGCCTAGTTATGCTAAGTTTTTGAAGGAAATCTTGTCGAATAAGCGAAAGTTGGGCGATTATGAGACGGTAAGTTTGACGGAGGAGTGCTCAGCAATTGTGCAAAATAAAATGCCTCCAAAGTTGAAAGACCCAGGGAGTTTTACTATACCGTGCACTATAGGATCAGTATCTTTTACAAAGTCATTATGTGATTTGGGTGCTAGTATAAATTTAATGCCATTTTCTATTTTCAGGAAGTTGGGGCTAGGAGAGCCAAAACCTACTAAGGTTTCACTACAATTAGCAGATCGATCCATCACATACCCCAGGGGTATCATTGAAGACGTTTTAGTCAAAGTGGATAAATTCATCTTTCCCGTTGATTTTCTGGTACTTGATATGGAAGCAGATTCAGAGACACCACTGATTTTGGGTCGACCATTCTTAGCAACGGGAAAAGCAATAATCGATGTGCAACAAGGGAAGTTGGTCCTCCGAGTAGAGGAGGATCAAGTTACTTTTAATGTTTTCAAAGCACTTAAACATCCACACGATGAACACATGTGTTTCAGTATAGATATTATTGATATTCTAACAGATGATTTGTTGCAAGATACATTCAAGGGTAACATGGAAGCATGCCTAGTGGAAGCTGATGAGCAACACTGCAAGGAAGACATTGAGAGTATAGCTTTTATGAACAACACCAGTCCATACATGAAGCGAGCCACTGAGAATCTGGGAGAGTTGGGAAAAAGAGATATTAAACCTCAAAAGCCATCAATTGAAGAGTCACCTAACCTTGAGCTCAAACCTCTTCCATCACATCTCAAGTATATTTTCTTAGATGCTGAAAGATCTTTACCAATCATTATTTCTTCGTCTTTGACAGGTGATAATGAGGAAAAGCTTCTGAAAGTCCTTCAGGAGCACAAGAAAGCATTTGGATGGAAGATATCAGATATCAAAGGAATTAGCCCATCGGTCTGCATGCATAAAATTCTTATGGAAGACACATTCAAGGCCGTGGTTCAACCTCAACGTCGTCTTAATCCAAAAATGCAAGAGGTAGTCAAAGCTGAGGTGATTAAGCTTATGGACGCAGGTATTATCTATCCTATTTCTGATAGCTCATGGGTAAGTCCTATTCAATGTGTACCAAAGAAGGGAGGTATTATTGTTGTCCCTAATGAGAATAATGAGTTAATACCCACAAGAACAGTCACAGGGTGGAGAGTGTGTATTGATTATAGGAGGTTAAATGATTCCACTCGTAAAGACCATTTCCCCCTTCCCTTCATTGATCAGATGGTAGAAAGGTTAGCAGGGTATGATTTTTATTGCTTTCTAGATGGATATTCGGGATATAACCAAATTGCTATTACGCCTGAGGATCAAGAGAAGACCACCTTCACTTGTCCTTATGGCACATTTGCATTCCGACGAATGCCATTTGGATTATGTAATGCACCTGCTACCTTTCAAAGATGTATGGTGGCCATATTTCATGACATGATAGAGAAGTTCCTAGAAGTATTCATGGATGATTTTTCTGTATTTGGTTCTTCTTTTGATATATGTTTAGCTAACTTGAATTTGGTGTTGGCAAGGTGTGAAGAGACAAATCTTGTACTAAATTGGGAGAAGTGTCACTTTATGGTCCAAGAAGGAATAGTCTTGGGACACAAGATATCTGAAAAGGGTATTGAAGTTGATCGGGCTAAAATTCAAGTGATACAACAATTACCACCGCCGACAACAGTGAAAGGAATCCGAAGTTTTTTAGGACATGCAGGATTTTATCGACGTTTCATTAAGGACTTTTCAAAAATTTCTAAACCTTTATCTCATTTGTTAACTAAAGATGCATCTTATGAATTCAATTCTGATTGTATGCAGGCGTTCGAGACACTCAAAGAGAAATTGGTAACTACACCGGTATTGGTTGCACCTGATTGGGAGTTACCTTTTGAACTAATGTGTGACGCCAGTGACACTGCGGTAGGAGCAGTCTTCGGTCAAAGGAGGAACAAGGTATTTCATACAATTTACTATGCTAGTCGCACTTTGAATGAAGCACAACTTAACTATGCCACCACTGAAAAAGAGCTTCTAGCCATAGTTTTTGCTTTTGATAAGTTTCACTCCTACCTATGTCTTGCTAAAGTTATTGTGTACACTGACCACGCTGCACTTAAATACTTACTTGCAAAGAAAGATGCCAAACCACGCTTGATTAGGTGGATTTTATTATTGCAAGAATTTGACTTAGAGATAAGAGATAAGAAAGGTGTTGAAAATGTAGTTGCAGATCATTTATCGCGAATTGAGAACATGACTGATACAAGTGACACTGAGGTAGTTGAGATTAATGAGAATTTCCCTGATGAGCAATTGTTTAGTGCTGAATTGTTACCTTGGTATGCACAGTATGCAAACTATATTGTTAGTGGTATCCTCCCACAAAATCTGACTTTTTATCAAAAGAAAAAATTCTTTTCTGAGGTTAAACATCTTTTGTGGGAGGAACCATACTTGTTTAAAGTCTGTGCAGACAACATCATAAGGCGTTGTGTCCCCAAGGAGGAGATACAGGATATTTTGCAGAAATGTCATGATGGGGATGCTGGTGGGCATTTTGGAGCTACCAAAACAGCGGCTAAGGTACTTGCTTCTGGATTTTATTGGCCAACGCTGTATAAGGATACATTCAGGTATGTCTCTTCATGTGATAGATGTCAGAGGGTCGGTAATATTTCTAGGAGGAATGAATTACCATTGATCAATATGCTTGAATGTGAAATTTTTGATGTGTGGGGAATAGATTTCATGGGACCTTTCCCAAGCTCTTGTTCAAATAAATACATACTTGTTGCAGTAGATTATGTGTCAAAGTGGGTAGAGGCGGAAGCTTTGCGCACTAATGATGCTCGAGTGGTTGTACAATTTTTGAAAAGAAAATTTTTTACTCGTTTTGGCACCCCTCGAGCAATCATTAGTGATGGTGGCACCCATTTTCGTAACAAACAATTTGAAAAACTTTTGAGTAAATATGGTGTCACCCACAAAGTGTCTTTCACCTTATCATCCACAAACCAGTGGGCAAGTAGAGGTTTCAAATCGAGAGTTGAAGAGGATCTTAGAAAAGACAGTGACTCTAAGCCGAAAGGATTGGTCCTTACGCTTAGATGATGCACTATAGGCTTATAGAACTGCTTTTAAGACACCCATTGGCACATCACCTTATAAGTTGGTATTTGGTAAGGCATGTCACCTCCCTGTTGAACTTGAACATAAAGAATATTGGGCTATTAAATGGTTGAACTTTGACTGTCAGGCTGTAGGTGAGAAGCGTCTTCTACAATTGAATGAGATGGAAGAATTTCGAAATCAAGCATATGAGAATGCCAAGATTTACAAAGAGAAAACTAAGAAGTGGAATGATTCACGTATACAACAAAGGGAATTCAAGGTAGGGGATGTTGTACTCTTGTTCAACTCCAGATTGCGACTCTTCCCAGGCAAACTACGCTCTCGTTGGTCCGGGCCATTCACCATTGCAAAGATCTATCCCTCTGGTGCAATTGAAGTTACTGATCCTAGCAGGGGAACATTTACAGTGAATGGGCAATGCTTAAAGCATTACCACATGAGCAATGAAGTCCAAACGGTTACCTCTATAGTTTATCTTGACGACTAAGAGAGAGGAGATGACAATCCAGCTTGGGACGATAAATCAAGAACTCTTTCTTACTCCCTTTGTTTCTTTTTCTTTAGTTTAGTTTTATTGATTTTGTTATTTTGTTTACTTTTGTTTTGTAGCATGAATCCATGTGTGCTGAGGAGCACCACTACCCAGTTCCCCCTCCAGAGCATGATGAGGACGACGATTAGTGACGATCGTCGTCATGGTATGTGTCTTTGCCTGTGCATTCATTTTTCTTGTTCATTGAGGGCAATTCACATGCTAAGTTTTGGGGGGGGGGGGGGGGGTTTGAGTATTTGTATATATCTTGCTTTTACACATATTGCTACTTGTCTTGTTACCCTACCTTGCATGACTGCATGATTTTGTGACTGATTCATCCTTGAGCATTACCAACAAAAATTTTTTTTTATTGATTGAGTTATTCTTGAGAATTGATGAGTTGGAATTGCAACGGTAATACATGATGAAATTAATCCTCATCTAGATAGGAGTCATGTAAATGTTTAACTTGTTTGTATATATCCTTTGTTAACTATATGTCAAAACTGAGGAATAATTTGAGCACTTATTGAGTCATGATTGAGTGAAGTATGTATTGATTAAATTGAAAATTTGTGTTAACTATGATGAGTCTTGAGTATCTTAGATAACTCTATAGTTTAGTTGAAAGCACTTTGAGGCGAAATTTATAATTAGGAACTAGACTTGGAGATGATTTAGGCGAACTTTGGACCGTTTGAGCCTTTCAAGGTTACCTATTATACATTATTCTTTAGTATCCCCTTTTGAACCTTATTGAAAAAGAATGGTATATGCATTGCATATGATTAGACCCCCATTCAACATTCTTGACAACCTCATTATACCTACCTTGGATTGAGCCTAAAAGAAAATTTTTACCCACCCCTAAGGGAGTATAATGAATCTCATTCATTGCATTAAATTGTTATATTTTGATAAGTTCATTGTGAAAGAAATGAAATGAACAAAAGAATGAGCAAAGAAAAAGAAAAGATGTAGAGAAAAATCCTTGAAAAGAAAATTTAAATAAGACCCAAAGTGGCCAAGGCTAGAAAATGTGAAGAGAAGCTCACTGATTATGTGAGAAGATTTTGAACTGAATCTGTTATACTCTCTTCTTTGCTTCTATCCTACCTTTTCTTTGGATCCGACACCAAAAGGCCTACGTTATAAGCTTTTAAGACTTTTTGATCCAAGTCTAGGGAATAATTACATTAGTGGAGAAGTGCTGGATAGTAAATTTGTAGAGTAATTCAAAGTAATCTTGACTAGGAGTTGATATGGCACATGTTGATCTTAAAGATATGTATGTAACTCATGTTTGACAATAGCACACACGCACATTCCGATGTTGCGATGTATTGTTTAACTTAGGAGAAATTGCTTCTTGTTAAGTGTTGAATGACTTCTATTGACGTGTAAGTAGGATTTCTGAGTTTTTACGTATGTTGTAAAGATGATTCATGCTTAGTATCGAGTTTTACTTTTCTTTTTGAGCTTATTGCTTGCTCGAGGACGATCAAGTCTAAGTTTGGGGGAGTTGATAGGCTTAGATTTTAAGTGTTTTTAACGGTAATTTCTTCCCATTTTCCGTACTTTTTCCTGGATGATATTATGCTTTTTGGTGTTTATTCGTTTGTTTCAGGAAATTAGATCGGAAGTGGAAGAAATGAACTAATTTGAAGATAACGGGCGAAATCGAGGCGAGAAAGAGTTGAATGAAGGAAGTGAGATTTTCGGAATCTCGATCGATCGAGCCAGACAGTGCGCTGAGAAGAAAAGAATTTCAAGGCGATCGGTGGAAAATCTCGATCGATCGAGCGAGGCAGTAACTTCAGAGCTGATTTTTTCAAAGTCTCGATCGATCGGTAGAAAATCTCGATCGATCGAGCGAGGCAGTGAGTTTCAAAGGCTGGCATGAACAGTGCACCGATCGATCGGACGCAAATCTCAATCGATCGAGACGCAAATCCGGGAAAATCTTATCTTCCATTTTTGAAATGATTTTTGAGGTATAAAAGGATAAAATCACTTCCAAATCAGGGGAGAGGATACCAGACGTGAATTAGGTCAAGAAGAAGCAGCCTAGCCGCCGCCTAACGCCGCCAAAGGAGATTTAATCTCCGTTCTTCGTCCAAAGTCGAGCCAATCCATTCCGGAGTGCAAGGAAGGAACAAGAGAAGAAATCACGGTGCAACGCACGGATTCATCCACCGTTTATCGTATTTCTAAACTTTAATTTATTTGATTTTCAATTCCATTTGATGTTTTTGAGGTCGAGAGACAATAAAACTCTTATGTATTTGATTTGATTTAAATCTAGTTTATTTTATTCAAGTTTAGTTTCATCGTGTTTGATTATTGATTCAATTGTGTTTGAGCGCATTGATTGTTATTGTTCATAAATTAATTGTTTGTGTAGATCAAAGTCTAGCTAGCTTTGATTGAATTTGAGAGTTATAACCGAGATCGAGAGATAACGTTGTAACACGCTCCATTAATTTATGATGTATGTTACGATTGAGATCGAGAGATGATATCGCATACGTGAGAACTTGGAATCGAGAGATTTAGAGTTATAAGGTTTCGATAATTTATTCAACTTTGAATTAGTAAATAGGTGCACGAGAGTGACTTATTAATTTATTGTTAGTTTCTTTACAGCTCGAGAGAGTGTATCGAATAATAGAGAAAACCTTTCACCTTTAAAATCAATTGGTTGATATTTTGAAAATTTAGTGAATCATTAAAGATAACATAGTTGAACGACAAGCTTGGTAAAGTTCTCGAGTGACTTGCCTTCGCATATCCGGAACCATTCATCTTTTTGTTTCTTGTTTAATTTTTGGTCTTTAGTTTAATTTAGTTTTGGTAAATCAACTCTGTTAATCGTAGGCTAAATATAATTTTATTAATCTTATTTGGTACTTATACGTTAGTCCCTGTGGATTCGACATCCCGTACTTAATTTTTCACTATACTAAAACTTGACAACCGTGCACTTGCGGTAGAATCGCTTCACACTATTCTTTGAAATATCTTTTGTTTAAAAATAAAGCGGTCACATAACTTGTGTATAACGGTGTATGTAAATTACATGCATCGCTAGACTCATGTAATGCATGTGACTCATACTGTGCATGTAAAATTGACTCATGCGGCGTATGTAAAAATTATTAGTGTGGTTATGTAATTTACTCATGCGGTGCATGTAAAAGTTACTCATGCTTTGTATATAAAAATTATATTTTAAGTGCACCACTTATGTCTAGCAGTGCATGTAAATTACATGCACCGCTAGACTCATGTAATGCATGTGACTCAAACGGCGCATGCAAAATTGACTCATATGGTGCATGTAAAAATTAATTATGTGGTGCATGCAAATTACTCATGTGATGCATGTAAAAAAATTATTCATACGGTGCGTGCAAAATTACTCATGCGATGCATGTAAAATTATATTTTAAGTGCATTATACTTATGTCTAGCGGTGCATATAAATTACATGCACTTACATGTACCACTAGACTCATGTAATATATGTGACTTATACGATACATGTAAAATTGACTAATGCATTATATAATTAATAATGCGATGTATATAAAAACTAATCATAAAGTGCATATAAAATTGATTTATATAGTGCATGTAAAAAAATAAATTGCATACTGACATAAAATTCGGCTTGTCATTTTGAACCACACAGTAATGTAAAGAAAAGTCAAACTTGACAGGCCCTGTATAAATCTGAATCTAACATCACTTCTCCATTTCTGCACTGAATCTTCTCTGTACTTTCCTGCCCCATTCTCTCTTGCTCTTCCCGTGGCTGTCACGCCGAAACATGGCATCCCTAAGCTGCTCAGCGGAGCAACTAGCGCCTTTATCCGGCGCCAACGTCAAATTATACGCACGCATACATAATAATGCGGTGTATATTGTTTTGATAAGTGATGTTAGTTTGATCATTATATTTAAAAATAGATTTAGTCGAAAGAATTTTTTTTTTGGTGACTCGATCGAAATTTTTTGTAACTAATACCTGGAATTTTCCCTAAATTTTTATGAGATAAACTCATTTATAGGTGCACTAAGCCGAACCCTAATATATAATTATTTCTATAAAATTGCAAGCAGCCACTTTGGTCACTATAAGAGTTCTATAAAAGGGAAAATTTTGATGGCACCTCAAAGTCCGCTTTGATATTGGAAAAGGACGTGGAGCTTGATATCTCTTTCAAAGGCACTGTCAGACAATCAAAAGGTAAGGAAAATAGACTAAGTGTTTGTAAAGATCAAGATATATAAATATGTATCTATATATTTGTTTGTATATTGGTGTTTATAAGATCGGTGTATAGAAGTATAACCGGTTCCATTAATTTCATGTGTACAGCTAGAGGAAAAATGTCAACATAGGTGGATTAGAAGATCCGTAGACATCAGATTTTCAGTAAAATTATGTAAAAACTTTATTTAATTTTTGTTGGTCAAAACTTTTCACTATCTGATTAAGAATGAGGTTAATACATTCGGAATGCTGATTCAAACTTGGTGTGTGATATTGGTGATGTCTAAGTTATGTAGAGAATTATTTGGTTAATACACGCTGAGTTGCTGGTAGGGGTGCTTAAAGGGCGGGGTCAATCTGGACCCGGCCCAAACCGGATCGGTTAGTCTGGTCCGAAACCGGAACCGGACTAACCGGTCCCGAACCGGTTTGATACCGGACCGGATCGGTTCTACCGTTCCGGATCCGGTATCTTATCGGTTCCGGACCAAACGGATCCGGTTCCGGATTGAAACAGAACCGGATCCGGTTCCGGATTGAAACAGAACCGGATCCGTTTTTTTTAAAAAAAAAAAATTCCCGATAAATCCCTTCGTTTTTTCCTTTTAAAAAAGAAAAAAAGAAAAATACGGTTCCCGCTTGGAACCGGTCCAACTCGGAACCGGACCCGATCCCCTTACCGGATCGGACCGATTCCGTCCTTAACGGACCCGAAATCGGCCGGTTCCGGTCCGGACCGGACCGGGTCAAGCCAATAAGCACCCCTAGTTGCTGGTAATTTTATATAACATAGTTGGGTCAGTGACGATTTACGTCAATGGTATTGCTAGTAAGTATTTTGGCCCCCTATGGTTTTCAAATAAGCGTTTTACTCCAAGTTTACAAAACATAGCACACTGCTCCCTTATATAGATGGAGTGTTTTGCACTTATTTACAAACCACATGAGTATAAATAGTCTATTTTCAAAGAACATGAGTGTAAACTGCTTATTGGAAAAACTACGGGGTTCATTGCAAAAAAATCCAACATTCAAAAACAAAAAATTAATTTTCCAACAAAGCATCTTCAACTTGAAATGTTCTTGACTATCCTATGGGGTAGTGTTTATGTGGGTATATCCAACCATCCAACATGTGGTATATTCCCAATGTTGGATATGAATATACCCCATGTATGATTGGATCTATCCCATGGGATAGCAAAGAACAAATTAAAATATATATACGGTGAATATTATACGTGAAAGGTTAATGAATTACTTATAATTTACCTTCAAGAAACATGAGAATTTATAGATGAAAAAATCCATAATTTTCGTATAAAACCATGATAGCCTTAAATCTTATTATTTTCTTGTCCAGCAAGTTTTACTGGATTTATTGAGATTTTTATAGTATTAGATTTGATATGATACATCGTTTAGAAAGATACAAATCTAATTAAAGGTCCGCATGATGACTGTTAGGACTGAGATTTTCGAGATATATACTCTCCGACATAAATGGAATCCTTGTAAATTAAACATTGAATATTGCCATCATGGGATGAGATGATATTCTCACAGGGGTCGGGAGCTCAGAAAACCAACCCTATCCCTTGATTGCCTTGTTTTGATCTCGAGATCATGGGTTCGAGTGTTATGGTCGCATAAGGTGATTATTAAGCCGAGGACATGTATATCTCGGTCATCAAAGATCGGCATATTTTCATATTAAATTTATATCATATAAAAATGACAATAAAACTAACTACAATCTTCATATTATATAAATTTATATAAATTGGATTTATATTGCATTATTCTTAAATCTTAATAGATATGGTCCATCAAAAGTAATAATAGTGGTACTTTTTTCTAGGCTGGTGATACCGACCAACTTATTAAAAACATGTAGCTTTCTTGACCGAAGGAATGGCGGCAATACCCACAAATGATGGGTATACATGTAATTCATAGAACAGTTAGTAAAATAGCATTTATTAATTCTTCGATTGGTTGTTTGAAACGTTTGAAAAAAGAGTACCAAAATGCGTGCCGTTTCCATATTTTTCTAGAACCTCAGTTTTTTTCTTCCATTATTTAAATTCCCCGCAAGCACATCTCCAGGAATTCTCAAACCCAGATTTCTCCAAAAAAGGTATGGTTGATATTCCCTTTTGTCGGATCATCGGATCATCACCAAAACCTGGAAAAAAATCCAATGGAACTTGATAAGATTTCGAAACACGATCTCGTATGTTCTCGGGTTTTCCTGTTCGGATTCTATTGCTGGGGCTGGGAATTCCTCACCGCCCTCTTGCTCTTTAGTTGTTAATTATTAATTGTAAAAAACCCCGTCAAAGTTTCTTCGATTCTTAGGAGTTTTTTTTTTAAAGCTTGGGTCTGAATCATCAATGGCGCAGAGGTCGATTCCGGCGCCGTTCTTGACGAAGACCTATGATCTGGTGGATGATCCGGAGTCAAACGATGTGATCTCGTGGAACGAGAGTGGAACGACGTTTGTTGTCTGGAAAACAGCGGAATTTGGGAAGGATTTGTTGCCGAATTACTTCAAGCACAATAATTTCTCCAGCTTTGTTCGCCAACTCAATACATATGTAAGTTCCTGATGATCAGATGTTGAATTAATTGATTTTTTGTCTCATTTTTCAGCTAATTTATATGTAAAATTAAAATGAAATTTGGATTTTTTTAAATAAAAAATATTATATTGAATCTTATATAAAAAAGAAAAAGGTTTTTCCCTTGCTTTTAATATATATTTCTCTCAAATTTACTAACCAAATATAATTCAATAAAAATTATTTTTAATTAAAATAATTCGATATAAATATTTTTAACAAATTTAATTTCATAAATTTAATTTTTAAAAGTGATCTCATAAATAATTAATAGAGTGTTTTGAATTTTTTGATTAAAACATTGGATTATTATTAATTAAACACAAAATCTGGGCCATTTTTTTTTATTAAAAATGATTTTTAATAATATTATAAATATTCATATTCTATAATACCATTTTTTAAAGTAATCCGAATTTTTATTTAAAAATTTGTTTATGGGAAATCTACCGAAAATTTCTTGATCGAATTCGAACTTATTGCTGCAGGGTTTTCGGAAAACTGTTCCAGACAAATGGGAATTTGCCAACGAAAACTTCAAGCGAGGAGAGAAAGAGCTCTTAACCGGAATCCACCGCCGGAAAATAGCATCTTCACAAAACCCACCCGGCGTCAAGGCTATGGCTTCACCATCAATCTCCGGGGAAGATTTAGGATCAACCTCAACTTCATCTCCAAACTCCAAGAATCCCAGCTCTTTGGGGACACAGGCTTCGGCGCAGCTTGCGGCTGATTTATCAGACGTGAATGAAAAGCTAAGAAAAGACAATCAAACGTTGAGTTCAGAGCTGACACAGAGTAAGAGACAGTGTGATGAACTGACTGCTTATTTGACTAGGCGCCTGAATGTGTCGCCGGAACGAATCCAACGCATTAAGAAGCTTGGGTCCGGGGCTGCATCCGGATGCGGCGCTGGAGACGGTGGCATGGTGGGTGGCCAAAGTTTAGATAGTGATGATGACGAAGATGAGAATAGTGTGAAACTGTTCGGGGTAGTTTTGAAAACAAAGAGGGGTCGTGAGGATAATATCGATGTTCGAGGACCGCAAAGGAAAGAAATGAAAAAGTATAGTTCCTAGCCCCTGGGTGAAGATTTCAGCATCACCCGATGGATGAATTCAATTTAGTATAACAGAAATTTCATAGATTCAATAAGTTTTATTTGGATATGCAAAGTTTACGTAAATGCACTTTACGTTTATCCAAATCAATTTTAGATCATCGGATATCGTATTAGGGTCATTTTCCAAAGAATAGCAGGAATGTTTGTAATTGACCACTTATTTTGTGACACGTGTTATTTGCTAAATGAAGGCGATAGTTTTTCAAATTTGGGTTGGGTAATAAAGTAATTATCTTAACCATAATTTTGATAGGTTAATATCTTTTTTTTTATTTGAATTTGGATAAATTGTTTGAAAATTTTAAGTTTGAGTTAATTATAAATTATATTATGATTATTAATATGATAAGACATAAGAAATAATGACATAAACAATGACGAATAAATAATAATATGTTTAATATTGAGATTCTAAATATGTTTAGAAGATGAATTTATTTTTTGCCCTTTAATTATTATTAATAATATAGTATAATAAAATTTTGATGGTAAGTATGATAGAATGATGGATTATAATTTTATACTTGTGATTATTTAAATTTAATTTTTTATATAATTAATTAATTCTATAAAAATGAAATCTAAAAAAAAAAATTGATGTAAATGAGAGAAATATAGAATTTTGTGTTGTGTTAACAAGGGTAAGTATATAATTGTTCTTCTTCCCGCCTCACATGATTAATTATCCCACCTGTAATTAGGATTTTTTATTATAATCCTTGGATTATGTTGAACATTATGAAGTAAAAATGGGAAGAGCTGGGATTAATTAACTCATCCCGTATATTATCAGGCCTAGTTTTACATGTATATAAAACTATGAAACAATTGATAATTCAGTGGTGTTAGCAGATAAAATTTAAATAATATTTTTTTATGAAAAAATGTAATATTTTTAATTATTTGTAAATGTTTAATTCAAAATTTTCTTTTTAAAAAATAAACAGCTAAAAATGTAACTAGAATGGAAATATATCTTATATAATTTTTATGTTGAATAGAGGGTAGAAGTTTGTTGCCTTCTTGTCTATTGTAAAAGGCATGGTAGAAGGCTAAGTTTGAACTTGAATATTTTTTTGGTATTTGATGGTGGCAAAATTGACTTTATGCTTTAGAAAGAAAAATAAATATATTGATTTTATGTGCCCAATTGTTTGAATTATATTTGCCATCAAATAGAATAATTTTAAATAGGTTACAATTCGCATACATAGTCAGATATCACATTAAACTTATTATTCGAATATTCCATTATTCTAATTTAAGGCAATAAGAAGACGGCCATCGATAGACTAATGAGAGATGGATGTTGCGCCTATTGGGGTAGCAGTGAGCTACCTGTTTATTATCTATCGTTGATATTATATTACTAATAAATTTGATTTATTTTGGTTTAATACGCTGATTAGCAAATCCAGTTCAAATATAAGATAATAAACATTTGACCGAGTTATTTTACACTCTAATTTGTGTTATTCACACTTCACTTAATGATATTTATTCACAAAGCGTAGTGTATATTACATTAAAGAGAGTAACGATGGTCTCGTATAATCACTCCATCATAGTCAAATATTTTTTTTTGATATATGATATGATCTACTTTTTAATTTGACCAAGGGGAAGAACGAAAGATATATTATTTGAAGTTATACACAAAGATATGAAGTTTAAATGGGTTAATGTGGATATTCTGATCGAAAAAAACTTTTGGAGAAGAATGACGCATATGCATTATGCACTTCCTTACTTGATTCTTTCTATGGTTCATGTAGCATATCACAATCCTTTGAGATTAAATGATTTTTTGTTGTTGTTGTTGTATGATTTACTTTTAATTTATTTTCCAATTTAACATTCAAACATCTAATAGAAATAAAGATCAAAGAATGTTGAAAATTGGAGAAAAAAATCATAATCTAAAATGAAAGTTGATGTAATAGGATGAATCAATTTCTTCGGTTCAATCTCAAACGAGCATCGAACGAGGAGAATCCCGAAGAAAGAGAATCCCAAACAAGAAAAATCCCGAACAAGAAGAATCTTGCTTGGCCTACTGGTCAAAGTGTAGCGAGAAACCCGGGCGTAACTGACAAATCACCTGGTGCGGACGAACGTGCAATAACGTGGGCGAATTTCTCGGACACGTCTTGAACAAATAACGCCACGACCAGAGGAGATAATGGTCCGGATTTTGCACACATTAATTGTCAAAATCACTACTATAAATACATCATGTTGGTCTCAGTTTAAGGGTTGAACTTTCTAGGCAAGAAAAAACTCCGTAGAGAGCATATTATATTAGCCTGTTCGGTCTTTTACTCTTATGTTTTTTTTGAAAATTCTTATTTTGAGTCTAAGTCCTGTAAATCCATACAAATTCATCCTGAACATTTATACTGGACTAGGTCCCATGGTTTTCCTTCAATTCGAAGGTTTTTCAAGTAAAAATTGTTGTGTCTTTCATTTATTTTCTGCAACACACCTATTATACCGAACACAGAAAATAACGGATCACATCATTGGCGCCGTCTGTGGGAAAATCAAGCTAAGACGTTGAAGAAGAAGAATTTGTACAGTTTAAGGGTCGCGGACAGAGTTCAAGGGGGTATATCCCAAACCCCCTTCATATTCGTCCCCATTACGTGAGAAGAGGAAGATGACCTGTAATCAGCCCAAAACGTTCCTCAAGCTAATCCCCAAGCATTTCCCACTATGGGAATGCCAATGGAACAATTTACTGAGGCTATTGCAAAAACTGTAGGGGAGGTCATGAAGCAATTTATGACCCCCGTCACAGCAAGGAAGAACAAGTAAAGAAGAAGATCTAGCTTCTTCAGAAGAACAGGAAGAGGATACTAGGAAGGTTGATGATCTCTCCAGTCAAATAGGAGAGAAACGCAACAGAACTCTGCGTAATCAGATGGATGATCTGAAAGATGAGTTGCAGCAGCTGCGCAACAAGATGGAGGGGCACATCTACTCGGTATGGAGGAGCACACCGTTTTCTCCTGAGGTTCTCGATGATCCATTGTCATTTATTTTCCGAACCTTAAATGTGGAAAATTATGGTGGCAGTGCAGATCCTGAGGAGTATTTATCACTATTTGAGAACGCTTCACTCATTCACCAACTTACAGATGGGGTGAAGTGTAGGGTTTTTCTGACTACCCTAGCAGAGCAACTCAATCCTGGTTCAATCAATGGCGACCAGGGATCATAGATACATTCCCAAAGTTTAGCTCATTGTTCTTACATCAATTCGCGAGCAGCAGAAGTTGCAAAGAACAGCCCTCAGCTTGTTCAGGCTTAAACAACTGGAAAAAGAATCTCTTCGGGACTTCTTGAAAAGATTCAATCAAGCATGCCTCGACATTCCTCACATCACATCGGAGATACTCATCAGAACCTTTACTCAAGGGTTACGAGAAAGAGATCTGTTTAGATCACTAGCCAAAAAACCACCATCTGATTACGGCGAGTTGCTGGGAAGGGCTTCTAAGTATATCAACTTGGAAGAATCCAGAAGATGAAGCAAAGAAAAGATGTGAAACCTGGAAATGAGCCAAGCCGGAGGGATAAACACTTGGAACATCCGAAATGGAGTTTCGAGCAATACCACTCGATGAGACCTCCCAGAGAAGTGGCTATGAATCAAAGAGGGCTGAAGAGAGGTATCTTTCCGAGGAAGATGAGCAAACACATCTTGGGGAAGGCAGGAACCCAATAATGGACCAATTTTCAATAATCCTCTCCCCTTGAATAATGCAAATTTTGGAAGAGGAGCACCCAAGTAGTACCATGGGCACTCAGAGAAGAGAGGCAGGAAGAGAATGACGTCCAAGCGGTAGGCGAACTCGCCCCAGTCAACATTACAAACCGAGGGATCATACATATGATTTCTAGAGGAGTGTCAGGAGGAGATTCCAACCGAGCAAGAAAGAGCTATGCTCGAAAATTGCAGGTTATGTCAATCACACCAGAGAAAGCCCCAGCAGGGTCGTCCATCGCCTTTGGACCCGAGGATTTACAAGGGGTGCAAGTTCCCCATGATAAGCACTAGTTATATTTGCCACAGTAGCCAACTATAACATGTTAATAATTTTTATTGACACTGCAAGCTCGGCCGACGTGCTTTTCTTAATTACGTTGTCCCAAATGGAGTTGGGAAGTATTCCCATGCAAATGGTAAATACTTCTTTGCATGGATTTACTGGAGAAGTCGTAAGTCCGATAAGTCAAGTTTCATTGCTAGTCACGATGGGAGAAGAACTGAGGACGAAGATAAAGATGATTAATTTTCTGGTGGTGGACACCCATTCTTCATATAATATAATTTTGGACCGACCAGCCCTGAGTGCATTTCAAGCAATGGCATCAACCTATCATTTGATGATGAAATTCCCTATGGGTAAGGGGTCGGACAAGTTTGAGGAAATCAAAGTTCCTCGAGGAAATCAAAGTACCTCGAGGAAGTGTTATGTTCAGGAGTTGAAGCATGAATTTTTTTTTTAAAAAGAGGATGAGAACCTAGGGGCCCGTGGTAAAAGAAGAAGAGAGGAGGATGGGATGACCGAGGAGAGAGTAGCCCCAATTGAGGAGTTTCTCACTATTTAATTGGGTCACCCGACTAAAACAACAAAAGTGGGTTCCCAATTGGAACCAAAGTTGAAGGAGAATTTAATTGAATGTTTGAACAGAAACGTGGATGTGTTCTCATGAAGTACCACCGACTTGACTGGAGTATCATCGGAGGTCATCGAACATCACCTCAATCTTGAGCCTGATGCTCAGGCCATTAAGCAGAAGAGAAGACATTTCGGACCCGAGAAAGATGCCATCATTGCTCAGCAGGTGATTGCTGAAAGCTGGCCACATTAGGGAAATCAGTTTCTCAACATGCCTCTCGAATGTGGTTCTTGTGCCAAAATCAGGAGACAAATGGCGGATGTGTGTAGATTCTCGAGATGTGAACAAGACATATCCCAAAGATTGCTATTCCTTTTTGAAGATTGATCAACTAGTAGACTTTATCGCCAAACATGAACTACTATGCCTGATGGATGCGTACCAGGGATATCATAAGATCCCTTTGGCCCAAGAAGATCAACCTAAAGTCAGCTTTGCCAGGGCAGGGAACTTCTTGTTATGTGGTTATGCCTCAAACAATGAAACTGAATTAGAGTCTCTCATTTCGGGGTTCTTAATAGCACTTGACACGGGGGTTCAGAAGGTAGCAATGTTTATGGACTCCATTTCGTGGTCAACAAGTGAATGGTGGGTATAAGGTGAAGGACGAAAAGTTGAGGAAATATGTTGAAACTGCTCGGGCACTGATGAGTAAGTTTCAAGAAGTAAAATTGACACAAGTCCCCGAGAGGAGAATAACTGAGCCGATGAATTGGCTAAACTGGCTAGTTTAATTCATGAATGGGAAAACAAGAGTGCGCTGGTACAAGAGCTCTTAATCTCCCATATATCTGTCGATAGTATATAATGAGTCTTGAGCCATGCATCATGGGAGATTGGAGAGAACATATCATTAAATTTTTGAAAAGCAATGACATCCCCTCTAATTTGAGGGAAGCAGCTCGGGTGAAAAGAATGGGGAATCGGTGCATGTTGGTAGATGGAAAACTGTTCAAGAAGGGTTTCTCGGTCCCTTTTTTACATTGTGCTTCTCACCAAGAAGGAGAATACTTGTTGAAAGAAATTCATGAAGGTTGTTGTGAGAACCACCTTGGTGCAAACATGCTATACCAAAAGGCAAATCGAGCTGGATAATATTGGCCTACCATGAAAGACAGATGTCATAGACTGATCGCTTTTATTTTAAACAATTAATTCCAATGTAGCGATTTTAGACCGCAAGTGCACGGTTGTCAAGTTTTAGTATAGTAAATGAAGAACAGGTTGTCGAACCCACAGGGACTAACTGTAAGTATCAAATAAGTTGCTTTTAACTATATTTAACCTACGAAATTGAATTAATAATTAAACTACTAATTAATTAAATAAACTATTAATCCAACCAAGTCAATAAAAGTAAACGAGAAAAATCCACTATAGAAGATTATCGAGACTTTGGCTCACCAATGCAATCCCCTACAATTCTCGATTGAATATCCAAATATTTCTAAGGTGACGAGTTTTGCTAATGCATTCGTTACACTTTGGTCCAGTTATAACAAGTCTAAAATTAATGTTGCAGTAAACCACTCCAGTGTCCTTATTGCACAATTAATATCGAATAAAGATCTATGAAAACTACTAGCCTTCGATTTTTGGTAAATCTATTGCTATCACACGTGTGCTAGATTTTAGTTGGTCCGTCTCAACCTAAACCCCACGGTATAATTTATTATATCATATTGCAATATCCTATGGTCAATTCAATTGCAATAAAGTAATCATTCAAGGGTGATCAATCCCTCAAAAGCATGAAGATCAATAAATTATACGCAAAGAATTAAAGGAATTCAATCAATAAATCATCAAATCATAGGTTCATGACAAAGGATTGCCTAGCCTCGATAATTAATCTTATTTCCTCATAACAAATCAAATCAAAACAAAACTAAGAATTAAAGACAAAGAAAAACTCCCAGCGTCGACTCCGGTTGTAGATCCTCGCTTCTTCTCTTGCTTCCTTCTCGATCGTCACTTTAGTCGCCTTGTTGGAGGTGTTCCAAAATCCTAGGATGGTTGATGGATGGAGGTGGATGATGGTGATATGGAGGATGGATGGAGGCTATTCCTAGGGTGTAAAATATGATAAAAAGTCCCTAGACCTAATATATATAATGGTGAAGGAGTTTGGTAAGGTTTGGACACAAAATAACCAAGAAGGAAACAAAATCTCAAAATTTTCGGGTTTGGCGATCGATCTTCGTCAGTTGGCGATCGATCGCGGAAACATTCTGGATGGTGGCGATCGATCTTCGAAAGTTGGCGATCGATCGCGGACCTCAAATCTCCAATCTTGCGATTTGGTCCCTCCTTTACCAGATTTGCTCAGTTTGGTCCTTTTCAGCATTTTTAAGCCCATTTCATCAACTTTTATGCATTTGGACCTAGATTCCTGACATATACAAATATATACTAAAACGTGTAATATTTTCTAGGAATCACTACAAAAACACCCCTAATCATGTATCAAATTAAGTGTAAAAATCACACTTATCAACTCCCCCAAACTTAAGCTTGATCGTCTCGAGCAAGAAATAAAATCAAACAGTAGAGTTCAATATTAAAGATTCAAGTAAACCACTTCGCAGTCAATCATGTAACTCAGACATCTCACTTACAGACGAACAAGAATCAATCAGAAAGTTTAACAAGTTGTTTTTCTCTTAGATCAAGCAACACGTCGCCGACTCAGAACGTGCGTGTGTGCTATTGTCACTTTCAAGTTTCATGCAATTTCATAGATCAAATCATGCTAGTCAATGAAAAGTAAGATTATCGTTGAGCACCCCTTAGTCCTATTTTCAAACACTTCTCCACTAATGTAGTCACTCCCTAGACTTGGATCACTAGGTCTTTTTAAGCTTGTAGCGTTAGGCCTAGGTGTTTGGCTTCAAAGAAAGGATATGATAGCACAAAGAAGAGAGTATAATCATGTAAATTTCAATTTTTTAGCACAACTTGAGCTTCTCTTTTTTTTTTTGTAGCCTTGGCCACTTTGGGTCTTAATTAGATATTTTTTTTTTCAAGGCTTTATCTATCTTTTTCTTTTCTCATCGTCAATTATTTTTCAATAAGAAGCTCATCCAAATGTAGCAATTCATGTGCATATAATGAGAATCATTATACTCCCTTTAGGTAAGGATGAATTCTTTCAATTTAGGCTCATAAAGGTGGGTATAATGAGTTGCCAATGAAATTTGTTGAATGGGGGTTAATAGTATGTTAAACATACTCCATTCTTTTGCAATTAGGCTCAAAATGGGACACTAAAGATTGATATATATCATGGTAAGCTTGAAAGGCTCAAACGGTCAAAAGATCGCCTAAATCATTTCCAAGTCAAGATCATAACTATAAAATTTTGCCTCAAAGTGTCATCATCCAATAGTTTCTAAGGTACTCTAAGATGTTCAAAACAATTCATCAAGTTCACAAAGATTTTCACTACAACAAATGCAATTAACAAGATCGTGACTCATATGTGCTTAATGTATTCCTCATCTTTGACATGCTAACTCAAAACAAGATATTCACAAACAAGTTTTACAATCATCGAAACTCAAGTTGACATGCATAGTGAGATTAGTATCATCATGGAATAGAGATCACTACTATGATTCATTCTTTTTCTCAAATTTGAACTCATAAACTTTTTTTTTTAAGCTCATAATAAATAGACGATTCAAGTGTCAATTAAGCACACAACATGTGAATAAAACAAGAAAAACATGCAAGCCATTCCCCCAAACTTAAATCAAACATTGTCCTCAATGTTGAAATGAATCAAAGGGAAACAGTAAACTCCCCTGATCAAGACGATTGCATGAGGGTTGAGGATGATTGACTTTTGAAGCTCCACTGTTGTAGGGGTTCATAGCTCCAAATGAGTACCTAGCAAGAGAAGAATGCAAATAAAAAGTCGACTCGAGAGATAAAAAACAAGAACTGAAAAACAACTAACAAACTAAATTGCCAAAGGATACGCTTGGGTTGTCTCCCAAGAAGTGCTGATTTCTAGTCGTCGGCTTGACTATCAGAAGCAACCATCAAAGAGCGGTTGTCGCCCATAGTAAGTATCATATGATACAACAAATGGGTCTTCATTTAGTATGCCCTCGAGATTGGCATGATTGTAACGGTGTAAGCTCATTGCTCCAACAACATTCTTGAAGTGGTAGGTATGGGAGAATGATTCTTGAGTTGGCTTCATATCTTGGAGGATGTAGTGCGGTGAAGTTGGCATCGATGGAAAATAAGGATCCACATATGGCATAGAACATGTCTCCATCGATGGGCTCAAATCAGAATCTTCAAAAGTCTCTTCATTTTCCAATATCACACTCGACTCATCTTCACATGAGAACTCCTCGGATAACATCTCTGAAGTAGGCTCAATCTCTTTAAGAGGCTCAAGTTCCCTTGACTTTTCCACATGAGTATGATCACTCCCCCAAACTTGGTTGGTTGAGTGATCATCATCATATAACCAAACTCGATTTGTCGCCTCGTGATTGGTAGCTCTCGTCTCTTCCTCCTGGCAGCTAGTTGAAATTGTTTCCATAAGGACCGTCATTTGCTGCTCCAGGTGGCGCATAGAGTTGGATTGGCACTCCAAACTGTTCTCAGTTGATGCCATGAATCTTATTAAGGTATCCTCTAACTGAGTTGTGACGTCTGCACAACTATCTCTCCTCTCTTGGTGATGTTCAAATGGTTGGGGCATATCATTAGGGTAGTGTGGCTCCGGTGGGTATTGGTGACTCCAACCTTGTAGTGAAGGATCACAATGCCAGTGATAATCAAAGTCCGCCATATCATTGAACAGGTGCAACACACTGTCCTCATCTCTATCAATCAGGGGACTCCCAGTCACCAGTGCTTCCCCTGAATACCCACTCTCGTGTCTGTGCATCCAACCCTTTGAAGAAATATTGCAGGAGAGTATAGTTCAAAAAGTTGTGATACCGGAATGTGTTGGCCAATTCATTGAATCTTCCCCACGCTGCATAAAACAGCTCTGAATATTGTTGGGCAAATCTTGTGAAGACTTGTTGATGAAGCATCACAAGTACCTCGCAAGAAAAACAAATAAAACAATTAGAGTTTTTTTTTTTTTGAAATAAATATATACAAAGGAAAAAAATGGTTATATTACAGTCAAAGCTTCTCTTATAATATTACTAAGTTAGTCCCCGGCAACGGCGCCAAAAACTTGATCGCTTTTATTTTAAACAATTAATTCCAATGTAGCGATTTTAGACCGCAAGTGCACGGTTGTCAAGTTTTAGTATAGTAAATGAAGAACAGGTTGTCGAACCCACAGGGACTAACTGTAAGTATCAAATAAGTTGCTTTTAACTATATTTAACCTACGAAATTGAATTAATAATTAAACTACTAATTAATTAAATAAACTATTAATCCAACCAAGTCAATAAAAGTAAACGAGAAAAATCCACTAGAGAAGATTATCGAGACTTTGGCTCACCAATGCAATCCCCTACAATTCTCGATTGAATATCCAAATATTTCTAAGGTGACGAGTTTTGCTAATGCATTCGTTACACTTTGGTCCAGTTATAACAAGTCTAAAATTAATGTTGCAGTAAACCACTCCAGTGTTCTTATTGCACAATTAATATCGAATAAAGATCTATGAAAACTACTAGCCTTCGATTTTTGGTAAATCTATTGCTATCACACGTGTGCTAGATTTTACTTGGTCCGTCTCAACCTAAAACCCACGGTATAATTTATTATATCATATTGCAATATCCTATGGTCAATTCAATTGCAATAAAGTAATCATTCAAGGGTGATCAATCCCTCAAAAGCATGAAGATCAATAAATTATACGCAAAGAATTAAAGGAATTCAATCAATAAATCATCAAATCGTAGGTTCATGACAAAGGATTGCCTAGCCTCGATAATTAATCTCATTTCCTCATAATAAATCAAATCAAAACAAAACTAAGAATTAAAGACAAAGAAAAACTCCCAGCGTCGACTCCGGTTGTAGATCCTCGCTCCTTCTCTTGCTTCCTTCTCGATCGTCACTTTAGTCGCCTTGTTGGAGGTGTTCCAAAATCCTAGGATGGTTGATGGATGGAGGTGGATGATGGTGATATGGAGGATGGATGGAGGCTATTCCTAGGGTGTAAAATATGATAAAAAGTCCCTATTTTCGTCCAAGACCTAATATATATAATGGTGAAGGAGTTTGGTAAGGTTTGGACACAAAATAACCAAGAAGGAAACAAAATCTCAAAATTTTCGGGTTTGACGATCGATCTTCGTCAGTTGGCGATCGATCGCGGAAACATTCTGGATGGTGGCGATCGATCTTCGAAAGTTGGCGATCGATCGCGGACCTCAAATCTCCAATCTTGCGATTTGGTCCCTCCTTTACCAGATTTGCTCAGTTTGGTCCTTTTCAGCATTTTTAAGCCCATTTCATCAACTTTTATGCATTTGGACCTAGATTCCTGACATATACAAATATATACTAAAACGTGTAATATTTTCTAGGAATCACTACAAAAACACCCCTAATCATGTATCAAATTAAGTGTAAAATCACACTTATCATAGACATCGTCAGAAAATGCAATAATTTGCCAGAAGCATGCCAATTTATTCATGTACCAGCAGAACTTCTTAGTAACAGCATCACTTTTTGTCCCTTTGATCGATGGAGAATGGATATTGTGGGACCTTTTCCCCTAGCAACTGGACAAATGAAGCTTCTTTTAGTCGCGGTTGAATACTTCACCAAGTGGGTGGAAGCCGATGCCCTAGCCAAGATCACAAGGATTAAGTGATAAAATCTTGTGGAAGAACATAGTATGACGGTTCGGAATCTCAGATAATGGAAGACAATTTCAGGGGAAGAGAGTTCAGGTGGTGCAAGGACATGAAAATTACATAAGTATTTACCTCGGTAGCTTATCCTCAATCCAATGGACAAGATGAGGTGACGGATCGGATCTTATTACACGGGATAAAAACCAGGTTGGAAGGAGCGATATGAGCATGGGTTGATGAATTACCTACCAGTCTACTATTGGCATACTTTGGATGTTAAGTAAGTTTGCTTTTGTATAAGCTATGTTCAGAATTTTATTAGTTTATTCATGGGATCGGGATGTTTGGTCCATGTTTAAGCCTAAAATTGCTCAAGTGGTTGTGCTCGGGGTGTTTGAGCTTGTTTGGAATTTTATTACTTTATTCATGAGATCGGGATGTTTGGTTCATGTTTAAACCTAAAATTGCCTAAGTGATTGTGATCGGGATGATCGATCTTATTCGAAATTTTATTAGTTTACTCATGTGATCGGGATGTTTGGCCCATGTTTAAACCTAAAATTTCCTAAGTGTTTATGATCGGGATGATCGAGCTTGTTCAAAATTTTATTAGTTTACTCATATGATAGGGATGTTTGGTCCATGTTTAAACCTAAAATTACCTAAGTGATTGTGCTTAAGATGATAGAACTTCGGAATTTTATTAGTCTACTCATGGGATTGAGATGTTTGGTCCATGTTTAAACCTAAAATTGCCTAAGTGGTTGTGTTTGGGATGTTCGAGCTTGTTCGGGATTTTATTAGTTTATTCATGGGATCTGCATGTTTGGTCCAAGATTAAACCTAAAATTGCCTAAGTTGCTGTGCTCGAGATATTTGAGCTTGTTCGGAATTTTATTAGTTTACTCATGGGATCGGAATGTTTGGTCCATGTTTACACCTAAAATTGCCAAAGTCATTGTGATCGGGATGATAGAGCTTGTTCAGAATTTTATTAGTTTATTCATGGGATTGGGATGTTTGGTCCATGTTTAAACCTAAAATTGCCTAAGTGGTTGTGCTTGGGATGTTCGAGTTTGTTCGAATTTTTTTAATTTGTTCATGAGATTGAGATGTTTGGTCCAAACTTATACTAAAATGGCCTAAGTACTTGTGCTCGTGATGTTCGAGCTTCATTCGAAATTTTATTAGTTTATTAATGGGACCGGGATGTTTGGTCCATGTTTAAACATAAAATTGCCTAAGTGGTTGTGCTCGGGATGTTCGAGTTTGTTCGAAATTTTATTAGTTTATTAATGGGATAAGGATGTTTGGTCCACGTTTAAGCCTAAAATGGTCTAAGTAGTTGTGCTCGGGATGTTCGAGCTTCAGTCAGAATTTTATTCGTTTATTCATGGGATCGAGATGTTTGGTCAATGTTTAAACCTAAATTTACCTAAGTGGTTGTGCTCGGGATGTTTGAGCTTGTTCTGAATTTTACTCATTTATTTCTTGTTTTAACCTAAAATTGCCTAAGTTGTTATGCCCGGGATGTTCGAGCTTGTTCGTTATTTTATTAATGTATCTAGACATGAAATGGTAAAAAGATACTTTCATTAAAGAAAAGGGTTATAGATGCAAGAAAAAAAAAGTCATACTTTATCATTATACAGCTCATCGGAAAGATTGGCCATGGCTGCTTCTTGGTACAAAAAGTGAAGAGGTGCCCTTGGGTGGATAATCCTTCGCCTCAATTGGTGAGCAGAAGCTTCAAAACCCATGCTCGAAGAATTTGGAGGTGTGGTCAGACACCGTGTTGTCGTACTCCTAGGACTTCAGAAAGTCGGCATTCCTCTTCAACCAGATTTCCTCTACCCGAGCTTCGAAAGAAGCTTTTTCTTGAGCATGTTGCTCGGATAGAGTCTTGTTGACTTGTTCGAGATCAACCGCTTTTTTCTCCAGCTCCTCGAACTTTCTTCACTCTTCTTCGAGAGCCTTTTGGATCCCTTCCTAAGCTTTTTTGTCAGATTTATGATGCTCCTAGAGAAGGGTCATGTTCTTCTGCAAGACCTCACACATACGATGGAATTGCTCCCGCTCCTTGTGCCGACCAGTGTTCTCCGCCCGAGTGGAGTGGAATCGGTTTAGGAGCTTGCCACCCATCATGTGGGCATGCGTAAAAGTACAGAGGGGTAAAGAGCAGGAGCTAAAATACTTAGAAAATTATGGGAAAAGAATCTGACTTACCTTCACCAGAGAAGTTGAGAAATCATTCACCAAGTTGCTGAAACCTAACTCCCCGAGAAGCTTTCTTTTTGGACTGTTGGGAGAGAAGGAAATGATAGATTGTGAGGTTCTGGGGTCATGTTTTTTCATGAAAGGAACGTGAGGAGAATAGTCCCAGAGGGGAACATGTTTTCGGGAGGCAGGGCGAAGGTTGCTGGGAGTAGAGGAAGGGGTCGGTTGGGATGAAGCTCAGGGTTTGGGAGGAGGAGTTGCAGACACAGTTTTTTAAGCAGCAGGGGTTCTGGGAAGAACCCTGGCCCTCGGGCGCCGCCCTCTTACGAGGGCGAGTAACCAAGGGTTCCCCCTCGGGTTGGTCAGTGATGTCTATGATCGGGGAAGTGGGGGGAACCACCGGAAGAGGTTCTGCAGCAAAGGGTGCTGGATCCTTTGATCCCAAACACTGCCCCCAAGCTTTCCTTTTCGAGGTCTTGCCCTTCAGATTGGCGAGCATTCTGGATCTGTCCATTTTCTCATCTGTCCATTTTCTCCTCTGCATAAAAAGGACAGCTAGGTTAGTCCTGTCGATAATTACTATAGACGAGAAGGGGAAGATGCCCTAGTCACTCACCGAGGGGCATGCATAATGATGCGCCCTTCGGGCTCAGCAAGAACAAGTACATCAGTCCGTCGTCAATAAGTTCCTTCTGGTCATAACACTGGTCGCCAAGTTTTCGACAAACAGACATATATCTTTCTCGAGGAGACCCTTGATGGATTTGGCCCTCAGCAGACTTTCCCTCCAAAGCATGGGGCATTCCCAAGGCTGAGATGAACGAGCAAAAATGTAAAATTTCTTCCAGTTCTTAAGGGAAGATGGGTAGTTCTTAAAGAAACCAACACCCGTTCTGGAAGAAAAGTAAAAAAGACCCACCTCCTTTTTGTTGAGTTGAAAGAAACAGTGGAATAACTCGGGAGTGGGGGTGAAACCCAAATAAGAAAGAACACCAAAAAAACCAGCCAACAACCTATAGCTATTGGGGAACAGTTGGCTGAGCGAAAAAGTAAAATAGTTCGCAACAGCAAGAAAGAAGGCAGGAATAGGAAAACGCAAGTCCCCTCGAATTTTGTCTATATAAAAAGGAAAATAACCCTCATGGGGCAAGTGGGGACGTGACCCTGAGGAAGGAGCAATGATAGAAGTATCATCAGAAATATCCCATCTGGATCGGATACGGGAGAGGTGTTGGCTAGTACGAACCCTCGATTCAATGATTTCATACCAAGGGACCTTCACCGCAACCAAGTCCTGTTCAATAGCATCTTGCTCATCCTCCCCTAGAGCAGCCGAGGAGTCAAAAATACTCAGTGTCTCCTCACTATCCGAGGACGAGTGCAGAGAAGGGAGTCGGGGAGACCCTTCTCCCATATAAGTACCGTACTCATCTTTTTCTCGCATAGATGAGTCGTCTGACAAGGAAGACATATTGGTTATTTGGGTGTTGGAAATTCTGAAAGAAAAAAGAGTGCTAGGTCGCCTGATGCTATCTCGGAAGCAGAGAGAAACAATTGAGAAAAAATGAGGAGGGGGTCACGTATTTATAGGGGGACCAGCTGAATCATCGCTTGATCAACGTCGTCCAAAATAAATCGAAGGAACGGTCACAGATGATCCTCGGGAAATCAAACGTCATGCGGCATTTTGAAAACATTGGGCGAGAGAAAAGAACGGGAAAAACCCCTGAGCAGGTTAGAGTGTGGCTTTTACCTCAAGGCCGAGACTTCAATACTCTCATCTCGCTTTACTTCAAGGGGTGAGGTGATGTCATAGTATGTATCAATTTCTTCGGTAAAATCTCAAACGAGCACCGAACGAGGAGAATTCCGAACAAGGAAAATCCCAAACAAGAAGAATCTTGCTCGGCCTACTGGTTAAAGTGTAGCGAGAAATCCGGGCGTAACTGACAAATCACCCGGTGCGGACGAACCTGCAATAACAGGGGCGGATTTCTCGGACACGTCCAATAACGCCACGATCAGATGAGATTATGGTCCAGATTTTCGCACATTAATTGTCAGAATCACTACTATAAATACATCATGTTGGTCTCAGTTTAAGGGTTGAACTTTCTAGGCAAGATAAGACTCCGAAGAGAGCATATTATATTAGCATGTTCGGTCTTTTACTCTTATACTTTTTTTAAAGTTCTTATTTTGAGTTTATGTCCTGTAAATCCATACAAATTCATAGTGAAGATTTATATTAGACTAGGTCCCGTGGTTTTTCCTTCAATTCGAAGGTATTCCACGTAAAATTTTGGTGTCTTTCATTTATTTTATGCAACACACCTATTCTACCGAACACAGAAAATAACGGATCACATCAAAAGTGTATTTTATGAATCATGTTTTTAAGTCTTATATTTCAGTTTTATATAATTATACATACGGTAGAACACAATTTTTCTCCAAAAGGTAGAATCTAAAAAAATGTGTTTTTTATTCCTTAATTTCAAATTTTATAATATTTTTTCTTGAATTTAGGCTTTTTAACAAGTGTGTGTGTGTTTTAAAAGATTGCATATCCTAACGATAAAAAGAAAAAGGTAATTACTTTTAATAATTATTTATTTTGAACTCCCTAATACATAAACTGTCAAATATATCCTTATTTTTATTCAAACTTTCTTCTTCTTCTCTTCATTCATCTTATGTATTAACTTTTTCTCTCTCCTCCAAGAACCACCATGAACATGTATAAAAAATGACTCCATCTTGAAATTTTTCTGTACTTTTTCCACCAACACATCCGTACCACATTCACAAACTTTTTTCTTTAATTTTCTAGAGAGCTATTGTCATGTGGGAGAGAAATTTTCTACGTCCATTTTCTTTCTTTCATTACCGATAATCCATGGCCAGTCCATAGCAACCCCAGAAAATATGGCTCCAACTCCAGGATGAAACAAAACTAGCAAATTACCCATACTATTAAATATGTTATTTAGTACTACAAATCAATATATATAGTTAGTACCACAAATTAGCTTATAAAGTACAAAAAGTTATATAATTTGGTAACATAAACCAATATATTTAGTACAACATAGTAGCTTATATAGTGCCACAATATATAATTTTAGTAGCACATATCAGTATATTTAGTGCCACATAGGAGCTTATGTAGTACCACATATTATATAATTTGGTACAATAAAGCAGTATATTTTGTATCACATAGTAGCTTACATAGTACCAAAAATATGTTATTTAGTACTACAAATCAGTATATTTAGTACCACATATTTTCTTATATAATACCACAAATGACATAATTTGGTACCACAAATCGGTATATTTCGTACCACACAGTAGATTTGTATTTAACATGCGAAATAGACAGCTCACATCTTTGGTACAAAGTATACTGAGCTGTGGTACCAAATATACTGATTTGTGGTACTATATAAGCTAATATGTGGTACTAAATATACTGATTTGTGGTACTAAATAACATAATTTTTGGTACTATATAAGCTACATTGTGGAACTAAATATACTGATTTGTGGTACCAAATATACTGATTTGTGGTACGAAATCTAAGTTTTTAACCAAAATTTCAGAGTTAGCAGTGCTTGGGCGTCACCTTTGGCACTGCCCTAGCGTTGCACATTCTGACATGCGATGCATCTTTTTCCTCTTTTTGGCGCTTGTTTTTTTTTTGTTAAGCCAAAAGTTATTAAGACAAGCACAGGTAGTGCTTGTAAAATAGAGGAAGTTCAATACAAAAGAAAACCACACAAATTATCCACTAGACATATAATAAACATAATAGAGGAAAACGAAGTCAATCATTAATCTAGTATTTTTCAATGCCATCTTTTTTAGCCCTCATGCAAGTCCTTATTTTCAATTTGATCATCTCGCAAGTATTATGAACATCACTAAATATACTGATTTGTGGTACCAAATATACCGATCTGTGGCACTATATAAACAAATATGTAGTACTAAATAGACTGATTTGTAGTACTAAATAACATATTTTTTTGGTATTAAATAACAATATATGTAAGCTACTCCGTGGTACCAAATATACTCATTTGTGGTACTAAATATACTGATTTGTGGTACTATATAAGCTAATATGTGGCACTAAATAACATATTTTTGTACTAAATAACAATTTGTTGTACTATATATGTTATTCTGTGGTACTAAATATATTGATTTGTGGTATCAAATATACTGATTTGTAGTATTATATAAACTAATTTGTGTTATATACAAATTATATACAAATCTGTGATATGTTATATACAAATCTATGACATGTTATATACAAATCTATATAACATGTCATAGATTTTTGCAATATAAAAGTCTATGACATTTATATAGATTTGTTTATAACATGTCATAGATTTGTATATAACATGTGAAATAAATAGTACACATCTTAACTTATTTAGTGCAACTTTATCATACATTTAGGTAGCGTTTGGGGTTCGGGATAAGGATTAGTAATCCCGAGATTACTAATTTCATCCATATTTTGTTTTGTTATTTTTTAAAATTATCCCAACATATTAATCACATTCTAATCCCACTTTGCAACAAATGACATAAATACCCCTTCCTGCCTTTTTTTTACTATCTCAAAATTTAAAATTCCCGCAAAAAACTACAACTTACTTCCTTCAACTTTATTATTATATTTGTATTGTTTATTTTATTATTATGATTAATATTGTTGTTATTATATTTTATTATTATATATATATATATACATATATTATTATTATTATGCAGTAATAATAATAAATATTAAATATATATATTATGATTATGATTATATATTTTTAATTATTATATATATATATATATATATATATATCAGTTTATAACTTAACTGATATGTATATACATTCAATTTGTCGAGTTTTAAAGCTACAACACCAATCGAAAACAACTGAGGCTCACAAATTCCGCAGGAAGCTTCTGTCTCACTGCATACATGATTTCCTTCCCTTGTTGTTGTTCTTCCCGCTAACAATAAAATCAAGAAACAAATTGCATGATATATTTAATTAAAAGAAATCTTAAGAACACAATGAAGAATTACAAAGTTTCTGTAATTGAGGGGAGATAGAGAAATTTAAACGATTAGTTTGGTAAGAAGACAAGATGATACCTTAAGGGTAAGGGTAAATATGTAAATTTGTTCTTATGAGACTGATATTAAAACTAACTTTGTGTCAGAGAGTTTAAATATAATATTGTTGACATAGAGACTGATCACAAAGTGGGTTTTGGGCTTAGTGATTTTATGGCAATTTGCGGTTTAGTTTTTTTAGTTTCTTTCTAATATAATAATTTATAATGCACATTAACAACGTGGACAATGGATAAGCTGTTTTCGACAGCTCAGTCTAAAACAAAAGTCAAAGGTTGCAGCCAACTCAGGCAGTAGCAAATAATCCGGCGGTAGCCATGCTTTTCAAAGTTCTGTTTTAGTAGTAACACGTCGGGAAAATTTACGGTTACATCAGAAGAGTATTGTATTAGGGGAAGCATTTATATACATCCGGTTTTGTCCTACTTATACATCAACTATAGGTCCAAGTGCGAGGAATGGAAGAACATGAACTAAATACCGATGAAAAGGACTTAACCAAGCCAACACATCAAAGGAATGAAAAAAAAAAGCACAAAGTTAGATATTTCCTAGTGCCCTATCGATCCTGAGCAAGAGTCCAATTGATCGGAGGTGGAAGGGTGCTGAGCAACAATTTTATCAAAGGCGTGATCAATCGGTACACATGACGCGATTGATTGCACGAGGCAGGAAATTTTGAAAACGAGAATTGAAGAGTTTGGTCGGTCGACGAAATTTTTTGAAGAGTTTGAAGTCCACGAAATTTTTTGTGCGGTAGATTCGTGCGATTGATCGGTCGACGAAAACTTTCGAAAAAAATACATTTTTGAAAAGTTTGAAATCCACAAGGAAACTAATTTCCTCATCCACTGTAAAAGCCCAACTATGTAAGGAAATAAAAACTTTGGTTCATATTTTAACCTAGAACATAGCCTCCATCTCATACCACTTCAAGCCATACAAGAGCAAGATACATAGGGAGAGACGGGACGATGCAGTGAAGCAATGAGTCATCATCTCGCCTTATTTCGTATTTCTAAACTTTGTTCTTCATTATTTTCAGATTTTGGATGTTTAAATTGTTGCAAAGCATATTTTTACTTCATTATTTTATTACTTTGTTCTTCATTATTTTCAGATTTAGGATGTTTAAATTGATGCAAAGCATATTTTTACTTCATTATTTTATTATGATTGTTGGCTAGGTTTATTTATCAAGACAAAGGGATCCCATGATTCAAATAACAATTTTTGATTGATTCATACAATTCTATGTGTATAATTTATTGTTCTTTATGCTCTTGAAGATTTGGCCACATTTGAATGATTATATACAACGTGATTGATATTGATCAGATGATATTACGATACGACATAATAAATTAGACTGTGTGTTTTAGATTGAAATTGACCAAGTAAAATCTAGCATACATGTGATAGCAATAGATTACTCAATCGAAGGCTAGTAGTTTTCACAAATCGTTATGCGATATTGATTGTTCAATAAGGATACATGAGTAGTTTATTGGAACGTTAAAATTAGATTTGTTATAGCTTGACCATAGCATAACGAATGCATTAGGGAAACTCGCCACCTTAGAACATATGAATTTTAATCTTAACTAATAGACGAATTATGGGGGATTACATGGGTGAACCGAAGTCTTGGTAATTATCTTTTACTGATTTCTTCACACTTTATTGCTTGTTGGTTTGTGTAATAACCTCACTTTGTAATCTCGTCATTTGTGCATTTATCATCGTCATTAGTGTATACAATTATATAATTGGGGGGTTCTCATAAATCATGCTTCGTGATCAAGTCATGTCTTCTACAAAATTTTCAACACAATCCCTTGAAAACCCGATTCCCAACACAACTCAATACTCATGTGTATACGCTTTATAACACGCTATTGATTTTCTCTATTCATTATGCACTTTTGTTCTTAAATAAATGCATACCATACTCAAATTAAAAGAGAATTTATACAACCCATATACAGACATTACGATTCTCACAGACTAGCATTTGAATTAATGTATATCAACTTGTATAAGACATATTACTCTATACAATTACTGGTACCTCAGTTCCAGGAGCATCACCATTCAATAGCCCAAACCCATCCCAGAATCAGTGTTGCACCTGTTTTACCTGTTTCAACAGAAACAGCCCCAACATGGGGTGATCATACTAACAACATAATTTCAATATAATCGAATACACAATTAATAATTTATAGATTATAAAGCTCCAAATTAAGATAATGCTCCCTATATATGCCATAACCATATGGGATCTCTCATGATGTTCTTTGTTATCACAATATCCAAGATTGTCAACTCCAAAATCAGTTACATTATTAGAACAATGATCTACTATACTCATATTCTAAACCTTTAGTTCCATAATCATTAATAGCTAATCATTACAACAATGATTTACAGTAATTGAATGCATCTCAATCAACAATTTCATAATCATATCTCACCATATCACATCGCTAGCCCAATAGCGACGACACTTTAACTTCTCGCACGCTCAACAACGGCGACATCATAACTATTGCTCAATCAAGAGCGGTAGCATCATAATCATAGCACGTTTAACAACGACATTACCATAGTTCATAACGTATACCAATTCGGTGTAACAATATCATACTATTCGTTAACCCAAACAATAATATATTTACCTATGCTCGTACGTCACACGTACCTTAAGGTTGACAACATGATTTAGGCATACTCGACAATCGGATGCTCGCACAATATCTATATTGAATATCAATATCTTAAAATTACTTTCACCATCAAATAACATACATAATAAATATACTTGTCGCGCCTTGATCGCTTTTATTTTAAACAAATATTTCTCAGTGTAGCGATTCTCTACCGCAAGTCCACGGTGTCAAGTTTTAGTATAATGGTTTAAAAGTAAGGAGTGTTGTACCCACAGGGACTAGTAGTAATTACCACGTTCGATTAGAATTACTATATTTAACCTACGATTATGGAATGACTATCAAACTAAATTGACTTAAGCACAAAAATTACCCTAAACAGCAGTGATGGATAATTGAAGAGAAATTATAAACGAATTATCAAGACGTCGGTTCACCCATGTAATCCCCCAAGTTGTTTATTAATTAAGATTTAAAATTCTATGTTCTAGGGTGACGAGTTTTCCTATTTCATTCGTTATACCTTGGTCCGGTTATAACAAGTCTAGCATTAATCTATAATAAACCACTCCCGTGTCTTTATTAAATGATTAATACCGAAAAATGCTTTGTGAAAACTACTAGCCTTCGATTTTGGTAAATCTATTGCTATCACACGTGTGCTAGATTTTACTTGGTCCGTCTCAACCTAAAACCCACGGCCTAATTTACAACGTCGTATCGTAATCTCCTATGGTCAAATCAATTACGATTACCAAAATCATGTAAAAGGTAGCTAATCTTTTACAAGCATTAAAAACATAAATTATGCGCAAAGATCATATAAATTAAATCAAAACCGTTAATTAACTCAAGGGTTCAAACATGGGATCCCCTATGTCTTGACAAATATTCTAGCCAACAACCATAATCAAATTATAATGCAAAAACATGTCTTTAAACAAATTTAACATCACAATCTGATATAAAAAATTAATCAAGTTCAGAAATACTAAGAAACGAGGATGTCGCTCCGTGCGTTGCTTCGTTCTTTCGTTCCTTGCATTGCTCTTGTTCTTCAATGAATGTGGTATTACTTTGGATGGAGGAGAGGCTGCTAGGTTGTGGTAAATGTTGGCAAAAGTCCCCAAAAACGTCTGAAAATCTTCTATAAATAGTGTGGAGGAATTTTGCAAAGTTTGGACACAAAATCACCAAGTAGGAAACAAAATCTCGATTTTTCAGGGTTTGACGATTGATCGCGGAAACATTCTGGACGAAATAACCAAATTTTTCATATCCGCGATTGATCTTCGTCATTTGCTGATCGATCGCGGAAATCTGGCGATCGATCTTCGTCATTGCCGATCGATCGCGGACCTCAAATCTCCAATCTTGCGATTTGGTCCCTCCTTTTCCAGATTTGCTCAGTTTGGTCATTTTTCAGCATTTTTAAGCCCATTTCATCCAGTTTTATGCATTTGGACCTAGATTCCTGACATATACAAATATACACCAAAACGTGTAATATTTTCTAGGAATCACTACAAAACACCCCTAATCATATATCAAATTAAGTGTAAAAATCACACTTATCATTCACATACACTTAGGAATTAATTGTGTTATATGTTTGAACTTCATTGTCAAAAGAATGACATGCATGAAAGAAAAGGGATGCCTTGAAAAGAATTAATACAAATATGACTCCAAGGGGAGCCAAGGCACAAAAGAAGAAAAGAATTGAGTTAAACCTTGAGAAATGAACAAGGTTTGAAAAAAAATCATGTAAGAAGAGAAGTTTAGATTGTGCATATCATCATACTCTCTTGCTTGATATATCCTACCTTTCTTTCATAAGCCAACACCTAGGCCAAGATACAAGCTAATAAAGACCTACTTGATTCATGTTTGCAAGTGGCTAAGATAGTGGAGAAGAGGGTGCAAGTGAGCTTATACTTGTGTTGGTGTACAACTTGAACTATTGTAGGTTTACATTTGTTGGATCTATAATTTGCATATAACACTTGTTTATGACCACACACGCACGTTCACTACTTTGTTGGGTACGAAATGTTTAGGGATTGAACTTGTTCCACTGTTAATTTTTCACCGCCTTTCATTACTATGCATGTTTATAATTGTTGAGGCATAAAAGTGAGGACAAGTTAGTTTGTTATGATGCTATGAGCCAAGCAAAAAAATAATGTAGTTTTGTCTGATTTACTCGAGGTCGAGCAAAGAGTAAGTATGGGGGTGTTTGATGTGACTAGAAATAGACACATCTATTGCGCTTAATTATCTACGATTTGGTATATTTTGATGGATAAACTGATACATATGCTACCTAATCGTATATTTGTGTAAATGTAGGGAAATGTGAAGAAATCAAGCTAAAATGATGAAAGAAGCAATACAGTTGAAGAAAAGAGGAAAAAACCAAAATCCAAGACACATGTTGCTCCTTTCTTCTCAAATTTCTATATGTTCAAGCCATGTTTTGGAAATGTGGTCCATAAAAAAGTTGTAGAACTTTGAGTTATCTTCGCGTGGACAGCTGATTCATCACATTTGGAGTTTGTACAAGAAAGTTACGGCCAAAATACGAAACTCGCCAGAACAATGGAGGACAGGCGTAATTACGCCATTCTCAGGCGTAATTACGCCAATGCTACGGCATGGACAGGCGTAATTACGCCATTCGGAGGCGTAAATACGCCAGAAACACGGGAAGCCATATTTTTGACACGTCATCAGGCGTCTTTACGCCATTTTCTGGCGTAGCTACGCCAGCAGAGTTTTGGAAAGTGTAAAAACTTGATTTCTTTCCTTCCCACATGGATTCTAACCTACTCCATCAGCCTCCCTACATATATTCCTCGAAATTCAGACCTTTGAACCATCTAGATAGTTAGGGTAGAGTAGTTTATGATAGTTTTACAATTTTTCTTTCAATTTTGTTGAAGACGGCTACAAAGATCGAAGCAAAGGCGAGATTGACACCTCGACGACCGGAGATCGGATTAGTTTTCCTTTCCTTTGTTTTTATTTATCGTTTTTATTAGATTATGTCTAGCTAGTTTTTAATTCTTGGTTGAGGAAGACAAATCCTTGGATTTTATTTATCTTGGGGAGATTCTTACGCTTTAATTATCAATTTTATTGAGTATCAAGAGTTTTTCTGATTTTGTTGATATGATTGGTGTTTGTTTATTGGATTGACAACCTAATTACTTGTATGAAATCAAACGCTAAATTAGATATCAAATATGGAATCGTTTGATCCCTCTAATTTACGAAGCAACTAAGATTGATGAATTTCCGTTTGTGAGTTTGTTAAATTCTTAGGAAGAACACTTGACTAGATTAAACATAGACGCTTGGATTATGTTGTTTAGCTTCATCGATCTCACTAGTTCATATGCTATCATCGATTTAAATCTTAATCGCTTGTATTTTGATTGATTGTTTGATAAGGGTTAAACTAGAACGCTCGGGCTACTTAACTAAACGTAAGGTGAGATAGGACTTTGATTATTGGATCAAACGTCCAACGATGAATATTCATACGAAAAATTGAGTCTTTTGTGAATCGATGAAATAGATGATAATTCCAAGGAAGAGTCGACCGATACCAAGAATAGATTTCATTAGTTTAATCTTTAGTTTTAATTTTAGTTAGTATAATTCATTCACAACCCCATTTTTTATTGTTTTGATTTTGATTCTCATTAACACAAAGATTCACACCTCCTCGTGGGATCGATCTCTACCCACGCTACTACATTATTGTTATCAATCTTGAGGATTGAGTGGGGGCTAATTTGGGCGTACACGATAAACGCTACCAGCTCCTCTGGCTGGTACGGTGGATATGGCGGATATTCAGGTGGCGGTGGTTGATATGATGGATATTCAGGTGACGGTGGTTGATATGGCGGATATGGCTGAAATTGCGGCTCGGGTGGAAACTGGATAGCTGGGAAACCTTGGCCCAAGGCATTATTCCATGCACATTGATATTGCAGGAACTCTATTTGGCGCTGACTCATCTGCGCTTGGCCCAACAGTATTTCCCTTTGCAAATTTTGGATGTTCTGCTGCTCCAGGCGTATGTCTTAGAGATCCCTGTGGAGGGAGCCCAAGGTGATAGATGAATGCTCTGCAACAGAAGATGAGGATGGCCCAGCATATCTGCTGCTCAAAGGCCGTGGCTCGGCCCTACATCGGCCTGTAGGAGGTGGTGGTCCATCAACCACTATTGGGCCTTTTGGTGGTAGGAGTTCTTCATCGGCACCCCACTTCACCCCACATCTCTTGCAAAGAGCAGTGATAGTAGATGGAAAAGGTAATGCGGAGGTGGGCGGACTCGTGCCGATGTCACTGATGTGATCATTGATAATGTACCCCAAATGTACCGTTTGCCCAATGAGTATTGCAAATACTAGGGCAGCTCTCTCCTTGGTGACCTCAGAAGTGTGGGTCGATGGCATGACCCGTGAGGCTATGAAGGAAAACCATGCTTGTGCCTCTGGTTTCAATGTTTCTTTAGGACCAACTGGGGCCCTCCATTGCTGTTTCTTTGCCAATCAGTCCCCTCAATACTGATTACAGAGAGTACCTCATCATAGTTGGTTTGGCTCTTCTTGAAAGCTTTGTACTCACTGTTCTTTATTGACGGCATCCAAAAAATTGCATTTATTTTGAATTGATCAAACTCCACGTCTCTACCCCGTACAAACACAACCTCCCTTGAATCTCGGTGGAATGTCCTTAAATTTGCATAGAATTCCCGCACAACATGGACCACCGCATCTGTAGGCTGTTGAATAAACTCAAACCAACCTCGTCGCCTTGCTTCTTGAATCACAGGGCATTCAAGTCGATCAATGCTCATTCCCCTTTCGCGACTGAGGGGTTTTCGGTGATAACTGGGGTATAATTCCGCTGCTACGGAATTCACAAATCGAAGCTCATCATAATCTTGAGACAAAGTGGTGGCTTCGACTTGCTTATGTTTTTTTCTTGGGAGCCATTTAATATTATTTTCAGTTCAGAATTCACACTGCTTCAATCCCAACCACAACAAGTAATTCACCCAACTCACCAACAACAACCAACCAACACTTCAATTCCCCCAAAATTAGCTACTCAACTATCTCAGTTTCACCAAATACACCGAAACTCCAATATTTTATACCCAAACAAAAATATTCACTGATTTATGGATATGTAGATTTGGCTTGAGTTCTTCCTTGTGATGAAATTGCCCAATTTAGCTGTTGAATCTTCAAATCTGTGACAAGAAGTGTAATTAGAAGAAGCTCTGAAGCATAAATTGTAAGATCTTTGAGTTGTGGGAAAGATTATAGAAGGAATTTGTTGGGGATTAGGGAAAAAAAATCGATTTTTTCGTGGAAATATTATGAATGTGTTGTGAGAATTTTGTTGATATCGATCTTTAAAAACAAAATTATCTGTTGCTCGATCGATCGAGAGTTTCTTCCGATCGATCGAGCGAGATAGAAAAAAATTTTCTTTTGTCAACCTCTCTCGATCGATCGAGCTTAAAATCTCGATCGATTGACAATGCCAGAAAAAAAAATTCGTTGTAACTCGTGGGCGATCGATCGGGGATTTTATCCGATCGATTGACAAATCCAGTATACTTTTCACCCAATTTATTTCAATGTTCAATCCGCCCCACCAAAATTTTATTTATTCCATTTTCTGCATCTGAAAATTAACGCATGGAGTTAAACTCGGGAAAAATAAAAAAATGAAAAGATGAACTAAAAAGTGAAAAATAAACAAGAGATAGAGATAAGAAAGTTCTTAATTTATAGTCCCAAGCTGGACTGCCACCTCCTTCTCAGTGGTCCAATTTTGCTTGCTCCTTCGGGTTTTTCACTGTATCAGTAGGTAGTGTTCCTTGAGCTCGTCCATGAATTATTGATGCAAGTTGACCCACTTGTACCTCAAAGTTTTTTATAGATGCATCCTGATTTTGCATCCTAGTTTCTGTCGATGATATTAACTTGGTCATAAGCTTCTCCATACTTGGCTTAGGTACATATCCCGGTTGTGGTTGTGGGTTCAAAACGTTGTTTTGGTTGGACCATTGCAAATTTGGATGATTCCTCCATCCCGGGTTGTAAGTGTTTGAGTACGGGTTATTGGGCTGCCTGTTTTCTACATAATAAGCAGACTCATTAGACTGAGTAAATGGATTACCTGCCTGGCATTCGATGCTTGGATGATTGCTTCCAGATAGATCACAAGTGATAACTTGAGCTTGCATCGCTGTCATGCTCATGCTATCTATCTTTTTGTTCAGTGCTTCCAACTGTGTTGAAAGAGTGGTGATGTCGTCAATTTGATGAACACCACTCGGTTTCTTTGGGACATTCCTCTCTGATTGCCATTGATAGCTATTAGAAGCCATCTCTTCCAAGAGTTCATAAGCTGCTTCCGGTGTTTTTCGCATGATGGATCCTTCTGAGGTTGCATCAATCATAGAACGGTTAGCTGAAAATAAACCATTATAAAAGGTCTGTACCTAGAGCCAAACAGGAAGACCATGATGTGGGCATCTCATAAGCAAGTCCTTGAAACGATCCCACGCCTCATATAAAGATTCAGGATCATATTGCCCAAACGTTGTGATATCGTTCTCATCTTGACAGTTTTGGAAGGGGGAAAATATTTAGACAAAAAAAAACTTGAGTCATCCCCTCCCAAGTGGTAATAGATCCTGCAGGTAAAGATTTAACCATGCTTTAGCTTTATCTTTTAATGAAAAGAGAAATAATCGTAACCTGATGGTGTCATCAGAAATGCCATTGTGTTTGAATGTGTCACAAATCTCCAAGAAGTTGGAGATGTGAGCGTTTGGGTCATCAATGGCTACTCCTCCAAACATTACTAAATGCTGGATCATCTGAATTATTGCAGGCTTTACCTCAAAATTGTTAGCTTGAATACTTGGCCTCGTGACAGTGATCCATGGAAAGATGGTTGAGCAAAGTCCATCATAGATCTTGGGTTCGGTGCTTCATTATTCGCGGCTCCTTCTTGATTGTTATCCTCCATTGTTTGAGCTTCCCTTATTTTCCTTAGAAACGTTCCCTCAATTTATGGGTCAAAAGGCTCGAGTGTGGGGTTGCTACTCCTTAGCATGCACCAAGAAGATGACTACCTGTAAAAATCATCCCAAAAGGAGAAACACAAATGTAGTAAACCAAATAGTCAAAATTTACGAACAAACAAAACAAAAATATTTGGCTAAATTACAATTAACTAATCACGTATGATATTATAAAGATTAGTCCCCGGCAACGGCACCAAAAACTTGATCACTTTTATTTTAAACAATTAATTCCAGTGTAGCGATTTATACCGCAAGTGCACGGTGTCAAGTTTTAGTGTAATGATTTAGAAATAGGGATGTCGTACCCACATGGACTAACGTATAAGTACCAAATAAAATTAGAAAAATTATATTTAGCCTACGAAATATATGAATAATTAACTAATTAAAATGAAAACTTTAAAAACTTAAAATTAAATCAACTCCTTTGAAGATGTGAAGGAATTCCACTCGAGAAATTTATCAAGATGTCGTTCACTTGTGTTATCGTCAATGATTTGTTTGTAAAAACTATTACTAACCAATTAATTCTTAAGGCGACGGATTCCGATAAAATAATCAATACAATTTCTCAAGCTATATTGAAACTAATATTAAATTGAAACAAGTAACTCTCGTTCACTCAAACCAATTTAATATTGCATAAATCTCGATGAAAACCGTTAACTTTAAATCTTTCAATTCAAAGTGATCACATATGTGATTTAATCTCTCGATCTAAATCTTTAACATACAACATGATTTATTATAGCGTATTATAATTTTATCTCTCGATCTCAATTATAATTCACAAACCAATCAAAGTTAGCAAAGCTTTGATAGCATTAAAATTATAAATCATGCATAAAAGAATTAATCCACTCAAAAAACATTCAAATCACTAAGTCACGCACAAGCTTCCCTAATCTTGATAAAATAAACTTATTTTATGTTCAAATCAAACTAACATGATGAATAATTGTTTCTCAACCTCATAAACATCAATAAATTCAAAAATCAAAATAAATAAAGTTTAGAAGTACGATAACGTAGGGTTGAATCCGTGCGTTGAAACGTTACTTCTTCCCTTGCTTCCTTCCTTGCACTTCAAAGGCTTTTTCTCTTAAATTGTATGGATGTTAGAGGATGAAAGGATGCTGATTTATGGTGTATGATATGATATTGGTCTCTCAATTTCGTGCCCTAAGTCTCTTATTTATAGAAGAGGAGGTGGATGGAAGTGTTCCCAATAGATCAAACTCAATCAAGTCCTTTTTTTTTCCTGAAAATACTGTTGCTCGATCGATCGAGCCCTCTAATTTCTCGTCCCTGACTTTTTCTGCCTCGCTCGATCGATCGAGCTCCAACTTCCGATCGATCGAGCTTTCTTCAATCTCGCTTAATAAATCTCTGCCATGCTCGATCGATCGAACATAATCACCGATCGATCGAGCTCCGCTTTTTCTTGTTGGCCAAATCTCTGCCTTCGATCGATCGCGCATCAACTTTCGATCGATCGGTTATGTCAGATTCCAACTTCTTTATTTCTTGCCTCGGTTTGATCCGGTTTCGTCTTTCTAGCTTAATTCTTCCACTTCACACCTAGATTCCTGAAAGAAACAAATAGATACCAAAAAGCGTAACATCATCCAGGAATCATCACGAAAATATATACATATCATTGTAAAAATACATTTAATATTCATCCTTATCAGTTTATCACATATAACCTTATATCATTGATTCATCCTTATCAGTTTATCACATATAACCTTATATCATTGATAGTGATTTCCCCAAAATATCATAATTATCGACAAAATCGGTAATAAAGATACCACATCTCGAAATTCTCCAAAAATCAACAAGTTACAACAATTTTTAGAGCCGAGATCGATCACGAGCTCCAGAAATTTTATGCCAAATTTTCCCGACTAGCGATCGATCGCGCGCAATCCAGTGATCAATCTCTAGCACTGTTCATCGCCGTCAAAAATTATTTTCAACACGCGATCGATCGGGCTATGTCCCGCGATCGATCGCGCGACCCTGTTTTCACGAAAATCCTCCATTTTTGGGTAAAAACTCAACCCTACATATACCACACCTCAATTCCTTTCAATACTTCTACCACAACACATCTAAACACCTTAAAACACAATCCTTTTCGCAATAAAACACTTCAATATCAAACAATGCATAATTTACCCAAATAAATCATAAACTAAATTTTAATATTCCAACACAAAAAGTTTGAAACACTTACCCCTACACAATCAAAACATGTTGTCCTTGATTTCAAGATCAACCCTTGATCCAAGCTCCACAAGGAATTAGAAGAAAAGGGGGAGAAGGGTTTGAGGGAAACTGTAGGGATTTTGTGTGTGTGTAAGGTGTAATGTGTGAGATTGTTGGATAGGTTAGGCATTTTATGCCCTATACATTTCAACACCACATTTAACCCATGTATCAACATTCTAACATTCTAACATGTATATTTTACCTCTTGCACCAATATACATCAGCGTGTATAATATACCTTTAATTCATGTCATCCTAATTCATTTTATTAATCATGATCAAACTACTCAATTTCAAATAATAATTTCATGATTATCACAAAATCCAATTATACTCGGTTAATTTCCAAAATCGAGTCCAAATTATATAATTCACCTCAACCATTTATCACTTCAATTACATCATAATATATTTTCCCACACTCAATTTATCTCGAAACTGAGTCTAAATGCAAAATAACCTTATTTATAGTTACCCCTTATTTATCACAATAAACTCAAGTAATTAAGGTAATTAAGTTCTAAGCATTACAATTCTCCACTACTAATAAAAGTTAGTCCCCGAAATTTAGGCATGTACACTTATCAAAGTGTCAAAATAAGTCATATACAAGAAAAGTGTCAGAGATAGAATCGACATACCGTCAAAATTTCCCACGGGATTGCATATAGCCTGTCCAAACCAGAGTCCAAACAGGATGTTCTATCCCTTTTTGTAACATTTACCCATAAGAAATCAAGATGTCTAAACAAAGAACTCGATAACGACACTCTACAGCTAGAATGCCACTTTTATCATACCAGGGCTACATTTTCCCCTTCTCTCAATTTATAATTATTCAAGTATAGTTGTTTTATTACCTCAATCCAACTAAGGGGAAACCTATCCCACTACTCAAGCAATTTCTCAAGCAAAGTTATTTAGATTCTCTATCGGAATCAACATTATCCAAAATTCACAATTAATATTTCATCCATCTCAATAGATTTAGAATCTAATGCACATCTTCACAAGTAACATACTTAGTGTAGTAAAAAATCTCTCCCAACATTGCCATTTCTACTACTTCAATACACTCTAACATCATCATTCAAAATATAATATTCATGTATCTTTATTGTTGTCAATCGTTTCCAGTTTCCTATAATCTTCTTTCAACTTTTCTTTCAACTTTACGCTTAACAATACATTGTTTCATTATTCAATGTTAGACGGAATTCTTATAAGATCATGCAAATTCTCTCACCACATGTGCATGCTCTTTCATTACGTACCAGTAGGTATTGCATCTTACACGATGCCACATTTCAATTATCATATGCCCCCAACATCTCATTAGGTTAACAAGTTCATAATGATCTTATGTAGAATATATTTTTGTCTAATTTCCATTGTTAATTCATTCGTTCGATCAACATCATTACTCATTCAACCGCATTCCATTTTATTTATCATCATAGATTAGTGTCAGCACACTACTAATTATTATTCATCATGTCTAAATTCTTACTCACTCATGAGTGTATATGCATGCCATCTTTTATTATTCTCCCATGTTAGACATTTTCTTACCGATTCTTTATCCTGTATACAATTCAAGTACATGGTGTATCAATAACACCCTCCAACTATTATCATGTAATTTCATTATTCCCCATAGGTTCATATCATAATGGAATGAATAACAGTCTATTTTACATTTGCCTTATGCACAGTAATGAACCATCAGAATCCACAAAAACGATTCCCATCATTCTTTCCTCAATGTCAATTGAAATTGCGGCAATCTTAATTTTGTGTACATAATTGCATACCTGTATAGATGCAATCATCAATAAGGTATGTCAGTATTACAGCACCATGCTCATCACAGTACTCAAATGCTCTAAGCGTTAACTCTTCACATCTTATCACCCAGCTATCATCTGGGGTAAAATAAGTACTAACACAAGATCATAGTATTTCTCATGTATACAAACATAATCACGCACTTTGTCATTTACGCATTATTGATATTCATAATCCCTCAGTCATCAAACATGAACATTCCTTTGTCAGAAGTCTCACACATTCCTGTACATATTATGCTACATCATATTATCTATATTTGTGCGATTAAATTCGACAAATCAATTTCATATCTTATCAACATAATTTCTTTCAATAATTGTGTCAACAATATTTAACATTATTGTACTATTCATGAATGGGCAACACTTCATAGTGTATTAAGTATTCATGAATTGTTTTCCATCAGTTTCATCACATATCGCCATCTAACCAATACCCTTCGTCAAGTAAGTACTAGCACAAGTTTTAGAAATTTCTACATCCACATATCATCATCTCTATGTATCTCAATCAATAACTCTACCTCGAAACCTAATAAATCATTAAATCATTAATGTTGCATCATATGTATTCTCATAATGACATTATAATATTATCTGTCACATTGAGTCTAACTCACCATTAATCACCACATGATTAGTTATCATTATTATCATTATATACAAGAGAATAACATCATAATCTCCTACTTATCCATTACATTCATAATAGTTCTTCGTCGACCCATGACGTTCACAACGATCACAAGTCCAAACAGGACATTCATAGCGATCCCACATCATCGCGTGACGTTCCATGTCATATCGTGACATGTTCATTAATCTCATTCCAACGTGATTACATTTAACTCAACATAACGTGATTAATAAATCATTAATCTCATAATATACCAACAATCATCCCTTCACAAAATAATCATCATCCAAAATGATTACCATTATCACATCGTTACCTCTTTGATGTAACAATAACAATTGAGCATATCAATACTATGTCTCATTTCAATTCCTTTCATAATTCTTTCACATGTATAATTGATTCTCATAATCAGTATAAATCAACCAAAATAATCCGATTAACATATATCAATATGTTAAACCAAATGAAATGGTTCACCTCGATACTTCGTCCTCCTAGACCAATCCAATATTCTCTTGGGCCTAAATCGTATGTACCCAAGGAACAATAATATAAGTGTGTATAACACAACTTCTATTGCTATATGAAATCAGCACATCATCAGTATACATCGCTAACATAATAACGACACATTAATATTCATTGCTAACACAATAGCAATATAACAATACTCATCGCACTACTGCGGTACATAATACTCATCTTCCAATGGTGGCACACAACCAATACCCCTCACTTCGAGTAATAGCGGAAAGTATTCTATTCAATAATACCCCTATCTTTGTGTAACAACGACAAGTATTCTATTTAATAATACACATCGCTTCATGTAACATCGGCAAGTATTTTATTTCATAATACCTATCACTTCGTGTAACAGCGACCAATATTCTATACATGAACGGCTCAATAATATCCATCGCTTAGAATTATCGGTGGCTCCATAGATATCCATCGCTTCGACATATCAGCGACCCGCGCTACGATATGGCAACGACAAATATCCTGATACATCGCTCAATAAGACATCGGCAAATATTCTGATCCAACGCTGCTCAATATATCCGTATCTTCACCATGAACTCAATATATATTCACACACTAACAGTATAATGAATTCATATATAGCGATAGCAGTTCAATATCAACGCATGTGTATAGACACATATACCTGCATTCTCACCATTACAACGTAATCATACCCGATCATCACATCATCTGTTGTCACATTTCATCAGTATCGTACTATTCATCATTCCTGTCATCATACATCACATCTCATTTCTCATTTTCTGATTTTCCTACAAAATCAGATTCATCAACACTGTATACAAATATATAACAGGTGCACAATCTCAATGCAAATTCATTTACAACATCAAATCACTATCAACACTGAATTCTATAAACATAGTGTGCCATTCATCGCTCATTTAATAATGCAACATCGCTACCACAAAACCAAATCAATGACATACTATTAATTAAATTACCGGCTTATTGCACACTCCTTAACAATACCACCTTCGATGTGTGTGTTCATAGACATCACAGGTTATTTCTCAATATCATGATCATCGTATTTCATACAGTCCTGCAATCACGATAGTTAGCAATAATACCCATTTCCATTACTTCATATCGTACTAGGCACATAAATGTATAAATGTCGTGTCACATTGTCGCAAAACAGAAATCATGCATAAATTATGTGCTATGTATGTCTATCAACACATTCCTAGGCCCTTAGACATCCCAAAAAGCTAACACACTACTCTGATACCACTAATGTAAGGACCCACATCATAATCTCCTCATTAGTGCATTTATCATCGTCATTAGTGTATACAATTAAATAATTAGGGAGTTCTCATAAATCATGCTTTGTGATCAAAGCATGTCTTCTATAAAATTTTCGACACAATCCCTTGAAAACCCGATTCCCAACACAACTCAATACTCATGTGTATAGACTTTATAATGCACTATTGATTTTCTTTATTAATATACACTTTGTTCTTAAATAAATGCCTGACATACTCAAATGAAAAGAGAATTTATACAACCCATATACAGACATTACGATGCTCACATAATATCATTGAATGAATTAATGTCTATCTACTTGTATAAGACATATTACTCTATACCATTACTGGTACCTCGGTTCCAGGAGCATCACCATTCAATAGTCCAAATCATCCCAGAATCAGTGTCGTACCTGTTTTACATGTTTCAACAGAAACAGCCCTCACATTGGGTGATCATACTAACAACATAATTTCAATATAATTGAATACTAAATTAATAATTTACAGAATATAAAGCTGCAAATTAAGATAACATTCCCTGTATATGCCATAACCATATGAGATCCCCCATGCTGTTCCTGTTCTCACAATATCCAAAATTGTAAATTCCAAAATCAGTTAAAGCATTACAACAATGATCCACTGTACTCATATTCTAAAGCGGCAGTTCCATAATCAATAAAAGCTAATCATTACAACAATGATTTACAGTAATTTATGCATCTCAATTAAACAATTTCAAAATCATATGTCATCATATCACATCGCTCGCCCAACAGCGGTGGCACTTTAAGTTCTCGCACGCTCAACATCGGCGACGCCATAACAATTGCTTGCTCAAGAGAGGCATCATCATAATCATAGCATGCTCAATAGCAACATCACCATAGTTCATAATGTATACCAATTCAGTGTAACAATATCATATTATTCGTTAACTCTAACAATAATATATTTACATATGCTCGTACGTATTAAGGTCGACAACGTGATTTAGGCATACTCGACAATCGGAGGCTCGTACAATATCTATATTGAATATCAATTCAATATTAATATCTTAACAACTACTTTCACCATCATATCACATACAACATAAATATACTTGTCACGCCTCCTATTTTAATCAGTCGCGACTCATCGTACACTGTATACTACTCAATTCATTACATTTCATTTTTTATTAATTTGAACAATCAATTACTCGACCATGTAGTAAATAAGTTTCCAAGGTTCATCACATATAACCTTATATCATTGATAGTGACTTTCCCCAAAATATCGTAATTATCGACAAAATCGGTAATAAATATACCTCATCTCAAAATTCTCCAAATATCAACAATTTTTAGAGCCGATCATTCGTAACTTAAATATAGTTAAATTAAAGGAATTTAGCATTTATTATTGGTCCCTATGGGTATAATATCCTTACTTTAATTCAATATACTAAAACTTGACGACTGTGCACTTGCGGTATAATCGCGCTACATTGAAACTTTACTATTTAAATAAATTGCGATAAGTGATCGATAGTTAGGTTTCAAATTTTATTTCCTTTTGAAGACTTGGAACACATATTTTGACATATCAGCAGCCTCCATCCATCATCCATCATCCACATTTATCCATAATTCATCCTAGGACTTGGAACAACCCAACAATGAGATTCAAGGACACGATCGAGAAGGAGCAAGAGATGAACTCTACAAACGGAGTCAACAACATGAGTTCTTCTTCGTCTTTAAACATTAGTTTTGTTTAGTTTTGCCATATTATTATGAACTAAGCTTATTTATCAAGATTATGAAATCATTTGTTTCGAACCTATAACTTGATTATTGGTTATTGATTGAATTCCTATACCATATGTGCATAATTTATGTTCTTAATGCTTTCAAGGGAGTAGCTACCTTTAAAGTGGTATTAGTTATCATGATTGAGATCAAGAGATGATATTGTGATATGATCTAGTAAATAATGCCGTGGATTTCAGATTGAGATCGAGAAACGAGATCAAATACATGTGTGATAGTATAAATATCTAGAATCGAAAGCTAGGGGTTTTCATAGATCTTAATATAATATTGGGTTGTTAAATAAGTGCACGACAACTTATTGTAATTTGATATTTTGTTTTAATATAGCTCGAGAGAGTACATTAGATAAAATCGGAGAACTCGCCACCTTAGAGATATATGGATATTCAATCGAGGGTTGTAGGAGATTATATTAGTGAACCGAGGTCTTGATAATCTTCTCAAGTGGATCTTTCTCGCTAACTTTGATTTGTTTGGGGATTAGTAGTTTAATTTAGTTAATTAGTATTTTATTCAATTTACTATTATATATTAAATATAGTTTAAAGCGTCTTATTTGGTACTTACAGTAGTCCCTGTGGTTTGACACTCGTTCTCCTAAATTTCTATACTAAAGCTTGACAACCACGCACAGTATAAAACATGCTATTTGAGTCAAATCAATCATCTATAGAATTAATTGTTAAATCAAGTGTGATCAAGTCACCTGGATTGCCTCGCGATCATCGGTCAGTGTTGAGCTTGAAGGAACTTAGAGGTGGCTTCAGCCATTTAATGAAGAAAAATTGATCCAGAAAATTGAGATTTGAAATGAAGACCCCAATTTCCTGCTATCGCCAAGTATCCCTTCCAGTGCTCGAATTTTAGGATATCCTTAGCCATGCATATGTAGTTGCAGACTTTATCAATGATCTTTTGAGAGGAGAATGGCAAAGCATGGTGTTTAGAATCGTTTCTACCTGTCCAAATAAACCACAAAATTAGGAAGGAAATAGTTACACGAATGTGACCCTTTCGACGCCATTCTTGATCCACTTTTTAGGCATTTAGATTATCAGGTTGATTAACAAGAAATAGCCGTCCAAAATATTCCCATACAGAATTTGATAAGGGTCCTGTGAAGAATAGATGGTTCAAAGTCTCCTCAGACCTGCAACAAACGCATTTTGAAACAAATTGAATTGTCACATGAACGAATGATATCATCAACTGGGATTCTCCGAGCTCGGAGTCTCCAACAGAAGAAGGATATGGTTGGTCTTAAGAATTTAGACCAGCAAGCAGAGAACAAAGAATCTGGAGTTTTCCTTTGACGGATGGATTCCCAAGCAGAGCAAGTGGTGAATGAACAATTCGAACTATGTTTCCAAATAAGGATATCCTTAGTGAATGGACTGATTGGTACTTGTAAGATGATTTCCATGATATTAGAAGGCACCAACAAGGCAAGTTGTTCATGATTCCATGATATATTATTCCAAATCTGATTAACATTTAACTCAAGAGTCCCAAAAATATTGCAAATATATGATAGTTGGTCTGTAGGGAGCCAGCAGTCGTTCCAAAATGAAAGATTACCTTCCCCCAAAAGCCAACCAATACCTGCTTCAACCAATGGTCTTATTTGAGTGAAACGCCGCCATGTAGGGGAAGAGTTGCTTTTGAGCTCAGTTGTAGTCGGAGAGAATAAGCGGCAATATTTTGATGTCATAAACTTGGCCCAAAGAGATTCATGCAGCCGCGATCTGACCCAAAGTCTTAACGCAAATGCTATAGCTGTATCTTTCGATCTACGAATCCTAATCCACCTTCTGAGATAGGGTGACAAATGTTATGCCAAGATATTCGATGATTATCTTCCTTGGAAGCCCAATGAAATCTGGCACAAATAATTTCTAATTGGTAAAGAACAGTTCCAGGAGGTTGAATGACATGCAAGAGATACATAGGCATTGAACAAAGCACACTTTTAATTAAGGTTAACCTACTTCCAGGAGAGAGTACTGCATGTTCCCATCCAAGCAAGTTTTTACGAGCATTTTGAAGTAGGTTAAGAAAGTATGCTGATTTCCTATGTCCAATGAACAAGGGGACCCCAAGATAATTAATAGGGAGAAAAGATTCTGAGAAGCCAGTCAGAGCAATCCTATTCTTCATTGCCTCCGAGCAAGTATCCGCAGTGATAAAGTTGCTTTTAAAGGTATTCACCAACTGATCTGAGCAGGTTTCGTAGTGGTCAAGGAATCGAATTATATTCTTTATGGTATTAATAGAACCATTGGAGAAAATAATCATGTCATCAGCATAAGCTAGATGTGAAACCTGGATGGAACAACTGGGGAATATTCCATCCCAATGCATAGTGAATAGACCCTTGGGGGTAGCATCAAAAAATCCAGTGGGGAGATAGAGTCCCCTTGACGAAGGCCACACTTGGATTTAGTTAATTAGTATTTTATTCAATTTACTATTGTATGTTAAATATAGTTTAAAACCTATTATTTGGTAATTACAGTTAGTGCATGTGAGTTTGACACTCGTACTCCTAAATTCTATACTAAAACTTGACAACCGTGCACTTACAGTATAAATCGTGCTATTTGTGACAAAGCAAGCATCTATAGAATTTATTGTTAAATAAAGTGTGACCAAGTCACCTGGATTGCCTTGCGATCATCGGTCAGTGTTGAGCTTGAAGGAACCTGGAGGAGGCTTCAGCCAATCAATGAAGAAAATTTGATCAGACAATTGACATTTGAAATGAAGAACCCAATTTCCTGCTATAGCCAAGTATCCCTTCCAGTGCTCAAATTTTAGGATATCCTCATGCATATGTAGTTGCAGACTTTATCAATGATCTTTTGAGAGGAGAATGGTAAAGCATGGTGTTTAGAATCGTTTCTAACTGTCCAAATAAACCACAAAATTAGGAAGGAAACAAGTGTTGGGTTTCCGTACCCCGGCTCCAGATCCAAACGCAGCGGAAAAGAAACATAAACAGATCTGACCCAGGGACGGATCGATCGCGCCTGATTCATAAATTAACATGTGCAAATATCAAATATAATGCACGAAAAGGAATTACGTTCATCGATGTGAATCTGATAGCGGTCACCCTCGAGTCCAACCAACCTGACCAGATCTACAAGCCGGCATCAGTGCTAGTGTGATGTCGGCTTTTCTAAGAGAAGTGAGTGTATTGTATGGAATTAATCATCAAACCAAGAGAATGACTGACATATTTATAGTTGTCTAGTTGGGCTATGGTCCATTAAGCCCAACAGGCCAACCATTGGCCAATTGGCTTGAAGGGCATTGCTAACAATCTCCCACTTGCCCAAAAGCCAACACAAAACTATACTCATAATCCAAGTAACTCAATCCAATTGAACAACTTGATGTACTACCAATGTACATAATTATTAGACATAAATATATCAAACGTTTTAATTTCAGAACTTTCTATAAATGAAACATTTTCAAATATAGAAACTCCACTAAAGTGAGGAGCTTTCAAAAAATTAAATGCATCTCTTCTAAATCACTCAGTTTGAGCACTTAACATTTAAGTCTCAATTCTTATCGATAGATCGGTGGCCGGTTGATTGTGACCCAGCGAGGTTCAAGTATATCATAGCAGTAGGATCACAACCTTTGTGATTTTCGAAGTCAAACAATTTCTTTGGGCTTACCCTTAATGTCACATTGTCAATTAAACTCCTTTAATAGACAATAGCCAAAATATAATTCCAGCAACAACCTAATCCGCGCTTCACGAAGACCTAGATACAAATGACTAGCAACGTACGAGAACCTGTCAGCCATAGTTAACGCGCAGTACATTCCTTTCACTCAATATGTCCCGATTGAATCAAGGGCATTGGTTGATCGAGACCCATTATGATTTCAATAACTATGTATTTGTTTCACGTTATATGATTCATTGTGTGCGTATATGAAAAAGTCCTTTTCACAAGCACTACACACTATGGCAAGAGATTCCTTGAATCATATACAGAAAAACACATAGGACATCATGGTTCATCAAGACCAGTGGTGAATCCTCAACGACAATCATAGGCCCCTGACAGCATCACTGAATACCCAAAATAGCAACTTTATGACCCGCATGTGGTCAGTGACTAAATCAAAGTACACGACTATCTATCAAGACCTCAATGACGCCTCGGGTCATGAGGAGTAATGGTGCACAACTATGACTCGAAATTCTATACTCGACAAGTGGTAACCACTTATAGAATTCAGAGTAGGATCGTTCAGTGAACTTATTCTAATGAGCCTTTATTCACGTGTGCTAACTTATACAATCCAAAGCGGATGAAACGCGCGGACTACACTAGACACATCATGAATACCTATCTCTAACGAGCATATATCGATATCCCATTCTCGAAGGCTCATCGACAAGGAACTTTTAGAAATCACAATCGAAAATGTATTTCATGGTCATCAGCATATGCGTAACCACATTACATGGACTATAGCAATCTCAAGGACTTCATCAATACATCAAGATGCATGTGTAAACAGATGAAGAAGTGCCATATATATTAATATTCAAACAAAGATTTGTCATAATAAGATTATGACAACAATATCTTTCACTTTCCCAATGCCAACTACTCATGTGTCTTATGACCATCTTCCCAAGATGTCTGATAGACACCAATCGTTGTAAATGCTTTGTCAGTGGATTCACTATATTTTTCTGTTGAAGCGATTCTCTCGATAATAATGTCGCGTCTTCCATCTCTCTCATTAGATGATATTTTCTCAATATATGTTTGGATACTGATGAGATCTTGGCTATTCATAATAGCCAAATTGTTGTCAAATTGTTGTCACAGTAGAGAGGACTGTGTCAACCGCGCTAGAAATTACAGCCAACTCTTGGATGAAATTTCATATCCAAACTGCCTCTTTGCTGCATAGTATGCTGCAATATATTCAGCTTCAAAGGTGGAATCCGATGTGGTGTCTTGCTTGGAACGTTTCCCAGAGACAACATCATCATTAAGCTTAAATATAAATCCGAACATCGATTTGGTATCATCTACGTCCGACTGAAAAACCAACATCAGCTTGCCTTCAACTTTTATTTCTACACTTACAGATCCAAAAACTATGAACATATCATAAGTTCTTCATAAGTACTTGAGGGTTATTTTCACAGTTTTCCAGTGACTTCACCGGGATCTGTCTAATGTCTGCTTATTACTGTAAGAACATACATCAGGCCAAGTACATAACATAGCATACATTATGCTATTAACAGTCGAAACATAAGGTACCAATGTCATCTTTTCTCTCTCATCATCAATCTTAAGACTCATTGACTTGAGAGATGAATACTATGACATAGTGGGAAGTAACTCATTTTTCGACTATTCCATGCTAAACTCTTTTAGCACAGTGTTTATGTATGTAGATTGAGAGATCTCAAGCATCCTTTAGATCTATCCCTATAGATCCTTACGCTAAGCATGTAGGATGCTTCTCCCAAATATTTCATGGAGAAATTAGTAGATAATCATGCTTTAATTGATTAATCCAAAACCATACAATGAGCATGATATAATCGACTTAAAGCATCACAAATTAACCATGCTCCCACTAACCCTTTTGCACACACATGTCACTTCCGCATTTTTAACAAAATCAAACACTTTGATGATGTTATCAAAACGGAAGTTCAAACTTCGGGATGCCTTCTTAGGCTCGTAAATGGACCTCTGGAGTTTGCAAACCTTTTGCTCATTCCCAATGGTTTTGAACACCTCTGGCTGCTACATTTCTACCTCAATGTCATTATATAGAAATGTTTTCTTCACATCCATTTGTCATATCTCATATTCATAATATGCAGATATAGCTAATAAAATTTGAATAGACTTTAGCATCATAACCGATGAAAAATTTCTCACAAACAACTCTTTGCCTATGAGAATAACCGTTTCTCACCAGTCAAGCTTTGAAGGTCGCTACCTTCCCATCCATTCCAAGCTTTCACTTGTAGATCCATTTGCAGCCAATGAGAGCAATTCCCAAAGAGGATCTACTAAGGTTCATACCTTATTAGAGTACATGGAATCTATTTCAAATCATAGCATCTCGCCAATATCCCAAAACGATGTCCAACATCTCCTTGAAAGTCCTAGGATCACATCTATGGTCAAAATCATTTTGACTACCTTCTAGGAGTAAGTTCAATTTATCAGGAGTTCTTAAAACATTTTCAAATCTCCTTGGTGTGTGTAAATCAAAGGTTATGATTGACTCAATTAATTTCACCGTTTTCACTTTTCTAGTGGTTTGTGGTTCAAACCCTTTCAAGTTATATTATTTTGTCATTCCTTTCTAATAGAAACATTTTCTCTAGAAAGATTGCACCTGCGAAACAAACACTTTGCCTCCAATTGATAATATAAATTTTCACAAAATTACATAAGATGGATCAACTATCCAACTCATCTCCCACTGACTGCTTCACATAAGCAGAACAATCTCAAATCTATATTTGGATTATTTTTCAGTCCATATCGTATATGGAGTTTTGGTCGCTGTATTGGTATGAATTATGTTCAACAAGTATGTAACTTAGAGAGTTACTCAGAGAGAATCACATTCTCTTTAAGATAACTCAACATCCTCTTGCACTAACATTTAGTGCTCCACATACGTCCATATGAATTAAATTCAATGGACGTTCAGTACATGCCAAAGATATGTGGGGTTTAAGTTATCATTATTCTTTGAACATCATCATACTAATCGTTCATAAGTTCCTCAGATTCAATAAAACATGCATTCTTAAAAATACTGCAAATCATATTTGTAAATTTAAAAGAATATCATTCTCTATCAAAATAGGAACAATATTCATGACTAAATCTGAACAAATAAATAGTTACTCAAACCAGTTCCTAACCAGTTCAAGATTTTATGTTAAATAAATGTTTCAAGTAGCATTTGCAACAACTCTTGCTACAATGCTTAGCCTCAGGTAGGTTTCACCTTCCTATGGCTCTCTACTTCTTCTCAACATCTGCAACTCTTTGCAAAGATGTGAGCACAGTTGACCAAAGAAGTAGAAACAATAGAAACATTAAATTTTATAAAATACACCATTTCCAGAACTCTTCTGGTCTGGTATTCCTTGCAGTTTTATGACAGTGACCAGCAGTGAAAACATAGATGCATATCCTTACTTAGTTGCTACTATATCCATTTTCGTCTTTTGAGGTTGGGAACCATTTCACTTCCTATTCTTTATCCTTGAACTCTCCCCACCATTGGTAGAAGATTCGACAAGAAGAACACGTTTCTCATTTTGAATCAAGGACTCAAGAACACTATTGAATGCTCCCACTAAATTTTTCGAATTCATCACCCTCATGACAAATGAACGGAAAATCATATTTTCTTAGCGGACTTGAAGTCCAACTAGCTCATGATAACCCCGAACGTGGGCCCACCGGCTTCATGATACCAAAGGTAGATCACAATTGCATCATATGCAACCCCAAGATATTTGTCTCGCGATTGACATAACCCGGTGGGCAGGATAATTATGCCTTCTCACGTCAAACTAACACATCCCACGGATGGAAATGTCACGCCCAAAAGACCCCACTTGGGTGAGTAATCGAAAAGTTTAACATAACCGCACCCTTAATTAAGTGGCAGTTAAACACACAGCTTTCCCATGTCAGATGCCCCCCACGTGGGTGAGTAAGACAATATGACACAAGTAGCGTCTCATGGCTTAACTGTTGATGGAAGACAGGAAGCAACAAACCCTTTTGACCTCCCCTTATCAGTTTGATATAAAAATTTTGAATCATATTCAAAAGACGGATTTAATTATTTTAAAATCTCATCAAATGCTCGTTTGTTTGTTTGTCGGATTCATACAATTATGCTTTATTCATGCATCATATGTACTAATAAAACATACAAACAAACATATATCATACATCATATGCATAATAAAAATAAATATGGACGATTACGACCTTTTCCTAATTGATCCACGTGAGTCATACGTGGATCACAAGTCTATCTAAGGTGATGCAGGTATGTTGTTAGGATCAGTCCGGAGTGTTTAGAGGGGGGTGAATGAACACTCCTATTAAAAATAATCCTTTGTGATTTCTCTCGGGTTAGTGAAAGAAATCTGTTTCTTAATCAACTTTTCTGCAGAAAAGACCACTGAATATTTTAGTGCGGAACGGTCTGTTCTTAGACTAGTAAGAGAAGCTCGATCGCTTGAAGAGTATAACGAGTGCAGAAAGATAAAATACATAATATGTTTCTGGAAGTTCGAAGGCGGTGTAATCCTTCGAACATCAAAATTAGATTATCTGGTATGGAAATGTGCGCCTGAGAGTTATGAACATTGTGGTAGGTCGGTATCGTCTAGAGGTGGTCGGAGGGCGGCGAACGGAGCGGATAAGTACACGGTGGTCGGTGAATCGTGAGGTTGTGCGTGTTTTCGCATGTTTTAGTGTGTGTCCGCGATATGTGTGTGTTTTAAACATTTTGCTATGTGTTTTACGTCCTACACCGATATATATTAATTTCCGACCAATTGTGAACATCGGGGATGTCACCGGTGTACTAGTGCATGTATATTACATATACAATCAACACCTGACTTTGTGTCCTTATTTGAATCACGAAATTAAATCTTTCGATTTAATACGAATTTTATATTTATTAAATCATTTTAATAAAATTTCGGTGTTATTCCGAATATTCCAAAAATATATTTGTCATTCACCATGTTCTGACCCGACTGTCATTTGACATATACAAGATCAATTTTCACTCTAATTAATTATATTATATTCTCATTAATTAATTTCTAACTAAGTAACACATTCATGTACAAATTGTACTTAATTCTCATTATCAAGTGTCGGGACATCACATTTACAATATGATATCAAGTTGTTATCAAAGATAATATTCCTCGTGTTTATTCTCAACCATATGATTGACATAAAATAAATCACATAATTGTTGAGAAGCTAAACCTGATTTCCGATAATACGGTACGAGGGCCTTACATTCTCCCCCACTTAAAAGATTTCGTCCTCGAAATCTCACAAGTGCAGATCATAAATCATGAACAAAGTACAATACATGTCAATACTATAATCAGAAAACATCAACTTCCTAAACTCAATTATGTTAGCATTAAGCTGAATCAAAATCAATGAATAATGCATTGAATCTCGAGGGACGAGTATATTTTATTTATCTAAAATAATTATAAGAAACCATCTTTGCAATTTAGAACAGAAAATTAATTATTCAGTGCAGAACGTTGAATAATTAAATTCAACATCATCAGATTGAAGAATACTTATCAAGTCATGTTCGTAATTCATCAATGTTGAAGTACGAAACACATTACAAACAATATAAAATGCTAATAATGTCATTCAATATGAAATATTCACAAAACTCAACATACCTTTAACATGAGAGAATTTTTGAAAATGATTAGATCACCCTGTTGCCATTTTCAGAAGCGTCCACATTTATTCTTATAACTAGCTTACTGATTCTGGGCAGCTTTCCATCCTTTAAGCATCCACCGAATCTTATAGCATTGTCTTAAGGATTCGAATAATATATATACATCATATAGTCAAACATATACTCAACTCAAATGTATTCTGAAATGAATACCAGAATTTCAAACTAAAACCAAACTTTTACTCAGACATAATCGAGAAAATAAAATACTCTCGACAGTCTTCATTACGTTAAATAGTACACGCCATGTGATTGCCAGTCTACGAACAATATGTAGTCCTTGCAATCTACAATATCCGTTTTGTATTCTACAATGTTGCCAAAGTTTGAAAATAAACTCGGGGTACTAAACAAATAAACTCAAGACAAATGCTTTTACCAATCTTGGTCCATTTTTACTGTTTATAAGTCATACATTAGAAATAAAAATAAATATATTACAGTTCTAGAGTCTCATGACCATCAATTGATAAAATCTAGAATCAGATAAATATCTTGAAGATAATAATTCATATGATTCTACAATCACAATAGTCTCGTTGAGCCTTTGATACGAGAGATCAATTTAGGCTGAATAGTCAGATTAATACATTAACAAAATTCAAAAATAAAATATTTAATCCAATGTATAAATATTCACGTGTACCTTGGTGATTCGAACAACAGAAAATAAGTTCTGTCGGAAATCTATCCACCTGTGTTGCCTTATATTGAGACCAGATTGACAGAACAAGTATTTCAAGCTCTTGTGGTCTGAATAAATAGCAAATGTTTCCCCGTACAAATTCAAATCTTTAAAGCAAAAACAATTGTTGCCAATTGCCAAATCATATACGGGGTATCGATTTTCTCAAGATTAAAGTTGGCGAGACACAACCTAAACCATTTAAAAAAAACACATCTGTGTAATCACATATCCTCTGGCCAGAAGGAATAGTAAGTACAGATGCAGTGATCAGTCTCGTCTTCAATTTACGAAAACTTTATTTACACTCATCTGACCAAATACGGTTTTAAATTTTTCTGTGTCAGCTGAGTACTAGGTTTAGCAATTTTAAACAAACTTTTCGATAAAACAACTTTAAAAATCCTGCTAAACCCATGAACAATCGGACCTCAAGAACATTAGTAGGTCTCCGCCAGTTTAACAATGCTTTAACCTTAGTTGGAGCAACATGAATACCATGTAAAGCAATGACGTGGCACAAGAGTATCACTTTGTTCATCCAAAATGTTCATTTGGATAGTTTGGCATATCTCATCACTTCTTCATAGGAAACTGAAATTTTAATTTCAGATATCCTACAAGTACTAGTTCCATTATAGCATGATTACAAGGTTACCATTCAGTGCAATTCAAATTCAGATTGGACAGCTGATCAGAAGCATTCGTACATAGAATCTGAAATATTAACTTTCAGTGTTTCAGCACATCATATTTTCATATTAAAATAACCAAGAGATCATTAATAGGAACAAGCACAATCAATCAAGGATTTATTTATTTTTAAAACATTTGACTCATCGAATCCATAAAAATATCAAAAATTAGAAGACTCGTATGGCTTAACCATATATCGAGCTTATAAGATAGTTATCGGCACATCTTGGCTTTGGATTGACACCTGATACTACTCAGAGTGCAGATCTATTAGCATTTGTAAAGAACTGCAATTCATAATCATACAAAATATCATAATAATTTCGACTCATTCAAGTCGAATCATTTTATACACATAAAAATCTTTGAAATAGTCATGATTCCCAAATTGAAATTCTTACTCATCTCTCTGGAAATATATGCAGGACTCTTTCCCAAAACCTTACCACAATGCATGGAGTCTATGCAGAGGTAATATTCGGGTCCATGCAAATTCTATCCAAATCCATAACAAAGAAAATCAGCATTCCTTGAACACGAGATCCATACACATACATACATAGTTCCATGTCAGTTCCGAGTATGAAATAAATAAAATTTGCTAAAATATTGGATCCATGCAACATCCGAGCATGTCTATGTCAACAAAAATTTAATCAACTATGTTACCATTGATTTAATTCTTTGCACAGAGTCCAGATCACGTCGGTACAGATATACATTCGTTCTGTAATAAGAATGTGTCGCACATATGTGCTGCATCTGTATTACAACCAATTACTCATAATTTACTTTTTATTAATCGAATTATAAAATAGCATAAACATAAAGGAATTTCAGCTTGAACAACCAGGCTCTAAAATTTCACACACATATTAAGCGAAGAAATCGAACTACCTAATGAAAGTGATCATCAATAGTTTCGATCATTCACCTGAGAATCATATTATTATCCAAACAACAATAACATGTCATAAGGATAAGTAATAGACTTTCATTAAAAACAATTAGTACTCAACCAGATATCATTTGATCAGAGAAAATAACATCCCCCACTTAAATATAAAGTGGGTGGATAAAATAAATTACCAAGACCAATTTTTTGCCATTTTGATATCCTTATGATATCTCCGTAGCTGATAGGTAAGCATTTAATGACTTTTGCATACCCATCTTTAGAAATTATCAGGTATAGGAGACAAATTATGACAAAACACTCAATGCACATTTTGCAACACATAACTTGTTGCAATTCAATATTCAATTTCATTTCAAATACAACAAAAATACATGAATTATTCGAAGGATAAAATCCCCAAGAATATTTCCAAAAGTTCAAAATCTAAATCGCACATAGTCGTATCTTCAAAACATATAACAATGTTTTATACGACGCGTTCATCCCTTTACTATATGTAACAATGTTAAACCCCACATGTCATCATCTTATCAAAGCAATGTCTCACACTTTCCAGCATTGTCAATGCCGAAAATATAGGTGGCTCAATCAAATCCAAGGACATTACATCACAACAAATCTCTCGTTCGACATTGTTACATCCCATAGGTTTAGGAGCAATTACATTGCTCTAACCACATCCATTTACATCCAAGTTATATAGCAATGATACCATAAACGATACCCATACTATACATGAATTTAGTCAAACAAACTCAAAATCATTCAGCAGTTCATTGATAGTAGGTCTCAGAGTACTTACTCTTTCCCTACCTCATGCTGCCACATATAAAAGTTTATTCACCATAGTATAGTATTAATATCGTTAGCAATATCAATACTACACAAAATAAACATATTCACATATCAATCTCATGTAACATCATACCAAGGCAAGCCAAGCCAAGTAAGAGCAGATAAGTCAAATAATTCAAACACAAGCGCACACATTTATTTGTGCCTATTTAAGTGTACACAAGACTCAAAATTAAGCATTCCCAGTTATGCTCTGATATCATACTGTGAGGGCCCAATCCTAATCATGTGATTAATGATCACACAATGATAATTCTAGCATAAACAGCGGAATATTTGTTTAATATTTAGTAACATGTGGCCCTAAAAATTTCAGCATGACCTCGTCGCACGAGAAACATACCACCAATACCAATAGTGAAAATATATATAGATACCATCAATTTCATCTCCATCAACATAAACCAGCATACATAAATCAAACTAGGCTAAAATAAATAAATATACATAGACTCATCACACTACAGGGATACATCCCTGGTACAAAGACTACTGGGATAAACAAGAGTAAAAGATCAAGTGTGACTCCCACCGGACGTGCCCTCTCTGGCGTCCTGTCACCTGTACCACCTGTCATTGTCCACACACAAAGACAACAACAGCCCCCCTTGGGGGTGAGCAAAAGCCCAATATGGAACGATCATGGAATATACAACATGTATCTATAAAATGTGATATATGATGCAATGCAATGCATGCCATGTCATGTCATGTCGGTATCATATCGTACACCCATCCTTTGGGTATATCTGAATCAATAAACGAAAGTCCAACCATATCAGAATAGCTCGAGCCTGTCAAGCCTATAGGGTATCCAGACGGATGGACGTCGGCAAAGCGCCACCAACCCTAGGTCCTGACATCACATAATCATATAGGGATATCCAGACGGATGACATCAGCAAGGTGCCACCAATCCCCGTCTAAACAAATCATACCAATCAAAGGGGACCACGATTCCCTATGCATATCGGGCCATGTAATGCCAACATAGTATCGCAGTACCAATCCATAATGATCGATATCAGAATCCAAGAAATATCAGTGTATTCAAGGATATAGTTCAACGTGTATGTCATGCATCGATGTATGTATAAAAACTGATGTGTGTTAACAAAACATTTAATTTCATACACCGATGTGCCAATTCATGAATGCTATGAATGCCACATAATTTAAATAAAATCACGTAGCCAGATAATCTCACGTAATTCACAGAAGTCAACAAATCATATATCAAATGATACAGATACCTGTCGTATGTTACTCGATCGCAACATACCTTTCTTTCTCGATCTACAAGGGTACTTGAGCTTGTAGGGTCGAAGTAGTCACTGTATATCAATATAAATTCACAATTCAAAAAATTGAGCACCAAAAATTCGTTATAAATTTAGTTACAGCTTAATCAATTTAGGGTAATTAAATTGATGCGATTACATCATAATTTAATTTGCTAAATTATTTTTCACCAATTCAAATTATTATTCAACAATTATAGTCCAAATTAACTGGTAATTATCGAAGCAAAGTCGAAAAAATCGGATATCAAATTTTACCCAAAATCGCACACAGTTCACGCACGCATTTAGTACGATTCCGGCGAACTCCGGCGGCGGTAGAGGCGGGGACCAGTGTAGAAAATTTCTTCTAGGTGCAAGGAAGAGATTCAGTGCCTTGGCTTCATCCAATTCGTAGTAGATTCGAAGAAATCGAACCAGAGTTCCTCAAACCCTAGTCTGCACGGTTTCGTCCGTTCCAGATCAAAATCGAACCACATTTTGAACATCAAAATTAGATTATCTGGTATGGAAATGTGCGCCTGAGAGTTATGAACATTGTGGTAGGTCGGTATCGTCTAGAGGTGGTCGGACGGCGGCGAACGGAGCGGATAAGTACACGGTGGTCGGTGAATCGCGAGGTTGTGCATGTTTTCGCACGTTTTAGTGTGTGTCTGCAATATGTGTGTGTTTTACAGGTTTTGCTATGTGTTTTACGTCTTACACCGATATATATTAATTTCCGACCAATTATGAACACCGGGGATGTCACCGGTGTACTATGCATGTATATTACATATACAATCAACACCTGACTTCGTGTCCTTATTTGAATCACAAAATTAAATCTTTCGATTTAATACGAATTTTATATTTATTAATTATTTTAATAAAATTTCGGTGTTAATCCTAATATTCCAAAAATATATTTGTCATTCACCATGTTCTGACCCGACTGTCAATTGACATATACAAGATCAATTTTCACTCTAACTAAGTAATACATTCATGTACAAATCGTACTTAATTCTCATTATCAAGTGTCGGGACATCACATTTACAATATGATATCAAGTTGTTATCAAAGATAATATTCCTCGTGTTTATTCTCAACCATATGATTGACATAAAATAAATCACATAATTGTTGAGAAGCTAAACCTGATTTCCGATAATACGGTGCTGCCACAAATAACAATTTATTCACAACTCATGTAACATCATACCAAGGCAACCCAAGCCAAGTAAGAGCAAATAAGTCAAATAATTCAAACACATTTATTTGTGCCTATTCAAGTGTACACAAGACTCAAAATTGAGCATTCCCAGTTATGCTCTGATACCATACTGTGAGGGCCCAATCCTAATCATGTGATTAATTATCACACAATGATAATTATAGCGTAAACAGCGGAAGATTTGTTTTATATTTCTTAACATGTGGCCCTAAAAATTTCGGCATGACCTCATTGCACGAGGAGCATACCACCAACCCAAATCAACATCTACTGGAAATATATAAATACCACCAGTTTCATATCCAGCATACACCAATCAAATTGCTAAACAGATATCCACACTAGGTGAAATAAACTAAAATACATAAACTCATCACACACCACAGGGATAAACCCCTGGTCAACATATACATATAATACTGGGATAAACAAAAGAATAAACCTCTCAAGTGTGGCTTCCACCAGACATGCACTCTCTGGGTCTTCGCCACTTGTATAACCTGCCATTGTCCACACACAAAGACAACAACAGCCTTCCTTGGGGGTGAGCAAAAGCCCAATATGGAACGATCATAGAATATACATCATGTATCTATAAAATGTGATATATGATGCAATGCAATGCATGCCATGTCATGTCATGTCGGTATCATATCGTACACCCATCCTTTGGGTATATCTGAATCAATAAACGAAAGTCCAACCATATCAGAATAGCTCGAGTCTGTCAAGCCTATAAGGTATCCAGACGAATGGACGTCGGCAAAGTGCCACCAACCCCAGGTCCTGACATCACATAATCATATAGGGATATCCAGACGGATGACATCAGCAAGGTGCCACCAATCCCCGTCTCAACAAATCATACCAATCAAAGGGAACCACGATTCCCTATGCATATCGGGGCATGTAATGCCAACATAGTATCGCAGTACCAATCCCCAATGTTCGATATCAGAATCCAAGAAATATCAGGGTATTCAAGGATATAGCTCAACGTGTATGTCATGCATCGATGTATGTATAAAAACTGATGTGTGTTAACAAAACATTTAATTTCATACACCGATGTGCCAATTCATGAATGCTATGAATGCCACATAATTTAAATAAAATCACGTAGCCACATAATTCACATAATTCAACAACAAATCATATATCCAATGATACAGATACCTATCGTATGTTACCCGATCGCAACATACCTTTCTTTCTCGATCTACAAGGGTACTTGAGCTTCTAGGGTCGAAGTAGTCACTGTATATCAATATAATTAAAAATTGGTTATCAATTTTAGTCACAACTTAACCAATTTAGGGTAATTAAATTGATGCGATTATATCACAATTTAATTTGCTAAATTATTTTTCACCAATTCAAATTATTATTCAACAATTATAGTCCAAATTAACTGGTAATTATCGAAGCAAAGTCGGAAAAATCGGATATCAAATTTTACCCCTTCGCGCATAGTATCACGCACGCTTGTCAGCCGATTCCAGCGAGCTCCGGCGACGATAGTGGTGGTGGATGGTGTAGAAAGTTTTGTCCAGGTGCAAGGAAGAGATTCGGTGCCTTGGCTTTGTCCGATTCGTAGTAGATTCAAAGAAATCGAACCAAAAGCGCTCAAACCCTAGTCTGCGCGAGTTTCATCGTTCCAGGATAAAATCGAATTACTTTTCGAACATCAAAATTAGATTATCTGGTATGGAAATGTGCGCCTGAGAGTTGTGAACACTGTGGTAGGTCGGTCTCGCCTAGAGGTGGTCGGACGGCGGCGAACGGAGCGGATAAGTACACTGTAGTCGGTTGTCGCGCGAGCAGTGTGTGTTTTTGCACCTTTTAGTATGTGTCCACGATTTAGTGTGTGTTTTTACATGTTTTGTTATGTGTTTTACACCCTACACCGATATATATTAATTCCCGACCAATTATGAACATCGGGGTGTCACCGGTGTACTGGTGCATGTGCATCACATGTACAGTCCACACCTAACTTCGTGTCCTTATTTGATTCACAAAAATTAAATCTTTTGATTTAAAATAAATTTTATATTTATTAAATCATTTTAATAAAATTTCGGTGTTAATCCAAATATTCCAAAAATATATTTGCAATTTACCATGTTCTGACCTGACTGTCAATTGACATGTACAAGGTCAATTTTCACTCTCATTAATTAGCTTATATTCTCATTAATTAATTTCTAACTAATTAACAAATTAATGTACAAATTATACTGAATTCTCATTATCAAATATCGGGACATCACATTTACAATATGCTATCAAGTTGTTATCAAAGATAATATTCCTCATGTTTATTCTCAACCATATGATTAACATAAGATGAATCACATAATTGTTGAGAAGCTAAACCTGATTTCCGATAATACGGTACGAGGGCCTTACACATACATTAGTAGTTGTGGATGCTGGAGCAAATTCAAGTCTATGGCACTATAGTCTTGGGCATATGAGCGAGAATGGAATGAAGACGTTGCTGTGAAATGGGAAGCTACTGGAATTAAAGTCTGTTGAACATAAGCTATATGAAAGTTGTATCTTTGAAAAACATAAGAAGGTGAGCTTTTCAAAAGGCGGTGGAGAACCGAAAGCATCAAAGTTAGTGCTGGTTCATACTGGTGTATGGGGACCATCTCATGTGACATCCCTTGGTGGCTCAAGATACTATGTCACATTCATTAATGATTCGAGCAGGAAAGTATGGGTTTATTTTCTAAAAAATAAATCTGATGTTTATGAAACCTTTAAAAGGTGGAAAGCCATGGTAGAAAATGAGACCAACTTGAAGGTGAAGTGCTTACAGTCTGATAATGGCAAATACAATGAAGATGTTGAGTTCAAAAGGTATTGTGCACAGAACGGGATCAAGATGGAGAAAACCATTCCTGGTACACCTTGCTGAAATGATGAACATGCCAATAGCATGAGATTGCATGCTGGATTACCACAATCATTTTGGCTCATGCAATTAACACTGCATTATCTCATTAGCCAAGGACCTTTGCTACTGATCGTGATTTTTTTAAACAGTAAAATTCTAGTGTAGCGCGATTATACAACAAGTGCACGGTTGTCAAGTTTTAGTATAATGAATTTAAGAAAGGTTGTCGATTCCACAATGACTAGTAGTAAGTACCAAATTCATTTAGTTGAACTATATTCCTTCTTTCTAGTTACCCGGGGGATATGGTTTAACCTCCGAATATTGGGTGAAATTTATTCTAAATTAACTAATAATAATATCCAAACTAACAAGCAGTAAAGAGTGATGAAATCACTAGAGACAATTATCAAGACTCCAGTCCACCCATGTAATCCCCCATAATTCGCTTATTAGTTAAGATGAAATTCTTATGTTCTAAGGTGACGAATTTTCCTAATGCATTCGTTATACCATGCTCAAGCTATAACAAGTCTAATATTAATGATGATTTTTGAAAACTACTATCCTTCGATTGGATAATTTATTTCTATCACACGAGTGCTAGATTTTACTTGGTCAATTTCAATCTAAAATCCACGGCCATGTCGTATCGTAATATCATATGATCAACATCAATAACGATGTACATAATCATTCAAAGGTGGTCAAACCCTCAAAAGCATGAAGAACAATAAATTTTCCACATAAAATTGTAAGAATAAAAAAAACATCGTTATTAAATTATGGGTTCAAACATGAGATCCACTAGTCTTGATAAACTAACCTAGCCAACAATCACAATCAAATAACAATGTACAAATATGTTTTACAACAAATTAAACATTCCAAATCTGAAAATAATGAAGAACAAAGTTTGGAAATATGAAATAACATGAGGTGATGACTCCTTGCGTCATTGTGTCATCCCATCTCTCCCGATGTATCTTGCTCTTGAATGGCTTGAAGATGTGATGATGGTAGAGGCTGGTATCTAGGTCATGTTATGAGCCAAAAGTCCTTTAGGGTCGTGTAGATTGTGCTTTATATAGTATGGTGGAAAAAGCCCATGAAAAGGAAATGCCTTGTTGGGATCAAACTCTAGATGTTAATTTTTTTTTTTTTTCAGAATTTTCCTACGGCCGAGCGATAGCCATCTTCCCGCTATCGACCGCAAGCTTCATCTTTTTATTTTTCAACCTTCGTTCCTCGACGATCGATCACGGTAGAGTTGCCGACGATCGTGGATTGCCATATTTCAATGTTTCAGTTTCGGTCCTCTGCGATCGATCGGTGCTCAATTCAAGATCGATCGCGACTTCTCAAATCTTCAAACTTTGAGATTTTGGTCATTCTTTCAACGTGCTCACTCGGGATGGTCCTTTTCATTGTTAATTAGCTCAATTCCTTTACTTTTATGCACTTAAACCTAGATTCCTGAAATCAACAAATATATAATAAAAATCGTAAAATTGCCTAGGAATCCATACAAAAATAACCAGAAAATTACAGTAAAATAAGTGTAAAAATTACACGTATCAAGTACCGTTTGATTACAGAATCCCAGAAGAGGTCTGGTGCGGCAGAGAAGTAAACTTTTCTTTCTCGAAAGTGTTTGGATGTTTATCCTATGTTCATATTGATTTACCTAGCAGAACAAATATTGATCGGAATCAAGAAGTGTTTCTTTATTGGTTATGGATATTATGAGTTTCATTATCATTTCTGGGATGACCAAAACTGGAAGATCATTCGGTGCATAGATGTAATCTTTAATGAGTAAGTAATGTACAAGGATAAGCATTGAAGCTGTAGATGAATGTCCTAAAGTCAAGAAGATATTTGAAGTGCCATTGATAGACATCATGTGAATGAGCTGAAAATTGATAACCATGAAGATAAAGATGCTACTGCACAAGTGTGGACCCACAAACTCCAGTAATGAACTCCGGAGATGAGACCACCGCAGACATACTCTCCCGCACTTTATTTGGCTAACAGATAAAGATGAACCAGAGACCTATGAAGAGGCAATACAAAATGACAATTCAACCAAGTGGGAGTCAGCCATGAAAGATGAGATAAATTCACTATCATTCAATCAGATGTGGGAGTTGACTGAACTTCCAGAAGGCAAAAGGGCATTACACAATAAGTGGGTGTACCGGATTAAATAAGAATATGATGGTAATAAATGGTACAAGACAATAATTGTTGTAAAAGGCTTTCAACAAAGGGAAGGCTTGATTGCACCAAAATTTTATCTCAACTGGTGAAGCTAACCACTATTAGAATTGTACTTGGATTAGTGGTGAAAGAACATTTGCATTTAGAACAGTTAGATGTAAAGACAAAGTTTCTTAATGTGATTTTGAAGAAGAAATTTATATGAAGCAGCCACGATGTTTTGAAGTACAACGGAAAGAGAAAATGGTATGCAAAATTCAGAAGAGCTTGTACGGTATCAAACAATCTCCAAGACAGTGATATAAGAAGTTTGATGGGTTCATGGATGTCAGGCTGATCACTGTTGTTATGTAAAGAAGTTTGACGATTTTTATATCATTCTACTATTGTATGTAGGTGATATGTTGATAGCAGGAACTTGCTTGGAAGAGATTGATAAACTCAAGAAAGAGTTATCAACTGAGTTTGCTGTGAAGGATTTTGATGAAGGATTTGGGAAGTGCAAAGCAAAACATCGGAATGAGGATCATAAGAGAGAGGGTGAATGAAATCTTGAAATTATCTCGAAGAAAAGTACGTGAAAAAGGTGCTTAGCAGGTTTATTATGGATGAAGCTAAATCAGTGTACTCCTTTGGCTAGTCATTTTAAACCACAATCACCCTCAACGGAGCATGAGCAAGCTTATATGAATAAAGTTCTTGTTCTGCTGTTGGAAGCCTCATGCATGCAATGATATGCACTAGACCAGACATAGCACATCAAGTGGGAGTTGTGATCAGATTTATGAGTAATCCGGGAAAACAACACTGGGAAGCAGTTAAATGGATTCTCAGGTACTTGAAAGGTACTAGTAGCTCATCTCTATGCTTCAATAGGTCAAATATGGGCTGACAAGGTTTTGTCGATGTCGACATAGGTGCTGACATGGGCGGTAGAAAGAGTACTACTAGATATGTATACACGTTAGGTGGTGCGACAGTAAGCTGCGTGTCTAAGCTGCAAAAGATAGTTGTGCTTTGACTATTGAGGCTGAGTACGTTGCAGTGACATAAGCTAGCAAAGAAATGATTTGGTTATGATCCTTTCATGAAGAATGGGGTTAGACGATTGATAATAACACGTTAAATTATGAGTCAGAGTGCTATTCATTCGAAAAGAATCTTGCTTATCATGCTACGACGAAGCATATACAGGTTCGATATCATTTTATCAGATCACTTCTGAAGGATGGAGTCTTGATGTTTGAGAAGATTTATGGAAGTAAAAATCAAGTTGATATGTTAACGAAGGCTGTGACCGTTAACAAACTGAAGTTGTGTTCGACTTCAGTTGAACTACATGCATAGAAGGGAAAATTGAGTTGTTGCATTGATTTGTGAAGACAAGATTGAATCAAGTCTTAAAGTGGGAGATTGTGACTAATGTTAAAGTTTCACACTAACCATCCAAATGATGTCATTTGACCAAGTGTAAACGTTCACATTACCAGTTAAATGGTAGGCAAGAAAAATGAGGAGATTTTCACACCGGATGTTCACACCAGAAGAATTGTCTATAAATAGGCACCTCATTGTTATTTCTAAATATTCCAACTTAAGCAAACAAAGAAAGAGTTCTTGAGTGTTTTCTTGAGAGAGTTAGATATATTGTTATTTTGCTTATACTTAGGATCGGGTTTCTGAGAAATTGAGTATTTTGTAAACACTTGGAAAGCTTTCTTCCTATAATAATAATTTGCAGCAACTTCCTGGACATAGCCTATATTGAGTGAACTATGTAAACCGATTGTGTTCTTGTTGATTATTTTATCCCATATTATTGATATTTTATTATCATCATTACTTCATTGCTTCGACCATCCCAACACTCAAACACGTAAAGTCACAAAAAGAAGTGACTCTTCAGAGCCCCGAAGGGAAGCAAGGGGATTGATTCTATGAAAGATTTGGTCATAAGATTCTTCACTGAATGCCAGATTATGAAATGACCATGTTTTGACAAAAAAAACACACCACATCTTGAAGCTGGACTACATGTCCACTCATATATTTAAATCTTGAATTTGCTATTTTTTTGACCCATAATCACATCATATTGAGTGTAAAAAATTGAATAAACCCATTTTTTGCTGTCAATATTTATCCTTGGATAAAAATATTCACATTTATTTTAAATGATAATATTTTTATCCACGTTTCAATGTACCACCGTAATATCCTAATTTTTAGGATCAAACTAACCGATTTTGACAAAGTTCAATAAACAACAAAGGTTGTAACAGAATAAAGGTCCCACTATCTTATATAAATACAAAACGTCTACTGGTACACTACAACAGTGATAGAGAGAACCCTGTGCAAAATTTATTAGAGAGAGAGTAGAAAATTCAATTTTTTTTGCTATTTGAATTCCAAACTTGTGCTGTTGTTTGGGTGCTCCATGGCATGTTTAGAGATGCATAACCAAAATTCAGAGCACCACAAAGGGATTAATAATCCCTCTCCAATGAGCCCAAGAATCTCCTTCTCCAATGATTTTCTTGAATCATCCCATTCCCACTCCCAATCCCACATGAAAGCTGCTGCTGCTGCATATAGGGATGCGCCTGTTTCCTCAGATTTCGAGTTTTCCGTGAGTAATCACTCGATGATGAGTGCTGACAAGCTCTTCTTCGAGGGAAGGCTACTCCCGTTTAAAGAGATCTGTGACAGCATTAGCAATAAGACGACGACGCTTAGGGATGAGCTTCAGAATGAAGAAAATGATGAAGATTTCTCACTGAGGCCACCCAAGAATCTGATGAGGTGGAAGGGTTTTCTTGGGATTAAGAAATCTCATGTTGGGTCCAAGAAATTATCTGATAAGGCAGAAGGGTCTGGCGAAAGGAGGCTTGGTTTGCATGAAGATGAACAATGCAGCAAGAATTCACAGGTTTTATTTGAAAACAAATTTGAGAATGTTCAAGAAAATGTGTTTTGTGTTACCTTGTTGATTAGGAGAATGTGATGTCCAAATTAAAATATTGTTTTTATTATAAATATTTGATTTATTAATTATGAAAACATGAATTAAAACTAATAATTATATGGAAAAAAGTAGAATTGTGTGAATGTATGACTGTGAGATATGATTTCTTTTGTTTTTGGTGATTTTCAAGAAATAGATCAAAAGAATGTGTGTGTGTGTTTTTTTTTTTTGGACCCTTTTTCTGATCCAGATTCTGCACTTTTTTTTGTTTCAGGGTTCTGATGAATGAGTGAATAAATGAGCAAAGTGACATGACTTGGAGCTATGGAGGACTAAAGTTTTTGTTACTTTGGAAATATAGATGGAAATTTTTTTGGTGGTTGAAATTTAGTATGTGGTTTCTGTACCTCTTATAATGTAATTTGCTTCACTTTTCATCTTCTTAACTGATATAAGCTTTTCAGAACAAAATAAATAAATTTTGATTGTTTTATTTTATTGATTCTGCTATTATTTATTTAAAAATAAGTAGGTAAAAACAGAAGGAGAAAATCAAGTTTGATATGATATTCACTGTTTTTACTTATGTGGTGGAGTTTGGTAATATTTTGGAGTTCATTAAATTATTCTTTTATTTTAATAACAAACACTCAATAATTTTGCTTAAAAATAACATTTTTCAATTCTAGCAAAAATAATATAATAATATTTTAAATAAACAATTATAAACACACTTTTAATCTTGTTCAAGTTGATGCATATAAATGTGTCTACCTATATACATTTCTTATAAGATGTTACATCTGCTAAAATATTAGGCCTTTTTTTTACGAATTTAATTTGTTATTTATTTGATATATTTTAATAATATTTTCAAATGGATAACGCAGAACATAAATTTAAAGTTTTGGAAAATAAATCAATGGAAATAAGTTACTGTTTGTACCTAACTTATATTTTTTTCTTCTCAAAATTGATTCTGTAATTAGAAATAATCATAAAATAACAGTCAACACCACAAGTGATATCAGAGAGAACTAATGCGTGTGCACAACAAAACAATAATAATAATGAGCATAGACGGATTGACAAGGGCTGAAGTGATGTGGGGAGAAATTTGTCGACGTTGTAGGTTCGAATCCTGTGTGGGAAAAATTCTCCACTGAAATATTGTGGGGGTTTATCCAGGGTTCGGGTCATGTTGGTCCGCTCCCTCAGACTTGACATCCGTGCACATACCTCGATTTACCTAGTGGTGATCCTGAGGGGCCGGATCGTCACCCAATGATTAGTCAGACGCAAGCCCGAATACCTTGTTACACCAAAAAATTAAATAAATAAAATGATAGAATAAAAAGAAGAAATTAATTATAGTAAATAGGAAATGACAAACGATACTTATAATAAATATTAGTGATAATTACATCTACACCCCTTGTCCATCGTAATTACAGATACCTCCTTATGGTTTGAAAAATTAAGAAACATCCACTCAAGTTAGGTTATGCATTACAGACAAGTCCTGCCGTTATTAACATAGACGGCTGTTACAAAACCTCCCTTAGTTTTTAACGAAAATCCTATATTGCCCCTGATCAACTTTGACATCTATTTTGACCTAAATTTTTAGATAAATCTTTGTAATTATGGTATTTCTTAGAAGGTGTGATCGTAATGAAACCATTATTTTATATTTCAGATTGTTTGTTTCAAATACAGTTATTACTTAACTCGAAACTTTTTTATTTTCCTAGTAATTTTAATTTTGTATCATTTTGTATTCAATCTTGTAAAATATCAATACATACCATAAAAAATTCAAAATTTATATATATACATCATATCAAACTTTTGTTAGAGTAACGATATTTTGGAATATTTTGAATTAAATTGAATTGAAAACCAAATTAAAGAATAATATGACGTCAATAAATATGCCATAATTAAATATCATGGCATAAAACATAAGTAATATCATTTAAATTTAACGTCTAAACATATAATTGTCTAAAAGATATTTGGTTAAACTTATTTTAAATAGCTCATAAACTGTGAAGTCTTATTTTAACAAATAAAATGTTAAAAGATTTGGACAAACTTATTTTAAATATGTTAAAGATGTTGATGTATTTGATATTATAAGATCTTTTTATCATCATAATTACAAAAAAAAAAAAAAGATATGATACCATGAGAATAATACATTAGTTAATTTTGAATGTATTTTATATATAAGTAGTTTTTAAAATATTATCATTAATATGAAAACTAGTTTATTGTTTAAAAATATTTAATAAATAATTCTTTGAAAAAAATAAAAATAATACGACATAATAGGGGGTGTAAGTAATTTATAGTATACTATAGGGGGTGTATCTATTGTGTTTTGATAAGTTTATATATTACATATACTATATGTGGTGTATTGTAATGTCTTGATAATTTTATATTACATATACAAAATGACAATAACGTCATTTCATGCATTCGGTTAATTTTTTTTGACGGTGTTACACTAGAGGGGAGGTTTCTGTAATCTTCCAAAGTCGATGAGAGGTTTCTGTAATTAAGCTAAAGTCGATGGTGTGTAGATGTAATTATCCTAGATATTAATCTATGTTTATCCATCCAAACACAACCTTAAATTATTCATATTATTATTGAGTATGAAATAAAAAAATGCAAAAAGAACTATTTTTTTTATTTTTATCGAGTATGAAATAAAATCAGACCCTTGATGAGGAGTGTAAACGAATCGAACATGTTCACGAATTTTTCGAGCCGGCTCGAAAAATATTTGATTCGTATTAGAAGTTCTCGAATTCGAGCCGAAATCGAACATGTTCGAACTTTTTTCAAGCCGAACTCGAGCCCAAATTACTTTCTTCGGTAGTTCACAAGCCGCTCACGAACTTTAATATTTTATTAATATAATGTAATTATATATTAAACAAATATATTTCGAATATTTCGGGTATTTATTTTTGAGCAATAGTTTGAATAGCTCGCGAACATGTTCGAATATTTTCGAGCCGACTCGACCTCGAACTTTGATTCGAGCCTTAAATTTTCTGCATATTCGAATCGATTCTATTCGTTTGCACCCATACCCTTGATTTTGGGGTGAATCGATGTTTTGATATAATCTATAGGATGGTTATTTCCAGGGAACTGATATCATTACCATGACAAAATTAGAGGATTTACTGTTTATTTTAGTTCAGCTCTATATGTTTATGATATGAACTGTTTTGGAAAACAATATGCTTAATAAATTAAAATTGAGCATTGAAAAGTTGGAATAGACAAATAGAGGAAAAACGGGCGAAATCGGAAGAGAAAAAACTGCCCGAGCAAAACCCGTGAAGCTTAGGTAGCGCCCATCGCTGCCTACTGCCTGAGCGTTGCCCAGGTAGTAGGGAAGGCGCTGGTGAGACTCCTAACTGGCGCCCTAGCGCCGTGTTTTCTGTCCAACATGCAGTTTCGGGTTTTCCATGGATGGTTGTGTACCCTTTCGTATATAGATGGGATTTTTCATGGAAAAACACTTCCAAAAGGTGACTTTTGATGGTGTCTTTTGATTTACTATAAAATGAACATTTCATGGTTGAGACTCCTAACTGGCGCCCTAGCGCCGTGTTTTCTGTCCAACATGCAGTTTCGGGTTTTCCATGGATGGTTGTGTACCCTTTCGTATATATATGGGATTTTTCATGGAAAAACACTTCCAAAAGGTGACTTTTGATGGTGTCTTTTGATTTACTATAAATGAACATTTCATGGTTGAAATAAAACACTTTTTGCAAGATCAAATTCATCATTGAGAGCAAAAATTCTGCATATTCATATTGTTCATCTTTCATTTCTTGGTGAGTGTCTTTAAACTTTTGTGGTTTAAGAATTTGTGATTTGAAGTGCTGCTATCACAAATTATAATCGTTGTATCTTGGGAAACGATTACCGCTAACCGTAAGCACCATAACAAAGCAATATTGTTTCAAAGACAAAGAGTTGAAATATTACCTCGACATCCTACAAGTCATTGCTACATTGCTTGCTATTATTCCTAAGATACACATCCCTGCTAAGATTCCTACATTCTTGAAACGATATTTGTAATAAATGGCTTCATCAAGTTGAACGACGACTTCCGTTCATCATGGAGAAATGCCAGATAAATTCAATGGGAATGACTTCAAGAGATGTCAACAAATATGTTATTTTACTTGACCAGTTTGAGTTTGACAACGTTCTTAAACGAGGATGCTCATGTTGAAGATGGAGAAACCGACACCCAAAATAGGGCTGCACTTGATGCATGTAATCAAAGCGACTTTCTTTGCAAGAAAGGGGTTAGATAATAAATTATATAATATTTATTCTCTTGTGAAAACAGCGAATGAACTATGGGAATCTCAAGAAAAGAAGTACAAATCCGAGGATACCAGCATGAAGAAATTCATTGGTGGGACAGTTCCTGTATTTCAAGATGGTTGACAGTAAGCCGGTGATGGAGTAGGTGCAAGATTCACAAGTGATCTTGCATGATATTCATGCGGAGGGAATTAGTCTAAGTGATTCATTCCAAGTGGCCGCGATGATTGAAAAAAATTGTGTCCTATGTGGAACTTCTTTAGGAAATATCTCAAACACAAGCAAAAAGAGATGAGTATTGAAGACCTTGTAGTTCGATTGCGAATCGAGGAGGACAACAAGACGTCCGAGAGGAAGGTGGGTAGGAACCAAATGGAAGCACGTGCGAACTTGGTTGAACAACATGCCGGATCAAAGCGAAATTTTGGCGGTAATGCCTCCAAAAGTGGAAGGGTGAAGAAGTTCAAGGAAAAGTGATACAAATGTGGAAAGCCAAACCATATAGCCAAGGATTGTCGCAACAAAATAGATAATCGAGGGAAGGTAAAAGATCAAGTCAATATAACCGAAGAAGACAACCTGTCAGGCAGTTTATGTGATCTCATGCTTACCGCTTGATTTGTATTTTGAATTTGACAAGGATTATATGAAACAAACTTAGTATTTGAGAAAAATGTTATATGAAGAATCTTTTTTGATAAATGTAGAGACGATTATACGTCTATGAAAACAATAAAATTATGTTATTACTTATTTGATTGAATCTTATGATTTGTGGCTTGATTGTTTAAATCATGTAACTCACTAAACAAATTGTAATGTTATAATTATTGCTTTCTGTGGATGTTAGATTAAAACATAAGTGTGGACTTGGTAGAGGATAAGTAAACAAACTTTCATTCCATTTGATGAAAGAAATGTAACATCTTTCGAAGTGACTAACAATGATACTTGTGATCAAAAGTTTGTGCAAACTAGAGGTGTGAAAAAAGTAATATTGTTATGGATATTTGCTACGAAGCAAAGACGAGTCATGAAAGTGTTTGAACACTATAAGAACGATGTTGAAGACCAATAATGCAAATGAGTTTTGCAATGAAGATTTGTGAGCTGATTTTATTTGTGTTGCATAAGCATTTTACGCTTAAGACTTGAAATTGCAAGATATTTAATCTTGAATTCAAGTTTCCTTAGATTTGTACGCTTAAAATATAAATGGTGACTCGAATGCCACAATTGCTTTTATGGGGTGTTGTTCTCTCATAAAGTTGATTCTATTTGAATTTCTAAGCATGATATGCTTAAAGCTCGTACTTGAAAGACATAAAATCTTGAATTCGAGTTTTATAAGTTTGGACGCTTAAAATGTAAATAGTGAATCTTACTCGATAGTATTGTATAAGTTCAAATTTTGTAAGCAAAGCGCGCTTAAGTCAAAAGTTTGCAAGATATGAAATCTTGAATTTTGATTTGTAAATTAATAAAGCTAAGAATTTGAAACTTGAAAGTTAAAACGCCAATAAAATCTTGATAATTTTGAGATTACCCAAAGTTGTTGGGGCGACAATTCTATTGGCCAACCATATCCTAAGTACCACACTAGGCAATAACGGAAATCCTTATGAGTTAATGACAAAATTTCCTAGAAATATTGAAAGTTTGGGGGTGCTTGACTGAAGTAAACTATAACAAATGTCAAAGTAATGACATGAGAAATTTGACAAAACTGTATTGCCAAAACAAATGTGAAAAAAGTGACACACATGAAGAATATGCAAGTATGCTTGTAAATTGATGATATGCTCATTATGGGAAGCAATATAGAGATCATCAAAATAACAAAGAAAATGTTGATGAAACATTTTGACATGATGAATGTTGATGCAGCAATGTCAAAATTGAAATTGAATTTCCAAGATGAATTCTCACGTTTAATCTAGTTTCAAATTTTTAAGCTTTGCGCTTAAACTTCAATTTCAATAAGAAATTAAATCACGAACTTGGACTTTTTTTCTAAGAATAATTGCGCTTAAAATTTGAATTGTGAATTAAAACCTAAAATTTATAATAGTTTCAAATTTTGTAAGCTATAAAGCTTAGAATTCGAAACTCGAGATATCCTGATATGAATTGGATATCTGACACAAAATGGTTTTGTGTTAACCATTGGTAATGCTGTTGTGCCATGGAAAAGGAAACGAAGAAAATTCTCTAAACAAAAGTGTATAACTCAATTCAATGTCTTCAGAATTCATAGTGCTGGAGAAAACGGAAAAGAAGCCGGAGGACTTCGATGGTTTTGTTAAGTAAGAAAATTCCTTGTTGGCTAAGTAATATCAATCGCTATAATAAAGGACTCAAAATTCATAAATGGTAATGTGTTTACTATTGGATATGACTCCTTGTTGTGTAAATCTTCTAAGCAAGCGTATATATATCAATCCACAATGAAATAGAGTTCATTGCATTGGATGAAGAGGTCGAATGGCTGCAATGTTTCTTATAAGAAATTCCAAGTTGGAGAGAAATTATGCCTGCAATTATAATACATTGTGACATCTAATATGTTGTAGAAAGGGCACAATGTAGTATGTATAATGGTAAGTCTCGACAAATAAGTCATAGACATAATACCATATGACGATATTCTCCATAGACATAATCTTGATTGGTTACGTGAAAAAAACCACGAATCCGCTTATGAATGGTTAACCAAGATAAAATGTAAAAGTTTATCGAGGGAAAATGTGATTAAAACCCCAAAATTAAAATCTTGTAGTGGATACCCAACCTATGTGACAGGAGATCCCAAGATCTAGGTTCAAAAGGGCCAACTAAATTATGAGATTGTATAAACACCTTGGAGATCAATCTCCAACAGATTCCTATGATGAGGGGTGTAGCTGTCACGCCCCGGGCCCTGGCCCAGGCCCACGCAAGCGCGACTGCACAATGAGCTCCTATATCAACTACTTCGTATCCGACCTTGTAAGTAATCCTTAAAGCATACAACGCAGCGGAATAAAATTTTGGATTACTAAACCGCTGATCTATACTAAGGTTATCATATCGGATAAAGGATATACAAAGGTCTCACCCTTGTAGCGTGTTTGAGCAGATTCCACGAAGCAGCACCACGTCCAACGCCTTCTTCGAGTCACTAGCAAAACTTATCAAGTTTTGCCTCAACGGTATCCACACGATCAAATCGGGTGAAGGGATAGTTTAAGAACAAGTTGCTAGACAAGTTCTTAAACCGGAACAAGAAACACACTTGATTCACAATCAAGAAGATGGCCCCAAATTCCTCTACCTCACGTCGACTATATGGAAGTCGAGAGAGAGTAAGAGATGGCGGCCGTGTGTATTTCTTGGGAGGTGGCCGAGAGCACCTTGTAAATGGTGGCTAGGTTTTTATGTCTTGGAATCATCACATTAATCACCTTGTTAACCATTTATATATGATTTAAATTAAAGCTTTCATAAAGCCTCATGGGCTCAAGCCCATGATATTAATTTAATCCTTATAATTATTAATTAAGACTCCTCTTAATTATTTAATTCATCCCATGAATTTAATTTCCCTTCTCGATTTAATCTTTTGTGCGACCCGATAGGATCTTGTAATGTTGGCAGTGACATAAAATCTCATTTATGTCGCAAGCAAGGAGCGGTGTCTAGCAACACATCGAGGCTACCCAAATTACAAGAATGTCAATGACTCGACATAACCTTTAGAACTTGTGATAATATTAACCATGTAACTTAATCCCTTTGTCCTTTGTGTTTAGATTGAACATGAGTCATGGAATAGTCATACTCGTATATTCAATCTTTATTTTTTGATCCCCAAGTAGAACTAGAATAAACGAATAAGCTTGATATCTCATATCGACTCATTCGAGCATGGCCATGCATTTTAGTCCTCACTTGATCAAGGGCCAAACACATCTCCTGTTATATAGGAGGGACAAATCCTATCTCGATCAGTCAACATCCCTCTACATAATTTGTAGTATATCCAATAGTCGCCTTTATAGTTTACCCTTTTACGGGTAACGTTTGACAATATCAAGATACATAACTCCTTATGTTGGGATCTCTGATGATCACAAGTCGTAAGGATTACATACATTATTATCACTATGAGAATTGCATATGACGATCATATAACTATCCATGTTGCATTCTCATGGTGGGTCTGCCCAGTACACCGTTCTCTAACATGTACCCATGTATTGATTTGATATCTCATATCAATGAACAGTTCATCAATCAACACATACTAGTCTCTACGTATTATCATTATCCCTATTCATGATAATACTTGACTAGGGACATCTTTAAGAATAATACAATATTATTCTAAGGACATTAACATATATATTAATTCACAGTGCACAGTTAAAAGAATAATATATAATAATGAATTGCCATTCATAAAATCATATTACATTGTATGTCATAAACAATCATCTAATGATATGTCTTAGGGCATATCCCAACAAATCTCCCACTTGCACTAAGACCACTCAGACATATACCTAATGCCTAGAGATCTAGTATGACGATCATGCTTCTGCTGTGACAGTGGCTTCGTCAATGGGTCAGATACATTATCATCTGTTGGTACTTTGCATATTTTAACATCTCCCCTTTCAACGATTTCTCGAACGAAATGAAAGCGCCGAAGTATGTGCTTGGATCTTTGGTGAGATCTAGGTTCCTTAGCTAATGCGATCGCTCCATTGTTGTCACAATAGAGTTCTATCGGATCTTTGATGCTAGGCATCACTCCAAGTTCAGAAATGAACTTCCTAATCCAAACAGCTTCCTTTGCTGCATCCGAGGCAGCAATATACTCAGCTTCCGTTGTAGAATCGGCTACTGTTTCTTGCTTTGAACTCTTCCAGCTCACAGCACCTCCATTTAGGCAATACACATATCCAGATTGCGATCGAAAATCATCTTTGTCGGTTTGGAAGCTTGCATCAGTGTAACCCATTACATTGAGCTCTTCCTCACGTCCATAAATCAAGAATGTATCCTTAGTCCTTCTCAAGTACTTCAGGATGTTCTTGACAGCAATCCAGTGACCTTCACCTGGATCAACTTGATATCTGCTCGTCATGCTCAAAGCATACGATACATCGGGACGAGTACATATCATGGCATACATGATAGATCCAATAGCTGACGCATATGGAATCTTACTCATGCGTTGTCTCTCATCTGGTGTTGAAGGACACTGTTCCTTCGAGAGATAAATGCCATGCGTCATAGGCACGAATCCTTTCTTTGATTCTTGCATACTAAACCTTTTAAGCACTTTGTCTATGTATGTACTTTGACTTAGGCCGAGAAGTCTTCTTGATCTATCTCTATAGATCTTGATTCCTAATACATAGGTGGCTTCTCCCAAGTCTTTCATTGAAAAGCAATTCCCTAGCCAAATCTTTACAGATTGTAAGGCAGGGATATCATTCCCAATGAGAAGTATGTCATCTACATACAACACTAGGAAAATGATTACGCTCCCACTGACCTTCTTGTAGACACAAGGTACATCTACGTTGTTGATAAAACCAAACTCTTTGATTGCATCATCAAAACGAAGATTCCAACTCCGAGAAGCTTGCTTCAATCCATAAATGGATCGTTGTAGCTTGCATATCTTTCCAGCATCCTTTGGATCATCAAAACCCTCGGGTTGTGTCATGTACACATCCTCGAGCAGATTTCCATTAAGGAAAGCTGTTTTGACATCCATCTGCCAGATTTCATAATCATGAAATGCAGCTATTGCAAGTAAGATCCTTATGGATTTAACCATGGCCACTGGTGAAAAGGTTTCATCATAGTCAATACCATGAATTTGTTTGAATCCTTTTGCAACCAGCCGACCTTTATAGGTTTGTACGTTACCATCCATATCGGTCTTTTTCTTGAAAATCCATTTGCACCCTATGGGTCGTACCCCTTCAGGTGGATCAACCAAAGTCCATACTTGGTTTGCATACATGGATTCCATCTCAGATTTCATGGCTTCTTGCCATTTCTCAGAATCAGTGCCCATTATAGCTTGTTGATAAGATGACGGCTCATCCTCATCAATAAGTAGTAAGTCACCTTGTTGAGTCACAAGAAATCCATATCTCTGTGGCTCCCGGTGTTCTCTTACAGACCTACGCTGGGCTTGTGTCTCTTGAGTAGGTACTTCTTCCACAACAGCTTGCGGTGCCTGTTCTGTTTCCATCTCAATCTCAGGTTCAGTGTTTTCTTGTGGTTGAACTTCACTAAGTTCAATTTTTCTCCCACTGGTTTTTCTAGAGATAAATTCTCTTTCAAGAAATATACCAGTCCGAGCAACAACTACTTTGTTCTCGGTGGGATAATAGAAATAGTATCCTTTCGTTTCCTTAGGATACCCCACAAATAAATACTTATCAGATTTGGGTCCAAGTTTGTTAGTGGCGTGACGTCTAACGAAAGCCTCACAACCCCAAATCTTCATAAAAGACATACTAGGACGCTTCCCAGTCCATATCTCATATGGTGTCTTTTCCACTGATTTAGATGGAACACGGTTCAGTAAGAAAATCGCTCTTTCTAGAGCGTGTCCCCAAAACGATATCGGAAGATCTGCATGACTCACCATTGATCTAACCATGTCTAACAAGGTTCGATTTCTCCTCTTGGATACACCATTCCATTGTGGAGTATACGGAGGAGTGAGTTGTGGGACTATCCCACACTCCTTTAGATAGTCATGAAACTCTTGGCTTAAGTATTCACCTCCTCGATCTGATCGAAGGATTTTGATACTTTTGCCAAGTTGGTTTTGTACTTCATTCTCGAAATCTTTGAACTTTTCAAAGGTTTCATGCTTATGCTTCATTAGGTACACTTACCCATATCTACTGAGGTCATCAGTAAATGTAACGAAGTATTGAAAACCACCTCTAGCTTGTGTACTTATTGGTCCACATACATCACTATGTATTAGTCCCAATAAAACATTTGCCCTTTCAACATGTCCCTTGAAAGGGGCTTTAGTCATCTTGCCCATTAAACAAGATTCGTATGTTTCAAATAATTCAAAATCAAATGAATCTAATACTCCATCCTTATGAAGTTTAGATATGCGGTTCTCGTTTATGTGGCCCAAGCGACAGTGCCAGAGATAAGTCGGATTACAATCATTATTTTTAATCCTTTTAGTATTTATGTTATAGATAAGCATATCAAGATTTAATAATAAAGACCATTCACCATTTGTGCACTAGCATAAAACATATCATTTAAATAAATAGAACAACAATTGTCCTTTATAATAAATGAGAATCCATACTTGTCTAAACAAGAAATAGAAATAATGTTTTTGGTAATTGAAGGCACAAAATAACAATCTTTTAAAATCAATGATAAACCGGAAGGCAAAGGTAAATAATAATCTCCTATAGCTAATGCAGCAACTCTTGCTCCATTTCCAACTCGGAGATCAACTTCACCTTTCGCCAACAATCTACTCTTTTTGAGGTCCTGCACATTTACACAAATGTGAGATCCACATCCAGTATCTAATACTCATGATGAAGAAGTAGATAAATTGACTTCTATAACAAAAATACCTGAAGTGGAAGTCACACTTCCTTTCTTTAGATCCTCCAGATATACTTTGCAGTTTCTTTTCCAATGGCCGGTCTCACCGCAATGGAAACAGTTCCCTTCCTTCGCTATCCCTCCCTTTGGTTTCAGTGCAGATGACTTTGACTTAGATTTAACAAAGACCTTCTTGTTTTTCTTGAAGTTCTTAGCTTTAGTCTTTCCTTTGTTCTTATTCACAATAAGAACATTTGTAGGTTTAGACTTCTTGCTATTTGCTTCAAAAGTTCTAAGCATGCCAAGTAACTGTGGTAGTGTCTTCTCAATTTCAATCATATTGTAATTTAAGACAAATTGACTGAAGCTTTCAGGCAACGATTGCAAGATCACGTCAGTGGCCAACTCTTGGTCCAAAGGAAAACCCAGCTTCTCCAGATTCTCAATATACCCAATCATCTTGAGTACATGAGTTCCTACCAGACTTCCTTCCACCATTCTACACTGGAATAACGCCTTAGAGACGTCATACCTCTCTTGTCTAGCTTGTTGTTGGTACAGTTGCTTAAGATGCTCGATCATATCAAACACCTCCATTTCCTCATGTTGCTTCTGAAGCTCAGAGTTCATGGTGGCAAGCATAAGGCACCCAACATCAAGTGCGTCACTTTGATGCTTCTTGTAAGCATCATTTTCTGCTCTTGTAGCCGTTAGGGGAGGTTCCTCAGCAGGTAAGGGTTCCTCTAGGACATATTGTTTCTTTTCTTGTTTGAGGACTATCCTCAAGTTCCTATGCCAGTCTAGGAAATTTGTCCCATTTAATTTGTCCTTCTCAAGGACCTATCGCAGTGATAAAGTGCTTGTTATGTTGTTAGTTACCATGGATATCTACAATATAAATATGCAAAATAAGTTTATGATTTAATCATTTAACATGGTCTTATATTAAATGATACTCCCACTATTTTGTTTAAAAAATATCAACCCTCGAAACCTTTAGTGGGCCAAGATCCATATTTCTCCTAATCTTGAGTTAGCTTTGGCTAATCGCCCAAGACTCGGTTATTTAGGTAGACAACACTTTGTCAATTACATCACATGTAATTCTTGGATAGTTGGACGAACAACACTTTGTTCAATTCATCAAATGAATTATTATCCAACCCATGCCTCTAAGTTCCCAATCCTATTGAGATAACCTAGTTAAGTCGTACCCAATTTAAAGTATAACGGATATCACTTTTATCCTTTCGCGCCTTACTAAGATTGCCACGGTGCTTTGCTTTGGCAAACCCACACATGCACAATCGAAGTTTTTGACGAGTACTTTTAATTTTGGAAGGCATCTAAAACTTAATATTTTAGAGGGATTTATTGATCTCATGATTAGTTTGATAATTTAAAATATGTCTACTACATATAGTTGTATACATATCTACATATATGTGTAATACAATTATCAATCTAAAACATAAGATAAATCATGCATCAACATACATAATTAAACGTGACATGGTTATAGCCCCTACTAATGATTTTCTCAAGCCAATGAGAAAATCCTAAGAGTCAACCTAAGGTAACTACACAAGCACCTTCCTTTGGCTCCAATTTGTGAATGGCCTCCTCATCCCGGCACGATGCTCCATCTTCATTGATCACCATCAATAAAATAAACTACACTATTTACAAGATATAGAATTCCTCGATTCACATTCGAGGGGAACCTAGGGGAGGGATTACATTTAGAATGAAATAGAGAAGGCACGACTCGCAGGTCGTATTATAAATTACAAACATTCACAAATCCTATCTAATAGGTCAAAGGGCTATAACCATGCACCATGCTCAAACAACACATAAAGCATGCTTTAACAATTAATTAATTAAATTCTAAACATTTTAAATTTAATTCTAATTAAAACTGTAAAATAGAATTTTTTGAAAAATTATCGTACGCTCGGGGCATCACATGCCACGAACTAATTTCGACTTAGCTACGAACCACCATGGTTCGAACCAACCATGCCCCACGGCTGGACCATGGCATGGGCCTAGGGTTCGAAACCCTAGCCCATGGCCGAGCCTTGTGCTAGCGGCGGTGGCGCTAGGGTTCCAAACCCTAGCCGCCGTGCACCACTTCTTGGTCTTCATCAAGCCAACTTGTTCGAAACGCCGGAATTCTTGAGCCACGAATCATGGTCAGTTCATGCACGGTGGTGGCTCAACCATCTCGAGCCAAGGGTTCGATTACCTCACGTCGACTATATGGAAGTCGAGAGAGAGTAAGAGATGGCGACCGTGTGTATTTCTTGGGAGGTGGCCGAGAGCACCTTGTAAATGGTGGCTAGGTTTTTATGTCTTGGAATCATCACATTAATCACCTTGTTAACCATTTATATATGATTTAAATTAAAGCTTTCATAAAGCCTCATGGGCTCAAGCCCATGATATTAATTTAATCCTTATAATTATTAATTAAGACTCCTCTTAATTATTTAATTCATCCCATGAATTTAATTTCCCTTCTCGATTTAATCTTTTGTGCGACCCGATAGGATCTTGTAATGTTGGCAGTGACATAAAATCTCATTTTATGTCGCAAGCAAGGAGCGGTGTCTAGCAACACATCAGGGCTACCCAAATTACAAGAATGTCAATGACTCGACATAACCTTTAGAACTTGTGATAATATTAACCATGTAACTTAATCCCTTTGTCCTTTGTGTTTGATTGAACACGAGTCATGGAATAGTCATACTCGTATATTCAATCTTTATTTCTTGATCCCCAAGTAGAACTAGAGTAAACGAATAAGCTTGATATCTCATATCGACTCATTCGAGCATGGCCATGCATTTTAGTCCTCACTTGATCAAGGGCCAAACACATCTCCTGTTATATAGGAGGGACAAATCCTATCTCGATCAGTCAACATCCCTCTACATAATTCGTAGTGTATCCAATAGTCGCCTTTATAGTTTACCCTGTTACGGGTAACGTTTGACAATATCAAGATACATAACTCCTTATGTTGGGATCTCTGATGATCACAAGTCGTAAGGATTACATACATTATTATCACTATGAGAATTGCATATGACGATCATATAACTATCCATGTTGCATTCTCATGGTGGGTCTGTCCAGTACATCGTTCTCTAACATGTACCCATGTATTGATTTGATATCTCATATCAATGAACAGTTCATCAATCAACACATACTAGTCTCTACGTATTATCATTATCCCTATTCATGATAATACTTGACTAGGGACATCTTTAAGAATATAACAATATTATTCTAAGGACATTAACATATATATTAATTCACATTGCACAGTTAAAAGAATAATATATAATAATGAATTGACATTCATAAAATCATATTACATTGTATGTCATAAACAATCATCTAATGATATGTCTTAGGGCATATCCCAACAGACCTTGCTCTACGAAAATGGTTAACCCAAGTTGTATAATTGTCCATTGTAAGCCTTTATAAACCACTTTAAATTGTCATCCACAACCAATGTGGGACAAGGGCATTACAATCACCCTCCTTTAGAACGCGACGTCCTCGTCGCGACCTAACTCAACGATCCACAGGCACCGGGAATCTAGAGGTGGCTCCTATAAGTTCAAGAGGTGGCTCCCGTCATGTAGCACTTTGCCCCCGCAAGTTCACGAGGTGGCTCCCACGCACGTGACACTTTGCCCCGCAAGTTCAAGAGGTGGCCCCCGTCGTGTAGCACTTTGCCACTTTAGGCTCAAGAGGTGGCTCACACGCACGTAGCACTTGGCCCCTTCATTGCCGGTGACCGGCTCTAATACCATTCTGTCACGCCCCGGGCCTGGGCCCGCGCAAGTCGGACTGCATAATGTGCTCCAATAACAACTACTTTGTATCCGTCATCGCTCTACAACAATGGTTAATCCAAGTTGCTATAATAGTCCATTGTAAGCCTTTATAAACCATTTTAAATTTTCATCAACAACCAATGTGGGACAAGGGTATTACAGTAGCCTACAATTGTTAGGATGTGAGTTCAATTGTCTCGGTTTACACCAACGACTAAATAGTTCAAGACTTTAAGTTCACTATTAAGTCAGTAAATCCGATTGAATATTACTACGGAAGGTTCGAAGCCGCAAGCTACCTCCAGATGCTATAACATTTCGTTAAAGGCACCCATATGTATTCATGCAATAATTTTAATTAATGTGGGGAATTGTTGGAAAAAATGTGCTAAATGAATTGAAATTAAGCAATAAAAAATCAAAATATACGAATAGAGGAAAAACGGGTCCTGACCAAAACCCGCCCAGCGCAGCCTGCATCCTGGGTGTTGCCCAGGCAATAGGGCACTCGCTAGCGACGTGTTTTCTGTCCAACATGCAGGGTTCAGGTTTTTCATGAATGATTGTGTATTCTTTCGTGTATATATTCGCTTTTTCATGGAGAAACAGTTCCAAAAGGTGACTTTTGATGGTTTCTTCTGATTATTATAAAAGGAACGGATGGTTGAATTAAAACAATTTTTGCAAGATCAAATTCATCATTGATAGCAAAAATTCTGCATATTTATATTGTTCATCTTATATTTCTTGGTTGAGTGCCTTTAAACCTATGTGGTTTAAGAATTTGTGATTTGAAGTGATGCTATTATAGTAGTTGTATCCTGTGAAACGATTGCCGCTAACCATGAGCACCATAGCGAGGCAATATAATTTTAAGGACAAAGAGTTGCCGCTAACCGTGAGCACCAACTCTTGCCTCGATATCCTACAAAGCCATTGTTACATTGCTTGCTATTATTCCTAAGATACACATCCCTACTAAGATTACTACATATATTCTAGCTCTGATGAGAGCAATTCTATCCAATTTATGTTTTATTATTCAAATCAGTTTATGCTCCGATTTTTTACACCAGTTTCAAAAAATATTATATGTATACATTTTGTCACACTTTACCCGCTTGCTAAGTGTTTCTCGAAACACCACCCCTTACTCTCCCACCCCAGATAAAAGTGAATAGAAACGAAGATGAAAAACAATAGCAATTTGGGGTTGGTGATCTGTTGCAACTGCCAAGATTTCAAAATATTAGATTTTCGTTATTTAGACTTATGTTGTTTAATTTCGATTTATCATTTGAATTCAAGTTGTTAGACATTTATTTTATAGAATAAAAGATTGTTCTGTTAGAATTCTGCACTACGAGATTTGTAGTTTTCAAATGTTAATTTGGAAGTAACGTCGGTGTAGACGACTCCGATCCCGAGTGTGACATCAGGGAGGTACAACATTTAAAAACTGAGTAGCAAAAGAATATTAAGTTTCGAATTAATCCTCTTTTTTTCTCTTTTGATTCTCAGCAATAATTTTTTTTCTCTCAAAGTAAAACATACATTTTATTTAGGGTGAAATGCGTAAAAATCTCATGTGTAATAGTAAATATTCAAGAAACTCATGTGTTAACAAATAGGAAAAAAACCGTGTGTTTTATTAGACTCTACATGAAACCCTCACGTGTGTGTTATAAAAAAGACAAAAAAACCTCTATTTTTTTGAAGCCTTGCACGAAACCACTCCTGTTCTTTGTTTTCTTAAATCATGCACAAAACTAGTCCAATATCCCCTCCAATTTTTCTGCATCTACATTATCTTTTATTTTTCGTAATGATTTCTTCTTTTAATGTTAAAATTTAGCATTAGTGGAAATTTAAAAGTGGATAACTTTTAAGGGGTAATTTTAAAATAGATTATGAATAATATTCTGAATTTGTCTTTTAATATATGGATGCTTATTGATCAATTCAATTTTTTTTTTCAATTTTTGGGTATAGTGAATAAACAACAATTGCACATGTAAAATATATGCATATTTCCAAAAAAATCATAAAATACGTTTTCATAATAATAAACACACACACACACACACCTATATATATATATATATATAATAAGTTGTTACAAATATATATAATATATCTATGAACTTGTTTTCATAAAACCTGCATATAGTTTTAACGAGATTAAATAAATAATATTTATTTGTAAATGAGAGGGGGTTTTGCGCATGATTCAAAAAGTAGAGGGGTTTTTTTTCTTGCGTATTTTGCTTAACACGGGGGGTTCGTACAAGGTTTCAAAAATAGAGAGCGATTTTTTATCTTTTTATAACACATGGGTTCCATGCATAGTGTAAGAAAACATAGGAATTTTTTTCCTATTTTATTAACACATGTGGATTTCGTGCATGTTTACAATAACATAAAAGGATTTTATGAATTTACCCTTTTTATTTTAATTTTCTTTTTCTAGAATATATTTTCGCCCCCTTTCATCTCTTCTAATATAATCATATTTTGATTAAGGGTAAACTTACCTAAAATCCCTAAACCAAACTTTCTTTAACTTAACTCACTTATCCATTATTCTGATTCTAACTCCCCCCAACCATACTTTCATTTTTATCATAACTCCCTATCCCACAACACTTTACCTATTTACCCTTATAAAATTAAAAGAGATTAATTGCATGATACTCCGTAGAGTTTTAAATACTTTTCAAATCTCACCCAAAGTTTTACAATTTTTGCTAATAATTTTTTCCTTCGCGACCCGTCTTCGTAAAATGGTATCAGAGCCTATGTTTATTCTGGAAATATTATAATAATATCTTGAATAATAATTTGTAACCTATACGGAGGAGACGATCAGGAAATTATAATGGATCCGAACGAATGTTCGTGGTGCAAGTCATACTGGTGGTACTTCCAGAAATTAGAAGAATTAAATCATATATATTTGGCCAAAGCTAAACACTTCAATCAGAAACTGAATATTCTATGATAAGTGTCGTTATTACACTTATTTAGATGCGATTTTCTAATGTTTTCGTATTGATTCTTGGATTATTTTACGCTTTTTGGTATATATTTCTATATTTCAGGAATCAATGTTGAAATGCATAAAAGTAGAGGAAATGAGCAAAAAATGATGAAAAATGATCGAACCGAGCGAACGCGTCAAAGCCAAAGGAATAAAGGAAGGAAAGAAAGAAGAAATAAAAAAATAAAAGCAGCTCGATCGATCGAGACTCAATCTATCGATCGGCGTCTCCAGAAAGTTGTCTCGATCGATCGAGCAAACTGCTCGATCAATCGCCCGGAAGAGTTTTCTGAAAAATAAATTCCTTATAGAGTTTGTGTCCACCAAGTAAGTCCATGATTCCCTTCCTTCTATAAATTAACCACGAAAATACAACCAAGAGGAGACTTTACAACCTAGGAAGTGCCTCCATTCATCCATACTCCATGTCACCTCCATCCTTCAACCCATCCTAGGAATTGGAACAAGCCAACAAGAGAATCGAGGAGCACGATCGAGAAAGAAGCGAGGACGGATCGAGAATCAACGAACGAAGTCGACTTGGGAGTTTGCTTTTACCTTTCTATTATTGTTTTGAATGAATATTGAATTTATTGTGTTTTTTATGATTGAGAAATATTTTGAACATAGTTTTTTCCTATTGATATTGTGATCAAATTCATATATCTTCTATGTGCATGTTTTATTGTTCTTCATGCTTTTGAAGGATTGATCGCCTAATGATCTTTTATTATAATTGATATCAAAAGATAAAATTATAATACGATATGATAATTCATGCCGTGTGTTAAAGATTAGATCGAAAGGTAAAGTCGCATACAAGTGAAAGCTTTAGGTTGTTTAATCTAAAGTTAGTGGTTTTTACAAAGGTTCATTAAATATCGAATTGTTAATTAAGTGAACGAGAGTTACTTGTTGCAATTTGATGTTAGATTTAATATAGCTCGAGAGAGTATATTGAATAAATTTGGAAAACCCGTCACCTTAGAGATGTATGGAGAAAAGAATTGTAAGGGTTGGGTTAGTTGAATCATTGTCTTGATAATTCTTTCTTGTGGACTTTTCTCGTGATCGTCGATTGTTTTGGTTGGATTAGAGTAGTTAATTTACTTTTAGTTAACTTTTTAATTAATTATCGTAGGTTAAATATAGTTTAAAGAAATCTTATTTGGTATTTACTTGTTAGTCCAAGGTTCGACATTCGTACTTACGAATCACTATATTAAAACTTGACACCGTATGCTTGCGGCCGATTTGTGTTGTTGATTTATATCATGCACCACTTAATATTTATTTGCTAAAGAAAAGCGCGATCAAGTTTTTGCCGCCATTGCTGGGGATTAACTTTAGTAATATCATGCTGTTCTTTGATTGTAATTTAACCATTTTTTATTTATTTCTTTCGGAAAAAAAAAATAAATTTATTTTGTTTTTGTTTTGTTTGTCTTGTGAGGTACTTGGAGATGCTACATCAACAAGCCTTCACAAGCTTTGCCCAACAACGTTCCGAGCCGTTCTACGCTGTTTGGGAGAGATTCAACAACTTAGCAAACACATTCCGGTATCATAAATTTTCGAACTATACTCTTTTGCAATGTTTCTACAATGGATTGGATGTGGAGATACAATGATGGATATTGCACTTGTTCGATGATATGGTGGACTTTGATTACCACTGGTACTATGATCTTTCACTATAAGGTTGGAGTCAGCAATACCCACCGGAGCCTCACTACCCTCATCTTATAAACCAACCATTTGAGCATCACGGAGAGAAGAGAGATAGTTCTGTAGAATTAATGGCTCAATCAGAGGATATGTTACATAGATTCATGGCATCAACTGAGCAACGTATAGAAAATCAGACTAATTCTATACTTCACCTAGAGCAACAATTAGCAATCCTCGTGAAAACCATTTCAATGAGCTGCCAATAGGAGGAGACGAGATCTACAAATCAGGTCTGGTCACATGATGATGATCACTCAACCAATCAAGTTTGGGGGAGTGATCCTACGCATGTGGAAGAGTCAAGGAAAGTTGAGCCACTTGAAGTGATTGAGCCTACAGTGGAAAAGCCAACCGAGGAGATCATATGGGAAGTCGAGCCAAGAGTGATGTTGGAGGAGAAGATTTTCGAGAACTTTGATATGCACCCATCGATGGCGACTTGTTCTATGCCATACGTGGATCCATTCTTTCCATCCATGCCAACATCACCAAAATATATCCTCCAAGATATGAAGCCAAGTCAAGAATCATTCTCCCACGCCTACCAATTCAAGAGTGTTATTGGAGCAACGAGCTTACACTGTTCAAATCATGCCAATCTTGAGGGCATACTGAATGAAGACCCATAAGTGGTATCATACGATACTTACTATGGGCGGCAACCGCTCTTTGATGGTTACTTCTGATAGTCAAGCCGAAGACTAGAAATCAACGCTTCTTGGGAGGCAACCCAAGCGTATCCTTTTGCTATTCAATGATGATTTTGATCTCACTATGCATACGGACTTGAATTTTAATGATTGTTAGACTTGTACATGAATATCCTTTGTTGAGTTAGCATGTCAATAATGATGAATATATTGAGTACAATGAGTCATGATCTTGTAGATTGCATGTTAAATAGTGATAATTGTTGTGAACTTGATGATTTGTCTTGAGCATCTTAGAGTTATCCTAGAACCTATTTGATGATGACACTTTGAGGCGAAATTTTATAGTTACAAACTTGACTTTGAAATGATTTAGGCGATCTTTGACACGTTTGAGCCTTTCAAGCTTACCTAGTCTATATCAATCCCTAGTGTCCCATTTGAGCTTTATTGAAAAAGAATGGTTTATGCATTGCATATAATTAAGACCCAATTCGACATTCTTGGCAAACTCATTATACATATCCTTATATGAGCCTAAATGAAAAAAATTCATCCTTACACTAAGGGAGTATAATGAATCTCGTTAGATGCACGTGAATTGTTATCTCTTAATGAACTTATTGAAAAAAAATTGATAAATGAGAAAAAGAGCAAAAAGAAAAGAGAAAAAAAAGCCTTGAGAAAAGATTAAATAAATAAGACCCAAAGAGGTAAAGGCTAGAAAAATTTGAAGAGAAGTTCAATATGTGCTACAAAAAGTGAACTTTACAAGATTATACTCTCTCTTCTTTGCGCTTATCATATTTTTTCTTTGTAACCGACACCAAAGGCCAAATATTATAAGCTTATAAAGACCTTTTGATCCAAGTTTAGGGAGTAACTATCATTAGTGGAGATGTTGTTTGAAAATAGGCCTATGGGATGCTTGAGGATAATCTTGACTTTGAGTTGATTAACATGATTTGATCTTGAATATGTGCATGAAACTTGAGATTGACTATAGCACACACACACATTCCGATTTTGAGATGTGTTGCTTGATTTAGGAGAAAGCGTGTCTTGTTTAACTTTTGTATATATGTATGAGATTTCTGAGAATAATGCAAGTCATGAAATAATTGTTTCAAGTATTGAGAATGAACTCTACCTTGTGATTTTAATGCTTAATCGAGGACGATCAAGTGATAAGTTTGGGGGAGTTGATAAGTGTCGTTATTACACTTATTTAGATGCGATTTTCTAATGGTTTTCGTATTGATTCTTGGATTATTTTACGCTTTTTGGTATATATTTCTATATTTCAGGAATCAATGTTGAAATGCATAAAAGTAGAGGAAATGAGCAAAAAATGATGAAAAATGACCAAACCGAGCGAACGCGTCAAAGCCAAGGACTAAGGAATGAAAGAAAAAAAATAAAAGCAGCTCGATCGATCGATCGGCGTGTCCAGAAAGTTGTCTAGATTGATCGAGCAGTCTGCTCGATCGATCGCTAGGAAGAGTTTTCTGAAAAATAAATTCCTTATAGAGTTTGTGTCCAGCAAGGAAGTCCATGATTCCCTTCCCTCTATAAATTAACCACGAAAATCACAACCAAGAGGAGACTTTACAACCTAGGAAGGGCCTCCATTCATCCATACTCCATATCACCTCCATCCTTCAACCCATCCTAGGAATTGGAACATGCCAACAAGAGAATCGAGGAGCACGATCGAGAAAGAAGCGAGGACGGATCGAGAATCAACGAACGAAGTCGACTTGGGAGTTTGATTTTTCCTTTCTATTATTGTTTTGAATGAATATTGGATTTATTGTGTTTTTTATGATTGAGAAATATCTTGAACATAGTTTTTTCCTATTGATATTGTGATCAAATTCATATATCTTCTTTGTGCATGTTTTATTGTTCTTCATGCTTTTGAAGAATTGATCCCATTTGAAGGATCTTTTATTATAACTGAGATCAAAAGATAAAATTATAATACAATGTAGTAATTCGTGCCGTGTGTTAAAGATTAGATCGAAAGGTAAAATCGCATACGAGTGATATCTTTAGGTTGTTTAATCTAAAGTTAGTGGTTTTTACAAAGGTTCATTAAATATCGAATTGTTAATTAAGTGAACGAGAGTTACTTGTTGCAATTTGATGTTAGATTTAATATAGCTCGAGAGAGTATATTGAATAAATTCGGAAAACCCGTCACCTTAGAGATGTATGGAGAAAAGAATTGTAAGGGTTGGATTAGTTGAACCATTGTCTTGATAATTCTTTCTTGTGGACTTTTCTCGTGATCGTCGATTGTTTTGATTGGATTAGAGTAATTTAATTTAGTTTTAGTTAACTTTTTAATTAATTATCGTAGGTTAAATATAGTTTAAAGAAATCTTATTTGGTATTTACATGTTAGTCCAAGGTTCGACACTCGTACTTACGAATCACTATATTAAAACTTGACACCGTATGCTTGCGGTCGATTTGTGTTGTTGATTTATATCATGCACCGCTTAATATTTATTTGCGAAAGAAAAGCGTGATTATTCTACTGAAAATTGGTGCTAGTCCATCTAGCATTTCCCAGTATCATGAACAGGAGAAGGTGGCGAGGAACCTCTACAAGATGAACCTCAAACAACAATTCGAGTTAACCGAGGCCCAGAAGAGAGATCATCCTGAGCACAATCACATGATTCCAAATCCCAACCCCTTAACAGGATTCGGAACATACGAATAGGATGGGAGAACCACGTTTCAAGAAATCGAGCCAGATTCTTCTAAGATATTCCAAGATCTTAGAGAAATTCAGAAGACAGTGCAGCGTTATGGCTACCTACAATACCATATGCCTGCACAGATCCATCAGATTCAAAGTTCGATGGAGATCATGATTAAACATCAGGAGGAAATTCTTGCTTCGAGATGTTCAAACAAGAGTTAAGGAGTTGGAGTCAAGACCAAGTCCGACAGGAAGAAGGAACGGAGGATTGTTGCCACCGTCCAATGGAACAGAACCCTTTTACACCAAAAAGGGAAAGCGGGGGAGGTCCGAAGACCTTTGACGGAGAATGAAAAATTATTGCAGTCCTACGAGGAGAACCAGTACTTCCCACCAAGTAATGGAATGAATCAACCTGGAAGATCTACGTGATCTTGCCGATTCGTTTGCGGGATTGAATCTCGTAGAATTCAAGACGGAAGAACTTGTAACAAGACCTCCACCACAAGAAAGTTTCGGGTCACACAATCCACCCGAAGGTGATCAAAGTATGCCGCACAAGGAAGATTTCACCTCAGCAACTTTGGATCCCCTAGTTGGAACAAGGAATCGTTCTCTCAGGCCAGATATATATCAAACGCCTTACAGGAAATCGCAGTTAGATCCAATCCATCCATATGGACTTATGCTCAACATGGATATCTTTCAAAAACAGATAACTTCATATTGATGAATGGGCTTCAGCAATGAGAATAGCAGTAGGAACGCTTGATATAAGTAAAGAAGGATTCATTTTACTTCTTAAAATGAGTCTGGAAGGATCAGTCAAGATTGCCTGGGAAATGGGAGACCCAGGTACCAAGGAAGAAGTTTTAGCCGGAGAGTCCCTAAAAGAAATCGTGGACAAAATGGCAAAATTCTTTAAAATCTGTTTCATTGGAGTAAGCTACTTAGAAGAAATGGAGGAAGAGAATGTTAAAATATAGACAAGCTCTAATTAGCCTGTAACTACATGATATCTGTTATGTAGACGAGTGCATGAAACTCTTTACAGAGTATAGATGGAAGGCAAAGATAGAAGAAAAATATGCATCAGAACTATTCCTTGCCAAAATACCAAGCCCATGGATAGAAATGCTTATCCATGAATATACACCTCATGGATAGAAATGCTTATCCCGGAATATACACCTCATGCAATCGAGACGGTGTCTAGGAGAATGTCATTTCTTAAGGTAAAGCTCGTGGAATGGTACTACCGAGCAAAACTCCAAAAGAATTACAAGACACTTAGGGGGAATCAACAAAACAACTCATATTTGTTGTACAGGGAATGATATGCCTACAATCATTGGAAACTATCCCCATAGGCGAAAGATAAAGAAGCACATAGCTCATCATTATGAGAGCGGAAGTAGTTCAAGAAGAAGCAGGTCTTCATGGAGACCTAGAAAGTTCTGGTCAAAGCAGAAAGCCCGAATTGCAGATCTGGGCAAAGATCAGGACCAACCAGGAGTAGAACCTCGTCAACGGGTTCTAATCAAGCAAGTTCTAGCAGAGCATCAACGAAGAGAACTTTCAGATGCATACATACTCCCGCAAATGAGAGGTGCAGAAGATTGTAACTGCTAGACATGCGGAGCAAGATGACATATCTCTACAGATTATCCCGAAAACCAAAGCCGTGGAGTAAGATAGTTCGATCTTACCAAGGAATTTGAGGATGTTGTCTATTTCTAGGATTTGGTATAGGTGTATCAATTTGAGGATATTCCTTCAGATGAAAGCATCTACGAAGAAGAGATCTATTCTGATGATGGATGTGAATCCAGCTCAGAATCAGAGTGGATGAGAGTTCCTTCAACACGTGATCAGAGAAAAGCCGTCAAGATTTTTCTCTCATACCACTATTTCTCATAAAACTCTTATCATGATCATGAAAGAAGAGCCAAAGCTTCATATGTATGATGTGTTTACAATTGGAGCAATTGAAAAAGCTATGGATATGATTGGTCTTCGAAGTAGAAAGCGTCAGATTATCCATAAGGTGACAACAGGAGAATTTGTTATCCCCATGGAGTTTACGGGAAACCAAATTGAAATGCAGTTAATCCTCTACAGAGAAATCCAGGGGCAAGGTAAAAAGAGAAGTTGCTAACACTCTTTCATGGATTCATATTGGAGCCATTAGAGAAATCATCAAGGCAACTTTTAAGGAAGGAATCGATTAGCCACTCAATCTGGCAATCTTCGACAAAAGAATCCCGAACCTCAAAGATTATTGTTTGGGAGCAGTTGCAGGAAATTTGTATGCTGGAAAGATGGCTTTCAACATCTATCCTAGACTTGCTTACAATTTGGGAGATCGAGATTTCAACAAGGTTCTGACTCTTCATCAAGATTTTAAAAGAATCGATTTAATGAAGGAATGGAATAGGCCTTACTCGACCACCTACAAAGTGTCATACACACTCTCGAATACTCATCATTCAAAGGTATTTTTGAGAAAAGAATTCATCGAAGCCCCATAATCTTCGAAGATTTTGCTAAAGCAGTGTTGCCGGATATTATTGATGCTCTGACAATTGGAGAGATCGACACGAGGATACAAGACAGCCTGTTATGAACAGAAGCAGGAGCCTTATGATCGAGCCGAGAAGGATGTCTTTCCAACAGGATAGGTTAATCAGTAACTATCCTGGGGACAAACAGAAAGCCGTCTCCAGCCGAATTCAAAAAGTGCCTGAAGTATTCAAAACAACAGGAATGCTGAAATGGCCAGAAGGCTGGAGAGAAGTGCAGATAATATTTGACATCACCGAGAAGAACAATATCTTCCCTTGCGATGTCCTATATTATTTGCAACAACCTACAGTTGGCAAGTATCAAGGAAACCTTCATATTGGTGAAATTGATCTGACAATTGAAGGAACTGCATGGATGATCCCAGAACAACTCATTCTTGGGATTGAGTTTCTCGTGGAACATAAACCTTGTGAAAGATTACAAGATGGAATGGAATTCAAGGTGGAAGGAAAGCGATATCAGATCAGATGACCACCAGTCCATTCTCCATATACATCTCTGTTAGGATGTTATATGCGAAGTATCGGGCAGAATATTTTGCAACCTACATTGATTCCGGAGCTGGAATATGTACTGCCAGGTGTGATATCTTCCCCCAAATAAGTTGGTGAAAAATTACCAGCCATTGCCGGAAGAGACTTTTCACAGCGGATCCTTATCCTTAATGAAGGAGTTCAGGGAGCGAAAATAATAATCGGCGGAGCAGGCGGTACCCCATGGTACAAAGTCAAAGACTCCAGCTATTTATTTTCATGATATAGATGCTGATATGCTGCTAGGAAATAATTTCCTATAGACATTCAAACGGTTCACTCAGGAGAACGAAACAATGAGACTTATTTTCACAACCCTTTGTGATCATAAGATTATTGTGCAACGACTACCGAATGTGTTTCACAGAAAATTCTCCATTAGTTTTCGCAGCAAGCTTGGTGATAAAGGAAAACTTTGACATCTTAAGATGAAGGATCAGCGGAGATTTGGTGAAGCAATTCTTCAATTTAGGCAACAAGGAACTGGTCAAAAGAGAAAAATGTCTTTTGATGGTATAAATGTAATGTCATTCAGAGAACAGAATGAAGATATGGATGAAGATGAAGAAGAAGTTAATCTCGACATCCCACTGTTACTTAAAAAAAGGCATTACATGAGGAAGCCATGCAACTTGATGCTACCCTTGAAGAGCAAATTACTCTAGAGGAAGTAAAGAGCAAATTACTCTAGAGGAAGTAAAAAGGAAGATTCAGAGGAATTACAATGAGGATCCTCTAGCATGGTGGGACCGAAACAAGCTTACAAGATCTTTGAAGGTGAAATCTGGAAGAGAATATGAGTTCGTAAGGTACAAACCGATCCTCATGCTAGGAAGATCGGAAAGATGTGCAGATGATACTTAAGGAACACCTTGACCTTAAGCTAATCTCAGCAGGTGTCTCTCCATACAGCAGTCCGGGATTTCTCGTACGGAATCATAGAGAAATTAAAAGAGAAAACCAAGATTATTGATCAATTACAAAGGTATCAACGAAATCTTGAAATTCGATGGATATTATATCCCAAAGAGAGAACATTTGGTAAATAGTATCAAGAATGCCAAAGTGTTTTCTAAATTCGATTGTAAGTCTGGATTCTACCAGATCAAAATGGAGGAAGCAAGCAAAAGGTTCACAACATTCTCCACACCACAAGGACACTACATCTAGAATGTCATGCCAATGTGATTGACAAATGCTCCCCAAATATATCAAAGGAAGATGGACAATCTTTTCAAAGATTATTTCAGCTTCATGTTCGTGTATATTGACGATATCCTCATCGCGTCAAGAAACATGAAAGGACATCTTAAACATTTGGATATCTTTTCAGATGTTTGTTACAAGGAAGGATTAGTGCTCTCCGAAAAAGGAAGGCGGTATTGCCTCAAGACAAATCGAGTTCCTTGGAATTGAGATTGACAATTCAAGAATCATCTTACAAAACCATATTGTTGAAAAAGTGCAAGGATATCCAGATGACCTCAATGATTTAAAGCAACTTCAGAGTTTTCTGGGTTTGTTAATTTTCTGGAATGTTCATCAACAATCTAGAACCATCGGAAGGTTTCCAGTCCACTACTCAAAGAAGATGTTAAGTTCGAGTGGAATGAAGATCACACACAAGCTGTCAAACAGCTTAAAAAGGTTTGCAGACAACTACCAAAGCTTGCATTTCCAAAAGATGAAGACGAATTGGTATTATATACCGATGCCAGTGATCATTGGTGGGCTGCAGTACTTATGAAAGCCACACCAGATGGAGAAGTGTCATGCAGATATTGCAATGGTCTATTTGACAGCAGCGAAGTTATTAGATGGCACATCAACGAGAAGGAATTCTTTACAGTTCGAAAGGCTTTTAAGAAATGACCACTTTTTCTACTAGCGAAGAAATTTATATTGAAAATAGATAATACGAGTGTCAAGGCCTTTTTAAAAAATAAAATTGAATCAAAACCAGAAAATGCTAGACTTTTAAGATGGCAAGCTGAATGCCAATATTATGATTATGATATTGTCATTGTGAAATCTGATAAAAATATTCTTGCAGATTTCTTAATGAGAGATGGAAGCGAGTGAAGCCAATTCCATCATAACGAGATCAAAGCACCTCAGAGAAAATCTGGAGGAGCTAGACAAGCAGATCAACGGCCTTGTGATTAATTCTCAAGCCGCGGGTCAAGTACAGGAAATGTATCTCACGAGGTCCAACAGGCTATGAAGGCTACCATGCAGGCTCACACCTGTTTATGGGACAGTTTTTATATTCCCCTCCGACGGGATGCTTCAGGGGTGAAGCTAAAGTCGTGTTTCAGAGGGCCGGGCTCATCAACCGGTGTAGGGGATTCAAATACCACCACTACGAGTCCCAGTATTGATCCTTATGGGGAAGATACAGAAGGAAAAATTGGTTTCCAGGTATCGAGGATATCTGAAGAATCAAGCCAACCCAGCACCTCAGGGGTTAAAGAGGGAGAGATTAATCTTAGGCCAATGGCGGGCAAGTATAAGGTTAATACTAACGAGATTAAAGTTTCTTCAACTCCCCCTTTGCAGGAATATCAGAAAACATGGGAGAAACTCTATACAAAGGTGGGTGTAATTCCTGAAAAAATAACTGCAGATTGGAAATACCCAAGAATGTGGATGCATCCTGGTGTCAAACCAGAAAGTGTTCACGAATGGTTTGATTTTGGCTGCCTAGCCTCAGTCTTTACCACAACACCAAGTTTTCCAAAAATCATGAAATTACCGTAATGGATCTACGAAGGGGTGTATGACTAATGGAAAAATAATTATACACTCGGACAAGGAGATGTTCTGGAGCTAAAATTCTTAACTGCTGCCCCCAGAAATTACAGGAAAATGCCTTATCACAGCTTCCATTTCATAAATCTACAAAGGCCTAACTGGAAGGCGATAGACCAAATAAAACCACCGCCCAAAGAACGAAAGTAGTTTCCCCACTCACAGAAGACGACATCACCACCAGACGAGCATGGGGATTATGGGTCTGTCTCACCGAGATGGACAAAGTCAAGTATCGGTTCAAAATTTTCCAAAAAAACAGCGAATTGATCATTCATGGTTAACTCTATGACAATCCATACTACAAAATTTGTCGAGGAGATCTTTGAAAATAAGAGGCAAATATTGTGGGACAACAAGATTCCAGCGACCAAAAAAACCTGCCGGAAGTTCTGTAACATGGAAGATGACAGGACTACATCTGCCCGAGCTGCCCAGAGCAGAAAGAACCACAGTTCGGGAAAGGATTCCCTGTCAAGAGGGACCAGAAAAAAGACGACAAAGTAGGACCAGACAAAAGAGGAAGATTCCCACCCGGACTGCACATGCCAAATTTCTAGGGACCACAGGGAGACGAGAGTCATGTGACTTTGACGAGGACCACTACCATTATCAAAAGAAAACAAAATGGTAGGACAACCTCTTCGGCCGAAAGTCGAAGGGACCACAAGATACCAAACAAAAGAGAAGATGCATGCAATGGCGTCTGATTATAAACAAGATTTGCAGTCTGGATTTCACGTCCACCTCCAGACTTCTATAAATACCAAGGCATTCAGGAAGCTAAGGACATCGAAAATTCTCCATAGTTTTCTGAGAATAAAAATTGTAGTAATATTTCTTTTCTTTTCTTGCTTTTCGTAAACTTCTGAAATATTGTTCTGTTTTTAGTTTATTTGTTCTTAGGTCAAGCTTCATCTTTATGAGAGGCTAAACAAGTATGTCTCCTCCCAAAAGGAGAGGTTTTAATGTAATAGATATTATAAGTATTTTCAGAATAAAACGAAGGCTGTTGTCCATCTATCTCTCTGATTTCTTTAAATCTTTTTTATATCTTGATTATACCTTACGCCCTAAGGTAGGAAACGAATTAGGGCTGTGCTGCACGGTTTCTGAAGGAGTCAGATAACTGGCATACTAACTCGCCCGAGGGCTGAGGTTGGATGGTGAGTAATCATTCGTAAAACAGTCTGGAGGCAGTAAGTTTTCGACTGATGGCGACCTCACCCGGTGCCGTTATGGTCAAAATGGTATATTTCAGTTTGTTAAAATTTTATTGTAATACGAAAGTATGATGGACCTGTTATTTATTTTCATTTATTCATAAGGGAATTTTAGGGCTAAATTCATCATGAACTGTGATTCCTTTGCAAAAGTATGCTCTTGGGTTCTCTCAAGATGACAAAAACTGAATGATCTCATTTTCATTAAGGCCCCTGCATTTACCCTTATTAGGAGTTGTTTCTTAGTAAAAATGAGATTTTGGGTGTTTTTGTAACAATCCTAAAAGCTTTAAGGAGTTTTATGCAATTAAATTAATGGCTTTTATGTCTTTTGAAGTATATAGGGAGTTGGGATAAAGAAAAGAAGTATAGTATGGAGTTAAAATAAAGAATCTTTGATATATGTAGGAATGTTACAGTTATGTTTGGAGGTGGAGATTTTAAGTGAGTTTACCCTTTGATTAAATGTTTTTTTGAAAAATAATATTTAAAAATAATTTAAGAAATAAAAAATAAACATATATTTATATCTCCTCAAAACTCCAGAAAAAACAAAAACAAGTATCTCTTGTTTAAATAGCACCAATATCTTCTAAACATGTTAAATGATAACATTCTAACATAAATAACAACCTCAATTACACTCTTTTGCAATATTTTGATTATCAATATCCAAATAGAATATTACCATTTAGCCTTAGCCTCGTCTTGGAAATTCATATCGTATCTCTCAGCCTTTGTTTTTAGATTCTCTATTTCACCATCAAAGTTTGCAGATAGCTCTTCAAGTTCCACAAGCTTTTCTTCAAGATTTCGAATCTCAACTTCAACACGACTACGTTCTGTCTTAACATCCCAATACCTTCTTGTCTTGAAGGCATCTTCTGAGTCGAAGGAAAGACTTTGCAGCCGACGAAGACGAGCCTGTAAAAACCCGACTTGTAGTCCCAAAAGTTCAAAAGACCTCAAAGATTTTTCCCACACTTCAAATACTTTTTTTGGGGTGGTGAGTTTACAAGCTCGTATAGCATTGGCAGTGTTGACTGCTTCGAATATCATACCAGCCGCAAACTTGATGGATAGGCCTCGGAGGAGATGATCATGAAGAAACATATTCTTGCTGCAGCATAGCTCGTAGTATTTTCGACGAATATTTTCTGGGAGCTCAGGGTCGATGCACACTCCATTTATCATGATGCGAAATTCCTCGAAAGTTTTAACATCTTCAAAACGAAAAGCAAATCCTGAGGACTTGGAACCCTCCAAAACTTCAGAGGCAATCTCATCACTATCGATCCCGGAATGCTCCTCTGGCTGTCCAAGTGGTGGAATTGAGGAGCCTTCCATCTGATTCGTTTTCTGGAAGACCGTTAATGGAAGAGATTTTGGACGTCTTTTCTTCTTGCCTTGTGCATCCATTGTTCCCTCTGTGCAGTAGTTTCAAGATTTAGTACTGGTAGAGATTATGTGTATACTAAGCTAATCTACTCCAAATGCTTAATCGACAGGAAAGCGAAATAGTCAAGCAAAATTAACCTGCATCGCTTTGCTTCGTTTGAGATTCCAAAGTTAGAAGGCTAAGTGCACCATCGACCTCAGTCAAATCATTTGCTCTTATTATGTACACCTACATAATCAGCACATAATATCAGATGAATCCATGGTTCTAAAGGTATTCCGTATTCGCCTCTAGAAGGTGTGGCATTTACATTAAATGCATATTGTCACATATTACATAATATACCTTAAATCTGCAAGGTTCAATTAATACGAAGATCAGAACATCCCCTTCAAGCAATTTGTTCCAAGCTACAAACTTCCTCCATCCGGCACTTAGTCCTGTCTTATATGCAATGTATTTCATTCCAAACTCTTCACCTTTTTCATTCTCAAGATTAATCATAGTATCCTCAGCTGGCAAATGTAGCCTGCAAAAGGGCACGGGAAGACCCTGCGAACAAATGGTATTTGCGTATTTGCGTGGAAGTTAAAAAATTTAACCAACTCATCCTATCAAAGAAAAGTCAGAAGGCATGATAGCATCAATCTAAACAAAATAATACCATCCAGAAACAACTTCCAACATGTGATCTAACTAAGACTTTCAGAAAGCTAGGCTGATCATCGCCCAAACTCAACTGAACCTCCTCTGCTCGAATCATGGTGGGTGACTTAGATTGTACAGACCTCATCAGCGTTCCTCCATCATCAGGTGTCTCCTGCTAGTGGATTTTAATATCCATACGTTAATTGCAAATATCATTGCAGTTATTGAATGTGATTCAACTGATGTTTTTGTTTTAAAGAATATCAATCCATGATGAATCTATTGGCACTTTTTACACCAATGCATTAAACCAGAAACAATTAATCCACAACCTATTGCATATCTGCTGACTAATGTCTAAATTTGCAGATCTATTGCACCAGTAGGAGAAGATGATTGAAGATAGAGCATATTTTAGAACAAACAGCTCACTTTGGAATACCCCTATTTCACATCAGATTGTAGGAAGGATTTGATAAGGTTTATGTGCAACATAGCATCAGAGCCAGGTAACCTCGAGGTCCTGGGTTCAAAACTCATAACCAACTCCACCCACATTAAAATATTCACGTCAGATAGAAAGATGAACAAATCAACCCACAAGCGAGGTGGAGTGGTCAAATATCTCTAAAAGCTTTTGCTTTTATATTCAACATTATAAAGCAGTGTAACAGATTCCTCGAACAAGTTGGATTAGTTATTTTGTTTTTTTAAAACCAAGACAGATAGGAATTAGTTCCTAGTGGAATTCATTATGTTGTCTCTTTTAGACAGACCAATAAGATCAGGGGAGTGACATCCTCAATGTGTAGTCTTTTAACCTGTCACATCTCAATTGCCATAGGCCTGCTCAGTTGCGACTCTACATAGTGAGCTTTACTAGCAAATATTTTGCATACATGCTCGCATTAATGATTAATCCAGGATGGTTAGTATTACACTAACCGATGACTTTCAAGAAACCTGTCAAAGTTACCACTACGGTCCATAATAAACTTGAACCATAATGCAGGTCCAAATCCTCTGTCATATCATGCAAAACTAGTGACCATTGTTTTTGAAATAATGATGGTTCAACCAGGGATTACCATGCACCAAGATAATATTGAAGTAACGTTGAACATAGATCATCTCAATAAGTCAAGAAAATTGTTGTCATATCGATGAAGTGGTTATTTTTGTCTAGAGTCTAGACTCCTGATTCTCGGAGCCACCATGGACTCTAACCAATACCGAATCAAGTTGGATCATTTTTATCACAGGACCAAAATATCATGCCTTGCTGAATGTAACCCAAACTCCTTGGCACACAAACACCAAAGGAAGGACGTGAATCTGTGTGTGTGTTTGGTTGAAGAAATGAATCAAGAAATGATGTCTCACAAGTTTTGATTTGGGAAGAGACGGCTTCTTCTTCTTCTTCTTCTTGATCGAGATGAGCAGCGAAAACTCGTCAATCAACTGCTCTTTAGGTCTCCTTTTCCTCTTACCCTAGCGACAACAAACCAGATCTGAAATCAGCTCAGTAATTCTACCCACCAAACCATCAAATTCACAAATTCCAGGCCAAGAAAACTCACAGAAACAAGCACAGGGCAAGCAGTAGTAATTGGAGAAACCTCCAGAACCGTCGAATTCTCCTTCATTGACTCATTCTCCGGTGCAGGATTCATCTGGGTTTCCTCCATTTGATCACCCGTCTCAACTGATTCCTTCTTCATCACCAGTTCTTCCCTGCTCAGGTTCTCTTGATTTTGGTGGACTATTTTCAGCCTCATTTCTCAAAAAATCAAGCCAGTCCAGAGAACTTTTACACAAACAATATTTTGTTTTTACCACGTGACAAAAAGATTAAGATAAACAGCGACTGGGGATCAGGAAAAAAAAAACTCAAGAAAAATCGAAAGAATTTGAGAAATCTGATTCAGGGCCCTGGCTTTACGGGCTGGCATGCGAACAACGAAAGCTAAAGCCGCTTCAGTTTCCGGGTTTTTCAAAACCCCGATTTTCGGAAACCTGTCAAATAAATTTCCGTAACTTGATAATCATATTCATGGAAAAAACTACGTCCTCTCTGCAAATCGGGTTTATTTTTAGAATCTTTTAAATGCAATATTTACTAGCAATACTATTGAATTAATATGCTCTGGCAAACATTTTTTTGGGTCATGTAACAATGATAACATGTTTCCATCGATGTTTAATGTGGGTGTCCCATTGGATTGGAATATAGACCGATTCAGTATTATATAGATAAATATTATTAGAATGGTTGGAAATTTATCTGTTGTATTGATATCACTTATATTGATTGGATTATGAGTAATTTCACGATGACCAAAAAGTGGATTCAAGCAAAACGAGGACCTCCTTTTCTTGATCTTGAGGTTGCACAATCAGATAAAAATATCTTTGTCTCTTATGATAAGATATTTTTGAACCTCCATTCATATACCAACGGAAAAAGGTTGAATTTGACCGACAAAAATGGTTGATTCCGTATAGGATCAACATGTAGGATAAAGCGTTTGCCGTTGTACCAAAAACTATAGCCGGTAATAATAGTACAACTCAAATCTTTCTAAACTGTATAGCAGCTCAAATACCACGTTTTGATCGCTCGGGTGCTCTTCAATAATTATCCGCGTGTACAAAAGGTGGACGTTCAAGCCCTCGCTCATGCAGTGGAGCTTACAAGACAGGGTGCAGTTGATAGCTTGAGGTTCGCCAAGGGTGATTTGCATCAAGCATTTAAGGTTTGTGTCTTGCAAATTATTTGATTTGGAATTATTTTAACCACTCAACTATCATTACATTAGTGGGTGGTGAGCCATGAGCATAAAATCACACATGCTGATATGAAAAAGAACATAATATTTTGTGATGTCGACTCTTGATCAGTGTTTAATCAAATGTAAATTGCATTGCTGACTTTGGTTTATACTCCTTGGTTATCGTTTTTGTTATCGATGAATATGCGCACATTGGAATTAAGAATTGGAGATGAGATAACGGAAGAAAATTGATCTATCAGTGAATCTGCAGCCTTTTTTTTGTTTTTGGGGTGCGGGGGAGGGAATGGGTGGATGGGGAAGGGATGTTCTTCCAAGTTGGAGGATACAATTTCAAACTATCTCAGACTGCTAAATTCTTCAGGAGATGCTTGTAAGCACGCCATTGAATATCTAAACCCACAATAAAATGCATAATTTTCCAAACATACAGTGAGACAGAGTAAGAAATTATGTTTTGAAGTGGGCATTTTATTTGAGATAGAAGCTTACAGAATACCATATCGTGCAAGTTGCAACTGAATAATGTGCTAAGATCAGCACATTCCATGATAGAGATCACAAAGTGTCGGAAAAATATGGTTAAATAATTGAAATTAAGCATGGAAATTACGAAAAAATCCAAATGGAGGAAAAAGGAGCAAAGACGGAAGACAAAAGCCGCCCTGGAAAACCCTGGCAACATGGGCAGCATTCGAAGCGCTGCCTAGTTTTTTGGGCAGTCGACACTGGCAGCTCGAGCGCCACCACTTTTGTCAGGAAAATTGCATTATAGTTTTTTTCTTGAAAAAGTGTGTCCCTTCGCGTGCGGGTGCAATTTTTCATGAAGTAATACTACCAAATGATGTTTTTTGGTGATTTCCTTTGGTCAAGTATAAATAGAACAACCTCTGAGTGAATTAAACACACTTTTGCAAGATCAAATTCAAGTTTTTGATAGCAAATTTATGTATACTCTTCTTGTTCATCACTTGTTCTTGTTTGAGTGCCTTTAAACTTTTGTGATTTAAGGATTCGTGATTTGACTAGAACACAATAATTAACCAAAAGCAGCGATAGATAATGAAAAGATATGATAAAAACAATTATCAAGATGTCGGTTCACCCGTTTAATCCCCCACATTTTCCTATTAATTAAGATTCAAAATCCCTACGTTCTAAGGTGACGAGCTTTCCTATTGCATTTGTTGTACTATGGTCAAGCTATAACAAGTCTAGTATTAATGTAATAATAAACCACTCACGTGTCCTTATTGAACGATTAATACCGAAAAATGATTTGTGAAAACAACGAGCCTTCGATTTTGGTAAATCTATAGCTATCACACGTGTGCTAGATTTTACTTTGTCCTGTTTCAATCTAAAACGCACGGTATGAATTATCTTGTCAAATTATAATATCGTATGGTCAACATCAATTATAATTACTAACATCAATTCAAAGGTAGCTAATCCTTGAAAAGCATTAAAAACATAATCATACTCAAAGAATTGTAGGAAAATCATTCAAAAACTCATACTTGAATCATGGATTCATACAAGGGATCCCCTAGTTTTGATAATTAAATTAGCCAACTGACATCATCAAATATGAATGCAAAAACTTGTTTACAACAAATCCAACATTTGAAATCAGAAAATAAAAAACAACGAAGAGTTTAGAAATACTAAAGATGCTAGCGTTGACTTCTTGCTTCGTCCATTAAAACTGAGCAAAAGTCCATTAAAGTCGTCCAAGTTCATCCTTTTATAGTGGGGGAAGAGTTTACCAATTTTTGGGCACAAAATACCCAACAAGGAAACAAAATCTCGATATTTTCAAAACATTCTGCCTTTTATTTTTCAAAATCTGAATATCCACGATCGATCGTCGAGAAATGGCGATCGATCGCCAAAATGTTCTGGACGAGCTCGAATGATCGCGAGAAAATGTCGATCGATCGCCAAAGCTGAAATTTTGTTGCTTAATTTTTCTCATGCGCGATCGATCGGTGATGATATCCAAAATTGATCACCTAGCTTTAATCTTCTTCAAACTCGAGATTTCGTCCTTCCTGCAATGTGTTCGCTCGGTTTGGTCTTTTTCATCATCATTTGCTCATTTCCTCCACTTTTATGCACTTAGACCTAGATTCCTGAAATCAATGAAAATATACGAGAAAGCGTAAAATCGTCCATGAATCTATATAAAACATCTAAAATTCACAGCAAAATACGTGTAAAAATCACACTTATCAGAAGTGCTTCTATCGCGAATCATACTTGTTGTATCTTGGGAAATGATTGCCCCTAAACCGTAGCGGGGCAATATCAGTTTCAAGGATGGATATTAGAAATCTCGCATCGATATTCATTCTATTGAGCCATTGTTACTTTGCTTGCCTATATTCCAAAGATACACAGAGATACAAAATTCCTACAATCTTGAAACGATATTTAGTAACAAATGGTGTCAACAAGTGCAACGACGACTTCAGTTCATCTCGGAGAAAGGCCCGAGATGTTCAATGGAAATGACTTTAAAATATGGAAACAAAAGATGTTATTCTACTTGACAACCTTTGGTTTGGCACGGTTTTTAAATGAAGATGCTTCTACCATTGAAGATGGTGAAACTAACAACAAAAAGAGGGTTGTGGTTGATGCTTGGAATCAAAGTGTTTCCTCTGTAAGAACTACATTCTAAACGGTCTAGACAACAAATTATACAATGTGTATTGCCTAGTGAAATCCGCGAAGTAATTGTGGGAATCTTTGGAAAGGAAATATAAATCCGATGATGTCCGTATGAATAAATTCATAGTAGGACAATTCCTAGATTTCAAAATGGTCGATGCTAAGCAAGTGACGGTGCAAGTGCAAGAAGCTACAAGTGAACATTCACGATATTCATGCGGAGATAATGATTCTAAGTGACTCATTCCAAGTGTCGTAATGATTGAGAAATTTCCTCCAATGTGGAAGGGATTTAAGAAATATCTAAAAGATAAATGGAAGGAGATGAGTTTTGAAGACCTTGTGGTTTATTTACGAATCGAGGAGGACAACGGAATTCCGAAAGGAATCGGTAAGCATCATATGGAAGCAATGGATAACTTGGTTGAATAAGATACCGGAACAAAAAGAAAGTTTGACGGTAAGCCTACAAGGGTGAGAATGCTAAAAAGTTCAAGTAAAGTGTTATAAATGTGGAAAGCCCAAACATATGGCCAATTATTATCGTAACAAAATAGACAATCGAGGGAAGGCAAAAGATCAAGTCAATATAACCGAAGATGACGAATTATGAGACGGTTTATTTGATCTTATGCTTACCGTTTGATTAGTATTTTGATTTTGACAATCATTATATTAATCAAACTTAGTATTTCAGGAAAACAGTTAATATGGAAAATGAGTCTTTTTCCGGTTGAATGTAATGACAGATGTTTGGCCATAATCCCAGGGCGACCTCCGAGCTGAGGCAAGGAGGTACCTCAAGAGGTCGGTCGAGCAGAGCCCTATTACGCGCTCCTTGGCCATAATCCTCAGGGCGACCTCTGATATGAGGCATGGAGGTACCTCAAGAGGTCGGTCGAGCATAGCCCTATTACGCGCTCCTTGTCCATAATCCTCGGGGCGACCTCCGAGCTGAGGCAGGGAGGCACCTCAAGAGGTCGGGGCGGTCAGCAACTGGCCAGGACTGCCGAGCTGAGGCCGAGAGGGTCGCTGACACACATAGTGGTCCTGTATACCGGGACTGGGGTTACATGAGTCGGACGTCTATTAAAGCAAAGGCTAGGCACACTAACCAATCAGAGGATGGTCAAGTACCTTGAGTACGAAAAGCATATCCCCGGATGCAGAGAATCGCAAAAGCAGGAAGATCGTTACGAGGTAGGTAACAGATGTAGGTGGTCCTCAGTCTGTGGTTCTCCCCCCAGCATCAGACATTGTCAATACATGGTATCCACAGGCAAGGCGGGACCACTGACTACCCTCCCCCTATAAAAAGGAGAATTGTTAGCAAGAAGATTCTCTGGATTCACCAGTTTGATCGCCGAAGATTCTTAACCAGTTAGACTTTCCCAGGCTCCGGCCTAACCAGTGATTTCACGAAATAGCTCATCACTTCTCCCCTATAAATTAATTTGTTATCAAAGCGAACCAAAAAATAAGGTAACATTGAGTATTGCATTTTCGCCATATCCAAGGGCGAATCTTCTAAGGGGCTGACCTGGGCTATAGCTCGGGTCAGCCCAAAACAATTTTTTTTTTAAAAAAACTTTTTACCTATATATATGACAATATATTATATTTAGCACTGGCCCAATGTCAGTAGCCTATTTGTCTAGCCCAAGAAGTCAGTTTAAGTCATCTTAAACTATTAACCTCAATCAAATTAAACCTTGCGACTTTGCTTCTGAAATTGACGGAAGAACGATTCTTTCACCTGTCAAGACTCAGGATTGTGCTTCTTTTGGGCCATTTTTATTTCCCATTATTTCCACTTCGAGCTGCTCCAGTGAGCCTATTTAATCTCTCATTTTAATAGCTTTGCTTGTTGCCATCTTTTTATGCCTTTGCTGTCTGTACATGGGTTTACACGTAGTATAATGATTTGAACATTTGGTATTTTGGTTGTTTGTGGAAGACTTGAAGATATTCTTGATTTTTATGTACTGTAGTGTAAATTGTTGGGATATGCCCTAAGACAACTCATTAGATAATTGTTTATGACATACACTGTATTATAATTTTTGTTAATGGCAATTCATTATTATATATTATTCGAGTATCTATGTAATATGAATTAATATATAAGTTAATGTCCTTAGAATAATATTGTATTGTTCTTAAAGATTGTCCCTAGTCAAGTATTATCATGAATAAGGATAATGATAATGCATCGAGACTAGTATGTTTTGATTGATGAATTGTTCATAGATATGAGATATCAAATCAACACATGGGTGCATGTTAGAGAACGATGTACTGGACAGACCCACCATGAAAATGCTACATGGATAGTTATATGAACGTCATAAGCAATTCTCATAGTGATAATAATGTATTTGATCCTTATGACTTGAGATCATCAGAGATCCCAACATAAGGAGTCATGTATCTTGATATTGTCAAACGTTACCTGTAACAGGGTAACTATAAAGGCAATCATTGGATACACCACGAATTATGTAGAGGGATGTTGAGTGATCAAGAAAGGATTTGTCCCTCCTATATAACAGGAGAAGTGTTTGGGCCATTGATCAAGTAAGACTAAAATGCATGGCCATGCTGGAATGAGTCGATATGTGATATCGAGCTTATTCGTTTATTCTAGTTCTACTTGGGGATCAAGAAATAATAGATTGAATATATGAGTATGACTATTACATGACTCGTGTTCAATCTAAACACATTGGACAAAGGGATTAAGTTACATGGTTAATATTATCGCAGTTCGTAGGTTATGTCGAGTCAATGACATTCTTGTAATTTGGGTAGCCTTGATGTGTTGCTAGATACCGCTCATTGCTTGTGACATAAAATTAGATTTTATGTCGCTGCCAACATTGCAAGATCCTATCGGGTCACACAAAAGATTAAATCGATAAAGGGAGATATAATTCATTGGATGAATTAATTAATTAAGAAGAGTCTTAATTATAAATATTAGATGTATGGATTTAATTAATAGATTGGGTATGGGCCAATGAGGACTTTGAGAAAGCCTTTAATTAAATCTAATATGTATATTATAATTTGATAACAAGGTTAATTAATGATTAATCTATTATCACAAAACCTAATAGCCACACACTAGCTCTCGGCCTCCTCACCTCCATTCGAGAACCTCACGGCCGCCGCCGTGTTGCTTGGTGGTTTGATCGGCCGCCGTTGATCGGTTTTGAACCGTGAGTTCTGTTTTGGTTTAAGAACGAGTCTAGCAACTTGTTCTTGAACACCCTTTCGATTTGATCGTGTGGATACCGTAGAGACGAAGGTGCAAATCTTTGTTCGTGACTCGTGGACTTGCAACGAGGATTCTGCTACAAACACGCTACAAGGGTACGATTCTTAATCAATCTCGATATGATCACTTTGTATAGGTCCTTTGGTAGGAATCCAATTTTAAATTTCGCTGCATATTGTATGATGGATTCCTAACAGTGGTATCAGAGCCGTGTACAAAGCTCATATCGGATTTATGTGATTAATTGTTTAATCATGTTTTGAATCTTTTGCATGCTTTAAAACTGTTTAATTCATATATGATATGTATTAATGGATTTTGAGGGAATTATCGCAATAATTATATGTGATATAATTGATGGATCGAAGTATATGATAATTCGTAATTAAAACCGAGCCATTGGCTCACAAGGAAGCTCACGACCGCCGGTTGGAACAAGGGTCTCGGACCCTTGGCTCGATCATGGGCCAAGCCGCCGCCGCATGTGGGCTAGGGTTTCGAACCCTAAGCCCCATCTGCTCCAAGGCGCCGCCGCATGTGGGCTAGGGTTTCGAACCCTAAGCCCCATCGGGTCCAAGCCGCCGTCGCCTGTGGATGGCTAGGGTTTCGAACCTTAGTCAGTGGTTGGTTGGCCGTGGGTTTGGGCTAAGGATCCGTGACATGCGATGTCTCGAGCGTACGATAACTTCATAAAATTTATTTTACAGTTTTATTGGAATTAAATTTTAAAATGTTTAGAATTTAATTCGTAAATTGTTATTGCATGTTTTATATATTTGTTTGAGCATGGTGCATGGTTATAGCCCTATGGCCAATTAGATAGGATTTTGTGAATGTTTATAATTTAATACGGCCTGCGAGTCGCTCCTTCTCTATTTTTCTAAATGTTATCCCTCCCCTATGTTCCCCTCGAATGTAACTCGAGGAATTCTCTATATCATGTAATTGTTATATAGTGTAGTTTATTTTGTTGATGGAGATCAATGAAGATGGACAAAGGTGTTGGGATGAGGAGGCCATTCACAAAAGGGAGCCAAAGATGTGCTTGGAGAAATTACCTTAGGTTGACCTTTTAGGATTTTCTCATTGGCTTGAGAAAACCTTTAGTATGGGCTATAACCATGTCACGTTTATTTTATGTTGATGTATGAGATGCATGTTTACTGTTTTGTTTAATATTGATGCTTGATATACATATATGTAGATATGTATATATTCATATATGTACCAGACATATTTTCAATATTAATAAAATCATGAGATCAATAAATCCTGTTATAATATTAAGTCAAATCAAGATGCCTTCCAATTAAAAAATATTCGTCAAGACTTCGATTGAACATATGTGGGTTTGCCAAAGCAAAGCACCGTGACAATCTTAGTAAGGCGCGAAAGGATAAAAGTGATATCCATGATTATTTTAAAAATTGGGTCCGACTTAACTAGGTTATCTCAATAGGATTGGGAACCTAGAGGCATGGGGTTGGATAATAATTCATTAGATGAATTTGAACAAAGTGTTGTTTGTCCAACCATCCAAGAATTACATGTGATGTAATTGACAAAGTGTTGTCTACCTAAATAACCGAGTCTTGGGTGATTAGCCAAAGCTAACTCAGGATTAGGTGAAATATGGATCTTGACCCACTAAGTTTACGAGGGTTGATATTTTAAACAAAATAGTGGGAGTGTCATTTAATATAAGACCTTATTAAATGATTAAAATCATAAACTTATTTTGCATATTTATATTGTAGATATCCATGGCATCAAACAACGTAACTAGCACACTATCATTGATCGGTCCTTGAGAAGGACAAACTGAATGGGACTAATTTCCTAGACTGGTATAGGAATTTGAGGATTGTCCTCAAACAAGAGATTGTCCTCAAACAAGAGAAAAAGCAATATGTCATTGAGGAACCCTTACCTGCTGAGGAACCTCCCGTAACGGCTGCTAAAACCGATAAGGATGCTTACAAGAAGCATCAGAATGACGCGCTTGATGTTGGTTGCCTTATGCTTGCCACCATGAACTCTGAGCTTCAGAAGCAACATGAGGAAATGGAGGCGTTCGATATGATCGAGCGCTTAAAGCAACTCTACCAACAACAAGCTAGACAAGAGAGGTATGACGTCTCTAGAGCGTTATTCCAGTGCAGAATGGTAGAAGGAAGCCTTGTTGGAACTCATGTACTAAAGATGATTGGGTACATTGAGAATCTTGAAAAGCTGGGTTTTCCATTGGACCAAGAGTTGGCCACAGACGTGATCTTGCAATCGTTGCCTGATAGCTATAGTCAATTTGTCTTGAATTACAATATGATTGAAATCGAAAAGACGCTACCGCAATTGCTTGGTATGTTGAGAACATATGAAGCAAATTCAAAGAAGTCTAAGCCTACTAATGTTCTTATTGTGAATAAGAGCAAAGGAAAGACTAAAGCAAAAGGCTACAAGAAGAACAAGAAAGTCTTTGTTAAGTCTAAGCCTCATGCTTCTGCACTCAAGCCAAAGGGAGGAGTGGATAAGGAAGGGAACTGCTTCCATTGCGGTGAGACCGGTCATTGGAAGAGGAACTGCAAATTATATCTGGAAGATCTTAAGAAGACAAAAGTAAGTGTGACTTCCGCTTCAGGTATTTTTGTTATAGAAGTCAATTTATCTACTTCTTCATCATGGGTATTAGATACTGGATGTGGTTCTCACATTTGTGTTAATGTGCAGGATCTCAAAAGGAGTAGGTTGTTGGCGAAAGGCGAGGTTGATCTCCGAGTGGGAAATGGAGCAAGAGTTGCTGCATTACCTATTGGAGATTATTCATTAACTTTACCTTCTGGTTTATTATTAGATTTACAAGACTGTTATTTTGTGCCATCAATTACTAGAAACATTATTTCAATTTCTTGTTTGGACAAGATTGGTTTTTCATTTATTATAAAGGACAAGTGTTGCTCCATTTATTTGAATGATATGTTTTATGCTAGTGCACAATTGATTAATGGTCTTTATGTTTTAAATCTAGATATGCCTGTCTATAACATAAATACTAAAAGGATTAAGAATAATGATTTAAATCCAACTTATCTCTGGCATTGTCGATTGGGCCATATAAACGAGAATCGCATATCAAAACTTCATAAGGACTGGAGTATTGGATTCATTTGATTTTGAATCATATGAAACATGTGAATCTTGTTTAATGGGCAAGATGACTAAAGCTTCTTTCAAGGGACGTGTTGAAAGGACAAATGATTTATTGAGTCTCATACATAGTGATGTATGTGGACCAATAAGCACACAAGCTAGAGGTGGTTTTCAATACTTCGTTACATTTACTGACGACTTCAGTAGATATGGGTATGTGTACCTAATGAAACATAAACATGAAATCTTTGAAAAGTTCAAGGATTTCAAGAATGAAGTACAAAACCAGCTTGGCAAAAGTATCAAAACCCTCCGATCAGATCGAGGAGGCGAATACCTAAGCCAAGAGTTTCATGACTATCTAAAGGAGTGTGTGATAGTCCCACAACTCACTCCTCCGTATACTCCACAATGGAATGGTGTATCCGAAAGGAGGAATCAAACTTTGTTGGACATGGTTCGATCAATGATGAGTCATGCTGATCTTCCGACTTCCTTTTGGGGACATGCTTTAGACACAGCGATATTTATACTGAACCGTGTTCCATCTAAATCAGTAGAAAAGACACCATATGAGATATGGACTAAGAAGCGTCCTAGTATGTCTTTTATGAAGATTTGGGGTTGTGAGGCTTACGTGAGACGTCACGCCTACAATAAACTTGGACTAAAATCTGATAAGTGTTTATTTGTGGGGTATCCTAAGGAAACGAAAGGATACTATTTCTATTATCCCACCGAGAACAAAGTAGTTGTTGCTCGGACTGGTGTCTTTCTTGAAAGAGAATTTATTTCGAGAAGAACCAGTGGGAGACAAATAGAACTTAGTGAAGTTCAACCACAAGAAAACATTGAACATAATATTGAGATGGAAACAGAGCAGACACCACAAGCTGTTGTGGATGAATTGCCTGCTCAAGAGACACAAGCCCAGCGTAGGTCTGTAAGAGAACACCGTGAGCCACAGAGATATGGATTTCTTATGACTCAACAAGGTGACTTACTACTTATTGATGAGGATGAGCCGTCATCTTATCAAGAAGCTATAATGGGCAATGATTCTGAGAAATGGCAAGAAGCCATGAAATCTGAGATGGAATCCATGTATACAAACCAAGTATGGACTTTGGTTGACCCGCCTGAAGGGGTAAGACCCATAGGATGCAAATGGATTTTCAAAAAGAAGACCGACATGGATGGTAATGTACAAACCTTTAAAGGTCGACTGGTTGCAAAAGGTTTCAAACAAATTCATGGTATTGACTATGATGAAACTTTTTCGCCAGTTGCCATGGTTAAATCCATTAGGATCTTACTTGCAATAGCTGCATTTCATGACTATGAAATCTGGCAGATGGATGTCAAAACAGCTTTCCTTTATGAAAATTTACTTGAGGATGTGTACATGACACAACCTGAGGGTTTTGTCAATCCAAAGGATGCTGGAAAGATATGCAAGCTACAACGATCCATTTATGGATTGAAGCAAGCTTCTCGGAGTTGGAATCTTCGTTTTGATGATGCAGTCAAAGAGTTTGGTTTCATCAAAAACGTAGATGAACCTTGTGTCTACAAGAAGGTCAGTGGGAGCATAATTATCTTCCTAATATTGTATGTAGATGACATACTTCTAATTGGAAATGATATCCCTGCCTTACAATCTGTAAATATTTGGCTAGGGAATTGCTTTTCTATGAAATATTTAGGTGAAGCCACCTACGTATTAGGTATCAAGATCTATAGAGATAGATCAAGAAGATTGCTTGGCCTAAGTCAAAGTACATACATAGACAAAGTGCTAAAACGGTTTAGCATGCAAGAATCTAAGAAAGGATTCGTGCCTATGACACATGGAATACATCTCTCGAAGGATCAGTGTCCTTCAACACCAGATGAGAGACAACGCATTAGTAAGATTCCATATGTGTCAGCTATTGGATCTATCATGTATGCCATGATATGTACGCGTCCCGATGTCTCGTATGCTTTGAGCATGACGAGCAGATATCAGGTTGATCCAGGTGAATGTCCTGGATTGCAGTCAAGAATATCCTGAAGTACTTGAGAAGAACTAAGGATACATTCTTGATTTATGGAGGTGAGGAAGAGCTCAATGTAATAGGTTACACTGATGCAAGCTTCCAAACCGACAAAGATGATTTCCGATCACAGTCATGATATGTGTTTTGCCTAAATGGAGGTGCTGTAAGCTGGAAGAGTTCAAAGCAAGAGACAGTAGCCGATTCTACAACTGAAGTTGAATACATTGCTGCCTCAGATGCAGCAAAGGAAGATGTTTGGATCAAGAAGTTCATTTCTGAACTTGGGGTGATGCCTAGCATACTAGATCCGATTGAACTCTATTGTGAAAACAATGGAGCCAACGCATTGGCTAAGGAACCTAGATCTCACCACAGATCCAAGCAAATACTTCGGCGCTTTCATTTCATTCGAGAAATCGTTGAAAGAGGAGATGTAAAAATATGCAAAGTACCAACTGATGATAATGTATCTGACCCACTGACGAAGCCACTATCACAGCAGAAGCATGATCGTCATACTAGATCTCTAGGCATTAAGTATATGTCTGATTGGTCTTAGTGCAAGTGGGAGATTTGTTGGGATATGCCCTAAGACAACTCATTAGATGATTGTTTATGACATACACTGTATTATGATTTTTGTTAATGGCAATTCATTATTATATATTATTCGAGTATCTGTGTAATATGAATTAATGTATAAGTTAATGTCCTTAGAATAATATTATATTGTTCTTAAAGATTGTCCCTAGTCAAGTATTATCATGAATAAGGATAATGATAATGCATTGAGACTAGTATGTTTTGATTGATGAATTGTTCATAGATATGAGATATCAAATCAACACATGGGTGCATGTTAGAGAACGATGTACTGGACAGACCCACCATGAGAATGCTACATGGATAGTTATATGAACGTCATAAGCAATTCTCATAGTGATAATAATGTATGTGATCCTTACGACTTGAGATCATCAGAGATCCCAACATAAGGAGTCATGTATCTTGATATTGTCAAACATTATATGTAACAGGGTAAACTATACAAACAATCATTGGATACACCACGAATTATGTAGAGGGATGTTGAGTGATCAAGAAAGGATTTGTCCCTCCTATATAACAGGAGAAGTGTTTGGGCCCTTGATCAAGTAAGACTAAAATGCATGGTCGTGCTCGAATGAGTCGATATGTGATATCGAGCTTATTCGTTTATTCTAGTTCTACTTGGGGATCAAAAAATAATAGATTGAATATATGAGTATGACTATTCCATGACTCGTGTTCAATCTAAACACATTGGACAAAGGGATTAAGTTACATGGTTAATATTATCGCAGTTCGTAGGTCATGTCGAGTCAATGGCATTCTTGTAATTTGGGTAGCCTTGATGTGTTGCTAGATACCGCTCATTGCTTGTGACATAAAATTAGATTTTATGTTGCTGCCAACATTGCAAGATCCTATCGGGTCACACAAAAGATTAAATCGATAAAGGGAGATATAGTTCATTGGATGAATTAATTAATTAAGAAGAGTCTTAATTATAAATATTAGATGTATGGATTTAATTAGTAGATTGGGTATGGGCCAATGAGGCTTTGAGAAAGCCTTTAATTAAATCTAACATATATATTATAATTTGATAACAAGGTTAATTAATGATTAATCTATTATCACAAAACCTAATAGCCACACACTAGCTCTCGGCCTCCTCACCTCCATTCGAGAACCTCACGGCCGCCGCCGTGTTGCTTGGTGGTTTGATCGGCCGCCGTTGATCGGTTTTGAACCGTGAGTTCTGTTTTGGTTTAAGAACGAGTCTAGCAACTTGTTCTTGAACACCCTTTCGATTTGATCGTGTGGATACCGTAGAGACGAAGGTGCAAATCTTTGTTCGTGACTCGTGGACTTGCAACGAGGATTCTGCTACAAACACGCTACAAGGGTACAATTCTTAATCAATCTCGATATGATCACTTTGTATAGGTCCTTTGGTAGGAATCCAATTTTAAATTCCGCTGCATATTGTATGATGGATTCCTAACATAAATGTGTAGTGGTCAATTGTATATATTTGGATGATGAAGAATTGAAGATATTATTGTTTTTGTGTTAGTAAATCCGTAAATGACTTTTTGTTACTGTAAACCATTTTTATATAAAGAGATTGTGTGGTTTTTATAAATAATCTTCTTGTAAATAATCTATTGTAATTAAGCATATTTCTACATGTTATAGTCTACTGTAAATAATAAATATATTGGTTTAGATCTTAATCTTAACAGGTTATAATGAAAACTCGAGGAGTAAAGGCGGGGGAAAACTATGTTTTCATTCTTTAAACCACAAGAATGTACATCAACGAATGAGCAACATACTTCTATCAATAATGATGACTCTGATCCTAATGAACAACCACCTTCGAAATCTCAAAGAGTTGAAACTGATGTTGGTCGTCTTGAAGCAGATCCTGGTTTACGTACTCCGATATGGCAACATCACGTTAATCAAAGGGATGAAATAAGACGAGGTTACATCAGCATGGGGCCACATCGACCTATATTGGCTGAATACCCACGAACAAAATTTGGAGAACAATATCGTCGATTTCAAAGCTCTTGGTTTAATAGATTCTCTTGGTTAGAGTATTCACCTACGAAAGATGCAGTTTATTGTTTTCCATGCTTTCTCTTTGAGAAATCGATTGATTGTAATCGTCCATTTAGTTCTACTGGATTTCGTAGTTGGAAGAGAGTTAATGATGGGCATAGATGTGCATTTGTGGCACATGTGGAGGTCCCAATTCAGCGCATAATGATGCTGTGACTTCTATGAATTCTCTTATCAATGTATCTTGACATATTGTCAAAGTTATGCATGCACAAACATCAGAAGAAATTAAAAAAAAATAGAGCTTATGGTGACAATAGAAAGCATTTGTTGGCTTAGCTTGCAAGGATGTGCATTAAGAGGACATGATGAATCTGCATCTTCAAAAAATCGAGGTAATCTTATTGAGTTGATAAAACTTTTAGGAGTGATGAATGTTAGCATTGATGAGGTAGTTCTAGAAAGCGCTCCACATAATGCTATGTATATAGCACCAGATATCCAGAAAGATGTATTGAGCATTTTTGCTAAAAGAGTGAGAATGAAAATTCGTAAGGAAATTGGTGATGCAAAATTTTTTATTCTAGTTGATGAAGCCAAAGATATATCTAATAAAGAGCAAATGGCCATTGTATTGAGATTTGTCGATCTTGATGGCTTCTTAAGAGAACACTTCTTTGAAATTGTTCAAGTTGCTAATACCACTTATGTGACACTCAAGAACGAAATATCTAGCGTTCTAAGTCGGCATGACTTACATATTTGTAATATGCGGGGTCAAGGGTATGATGGTGCTAGTAACATGAGTGGCTCATGGAATGGGTTACAAGCACTTTTTTCTGAATGATTGTCCTTATGCATATTATGTTCATTGTTTTGCGCATCGATTACAAATAGCATTAATCGAGGATGCTGAAAATGAGGTGTCTATTTGGTTGTTCTTTTCAAAATTGGATGTGATTCTAATCTTGTTGGTAGTTCTTCTAAGCGTTATACCGAGTTACGTTCTGCTCAGGCTGAAGAAATTGCAAAAAGGTTGGCGGTCAATGTTCAACGAGTAAAGGGGCTAACCAAGTTGGAAATGTGCATCGTTCGGGAACAACTCATTGGACTTCTCATTATGATTCAATATGTGGTTTAATGACATGTGTAGTGCTGTGATGATTGTCCTTTAACACATGGTGATTGAGTGTTTGTCTAATTCTACACGTGGGGAAGCTACTGGTTGTTTGATTTCTATGAGATCATTTGATTTTGTGTTTAACTTGTACTTGATGCATAAAATCATGGGACTTACAGATTTATTTTGTCGAGCTTTACAATACAAGTCTCTTGATATTTTAAGTGCAATGGACCATGTCTCATCTACGAAAATGTTGTTTCAGACATTAAGGGATGGAGGTTTTGATGTCCTTCTTACACATGTTGAAGAAGTTTGCAAATAGTATGACATTGAGATACCGATTATGGACGATATCTATAAAATAGCAAGAGGTCGTTCACAAAGAAATGACATCACAGTTGAGCACCATTATCGATTTGATGTGTTTAATGCTACAATAGATTTTAAGGTTGAAGAAATTAATAGTAGATTCAATGATGTAGCAGTTGAACTTCTTAAACTTAGCTCTGCTTTGGAACCTAAGGACAACTTTAAATTGTTTCAAGTTGAATATATATACAGACTTGCTGAGAAGTTTTATCCTGCTGATTTCAGTGATCATGAAATGCACTATGTGAGAGATCAATTAGAGCATTATAGAGTTGATATACTTTGCCACGAGAACTTTCAGAATTTATCAACTATTTCTGAACTATGTCGAAGATTAGCCGAGACAAATAAGGCCCGAGACTATAATTTGATTGACATATTGATTCATCTTGTTTTAACTCTTCATGTGTCTACTGCAACAACAGAGCGATCATTTTCAGCGATGAAACATGTAAAAAGTGTTCTTCGTAACAAAATGGAAGGAGAATACCTGTCAAACTCTATGATAGTCTATATTGAATGCGAGTTGACTAAAAGCATTGATTCGGATTCAATCATTGATGAATTTTATGCTATAAAGAACCGCAGAGCACAACTTAATTAGATATTTCATTTCTTACCTTTGTGAGTATGCAAAGTTGTAATATTTTTATTTAGTAAAAAATTATTGCCATATATACATATTTTAATGTTTAATTTGTCAGCCCCGGGTCAATTTTATTCCTGGAGCCGCCCTTGGCCACATCCAATGTCGATGGAGAATATTTGATTCTGACTATTACCATTTTCGTGAGTCCTAGTACTACTAGAGAATATCGTAACTCGTGAAGATCCTTGGGTGCAAGTATTACTATAAGGACTTGCAAGAAGCATCAGGACTGCCGAGTTCTTTTAGGGAATTGATCAATAATAGACCCTCAGTCCCTACCTCCTTGTTGCTATGGGAATCGGTCCTCCTATTGGGAAAAAGAGGAATTGGCCTTTAGTAATGGGAAAAATAGGAGAAACATGCACTTCTCTTCTTTTTTGGCGTGAAGCAATCTGATTGTCAGGGAAAAGGAATGGTCCAATTTAGAGAAAGCTTTGGTTAGAGAGAGAAATACTCTCCCTTCTCTCTAAGAAAAGGTGCCTTAGCTATCTACTGGATTGCGATTTTCCTCGCCGATAATCACCTTTGATTTCCTGGATTTCCACTTGAACTTCCTGCTGCTAGCTCACGTTGGTGCTCATCCAGAAACTAATTCCAGCTTTTTTTTTCGCTCCTGTCTGAAATTTGTGCATCGTATTTCTAGGGTTTGGGTGCTTTGAGATTTTCTCCTAGTTTGCCTTCTGATTCACCTTCGCTTTTAATTTCTTGGTGTTGTGGATGGCTTCCACTTTTCATTTGTTGGTATTGTGCATTTGGGCTGTTGCTTTGCTTTTGCATTTCTGATTTTGTACCCCTCCCTCGTCTGTGTTCATCGCTTATTACTTTGGGTATTCGATTTTTGCCATTGCTTGTATCCGAGGCTCCTACCTATTGAGGGTGGCTTAGTGGAGGTTTGTTGAAGGTTGGTTGTGTATGGGGTGGTGTTTTAGCCCTTGGTTGGTCCCTCTCTCTGGGTTCGCGGCCCCTTGTTCAGTGTGCTCCCAAGGTGTTTGTCAGTTGGTCTCAGTGACAGTGCCTTGCTTTATCTGTGGCCCCTTAGCTGCCCACATCAGCTTTATTTGCTGGTTTGGGTCTCCTACACCTTGCTACTCCTCCCCCCCCCCCCCTTCCCCGGGGTGCTGCCTGTACTTACTAATGTTCAACACTCTACAGCGTACCCAAGCCAGGGTGCATCTGGATGAATCCCCTCCTATACTTGAGAAATACATGTCGGAAGATGACTCTATATCGCTTGGTGAAGAGGATACCTTCTCCACTTTCTTTGCGGCTAGTGATACCTTCCCTCACCTTGGTACGCAGTTTGGTAAGGACAGAGTTGGCCCTAGCTCTCCAACTTCAGTTGCCTCTTCTAAGCATCCTTCGCTAGCCCCGGCTACTTTGGGCAAAGTTGATGATGCACACGCCCCCACTGGTCCTATGCCCAATCCCTGGGATGGGCGAAAGCGATACCCTTCCAACTGAATTGGCCCTAGAAAGCTTACCCTACACCTTGCTAGTGGTGGCAATGCAGCTTGTTCTATTGCAAGTCAGGACATTGATGATGTTAAATTGGTTGGTCACTGTTTGGTTGGTTACTTTGCGGGCCGCTTCCCTGGATTTGATGCACTAAAAAAACTTTGCAAATCTTGGGGGGTTCATGTCACCCATCAGCTGCATCCTAGCAGATGGATCATCTTCAAATTTACTACCAATGAAGATATGATTAAAGTCCTCCACGGGGGTCCCTATAATTGCTTCGGTCGTGCCCTCATACTAAAGGAAATGACTCAATTGTTTGATTACAGTGATCATGAGATGACCAAAGTTCCAGTTTGGGTCACTCTACCTGGCCTCCCACCAACTTGCTGGAATGCTAAGGTTCTTAGCCGCATCCTGTCCTATGTTGGTACCCCGTTTTACACCAATGAGATGACGGCCTCCAAAGAGCGCTTAATCTATACACGCGCCCTTGTGGAGATGGATGTTTCAAAGCCACTTGTCAAATGTGTCCCCACCACATTCCCGAATGGTAAGGTGATTAATTTGAAGATCATCTTTGAGAATGAGCCTACCTTCTGCTCTGACTGTAAAATGGTTGGGCATGTGGCCACTAATTGCAAGCGAGATATGGTGGTTATCAAGAGGAAAATGCATCATGCCCCTCGGCCGAAGCCCAATGGTGAACCAAATAAGACACTTAAAGATCCAATGGTCCGCTCTGGGGATTCTGCCTCGAAGGCCGACGAGGCTACACCTTCACAGCCTCATTCGATGCCGCATGCTGAGTTTGATAGGGAACCTGAGCACATTGTGGACACCATAAATGTTCAATCCCAGGCTTTAAAAGATTTTACTCCACATGCCAAAGCTGCTGGACCAAAAGTTCAACAGAAGGTCATTAAGAAAATTGTGCATACTCCTATTACTAAGGATGGGAAAGCCATTGTTACCACTGCAGTTGATCCCATGGATGTTGATTGGCTGGTTGCGGTCGATTATTGCTCCCCTGGACCGTCAGTGCAATCGCTTAAGGGCAAAGAAAAAATGAATGAGCTATATACTACGGCCCCTGCAACCGTGGGTGACGCAATTGAAAGTCTTGAAGACAGGCTTAATGCTCAAACCCACTTTGGAAAGAAGAAAGGCAAGAAGGATAAGAAAAAATCATCTAAATCCAATTTGGACTGTGGGCAAGCTCCCTTGCCCCCTCCTACCCAATGAAACTTGGCTCTTGGAATATTAGAGGCTTCCATAAGCCTCTAAAACAAAGGGGAGTAGTGGATTTGATTAAAACACAACACCTAGACTTGGTCTGCTTACTTGAAACTAAGCTTATTGAGGAGGATATTGCTACTTTCCTCCGTCTTCGCCTACCTAATTGGTGTCAGAACAACAACTTCCATCACCACTCGATGGGCCGTATTCTTTTACTGTGGAACCCGTCAGTCACTTTGGTTGAGATTATTGGTAGCTCTTCACAGCACTTGCATTGCTTGGTCACTTGTTTAGGTCTCCAGAATTACATTTCAGGTAACCTACATTTATGGTCTTCACTCAGTTGTGGCTCGCCGACCACTTTGGGATTCCCTGCGTGTTCTTGCCTCTTGTAACAGTCATCCCTGGTTGGTTATGGGTGATTTTAACAGTATCCTACTACCTGAAGACTGAGCTTTTTGGATTACCAGTCACAGCCTATGAGACTCGTGACTTCTCTATTTACTGCTCTGATGCTGGGTTATCTGACCTTCCATCTTCAGGATGTTTCTTCACTTGGACCAATAACTCTATCTTATCCAAAATAGATAGAGCTATGGTTAATGACACTTGGTGGGTTTCGGATTGGACCAATAACTCTATCTTAGCCAAAATAGATAGAGCTATGGTTAATGACACTTGGTGGGTTTCGGATTGGCGTGCCTCGGCCCACTTCCTTCCCTCGGGCTGTCTCTCCGACCACTCCTGTTGCATTGTCTCATTGTTACAACATCGATCTCCGGTTAGTAGGCCCTTCAAATTCTATAACATGTGGTCCTTGCACAATTCTTATGTGGACACAGTCAACAGTTCTTGGGGAACCTCAATCTACGGCACTAAGCAATTTATCATTTGTGGTAAGCTGAAGTTGCTTAAAGCGGAGCTAAAATCCTTAATCAGTTACATTTTTCGCACATATCTGCAAGGGCTAATCAGGCTAAGCAGGAATTGGATCAGACTCAGGAAGCCCTAATTCAACTAGACTCTGGGGCTTCTGTGGGTATCGATTGGCTTGCTGACATGCGAAGGAAAACTTGGCTCCTTGCTGATGCCGAAAGATCCTTCTTTGCCCAAAAAGCTAAATGTCGATATCTTAAAGATGGGGATCGATGTACCCATTTCTTTCATGACCTCGCAAAACTGAAATGGGAAGCGTAATGGTATAGCCTCAATTATGAAGGACAATGGAGACTACACGGTGAGTCTTATGGAGGTAGCTGAGGAATTTACCAACTTCTACACAACACTTCTGGGTACATCGACTTCTTGCTCTAAACTCGATGAAGAAGTTCTGAATTTTGGGCTGAGGCTAAACCAAAACAGTGATAACTTAATTGTTGATGTATCTGTGGCAGAAATTAAGTTGTCACTTTTTGATATTGGGGACGACAAGGCACCATGGCCAGGTGGGTTTAACTCTCACTTCTACAAGACATCTTGGGACATCATCTCTGACGACCTTGTGGCCGCCGTTCAGGAATTTTTCTCTTCGGGTCGCCTTTTGAGGCAACTCAATCATGCACTAATTATCTTAGTGCCAAAATCCTCTCATGCTTCCCCCGTCAATGACTATCGGCCTATCTCTTGCTGCAACACTGTTTACAAGGTTTTCTCTAAGATTCTGGCTTCTAGACTATCAATTGTGATGAATTTTGTAATTGACAAATCTCAAGGAGCTTTTGTCAAGGGGCGTTCCATTACAGACAATATCCACCTGGCACAAGAACTCCTTAGGAAATATAATAGAAAATGGATTTCGCTGAGGTGCATCCTTAAAGTTGATCTACAGAAAGCATTTGACACAGTGAACTGGGACTTCCTACACGATATACTTTGTGGCTTGGGTCTCCTGTCGCGCTTTACGGCATGGATTATGGAGTGTGTTGGCACCACGTCTTTCTCCTTATCCATCAATGGGGGATTATTTGGTTACTTCAAAGGGAAAAAAGGACTTAGGCAAGGAGATCCCCTTTCCTCTTTGCTATTTGCATTGAGTATCTTTCAAGGCTTATTCTCAAAGGGGTTTCTGATTCTGATTTTAATTTTCACCCTCTATGTGGTGGCTCGGGTATTACTCATCTAGCATATGCGGACGACCTACTTTTCTTCGCCATGTGCAGATGCCCCTTATGTAGCCATTATCTCGCAGTGCCTCATGGATTTCGGCTCCTGTGCTGGCCTCCACGCCAATCCCCTGAAGTCGAGCCTCTATACCGCTGGCACTTCTATACAGCTACGAAATGATTTATTGTAAATTACTGGCTTCACTCAAGGTACACTACCTTTCCGCTACCTGGGTATCCCTATTACGGCAGATAAGCTAAGATTCACAGATTATAGCTCTATCCTGAACTCTATCGTTGCCAAGCTCAATTCTTGGCCGAGAAAGACACTCTCATATGCGGGGAAGCTGGAACTCATCAGATCTGTTCTCCAAGGGGTTGAATGTTTTTGTTGTCTATCTTACCTATTCCTTTTGGAGTCATTGATCGGATTTATGCGCTATGTCGTTCCTTTATTTGGAACTCCAAACACCCCCTATCTCATGGGCAACAATGTGCTTGGATCGAACTGAAGGGGTGCAGGGCTACTAGATCTGCGTAGCTGGAATAAAGTGTTATTGGCTAAGGTCCTATGGGATTTTCAATCCAATAGGGAGTCACTTTGGATTAAATGGATTCACAACATCTACCTTTCATCAGTTGATATTTAGGGCATGGGCTCCTAGGCGCATAGATTACTCCACTGATTAAGCGCATCATCCTAATAAAGAATGAGCTCCTATAGGCCATGAGTAACTCAGAGGAAGCATCCACTCAGCTGAATATCTAGTTTGGAAATGTGGGTCACGATACTGCCTACAATTTCTTTAGACCGCGTGCATCGCCTGTTGTTTGGTCATCTATTGTCTGGCGACGCAGCATCCTTTCAAAGCACTCTTTCACTGTCTGGTTGGGGGACGCACGGGAGGCTACAGACTACAGATCGACTACCTTTTGTTGCTGACAAGAGTTGCAAGCTGTGTGCAAATGGACTTGACTCCCATGATCATTTGTTTTTCAAATGTGATTTTAACAGACATCTATGGGACATGGTTCGGACCTGGCTACGCAAGACTCACATTATGTCAACCTTGCGTAGTGCACTGAAGTGGTTCAAGAAGAGATATTGTGGTTCCTCTATTATAACGTCGGCTCGCACGATGGCTTTTGCTGCTACGGTCTATCAAATATGGAGTGCACGTAACCGGAGCTGCTTTGAAGGGAAAGGCACTACCCATGTTGAATGTTTTCGTATGGTACAACTACATGTTCTACGATGCATGCACAACCAATCTCCGGGAGCTTGTTCCTAGGGATTGGGCTGTGCTTGTTACTGTCTTTTCTGTTGTTATATTCGGTACTTGTTGAACATTTGATTATGTTATAAATTTATTTACTTACCAAAAAAAAAAAATAGACCCTCAAACGGGGCCACAAGGTGCGAAAGCAAAATCCGAAAAGATATCTGGAAGCGAGGCATGATGAAGACAAGTTCGACTCATAGTCACAATAATCCAATGGCGTCATTCAGATGTACCTTTCTGTTGAGGCATATGAGAAGTCGTGGTAAGCCAAGAGATATCAGAGTCGGAGAGAAATTGTCGAAGAGACACAAACTCACCACGATTATGTAGAATAAAGGTTCTAAATGGGACGCTGAAACTGTATTTCCACAAGCGTCTGAAATTGCGTGACGATAGCAAGCACCTACGATTTGCTTGTAACAGTAGGATTGACCTGCATAACCTGCAACATGCCTCAGGTTGGGTCGGGTTGGGGCTTTTCAACCAACCTAGAGATGGATCTAATTGGGTTGGCAAGTTTTGCTTACGGGTTTGAGGAGGTTAGGTAGGATTGTGTTGGGTTGGTCAAAATTGGCAGCTCTATTCCAAATGATTTTACATTTCAAATGTTTGGATACTCTCAAGGACAAATAAGATAAAGCATAGCTTGTGCTTATATTGATAAATTTGACTTAGAATGGTTTGATTTGATATCTGATTCAAATTTTATATGTTTTAATTGAGATTTATTTTTGATGTATTTAACATCAAGGGGCGAATGTACTTGTATCATCCAGCTCGAAAAACAATTTTGTTATTATACATTGGTTACTATCAACTTTGCCAAACATAGTCACATGGCTTAGTGGTGAGACATTGGACTCTCAATTTTACCACGCGTGTTCAAATCCTCGATTGAACCTTCATTTTTTATTTGTTTACTTTCCTCTTTTTATTTGTTCACTTTCTTTTTTTATTTGAAACAATTTTACCAATAGGAAAGTAAACATCCTTAATGAAACAAATTTTTATTACATGTAAAATAAAAGATTTCTCAGTATGAAAAAATATATATTTACTTGCTTTCTTTCCAATCCTAGATAAAACTTAACAGTGTAATAGCTTACAATTCACCACTGGACAAATATAAAATATTAACAAATTATCAAAGAACATTTACCGCAAAATACTCTCTTGCCACCTCTAAAATCTTATAACTCTCTGAATCTCTTAAACATGTAAATAACATACTCTCGCCTTTCTTGAAAGCGCCCAAGTCCCTTCTTTTTTTGTATGAAAATCGATTCATATCATTCAATTAGCTACAATATTCAGTAGATAAAATGTTAGCAATACAATTATTTATATCTTCACTATCCTCACATATATAATTTGCCGCTTTTGCAATAGTATGAGCAGGTCTGTGGAATTATACGAAATATATGAGGTCGTAAGCGACATAACTCACTAGCAAGATAACGAATATCATACATATTAAGACTAATAACTGACAAGCTATCATCTCCCATATCCACCTCATCATAACAAATAGACAATCCCCCTTCAATGAACTGAGCAATGCAATAAGATTGTGTTTGATAGGCTTGATAATAAGGGATTTGTGAGAAATTAATATGTCCAGTCCATTGCTTGGGATAATTTTTAATTAACCTACCCAATCATTTCTGACGTGGATAAGAAAGGTTAAAGTGTGGGTTTGTAATCCCTCAAACCAAGATGGTACTAACTAACTCTCTAGCACTATACTCTTGACTAGCATTTGTAATTACCATACTATCCTTAGCCCTAAACAATTTTAACTCATTCAAACCCTTCAATTACATCGGTACAAATGAGAAAGGGAGCATCGGAAGATTGAACGTTTACAATCCATAAACCATTGTAGTTTTTAGTTCTAGATAATTTGAAATTTTCGAATAGCAAACAAATGATATCTACACCAAATCTATTTTAAATAAAGCAAAAGCAGAGAAATAGGAGGAGAAAACATAATCGATCCTAACTTGGAATCCAGTCGTAACCCTCTGACGCTTATACGGTCGACTTTTAAGATATCTCTGAGATTGGGGAAGGAAACAGTGGTGATATAGTGCGGTTCATCTGTGGACAATGGTTGAAGTAGACATTTTTAGGGCAAAGGGTTTCTAGGAATAACACTTATATTTACTTACATTTATCTATATGTATCCCATGTATAATATTTATACCAAACATAACATTATTTTATCGCAATTAATTGTATACTTTCTAGTCATCATTTTTATCATTCTATTTATTAATCATTTCAATAATCACATCATTCGAATCAAGTGGACAATGATTTTATCTACGGCCTTTAATATATCTGCATATATTTCTTTCAAAGCTTTGGCCATTTTATATGCAGAAACTTGTGATGAAATTGTAAAAATGAATGGGTGTATCGTCAATTCCAAGCAAAAGCGTTCAATAATTAAAGCACGAGTATTTCTGATGAATACTCTTTTCCCATATGTTGTAATTAGTGGAGTTTGCCTTTTGCACCAATTTGCACTTTCAGCACAAATTTATTTTTATATTACTAGTGCTTTTGAATGATGGGTTGTACCTATATTAATTATTATTATTTTAATTATGGAAGTGTAACTATATTATGGGGGGAAATATTAATTCCATATATTTTTAAGTGGAGATGATGAGCTTGATGGTAGGATTGCATGAACGTAATATAGACGTTAAGCACTCACATCAGATGTTACATTCAAGTTATTCTTCGGGCAGCATCAACCATATTTTATGTCAAACTAGTGTCCCAACACGCACGCATGCATATACAATTATTGTTTTGTAAAATTTGGTGGTAACTGTGAAGTTATATTTTAAATTTAATTTAGAAAATAAGATGGTGTATTTAGCACATAATAGTAGAGGTGTTTTCAGGATTTGTAAAATGGTCATACCACTAAGGTACTTAGCCATTATAAGATGATAATAAGATATTCACATGGATTGTGGATGTTGTCAGGACGGACGTACCTGAAGGCAGTGACGAATATATTAATAACCTTGGGGTTGATGCCCCCTCCTCAAACATTATATATATATAATTTCCCTATTAAATTATTTTTGTCCCCAACCTTTTATATCATTAACTTTTGCCCTCTTCAATTAAATATTTGGATTCACCATTGCGGAAAGGCAAGGTGTCATCCCAAAAAAACAATTAGTATTATCCCTCCAAATTACATATTTCCCCTTAAAATTGTATTTTACCGTCTAAATATTTTCTTCCATTTTTAATGTTTTTCTGTCCCCTCTTAACCTAAATTCTAACTCCGAATGCTATCGTAGGGCGAGGCAACTTCAACATATCAATATATCCCATTGATGCTATTAGGGCCCTCCAGTTGTCCTTATTTGGAGTGCTTGTATGTGTGTATCGGCATTGTCAAGAAGTTATTTCCCCTGACATCTCGAGAAATAACTTAAAATCATTCTTTATTAAATATATTAAATATAGCAGGTGAAAATGTAACGATCCATCCTTTAAAATAAGTTTTGGAATTGAAATGTCATATTAAACTCGGAGATAATTTTTACAATCACAAATATTAATAATTTCATATAAACTAGTATCTATATTATTATTTTATTATTAATATAGTGCCGATGTATTTTAGTTATTATACCAAATAATAAAATTTATCAATCATCTCATCCTCCAATCAAACATCATATAAATTAGGGATAATTACATCTACACCCCTTCAACTTAATTACAGAAACCTCCCATATGGTTTGAAAAATTACAGAAACCGTCCCTTAAGTTAGGTTAAATATTATAGATAAGTCCTGCAGTTAAAAAATAGACGGCCGTTATATTACCACCCCTAATTTTTAATGAAAATCCCAATTTACCCCTGGTCAATTTTGACCCAAATTTTCAGAGGGGTGTCTTCGTAATTACGATATTTTGTATGTGGTGTGATCGTAATGAAACCATTATTTTATATTTCAAATTGTTTGTTTCAAATACAATTACTACATACTCAAAACTTTTTATTTTTATAATAATTTTAGTTTTTTATTATATATTATTCAATCTTGTAAAATATCAATGCATACCACAAATAAATTCAAAATTTATATTTATACATTTAAAAACTTTTGTGAGAATAAACAAGATTTTGAAATATTTTAAATTAAATCGAATTTAAAATCAAATTAATGAACAATATGTTTGATTCCATTTTCCAAATTGACTATTGGTTTACAAATACATACTGTAAAAACTTTATAATATATAATCATCGTACTTTCAATTAATGATATAAAAATATATATAATATATGATTAATAATTTCAGAAACGAGATAAAATTGAAAACAAACTACCGAAATATCAGTTCAACTATGGGTACGCATTCGGTCTGAACCGATCGAATTTGTAAAAATCGAACCGGCCAAATTTGTTTTTCAGCCAACCGAACTTACTGATTTTTACACTAAATCTAATAAACCGAATCGATAAAACATCGATTATCATTAAAGATCATAGCCTAAAACATAACTAATATCATTTAAATTCAACGGCTAAACATATAATTGTCTACAAGATATTTGTTTAACTATTTAAATAGTTCATAAGCTGTGAAGTCTTATTTTAAGATTAAAATGTTAAAATATTTGGATAAACTTATTTTAAATATGTTAAATATGTTGATGCGTTTGATATTAAAGATCTTTTTATGATCATAATTACCAAAAAATATATCATACTACGAGAATAATACAATTAGTTATTTTAAAATATTATCATTAATATAAAAACTAGTTTATAGTTTAAAAATATTTAAAAATAAATTTTTGAAATAAATACAAATAATATGACACCATATGGGTGTAGCTGTCATGTATAGTATACTATAAGTTGTGTTTCTGTAATGTTTTATAATTTTATATTACTATATGGGGTGTATATGTAACCTCCAGGGGTTGTCCTGGTGGTAGAGGCCTGGGACTTAGGAGTCTTGCTCCTCTCTAGGTCTCAGGTTCGAAACATTGATGGCGCTATCAATTCCTGTGGGGCCAGTCCATACGGTGGCGTAAAGCCCCGGCTTCAATTGGCCCCCCGCTAGTGGACGGTGTGATTGGTTCCCCGAATTAGTCGATCTTCGGGCCGGAAACCGAGTCATCAAAAAAAAATATGGGGTGTATATGTAATGTTTTAAAAAATTATATTACATATACAAAAGGACAACGTTCTTTTACAAGTTATGTTAATTTTTTTTAATAGTATTGCACCAGTGGGTAGATATCTGTAATTTCCAAAGTCGATGGGAGCTTTCTGCAATTAGGTTAAAGTCGAGAGGGTATAGATGTAATTATCCCTATAAATTATCACATATTGTTTTTTACAGTCATTTCATAACTTTTAAATCTTTACATTACTTATCACATTCATCACTTCAAACAGTACATATGTGTCCATCTTCTCATTATATAATCACAAAATAACCATATAACTTAGAATTTAAAAACGAAAAAAATCAAAATCATGACTTTATACAAAATATTTACAAGTTAAATGAAAATTATCTTTAAATTTTTATTTTGATATTATTTCTAAAAAAATTCAAAGAAAATTGCTTAATCTGAAAAAAATGCTAAGCACAAAAAATTAATATATAGGTACATAAAATATTTACAGAATTATTGATATGTATTAGCTTTCAATAAAGTAGGAAGAGAATAAAAGAAAGTAAGAAATACATGATTTTATAAAAATAGTTATTATATATAATGCTCTGTTTACTAAAAATACCAAATAATAAATAAAAACCAGAAAATTTGCTATACGCATAGTGGGTTGTGACAATATCCAACTCAGTTGCCACGCCTTAAATCATGTGTTTCTTTCTTTTTGTGTCGTCGTTTCAAGAAATTATAGATTTCAGTTCGTTATTACGCTAAGCTGATTTAGACTTGTTTCTTTTAAAGTTCGAATTCTTAGCACATCCAAATTCTATAATTACTTGTGTAATTAATCCTCTACACCGCTAGAATAAGAATTTTATACTTGCAAGAAAAAACCAATTTCTTGAAATAGTGTGAAAAAGCCTGGCAAAAAAGCTGAGGCAACAGTAGAGGGAAAATTGCCCCAGGCTCCCAGCTGTACCTATTAACGAGGAGCTTGGGTTGTTTTTCTCCAAAGCTTACTGCGAGGCGCATTTTCTTATAGCTAATATAGTACATTATATAAAAATATATAAACACAAATATTACAGTTGGAGAAGGAACCCTTTGGGTTTTATTTCATTCTTGCGAGGTATAATGACTGAAGGCATCTGTCTCTTCACCAATGTGAGTTTTCTTTCTTTTTTTTTTTAAAACTTTTGCCTTTCTTCATTGCTTGGTTTAGTTAAGGTTTTCTCTTAGTTGTATGGGTTTAAGTTTTTAAGATAGTGGGGTTGCACTTGCTCCTGATTTCAAGAATTCAGCTTTTTTTTTTAGAGGGTCGGGGTAGGACTTAGGAGTGGGGGTGGGGGGTGTCAAAGCATGTTCCAAAATTTTAAGTGTTTGCTTTAGATTCTGTATATTATCTTCTTGAAATTTTGGAATTTGGATTTGTCTATTACTGGGTTGGGGACTTGGAATGAGTTTTAAGGTGCATGGAGTCCTTTTGAAAAAGTGATCTTCTCATCTGTGTCTAATTTGAATGCATGAGAGAAGCTGAGGTTTGGGGTTTTTCTCCCTGTAAAATGGGGTGTTCTATATTATTTGCTAGCTTTGGGACTTGGGCACTTGTTTTTCTTCTTGATATGGCTTTGCAAGCAACTTTCCTCTTCTGTTTTGTGTCTCAAATATCTTTCTGTTTGTTTTCATTTTCCCTTAATTTCTTGGTAGACATATTTACAATTGTTGAAAAATTGAATTACATTTATCAAAAAGGAGGAAAAAAGATTTTGTGAGAATGTGATGCAGAGTCTACTATGTTCTAAGATAAATAAACACACACACATATTAGAAAGATATAATCTTGTAAGACACGAGTTAAATAACTTCATATATTGACAAGTGATAAAGGTTTCCCTTCTGCAATGGACAGGGCACCGTAATTGTAAAACCTCCCAAGAAATCCCCAGCTTCGTTAAGGATGATAGTCTTAGTTTTTGCCGTGGTGTGTGGTGGTTATATATGCTCGGTCTGTCTAAAGCAAACCAAATTTCTTAGCCAAATAAAATTGCTAGACCTCGATATCAGTACGAGTCATTGCCTTCCAAACAGCGTCGATGGATCTCAAACTCCACAGTTGCACTACCCAAATCCCACCACCTTTAGCAGGTAATTTTATATCTGTGTTTGATTCAAAATTTGCGATTTCCCAAGGGATTTGGTTTTAAATGCATACTCTTTTATGTATACTAGGGCTGAATGTGCCTGTAATCCGGTGCGACTATTCACTATTCTGTCTATGCAAAGATCCGGGAGTGGATGGTTTGAGACTCTATTAAATAGCCATACTAATGTAAGTTCCAATGGTGAGATATTCTCAGTGAAGGAGAGAAGAAGTAACATTTCTTCAATTTTGATGACTCTGGATCGTGTTTACAATTTGGATTTGCTTACCAGTGCTTCCAAGAATCATTGCTCTGCTGCCGTTGGCTTCAAGTGGATGCTTAATCAGGTAAAATATCACATACTTTTTCGTACCAATATTGTTTTTATTTAGCCATTCTATTTTGTGTAACTTGCTGTGCTATCACCCGTAGTGGTCGTGATTAGCATCAATCCCATATACTCAAATCAAACTCCATTTCTCAAGTCCTGGTACTTGGTTGCTTATTTAATAGTTTTCATCACTAGTATAACTGTTCAGAAGCTATAATTGCTCTTGATATTCTATGTGTCTGCCTATACGGGATAGTGGTAGGATGATGGTGTTTGAGTTGTTGTATAGATAGCTTAAAGAATTTTAATTATCCAGTTACTATTAGTTGTAGCTTTTCATATGACGGTAGGTTCTCAGTGCTACAAAAACAAACACTTAACCATTTTCGTTACTTCTAATTTAGGGATTGATGGAATACCATAAAGAAATCCTAGAATACTTCAATGGTAGAGGTGTTTCAGTAATATTTCTCTTCCGGAGAAATCTACTTCGCAGGATGGTTTCAGTGCTAGCAAATTCTTACGATAGATATGCAAAACTCCTGAATGGTACGCACAAGTCTCATGTGCACTTGCACAAAGAGGTAACAATTTCCTTATTCAACCTCTTGTATAACCACGAGTGTATGAAGTTCTGATCTTTTTGCTTACTTACTGCAGGCGGAAACTTTGTCTACATACAAACCTGTAATCAACTCAAAATCACTAATAATGGATTTGAAACTCATGGAGAAGATGGTCTTGGAAGCATTGGATTATTTCAGCAACACCAGGCACATTGTTCTCTACTACGAAGATCTCATAAAGAATCGAACTGTGAGTGCTTTTCAGCTTTATAAGAAACTTCGTCTTTTGATGAAAATAGTTAACATGTTGGAAAGCCTAGTTTTCATGTTCGACCTCAATGGTCATAGGTTTGAGAACTAGGTTCGACAATTCTGGGTAAAAGAATTTGAAAAAATAGAAAGGAAATTTGGGTTCATCAACTGCATCATTATTCTTGGATCATATCCTCTAATGATCCAAACTTGGATATAGATGGTTCATTTTATACGCTGGGATAAATAATTCTCCGTTCCTCATTCTGGTTATTTTCTGTTATTTTTCAGAAACTAGTGGATGTTCAAGAGTTTCTTGGGTTGCCGAAAATGGACTTAACTAGTCGGCAAGTGAAGATACACAAAGGATTATTGTCCGAGCACATGAAAAACTGGGGCGATGTTAACAAGACTCTAAGCGGAACCAAATACGAAAACTTCCTAAAGAGTGACTATTCTAATTAGTGCATTTTAATCTGATATATAGAAGTTCACTCTTTCTAACCTTGATATAGTTTATGATGGATCGATCAATGCAACGTTGATCTTCTTCACCTTGTTAGTTTTCTAATTATAATTGCTTGCCGACACGGGCATTCTTTTTCATCTTTTGCTTGCCCAAAGCAAAAAGATTTTGTATAGGCAAGTTAACGGCAATCTGATGTAATTTTTGGCTTCTGTTTTTTTATATATTCTCATTCTTTGGAACGACAACTCGGTATATGTTGTTTAATTTACTCTGTGATTTGGGTTTGTTACGGTTTGGTGAATACATTACATACTTAAAAATTCAATTGAAAAAACAAAATAATTGAAAAATGTAAAATCATTTGCTGAGTCACGCTTTGCAAGCTATATATAAACTCAAGTTCGGTTCAGTCCCATTAAGCTCATTGGACTTGCGGGGTGATTTGGCAGCTTGGCTTTATCTTGCTTGCCTGTGTTTACTTCCATCTACATTTTAATCGATCTGCAAAATGGCTAGCTGGGTTCTGAGTTTGAGATTTTTTTTTAAAAAAATGAATTATTAGTTAGGTGATGGGAGGAATCGAACATGAGACCTTTACTAAACTAAGGTCTTATTATCAGGGTTTTGAGTTTGAGTTGAGAGCTTGACAATTTTGAAGCTATCTAGTTAACTTTTTAGTGTTTTTTGAGGCACAACTCTATTTTAAATTGAAGGACGTAATTACCATTGATCAGCCACAAGTGACTAGTTTACGTCCCACCAAATCAAACCCCATCCCTACAGCAATGGCTCTTATGCTCTATAGTCACAATAAACCATTTTCTCAAAGGTATCTTGCCATCTACACAAATTTCTTTGCCATAAACTTGATTTGTGCCAGGTATTACAAGAACACCTGCATTGAGAGATCTCGTCGACCCGAGTCTTTTTGCGCACACAAAAGGCCCTGGAGTTTGGCATGTTTTTATCTGCCTTGTATTTGACAACTCTAATTTTCTTCTTCAGAACCTATGATACACGGACAATCCTGAAAATCACTTAGTATAATGTCATACACCTCTCAGATAGCGACACCTCTCAGACACCCATCGAACACGTACCTAACGAACACATCCAAAATTTATTTTAGTCAAACTTTTTATTAATTGAAGTAATATACATTTTGTATTAGTATCAATAATACAATAATAATTATAATGATATGCGTTTATTTATGGCTTCTTAAATTCGATAAGAATATATTCGGTGTTATATTTTATTTGGACTTGCTTATTAAAATTTATGTTAATTGAAGTACTATGCATGAGTGTTAGTATGTATGATATTATGATGATTCCAGTGACATGCATTTATTTATATGCTTCTTGAATTTAGTAAAAATATTTTTGTTGTTTTTACATGATTTTAAAATTTAAAAAATGTGAATTTTTATATTTTATAATATTCATGCATAATAAATATAAAAATATATATGCATGTCTCACTCATGTCGTATCCTGTAAGTTTTGGAAATCCGTGTCACCATGTTCGTGTCGTGTTGTGTCGTGTCAGTGTCCTTGCATTATAATTCAGAACCCACCACCACTTCTTTCCATTGATCGCAGTGGTGTATCTTCGCCGATATGGAGTTCACAAGAACCGCAAAATACGCCAAATTCTTCTGTCCGAAAAAGTTTCTTCCACAAACTGGGAAGGTGAAATCTTTGTCCGAATAGGCTCTGGAACACAAGAGAACAAATAACATAAACTAAAAGTGCAGAAATGGTGCGCTCAAAGAAAATATTGTCCCCTTAAACCCTCATTATTATATGTAACCTAAAAACTTTTGACTCTTGCATATATAAAATTACTCTCATGTTGCGCAACCACCCCACTTTGAGCTACAGCTGAAGCTCACCTCTATTTTGCTTTTCCTTTTCTATTGATACTTTATGCTTAGTTTTGCGAAGGCGCTACTCCATTGTAGATACTTCAAAACTAATTAAACCAACAATTTCATCCCTGATAACAAGTTGTAGTAAAAACTCCCATTACCAGTAATAATTCTATTCAAATATTTTAACATATAGTGTACTGTACAGCAGTTAGAGCACCAAATTTTGACGGTGACTAGACCACAAACAAGCCTTAGCGACAAGGGCAATATAAGTCATTCCCAGGTCAGCAAACCTTTTGTACCAATTGTTTCCTCATGCAATCAAACTCACCATCTTTTAGTCTAATATCTTGTGAACCGAGTTTCTAAAATAGCGCCAAAAATGTTAGTTTCTGAAAATATAATTTCGAACATATGGATGAGTTTACATAAATATGTATTAGAGGTCATGCCTCACATAAGGTCATTGTAATCAGGCAAAATCGAAACAGATACAACTCAGAATGAAGCATTCTCGATAACGAAGAAAAGAAATGTAGCATGCTATGTATAATGTCCGTTAAAGAATCTCCAACCAATTTGGACCTACCTCCGCAGAGTTGGTTGTGTAAATTACATGAGAACATAGGGAGTTCAACATCATGAATGGCAGAGTGTATTGTTTTCTCTAACATTTAGCCATAACCTCTCACATTTAATGGATGCATCAAAGTTAGCCTGCCTAATCCTCACAATAGTACTATCCCAAGAAAGGCAATCTTCAGAGGGAAGAAACTTGAAGTTTAAGGACAAAAACAAATTCACTCCAACTCACAAAAAGATTCACAAGAAGACTCCGGAGTTAGCTACACATGGTAAAATATTAACCAAAGACTAATCTGGTACCACATCATATAGTAACAAGGCAGAGTTTAATCCAATAATGATATCGTTACCACAAATCCAAGCTCCGGCTGTGTCTCATCCACCACCTCCAGGACAAGTAGACAGCTTCAGGCCCACTGCACCTGGTCACAGTCCAGGAATTGGACATTCTTTGCGAAAATAGGCTTAGAAAATTTGTGTTGCAAGTGCTCTGAATAGATATGCATGCATGTATCTATTGTTTCTCATGCATAGTTCACCACCATGAATAAGCAAGTGTTAAGCGAAATTCATCTTTTCTAATTCAGATAGATATTCATGTTCTACTAATTTTACCAATGTTTTTTTTTTCATTAGGATTAAGGTTCAGTTTGCATTTAGGCTCGATTCCATGAGACATAAAAGCACTAATTTTTCTTTCTTATTAAGGGTTTTGGAGGTTTTCAAATAAATTTTGAATAACGCATAAACAAATGTAAATGTACAGTATTATGCCAGAATCGAAGAGGTAGATCCTCGGTTTTATTGAATAACTTAGCTTTCAGTGGCAGGCTGGGACTTAAAACTTGACAAAAAACAAGAAAAAGGTGTTATAAACTGAATAATAACAGTCCAAAGAATGAATTGATAACCTCAACAGTCTGCGATCTGCTCTGAAGAATGTAATAAACCCCTATTCAGTGGACAGTATAAAATATCAGCATCATATTTAAGACATCATCAATTAAATTATTATTCTCGCAGACATCGTAAAAGACATGAACACTGATAAAAGGATCAAACATGAATCCAATAATTTTTTTAAAAGGCATGAAATTAGATCGAAATCAACATCTATTCAATGCAAAATAATATACACAAAATAGGAAGGTTGTTAAAGTAAATAAACTGCATTATCTGAATGATGATATGTTACTTAAATTAAGTCCAGTATTTGGTACCATAAGATCTATAACATCTGCATGTCTCCACTCTCTAAAGTTAGTATTTCTTTTCCTAGGTACTTGAATTTACTCCGTGCAGTAAATTCTTCAGAGAAGCATTTTGTGACAAGTAAAAGCCCATGAATTTGGAAATCTTGTAAATAAGCATATTTTCACATTTGACAAGACACCGTAAAGAAGTTCATGTTTTTAAACAGCTCAAACCGTTTTGCCACTTCATGCATTTTGTTCTTCTCCTAACAATGCATCTAAAATTTTACGTACAATGAATCTGAGAAGGTAAAGATAAAACAGAAAAAAAAACATTAAAAGCTGCACTGTAAAATCCAAAACCATTAAGATCCAAAAGGCACAGGAAGATCCTTTGTCTAGCCGCAAGGGTCACCATCAAGTAACATTCTTTGCACTAGGTATAGTATATTGTTTATGATAATATTAAACTATTAAGCATGATAATGGTCTACAGGCTAGCACAGGAGAGAATCAGATGGTCTCTGTTCTCTAATATAGTATGGCTTCTTTCATTTCCACATTCTAGTGGGCCATTGCAGCGAGAGGGTTCCAAAACCCAAGGAACCAACCATGTTATGACCTTTTCGAGGAATCTCTTTCTCAATTCCATGTTGGTGTAGAGTCAAAGAAAATGGAGGGTTGAGGTATCACCCTTTAAAGCTCATCATTTGCTTACTTTAACTTGTTAGAAATTCAACATCAAACAGTAACAATGTAACACATATTTGACATTGTGAAAGGGCACTCAGTGGTTTGATGGCTCTGAAATTTTGGTACATATCCATGATCTACATAACTGCTCTGTCACAGTTTAACCACCAAATAGCATGGTAAAACAGGAATAAGCAAGGCCATTTCTTATGGTTATCGACAAAGTCCAATATTAGGCAATATACACTTCATCACAGAGCAATTATATTATGAATTATGTATGTGACATTAGAAAGTCAGGTAAATCAACAAAAAATGATGGTGTAGCTCAAAGTGCTATTATATTATCGTCGTTGTTAATCTCAATATATCAGATCAAAAGCTCAAGATTGCCATGATTAAAATTAAGCATAAAGCAAATTACAGATGGGTTTCCTTGATTTTGTTGAACAACATAACTCAAAGATTGCATATGAGCCGTCCACATAAAGAAGAAGACACCGCAAAGTGGCCAGTACACAGAATCCATGCTTTTTCAGTCACATTTCCTATGTTTTTTGCCCAACTGTGTCTGTCTTTGTATTTTATTAATCCAAGAAATCTAATTTTTACAAAAAATATCATTCAACCACCACCTCAAATGAATAAACAATAAAGCAACACTTGAACACAATGAAAGGCCATCAGAATTCCAAGGTGAACCCTCAAGCTATAAACCTCATTTTATAATAACCAACCACGAATGCATAAATCATATACACTGCAATATAGATCGTTTTCTCTGAATGACGGACCCATATGATATTTTTTCCATGTGCAGACAGAGAAATGGCTTCTTTTTAGTTATCTGCATAAGCATGTTCCATTTTTAAATATTATAGGAGAAAACTGAAAAAAGCAATAACTGACAGTGAATAAAAGAATAAGAAACCCGTGAGACCTCTTGGAGGAAATGAAGGCTGTCAAATTTTGGCTGATAAGGAGTGAAGAGCAAAACGGCTCATGCACTTCAATTTTTCAACAATTACATAAAATCACCACTTATCTGTTGCACTTCTATTAACATGTGAAGCTCCAATCATATCATAATAAAATAGCTCATATTTTTCATAATTTTGATCAAATTAGAGCCTGACTCTCCTAGCACTCCCCTCAAATTAAAATTGTAAACAATTGATAGTGTTCAAACTTAGATCCAAGAATCCAAGCCTTCTTCAACCTCTTTGGCAGTCAAAATCCTCCTTCAAGGGTTCACAGGAATGTGAAAATAGACTTGGATGGGAGCGGGTTAAACTCTTTCAATAGGAAAGACAATTAGCACAGAGTCACACATCTAATTTTTGTGAGGATTGCAGTCCACACAAGGTTTGACGAAAGATAATGAGATGTATGAATGAATATCATCAAAATAAAGACAAAATAAAACATTGCTCGATCACTCTCTATTACCTAATTAAATGACTCAATCATTTAAGAGATGAGGCTTAAATCGATAAAGGTGTGAGGCATCGAGTATTAATTGCATTTAACAAGGAACACCACTAAATACTATAAGGCAAATTGAAAAGGTGAAGAATCATGGACCATATGTAGTAGGTCAACAGTTCAATGAATAAAATTATAATGGTAAAGATTCTTACATGAGTATACCCCCCAAGATTATAAATACTAGATAAGGTGCGAGTTGGAAACATTGTGTTTCAAAGCAAATTATCATCTCCCTATCTTCTACCACAATACAATAACAGCAAAGACAAAGGAACATCATTCTTTTTCTTTCAATGGCATGCATCCAATATCTCCATATATTTATTTTATTTCTTGCATCTCTTGCCTGCCTAGAAATTCAGTTTACTGAGGGAAGGCAACTAAAAGATCTGAAGAAGAATGAGTCTGATGCTAACAAAAACGAGGAACGGCTGCAACCTCATGCGACAAAACCCATTAACAATAAGCAAAGCCCAGAGAGTAAAAAGGATAATCCACGTGTCACTGAACAGAGACAAACTCTCCCACCAATGACACCATATCACAGTAATGAATTTGGCAGTTCAAATATATCTCATTCGGATGATTTTCGACCCACAGCACCAGGAAACAGTCCAGGAGTCGGGCACTCTTTTGCAGGACAAAAGGACAACTTGCAAGCAAAGGTGAAAAGTTATGAATCAGGTATCAGACACACTATCATGGGAAACACAAATGATTTTCGACCCACTGGACCAGGCCACAGTCCAGGGATTGGTCATTATTACCAAAACATGAACAAATGACCACAGGTTTAAACAAATGTTCACGTGCATGAATATTTATGGTATCTTGTAATTATAGTGAATATTTTGTATACCCAACCAAAGCAAGGGTTCTATTTCCTTTGTCTTGTATGTTGATATTCGTCACAGGTTAATTATGTACTTATGTGTACCTAAATAACTATGTAACAACCTATCTAGCTATTGAAAGAAAATCAATGTAGCCTCTCTCTCTCTCTCATATATATATATATATATATATATATATATATATGCATATTTATTAGCCAGCCATACATACGTGCATCTTTGCATTTACTTGTATGCAAACTAGATAATATACATACATATAATCCTATGAATAACAGCAAGTCAGAAGCAGTATAGAATTAGGCGAGATAAACTATATGTAAATATATGCTATGCCAAACGTTTAAATTAAACCCAAAACCTTTTTAAAATGCTATGCGAATCTCTGATCCATATATATAAGCTTATGATTCCCAGAGAAAAGTAGGCAAAAATCTCATTCATTCACAACTCACAACTATCACCACACATAATAAAGACTCTGTTTGCATTTCATAATTTGTCATCTCCAATATTTGACTTAGGGGTTATTTTAAATAGCTTATTAGCTCTTCTACCTTGTAAGCTGTTATGGGAACTTATAAGGTGTAAGCTCTTATTTTAGAAATAAGTTATTAACATATTTGGATACAATATGATAAGGGAGCTTAAAAATGTTAATATGTTTGGTATTATAAGATCTTTTATTTTCATAATTACAAAAATGGACATGATACAATTAAAATAATGCAATAAATCATTTAAACAAAGCTTGGGATCGTAAACATTTAATTTTGGGAGGGTATAATTGGAATAGGGAAAGCAGTCCTATTTTTTATTTTAGTTATTTAAGTAGTCAAAACTGAGTCTTGGTCCTGCGACTTAGATTTTGTTTTTCTTTTAGTCATATTTCGACGGAGTGCTGGCATGACACTAGAAAATTCTAACATGTTTGACGTCACGTCAGCACTTCGGCGAAATATGACCAAAAGCAAAAAAAAAACCAAATTTACAGGACCAAGACATACATAGATGAAAAAGATATCAACTTAGAGAACTATTTTGGCAATTTTCAAATTGGAATATAATAGAATTTGTGAGAATATTTTGATAGTTTAAAATATTAAAATAAGATCTTAAAAATCACTGTGATCCAACTTTTTTAAGATAGGTACATTTTAAAAGTTCTTTTAAATTTTTTTACCAAACATTTTTTTCAGAGCTTATATAAGCACGTAAACAGCTTATAAGCTACTTTACAGAGTTTATAAGCCTTCTCAATTTAAGAGTGACTTCAAATTGCAAGCCATCATTCACTTCAGATGAATAGTACACTAAAAAAGGAGTAACATGAAAAAGAATTGAGCCAGTCAATTCATGAAAGCAATCCTGAAGATCTATTCAACTTTATGGCTTTTCCTTCTTCTTTTTTAAACTAAGTCTACAAAATGATGATGAATTTGAAGAGTACCTTTAGCAATATAAAAGAACTAGGAGTAGTCAAACACGAGTGTCTTGATATTATTCTTACTTGCAATCACATTCCCCCGATCCTCACTTTGCAAAAGTGATTGAACCATTAAAATAAAAAGATTCTGTTTTCCACTTTGTGGGATCTGAGTTGTATCGACAAAAACAAAAATTCAGTCCAAGAAACATAATAATTAAATTCAACAAGGCTCAATTGAAAATCAGTATATTGTGGTAACTGGTAAGACAATTCATTATCAAGCATCAAGAATAACTGCAAACTACTCAAATGGTAAAAACAGTCATATTCATCTGAGGAACAGATGGAATAAATTTATTAGTTTCCTTCTACCATAAACTTATCCCCGCCACCCTCTTCCACCCCATGGTGGAGATAATGACACAGTGCAGTCGCCCTTCAAATTTAATTTTCTTTCTAAAACTCTTTTGTGTTATAATATATTGAATCACAATACTTAGTTTGTTCTAATATGAATATTTTGAGCACACATAAAACAGAGGCTGCCAACCAAAATATAATTTAAAGAGAGAAAAGAGCAAAGCAAAGGATTGAATAGCATTTCCAAATGGGGCGAGAACAATCCCTAACCCTAGGATTGAAAAACAAAAGCACTCAGCCTGCCCACCACTCCAGCAAGTCCTTTTGATTTAAAAAAACAAAAAAAAAAAAAAACTTTTCGATACGGAGAGCCAACTAACAGCTTTGTGGACTTGCATACAGGTGGATATCACACGCACATGCAAGCCATAAATTATAAATCAACAACTCTCCTACATAATTTATAATCTTTTTACAAATCCATCGACGTTCGGAAACTTAATTCAACAAAATTATACAGTAAAATAGAGGAATGATCGAGTAAATTACCTTGGAAACTGGGCCCGAACATGTCGAATGAAATTTTTGGAGGGTTTTGAAATTAATTTTCTATCCGCCATTGATTTGGTGAGAAAGCTCCACCGTCCAAGCCCGTCCCTTTCTGTGGCGATAATTTAAAATAAATATGATAATGATTTTGACTGGTACTTGTCAATTACAAATTAAATATTGCCAGCCGCAAAAGGGTAAATCTTGAAGAATCTCGTATCTATTCTCGAGTTGTCCCGTGGATTCCTCAAAGAATATGCTGTTATGTATCGCAAATTTAGTCAACTGTGTTTGTAACGCACAAATGAAGGCTTTTTTATTAAATTAATCGAAAAAAATAAAACATTTAACAAAAAATCCGAATTTGAAAATCATTTTTAAAATGACCCAAAACGCCATCCCAGATGGCGCCTTCAGGTGAAGGCGCCATCTGCGATGGCGTCTTCTGTAGCTGAAAAAAAAAATAATTGAAGGCGCCATCTTGGATGGCGCCTTCATATAAAAAATTAATATTTTATGAAGGCGCCATCTTGGATGGCGCCTTCAGTATAAAAATAAATCGCCGCCCCCCTCTTCTTCTTCCTCATTTCTCATCGGCTTTTCTCTGAAATTTCTCATTCTCATCTCAGATCTTTGCTTATTTTTGTGCAAAAATTACAAAATCATCGTGATTTATCATTTCTGGAGCTTGCTTGTTCAACATTTTTGAATTTCAGGTAACATTACAAGTTTGAATTTAAATTTTTGAAAGTTGTAAAATTTGAAATATGTTGTTGGTTGTTTTTAAATTTTGTTGTTTGGTAGTTTTTATTGAAAAATTAATTATAGTTTCGAGATAATGTCAAACCGTCGGATGATTTACAAATTTTAAGTTTTTGCCGTAATTTTGTACTCCGGCACGGCGGCGGCTGCGGCGGCAGCGGCGGCGGCGTCAGCGGCGGCGGCGGCGTCGGCGTCGGCGGCGGCGTCAGCGTCGGCGGCGGCGGCGGCGTCAGCGTCGGCGGCGGCGGCGGCGGTTGCCGTGTTGTCACCGGTAGAGGCGGGTGGTGGTTGCCATGTTGATATTTTGTTATATTGATATTTATTGTGTAATATTTCAGGATGGATTTACAAAGAGGACCAGGACCGATTGACAGTCATCTGCTATCATTGCAGTCAGGTCATCGATCTGAAGCTGTTTGGGCAGGTGATATTGATTCTACACTTCGAGGCAGAAACCCTGATAAGTATTTTTGGGATCTTTGCCCCCTCGATACTCGTGTTGCGAGTTTGTTGGACAGTTTTGGTTTTTATGGTGTTTATAGGTCTGGTAGAATTACACTTGACTTTCACCTCATCACGGCTTTAGCTGAGAGATGGCGCCGTGAAACACATACTTTCCATCTTAGATCCGGAGAGGCGACCATCACACTGCAAGACATTGCAGTTATATGGGCATTGCCAGTAGATGGTAATGTAGTATCCGGTATTGATTATGATAGGAGTATACCTGACTGGCAAGCATATTGCCATATGCTTTTGGGATTTGTACCGGATACTGCACACTTTAAAGGTGCAAAGTTATTTTTATCTGCCATAAACAATCATTTGGTGAATAATGCTCTTACTGAGCACAGTACGGAAGAAGATGTAGTCCGTTATACTAGGGGCTGTGTGTTATTGATGTTTGGTGGAATTTTGTTTCCTGATTCGTCCGGCAATACTGTAAAGTTATTATATTTACATATGATAGAGAATATTCATTTAGTTGGTAGTTATAGTTGGGGGAGTGCCGTATTGGCATATTTGTACCGTGAGTTATGCACTTCCTCGATGAGAGGCAAAAAAGTGATCGGTGGTGCATTACAGGTCGTACAGGTAAACTTTACATTAACACTTTTCAAATGTTTGAAATATTATTGTCGTCATAATAGCTGATATTATTCCTGATAATATTTTAGATTTGGGCATGGTCAAGATTACCTGGTTTAACTCCTCAACTGGGTGATGCTAGATTCGACACTGGCCCAATAATTATCAATGAGGAGAATATCTTACCTGCTGCTCCATATGGTGCAAGGTAATAATGTTTTTATGTTTTGTGCTATTTTATATGTTTAAATTTAAATATATTTATAGATTTTGTAAATGTGTTTTTTTTCAGGTGGACATGCCATTTAAGGTTCACGGAAACAGGGAGGCATTCTGTACGTATCATTAGGGACATTCTTGATGAGCAGCCATCAACTCAAGTAAGCAGTATATTAGTTGTGTTTGTTATGAAAGTTAATAATGTTGTTTATATTATTTTAATCCAATTTTGTATTTGTAGTTTAATTGGCAGCCATACCCTGATGAGTGTACTGAGCATCTGAGCCACCAGTTATGGACATATGCCGGCCCATTAATTTGTTATGAAATTGTTGAGATGCACCGTCCTGATAGGGTTCTTCGTCAATTTGGAATGCTCCAAGACATCCCCACAGATCCACAATCAAGGGATGATAAATTGCATTCTGTTGATCGAAGAGGAAGTATGAACAAGGATTGGAGTGCACATCATATTGGATACGTGCAGAAATGGGAGATGGCAGGTGATTTATGTGTGGACAGACCACTATATTGTGCAGTAGTGGTTGGATATAGTGAGTGGTATGACCGAGTCACCCGCAGATATATTGGCCATCAAAGGCAATTTGTACAGACCGGATACCAACATGGTGACGGCCCAGCGTGGCATCATGTGGTAAGTAAATATATTCAAACTTTGTTTTGTAGAATATGTCATATGGATTTATAGATTGAACATGTAATTATTGTTATTCACTTTTCAGCTTGATCAGATGCAACAGTTAAGTGTTAGTTGCGACCGCTATCCTGCTGAGGGAGAATCTGTTAGCACGTATATGGAGTCGATGAGAGATCATCATAGGGCAATAGCGCAGGATGTGATGCAAGTGGCTCGTGAACGACGAGACAGAAACTTCCCACCAGACGAAGAAGTTCACGAGCCTGATGAAGAACCAGTACAGACTGATATCGCAGGGCCTTCTATGTATACACCTTTCTCGACAGATGAGGCAGGTCCATCTACGTATACACCTATACCGACAGATGGGGCAGGTCCATCTACATCTTTTACTGGTTATTATGTCCCGCAGCCGCAGATGTATGATCCTTCACCATTCACTCCGTATGCTCCGATGTACACACAGCAGGGTACAGATGTGGGATATGAATTTCCACAATCATATACCACATCTGCGGGCCTCGATTTTGATGTATCACCTGTTGCATTTCCACAGTTCACACCATATCGACCACCTACTGATGTACCTGTGGATAGGAGGCAGAGAGTTCGCAGAGAGATCATTCCTCCTCCTTGTGGTACCGGAGGTCATTTACAGACGAGGCCTCGTGGTCGTGGTCGTGGTCGTGGTCGTGGTCGTGGTCGTGGATGATATTTGTTGTCTTTCTTTTGTAAATATTTGATATTTGATATTTTTTTGACATATTGAACAATGTTGTTTTGTGAGCAATTGAACATATACTAAAATAGTGTGATAGACAAACAACCAATTTTCACAATAACGTAAAATCATTTACAAAATAAATTTACAATAAATTACACATAAAATTATTTATTGATTTCGAGAAGATGAAGCCATTTGTCGTCTTGCACGGGCTTCTGGCCAGTCCATCTCATTCTGAATGCGCGTTGTTCGATCTCGACCCACTCTTCTGGTTTTTCGCAGAGTGGAGTTATGGTACAACTCAAAAGATGGGGTGTCCCAATACTCCTCCCCCCATATTGGTTCGAACTGCCCTTGATATGTGCTCCAATATTCATTCATATTGTAATATGCCTTCACAAATGTTTTTGCATTTAGGCCATACTTTCGACAAACTTGGATCACATGTGAGCAAGGTATTCCGAACTCTTTCCATTTTCCACAAGAACATTCTCCTGATTTTAGATGCACATCATGGGTGTTACCCCCACGTCCTGGTCGTACTCTTGTGATAACAGAAGCTGTAAGGTGTCTACGATCGAATATCTGGACATCATGATGGATGGAATGATAGTCGGCACGACCATATCTTTCCAACACAGAATCTGGCCATTCTTGATTATTTTCAATCATTCGCTCCATCTTCTTAATCCGTTCGACAAAATATAGTACACAACGATCAAAAGTTAATTGCACAATGGCGGTGATTGGAAGCCGACGAGCACCTTTCAAAACTCCATTTATGCATTCTGACATATTTGTGGTCATGATACCACAACGCCAGCCTCCGTCATGAGCAAGAGACCATTGACACTTATCGATACGACTCAAGTAATCAAAAGCCCTTGGCTCTATAAGTTTTATCTCTTCCATTGTGCGATCAAATTTTGTGAGTTGATTTTCTGATCCCGCTCTCCAACATAAGTCTTTCAAATGAACGGATTTGAAACGACTATTAAAGTTTGAGCAAACATGTCTCAAACAAAATCGATGTACTCCACGCGGTGATTTGAAGTCAGGAATACAATCGGCTGCTGCAATGAGGCCCGGATGACGATCAGAAATCAAACATGCACCACCCTCAGATCTTCTCACAATATGCTGGCTTATCATCTCCAAAAACCATCTCCATGACAGAAACTTTTCTTCGTCAACAATTGCAAATGCCAAAGGTAACACTTGATTATTAGCGTCCATTGTCACGGCAATCAACATCTTATGTTGATATTTCGTATACAGATGTGTTCCATCCACGCTTATTACCCGGCGGCAATGTTGAAATCCTTCTACACATGGTCGGAAGGCCCAGAACACGTAATTCAATGTCTTCTCTCTTGGTCTGGCATTGTCAAGGTGAACCCACTCAATGACGGTGCCGGGATTCCATTTTTGCAAAGCTCCCGTATAGTAAGGCAGTTTCTGAACGGAGCTCTCCCATGTCCCATACACATTCTCAACAGCACGTCGCAAACTAAACCATCCTTTTGCATAAGAGATCTCAAATCCATATTTGTCTTTGACTGTTTGAATTACATACTTTATCTCGAAAGCTGGATCACGCCGAACAATTCCCACTAACAAGCTAGCAATCATGTTTTTGTCCAAATTTGCATGATCGATAGACAGCTCACTCAAAAGGCAGGTGTGAGAACCTCCATATTTGTTTATTTTGAATAATCCAACTTTCTTCTTCAACGAGGCGCGCATGTACCATCTACAAGGTGCATCTTCTGTACTGTGTTTGCACACAACTTTCCACAATGTTTTTGTACTTTTCACAACGCGGGTACTCTCGTTTTGCAACACGTACAGAGTAATCCTTCACAGCTGCCTACAGATGTGCTTTATTTTTGAAGACCATATCTACATGCAGATCGCCTTTGGAGTAATCGTAATAACTACCCCATTTACCTGTTGGAATGTCTACTGAGTCTGCAAATACTTCAGGATGTGTCATTGAGAAGAATGGAATTGTTGGATAAAGGACATGACTAGTTGTCGTGGTTGTCTCCGGTACATTAACTGACACTTCCTGGGTGATTGGGACCCCTTCATCTTCATCTGCAATTGTTTCTGACATGACACAAATGTCAACCTCATCGTCATCAGCATCATCCTCGGACGGAATATCATCTGGTTCTGACTGAATATCATTTCCCAATTCAGCGAAACTGTCTGCTAGTGGCTCAGGAGCAATAACATCAGCATCTATTGGATCGTCATCGTGGTGTCTACCGGAGACAGTCGGTCGTTCTGCAACTACAGGCAAACAATCTACATTTTCTGGAATATAATCATAGTTTCTTTGTTCCGTTTCTATGTAAAGTTCCAAGCAACTAAGACCTTGTTCTGAATCCAATAGCCATGCTAAATTATAATCATTATCGATTGGCAAAATTGTCTGTCGTACCCCGGCATAATCTCTAAACATATGTCTTACATGTATTTTCAGAAGAAACTGGTTGCCATCGATGCCCGTGATATTATATATTTCGGTCAACAACTGCATAAAATTAATTGTGCGAGATATTGTGGTAACTCTTATTGGACCACGATCATATCTAATGGTATCCAAATCCTGTAATATATTACCTCCACAATATAATAATATTTGAATCGACATATCTGAAAAATTTATAAAATATTACAAATAATTAATAAATTTATAAAATCCATATGATAAAAACAATAAGATAAAATCAATAATATAACAACATTTTTACCTGAAAAATACTTCGAGAGTGGTTAATTGAGATTGGAGATTGAACAATTTTAACGATAAAAATAAGATAAGAAACTATGATGATATGTGATTTTCGCTTCGGTATGAAAAAATGAAGGGCTCGGCCGCGGTATTTATACCCGAGAAGGCGCCATCTTCGATGGCGCCTTCATAAAAAAAAAATTTTTTTTATTTGAAGCCGCCATCCAAGATGGCGCCTTCAATTAATTTTTTTATCAGATACGAAAGGCGCCATCTCAGATGGCGCCTTTACATGAAGGCGCCATCTGAGATGGCGGTTTGGGTTACTTTAAAAACGAATTTAAAATTAGGATATTTTGTTAAATTAATTTGTTTTTTCGATTAATTTAATAAAAAACCCCACAAATGAACCGAAATAAATTATTTGACATTCTTTTTAACGACTTTAAATATATTTGGATCTACTCTCTACTAAGCTGATATATAGTTTAATATATTACTATTTGGATCGATCTCTCTAAAAATATGTTTCTAACGTGTCATAAAAAAGAGTTAAATCGCTCTCTCTTTGTCTTCGTTCTTCACGTATATATATAGTTTTTCATGTATATATATAGTTTGACACTGATTGTCTGTTAGATATAAGTTAATATTCCCGTTGGAAAGTGCCCCTAAGTTAGATTACTAAGTTAGTTTATATATGAATAAGTTGAGTTGAATGTTCAAATGATTTCTTCCGGTCAGCGAGAATGATTGGATTTGATGCCACCGGTTAGTTAACTAGTTTGTTATTTGATAAGCTATGTTGGTTACTTTGTTGTCCCAACATAGATTAGTTATGTTAATCCTCAGTTGGATATGGAGATTGGTTCTATAAATCATCAGCTGGACTCAGATCAACTGGTCTGGAATGCTTGATTAGTGTTGTTGAACCTTTTGCTAGTTTGACTCCACTTGAATAATCTTCCAACAACTCTGTTGATAGGCTTTTTGTTTTGAACAGTTTAGCTACACATTTATTAGTAACAAATGAACAAGTTTTGTTAACACCAAAATTTAGATCAGTTAGTTAACGAGATTCAATTCTATGACCTCTAAAGTCAAACTAATCAATTTTATTTTTGAAATAAAAAATATTTTATTTTGAATTTTTTTATATTAAGAATAAAAGAATGGATTTGTAAGATAATATCAAACATGAGAGCTTATTTGGGTATTATTTTTTTACTGCCTTATTTATTATTCTATTATTAGTATTATTATTAAAATATGTTTCCAACTCTGAAAATAAAAACAAATATCACCCTCTTTTTATTTTCCTTCCAAACACATTATTATTTTTACTCATTTCATGTTTCTCGACATAATTATTACTTTTTTTAGTTCAATTTTTAATTACTTTGCAAAAATACTTTATCATTACGAGTAATCATTGGCAATCATATGCAAATATATAATAAATTTAATATAAAATATAATTTATATAGAATAAGTTTTTCGTAAAATATGATTATATTTTGGAGGAGTAATTTTTTTATATCTAATATTATATTTGAGTTTTTAGCAAAAATATGAATGCTCATGAAAAAGAAAAATAATTGTTATACGTGATCTTGGTCTCACTTATAAATCAATTCAATTTTAAAATATAACACATAATCAATATATTAATCATTTCAGACCAATCATACTGAGTTAGTACAAAATGACGTCTAAACCAAATCCATACAAGTATTTTCCGAATAAGAGCGTCCATTGAATTAAGCATTACATAGTATTAATGTTGGGAGAGAATCTGGTGCACATTGAATATAGAATCTAAATGCCCTATTTTGTATTTTAATTTAAGTTGTCTTTATTTCTGCGGAAGAGGTGTGTTTGCAACCTTATTTGTATGAGAAGGGGCGCCATGTCCGATAACTGTTTCGCTGTTTAACAGCTATACATGTCGAGTTCTTTTTTTCTCCTTTTTTAAAAATCTTTTTAGTGCAACCAATTCTCCACAACTATTATTATTATTATTATAAATAAGCAAAAATTTTAAAAAATATATTGCGAAGTCAGAAAATGGCGAAGGGTATCAAAGCTTAGGGTTTTCAATCTATGAAATTCTAGAAATTCTGATAGTGTTATGTATTTTTTTTAAAAAAAAATGATTTACCTCTTTGGTGTTTTAGCAAATTTTAATTAAATTTCGTTATCACAGCCGAAATCTCATAAAATTAAGGGTGTATTTTGGATTGCTTATTCAAAATACTTATATGTTTTTTTTTTGCTTAGAGTTGAAAAAATTTATTTTTAATTAAAACATTGAGTGTTTGCTTTTAAAATTAAAAAAAACAGCATAATGAACTTTACTTTATTACGAAATTGTCACGGCTCAAGTTAAAATAGCTAAAAAGTATCTTATAACTTGATTCTCTGCTTCTGTTTTTACCTGCTTATTTTTAGATAAGCAATAATAGAAGTAAGGAAACCAAATATCCAAAATCTATTTTTGATTTGAAAAGCAAATAAGCACTTTTCAAAAGCAATTCAAAACACTCCTTAAGTCTACATGCATTTGATTATGTAATGTGCGACCCACGATAGGGGAATGACTTCAAGAACTTCAATTGAGATGGCACAAATTAGTGTAATTTTTAAGCTTGAAATTATAATTTATAAAAATATATAATTGATTTTACATATAAAAAATATCGATTATTTCTGCTCGTTTCTTATGATTTTAACTGGATACCTAATGCAGGTAGGTATATTATAATGTAAGAGGTCTCGGGTTCGAGTCATCCACCCTCCTAAGAAAAATGTATACCTAATCAATGTAGGGTTTTTCGTTATTTGAATTCTTAAATATATTTCAGAAAGGCTTGCATGTATCTCTCACATATGGAGGAATCTTCATCGGTGTTTGGGTGACCTGGCCACATGCATTCTTCAAGTTTTTTCCCTCTATAAAATACCTGACTGAAACAAGCCCTAAAACTCACAATATTTTTCTTCCAATTTCCTCTATAAATTAGCTTGTTGTATATATTTCACATGGCCAAATCCTTTGCTTCTTTGATATTCATTCTGTTTATCCTATCAAACCAGGTTTTTCGAATTGAAGGACGTTATCTGCCAGCAAGAAAGAATTTGAATGATGAAATTCCCAGCAATGGCGATAATGTTATAAACCCTAAACAACCTGAGTCGCATGGATTCAAACTGGATGAAGGATACGAGGATTCTTTTCGACCTACGGCCCCTGGTAATAGTCCTGGTATAGGTCATTCTAAGCATGACTAAGCGACGTTGCATCATCGATGGTGGATTGATTTTATTTGGATTGTTAGTTTTTTTTTTTTATGTTCATGTAATATTTGTGTTTCGTTGATTTCATCTACTGAATTTTATGTAATTTGAATTGATTTCTGTGTTGTATATAATGTATTTGTGGATTCTACTTCAAATATATTATTTCTGGTTCTTATTAGTTTGTGTTCGCATGCACTAATATATATCGTATGTATTGAATAATGTTTGTTTTAATTGGGAAATTCGAATCTGCCCGTAGGGCAATACCCTAACACTAGATCCCGATTTTTAAGTAGATTACCACTTTTTTACTAGCTTAACGAAGTTACATGCACACTATGGTCGATCATTTTATTGTATGTTAGCTTTACTATTCTCAAATGACCGATATTTATAGCTCATCTATACATGTACCTGTATGCAGGGGCGAATCTAGACTTTGGAGTGAGGTGTTGCAAAATTGTAGGTTTTTTATTGGGGCCAAAATATGGGATTTTAAATATTGGGGCAAAATAATATATATATATATATATATATATATATATATATATATATATATTATTCATTGAATAACGGCAAATTTAATTAGTATTGCACCACATGCATGCATGATGTTTAATAAGTTTAACTAAGAAAATCAAATTTATGCATGTTTTCTTAAACTAATAATACACATAAATGTTCTTATCAATATAGTCTCACGTAAATTATTTTTAACAGAAGTGATCCCTAAACTCTTAACAAAACTTGTGACTATTTTTGTTAAAAAATAATTTTTCGGGGACTATATTTGATAAAAAACATTTATGTAAGATTACTTTTATTAATAAATAATTTCTTTGAGACTATATTTGAGTAGAAACATTTGGACTACTACTGAAAATACATATATTCTATGTGATCATTTTTATAATTTACCCTAATAATATTTAAATAGGTTTTTTGGCATAATTTTGTACATAATTAAGTTTATACAACAAATTAAGACACCCTTCCGTCAAGATTCCTATATATGTCTTTTGCATGAGTATCGCATCTAAAATTCTCATGGCTTGGATTATCATTCTTCATTATTGTAGCTCATCTGACACCGATTGTAATTGCAACCCGTAGGTAACGTATTCGAGTCTCCGTCCCTCCACCCCTAAATAGTTGTAATAATTGCTCAAAAAAAAAAAAAGCTTCCATTTAAATTATATATCAGTTATTCAAAAAAAAAATGTAAGTATTTGCTCATCATCGCTTTATACTAATCTTACATTTATCACGGGCAGGAGCGAAATTTAGAATTTTTGTTTATGTGGCAAAAAATAATAACATAAAAAATAAAAGCAAAAAAAATTTTAGAGGGATCAAATATAATTTTAGATGGGGTAAAATATAGTTTTCGTGGAGCAAAATACAATTTGCAGGGGATAAAATGCAATTTATTTCTACAAGAATTTTCCTGATCACAGGTGTATTTGGCTACTAACCTACACAAATTTCAAATGATCGCCTTTGTCCAACTAAACATAGTATCAAGTTTATGATTGTTTCAAATGTAAGCTCTAACTATTTACTCGTAAATCACCACTAAGTACGATAATTCTTTTATACACCGGGTCTGGATCTCACATATGCACCAATACAAAAATAATAATTTAAACCAGACTTGTCATCCAAGACTAATCAAACTATGATAAACTCATTTTCTTTACATTGACTATACATGGTGTCAGACTCAATTCCATACAAGAATTTTGGTTCTTTTTAAAAAATACTTTAAAAATCTTTACAAAAGTACTGTAAAACCTCCAAAGGAAACGGCGGCCAAAGGTCACAGTAGGCGGCTACTCCTTCATTGCCCTCACTTTTTTTATATAATTTTTTTTAGTTGTTTTTATTTAATTTTTTTATTAAATTTATTTTGGATGATTTTTATGTTTAAAAATAATGAATGTTGTTGAAATTGATTCGTACAAGTAAGTCGAAATCAATGAGATTAGATTTAAAGACCAAAAAGATGATCAATAAAATTTGATCGTTTGGGATACATACTGAATTAGTTTTAAAAAATAACGAATTATTAAACAATTTTGGAATCCATCCAAAATATACATGATTGTAATATAATTATATTTAAATTAGATTTTATATGTATTACTCTATTATAATAGCTATAATAATAAAATAATATTAATAGTGGGATTCCTGCACTTGGGAGTAGATCTGACCAGTGAATTAGATTTATATGAAATTAAGTTTTGTTTTGTTTTTATATATAATGTTTATAAAATTATATATTTGTATAAAAATGAGTGTCAATTTAATATATTTGGGGAGTTATATTTTTTTAAAGAATACTTTGAGTAATTAATATTTCAACAACATTCACATTTTTTAAAAAGATTAAAATTGCAAAATAGAACCAAAGTTGCCAAAAAAAATAAAACAAAATAGAGGACTAAACCAATTTTAAATGCAGAACGGACCAAACCTTATAGAGATACATATAGAGGATGAAATAATTATTTTTTCCGAAATAAATTATGATTTTTTTATGATATTGTGCTTTATTATGTTTTTTTCGAAATAAATTGTGATTTTTTTATGATATTGTGCTTTATTATGTTATTCTACACTGATTCAAATATGATAACTCTATCTATTCCAAATTCGAAGTCTACTTTTTGAAAGAATATTTTGCAACAATTCGGTATTGAAATTTAATTAGGAAAAACAGCCAATTTTTTATTAGTCCTTTAAGTAATCTTTAAGTTTGTCTGTTTTGGGTTTTAGTCACAGCACCGAAAATTGCTGACATTGTTTCAAAAAATGCTGATGTGGTACTGAAAATTGCCGATTGTCTGACGTCACGTCAGCACTCCTAAGCAATGTTAAGAATTATTTTCTTCCTTTTACGTTTCTTTAAGTCGCTATTGTTATTAGCAACTAGGTAGTTAGGGATAACTATATATATTTCCTTTGAATTCATAGTTGTAACTTAACAATCAGAGAAATGCATATCATTTTCTCCCTAGTTTTCGTATATCTCAACTTGGCATCAGAGCCATTCTCGGTCAATTCCGATTCTTCATTTCTCGATTGAAATAGAGATTTATCCAGCTCTTTGTTCTTCGATTGAGATCGACCTTATCTTGTTTTCAGTTTCTAAATTTCTCAGCTCTTTGTTATTCGATTGAGATCGATTTTTTCGGTAGATAAATTCACTCATTGTTCCTTCTTATTGATTCTATGTTTCGCGATGGCAACTACAGACACCGTAAGTTCAAATTCCGCTGCAACAACAACAATTGACATTCACAATCCTCTATACCTTCATCGCCTGGTCTCAATTTGATATCAGAACAGCTGATTAGCACCGAAAATTATGGGATTTGGAGTCATGCTATGTTGATTGCTCTTTGTGCAAAGAACAAGCAGGCATTCATTGATGGACGTTGTTCCAGACCTGAAGCAGGTTCACATGTGCTTCATATTTGGGAATGATGCAATGCGATCGTTCTATCATGGATTATGAATGGAGTATCGAAGGTCAGTGGAATTGTTTATTCCACAGAGCGGTTGTTGGTAGCGTTTATTGCATACGCCCAAATTAACCCTCTCAAGTTAATAGCAATAAGAAATGTAGTAGCGTGAGTAGGGATAGATCACACGAGGAATGACATATTTTTGTGATAATTATGCAAGCAAATATTAAAAGTGGGGTTTTGGATATGAATTAAACTATTACTAACAAATATCTAAGAATTAAACTAATTAGCAAGAATAAACTAAGATGATTAAATTATGAGAAAAGCGCGATTCTTGGTTGTCAGTTGACTTTATAAGTGGGGTTTACTATCTCGATCATCGATCTTCACATACGATTCAACTTTCATGTGAATACTCAGCTTGAACGTTTAATCCAATAATCAAAGTCATATACCACCTTAAGTTTAGTTAAGTAACTCAAGCGTTCTAGTTTAACCCTTATCAAACAATCAATCAAAATACAAGCGACTAAGATTTAAATCGATGATGCATATGAATTAGTGAGATCGATGAAGCTAAACAACATAATACAAGCGTCTATGTTTAATCTACTCAATTGTTTTCCCTAAGAATTTAACAAACTCACAAGTGGAATTTTATTAATCTTAGTTGCTTCGTAAATTAGATAGATCAAACGATTCCATATTTGATATCTTAGCATTAGATTGTGTGAACAAAAGCTATGTGATCAATCCAACAATAAAACAACACAATCATAACAATTAAATCAGAAAAAACAATTGATACTCGATGAAAATCAACAATCAAAACTTAATCTCACGAGAAGCATAAAAATGTTTTGTCTTCCTTAACCAAGAATCACAAATGTGTTTAGCCACTCATGACTAAATCAAAAACACTAAAAACTAATTTAAAAATCATTAAACAAAAAGCAAAATAAAGAGTTATTAGAGAGAAGCGGGATTCTGGAGCGTCACTTTCGTCTTCATTCTTCGTTCTTCAAGTTGTTCTTCAAAGGTTGAGAGAAAATCTCTATTCTAACTCTAAAATATGATGGAATGGTAGGTAAATTTTTGTTTCAATACACTTCCATACTGTTAATACTTCTGCTGTAAATTCTAAGACTCGTAGCTTCATTCAATGAAATAAGTTGATTTGACAGAAACCTGTTATTGATTGTGATGTTTGGCATATGCGCCTTGGAGTTCCCTTCAAAGTGGTCAAGAAGAACATCATCTTCTGTTGCCAACGTTTAAAGTTGGAACCCTTGAACTTTTCTCGTTTCTCAAATTGAGAGAATAGCATTGGGTTTCTCAGAACTAGTATAACGACCTCAGCGCCGCTAGCTTTCACCACTGGAATCTCAGTATTCTCAGCAACTTGGTTTGGAATCTGGTCAGCCATAAGCTAAAAACAGAATACAAATGATACAACAGAAACAATATCAAACTGGTTTTTAAAAAAACCTTTTATAGTGAATAGACAATGATTGTTTAAAAACGCAACAATTTTATTTTTTTCCCAAAAATCCGATTATGTTCCAAAACAGGAACAAAAAAACTACAAAAAAAAAATTTTGAGTTTACGAATGTTATACCCACAAGTTATTTGATAACTGAATTATTATCAGATTACAATTATAATCGAAAAATAAATATACTGTAAACTTACAGCAATAGTATGTAAATACTATTCGAAGTTTGCACAACAGGAAACTTTCTGGACGAGGCCACAACAAGCCGTGTGCCCGTAAACTCAAATTTGCCCTCCTTAGCTTATGGCCTCGTGGACAAGTGAGTTCCAAGGTACAACGCCCAATCACCTCTATTCGGATTGAAGCACAACTCCGAGCAGACTCCTTCGAACACTAGTAGTGTGCAATACTTTCAAATAACATGCAATGTATGAATGAATAACGATTTCGGAATGAACAAAACATAGAGCTGGTGCAGCTTATATAGCTGAGCAGCATACCTCTCCAAAAATCACAGATAATTAAATGTAATGTTAGTGTGGTAGATGAAAAGCCTCAACACTTAACATCAGATTAATACGGATTTAAGTCTCACACTTAAATCTGACATCAATTCTGCAGGTAGGTGAAAAGTCTCAAACTTAATACTCAGCAGAATATGAAAAGTCATGTAGATGAAAAGTCTTTTTCAGAAATCCGAGTAGTAAAACGATAGGGTTGTCTTCGAAGCAGCGACGCGATGCAGCGCGGCAAGGCGAGGCGAGGCGAGTCGTGTCGAGACGAGACGAGCGGAGCGGAGCGGGGCGGATGGATGGACGGCGCGCGAGGGGCACTCATCTTTTCTACTTAACTACACTCTATTGATTTGTATCTCATTATAAACAAATCATAAGTGTCTCAATTTCTCAATGTGGGATTTCTTTAGCCTAATTGACTATTCATAATTAACTTACTATAATTTTTGTTCTTATTAACAAAATAAAACATAATTATTGGGCTCTTAAATTTTAACCCAATAATAAAATTTTATTAATCCAACAGCAGCATCCTTGCAGTGGCCTTTATTTCAGATGGATATAACTAATGCTTTCTTACAAGCCAACTTAGATGAGGAGATTTATATGCTATTGCCCCAAGGATTTGGAGTTGAGGGGAGTCCAAGGTATGTCATCTCCTCAAATCCTTATATGGTCTTAAACAAGCATCACGACAATGGAATAAGAAATTTGCTCATATTATGCGGTTGGGTGGTTTCTTGCAATCCAAACATAACCATTCTTTGTTTGTTAAAGTTGATGGTGATCATACTACTGTTTTGATTGTATATGTGGATGATATAGTGATTACAGGTAACCATATGGATTCCATTATGGCTCTGAAGAAGCATTTACATTCTGCTATAAATGTAAAAGACTTGGGATGTTTGAAGCATTTTTTAGGAATTGAAGTTGCCCGATCAAAGCATGGTATAGAGAAAGTATGCATTAGAATTGATATCGGAAGCTGGTATGGCAGGTGCGAAACCATCAGAAACTCCAATGGAACTGAGTTTGAGGTTGACCTGGAATGAATACATTACTTGAGGACTCTTCTTCTTACAAAAGGTTGATTGGACGATGTAGGATCGAGCGCTTACCACTTTACTAATAACTATAGTTAAGGGTAATGGCGCAACATCAATCTTTTCAACCATACACTGGCACAAGCGCCACATGTTCGACCGATCACAAAGCAGAGGCAATTGTTGAACCCCAACAATCTCTTCCCCAATAATTGCACTCTCTGCAACTCATGGGAATCGAACACGCGACCTTGGCTCTGATACCAATTGTAGGATCGAGCGCTTACCACTTTACCAATAACTATAGTTAAGGGTAATGGCGCAACATCAATCTTTTCAACCATACACTGGCACAAGCGCCACATGTTCGACCGATCACAAAGCAGTGGTAATTGTTGAACCCCAACAGACGACTTATATATCTTTCTTTCACAAGGCCAGATATCTGTTACGTTGTACATAAATTGAGCCAGTTCATGCATGAACCAAAAATGTCGCATATGGAAGCTGCAATCAGAGTACTGAAAGCTACTCCATTGGCTATGTCACGCCCCGGGTCTAGGCCCGTGCAAGCGCGACTGCACAATGGACTCATATAGCAACTACTTCGTATCCGTCCTCGCTATACGAAAATGGTTAACTCAAGTTGCTATAATAGTCCATTGCAAGCCTTTATAAACCACTTTAAATTTTCATCCACAACCAATGTGGGACAAGGGTATTACAATCACCCCTCCTTTAGAACGCGACGTCCTCGTCGCGACCTAACTCATCGATCCACCGGCACCGGGAATCTAGAGGTGGCTCCTACAGGTTCAAAAGGTGGCTCCCGTCATGTAGCACTTTGCCCCGTAGGTTCAAAATGTGGCTCCCACGCACGTGGCACTTTGCCCCGCAAGTTCGAGAGGTGGCCCCCGCCGTGTAGCACTTTGCCCCTTTAGGCTCAAGAGGTGGCTCACACGCACATAGCACTTTGCCCCACATATCACTTATCTCCCGATGTTTTCTGTCGATGACTGGCTCTGATACCATTCTGTCACGCCCTGGGTCCACGCCCATGCAAGCGCGACTGCATAATGGACTCCTATAGCAACTACTTTGTATATGTCCTCGCTATACGAAAATGGTTAACCCAAGTTGCTATAATAGTCCATTGTAAGCCTTTATAAACCACTTTAAATTTTCATCCACAACCAATGTGGGACAAGGGTATTACATGCTAGGGTTTTTGTTATCTTCGAAAAGCTTATTTGATCTAAATGCATATTGCGATTCTGATTGGGGAACTTGTCCCATGACTAGAAGATCTGTGACAAGTTATTGTGTGAAGCTTGGGGAATCTTTAGTGTCCTGGGAAACTAAGAAGGAAAGCATCGTGTCCAGGTCTTCTGCTGAAGCAGAATATAGGGCGTTGGATGCTGCTACATGCGAAATTACCTGAATTGCTGGAGTTTTGAAAGATTTGGGAATCAACTGTGACTCTATTTTGTGATAGTAAAGATGCACTCCATATAGCTAATAATCCAATCTATCATGAACGAACTAAACACATCGAGTTAGACTGCCATTTAATAAAAGAAAAGATACAAGAACAACTGATACAAACTTCCCACATTTGGACTAATGAGCAACCTGCCGACATGTTCACAAAGGCACAAGGAAAAGGGCAGCATAATTATTTGTTATCCAAGCTTGGAATGTTGAATATGTACCAAGCTTGGGGGGAGTGTTAAGAATTATTTTATTCCTTTACGTTTCTTTAAGTCGCTCTTATTATTAGCAACTTGGTAGTTAGGGATAACTATATATATTTCCTTTGAATTCATAGTTGTAACTTAACAATCTGAGAATGCATATCATTTTCTCCCAAGTTTTCGTATATCTCAACAAGCAATATAACCAAAAGCCAAAAAACTCAACTTACAATATCCACACCAACTTTAACTATATTTTGTCAAACTTAGGGACTATTTTAACAATATTTTCATTTCATTATTGTTAATTTGATCTCTCTTATTACTTTAGTTCACGGCCATTTTCTAATATATGCCATACACGAATTTTAAAAAAAAATTACAAAGAAGGGGGAGATAAAGAATCGTCCTTCGGCTTGAAGTGGTGTGGTGTGGCTGTAAAGTGACGATTGTCTCTCTAACATAGCAGGATTCAAGACAAAACCAGTGGAACGGTCCAAATTATAATAAAACAGTATCAATATTCGTTCATATAAATAACTAGTGGGAAGGCGCATGCAACTAGCAAGTGGGTACTAAGCTCAAAAAATAATATTAAATTCTGAGCCATTAACCGACAAATATTACACTTATCATTAAAGATTTCATGTATAATATGAATTTTAAATTTCATTAGAGTACTCTACTTAAACAATATATGGGAAGAATTTTTAAATGAGCAATCTGTAATTTTAGAGGAGACAAATGCAACTTCATATGGAAGAGAAATGCAATTTTAAGGATGATAAAAAACAATTTATGGAGGGCATGATGTGTATCTGCGCGCGAACGCGTGCACACACATATATAAATAACTGTTCAAAATATCCAATCACCTTGGAAAAGACATCATGTTCAAAAGATTTACCTTTTCCAATTATAAAATGCTACATCCATTGCTTTAATTATTGTTTATATACAACCATAATTTATGCATGTACGTATATATGTGTGAGCATTTGTGGATTTGAAATCCAAGATGACAAGTAAAAATAAAAAAAAATAAAAAAATTAGGTCAATATATTTTAGGAGACAAAATATAATTTTAAGGGGGCAATATAATCTTAGGGAGTAAATGAAATCTTAGGGGGTCCAATAATTTTAGGGATAATAAAAAATTTTTGAGGAAACTAACCGTCTTTGTTTGACTGCGTGTCCGTCCTTCTATGTATCTTAGTAAAAGTTATGTGTAACTCGATTAATACGTACATATATGTAAAAATGTGTCATTTGAGATACTTTAAATATGAATAAAAATATTGAGGTCATCATCAGCGGCAAGATGAAGTTGAACCTTTTTTCTTTTTTTTTACATAAACATGGTCTAAATTTAAATATGACTTTCCTAAAGTGTTTGGTTGATCATACGATGAAAGAACATTTTGGGTTGGTTAACATTAAATTTACCAAACTCAATATTAGAATACAACCGATTTATTTAAGAAGCTCAAGTTAGATAGGAAGTATATTAGAATAATTTGTATTTCAACAAAATTACAACTTCTTCATATGTGGAAGGATCATGTTTTTCCCCTGGATGTTTTGTGTTTGTAGATCAAGCCTATTAAGATCTAGGCTCGCCACAACCTTCTCTTATCTTCCTTTTTAGTATCCGGGCAGGAATGAAGAAGCAGAAGAGAAAGTATTTGGTCTGAGAAAGAAGGTTTTTATTCCACTACCCGATATTGAAGGTAGGAGAAAGTTTAGTAAAATGCTGACTAGCTCTTTTAATAGTAATAGTAGGCAGGTCTCGTGAGATCTATGCCTGTCATTTCACCAAAAAGTTATGGTTAGTGGTAATGCTTCAAATAAATCTTTTAAACTGGACAACAACCCAAGCGACACATATCAATCACACACCTAGCAAATGCTATTATCGTTCCCCAACATTTGACTACCTTAATCATGGTAATCGAACATATGACATTGGCTCTGATATCAACTGTAGGATCAAACGCTTGTCACTTTACCATAAACTATAGCTGGTGATAATAATATAACACAAACCGTGTAAATCACACAGCAGGCCAAACACATATCGATCTCATACCAAACAAGGACAATTATTGCTCTCAATAGTGTTGATGATCCCATACTCAATTTTTTATAGAGAAATTGATAATTAATTTAGTTTATCTCCAAGATTAATTAAAAATAGTCACGAAACTTTGCATTAAAGTTAAAGAAAGCTTACATTATATTAATCTTGACCAAAATTAGTGGAAAGTAATGGAGATCAATGAAAGGACCAATTAATTACATAAAGTGTAATTCAGAAGGTTGCTAGAACATATTCTTTGTATTTTTTTTTGAAGTTTTTTAAATATATATTTAAAATAGGATTCATCTCTTTAAACTTTTTTATATTTTAAAATGTTAAGTAACCGTCCGCACGCACACAAAAACAAAGTATTCTTTGAAAATGAGCCAGGTAGTTAAATTTATAATACTTATTTTAGGCCTAGCTAGGTTTGGAAATGTCCACATGGAGACATATATTGGTGGGCTTATTTTAAGTTGAGTACGGCATTATTCTTTCGGTCTGTCCTTCCAAATTATATATGCTGACTACTCCGGGATAGACGGACGGTAGTCACCCAATCACATTTTGGAATGGCCGTGTTCAATTCATGTAAAAATCATTTAATCCCTCTCATGTTAAAAAAGAATTGGTCTCGGCTACCCCGTGTGATAAATCTATCCATTGGATGAGTATATTCTCATCCAATGTTGATAGGAACATAATGATCCAATGGTTGAGACTATCCCGCGGGGCACTATCACATGGATAGCCAAGAATTAACCGCTAAAATATATATATATATATTTGTATTTGAATAATATTTGACATTTAATTAATGGAAAATAACAATTTTTTATCAACACTTAAATAAGGAATAAATAAACTATCATATTTGGTATCATATATTTTTGGAGAAATGATATATTTCGTCAATTCCATGTACATATTTTTATTATGCATAAGTTTTTTATTTTTAAATTTTAATGATGTATAATATCGAAATAATATTCTTGTAAATGTAATGAATACATTATATTTCTTTATATCTATATAATAATTTTACTACTTTTTTATTTAGTTACATTACAAATAATTATGAATATCAATTTTGACATTTTAATTTTCAAATGCATACTTTATTTCAAAATTTACATATATAAATTATAAAATAATACCTACTAATCCCCATTTCGATTATCATCTAAGACATCGTCTGATATATTATATATGTGATGTGATAAGTGAGGGGTGATTAGTTAAAAATTATGGTTCATTTTATCTTTATCATCTAAGTCGTAAAAAATTGTATTTGATTGTTCCTAACTTGTGTACAGTTTCTCTCTATCATTTATGGGTTTATTATCGAAAGAAATACATTTATTTTTTTCTTAATAAATAAAAAATTATAACGAATAGAAACAAAAAAATTAAAAATTAAAATATTATTAGGATCTTAAAAATATCATTAGATATTCAGATTTATTTGATGATACCCTTAAGAAAAAGATTTCTTTAACAACTTGATCAAAGACAAAATCAAGATTTTATATTTAAGTTGGGTTAGTACTAATTCAAATGATAACTTTTTATCTGAAAAAATATTCTCAAAATTTTAGGTGTCAAGATACTTAATAAATATATCGTGTCATAAGAATAATATTTCAAGCATAATAAATTTTCCATATCACATTGAATAATATTTCAAACATAATAAATTTATCATATCACAATGAATAATAAGTAAAATATACAAATGAAAAGATCAAATCATGCTATATATGTTGGGTTTTGGCCCATTACCTTTCATGCCATTGGCTTTGGCCCCTCTTCTTTCAACATAACCGAGCCCCCCATCCTTTACCCATTCCCATTCACTTTACATCTTCCCATCTCCAGAAGCTTCTCTGCCAAGGTGCCTCTTTGGCTGGCTTGATCCTTGGGACTTGCTACCCTTCACTTCGTCTCCCTCATTGCTATTAATGTTGGCATGGTTCCATGATGAGGTAACACTCTGAAATCCGAAAATTCTTTGTGTATTTTCGTTTCCCCCCATCTTTCGTGTCTCTGTTCCTTGGTGGTTGGCCGTGAGCTTTGTGCTACGGTGTGAGAGTGGTGGTGCTGTGTGCGCCGTGAGCTTAGGGTGGTGCTCTTGTGGTTCGAGTGTGGTGCTGTGTGCACCGTGGCTGGTGTGTGTGCGCTGTGTGCGTGCACTGTGTGTGTGGCCGTGAGTTTAGGGTGGTGCTGTGTGCGCCGTGAGCTGTGGTGCTGTGTGCACTGTGTGGCCGTGCGTTCTGTGTATGAGGCTGCTGGAGTGCTTGAGGCAGTGCGTGTGCTATTCCCGTGTGTCCAAGTCGACTGTGTGTGTCTTGGTGTAACCCTGTGTGTGGTTCCCCTTTCTGTGTTCGGCCGTCGCCTACTGCTTGTGTGTTCGGGCAGTGCTTAGGGCAGTGTGTGTGTCTCCATCTTTTGGCTACGATACCTTGGTTCCCCGGTGACGACGTTGAAAGGAAACCCTGCTCGACCTGAGCCCCAATTCCCTTACACTTATTCAATATTTGATTTATATAGTTCTTTGTGAATTGTATACTGTGGATTGTTTTCTTGTTGTGATTGCAGGTTAACAATCGACGATTCAAAGCGGAACGTATTCCTTACAGTGGTATCAGAGCGTTTCGTGCCTGGTGGAGTGCTCGGGCAGACCTCGGGCAGCGACTGGAGTGCTCGGTTGGTCTCGGGCAGTGCTCGGTAGGTCTTCGGGCAACAGCAGGGGTGTTCGGGCAGCGGCTGGAGTGTTCGGGCAGCGGCTGGAGAGCTCAGGCAGCTACTGGAATCTCGGGCAGGTTCCGGGCAGAGCACTTCGATGCTTCGGACAGTGTGGTTTCGTCACCCCAGAGCTTTATCTCTGGGTAGTAAGTGATTATCTTGACCCATAATCTTTTTACTACGTTGTTTCTAAGTAATTGTGTCCCTTACCCGTAGGAAAATCTCTATCTGAAGCCCCATGCTCGTACACCGTTGAGGGTGATAGTGATTTTTCCTCCCCTTAGCTTGATTGATTCTTTCATATTGTGTTTTGTGCCTTGTGGTCCTTGCTTCTGCTGATTGGTTGTTGAAATTGTGTGTGCCTCCCTGCTTATTTGTGATGGCTTCAATTTCTGGATATAACCTTGAACCTTTTAATGGAAAATCTGATTTTTTTATATGGCAACAAAAGATGAAAGGAATCTTAATACATCAAAAAGTATTTAAAGCTATTGACGGTAATTGGGCTGAAAACATTACAACTGCTAAGAAACTTGAAGATGACGAATATGCTTATTCTTCTATTATCTTGAACTTATCTGACTCTGTGCTCAGAAAATGTTGTAAACTATCATCTGCTAAAGATCTTTGGGAAAAATTGGAAGAAATGTTTACAGAAAAATCTTTGTCGAGTAAACTTTTCTTGTTAGAAAATTTTTTCAGATTCAAGCTAGACTTGAACAAAGACGTAGATGAAAATTTAGATGTGTTTACTAAGTTAATTCAAGATATTAAATTGACAGGAGATAAGAACATTGACGACTATTCACCTATTGTTCTTTTAAATGCTATTCCTGAAAATTATAGTGATGTAAAATCCGCCATTAAGTACGGTACGGATTCTATTACATTGGATACTGTAATGAACGGCCTTAAAAGCAAGGAATTAGATTTAAAAGTGAACAACGGTGGTAAGCAAGATTCAAGTGAAGTTATGCATGTTAGAGGTAGATCTCAACATAGGTATAACAACAATCATAGATCTGATAATAACCAAAATCAGAATAATGATAAGAACAAGTGGAAAAGGTCTAAGTCTAGGCCTAAGAACAGAAGGTGCTTTAATTGTGGTGATCCTGATCATTTTATTAAAGACTGTCCTGAAAAGAAAAACCAGAAACAAAATGATAATAACCAATCTTATGAACAAGTGAATCATGCTTCTTTATCTGGTGAAAACTCAGGTGATGTCTTTATGGTGACTGACTTATGTGATTCTGTGAATTATGTGCATTCATCCACTGTGTGTGAAAATGAATGGCTAATTGATTCTGGTTGCTCTTATCACATGTCACCTCTTAGAAATTTGTTTTCTAATTATAAAGAAGTTGAAAATGGTTCTGTTTCTATTGCTAATGAGAAACTTTGTAAAGTTGCTGGCATTGGTGATGTTTATTTGAAATTTGATTCTGGTTATTCTATGACTCTAAAAGATGTAAGACATGTTCCTGCTTTGTGCAATAATTTGATGTCTTGTGCTGGTTTAGAATCATGTGGTCTTGAGGGTAGATGGGGAAATGGAGTTATGAAAATCATAAAGGGTTCTTTGGTAGTTTTCAAAGGTAAAAAGAAAAGACATCTTTATGTTTGCAAAACTGAATCTGTATATGATAATATGAATTCTGTGACTGATGACTTGACTGATCTGTGGCATAGGAGATTAGGTCATATGAGTTCTAAAGGTCTAGAGATTTTGCATGAAAAAGGTAGCTTTGGTAAAGACGAGTTGTCTTGCATGCCTTTCTGTGATTCGTGTGTTTTTGGCAAACAACAAAGAGTGAAATTCCCGGTTTTTCCTTCCCCTAATGTGACTATGAGTTCTGTGCACGTTGATGAGTCCGAGTCCAGTGCTACTCCCTGCAAGGTGGAGCATTTAACTGGTGTACTTCCTGTTAATGAACCTGAAATTCATGGAATGCCTGAAAATCATGATAGTGTTGTTGAACATGAACATGTTGTGCATGATGAATTGGTTGCTAATGAACATGAAGATTTGCATGATATAGCTTATGCTATTAGTTGCTTAATGTATTTGATGGTTAGTACTTGGCATGGTATAGCTTATGCTATTAGTTGCTTAAATAGGTATATGTCTAATCCTAGCATGGTGCATTGGAATATTGTTCAATGGTTGTTATCTGTAGGTGATAATCTAAGTGATTATGTGTTTAACCCTGCTGACATGTGTACTAAGTGTTTGTCCCTTAGTAAATTTCAATCATGTTTAAAATTTTTAAAATTTGATACTGATGATTGATGCATGTTTAGTCCCTTGGTTAGTGTTTTATAACCTGCTGTGTGCTCGTTATAAAACTGTTACCCTGGTTACTTTCCCACTTTAACTTGCTGTGTGCTTGTTATTGTTTTTCCTTTGTCTGTGCTGTGTGATATGACAGGAATTTGGTCCACACAATGCTTTGTGTGTTGTGGGGACCCTTTGGGCGATGATGAGTCATCTATGGGGTTTTCCTTACGTCGAGGTGGAGCCGGTATTGTGCCAAGGTGGAGATTTGTTGGGTTTTGGCCCATTACCTTTCATGCCATTGGGCTTTGGCCCCTCTTCTTTCAACATAACCGAGCCCCCCATCCCTTACCCATTCCCCTTCACTTTACATCTTCCCCTCTCCAGAAGCTTCTCTGCCATGGTGCCTCTTCGGCTGGCTTGATCCTTGGGACTTGCTCCCCTTCACTTCGTCTCCCTCATTGCTATTAATGTTGGCATGGTTCCATGATGAGGTAACACTCTAAAATCCGAAAATTCTTTGTGTATTTTCGTTTCCCCCCATCTTTCGTGTCTCTGTTCCTTGGTGGTTGGCCGTAAGCTTTGTGCTACGGTGTGAGAGTGGTGGTGCTGTGTGCGCCGTGAGCTTAGGGTGGTGCTCTTGTGGTTCGAGTGTGGTGCTGTGTGCACCGTGGCTGGTGTGTGTGCGCTGTGTGCATGCATTGTGTGTGTGGCCGTGAGTTTAGGGTGGTGCTGTGTGCGCCGTGAGCTGTGGTGCTGTGTGCACTGTGTGGCCGTGCGTTCTGTGTATGAGGCTGCTGGAGTGCTTGAGGCAGTGCGTGTGCTATTCCCTTGTGTCCAAGTCGACTGTGTGTGTCTTGGTGTAACCCTGTGTGTGGTTCCCCTTTCTGTGTTCTGCCGTCGCCTACTGCTTGTGTGTTCGGAGAGTGCTTAGGGCAGTGTGTGTGTCTCCATCTTTTGGCTACGATACCTTGGTTCCCCGGTGACGACGTTGAAAGGAAACTCTGCTCGACCTGAGCCCCAATTCCCTTACACTTGTTCAATATTTGATTTATATAGTTCTTTGTGAATTGTATACTGTGGATTGTTTTCTTGTTGTGATTGCAGGTTAACAATCGACGATTCAAAGCGGAACGTATTCCTTACAATATATACAATACATTGTCCAACCAACAATTTTAATGATACTACATTTTACTCTAGATAATGGAAAGTCATGACGCAACGATATAGTCGTTGTCACGTGACTTTGAGGTTATGAGTTAAAGTTGCGAACAACCTCTTTGCAGGGGAAATGCTGCGTACACTAGACTCAAAATGGGCTGACCCTTTCCAGGCACCACACATAGTAGGAATTTCGTGCATCATATTTACGCTTTTTATAGTTTACTCTAGATACTTCTTGTTAAACTAATTTATTGTGTAATTTGTCCATATTTTTTAGTTTATTTAGAATATTATGTAAATGTTATGACTTTTTGAATAGATTTCTAACGATGTTTTTTTTATAATGCATAATATCTATGTAATACATAGTCTTCCAAGTATCCATTGTTGGATCAACATTTGGGCCAAACTATTATTTATGAAAATATTATATCAACATCTGGATCAGACTATTGTGCATGGAAAAGATTTGACAATGATGGTTGATAGTTTCGTCCATTAATCATTGTCGTAAAATATAAAAACATATATTCGAAAATAGCTGTTAGAGAGTTATATTGTATATGCTCTTACTTGCCTTCGATCCCGAGACATGATAGAATGCTATCATAGGTACGAAAAATCCGACTGAACGTGCACGAGAGAACTTCGAGTGCAACAAAGTACTATATATTTGAGGGATCATTACAACTAGTATTCAAATTCAATGCATAACCTATGATTTGCTCCATTGGTAAGCAAATCATAGGTTTTCATGATGCAATTTAAATATTTAATTCGAATTAATATTTGCTCATCATGAATGTAAGAGATTAATAGTCTGTGAGCATGCATCGCTATAACTATATAAAGTCCAATTTGCAATCAAGTATTTCTTAAGATATTTGGGCCTCCCCAAAACCAACATTTGAAAGCCCATTTAAAGAGGTATGACACCCCCGACTTCACGGTGCGGAATTTGATTGTGAGAACATTTTTGATCAGGGATGCAGAATATGGCGGGCGATCCATTGGGACGGGCTGTCACAGCTTTGGATTAAGCTTTCCAATATATCATCTGATATAATATTGAATTCATAAAACTATGACAAATATTTAGCTCTTTGGTGATTCAAATTTGATTAACAAACAACCCTAAAAAATATTTAATATTATATTAGTAAAATAAAGATTTTTTTTCTTGCTTTATTTGATGTTGTTCTCTAAGGAATCATAATTAATTAACTACTTGCTAGTAACCCCAACATGTGGAAAATAATATAAAATATTGCATTTATTAGGTAAGGTGTGTGTGAATTGTAGGATCGAACATTTATCGTTTTATCAAAAGTTATACCTGGTTGTAACGGTGCAACTTAAATATTTTAAATCGTACAGCAGCTCAAACACAACGTTTTGACAGTTTTCTTAACAAGGGCAATTGTTGCTCACAACAATGATCTAATAAGGTTCTTAAAGCGTGAAATTATTATAGGATGGAAGAAGATAGAGTAACCAGCAAACGCAAAAAATCAAGAATTTTAATTAAAATAATCCATATTTCATGTATAAGAATTTTTATGCAAAACTTAAATCTTTACAAATTATAATATTGAACTCGATTGTCTCTAACTTCTGCAGACAAATTTTTGCTCGTTGACTTTAGTTCAAGATTGAAACATTCAATAAGATTCATTGTACTATAATTTTATTGTCTCAAATCAATGGATCCTTTGGAATCTGTGCGCAGTTTGGTGCGAAGTCAATTGCGTATTTGAACAAATATTTACGATCGGAAATGATTTTATTTGTTCCACAAGGTATATCTATTTTTTTAACAATCATGCATGAGCATAGGCGAATTTAGAATCCAAGACAAAGAGACAAAATATAATTTTAGGAGTAATAAATTTTTTTTTGAGCAAGAGCACTTGCCTTCCCTTGCCTGATTGTGCGTCCGCCTTGCATGAGCAGTTTCTGTTCACTAGAGGAGGCATGTTACATAAGCTGGAATTATATTTACACACTGCTTGGTGGATAAGATAATAAATTATGTATATAATATACTGATAATAAATCGAAATATATTAATAAAAGAATGATATATAACTCAAATTATTATAAAACTCGAGTTAAACTCTGGATGAAACAAAGATGAGAAACAATCGATGTATTATCCTTCACATCAAACGGTTAAAGCTCAACTATTATAAAATTCGTAGTGTTCTATCGGCATTTTAAACATGGGCCACTGTTTTATTGGAATTCTAGACTATTTGGCAGGTGAAGATAAGGTAGGCTTCGACTCTTTAAGATGTTGCTGATGACTGATGAGTGTGCCCCTAGACAAGAAATGGCCTCCAATCAAGGAGAGATGAGTAATTTACGATCATTCAACATGCAATTTCGTGGGGACCAGTTTTTTTCCCCATTAGAGCTGGCGAAGACTTGCAGATCGAAAATGAAAGGACAACATTTCACCGGCTCTATCATTTTTTCGGTTAGACTGATGCTACCATTAGTGCCCTTGATGATGCATTAACCAAAGGATGAGAATATTCCCTCCACATTGGATGAGAATATTCTCATCCAAGGTGTTACATACTCTTAAGGGCACAATCCTTAAAGGTGGCAACAACCCAAGCCATTTTTTTATGGTTGTACCTTCATTTGATCTCCACTTTCTCTCTTATCCAACAGTTATTATTTCTTGGAAGTCGAGAAACCCACGGTTATTGTCTTGAAAGCTGAGGATTTTATTATGTGCGGGGTTTTTTTGGCAACGAACCTCATCTAGTTTTTCGAATAGGCATTTTATATCTATGTGGTTTGAAAATGACAATTTTTTCAGGCTCTCGTGTTCTTCTTCTGCTAGATTTGTGGGTGGATACGGGTAGTATTGGGGTATGGTTTGAGCAATCTTGTTCGTTGAGAGAGGTGGGGGTGGGGTGTGAGGGAGGCTGCAGACATGTGGTCCAAAGAGAGCTACTTGGACCACACTGCATTGCCAGCAAATGAGAGGGACAAATCCATACATTGCTTCATTCTTTTGGGACCCCTTAAAGCTTCATTGATGATATTGAAAGGAGGAGAATTCAACAAAAGGTGGTTGCATAATTTATATGTGGACAAGACGACGAGGCTTGTCTAGTGGTTGTCATCTATTTTCTAATTTAAGAGGTATCAGGTTGAGTATTCCCCCCCTTAAAAAAAATTATATTTGGACAAGATTATAGTATTCTTGCCCCTATATTCATTTAAGAATCATTAATCTTATGCAAGAATCATTAAACTTATGCTATTTTCAAGCATTTAGCTCATTATTGTCCCCATCTTGTCCGTTAAGTTCTATCTTTGAGAATAAGAACATTGTGGAATACATATCGAAATTCTTGGAAGATATAAGAATCTAATTTCAATTTCCGTGGTTGGGTTTGTGATTCTAAAATACTCTAATCAATCGCAATTTACTCATGTGGTATCGCTAATAAACATGTTACCCCACCGTGGTTTAAAAATATATTTTACACCATATGGTATCGCTAATGAAACTTTACTCAATGTGGTTTGTAAATATGTGTTTTACCACCTTGTGGTTGCAAAATATGGCACACAGCCTCCCTCACACGTCATATACGAATGAAGTGTTTTGCATATATTCACATATCATATGGAATAAATTGTCTATTTTAAATCACATAGGGTAAACTGCATATTTTGAAAACTATATAAAGTAAACTGTCTATTTTCAAACCACATGTGTATAACTTATTTATTTGGAAAACCAAAAGGGGTTCGTTGTCAAAAACCTGAATTTATATTGGAAAAATTAAACTATGAAGTCTAAAAAATTAAGGTGTGCTTTGATTCATTCACTCCTTATTTGTATTAGTGATTGTAACGAATTTCAAATATATCCAAAATGGATGTTTTTAAAATCCAAGTTTTAAAAATCACGAGTTCGATTCTTCCTACCAACACTTTTTCGGTCTGAACTTGTCGTACATGGCTTACCAAATGCAATTTATTTAGTTGACGTGGTTTGCAGGCTACTGTGTTAGTCCGGGGGTTTACTCAATGTGTTCCCCAAGGATAACGGATGCAGTTTCCTCGTCATAAAAAGAAAATATTTCGGAGATTTTCTTTTTATTGAATGAAAATAAAACTGAAAATGCATCAAACTTAGATGTGTTTGATGCTGACCATAAAGACATCTTTAAGAGCTGATCGAACCATTGATCTGGAATATTTCTTTTCAAGTATTCCAGATCAATAATTAATGCATCTCAAGACATTGTAACCGAAGAAGCAAAAGCTCTAGGCGCCTTTAGTCTTATTCACTCTTTCATACTGATTTTTTATGACTCGACAGTTTTATCAAAGTGTGGTTCTCTTTGTGTTCCATTGCGGAACTTTAACAACTTTAAGATTCTAGTATACAGCCATCCATTATGTTTCCATTTTCTCTATTCGGATCCAGGCTCAATCATGATGACAATCGTAATAATTATATATTATATTATATTAAATATTGGATAAAAGTTTGAGTAACTAACAAGTTACCAGAAAAATAACGTGCAATTTAATTTTTATGGGTTTTTTTTTCTTTCTATCATTTTTTTTTAATCGGGTGAGGGGTGAATTTTTTGTGCACAACTCGACTCGAACTTGAATCTGTAAGGTAAAGGATTTTTTGTAGAAATATGGCTTATTATTATTCAATGACTCTAAGTCCGTATATGTAATGTGTACAATGGATTTGTATGGTAAGCTAGAATTAGGGGATTACAATAATCTTTACAAATTTACATATCTAGTGATGTGGTAGGGGAATTAGACGACATCGGGTAAAATGGTTGCCGAACAGGGAAACGTCCGAACAGGAAAATACCCGAAGAAGTCGATACTCTGCTCGGTCCCACGTGGTCAAACAGTAACATAAAGACCCGGTCATAGTGGCTAGTCAACCCGAATTTTCCGGACGTGATGGAGCAGTTAATGGCAATTAGTGGGGCATAATTAGTGGGCAGAATGGGAGGCATGAGAGAAGATTATGGAGTTAGTGGGGGTAATTTAGAGGGCATAATGGGGGGGGGGGGGGGGGGGAATTAGCAGGTATAAAAAAGGGGAATATAATCAATATGAAAGGGGGGGCTCTCGCTAGAAGGAGAGAGGATGACAAATTTTCATTGGAAGCATTTTACACATTTTCTTGTATAAACACTGTAAAATATCATCGTTTATAGTGTAATTTTACACTGGACTAGGTCCCGTGGTTTTTCCCTTCGTTTTGGGGGGTTTTCCACGTAAAAATTGTGGTGTCTTGCTTTTATTTTCCGCAAACACTTAAATCTACCGAACACGGAAAAAATCGAATCACATCATTGGCGCCGTCTGTGGGAACATCGAGCTAAGGCGTGGATGAAAAAGAAAAGAAAAGGGAACGCTTGTGTGATATCCCCGAAATAATTGATTGCAATTTGGGCATTAATTGTGTTTATATGATTAATTATGGTGGTAATTAATTATGTGCTGGATTTATTTATCATGTTGAAATGCTTAGCCACATGGTAGGCGTGACCGGGAATGCATTTCGGGGTGCATGTGATGCATGTGGGATAATTAGGTGTTTTAATGACTTACATGTGTTGGTAGTCATTTATTGGTAAAACATGCATTTATTTGAGATTGTGGAGCATTGTGATGTAATGCTTTTAAAATACCATGTTGGGGTATTTTGGACATCATGTTAATTGTTGGGGTACAATTTAATTGTCATATATTAACAATTACACCACCCTCACCCATCACTTTACCATTTCACTCCTTAAATCCCCAAACACTCCTCCCAACCCTAACCCACTCTCATTTTCGTTTTTGGCTCCAAGGGGGAAATGAAACCTTTGCAAAATCTCATTTGGTATGATTCTTGGTAAGATTTGGAGTCTAGGAAGGGTATATAACCTTCCTTGTTGTTTTTGCAAAGATTTGTTTTGATTTGAGTTTGATATTTGGGTTTTGAAATGGGTTTGTCGGGGTTGGTATTATTTTGGTTGGGTGTTGGATTTATGAGTATATGGGAATGTTTATTGAAGGTTTTTAGTGATTTGGTATGGTTGATGTTTTAATATTTGAGTTTGTTTGAGTTGAGGAAGGAGAAGGATGAATAGTGCCCAAAAATCGGGTGTACAGGACTCGGCGATCGATCGGCACTTTCCACCGATCGATCGCGAGCTGCAAGGGTGAAGGCAGTAGCCTTCAGCGATCGATCGCGAGTTTGGCGCGATCGATCGGCGAGGCCGCGATCGATCGGCGCAAACTCAGCGATCGATCGCGAATTGGAATTTTTTGTTGAACGAGGCAGTGTAGTCTCGCGATCGATCGGGGCTACATGGAGATCGATCGCGAGACACCAAAATGAGTGTTTTTGATTATTTTTGTGGGATTTTTGGTATTGGATTATTATTGGGTTCTAATATTGAATTGTGTGAATATGTAGAACCATCCCAGGTGGCAACACAGCCAAGGAAGTGAAGTCCTACCACATCCTACATTTTGGAAAGGTACGTAGAAGACGTACGGGCACCCAACGGTACATGTATCTAATATACTCATTGTTTATGCATTGTGGATGCGAGTATATATGAGATTATGCATTGTGGATGCAAATACATGTTGAATTATTCATGATGATTGTATATGCATATGATGGTTATTGGTGCACATCCCATGAGTCGTGGTCATCCCTTGATGATTTTAATGCTTGCCGCTATTTGATTTGTTGCCGCTAAATGTGAAGCGAGGGGTGGGAGCGCCGCATGTCACATTTGAGCGTGGTTATCATATAGGGCGAGGAAAGAATATTTCCCGCTCAATGTGAAGCGAGGGGTGGGAGTGCCGCATGTCCATTGAAGCGAGGTTATTCTATGCCGCCTATATGTAAATAAGCGAGGGGCATTAAAATACATTGTGATGAACAGACTAGAGATTGGTGATTGGTAATTGGTGATGATGAAATGGTATTATGTTATGACATGTGTGGACCATTAAATAATCTATTTGATTATACTCATGAGTTATGGTACAGGGACAACCAAACAGGAAGCGTTTAAAATGCATGGGAAAACAGGAAGTGTTTTATTATGATTTATGCATTTACGCCTTATATTCATATTGTGTTGGATATGAATAATATTATTGCTCATGTTTGGGGGTTGTCCTTGTAGGTACATTTTGGCATGAAAAAGGGGCTAAGGCGGGTTGAGGCGGTGAGCTTGTGAAGAACACTTTTGAGAATTGAAGGACTGGATTACTTTTGTATAGTGTCTACTCTAGGAGTAGTGTAAAGCTATAGTTGATAACATTCATTTTTGATTGGGAATGTAATTAATCCATTGATAGTCCTTGAATTGGCATGTAATTCTTAAGGCTCATAGTCTCAACACGAACATTTAAACTCTGATGATATATGTTAGCTCTAATTATGCCTTTAATCCGCACTTAAGGAACTAGGGTCCTTACAGCTTGGCTACAGGAATTAGGGGTCTCTTCTTCCAAATCATCGCCTGGATGAACTGGGATCAGCTATTGCAATTTTTGAAGACTTGTTCTCAAGCAGCCATGTGATGTCCAAGAATGAAGGAGGCAAGGCCGGAGACCGCAACAAAGCAAGACATTATCGGGATTTTCTTTGGTCAATTTAATCAAACTTACTGGAGGCACCGATATCCACTTGCTGGTTACTCGGCTCGCCATTATATAACCGCAACTCCGTCGAAGCCAACCTGTTAGTTCGGGATTTTAAAGATGACAAAACAAATCAGAACGGATCGATAGAAATCAGACTGACCAGATCAATTGCTCAAAACAGATCAAGCTGATATGGTATATCGCAGAATCAGAACGGATCGATGAACATCAGCCTGACCAGATCGAAGCTTCAGAACAACTCAACTATTATCAGATCAGAGCAGACAAGGTTGTATAAGCTTCGCTCTTCAGTCCGAATCATTAGCTATTTATTGAAGCATTTATTGTTGCAATTAATGCTGAAAAAGACCAAGGACTGAAGATTACCATAAAAGGTAAGAAGACAAAGAAGAGCTTACCTGACAGTCGCCGAAAGCATAAACCAGAATGGCAAGTGCCCAAAAGAATAAGACTGTAGCGTACTCAGAGTTTGAGCAGAGTCAAGAGTTGCACATAAATGGAAATAATGTCGTTGGTACATACAACTATATAAAGATGCAACAGAAGAGCTCAAGAGAGAGTCTGATTAATCGAAAAACGCAAAAGAAAGCTAAACAGCACAAGCTTACAAGCTCAGACATTCTCGAGCTGAAAATCTTCATAAGCACCAGCATATTGTAATATTTGATCATCTTAGGATCATTGTGTGCATAGACTTAAGTCTATCTTTTGTATTCTGTACTAAGATAGAGAAGTGAGAATCAATTGCAACTGTCAGACAGAGTGTGTCTGAACAGATCGAGAGACTAGGAGTTTCAGTCTGGTAGTGAGGTAAATCCAGCTGAATCGGGTTTGTACAACAGGATTGTATAAATCAAAGTCTTCTAGTGGAATCCTTCCTTAATTGGAAGAAGGGGAGACGTAGAAGGATTACACCACCTTCGAACTTCCAGAAACATATTCTGTCTTTTATCATTCTGCACCTGTTATACTTTTCAAGCCATCGAACCGTTCCTAAGAACAGACCGTTCCGTACTAAATTATTCAGTGGTCTGTTCTGTAGAAAAGTTGATTAAGAAACATATTTCTTTCACTAATCCGAAAGAAATCACAAATGATTATTTTTAATAGGAGTGTTCATTCACCCCCTCCAAACACTCCGGACCGATCCTAACAAGTGGTATCAGAGCTGGTCATCTTAATCATCACAAAGACACTTGAGCTGATGGCATCATTCAACAAAATTCCTATGTTCTCAAAAGAAGACTATGATGATTGGAGAATCAGAATGCAAGCTCATCTGGCAGCACATGATGACGATATGTGGTTCGTCATCACTGATGGACCAATGAAGATTCTGAAAGTCAATACAGCAGCCTCCATTACTAGTGGTGAACCCCAAATGGTCGAGAAGGACAGATCCCTCTGGACGAATGAAGAAAAAAAGAAAGTAAATCTAGACAACGTTGCCAAGACATCTTGCTCAAGACGTTGGACAAGAATATGTTCAGTAAAATCAAAATGTGCTCTAATGCCAAAGAAATTTGGGAGAAGATAGCACAGCTATGTGAAGGGAACGACCAGACCAAGGAAAACAAGCTGACTGTTGCTCTTCAAAGATTTGAGAGCATAAAAATGAAGATTGGAGAAACTCTAAACGAGTTTGATGAAAGAGTTACTTGTCTTATCAATGAACTAAATGGTCTGGGCAAGGAATACTCTAACAGAGAGATTGCTCTGAAAGTAATGAGAGCGTTGCCAAAAGAATGGGATGTAAAGACCATTGCAATGAGGGAGTCTAAAGATCTGAACAAAGTTGAACTTCATGATCTGTTCGCAGATCTTAAGGCATATGAGTTCGAACTGATCACCAGAGGTGAAGTGACCGCTTATTTTTTAAACAGAAAATATTTCAAAGTGTAGTGTGAAGCGATTCTACCGCAAGTGCACGGTTGTCAAGTTTTTAGTATAGTGAAATGAAAGTAAAGGTTGTCGAATCCACAGGGACTAATGTATAAGTACCAAATAAGACTAGCAAAATTATATTTAGCCTACGATTTAAACGGTGGTAGATTAATTTAAACGGAACTAGAACTAAAGCACAAGAATGGAATAAAATCAAAGGGTTCCGGATATGCAAAGGTAATTCGCTAGAGAAATTTATCTCGCTTTTTGTTCAACTATGTTCTCTCCAAAGATTTGTTTGAATAGGCATGCACCAAACAATTGATTCTTAATGTGAAAGGTTTTCAATAATCTTCAATACACTCTCTCGAGCTGTAAAGAAACTAATATCAAATTAGAACAAGTCATTCTCGTGCACCTATTTACTAATCCAATATTGCATAAATCTTCAAAACCTCGTTACTCTAAATCTCTCGATTCAGTTCTCACGTATGCGATTTCATCTCTCGATCTCAATCTTAGCATACATCATGAATTAATATAGCGTATTATAACGTTATCTCTCGATCTCGGTTATAACTCACAGATTTCAACCAAAGTTAGCTAGGCATTGATCTTAATAAGCGTTTAATTCATGAACATAAGAACTCAATCCACTAAACACGAACGAATCAATAAATGAAACACAATTTCACTAAAACTCAATAAAATAAACTAGATTCAATTCAAGTCAATTACATAAGAAGTTTTATCGTCTCTCGACCTCAAAAACATCAAATGAAAATGAAAATAAAATAAATCAAAGTTTAGAAATATGATAAACGGCTGGAATGAATCCGTGCGTTGCACCGTGATTTCTTCTCTTGCTCCTTCCTTGCACTCCGGAAATTATTGGCTCAAGCTTGGACAAAGAACGGAGAAGATGGCTTCCTCTCGGCTCTTCCAGGCGGCGACTAGGGTTTGGGTGTGTGTTTTTCGGTGGTTTTCGCCTCTTAGATCTGATATGTCATGATATGGAAATGATCCATATTTGTAGCCACCGAGAATCAATTCAAAAATGGAAGATAAGATTTTCCAAAATTTGTGTATCGATCGATCGAGAATTTCGTCCGATCGATCCATGCACTGTTCACTTCAGTCTTTGAAAATCACTGCCTCGCTCGATCGATCGAGATTATCCTTCCGATCGATCGATCCTTCGATAAAATTGATGCTGATGTCTCTGCCTCGATCGATCGATCGAGAAAATCTCGATCGATCGGTGCTTTGAAAACTTTGCTTCTCAACACTCTGTCTGGCTCGATCGATCGAGAAATAGTCTCGATCGATCGAAACTCCGAAAAATCCAACCTTTTCATTTGATCTCTTTTTCGCCTCGATTTCACCCGTTTTCTTCATTTTAGCTCATTTCTTCCATTTCCGACCTATTTTCCTGAAACAAACAAATAAACACCAAAAAGCATTATATCATCCAGGAAAAAGTACGAAAAACGGGAAGAAATTACAGCTAAAAACACGTAAATACTAAGCCTATCAACTCCCCCAAACTTGGACTTGATCGTCCTCGAGCAAGCAATAAGCTCAAAAAGTAGAGTTAAACTTAATACTTTGAATAAATCATAATCACAACATAGCGTACAAGCTCAGCAATCCAACTTACACATCAATGAGAGTCATTCAAAGTTCAACAGGAAGCACTTTCTCCTAAGGTAAACAGTACATGGCAATATCGGAACGTGCGTGTGTGCTATTGTCAAACATGAGTTACATACATATCTTTAAGATCAACATGTGCCATAAAAACTCAAAGTCAAGATTACTTTGGATTACTCTACAAATCTACTATACAACGCTTCTCCACTAATGTAATTATTCCCTAGACTTGGATCAGAAGGTCTTTAAAGCTTATAGCGTTAGGCCTTTTGGTTTCGGCTCCAAAGAAAAGGTAGATGAAAGCAAAGAAGAGAGTATAATAGAATCAGTTCAATTTTTTTTTCGCACAACATTGAGCTTCTCTTCAACTTTTTCTAGCCTTGGCCACTTTGGGTCTTATTTGAATGTTTTCATTTTTTTCAAGGCTTTTCTCTACATCTTTTCTTATTGCTCATTCTTTTGTTCATTTTGATTTTCACAATGAACTCATCTACATGTACAAATTAGTGCACATAATGAGATTCATTATACTCCCTTAGGGACGGATAGAATTTATCATTTAGGCTCAATCCAAGGTAGGTATAATGAGTTGGCCAAAAATGTCGAATGGAGGTCTAGTTATATGCAATGCATATACCATTCTTTTTTTTCAATAAGGCTCAAGAGGGGACACTAAGGAATGATGTACACAAGGTCAGCTTGAAAGGCTCAAACGGTCCAAATATCGCCTAAATCATCTCCAAGTCAAGTTCCTAATTATAAATTTCGCCTCAAAGTGCTTTCAAATAGATTGTAGAGTTTTATAAGATACTCAAGACAAATCCTAGTTAACATAAGTTTTCACTTTATTCAATACATACTTCACTCAATCATGACTCAAATCGTGCTCAAAGTATTCCTCAATTTTGATATAAGTTCAACAAAGGATATATACAAACAAGTTAAAAAATTTCATGACTCCTATCTAGATGGGGATTAATTTCATCATGTCGTACCATTGCAACTCCAACTCATCATTTCTCAAGAATAACTCATTTTCTAAAAAAAAATTTGTGATAGCGCTCAAGGACGAATTAGTCTCAGAAATGTGCAGTCATGCAAGGAAAAGAAACAAGACAAGTAGCAGAATTGCAAAAACAAAATATATACAAATACACAACCCCCCCCCCCCCCCCCGCCAAACTAATTTGCATTGCCCTCAATGTACAAGACAAATAAGCGTAAAGGCAAATCACATACCATGACGACGATCGTCACTGATCGTCGTCCTCATCATGCTCCGGAGGGGGAACTGGGTAGTGATGCTGCTCACCATGGTATGGTGGAAATGGTGTGTATTCAGCAGGTGGGGGTGCATGCGGCCGATATGGTGCAAAGTGTGGCTCTGGCTGGAACTGGAAAGCTGGGAAGCCCTGGGCCATGGCAGTGTTCCATATACTCTGGTAGTGCATGAACTCCATCTGACGCTGAGCTACCTGTTCATGGTCCAACTGCAATGCTCTCTGCATGCTATGTATATCCCGCCGCATGCTGTGGATGCTCTGCTGCTCCAGGCGAATGTCTTGGAGATCCCTGTGAAGGGAGTCCAAGGTGATGCATGTATGTTCTGCAGCAGATGATGATGATGCTCCGGCCTGTCTAGTGTCCGAGGGTCGTGGCTCAGCTCTTCTTCGGCCTGTAGGTGGTGGTGGACCGTCAACAACAATCGGGGTCTTTGGTGGAAGTAGCTCCTCGTCTTCCCCCCATTTCACTCCGCATCTCTGGCATAAAGCAGTGATGGTAGATGGAAACGGTAGTGCGGAGGTAGGTGGGCTGCTACCGATCTCATAGATGTGATCACTAATGATCTCACCCAAATCCACGTCCTGCCCTGTGAAAATGGCAAATACCAGGGCCGCTCTGTCCTTCGTCACCTCAGAAGTGTGGGTCGATGGCATGACACGTGAGGCGACAAATGAGAACCATGCCTGGGCCTCTGGTGTCAAATGTTTCTTGAGAACCACCTGTGGCTCTCCCTTGTCGTTCCGCTGCCAAACTACTCCCGGCATGCCAATAACTGCAAGTACCTCATCATAATTGATTATACTCTTTCGGAAAGATTGGTACGCACAGCTGTGTATGAATGGCATCCGGTAAATATTATTGATTGCTGCTCGATCTACCAGCACATCCGTCCCTCGGACAAAAATATTTGCTAGGTGCCCTGGTGGGACGACTCGAAGATTTGTATAGAATTCCCTCACCAGTGGGACCACAGCATCTACCGGTGTTTGCACAAACTGAAACCACCCTCGTCGCCTGACTGCCCTGATGACAGGACATTCAATCTTTTCCATGCTCATGCCCCTTTCACGACTGAGGGGTTTCTTATGATAATGGGGATATAACTCAGCTGATGTGGCATTGACAAACTTCCGTTCGTCATGCTCTTGCTCAGAAGTGGTGGCCTCCGCCTGCTTTTGCTTTTGTGAAGCCTCCGCCTGCTTTGACCTCTTTCTCGGAGCCATTGTCTTGCTAAGTTATTCTCAATTATCTCGCTTAACTGCAACTAAACACCACACCAAAAACGCTGCAATGCCAACACCCCGCAACACAATAGTAATTCCCCCAAACTTTGATTTTTCCTAGCCCAATTCAACTAAATCATAATAATTGCACCAAAAGATGAAACGATGTGAAATTTGAAACCAATTACCAATTAAAAATCTGATCTTGGATGAAATTGGTGCTTGGCGTGAAATTTTCTTCCGGCTGCAATTCTACCCAATTTGATGTGCAATACTTCAAATCTGCAAAGAAAATCTCATCAATAATACTTCTTACTTCAAAGATTTGAAGTAATTGGAAATATGGAAAGAATATGGATGAGAAAGGATGAAAATTTTGAAAGAGGCGATTTTTCTATGCTGAAGAGGAGAGGAAATTTTTTATGTTATGCACAGGATGCTGCGTCGGTGCCCTTTTAATTTTTAAAATTTTCTCTCGCTCGATCGATCGAAATTTTCTTTCGATCGATCGAGCGAGGCAGTGACCAAATTCCCCTTTTAAAATTTCCGGGCGATCGATCGAGATTTTGTCTCGATCGATCGCCAGCACCAGAAGACAAAAATCGATTTTTTTTCTTTTTCCTCTCGGGTTGCCTCGCCTACATCTTCCTTGCTTTTACATCTGCAACAAAATTTCACGGACTCGTTCACGAAAAACTAAAAACACACTAAAAACAAACACCCTAAAATGACGAACTAAAAACAAAAAATTGAGGAAGGAAAAGAAAGTTCTTGATTTATAGTCCCAAGCTGGACTGTCACCTCCTCGTCTGTTAACTTGATTGCTCCTTCGGATTCTTCACAGAATCACTTGGGAGCGTACCCTGCGTCCTTCCCGAAATCAATGTGGCCAACTGCCCTATTTGCACTTCCAAATTCTTAATCGATGCATCTTGATTTTGCATCCTCACCTCAGTCGACGAAATCAGCTTGGCCATCAGTTCCTACATACTCGTTTTTTGTGTGAACCCCGCATGTGGTTGTGGGTTCAACACATTCTCCTGGTTTGACCATCTCAGATTTGGGTGGTTCCTCCACCCCGGATTGTAGGAGTTCGAGTACGGATTGTTCTGCTGCCTGTTCCCTACAAAATTTACAGCTTCAATAGATTGATTAAATTGGTTACCTTCCTGGCACTGGATGCTAGGATGACCGCCTCCACACACATCACAGAAAACAGCTTGAACTTGCATCGGTGATGCTCCCATGCTATCTATCTTTCTGTTCATAGCCTCCAACTGAGCCGAAATAGCAGTAATCTCGTCCACTTGATGGACTCCTATTGGTTTATGTGGCGTGTTCCTCTCTGACTGCCACTGATAGCTATTGGACGCCATTTCCTCCAATAGTTCATATGCTTCTTCCGGTGTCTTCCGCATAATTGATCCCCCAGATGCTGCATCTATCATTGAACGGTTAGCAGAAAACAAACCATTATAGAAAGTTTGTACCTGCAGCCATATGGGTAGACCGTGGTGTGGGCATCTCCTCAACAACTCTTTAAAACGGTCCCACGCTTCATATAATGTCTCGGGGTCGAACTGCCCAAACGTGGCGATATCGTTCCGCATCTTTGTAGTCTTGGAAGGGGGAAAGTACTTCGATAAAAATGCTTTTGTCATCCTTTCCCATGTTGTTATTGATCCTGCAGGTAGTGAATTTAACCAGGATTTAGCCTTGTCTCGTAATGAAAAAGGAAAGAGCCTTAACCTGATGGCGTCGTCGGAGACGCCATTATGTTTAAACGTGTCACAGATCTCCAAGAAGTTGGAGATGTGATTGTTCGGATCGTCCGTGGCAGCTCCCCCAAACATTACAGAGTGCTGTATCATTTGGATAATCGCAGCTTGATCTCAAAGTTGTTTGCTTGAATCGTCGGCCTCGTTATACTGGATAAAGATCCATGAAACGCCGGCTGTGCAAAGTCCATCATTGATCTAGGGTTCTGTGCTTCGTTATTTTCGGCCATTGCTCGAGCTTCTCGTAATCGTCTTAGTAGAGTTCTCTTTATTTCCGGATCAAATGGCTCGAGAATGGGCTCCTCTCTTCTGAGCATGCAGTAGAAAAGTGGTTCATGTACTGGACCAGACAAAAGGAGACAACAAAAATATACAAAATTATTAACAAAGATCAACAAAAGAAAAACAAAAACATAAACAAAAACGCAATAATAAAGAATTGGCTAAATTACAATCAACTAATCTCGTATGATATTATACAGATTAGTCCCCGGCAACGGCGCCAAAAACTTGACTGCTTATTTTTTAAACAGAAAATATTTCAAAGTGTAGTGTGAAGCGATTCTACCGCAAGTGCACGGTTGTCAAGTTTTAGTATAGTGAAATGAAAGTAAAGGTTGTCGAATCCATAGTGACTAATGTATAAGTACCAAATAAGACTAGCAAAATTATATTTAGCCTACGATTTAAACGGTGGTAGATTAATTTAAACGGAACTAGAACTAAAGCACAAGAATGAAATAAAATTGATCGGGTTCCGGATATGCAAAGGTAATTCGCTAGAGAAATTTATCTCGCTTTTTGTTCAACTATGTTCTCTCCAAAGATTTGTTTGAATAGGCATGCACCAAACAATTGATTCTTAAGGTGAAAGGTTTTCAATAATCTTCAATACACTCTCTCGAGCTGTAAAGAAACTAATATCAAATTAGAACAAGTCACTCTCGTGCACCTATTTACTAATCCAATATTGCATAAATCTTCAAAACCTCGTTCCTCTAAATCTCTCGATTTAAAGTTCTCACGTATGCGATTTCATCTTTCGATCTCAATCTTAACATACACCATGAATTAATTTAGCGTATTATAACATTATCTCTCGATCTCGGTTATAACTCACAGATTTCAACCAAAGTTAGCTAGGCTTTGATCTTAATAAGCGTTTTATTCATGAACATAAGAACTCAATCCACTCAAACACGAACGAATCAATAAATGAAACACAATTTCACTAAAACTCAATAAAATAAACTAGATTCAATTCAAGACAATTACATAAGAAGTTTTATCGTCTCTCGACCTCAAAAACATCAAATGAAAATGAAAATAAAATAAATCAAAGTTTAGAAATACGATAAACGACTGAAATGAATCCGTGCGTTGCACCGTGATTTCTTCTCTTGCTCCTTCCTTGCACTCCGGAAATTTTTGGCACGAGCTCGGACAAAGAACGAAGAATATGGCTTCCTCTCGGCTCTTCCAGGCGGCGGCTAGGGTTTGGGTGTGTGTTTTTCGGTGGTTTTTGCCTCTTAGATCTTATATATCATGATATGGAAATGATCCATATTTGTAGCCACCGAGAATCAATTCAAAAATGGAAGATAAGATTTTCCAGAATTTGCGTATCGATCGATCGATCGGTGCACTTACACTTCAGTCTTTGGAAATCACTGCCTCGCTCGATCGATCGAGATTATCCTTCCGATCGATCGATCCTTCGATAAAATTGGTGCTGATGTCTCTGCCTCGATCGATCGATCGAGACAAAATCTCGATCGATCGGTGCTTTGAAAACTTTGCTTCTCAACACTCTGCCTGGCTCGATCGATCGAGAAATAATCTCGATCGATCGAAGCTCCGAAAAATCCAACTTCTTCATTTGATCTCTTTTTCGCCTCGATTTCACCCGTTTTCTTCATTTTAGCTCATTTCTTCCATTTTCGACCTATTTTCCTGAAACAAACAAATAAACACCAAAAAGCATAATATCATCCAGGAAAAAGTACGAAAAACGGGAAGAAATTACAGCTAAAAACACGTAAAAACTAAGCCTATCATGAAATAGAGCCATTCATCTCTCAACAAAACAAAGCACTGGCAGCTATTCCAGACCAGACCACCCCCACAACAGATCGATCTATCGAACAGATAAGTAATGATGCTATGTCATTATTTATCAAAAAATTTGGTAAATTCATGTCTAAGAATAAAAGAAATTTTGAACCTTCTCATCACTATAAATCGAGAAAAGACGATGCTGTTAATGATCAGGCTTGCTACAATTGTGGTAAGACCGGACACTTTATTGCAGATTGCACCAGACCGAAGAAAAAAGAACGAAAAGAAAAGCATCGTGATGACAAGAAAAAGAAGCATTACAAAGATCGTAAAAATCATCATGGAAGTCCCAAAAGGTCCTAGTAGCAGAGGAAGGAAATAGCAAGTGGGCTCAGATTGACTCAGATTCAGAAAGCTCCGAATATTCATCCAGCGAAAGCGAAGAAGATATTCAATGTCTTATGGCGGATGAAGAAATGAGTCAAACAGACGAGGTACAGAAGAATCTAATATCAGAATGGTACTTAGACAGTGGGTGTTCTCGTCACATGACTGGAAACGTCGAGCTGCTGTCTGAAGTCACAGAATGTACTGGACCCAAGATCATCTTCGGGGATAACTCAAAGGGTAAGACCGTGGGCAAGGGTAAGATTGTCCATGGTAACATTACTATCAATGATGTGCTGTTAGTTGAAAATTTATGCTATAATCTGATCAGTATAAGTCAACTATGTGATAATGGTTATGCTGTAGAATTTCACAAACACACTTGCACTGTTAAATCGTCAGACGGTATGACCATGCTTGTAGGAATCAGAAATGAAAATACATATAAGATCAACTGGAATTTTGCTCAACCTGATAATCCTACTTGCTTCATCGCGAATAATGATAATAAACACTGGCTATGGCATAAACGCTTGAATCATCTCAACTTTAAGACTATCTCTAGCCTGTGTAAACATGATTTAGTTATCGGTCTGCCCCAGATCGATTTTGCTAAGGATAAGATCTGTGAAGCTTGCCAAATGGGCAAACAGATCAGATCATCCTTCAAAAACAAGAATGCCAAATCCTCATCACGTTGCTTAGAACTATTACATATGGACTTGTTTGGTCCTATACCAATAACAAGTTTAGGGGGAATGCGGTATACTCTTGTTGTTATTGATGATTACTCACGTTTTACATGGACTATATTTTTTAGCAGTAAAGATCAGACCGGTCCGAAGTTGATCAAGCTGCTGAAACGCACTCAGAATGAGAAATCATCAAGCATAGATAGGATTCGAAGTGACAAAGGCACTGAATTCTCAAATCAGCATCTTGAATCCTTTCTTGAAGATCAAGGAATTAAGCATGAATTCTCAGCTGCTCGTACCCCTCAACAAAATGGAGTTGCGGAACGAAGGAACAGAACGCTTAAAGAGGCAGCAAGGACAATGCTTGCAGATTCTGGAATTTCACAAAAGTTCTGGGCAGAAGCTGTAAATACTGCTTGCTACACTCAAAATCGGTCTATGATTAACAAGAAGTTGTATCTTACTCCATATGAAGTATGGACTGGTAACAGACCGTCTATCTCTCACCTTCACGTATTTGGCTGCAAATGCTTCGTTCACAATAATGGTAAGAATTATCTTACAGCCTTCGAAGCTAAGTCAGATAATGAGATATTCTTAGGATATTCATCCAATTGTAAAGCTTTTCGCATCTTCAATAATCGTACTTTAACTGTAGAAGAATCAGTTCATGTAGTATTTGATGAATCTTTATGTATTGAGGGTAACAAGGAATCAATTCAAAATCAGATGGAAAATATCCATCTCGAAGCTAACAGTGATGATGAGATTGTAGCTAACAGGTCAAGAGATAATCCACCGGAACCTGAAGTACCAGATAGACCGGATCAAGGCAATGAAGCTCCTTCAGATCGATCCGATCCGGAGGATCTAAACTCTAATGTTAAGGCAGATGCTGATAATGTTACTACTACTCATCCTTCTGGATCAGATAATCCAGAATCAAGCTATCGATGGACAAAGAGGCATCCATCTGATCTAGTAATTGGAAGTCCTTCTGCACCTATAAGAACCAGAGGACAGATGATGGATGAATTCACTCATGCCGCTTTTATATCTAATCTGGAACCTAAAAAGATTGATGAAGCTTTGACTGATTACAACTGGATTAAAGCCATGCAAGAGGATCTTAATCAATTGAACAAAATCAAGTATGGAGTCTAACCCCCAGGCATAGTGATCTGCCTGTTATTGGAACCATATGGGTTTTTAGAAACAAGCTAGACGCAGATGGAGTTGTCGTTAGAAACAAGACCAGACTGGTGGCGCAAGGATTCCGACAAGAAGAAGGAATTGACTTCGATGAATCTTTTGCACCAGTCGCCAGACTTGAAGCAATCCGAATATTTCTTGCTTATGCTACTTTTAAAGATTTCAAAGTATATCAAATGGACGTTAAGAGTGCTTTTCTTAATGGTAAGCTTCAGGAGGAAGTCTACATTGAGCAACCTCCTGGATTTCAGAACCACTCATTTCCAGATCATGTATATCTACTGAATAAAGCAGTATATGGACTGAAATAAGCTCCAAGAGCCTGGTATGACACTCTGTCTCAATTTCTGCTGGACCACGATTTTCAGATCGGCTCAGTGGATAAAACTCTATTTAAATTTATTAGGGGGGAACATACTTTATTAGTTCAAATTTATGTTGACGATATCATTTTTGGGTCAACTAACCCCAAATTATGCGAGAAATTCTCTAAGTTAATGCAGGGACAGTTTGAGATGAGTATGATGGGAGAACTTTCATTTTTTCTGGGTCTCCAAGTCAAACAGCTCAGCAATGACATTTTCATAAATCAAACCAAGTATACCAAAGAGCTTCTCAAAAGATTCGGAATGGAAACTTGTTCAACTGCATCAACTCCAATGAGTCCTTCAATCAAGCTAGATAAAGAAGAAGGGGGAACAACAGTTGAAGTAACTATGTATCGAGGACTGATCGGATCACTCTTGTATCTTACAGCGAGCCGGCCTGATATAATGTTCTCAGTCTGTATGTGCGCTAGATTTCAGTCAGATCCAAAGCAATCACACTTTATTGCTGCTAAGCGCATTCTCAAATACTTAAAAGGGTCTCAGAACGTTGGTCTTTGGTATTCCAAAGATTCAAACTTCAGCTTAATCGGATATTCAGACGCTGACTATGCTGGCTATAAGATTGATCGCAAAAGCACCAGTGGAACATGTCAATTCTTAGGTGAAAGATTGATCTCTTGGTTTAGCAAGAAGCAAACATCTATTGCCACATCTACAGCTGAAGCAGAATATCTTGCCGCTGGAAGCTATTGCGCTTAAATGCTCTGGATTCAACATCAACTCAAAGACTATGGCATTCAAGCCGTTAAATCTCCAATATTTTGTGACAACATCAGTGCAATTGCTATAATTATAATCCAGTTTTGCACTCTCGAACAAATCATATTGATATCAGACATCATTTTATTTGAGATCATGTTGGCAAAAAGGAAATTCGGATCGAGCATATTTCAACAGACCAGCAAGCAGCAGATATCTTCACCAAACCACTTCCTGAGGCTAAGTTTAATTATTTTCGTCAAATTCTTGGTTTAATAGACTTATCCTGATGTTTTAAAGGTATCTTTCTTTTCGCTTTTAAAGATTATATGCTAGCACAGATCGATAATACAATGATCAGAAAGACACAGACCGGTCTGAACTTTCAGACCGATCTATGTCAAATCTGATGTTATCCCATGATCTGTCTGGTCAACAAATCTTTAAATAAAGTAATTATTTAAAACAACCCGGACTGATTGCAATTTTAACCGCCTTATCTCTCTATCATCCTGTCCGTTTATTTTGAATTATTTAAGTATCAGTCATCGAGATACAGACACGTGTCTTCTCTCTCCTATTTAGCGGGCTGAACACTTCACTTTCATTTCACTCTTTACGAATTACTGCTGTCTGTTTTCTAACTCTCATATTTTTCAATTTCTCGGTATTATTCATTACATTCAAATGGCTACTATCACTCACAACTCTCTATCTGTTGAGTTCAATGAAATCTACAGGGCTGAAGATCCAGAAATGGTCTCCATGTTCAAATCCTTGGAGTCTTCTGGATTAAGGAACTTTCTGGAATGCGAAATGGTGGTTTACGATTCGGAGATTCTAGAATTGTTTGCCAATGCTGTGTCTCAGAAGACGTTCATCTCCACCACCGTCAAGGGCAAATCATTTGACATCTCTCAGTCGACGCTGTCAAAGACCTTTGGTCTTTCCAACACCGGACTGACTGAGTTTGGCCATATTTCTCAGGCCACTATCACTGATCTTCAGGGGAAGGTATCCATTTTTGGCCATTGACTGCAACCATCATTCAAGAAGAAGGAAATGCTCTTTCATTTCCAAGTTTTGTGCGAGATTATTGGCAAGCCACTATTGGGCAAAGACGGAAGCTATGACGCTGTCACTGCCGAGAAATTCTGAGCCATGACTGCTATTCACTCCGGCCAGAAGATGAACTGGTCCGCGATCTTGTTTGGAGTTTTGCTTGAAACGGTCATCGCATCCAAACAGGCTGTATGCTTTGCAGTTCCCCTCAGCAAGCTTTTGGAAACTTTGAATATCGAGCTGGGAAAGCCGTCTGCCTTGAGTCCCTTTAAAATTCTCAACCCCAAGGGATTTGCACTACTGAAGTCCAAAGGTGCTCCACCCACTTCTTCCGATCTGGTGGCTGTCAAGATTGAACAAGGAGAAGAACAGGCTGCTGCTAGAAAGACTCGAGTCAAGTGTAAACTGACTATCCAGACTGACTCTGAGGAAACCCAGTCTGCTCCTTCATCTCCAGCCAAACCCCCTCCTAAGAAGCCAAGAACCCAGATCACCAACCCAATCAAAACCTTACCTCTTAAAATCTTACCTATATTGTCTCCCACAAAAGCCACCCCTGCACCCCAAACTACAACCCAACCTTCAACAGCTCCAACCACTGTACCCAAAGTAACCATCAGAGTCCCTTCTGCCATTCATGTTGTCAAAGGCATTGTTATCACTGAATTGGGAGACTACACCCAATCGGGGATCAAGACCTCATCTCCCACCGGAAAAGGCAAGGCAATCCTCACTGAACCCCTCTCCTCAAAACCCAAATCTGCCGCTCAAACAGCCATCGACATCGCCATGGAAGATGTTGAAGAAAAGGTCAAGGAGCTCACTGTGGTGTTTGATGAATATGTTGAGTACAGAACGATCAACCACATTGATATGTTCTTCGGAAAGCTGAGAAGATTACAAAAGATGGAACAAGAAGTCCTTAAGGGGACAGAGACTACGACGTCAGAATTGCTGTGCATCGCAAAGATCTGTTCCAGGCCAACCAAAGATTCAGACTGGCAAATCTGCTCATTGCAGCTAAGAAGACGAATTTTGATCCGAGCAATCTAACTGCCAAAGATGATGGTACCGTCATTACTCAGCTGTAAATGGATGTTCATGCTCTTCATTTGGCTGTTCTTTTTCAACGATAGAAGCTTAACATATCAACTCCAGTTCCCAGCTCGGATCACCCATCTGCAAGCAAGACTGTGGCTGAACCATTCCTTGAACAAATTCCTTCTGAGTCAGCGGAGCAGACAGTGAAGCAGACAGTGGAGCAGCCACTGACTAATGCTCCGTCTGCAGCTGAAATTGAAGCAATGGATGTATTGTTGGACTCTCCCACAACTTCCATCCCCATTGCACCCCCAGTCTCCCAAATTCAGCACAGTCCAACCGCCGCGCATACAACAGTCATCTCCCCAGACTTCGTCGATCCGGATCTGGTGGTGTCAACTGTTGTTGCCGCATTACAGGTTGAGGAGCCTACCAGACCTATCACTCCTCCGGATCAGTCTGCTGAAGATATGACATTTTTAGAAGAAATTTCATCGGACTTGGTCACCTTGATCCGGTCGGTCCGAAACACGCCAATCTGCCATGACGTCACTTATACCAATTGCCGCAGAAAATGATCATGCCTTGTCGTCATCAGATCTCTCTCCAAGCCGTTTATCTGATGAAGCTCCATCTCTGGCCAAGTCCCTTCAACACCTCTCGGATAACTGTCTATCTCTCTCTCAACGAGTCATAGAAGTTCATCAAAGTCAGAGGACTACATTCTTGGATTTTGAATCTTTCAAAGAGAAGATGACAGCCAACATTAGCAGCATTCAGCGCGGACTGAATGATCTGTTCTCTCAGCAAGCTACATATAAAAACAGTCTGAGAAAATAACAGATCGAGCTGGCCACTGAAGTTCGAGCCTCCGTCGCCAAGTCCCTTCTTGCTCAAGACACTCGTCTTGATGCTATCAGCGCTCAGCTCGCCCAGATTGTCGAATTTCTTCAAGAGATTGCTGCTGACAAAAAGGGGGAAAAGAGAAAGGACTTCAAGCCACCTCAGTCTTCAGCAAGAAAGTAGCGGTCTATATATAAGTCAGACTTGTCTGTAATTGTATATAAGATTTTTGCTCAATAAAAATCAGAGTTCTTAGTTAAGTCCTCGTTCATTTATTTTGAACTAAACGGCTTAATCAATCCGAACTTCAACTTAACTGTGTTCATTTATTTTGAACAAGAAGAAGTAATTGATCCGCAAGTATACGCTTCACAGTTCTTAAAAGACTGAATAAAAAGATTTAGAAGCTAGGTTTTGTCATCATCAAAAAGGGGGAATTTGTTAGTTCCGGATTTTAAAGATGACAAAACAAATCAGAGTGGATCGATAGAAATCAGACTGACCATATCAATTGCTCAAAACAGATCAAGCTGATATGGTATATCGCAAAATCAGAACGGATCGATGAACATCAGCCTGACCAGATCAAAGCTTCAGAACAGCTTAACTATTATCAGATCAGAGCAGACAAGGTTGTATAAGCTTTGCTCTTCAGTCCGAATCATTAACGGCTATTTATTGAAGCATTTATTGTTGCAATTAATGCTGAAAAAGACCAAGGACTGAAGATTACCATAAAAGGTAAGAAGACAAAGAAGAGCTTACCTGACAGTCGCCGAAAGCATGAACCAGAATGGCAAGTGCCCAAAAGAATAAGATTGTAGCGTACTCAGAGTTTGAGCAGAGTCAAGAGTTGCACATAATGTCGTTGGTACATACAACTATATAAGGATGCAAGAGAAGAGCTCAAGAGAGAGTCTGATTAATCGAAAAACGCAAAAGAAAGCTAAACCGCATAAGCTTACAAGCTCAGACATTCTCGAGCTGAAAATCTTCATAAGCACCAGCATATTGTAATATTTGATCATCTTAGGATCATTGTGTGCATAGACTTAAGTCTATCTTTTGTATTCTGTACTAAGATAGAGAAGTGAGAATCAATTTTAACTGCCAGACAGAGTGCGTCTGAACAGATCGAGAGACTAGGAGTTTCAGTCTGGTAGTGAAGTAAATCCAGCTGAATCGGGTTTGTACAACAGGATTGTATAAATCAAAGTCTTCTAGTGGAATCCTTCCTTAATTGGAAGAAGGGGAGACGTACAAGGATTACACCACCTTCGAACTTCCAGAAACATATTCTGTCTTTTATCATTCTGCACCTGTTATACTTTTCAAGCCATCGAGCCGTTCTTACTAGCCTAAGAACAGACCGTTCCGCACTATATTATTCAGTGGTCTGTTCTGCAGAAAAGTTGATTAAGAAACAGATTTCTTTCACTAATCCGAAAGAAATCACAAAGGATTATTTTAATAGGAGTGTTCATTCACCCACCTCCCCTCTAAACACTCCGGACCGATCCTAAGACAACCTTCTCCGGACTGGTTATTGTATGGTGACTACCGCGGCGGTAGGATGTTGAGCAAGGGTTTTCTCGGGCTTAACCTACGGCGTCCCTACGCGACGATGATTCGTGTTGTTTTGTTCATCGTTGGGCAGAGTTGAGACTGGGCAGTGTGGGTTAGCAAGAAGGGAAGACAATTTATTATTGCAATGCCACCATTTTTTGTGAATTCAACCTTACCCGTCTCCGTTCTCTGTGAAAACTTTCACCTAGTTCCTGCTTTTAAACCATAATAGAAGACCTCGAATCCAATCCCTTATCCCCACATATTCTATCCCATTACAATTCTATAAATAAAAGTCTCCATACACACTTTCTTGAAATATTATACAGTTTTACATATGAAGAGGAATTTATCGTGAATTCACGAGCAGCGAAGCTTTTCACGTGCAGATGGTTACCTGCAGACGAAGAACCAAAATCTTTGGTTTTTTTGTGCCACTGATACGCCATGGAGTGCAGTATCTCAATGATAGGATGCGTCACTCGACTAGTGAAAGCAGATTACGAGGTTCATGGTATCGATTGCGAAGGCCATGGCAAGTCATCTGGTTTACTGGGATTAATCTCCAATTTTGATGATCTTGTTGACGATCTCTCCGAGCACTTCACAAATATTTCTGGGACATGCTATTGAGATTGACGAAAATTCTCTCCGTCTCCGTGGCGGTGATTGAACAACGTTGGCGCAATCACTAATGATAAGCGACAATTTGCAACCAAAGATTCCTCTACGGGGACATGAAAGAATTGTTGAAGATGGCTGAAGAAGCCAAATCAATACCCATTGGTGTCGATGATGATATCAAGCCAAGGACCCGATGCGATCGTCGATCTGGCTACAGTCATCTTCATTTTTCAAGGAAGGAGAAAATAAAAAATTCGAGAAGGATCTGTGGAATTCGGTGGCATCATATTGAGGGGTTCACGAAGAAGAGCAGGCATCAAGAAATATTAGTTTGAACAACGGAGCTAATGAAGCCAGTAGCTTGTAATGGTCATGAAGCTGAGCTACCTAATTCGCTAATGCCACCCCGGCCTTGGTCACTGGTTCTACGACTCACCAGCTTGATCTCTACATCCGTGACTTTATTTAAGGTCATCTCATCTACTATTTTAATTTCTTAAACAAATATTTTTGTATTGTACTATTTTATTATTTCAGGAAAAGATAAATAGCTCGGGCATGCAATCTAGCAGTAAGGCCCTATTACATCGAGCCCGGGCATGCAATCTAGCATTAAGGCCCTATTATTGGTGCTCGGGATGTTTGAGTATGTTCTATTATTGGTGCTCGGGATGTTCGAGTACGTTATATTATTGGTGCTCGGGTGTTCGAGTACGTTCTATTATTGGTGCTCGGGATGTTCGAGTTAAATACAGGATCGGGATGTTTGGTCTGTATTTGAACCTAAAACGTGACTAAGTGATTGTTGCTCGGGGTTGCGAGCTTGTTTTATTTATTGTCCGTTGTTGGCAGGTTAATTACAGGATCGGGATGTTTGGTCTGTATTTGAACCTAAAATGTGACTAAGTGATTGTTGCTCGGGGTTGCGAGCTTGTTTTATTTATTGTCCGTTGTTGGCAGGTTAAATACAGAATCAGGATGTTTGGTCTGTATTTGAACCTAAAACGTGACTAAGTGATTGTTGCTCGGGGTTGCGAGCTTGTTTTTTTATTGTCCGTTGTTGGCAGGTTAAATACAGGATCGGGATGTTTAGTCTGTATTTGAACCTAAAACGGGACTAAGTGATTGTTGCTCGGGGTTGCGAGCTTGTTTTATTATTGTTCGTTGTTGGCGGGTTAAATACAGGATCGAGATGTTTGGTCTGTATTTGAACCTAAAACGGGACTAAGTAATTGTTGCTCGGGGTTGCGAGCTTGTTTTATTATTGTCCGTTGCTGGCGGGTTAAATACATGATCAGGATGTTTGGTCTGTATTTGAACCTAAAACGGGACTAAGTAATTGTTGCTCGGGGTTGCGAGCTTGTTTTATTATTGTCCGTTGTTGGCGGGTTAAATACAGGATCGGGATGTTTGGTCTGTATTTGAACCTAAAAAGCGACTGATGTTATTGAGCTCGGGGTAGCGAGCTTGTTCGGTTTATCGTGGGATCGGGATGCTTGGTCCAAGTATAAACATTAAATTATCATCGGTTTACTCGTGGGATCGGGATGTTTGGTCCACGTTTAAACTTAGAGTTATCAATATTATTGTGCTCGGGATTGCGAGCTTGTTCGGTATTTTGTTAGTTTATTCATGGGATCAGGATGTTGGTCCATGATTAAATCTAAAATTGCATAAGTTATTCTGTTAGGGGATCTTTTCCCTTGAGCCCCGACCATATTTTATCTGCTCGGGATGCTTATCTATTATCTCTGGAGCTCGGTTATATTCATTATTTCGGGATATTTCTTATTCCAGCGGAGCTTTATTTGCCCGTGATAATTATTAGCTCTGGAGATTGGTTGAGCTTTATTTACTCGGATCGATGCATATTATTGACACTTTATTATTTTGGGAAATTGATGCTTTTGATGAGTATTATTTGCTCGGATGCTTATTATTTCTGGAATTCGGACGAGCTCTACTCGCTCAAGATATTTATTATTTCAAACGAGCTTTATTTGCTCGGGATATTTTTTATGTTCGGTGCTCGGGAGGGATTCTTTTTTCAGAAGTTCTGAATGGTTATTCAATGGGGTATTCGATGAGCTCGAATGTTTTGTTTGTTGTACACATGACGAGCTTTATTTGCTCTGAATATTTCTTAAACTGGAGTTCAGAAGTATATCTGCTCGGGATGCTTATCAATTATCTCTGGACCTCGGTTATATCGTACGAGTTTTACGTGCTCAGTCTTTGGTTGCTCAAGATATTTCTTGTTTCAACCCGAGCTTTATTTGCTCGTGATAACTATTATATCTCGAAAATTAGATGAGCTTTATTTGCTCGTGTTTTATTGGATAGATTCAACCCTCAAAATTCACAAGTTCAGAAAATACATCAAACCGACAACTGTGATTTTACCCAATGTTGTATATAAACCAAGATCTCGACTTCGCTCATCTTGCTTTACTTGAGGGGGGTGATGTGATGTGGTAGGGGAATTAGACCACATCGGGTAAAATGGTTGCCGAACAGGGAAACGTCCGAACAGGAAAATACCCAAAGAAGTCGATACTCTGCTCGGTCCCACGTGGTCAAACAGTAACATAAAGACCAGGTCATAGTGGCTAGTCAACCCGGATTTTCCGGACGTGATGGAGCAGTTAATGGCAATTAGTGGGGCATAATTAGTGGGCAGAATGGGAGGCATGAGAGAAGATTATGGAGTTAGTGGGGGTAATTTAGAGGGCATAATGGGGGGAATTAGCAGGTATAAAAAAGGGGAATAGAATCAATATAAAAGGGGGGCTCTCGGCTAGAAGGAGAGAGGATGACATATTTTCATTGGAAGCATTTTACACATTTTCTTGTACAAACACTGTAAAATATCATCGTTTATAGTGTAATTTTACACTGGACTAGGTCCCGTGATTTTTCCCTTCGTTTTGGTGGGTTTTCCACGTAAAAATTGTGGTGTCTTTCTTTTATTTTCCGCAAACACTTAAATCTACCGAACACGGAAAAAATCGAATCACATCATCTAGAATTAGGGTAATTTCATAACTAGGAGATTGCCTTAGCATGCCCCGCAAAATCGACATTCCATCTGCAACAAAGATTTTGGACCGTAAAAGTGTGAAGCGAATACGGTGTAGTGGCTTTGTAAGACTGATAGCTGATCATTTGTTCGAATATAAGAGACTTGAAGATGACCCTTATGAGATAGATCCCAAACAAAGTGAATGTCAAGCGAGATGTGGTTCATACGACTGTGCATAACCTGGTGAATGGCAAGATGTGTAGTACTTGCATTATCACACAAAATACGAGGTTTATGTTGGAGCCGAAGGCCAATTTCAGAAAATAAGTTGAGAATCCAGCATATTTCAGAAGCAGCTCCAGCTAAAGATCGATACTCGGCCTCAGTGGATGAGCGAGAAACACCTTTTTGCTTTTGGGAGCACCAAGAGATGGGATTGGGGCCAAGAATACAAGATATGCAGTGGTGGACTTGCCGTCAGAAGGGTCATCACCCCAGTCAGCATCAGAGTAGGCAGATAAAGTGAAATCCATGTGACGTCAAAGAAGAAGGCCATGCTGCAAAGTGCCTTTTAAATAATGAAAGATGCGTTTGACAGCTGACCAATGAGACGGGTCAGGTGCAGCCATGCGCTGAGCAAGTTTGTTGACCGCAAATGCAATGTCTCGTCGTGTGAGAGTGAGATACTGGAGACCACAATGGCTTGACGATACTCAGTAGGGTCAACAACGGTTTTGTGAGTCATGGGGGGGGGGGGGGGGGTTGTGGCTATGGGAGTTGTTAATGGCTTGGAGCCATCCATATTATGTCGGCGAAGGAGATCGAGGGTGCATTTGCGCTGAGATAGAAATAAGCCTTCACGACAGGAAGACACCTCAATCCTAAGAAAGTAGGAGATAGTACCAAGATCCTTAACAGCAAACCGGGTACCAAGATACTGAATGAGAGTTGAAACAAGTGTAGGGTCTGAGCCCTTAAGCACCAAATCGTCAACATAGACAAGAACATATAATTTGAGTGGTGCCACGATGAAATATAAAAAGTGATGTGTCAGATTGAGATTGCACAAAGCCGAAGGACATGAGGGTAGTGCTGACAGTATGATACCATGCTTGAGGTGCCTGACGAAGACCATAGAGTGATTTTCGAAGACAACGTATATGAGTGGGAAGGAAGAGTCAACGAAGCCAGGAGGCTGTGACATGTAGACAACTTCAGAGAGATCTCCATGGAGAAAAGCATTGCAAATATCAAATCGGCGAATGGACCAACGACGCATGAGGGCTAAAGATAGGATGGTGTGAATATTGACGGGCTTAACAACCGGGCTGAATGTCTCAGTATAATCAATACCCGGGCGCTGATGGAAGCCTTTAGCGATAATGCGAGCCTTGAATTTGTCAATAGTACCATCAGGTAGCCGCTTGATACGGAAGACCCATTTACATCCAATGCCATTCTGACTGGGATGTGGTGGAACAAGGGTCCAAGTTCCATGACGGGTGAGAGCAGTAAATTCCTCAGACATAGCTTTACGCCAGCGAGGGTCTTTCAAGGCTTGAGAGACACATGTGGGTTCAGTATCATCTGGTAGAGGATGACCAGTGGCAGTGAAAACCTGTTTTGGTCGGAAAATATTGTTCATACTTTGAGTAGCATGGCATGAGTGCGTATCTGGACGTCCGGAGTTGGAGTGTCGGTGATAGCATCCAAAGACGGACGAATCAGAGGCTATGGAACAGCTTGAGGAGACAAATCTGAGTCAGAGGATGACCGCAAGGGAATTGCCGAGATGGTGGAAGGAGATGAGACTTGAGCAGGAGTAAGTAGTGGAACAGTTATTGAGGTTGGGGCACTGTTGTAACACAAAGATTCATGTGGAGAAGGAGAGCAATGTACAGCCGAATAGTCCTTACGACGATATGGAAAGATAAATTTGGAGAAGCATACATGATGTGATATATATATCCGTGTGACTTCAAATCCAAACATTTGTAAGCGCTTTGAGACGCGGAGTAGCCGACAAAGAGACAAGGGAGAGAGTTAGGGTCAAGTTTAGACGCCTGATAGGTGTGATTTTTACACTTAATTTGATATAAGATTATGGGTGTTTTTGTAGTGATTCCTGGAAATATTACGTGTTTTGGTATATATTTGTATATTACAGGAATCCAGGTCTAAATGCATAAAAGTGGAGGAATTAAGTTTAAAATGATGAAAAAGGACAAACTGAGCAAACACGGAAAAGAAGGGACGAAATTACAAAATGTTGAATTTCAAGCATGGCTATCGATCGCCTGTTTCTACCGATCGATCGCGGCCATCCGGAAACATTTGGCAATCGATCGCCATATATTGCCGAACGATAGCGGATTCAAAATTTTTGAAAAAAAAAAAGGCAGAAACATTTGGCGATCGATCGTCACTTCTCGCCGATCGATCGCCAAACCCGAAAAAATCGAGATTTTGTTTCCTTGTTGGATATTTTGTGTCCTAAATTATGAAAACTCTTCCACCACTATATCAGGTTGGTTTTGGACGAAAATGGGGATCTTTTTGGCTCATAATTCACCCTACAACAAAGCCGCCACACCCTCTCCATCCTCTATCATCATCCTACCATCAAACCATTGAAAAAGAAGACATCGGAAGAGACGGGACAACAGAGCAACGCAAGGAGTCAACGCCTATCGTTACTTCAGTATTCCTAACTTTGCTCTTTGTTTTTATCAAATTATTAATGTTTAGATTGTTGAGAAACATGATTTTTCATTTTTATTTGATGACTATAGTTTGCTAAGTTTTGTTATCAAGACTCAGGGATCCCATGTTTTGAACCCACAATTTTAATTAAGTTTTGATTGATTCTTACAATTCTTTGCTTTTAATTTATTGTTGTTCATGCTTTCAATGGATTAACCATCCTTGATTGATTATTTATTGCAATTGAATTGACCATAGGAGATTGTGATGCGATATAGTAAAGTAGACTGTGGATTTCAGACTAAGATCGAAGATAAAGTTAAATACATGTGTTATAGCAATAGATTTACCAAAATCGAAGGCTAGCAGTTTTCCTAAATTGACATACAATATTGAGTGTTAAATAAATGCATGATCATTGCATTGTTGCATCTTAGACTTGTTATAACCGGACCAAGGTATAACAAGTGCATTAGGAAAACTCGTCACTTTGGAACGTTTGAATTTAATTCTTAACTAAAGGCAAATTGTGGTGGATTGCATGGGTGAACTGAAAGTCTTGAATTGTCTCTATTGATTCTAATTTTCTTCATTCTTGCTTGTTGGGTTGATTATCGAGTTAATTAGTCAAATTAGTTAATTAATCATCACTAATATTCGTAGGCTAAATATAGTCAAACTAGTGAAGTTTGGTACTTATTTTCTAGTCCTCGTGGGTTCGAGACTCGTACTTTTCATATCATTATACTAAAACTTGACACCGTGCACTTGTGTACATAAATCGCTACACTCAAAAATACAGTTTAAAATAATAGCGATCAAGTTTTTGGCGCCGTTGCCGGGGACTAGTTTTAATAATATCAAACGAGATTAGTTGACTGTAGTTTAGTCATTTGTTTTTTATTATATTTTTGATTTTTTTCTGTCTGTGTTCTTTTGGTTGATTGTTACAGGTTGTTATTTCTTGGTGCATGCTAAAGAGTATCAAGCCTACACATGAGCCTTTTGACCCTGAGATCGAACGCACTTGTCAAAGGAGGCTAAGGCAAGCAAGAGCACTAATGGCTAATAACGAGGAGGTTCCAGTACCACCAGTTGCAAGATCACTCATGGACTACGCCCACCCTTCATTCCATGGACCACTGTCTAGCATCACGGGACCGACTATCCAGGATAACAATTTCGAGATCAAGCATGCTATCATACAGATGATCCAACATTCGGTCAAGTTTGGAGGAGCAGCTACTGATGATCCCAACGCCCACATCTCCAACTTCTTAGAGCTTTGTGATACCTTTAAACATAATGGCGTTACTGACGATGCCATCAGGTTACATTTGTTTCCTTTCTCTTTACGCGATAAAGCTAAATCTTGGTTACAATCGTTGCCTGTAGGTTCTAATACTACGTGTGATGGGATGGCATAATTTTTCTTGTCAAAGTTCTTTCCATCATCCAAGACGACCAAGATGAGCAATGATATCACGACTTTTGCCCAATACGATCCAGAGACACTGTATGAGGCATGGGAGCACTTCAAGGATCTACTGCGGAGATGCCCACATCATGGTCTCCCTATTTGGCTGCAGGTACAAACGTTCTATAACGGTTTATTTGCTGATAGCCGTTCTATGATTGATGCAGCATCAGGAGGTACTGTTATGAGAAAGACGCCCGATGAAGCTTATACACTGTTGGAGGAGATGGCTGCGAATAGCTGTCAATGGCAGTCCGAAAGGAACGTGCCAAAGAAGGAAGCCGGATTGCATCAAGTGACTGAAGTCACTGCCCTAGCTGCCCAGTTGGAAGCACTGAACAAGAATATTGACAGTTTGAGCATGCATGCAATGCAAGTTCAAACTGTTACATGCGACCTTTGCCAAGAAGGACATCCGAGCACGGAATGCCAATTAGGTAACCCTTTCGTTACAACTAATGAAGATGTTAACTTTGTAGGGAACCGATCACCACAGACCTACCCTTACTCGAATACGTACAATACGGGGCCGAGGAACTATCCCCAACCACCACCGGGGTATGCACCAAAGCCAAGCATGTAGGAGCTGCTTACAAAGTTCATATCTTCAGCTGAAACAAGGATGAACAATCACGAGGCGTCGATAAACAACTTGGAAGTCCAAGTGGGACAGCTAGAAAAATCGTAGACGGGGGAGCACAAGGATAACTAGCTAGTGATACTGAGACAAACCCTAGAGAGCAAGTCCAAGCCATCACATTGAGGAACGGAAAGGAGGTCGCTGAGAGGAAGTATGCACATGTTGAGTTAAAAGGCGAGGCGGACATCAAGCAAGAAGAGGATCAACCACGCGACAAAGGTAAGTCTACTAAGACCTCTACACCAATCACATCACCTGCTAAGGTAGATATCCCACTCCCATTCCCCGCTGCATATAAGAGAGCAAGATAGATGTTAAATTTGCTAAGTTTTTAGATTTGATAAAGAATCTTTACATTGAGATGCCTTTCATTGATGCTATCCGGCACATGCCGAATTATGCTAAGTTTTTGAAGGAGATTCTGTCAAAAAAAGCAAAATTGGGAGAACATGAGATGATAAACTTAACTGAGGAGTGTTCCGCTATCATTCAAAATGATTCACCTCCAAAGTTAAAGGATCCAGAGAGTTTCACTATATCTTGCAAAATAAACTCTATATCTTTTAAGAAATCCTTATGTGATTTGGGTGCAAGTGTGTAATGCCCTTGTCTGTCTACAGGAAGCTGAGCTCAGGATAGCTAAAACCGATCAATGTGTCACTTCAGATAGCGGACAAGTCCATCAAGTACCCTCAAGGGACAGTTGATGATGTACCACTAAAAGTTGACAAATTCACCCTTCCGGTGGATTTCATTGTGTTGGACATGAAGGAAGATGATGGCATGCCCTTGATCCTAGGAATACAATTCCTTGCAACTGGAAGAGCACTGATTGACATCCAAGAAGGGAAGTTGATCCTTTGTGTAGGGGAGGATCAAGTCGTCTTTGATATGTTCAAAACTTTGAACATTGCACGCACTGAGCATCGATATTTTAATATCAATATTATTGATACATTATCTGTTGATGCGACGCAGGTTAAGAGCAAGACGAAGTTGGAAGTTACATCGAATGCCCATAAAAAAGGAGGCAAATTCTGGAGGGGGGGGGGGGGGGGGGAGGGGGCTTGGTGTTAATGAATCGAGCCAAGATGCGATTATTCCCATGGAAGTCGGACTCACCATGGGCTGGTCCTTTCAAAGTTGTCGATGTCGGACTCACCATGGGCTGGTCCTTTCAAAGTTGTCGATGTTCTACCATGCGACACTATTAATCTGAGAGATGACCAAGGGGCGTTGTTCATGGTCAAAGAGAAGTGGTTATGACATTCCCACAAGGATGACGGAAAATCATCCACCACTGCCCCTTGCGGCACTTGAGCTTACATGGTAAAAAGTCCAGTTTGAGACTATAAATCAAGAACGTTTTCTTATCCCTTTGCTTTTGTTTTTGATTTGGTTTGTTTTTATTTTTTGTTTTTATTGAGGTGAGAGACTCCACGTGTTGTGATATGTTCCACTACTTTGCCCCACGACGAATTGAACGACGATAACTGACGGTCGTTGTCAAAGGTAAATGCTTTGTCTTATTTTTCATGCCTAGTACATTGAGGACAATGCATGAATTAAGTTTGCGGGAGTGCATTACTTTGTCATGCATTTTCATTGGAATTGTATCGTTTCTCGAGCACCAACAAAAAAAATTTCTTGGAAATGAGTTCAATTATTAAGACAAGAATGAATCATAGTAATGGTCTATATTTCAACTAATAAGATAGAAAGGGCTTTTCTCGCTTGTTTGGTAAATTCAAGTTTTTGGCCAATGAGGATATTAATATCAATATGCATGTCAACTTGAGTTTTGGTAATTGTAAGACTTGTTGTGAATATCTTGTTTTGAGTTAGCATGTCAAAGATGAAGGATATTTTGAGCACATTTGAGTCATAATCTTGTGAATTGCATTTGGAGTAGTAATAATCTTTGTGAACTTGATGAATTATTTTGAGCATCTTAGAGTACCTTAGAACCTATTTGATGATGACACTTTGAGGCGAAATTTTATAGTTATGAACTTGACTTGGAAATGATTTATGCGATCTTTGGACCGTTTGAGCCTTTCAAGCTTACCATGATATATATCAATCTCTCCCATTTTGAGCCTAATTGAAAAAGAATGGAGTATATTCAACATACTATTAGCCCCCATTCAACAATTTCTTTGGCAACTCATTATACCCACCTATATGAGCCTAAATTGAAAAAAAAATATCCATACCTAAAGGGAGTATAATGAATCTCATTAGATGCACATGAATTGCTATATTTTGATGAGCTAAACTTTACATGATTATACTCTCTTCTTTGTGATTATCCTACCTTTTCTTTGAAGCCAACACCTAGGCCTCACATTGCAAGCTTAAAGCCCTTTGATCCAAGTCTAGAGAGTTACTACATTAGTGGAGAAGTTGTTTGAAAATATGCCTATGTTGAGTTTTGGAAATCCGAATAATCTTAGTTTTGATGTTAACAAAACTTGTTATTGCGTTGCTAACATATTTCATCAAGCATGCAGTTCATAGATGATATTTTATAGCTTGATGATCTGCTAAGAAATGGCCTTGAGTTTGGTTGCTGAAATGAGAATTCAGCATCCAGTAGATCCCGAGCGCTGCTGACTAAATTGATCATATCTCGACCTGATTCCAAAGGGGTTGGATAGAAAACTCAATTCTCTACAAGTCGTATTTCATGCCAGAAGACCAAATTAGAAGGTTTACTTGACGAAAAGACGTCTGCAAGAGCTTGCTGGTGCAAAGCTGAAACACATACTGGATCGCACCTACCGGATCACACCTACCTGATTACACCTACCGGAACACACATACCGGATTGCACCTACCTGATTGCACCTACCAGATTGTACCTACCGGATCACACCTACCGGATTGCACCTACCGGATCACACGTACCAGCTGACCAGCGGGCCTTCCAGAAATAGCCCAGAAACCAGAATATGACCGTTGCAAGCTCGGGATGCAGAACCTTTTTCCAACGGGCATATTCTTGTGTCTAACGTATATATCATTACTTGGGGCTATATATACATGATTTGGAAGCTCAATAACAGCTGATTGAAGATCAATCCAAGCCTTCTAAAGCAAAGGATTCAATTGAGGAACTTCAAAGACAAAAGCTGCTAAATGAAGAGCACTCCTCAAACCTTTGGCACCTCTTACCTTGCTGTATCAGATCATTTGTGTCTTTGTATTCACTCTATTCATTGTATATGTGAGCTAAAATAGAAGAGTGAATATCATTGCAACAGTTGGTGATTCATCGCAACTGGGTGAGGTCTTTACATGTGAGACGTTAACGAACATGAACTTTGTGTGGGCTAGGAGTTTAGGCCAAGCTGTGTGAGTGTCTAAGTAGGTTGTATGCTGTAAAGTGTAAACCTAATCTTCGATTGTATCCTTCCATGAGATGGAAAAAGGGAAGACGTAGAAGCGTTGTGCTTCGAACTTCCAGAAACAAATACTTGTGTGATTTACTTTACTGCATTTATTTACCTTACTGTTTTTACATGCTTTCTTGCATATCTTTAAAATATCTTTCAAATGAGTAATCGGTTTTAGAGCGGGTTATGTCGAGTGTCTTCCGCTCGGTTTTGTAACCGAACTCGATATAATCTCTCGGTGCAATTATTTCAAGAACACGGGCTATTGAAGCTCAAGTTGGATGAACTCGGGTGTGGAATGGTAACCCACCCCCGGAATCGATCCTAACAAGTGGTATCAGAGCGTGGTTGTTCTTCGAAAGCATTTTAACCGATTTTAGACGGAAATCTTTTAAAGAAAATTTCTCATGAGCGTGAAATCATTTTCATAGCATAATTTTCTAAAACTTGGTGTATGAAAATTTTTAGCGTAAAAATCAATTTCATTGCATTCATTTTGCACGAAAATAATTTTAAATCTATTTAAAATGTTCAAATTCTCGTTCAATATGTTCTAAACTCATTTTAAGTTTAAAATTTTTATTTTAAATTTTTTTCTAACAATTTTTGAAGCATTTAGTTTTTCTGGCAGCTTGCAGTGACTTTGGTAAAATTGGCATAACTTCTTGCTCGGATGTCCAAATGACAAACCGTTTTTTGCGTTGCAAACAGGACTCATAGAGGATCACAACGGTATAGGTCTTGCAGCCTAATTATTCACGAGGAGATACAGTTTATTCTGTAAAGTTGGACTAAGTGTGCTGCCACCGTAGAAAGATGAAATGAACATTGTTGAGTTTTGTCAAAAAAATTCAAATTTGTTGCCAAGTATGCTTCATCCATCATTAAAAGAGGTTATTTTTGTTCAAAATTTAATGTGCATTGCATTTTTTTGAATTTATTTTAGCCTACCCCATTTGCCACTCACTTGCTCAAATTTTCAAACATTTTAAAATTAAGGGAGAAAGTTTAATCTCAATCCTTGAGGGGGAGTAAATTTATTTGTCTTCCTTTTTGATTCACACAGAAAGGGGGATAAATATGTTGTTTAAAAAATTTTTTTTTTTCTTGTTATGCAACATTGTGCTTTAATGTTTCATATTTTTTATTCAAGTTTTGTGATCATCAAAAAGGGGGAGATTGTTGGGTTTTGGAAAACCTAATAATCTTAATTTTGATGTTAACAAAACTTCTTATTGTGTTGGTAACATATTTCATCAAGTGTGCAGTTCATAGATGATATTTTACAGCTTGATGATCTGCTAAGAAATGGCCTTGAGTTTGGTTGCTGAATGAGAATTCAGCATCCAGTAGACCCCGAGAGCTGCTGACTAAATTGATTATATCTCATAGCTCGGATATCAAAACGACCTGATTCTAAAGGGGTTGGATAGAAAACTCAATTCTCTACAAGTCGTATTTCAGGCCAGAAGACCAAATTCGAAGGTTTACTTGACGAAAAGACGTCTGCAAGAGCTTGCTGGTGCAAAGCTGAAACACCTACCGATTGCACCTACCGGATCACACCTACTGGATTGTACCTACCGGATCACACCTACCGGATTGCACCTACCGGACCCGACCAGCGGGCCTTCCAGAAATAGTCCATAAACCAGAATATGACCGTTGCAAGCTCGGGAATGACGCAGAACCTTTTCCAACGGGCATATTCTTATATATCATTAATTGGGGCTATATATACATGATTAGGAAGCTCAATAACAGCTGATTGAAGATCAATCCAAGCATTCCAAAGCAACCCCACTTGGGATTCAATTGAGAAACTTCAAGACAAAAGCTGCTAAATGAAGAGCACTCCTCAAACCTTTGGCTCCTCTTACCTTGCTGTATCAGATCTTTTAGGAGATCATTTGTGTCTTTGTATTCACTCTATTCATTGTATTTGTGAGCTAAAATAGAAGAGTGAATACCATTGCAACAGTTGGTAATTCATCACAACTGGGTGAGGTCTTTACATGTGAGACGTTAAAGAACATGAACTTTGTGTGGGCTAGGAGTTTAGGCCAAGCTGTGTGAGTGCCTAAGTAGGTTGTATGCTGTAAAGCGTATACCAAATCTTCTAGTGTATCCTTTCATGAGATGGAAGAAGGGGAGACGTAGAAGCATTGTGCTTCGAACTTCCAGAAACAAATGATCGTGTGATTTACTTTACTGCATTTATTTACCTTACTGTTTTTACATACTTTCTTGCATATCTTTAAAATGCCTTTCAAATGAGTAATCGGTTTTAGAGCGGGTTATGTCAAGTGTCTTCCGCTCGGTTTTGTAACCGAACTCGATATAATCTCTCGGTGCAATTATTTCAAGAACACGAGCTATTGAAGCTCAAGTTGGTTGAACTCGGGTGTGGAATGGCAACCCCCCCCCCCCCCCCCCCCCCCCCCGGAATCGATCCTAACAGCCTTTGGAATGCTCAGTATTAATCTTACTTTTTATTGACTAGCATGATTTGATCAATGAAATTTGTATGGAACTTGAAAATGGCAATATCGCACATGCACGTTCTGATTTGGAGATATGTTGCTCGATCTAGGAGAAAACAAAACTTGTTGAACATTTTTGATTGACTCTTGTTTGTGTGTAAGTGAGTGTCTGAGTTACTTGATTGACTGCGAATTAGTTTATTTGAATCTTCAATATTGAACTCTACTTTGTGATCTTATTTCTTGCTCGAGACGATCAAGTTTACGTTTGGGGAGTTGATAAGTGTGATTTTTACACTTCATTTTATATAAGATTATGGGTGTTTTTGTAGTGATTCCTGGAAAATATTACCCGTTTTGGTATATATTGGTATATTTAAGGAATCCAGGTCCAAATACATAAAAGTGGAGGAATTAAGCTTAAAATGATAAAAAAAAGGACCAAATTGAGCAAACGCGGAAAAGAAGGGACGAAATTGCAAAATGTTGAATTTCAAGCATGGCGATCGATCGCCAGTTTCTACCCATCGATCGCGGCCATCCAGAAACATTTGGCAATCGACGCCAAGCCCGAAAAAATCAAGAATTTGTTTCCTTGTTGGATATTTTGTGTCCTAAATTATGAAAACTCCACCACTATATCAGGTTGGTTTTGGACGAAAATAGGGATCTTTTTGGCTCATAATTCACCCTACAACAAAGCCTCCACACCCTCTCCATCCTCTACCATCATCCTACCATCAAACCATTGAAAAAGAAGACATCGGAAGAGACGGGACAACAGAGCAACACAAGGAGTCAACGCCTATCGTTACTTTAGTATTCCTAACTTTGCTCTTTGTTTTTATCCAATTATTAATGTTTAGATTGTTGAGAAACATGATTTTTCATTTTTATTTGATGACTATAGTTTGCTAAGTTTTGTTATCAAGACTCAGGGATCCCATGTTTTGAACCCACAATTTTAATTAAGTTTTGATTGATTCTTACAATTCTTTGCGTTTAATTTATTGTTGTTCATGCTTTCAATGGATTAACCATCCTTGATTGATTATTTATTGCGATTGAATTGACCAAGGAGATTGCGATACGATATAGTAAATTAAACCTTGGATTTCAAAATAAGATCTAAAGATAAAGTCAAATACATGTGTGATAGCAATAGATTTACCAAAATCGAAGGCTAGAAGTTTTCATAAATCGACATACAATATTGAGTGTTAAATAAGTGCATGACCATTCCCTTGTTGCATCTTAGTATTAGACTTGTTATAACCGGACCAAGGTATAATAAATGCATTAGGAAAACTCGTCACCTTAGAACGTTTGAATTTAATTCTTAACTAAAGGCGAATTGTGGAGGATTGCATGGGTGAACCAAATGTCTTGATAATTGTCTCTATTGATTCTAATTTTCTTCGTTCTTGCTTGTTGGGTTGATTATCGAGTTAATTAGTCAAATTAGTTAATTAATCATCACTAATATCCGTAGGCTAAATATAGTCAACTAGTGGAGTTTGATACTTATTTCCTAGTTCTCGAGGGTTCGACACTCATACTTTTCATATCATTATACTAAAACTTGACACCGTGCACTTGCGGTACATAAATCGCTACACTCAAAAATACTGTTTAAAATAATAACGATCAAGTTTTTGCATAGGGTTGAAGCCAAGGATATCATAGACAGCCAACTGTGTGCATCTTCAAATAATTAGGTACTCGGGAGAAGAGGGCCTCAAACGGACTTTTCCCATGTAATAGAGGTGTGGGCAGTATGTTAATGAGGTATACAGCGGTTTCGAAGGCATGAACCCATAGATCTGGTGGCATGGAAGCATGATGTAGAAGAGTTTTACCAGTTTGCACAAGATGTCGTTGACGATGTTCAGCAGTGTTGTTTTGTTGAGGCGTATGTGGAGCAGTAGTGAGCCAATAAATGCCATGATTTCCAAGATATTTGCGGAGAGCTAAGAATTCCCACCATTATCACTGTAGAGATTCTTAATAGAAAACCCAAACTGCTTTTCAACTTGAGATCGAAATATCGGAAATATTTCCAATACTTGTGACTTAGTTCGCATGAGATAAAACCAACAGTATTTTGTAAAGTGATCAACAATCAATAGATAAAACTTAAATCCATCAAGACTAGGATGTTGCACGGGACCCCATACATCAACATACACATAATGCAAGGGATGTAAGCTATGTAAAGAGATTTCTATGAATGGTAATTGTTGTGATTTATTACTATTGCATGAATCACAACAAAATTTTGAAACAGATAATGGTTTAACAGTCGTTAAACAAAACTGCGAAATAATAAAAGAACTAGTCTTTAAAGATGGGTGTCCAAGACGAGCATGCCAGATATCACCAGACGTCTTAACTCCAATGTTAGTTGTAGCAGCAAAAGGCGGAGGAGGTGAGGCAATATGATATATGCCATTCTTACAGGTGTTGTGAGCCACTGTCGCTCCCGTGGAGCGTTCCTTCACAAGAAAATAAGACGGATGAAACTCAATAAGCACATTGTTATCCGCAGTAAATTGATGAACAAATAATAAGTTGTGCAGTGCAGTAGGAACACATAAAGCATTAGATAGCCGAAAATAACGATCGGATATGGATAAAATAGAACTGTCTGTGTGAGTGATAGGCAAACATGTACCATCTGCAATTTTGACCTCCTCAGTGCCGTCATATTCCGAGTGAATCTAGAGATTCCAAGATCACTTGTTATATTGTGTGATGCCCCTGAATCGACCAGCCATTGCGAGTTATAGTGAGGGGCCGAGTGTGGGGTTTGTGCCAAATGAGCCGAAGCCTGGAATTGACGACAATGGAGTGCAGAGTGCCCCAGGGTTGCAAATCTGGCGGATCACGGAGAGGCAGCAGGGGGCCACATACGACTGTTGAAAATGTCTGTTGGGATACGGCGGCTGGTGGTGGCCGTATGGTGACTGCGGCGGCTGGTTTCTAGGGCGGCCATAAGCACGAAAATTATTGCGACCACACCCATGACCACGACTACGAATCTGATTGGGTGGTGCTCATGAATGTTGGTGCGATCGAGAGGCGGGAATGTGGCTGGATTTGCAGCATTAGCGGCGGCCACCAAAGTTGAGGTTGCAGCATCAAGGCGTTTAAGATATGCTTTGTGAGCCACAAACAAGTCATGTAGTTCTTCAAACCGAAGAGAGGTTTCACATGCGTGTATGGGAGCCGTGATTTCTTGGTATTGATGACCGAGTCCATTGAGGATATACAATGTCAAATCATCGTCTGAAATAGGTTTGTCAATTATTGATAACTCATCAGCTTTGGATTTTATAGTCTGGAGAAATTCACCAACAGTTTGGGAGCCGAGGGTGGTGCGCGAGAGGTCGTCTTAGGGTGCATGACCCTCGTGCGAGATCGATTTGCGAAAAGCCGTGTGAGAATTTTCCAAGCCTCGGCGCATGTAGATGCCGATGGGATAAGTGATAGGATCTCCCGTGTCAAGGAACCAAAAATGGCGGAAAGAAGGAGTTGGTCTTGTTGAAACCATCGGGAATAAGCAGCCGTTGGATTTTCAGTGGAGCCCATGGGAGGTGCTGAGAAACGGCCATCCAAAAAAGCAGTAACATTGTAGCCATTAAAAAGTGTGAGTACTTGCGCGCGCCAAGAGGGGAAATTTGAGGAGTTGTGTAAGACCCCAATATTTAATTACTGTTAATTAATTATAATTTGGGAATTTACTAATAATTAATTTGGAATTAATTAATTAGAAGAGAAATTGACAATATGAATGTCAATTGACAATTTAATTGGAACATGAAATAATTTTGAAACGGTAAAATAAATTTCGATAATATTTTAAAATATTTCGTTATTAATGAAGAATTTATTTGTGTGTTCTAGTAGTGGATATAAATCTCAAATGTTGATTGTAAATTTACATGTTAGTACACCGGTAACCCTCCGATGTTTATAACTGGACTAGAAACACAAGTTTTAATGTATATTCAGCTAAAGTTTACACGCACAATACATTTTTTCACCTACTAAAAACCCACGCTTCAGACCCTCTTCCCGCTTCTCCTCCCTCGCGTTCTTCTTCTTCGCCTGGAAACCCCCTGCGCCCGCCGCTGTTAGCCACCGCCCCGGCGAACACAACCCACCACCATACTCCTCACTCACTGGCGCACCTTCTCAGTCCAAGATTTATCCGGTTGGCGTCGGTTTGTATGGAAAGCGCGGAGCTTGAACACAAAGATTTATCCAATTTTTGGGTGCAAATTTATTCAAGATTTGTGTAGGTAATCATCTTTTGTTCCATAATCGTTCTTTCCCTTGGTTTATTCTTTACTGTTGGTGCGGTCTTCTGGATCGACCGATTTTTCTGCATGTAATGGTGAAAGTTGTTAAATCATGTTCTTGGCCTTTTGTCTATATTTGGTGCGGTTTTTGTTGGGTTTTGGAGCATCGTTCTTGTTCAAAATCTTGCTGCCTGTGCTTCGAAAAATTCTGATGTCATGGGTTCCATTTCCTTGTTTGTTCGAGTTTTAGGTTGCATGACCATTCACAGTTGAATGAGTGTGAATTTCAGTGTGTATGTGTGTGGGTGTTCAAAAATACAGTGTGTGTATAGGACAACATGTGTGTGTAGATGTTGTGATTGAACCTCGGAGTAGGTGCATGTTTTAGGAATGCTGGAGTCAATGGTGGGGTTTAGTTGACGATTACAGCTCTTGCCTCACATCCTTGCTATAATAACCATTTTCAAAATGAGTGTAGTTTCCAAGTGATGAATAATATTGAATGATATAAGTGAATTGTGTTCAATGAAGTGAATCCATGCATGAAATAAAATGTGTTATTAGGATTTTAATGATGATTAGACATCTTAAAAACGCTAGAACTGAAGAAATGGTAAGAATGAGTAGACGAGAATCGGAATACTTCTCCTACATAGTTTAGATCTGATTAGTCGCATCAAGTTAAAGAATCGATTATACGTATGATGAGGTAACTTTAGTGATAAAGAAGTAATGAAATGGTGTTGTATGAATTTGACAGATTAACATATGATACTGGAGCTCCACGAGCTACAAGGACGGCATTCATCCTTTAGAAAAGAAAGAAATAGGTATGTTGTGATCGGTAATATACGACAGATATCTGTTTTATTTGTTACATGATTTGCTGAACTTACGTGAATTACGTGGAATTACTTGGCTATGTGATTTTAATTGAGTTATGAACATTCGTAGCATTCATAATTGGCATATTTGTCACGCCCCGAAACCGGAGCGCGTGACACCGGCGTTGAATCCAAATATGAAATTCGAATACAACAAGCCTCGTATACAGATCTTTGATAAAACCAGTCTATTTATTCCAAAATCATTAAATTGTCCTTACAATTGCTATTACAAAATACTATTCTCTAGGATTAAATCAAAGATGCAGAAGCGCAAATAAAACTAATAAATTTCTTTGAAGGTTCTCCGTGGATCATCTCCAAAAATTATTCTTGTTCTTCTTCCTCGATCTCTTCTTTTCGTCTTTATCTGGGAGGGGAGGTAAGGGGGGTGAGCGTTTGGGAAAACACCCAGCAAGTAGGGGCCGATTGAACATAGTAAAAATATACATATAATCATAGCAAAAATCCTTTAATATTTCTTTGTCAAATCACATAGATCTTGGCACATAAACACATTTCTTACACATAAACACATATCTTGCACATATCCACATAACGAGTTATTTGATTTAAAAGCATGCTTTTCATAGGTTGTTCAATCGAGATTTAAAACATACATATAGTTTCGAAAACGAAATGAAGTTGTAGCAAAAACCCACTTACATTCGAAGCATGATTGAACGAATTACATGTTGTAGAAAATAGCACAAAATCTCCTCATCCTTTGCCTTGAAGGTTTCGAATTCTTGTGTGTGTAAGTGTGTGTAGGTTTCGAAATCTGGGGTCTTGAGTGGTAGGTTTGTGATGTTGTTTTTAAAATATAGGAGCAAGATGGAGGGGCATTTACTTTGATCCTAAATCTTGGCTATTTAGTGTCAAAGAATTTGGCAAGATAATAAATATAAATATGTCTCTTGGTAGGATAAGTTTTTCTTTGGTAGGGTAATATGTTTAATGTAGGAGGCATTCCTTAAAAATTTCAAAAACTTTGTCATGTAATGAAATGATTTGGGCAAGTATTGAATGTGGTCAACAATTGGTTATTAATGTGAATCAATTTATCAATTCCATAACTTTGGCCTTTTATTAACAAGATTGGGGTTAAATAGTAATTGGATGCCATTATGATATTATTGATGTAGTTGAATGGGTTAATGAATGGTCATCACCTTTCATAATTTGAGCAAACACAATTACAAAACTTTGACATCTAATGGCATGATTTAAGCAAACCATTAATATCATTATATGGGATTGAATGAGCTTGAATGGTGGAATGGTGGCAAGGTTTGGGTTAAGCACTTAAATGTCATTGAATTACTAATGATAAGAATTGGGCAAGTTCATTGAATGGTTTAATTATGCACTTTCAAAAATGTAGGATTAGTGTAGGAATTATAGTCCATAAACTTTTATCAATTCATTGCAAGATTTAAGATTGATTATTATTATTAATATTATTTTCAATGATTTCTTAATTAACTACAACTTTAAATTATTCAAAAGTTTATAAGCTAAAATCATATAACTTATGTATTATCTCTTACACAACTCTAATAAGTTATAAACTTAAATATGTGATTAAAAGTCCACAAGATTGAATAATATAATTAAATCCATCCATTATGTAAATCTATTATTTTTATTTATTTCTCAATGTTATCTCGGTATCACGTAATTTGTTTGACAAAAATATTCCGGGTCTTCACATCCCTCCCTCCTTATTGGAAGTTTCGTCCTCGAAACTTGAGTCGGCTTCAGAAATACATCTCATAAGCACGTAACACATATCACCTAATGGCTTCTTTGGGTTCAAGAGATGGCTCCCATGTGCATAGCACTTTGCTCATTGGATTCAAGAGGTGGCCCCTGTTATGTGTAGCACTTTGCCCCATCGGTTCAAGAGGTGACTCCCACATAACGTGGCACTTTGCTCCTCCGATTCAAGTGGTGGCTCCTACACACGTAGTACTTTGCCCCGCCAAGCCTTTACTTGTACAATTACACAAAAACTCACAATGACTTATTGGATTCAAGAGGTGGCTCCCATGCGCATAGCACTTTGCTTTAAGGATCAAGAGGTGGCTCCCATGCATGTGGCACGCCCACATCATGTAGCACTTTGCCCCGCCGAATCAAGTGGTGGCTCCTACACACGTAGCACTTTGCTCCGCCAAGTCCTTACTTTTACATAAACATATGACAACTTATTGGATTCAAGAGGTGGCTCCCGTGTGCATAGCACTTTGCTCTTAAGGATCAAGAGGTGGCTCCCATGCATGTGGCACGCCCACATCATGTAGCACTTTGCCCCGCCGAATCAAGTGGTGGCTCCTACACACGTAGCACTTTGCTCCGCCAAGCGTACCTTCATATACACATATTACAACTTATTGGATTCAAGAGGTGGCCCCCATTATGTGTAGCACTTTGCCCCGTCGGTTCAAGAGGTGGCTCTCACATAACGTGGCACTTTGCTCCGCCAAGCGTACTTTCACATACACATATTACAACTTATTGGATTGAAGAGGTGGCCCCCATTATGTGTAGCACTTTGCCCCGTCGGTTCAAGATGTGGCTCCCACATAACGTGGCACTTTACTCCGCCAAGCGTACTTTCACATACACATATTACAACTTATTGGATTCAAGAGGTGGCCCCCATTATGTGTAGCACTTTGCCCCGTCGGTTCAAGAGGTGGCTCCCACATAATGTGGCACTTTGCTCCGCCAAGCGTACTTTCACATACACATATTACAACTTATTGGATTCAAGAGGTGGCCCCCATTATGTGTAACACTTTATTGGATTCAAGAGGTGGCCCCCATTATGTGTAACACTTTGCCCCGTCGGTTCAAGAGGTGGCTCCCACATAATGTGGCACTTTGCTCCGCCAAGCGTACTTTCACATACACATATTACAACTTATTGGATTCAAGAGGTGGCCCCCATTATGTGTAGCACTTTGCCCCGTAGGTTCAAGAGGTGGCTCCCACATAATGTGGCACTTTGCTCCGCCAAGCGTACTTTCACATACACATATCTCTTAATTTTTTTAGTTTAAAACATACTAAAACTTTTTAGATTTCAAACCACACACATACTTTCCATATTCGTGTGAATCATTAAAGTATACTAAATGATTTCGAAAACAAAGAATGATGTTTCTTAACTTTAGAAAAGTGAGCAAATAGAGTTCCGATTTTCCTCTTGGAATGAAGGTTTAAAGTTGTTGCGTAGGAGCGTAACCATTGAATAACACAATTCCAGATACATTCGAAGAGTAAATTAAAATTTTACTAATTAAACTGAGAGGTTCACCACGAAATCCTAAACAAAGGAAATCATCACTATGATACCCAAGCTTTATTATTTATTATCCTAAAGATATTGCATACTAGAAAAATTAGTCTATTGTTTCTCCGTCTCCTAAATCCCCTTCAACATCTTCCAGTATCATATGATCTTCATCTTCCATCATAAAATTTATCATAGACTGCTTGTAGGCGACTTCCTGTGCCAATTCATTCCTCTCATTTATGAGGGCTTGAATTTGAGTCCACATGTTCCCCCCGATGCTCATTGAACTCTTGCTCGAAGCGTTCTAACTGTTGGCACTTATTAATGTGGACTTTCATAAGTGTTTTTTTGTCCTCTATCGCTTTTGTAAGTCGCTCTTCGGCACGATGATGGTGGTAGGTTATCATTTGGGCCTTGTAATGATAGTAATTGATTATCTCCAACAGCTCTGTCTTGTCTCGCATCTCCTTGTCTTGGAATATTTTAAATTCGATTATCTCATGCTCCTTCTTTTGGATCGATCTGTTTTGAGCATGAGTCATCGTGGCTTACGTCGTATCGAAAAAAATGTTATAGTGGAGGAGGAATGGAAGGATGTGATTTCGTGAGTTAGAATTCCTTGAGGAGAAAAACTAGATCATCAATTGGTTCCGTTTCGGTTGCTGAATTTTGAAATTGACAAATGATTTTTCTTAGAACTGATGTGAGGGTAAATAACACGATTTGGATTGGAAATATCTGCTTCGGTGTTTCAAAATCGAAGGAAAGAATTTGAGATATTATGATTTAAAAGGCGTGGATTGGGGCTTCAAGAATTCGATCACTCAAGGTGTGAAATTTTGAAATTGTTTGAGGGCTATTAATATACATGTTAGGAGGATTCATAACCCAAAATTAATTTGAATTTGGTGTTCCGAGTTGTGTGAAATCGATGCCCAAAATTTTCGCAGATTAGGGTTCTAGGGCGAGAATCTCGATCCGAAATTGAGTATCTTTCTTTGTTTGTGATTTCGATTGGATGCAGAGATCTTAATGAGAATGATCTTAGGATTAATACTCCAGATTTATATTGGATTTTATGTTGAGAAATGAATATGGAATTTCTCGAAAATTTTGGGTTCATAGGCGTGAATTGAGGCTCGAAATTGGCCATCTTCCATTGTTTGGGAGTCAGATTAGATAAGGGGCTTTTATTACTGGCATGATTTCGAGCAAGATCCCGAATTTAATTTGATTTTTGTGTTCGAAAATTCGATTAAATAGGTAGTGAATTTTTTTGTAATTTAGGGTTCTAATGAGGCGAAAATCTTGTTTCGAAATTGTACACTTTACTAATTTATACTTTCGATTTGATAAGGGGTTTTTGGTAGGGATTAAATATCAGTCATAAACCCGAAATTAATTTGAAATTGATGTTCGGATTGATGGAGAAATCGTTGGTCGAAAATTTTTGTCATTTAGGGTTTATGGGGCCAAATTTTCGGTCCTCAATTGACGTCCTTACTTCGTTTGGAAATCATTAAGACCATAGGACTATTATTAATCATACCATGAATGGTAATACTTTAAAGTTAATACGATTTTTATGTTCGGATTCGAGAGAAATTAAAGCTTAAAGTTTCGGTTAGGGTTCCGGATTGGGGTCGGAATTTCATTCGAAAATTAAGCACTTTCTTTAATTTGTTATACCAATTGGTTAGAGGGCTTTGCTTCGATGTATTTCAGGGAATAAAAACCCAGATTTAATTTGTGTTTGGTGTTCGGAAATGGGAGAAATCGATGGCTAAAATTTAGGGTAAAATTAGGGTTCTTGGCATGAAATACGATCCGTAATGTCGACTGAAACTCGAAATTAGTTTAGGGCTTTTGTTCTACACTTAATTTCGTTCACGATGATGGGTCGCATATCTTGTTACATGGCTGAAGGCGGCGGTTTCGGGAGGTAGAAGTTTCGATCGGTTTAGGGTTCTTGAGTTCGAAAAATTGGATCTGCAATTGGTCATCAATCGCTGAACGGTTAATGTAATTGGGAGAGGGCTTTATCTCGTCTCTCACAGGCGGTCATGGTGATCGGTCTAATTCCGACAAACGGCAGCGGCGGCGCGACGGTGTTGGCGACGCAAATCCGATTTTTTTGTTTTGTTTTTATTTTTTTTATTTTATTTATTTTAAAAAAAAACAGATTGTTAATTCATGATTCCCAACTTGTTTTCGATTCACTCAGTTGGTCTATTAGATCCGGGATTTATAATTCGGTTGATTTATATCAACCAAAAATCTTTTTCCAGCGGGATCATGGAACCTGGTTTAGCTTTGATACCACTAAAATGTCATGCCCCGAAACTGGAGCGCGTGACACCGGCGTTGAATCCAAATATGAAATTCGAATACAACAAGCCTCGTATACAGATCTTTGATAAAACCAGTCTATTTATTCCAAAATCATTAAATTGTCCTTACAATTGCTATTACAAAATACTATTCTCTAGGATTAAATCAAAGATGTGGAAGCGCAAATAAAACTAATAAATTTCTTTGAAGGTTCTCCGTGGATCATCTCCAAAAATTATTCTTGTTCTTCTTCCTCGATCTCTTCTTTTCGTCTTTGTCTGGGAGGGGAGGTAAGGGGGGTGAGCGTTTGGGAAAACACCCAGCAAGTATGGGCCGATTGAACATAGTAAAAATATACATATAATCATAGCAAAAATCCTTTAATATTTCTTTGTCAAATCACATAGATCTTGGCACACAAACACATTTCTTACACATAAACACATATCTTGCAGATATCCACATAACGAGTTATTTGATTTAAAAGCATGCTTTTCATAGGTTGTTCAATCGAGATTTAAAACATACATATAGTTTTGAAAACGAAATGAAGTTGTAGCAAAAACCCACTTACATTCGAAGCATGATTGAACGAATTACATGTTGTAGAAAATAGCACAAAATCTCCTCAACCTTTGCCTTGAAGGTTTCGAATTCTTGTGTGTGTAAGTGTGTGTAGGTTTCGAAATCTGGGGTCTTGAGTGGTAGGTTTGTGATGCTGTTTTTAAAATATAGGAGCAAGATGGAGGGGCATTTACTTTGATCCTAAATCTTGGCCATTTAGTGTCAAAGAATTTGGCAAGATAATAAAATATAAATATGTCTCTTGGTAGGATAAGTTTTTCTTTGGTAGGGTAATATGTTTAATGTAGGAGGCATTCCTTAAAAATTTCAAAAACTTTGCCATGTAATGAAATGATTTGGGCAAGTATTGAATGTGGTCAACAATTGGTTATTAATGTGAATCAATTTATCAATTCCATAACTTTGGCCTTTTATTAACAAGATTGGGGTTAAATAGTAATTGGATGTCATTATGATATTATTGATGTAGTTGAATGGGTTAATGAATGGTCATCACCTTTCATAATTTGAGCAAACACAATTACAAAACTTTGATATCTAATGGCATGATTTAAGCAAACCATTAATATCATTATATGGGATTGAATGAGCTTGAATGGTGGAATGGTGGCAAGGTTTGGGTTAAGCACTTAAATGTCATTGAATTACTAATGATAAGAATTGGGCAAGTTCATTGAATGGTTTAATTATGCACTTTCAAAAATGTAGGATTAATGTAGGAATTATAGTCCATAAACTTTTATCTATTCATTGCAAGATTTAAGATTGATTATTATTATTAATATTATTTTCAATGATTTCTTAAACTACAACTTTAAATTATTCAAAAGTTTATAAGCTAAAATCATATAACCTATGTATTATCTCTTACACAACTCTAATAAGTTATAAACTTAAATATGTGATTAAAAGTCCACAAGATTGAATAATATAATTAAATCCATCCATTATGTAAATCTATTATTTTTATTTATTTATCAATGTTATCTCGGTATCACGTAATTTGTTTGACCAAACTTCCGGTCGTCACAATATCGATGTACAAAAATAACTGTTTTGTTAACACACATCATTTTTTTATAAACGTAGATCGATATATGACATACACGTTGGACATATTGAGTTGCATCACATGAGATTATGATATTGCATGATGCATTGACACGCATGGACATTGAGCACGTCATGTTGATCCTACCTATTCTTTCGTTGATACCCGTATCTTTTCGTTGGTATCTGTGATGCGTGTCTGTGGATGATGGGCATGCCGATGGCTTGGCGGAGAGAGTGAGCTAGAGATGCCATAGCGACGAGTGTGGCGACGTCGCCCAAACACGAGAGATGATGGACCGCCGATGGCTCGACTGAGAGAGATGTCGTAGCGACGAGTGAGTCGACGCCCTGCTCGAGCTTGATATTGATTGATGATACCTTTTCTTGGACTCCGATAGTTTGGTATCTTGAGATTCGATTCCTTGTACCTGACATGCATTGCATTACATTACATTTGCATTGCATTGGGCTTGATAGTTTCATATTGGACTTTGGCTCACCCCCTAGGGGGCTGTTGTTGTCTTTGTGTGTGGACAATATCAGGTATCAGATTTTATAGATACATGTTGTAATTACTTGATAGGTTCATATTGGGCTTCGGCTCACCCTTAGGGGCTGTTGTTGTCTTTGTGTGTGGACAATATCAGGTATTACATGTAACCAAGATCCCAAAGAGGGAATACTCGTTGAAGTCTTACCTGAGGTTGTTTCTTTTGTCTTTCGTAGGATATTTTAATTTTACCAGGGTGTGTCCTGGAATATATAATTATGTAAATGAAGTTTACTTCAGTTCAGTCTTGAATATTTGTTAATATTCAGTGTTTACTTACTGCTGATGGTATTATATAAATATTTTAAGTATGAAATGTGTGCTGGAGACTTATTGTGCATGCTATGGTATGATGTAAATATTTTTAGTATGGATTATGTGCTGAATGCCTATGATGCATGCTATGATATTATGTATTTACTTGCTGCACTGAGATATTGTTATTGCGTTTTCATTTTTTTTAGTATGTCCCTTGTGCGGGGAGGTCGTGCCGAAATTTTTAGAGCTACTTGTTGGTAGACTTTTTAAATAATCTTCCGCTATTTACAAATAAATAGTCATTGTATGATAATTGAACACTTGATTAGGAAAGGTCCTCACAAGTTGAGACTAAGAGGAAGTTGATGGTGGGCGGCCAGAGGGATTATATGGCTGTTGGTGGATTGAAGGATTGTCGAGTCCATGGTTGTGTGTGGTGGTGGTTAATGACCGGCGGGTGGTAGGTTGTTTGTGGCAGAGGAGTTGGCGGAATCAGCAATAATGGAGGCCATTTAGGATCGAAGATGGGCAGATCTCGTTGGAGAAGGAAGACTTCTGATACCATGTAAGGTAAAGGACTTCTGTAGAAATATGACTTATTATTATTCAATGACTCTAAGGCCGTATATGTATTGTGTACAATGGATTTGTATGGTAAGCTAGAATTAGGGGATTACAATAATCTTTACAAATTTACATATCTAGAATTAGGGTAATTTCCATAACTAGGAGATTGCCTTAACAGAATCATTTCCAAAGAGAAAAATGAGCTTAATACTACGATTAATGCCGAAAGCTCATTTTTATGGTTTTTTTTTCCAGCTAAGTCAAAAGTATAGGACTTTTATCTTATCCATTGTAGAGATACATAATTGCTAAATTCTAAACATCACGTAGAGTTTTCAAATTCAAAACTGCTAAATATTAATAAATTATTAAGTCTGTTGTTGTGAGACGTGTAACAATTGATGATAAACTGTACGAAAAATAAAATAGAAATCAACACAAAAATTTAACATGGTTGAATCCACGGGGAGCGAGCAATGACTATAAGTTTACAATGACTATAAGTTTATTAACCATGTTTAGGGTTACACAAGTAGTCTTTTATATAATAACTATAAACTAGACCTAAGGGTGGAAATTATAAATAATTCGTACTGCAGGGTATTACCCCCACACGCCAACTTAATCACCGTCTAGACTTCCTAAAGGCTATCGTCGCACCACTACATACTTAGTATATAGGGGTGTGCAATCGGTTAAAACCGAACCGACTGAATCGAATTTCCGAAAACCGAACCGACCGAATCGAATTTCCGAAAACCGAACCGACCGAATTTTTTTGGGCTAACCGAACCGATCGAATTTTACTCTTAAAATCGAACCGACCGAACTGATTAAAAATCGATTATTTTGGTCGGTAACCGAATTAACTGATATTTTTTTAAAAAAAATATATTTTTTTAAAAAAATAGATATTTGATTTTAAAAATAAAAAAATTAGATATTTTGATTTTAAAATTTTAAAAAGTTAAATTTAAATAAAGAATGATAATAATTGATTTTTTTAAAAAAGAAAAAAATTTATTTTTTAAATTTTTTTTTAAAAAATATTAAAAAATTAAACATTTCAGTTTATTCGTTAAACGATATTTTTAAAATGAAAATCGAACCGAATTAACCGATTTTAAAAAAATCAAAATCGAATTTCTGAAATAACCAAATCGATTTTCCAAAGTAATTCGGTTTATTCGATTTGTTCGGTTTAATCGAACTTTTACTCACCCATATTAATATATTAGATATATGCTCCAGCATGTGCACTTATGATTCCCAATAATATAAGTTACTGAATTAAGCATGTCAATAACCTCAAGATTACGTATAGTGTGCATGTGCATTAATTGGACGGAGGGGGTTATCTTGGACTATTATTAATTAATAGTTCATATATAGTTGGCGGTTCTGATTAAAGTTAATAATTAAATAGTATAAATCCAGAAAGTTGCATGCGTGCATTACATCTCACGTGCTTCACAATATAATATGCATGCAGAGTTTTAAATTTTTTTTTTGTTAATTAAGGTTAAGTGATTTAATCGATTAATAAAATAAATTAAATTCACTTCATACGCCATTAGCCAATCAAACTTTGTTATTTGGTGCGTAATGCTTTTTTTATTAACTTTTTCACAAAATTTTAAAAAGTTTATTAATATATATAGTTCGAGCTTTGCCCCACTAATCCTAGGGAAAGACGGCATTTCCTCTTGTTTGACCCCCAAGTAAATCAGGATGCGAAGCCGACTCTTATTTTGTTTTCATCACATTGCTCCGGTCCCTCCAAGTCGCCGTTGGGATTTGAATTTGTGATCGTCATGTTATCCTCCAAATGTTTACCTCAATGCCATGCCCGTGGGACATATATTCACATATTGTTATTTCTACAAATAAATGTTGTGTATAATATCATACTAGCAGCCAATGCACAGGCGTTGCGTGTGTAATAAAATTTTAAATTTTCTATATTGTATATGTATACTAAATTTTTATATTTGAAATATCTAATTTAAATATGATATTTTACGGGGAAGTGAAAAAACTAACATATTTTCAGAATGAAAAAAAATGATGAAAAATTGGGAACTAAGTTGGGAAGTTAATAGGTGGTCATCCGATATTATCATTTATCTCATGATCTTGTGGCTATTACTATAGCAAATAGAGGGTATTTTTGGAATTTCACAATGACCATACCAAGGTGGTTACTCTAAGGTGTTCACACATTATAATATAGTATAGATATATCTAATATAATAGACAATCAAAGAATTTAATTTAATTAACTCATTTTATTGTGGAAAATCGGTCCTAAATTTAGTTGGCATCATCACATTTAAATTTTGAAGTGGTCTCAAATTCAATCCCATGTAAAACACCCGGTCACAACCAATTCCAAACACACTGAAAAAACACAGAAAAGGTTTAAAAAAAAATGAAGGCTGTTTTTAGATGTAAAAGTCATATTATTACACACAGATGGAGTAGATATGTTGGTTGATGATGATGGAGAATGTGGGAACCAGTAGTTAACTTAACAAAAGTAGTTAGCAATAGTTGAGATTTGAGAATCAATATTTAAAAAAACAAACAAAATATGGACGACTGATAGTAAAGATGACAAACGAGCAGGCGTCCGTGGCCCGTCCCACCCAATCCGTTTTCCTATAATAATAGGTCGTATAAGATATGACCCATATATATATTGGTTGTATCGGACCGCCTATTTTGATATATGAGTCGTGCCAACACAATACGAACAGTTGAACTAGCCGAGTTACGCCTAGACACTCGAGCTTTTTAAATATAATTTTTTTTTTGCCCAATCTGTATTGGCACCTCTTATTGAAAGTAAGAAGGTATATGGCGACAGAGCATTGCTGCACGTTCAATCATGTGAGGAAAGCTTGTTGTCTCTTAAAAGCACACCACTTCTTAGCCACAAGAACAACTACTGCCATGCCAAATCCCACTACTTTCCACCACCCACCACTTCCTCATAATGCCAATTAGGGTAGTGTCATTTATTTGGTAAAATCTTATCTCATATTTAAAAATATATAGAATCTTGGTGCTTATTTCAATGAACTATCAAAATTGTAACATCAATGGTACCATACAATTATATAAAGAATTTCCCCAAAAAATTGCTTAGTGTTATTAATAGATGATTTATAGCATGAATCATGACAAAATATTTATTGTATAATGATTATTAATTCATAACATCAATGATACCATAGAGTTAAAGCAAATTTTTTTTGTTAAAAACATTATGTTGAGTCGTCTCATTTAAAAGTCCAAACTTGTAGAGAAATTGAACAATTTATTATTTATTTTCTAACACCCTTTCGCTTGTGAGCCGTTTTGTTCCTTTTTTTTAGGAGACTAATCAAGTGAATATTTTAAGTGTGTATAGTTGTTTCTTATGAGTTTTAAACTCAGAACCTCCGTGTTCGTAGACACTCTAATATCATGTTGGGTTGTCGTCTCATCTAAAAGGTTGAACTTATAGAGAGATTGACAAATTTATCAATTATCACAAATCCAAATCATAAAATTAGTACATTATTATAAGTAAATCATCAAGAAATATTTAATAAAGGTTATACAAGTAGGCAGGGACGAATGTACATGTGCCCCGAGTGATAGTTGCTCCCTAATAAAATATTTCTTTTATTATATATATAAATGCAATATGCCCCAGTTTACCCTAATTTTTTTTTGCCCCATTTTTTATTTTGTTACATTTTGACTCTTTAACATTAATTCTATATCAGTGAATCCCATTCGTGCATACCGATTACCACATACTCAAACAAGATTTATTATTCGTTATCCTATTGGGTGGTATCTCATGAGATAGATTGTGAATTACCTCATATTGAATTGTTAGATCTATTATATGGGATACTACTCCATAAAATAGCTAAGAACATTTTCTCGAACACAATGCCAATGTAAATTCACATATAATTTTATACTTGGGATTATTAGTTAATAGTTTTTACAATGACTTCGTTTTAAAAAATTAAAAATTTAGAACGCATTAACTCACTAAATCTCCGAGTACGAGGCAAACAAACAGTTGCATCGAAGCTCTAAAACCTCGTCCTTTTCTTCCCCATCTGCCCTCGCCCCTCAGTCAATCAGTTACCAGAGATGGTCTTTCTTGTTTATTACCATTGCCAACACCAAGATTTTCACTCCCTCCAAGATTTATTTATTTATTTACATTATTTATCCACAAACAATGAATATACCTTGCTCTATGCTCACTAAATACAAATTGATTTGCTCCCATTTCAGTGATTTCACGTTATGTCTTTTTCAACTTTCCCGCTCGCTGCCACTGTTTTTCTTTCTCAGTCAAAGTGCATTTGTTCTTTCTTACTCAAGGATCACTTGTAATTTTATTTATTCATTTTTGTGGAGATAAATGGGATTCTGATGTTCTGTTTCTTGAGGGGAATTTAGTTTTATAGATGCACGTGTTGCAGAAACTAGGAGCAGATGAATAAAAGGGTTGACACCATTATTCGTTCCAAGAAAGCACCTTCGCTTGCTCAAAATGTGAGTTTTGTGTTGATATTTACAGTCCTGAAATTTGTCCTCTCATGTTAGTGGGAACTGTGTAGTTGTTACTAATCTTCGGTGATTTTGATCTTCAAGAATCCATTTTTTTTTCCTTTTAAACTTTGTCTGTAAATGATCAATCTGAATTTTGTTAGGGGAAGAAAATGGAAATGGAGGGAGGCAAATTGCAAAAATCGGATAAAACCAGGGCTAATCGGCGCCGTTCAGCAAGGGAAAGAAAACTGGCCTTGTTAGAAGATGTAAACTCCATTCTCACAAAGAAAGCTGAAACTTGGATAAGATTCAGCCAAATATTTATCTGTTTTGATTGTGTTTGTATTTTGTTTCTGTTTTCATTTTAGTTTAATATGACAGGTTGATAATCTGAAGAAGAAGCTGAGACATGAAGAGAATGTCCACAGAGCTTTAGAGAGAGCTTTTAATAGACCTTTAGGAGCTCTGCCTCGTCTTCCTCCTTATCTTCCTCAATATGTAAGCTCATTTTTATAATTCTTAATTTAAATAATAGTCGAGATTCTGATTAAGGGGCATTGTTTGCAAAAAAAACGGTCGAGAAACAGCAACCGTGGTGGTAAAATTCCAGGCTGGAACGCACGTGTAACTATAACGACAATTTCACAGCCTTTTGTAGAACAAAATATCGAATTTGCTGCCTGAAACGTGATTTCGTTGCCTAGAACGGTTGTTGCTGAATATTTTTAAATTTTATCATAATTATTTTATTTGTTCATTAATAATTTGTCAAATTATCTAAATATTTTATTTTAATTTTAAAAATTCAACGGCGATAACCGCGATCATTCCACGAAATGTCAATTGAACAGCAGTCCCAAATGTCAATAGAACAGCAGCCCCACAACGCCCTCGCAACCATGTCGACGAACCATGTTAAGAGGGTATCATCATTTGATCTTTGTCACTTGTACACATAACGGACACTAGTTAACATAGTAGAGAATGAAGAACACGAAATATGTGCTGAGTCCTAGATGAATTGGTTATATTAAATAATTTGATGTTTGGTGCATTCTATTGCAGACACTCGAGCTTCTAGCTCGAGTGAAGAACAAGAAATATGTGCTGAGTCCTAGATGAATGTGTTATATTAAAGAAATTGATGTATGGTGCATTCTATTGCAGACACTCGAGCTTCTAGCCGAGGTGGCTGTGTTAGAAGAGGAGGTGGTTCGGCTGGAAGAACAAGTAGTGAATTTTAGACAAGGCCTATATCAAGAAGCTGTCTGCCTGTCCTCCAGAAAGAGTGCAGATGATCCGAGATTACCCTCAAGCAGAAAACACTCAAGATCCTTATCACAAAGTGAAGCCAATTTAGGATCAATCGTTGCGCGACCTTTTCCTCGTCTTTCAAGGAGTTCTACGACTAGAAAACGCGACAGTCTCGCTGATATTGCAAGTTCTTGCTCTGAGATAACAAATGGGAAACAACTTCAAAATGCTCCGGCATTGAATTTAGAAAATAGGTTCATAAAGGAGAATGGATCATCGCCAGATAAGAAGTCTATGGTTATAGGCACTCCTGTGAAGAGGCAACAAAAGACTGACTCAATAAATAATGTGAAGTCCCTTAAGATGCAGGTATTTTATTATTTGGAATTCAGATAGGTAGGAGAAACTATTGCAAAAGGTAACAATAATCAAAGTCGAATGCTAAACGATATGATACTTTGTTGCAGAATAGAATAGTTGAGCAAGCACATGAGAGCTCCACGAGTTCCTCTGATGATCATATGGAGAGTGAGGTGAATAAATCGTCTGAGGAAATCTTGAAGTGCTTGATCAGTATTTTTGTTAGATTGAGTTCATCAAAAGGGAAAACTATGGATCTGGAGTCATGTTATTCTCTAGAAACAAGTGAATTTGGTGAAAATAACTTTGCATCAGACTTCCGAGATCCTTATTTCAATTATTCTGAGCTCAAGCAACGAGACATCGGCGCCTACGGGCATTTTTATGCAGTGGAAACTGGTTCATTTGATCCCAATAAGAAAACAAATGCGTCGTTTCTGATTCGTAGACTTAAGTATGTGCTTGTATATGGTCTTTACTTCTTGTTTCTTGCAGTTGGTTACGTAGAAAATGGTGATAATTAAATGTAAAAATCAGGATTCTTGTTGACAAGCTAGCCTCTGTGAAGCTGGACGGTTTAAACCATCAGCAGAAGCTTGCGTTCTGGATAAATGTGTACAATTCGTGCATCATGAACGTAAGCCACGTCTACTCAAAAAGAAACTTTTATAGATAATAGGATTGTACGCTGCAATTCTTAGGCCCTTTTCAATATCAAAACATCAAAATTTCAGGCATTTTTAGAGCATGGAATACCCGAGAGTCCAGACATGATTGTAGCACTGGCACAAAAGGCAAGCTTTTTCTTCACTTTGAGATGAAACTATTTGTGTTTAGCTAGTACATCAATTCCACTTTTATCTAAAGATAAAAGAATCCATTATCAAGTAGAGCATATAATATATATTCCATCTATAACGAGTTCGACCTGACCTTGTATAAGTATCATGTTCAAAGGCAGAACCAGCATGCTAACACTCATAGTGGAATCGATTTTTATGTGTTGCCCTCCTAAATGCACTAATACATAAACCAGCCAATGCTTCCTGCAGGCGACGATAAATGTTGGGGGATTCGTCCTAACTGGAATAATGATCGAACACTTAATCCTGAGACTACCATATCACTTGAAATATGTAAGTTTTATGTCATTATTTGATAGCTATTTCTTTTGCTAAACATTCTGTATTTCTGAAAGATTCAGCAGTTAATTGCTTCTCTAAAATCTTCAAATAGACATGTACAAAAACTTGGAAGAATGATGAAATGAAGGCTTTCAAAACATTTGGTTTGGAGTGGTCAGAACCTTTAGTCACATTTGCTCTCTCCTGCGGAAGCTGGTCCTCCCCAGCTGTAAGTACATAATGTTTCTTGTTTGTTACCAAAAAAGATCACTAATTTCTACTGACTGTACATGTAGATGAGAGTCGCCCCAATTTGTGATGAAACATGCAAGCACAATGAATTTTCTAGCAACGTGGATCAAGTAATTTCTTAAAACAAGAATGGATGCATAGCTACTGCTAGCACAAGTCATTGCATAGAATGTATCTATGATTCTAGTAATTCTACAACGTGGGTTGGGAGCGTGATCAAAGGGTAAAAGAACCAAACCTTATGGTACAATTCTTAGGAAAAGTCTGACAAAGATAGTTCTGGAATGTGAAGAAACACTGTGAGAATATTAGACTTGTAAATGGGATGGCAGTGTTATCTCTTATCCATTTATCGAGTTGGTTTGAAACTACTTAGCAAATTCGATGAATCTCTCACAGAATGAAACGTATACAAACTAATTCCTAACGAAATCCATTATGCAGAGTCTGGCTTACAGGTCCTATAGTTATGTCCTCGCGCCAGCTCGGCACTTTTTTCGTTATGTGTAGACTCGCTACTATGGTTGGTAGATTGAAGCTCAAATATATCTTTAATTATTTGACACTACGTAATTTAGATTCAAGGCTAAGATAAAGTTGTTAGATAGAGTTGAGGATATCTAGATTTCTAGTTAATGTACTTCATAGAGTCAAACTGGGGTGGTAAGAAGAATGTATTTTCAGGGTGCGTTTGGATGGATGGGTGTATTTTGATTCGTGTGCAGGCTGTTTAGGCCCGCCTCCAGACGAACTAGAAAATTCTGGCAAAACCTGCCTATTTGGCTGGTCCGGTCGGACCAACCCATTTTTACGGCTCTACTCACAACTACCGATGGTCGATTAAGAATTTTCTGAATGTCTTATCAGGTGAGAGTGTACACTGCATCTCAAATAGAGACAGAACTAGAAAAAGCCAAAAGAGATTTTCTACAAGCAACGGTTGGGATTTCATCATCAACAAGCAAGCTAATAATTCCCAAGCTATTAGATTGGTATCTTCTTTATTTTGCCAAGGACTTGGACGCACTACTAGACTGGATTTGCCTACAGCTACCGGATCAACTCAGAAACCAAGCACTCAAATGCCTTGAGGCAAAAGGGAAAGAGCCACTCTCAGAATTAGTTCAATTCATGCCTTACAACTTTTGTTTCCGGTACCTTATATGCCGGTAAAGGGCGGAATAAAGAAGACAAGAAAAAGAATTCAAATTAATGTATTTTTTTTATAAAAAAAATTAAAGCTTTTGTGGGAACATGTCTATTATATTTTTGACCCCACCTTGTTAAGGGTACCTAGGAAAATCAACACATGTATACAGTAATCTTGAAGTTTGGTGGAAATGGGGCTAAATATTTTAATAAATGGGGTTGAATTTATTTTTTTCGGAGTCAGATATTTGTTTTCTTTTTATCATTGATGTATTTATGTAAGAAACTATAAGTTGTATTTAGATGGATTTATTTTATTTAGGTGAAGGTATTTGATTTGACAAAAAAAAATTCAAACGTGGATTTTAAACAACACATTGTATGCATTTGAAATCAATCAAAATTACTTTTTTACAAGTCATTAAATCGTACAATGGCAGCTGTCAATCGAAACATGTCATTAAAATTGTGTTTGTAATTGTTTATTAAAACATTTTTATATTGTTTTATTAAAGTTAGAAAAAGTTGTTTTTAAGCAAAATTATTGAGTGTTTCCTATTTAAATTAAAGAATGAAGCTTAATGAACTTCAATTAATTACAAGATTGACACCGCTCAATGAAATAAACAACAAAACTATTTTTGGTCTGAAAAGCAGATAAACACTTCTGATAAGCAATAAATTATCCTCACACATCAAAATTATTCACGATCTTTCCTAAATAAGTAACGCCACTTCTTTTTTTAATCGCGATTTGTCTATGTATGAGCGTGTGCTAAGTCACATAATTCTCCTGCCCCCTCGGTGCACCGACGCTCCGGTCACGAACTGACACATTAGTGCTTGTGCAGAACTTTAAGGCGCACTAAATTTTACTAAGTCGCGCACTAAGTTTTATCACGTCGCACAGTGACGCTCCGATCGTGATCTGGGGCATTGAGTGCACATGCGGTACTTTACGACTAAGTTTTTAAGTCGCGTACTATGTTTTACTAAGTCGTGAACTAAAATTTTAAGACATTCTCTATCAATAATACTTAATTTTAATAAATTCATACTATTACAAAATATGTCGAAACACAGAGGTAATATTTAATTTTGTTTTCTGAATTTATTATCTTATGACCTAATATTATTAATTCATTTTCATTTTTCATTCTCTAAAATATTTTTGGGAGAACTATAATTCTTCCTATTAAGATAGCGATCGAATAAAAGATTTACTCAATGTGTGTGTCTATATGTATATATTTAAAATATAAAATAGGTTTATTAAAGCGCACATGCATTCATTTGTTTTCCAAAATTGATGCATTCGCACCGGCCCGTGCACCCATATCATGTGACTTAGTGTGTGACATGGTTTTCATAATATAATGCTAAATTAATAAAAAATAATAATTCACCTAAAAATCAGGGTGCATATTGGGCCGGACCAACCGGAACCGGTTGGTCCGGTTATAAATCGGAATACGATCTGGGTTTTACGTGGATCGGATCGGTTCCCGGGATTCGGAACCGCCAATCCGGCGGTTCCGGTTCCACCAGTTCTGGTTCCGGAACCGGAACCGGTGAAAAAGAATTTAAAAAAAAAATAAAAATTATATTGGCCAACGGCAGCCGTTGCCCAAAGGCTATTTTAGCCGTTGGGCAACGGTCACATAAAAAAAAATTATTTTTTTTTAAACAAAAATTTTTTGCTTCTATATATACCTCATTTTTCCTCTCCAATTTTTCATCTCCAACTCTTACAATCCTAATCTTTTATTCAATTATCTCATTCTTTCATATTTCCACTAATACGACCAATGCTTAATTTTCATGTTAGATGTGCATGCCATATAATTAATTTAGCAGTAAAAGATGGTTATGAAGATGCTGAATGTAGTAGCATAGACAAACTTAAAAACTGTTGTCAATGGATACGACAGTCACGCATTAAGCGTGATTGGAAACATACGTGTGCAAGTCAGAACCTTCGTGTGAGACCCGACTCGGGACATATAAATTTATCCTTTATCTGGCACCACAATCTATTCATAAATAAATAAATATAAATTTTTAGGATTTACTTGTGTATAGTAAATAGGTTACTTAACAGTAGCGGAAGCGTTTATATACACTTTTTTTAACAAGTACAACTCAAAACAACTCCTAAAAGAAAAAGGTTCGACACTACAACAGAATATAAAGTACTAAATACTGGTAAGCCAAAATGTTCATCATTTTTTTTTCTAATTTTCTCCCGGTTTTGCCTCTGGTTCTCCTGTATCTGGAACTCACAAAATAACAAGGAAAACAGAGGTTAAGTCTTTAAGGACTTAGTGGGGGAACAATAATGGTTAGTATTTTGTACTTATCAATGATGCAATGTAAAAATATGACATGTAACGTAATAAAGAAATATCGCTGCATTTAAGAAAGTTATCAATGAACCATAATGATTAAAGACGTTAGGGTGAATATTGTGAGCTAAAGAGGTGGCTCCCACCCGACAGTTAGGTGTAGCACTTTTTCCCACATATTCAGATATGATTTGTACATTCATTCATTTATGAGCCAATGTGAACCATTCTTCGGACCGTAAAACGGTGCGCGTTGTTCAGAACCATATACCCGGACTGTCATCCGTTGTTCATTGGACTCACTTTCCGGGCCGAAGCCACGTTGTCCAGTGGACTCAATATGCAGACATATGTCTGTTGTCCAGGGCTCCAATAGTCATTCATTCATTCGAAGGAACAGAATAATGATGAACATGTAACAAGGTATGTAGATAATATGATCAATGAACTGTTGTGATGCACAATATGACAACATATATGAAGTACGGTAATGAATAAACATATGATGTAAGTTCCAGGCCAAATGCCAAAAGGGCTATAGCTTACGATATGCTGGATTATCTTGATTTTGAACCCGGTTGTCAAGGAAATTCCTATAAATATAATATCAAGTAATTTATAGTGATTAGAGACCCAAATACATGGTGAACATTCTTAAAGATCATTTTTTGTATAAAATTTGTCCCGGTAATTTTGAATAAAACTTTAAAAATTCATAATAATTCAAGCCTTAGTCGAAAATCATGAAACTTTTCAGAAATGCCTAAGATTAGTGCAGAAACGTTCGGCAACCAGAAACTTCAAAATCGTGGAGGCGCGTGAACGACACGCGCCGCCTTGCCGGCGGGTGTACGTCTCTCCGACGTCACGCGCGGCTGAAAATTTCAGGGGATGATCGTCTCACTGAGATCTACAACTATTGTTCAGAAACTGTTTTAAAATTCGCAGCCGATTTTGCCCAGATTCTGAGTTTTCGGAATGATTAAGTATGGTATTTTGGTCGCCGGAAACTTGTACATCCGGCGACTTTCTGGGCAAACGGCCGACGTGAATATATACCATGACATTTTAAACAACTTTAAGTTCGCACTTAAGACTTAAAACGGAACATAACGTATAGAACATGGGTGTGAACATACTACCTCAAAGTGATGTTTTCTGGGCAGAAATCCTGTGCGTTCTTCACGGTTCAGAATTTATTTAGCAATTTTACCTAATGATTTTGCTACACCACCCACATACGTTTGTTTGTGGGTTGATAAGGAAGGTTGGGTAAAATTTTCATATTTTTTGGAAAGTTTTTTTGGTTAATTTTATGGATTTTGGCCTATCTTTGGCATAATATTCTAACATTTTTTTGCCATGTTTTCTAAGGATTTTTGGACGAATTTTATGGCTGAAAGTGATGGATTTGGAGTGTATTTATAGGCCAAATTTGATCAGATAAGTTACATGCAAGATGACATTTGTCATGGTCAAAATTCAATACCAACTCTTAATAGTATTATTGACTTGATTATCATTATCATTTATTTATTTATTATTATTTTTGTATGATTTTTATTATTATCATTGTTATTATTATTATTTTCTTAGTATTATTATTACTATTACTACTATTTTTATTCTTAAAAAAATAAAAATAAAAAGGGTGTTACACTTCGGTTTACTCTTTTTCCACCGCCCATTGTAAGTCGAAGGAATTCTTTGCACAAAATGTTAGAATCGATGTTACCTTATCAAGATGCTTTAACTTCTTTTTATAACTCTTATCAGATGCTGAAAGTGATGAAAGTTATTTATTGTCTGATAAGTATTAGTTTTTTGTTAATAATTTAACTGCTTTGTTATCAACCTTTAAAGATGCAACAGATCGTTTCTCCAGTGTTTGTAATCCCACTTCTCATTATTTTCTTCCACTTGTATTTAACATGTTTTGTAAATTTATTGAATTTAGAGATGATATTGAGTCTATGTTGCACGGATACGGATACGCAGATACATGTACGACTGCACGGGATTTTCAAAATTTGTAGGATACGATACGTCTGGATACAGTAAATTTTATTAATTTATTTATATATATATATAAATATATAATTAATAATATTTGTAATAAATCAAGTTTCAAGCATATAATCAACATTAAACACATTAGAAATCAGAATAAAGTTGCAAACTCACAAAATTCACGACAAATGGTAAAATACTAATCCAGGACATCTAAAAATTTCAAGCATATAATCGACATAAACACATTAAAGTGGTTAGGAAATAAGGATTTAATTAAATAATTTAATTTTAATTATAATTTCAACCCTATTTTTTTAAAAAAAATTCGAAAGTTCCCATATCTTACGCGTGTCGGATACGGTCAACGGCGTATCTTGACCGTATCCGAAACGTATCCAAAATAAAAAAACTTATTTTTTATCCCCGGATACGCCACGTGGCGTATCCGATACGTATCAGTGCCGTATCCTCGCGTATCCGTATCCCAGAAGTATCCGATACTTGACCGCGAAATTTTTTGGAGTATCGGTGCAACATAGTATTGAGTTGACATAGTTCGTTTATCGTATGGAGGAGGAGTTTAAAAATTATTGGAAACAAATTCCACACGTGCACTGTATATCTACATTGTTAGACCCAAATCAGGGTGTATGATCTTTCGATACTTTCTTTGAATTTGGATAAGGATGTTGACGATCAAAAGACGTCAGTCATGCATTCTCTTCAAAATATGTTTGGATTGTACAATAGTGAACAGGGACAGAGCTCATAGGCACGTGTAGTAGGAGGAGGAGAAGAAGATGCTAGTCAATCACGAAGCGGAGGGATTAATCTGTTGCGGAGCCTTGGAAGAAAGAAGCGGAGTATCATCTACCGCTTCAAATGAGTTGCAGTTCTTCCTGGGTCAAATGTTCATTATAGATGAAAATATTGACGTACTAGAGCGGTGGAAAGCAAACGCAAGACAATATCCAGTCTTAGCCAAAATGGCTAGAGATGTATTTACAGTCCAAACATCCAGAGTCGGCATTTTCAACTTGTGCTCGACTCATTGGAGACTTTAGAGTTTCTCTAAAAGCAGAATCATTGTGCATGCTTACGCTGCTAAGAGATTGGTTCTATGCTGAGAGAAGAAATAAGAGAGAAGGAGGAATCGACGAGTTCGGCAATGAAAGTTCCGAAGAAGAAGAAGAATTGGCCAAGACTATACTTATAAATTATGATGAATAATGTATTATTATTATAAATTTCAAATGATGTATATTTTATGTTGTTTTCCATATTCAATAAATGATGTATTTTTCCTTTACGATTTGGGTTGAACACGAAATCTGAAAAAAAAAATTAAAAATTAAAAAAATTTGGCTTGGCGATCGATCGCCAGAATCTTGGCTATCGGTCGCCAAGATCCGTAAGTTTAAAAAAAAACAGAAACAATTGTCAATCGATCGCCGAACATGGCGATAAATCGCCAAACCGGTTCCGGTTTGGAATCGGTTTACCCCGGACCAATCCGATAATTCGGATCGGGGTTCCGAACCGGATCGGTTCCATGGCATGTGCCATGGAATCGGACCGGTTCGGAACCGGATTGGTCCGGTTCCACCCAAATCGAGCCCAGAATCGGTCGGATTCGGTCCGAATCCGGTCCGATCCGGCCCATGAACAGCCTGACCTAAAAAATGACTTGAATAAACTGATTAATTTGATTAATGATTACGCGAACTCAAAAGTACAAAATGTCTTAAAAAGGGCTTAAACGTGAATTCGATCAATTTAAACAGCTGGGAGTACTTCATTTGGGCTGGACTACATTCTTTTATTAATAGCCCAAAATTAGGCCCAAAAACCAATCAAAAACCTTAAACCAACATACGCCGCTGCGCTGCTAATTCCACAGCGCGTCACATCGCCTCAGTTCATTCTTCTCTCAGGTATGTCAATAATTCCTGTGATTGAAATCGATTCAATTATTTACAATGTTGTGCATCTCATAGTATTTTTGTTTGAATAACACTTGTCAAATCCATAATTCATGTGTATTCTTGGAAACTTTAGGAAAAACTGTGATTTTAGGAGCTATCGATTTAAAACTTGTGAAAAAATCCGTATATTTGCACAAAATTTATGTATGTCCTTAGTAATTATTGAAGAAATCGTGTAACACGCGTCAAAACCTTGATGTTCGAGCTAATTTATTTAGGGTAGGGTATAGATACTGATTTTGTAGTATTTGTGTTTCGGATACTATAACAATTTTGAGCTTTATCCTGTTTAATTAATGTGTTCGTATATGATGTTTATTGTGGCTGTCTTATTATTCTCTCTTTGGATTCTGATTAAAAAAAAGTTATTTTTCTCTTACTTACTAGCTCATTTTTTGGTCGTAAAATATCCACAACATTCCTTGATAACTATAATATGGGCCATTGACTTTAGTGATAGATGCGGAGTATTATGATTTTTTTTAAACTTTGGCTAAATATGGCCATTGACTTTAGTGATAGATCTCATGTAATGCTTTCAAGTGGAATAAAATCATTTTGAGTAAATTTAAGGAAAAAAAGTTCTTTTTAACTATTTGGATTGAATTGCCTGACCGTTGAACAAGGGATACACTTGATTTTGCGAAGGTATCCTTGATTTTCGTGGTAGTAAGGGCAATGTTGAAAAGGAACATAAGGCTAAGGAAAGAGTATCTTTATAGAAAAAATTTGGAGGTCAAAGATAGGTTGCTCTATGAGAAGAAGAGAAAAATCCGGGAAGCCTTAGCAGGTTATTTTTATTTCTTTGTTTTTGAAAACAAAAAAGAATTAAGAACTCTATTCATCAAATTATATTTTTCCTTTTGAACTTTCCCCTTGGAACAGAGGGAAAGCCAATTCCCACAGAGCTCAGAAACGAAGAGGCGGCCATTCGCCAAGAAATTGATCTTGAAGATGAGCATACTGCTGGTATTCATTCCTACTCTACATTGGTAAATCAGCTTGTTATTTTGTTTCAATTTGTTTTGTTATTATATAAAGTTTTCGGACTACAACCAAACATGTCAACGGAATGATAATATATCCTCCCATTTTCACAACTGTGCTATTAGTTTTGTCGCACATTATGACAATCGTGCTATATATTCATGACATGTAAGACATGCCCTGTGATTTTGATATAATTTCTCAGATAATCTTGTCATATCACCGACCAGAAGGATCCTAAAAAGACAATGTTAAATTATGAACCTATCAACTAAATTCACAGTATAGTATGCTCCTGTTGTTACTTCCAGGGTAAATTAGGGTGGGGTGGGGTGGGGGGTGGTGTGTGTTAAAAGAATAGGTCTATTTTGGTCAATAGGTCTCTGGCGAGGCGTGATATGGTCTTTTAAGGGATAACTCCACATTTTAAAATACAACCAAGGTGGGGCTGTTATAAATCAAGTTTAAGGTTAATTTATGTTGAAAAATTAAATAAAAAAACACAAAACCAGGTTACTCAACTCGACTTCTTTCTCTTTGTTTTCAATCGAACCTGCAAAACGTAGAAACATGATCAAAATAGTGAAATATAGATATAAATATAAATATGATACAATCACTTAACATAAAGCGATATAAAAGCAGTCGAGATTAACTACAGAAGCAGTCGAGATGAACTATAATATGGTCGAGACGTGCGAGATGAAAAACATGTATAGCAGTCGCGACCAAAACTATCAAATTTTACAAGCATGATTTTATTCATCGATAAAACAATGACTCACGAACAATAACCCTAGTTTAAATAAAATACGTTCAGACATGGTTCATTGGAAAATATTGAACAAAATGACTGAAAATGGGTGACTTACCAACTCTTTCCCTCTGCTCTGTCATCTTGCACACTAAATCGGGGAACACCGGAAAGAACGAAATGCCGAAGGATGAAGTTGGGCGCTTTCTTGCTTGCTGATAATGTCGGAGAAGAAAAAGGGAGAAACACGTAATGAGTTGAGTTCACGTGTAAGTTCAGCGAGAAAGAGAAAATGGATAGACTATTTTAATCGGCCGATACACATTAATCCAGTTCAATAGAGGATTTTTAAATACATGTGGAGGGAAGGTTCAAAATTCGAATTTTCCTCGAATGAATAAAGTTTTTTTAACCTTTTTATCTTCCTTTTGTTTATTTTTTATTTTTCCAAATAATGTTTTTAGTGATGAGTAATATGGTCTTCGTTTTTTAAAATACCATCAAGATGGGGCTTGCCAATGTCTTAAACTGATCCATGAATTCTTCATGACTTGAATGCAGTTCCCCGTTCAACCATTGACGATGAATATGCTAATGCAACCGATAGAGATCCTAAGATTTTGCTCACAACATCACGAGATCCAAGTGCTCCGCTTACGCAGTTTGTGAAGGTAGTCAGTTCTGATTTTCCCAAAGTTTTAGCTGTCCCTTTGCACCAGAAAATCTAACTTCTTATCTCCTATGGTTTATTTTATGTGCTTGTCCTATGTGGTCATAGACGTTTATGTCCGTTTTTTTCAGGAATTGAAATTTGTGTTTCCAAATGCACAACGAATGAATCGAGGTGGTCAGGTTGGTGTATTGTTAAGTTTTTCATACTTTGCTGTTTTTCCTTGCTCTTAGGATGTCTTGTTCTATCTTAATGAAACCAATTAGGGTATAGAGATGATAAATTGGCATCCTTTTGATAGATGCTCTAAGAATGCTGGCAGGTATAATAGCTATCGAGTGTTCAAAAATGAAATTATCTTTCAGCATTATGGCTGCAATGCGCAAATAATTTCTGGAACTCCATAGTGTTTCAATGTGTGTAGATTTTCTATTTAACTTATTGCATGCTGAGAACCTGAGGACTAAAAGTGCACAATTAATCAGTTTCCTTGGTTTCAGGTTTTATCAGAGATTATTGAAACTTGCAGAGCTCATGATTTCACAGATGTTATCTTAGTCCATGAACATCGTGGTGTACCTGATGGTATAATGATAAGCCATCTACCTTTTGGTCCTACTGCTAGCTTTGGATTAGTCAATGTGGTTAGTACCATACTTTGTTTGACATGCAACTTGATTCTGTTACCAATGTGATATTATAATCTAGCAATCTCTTGTAGGTTACAAGACACGACATCAAGGATAAAAAAGCTATTGGAACAATGCCCGAGGTTTACCCACATCTGATACTTGACAACTTCTCTACTAAGGTTATACTTCCTTCTCCGACTCTTTGCGTTTCTTGCTTCTGTTGTCTCAGCTTGAGATTTTACGCAAGCAACTTGAACTTAACAATGGGTCCACTGTTTTGACATGTCACTTAACAAAATAATCTTAGTAAACTTGTATGATCTTGATTGCGCTTGCAGTTATATACGAATTTTGAAATTTTCCATCAGCTTTCTATGTTATTGAACTGTGGAAAATACGTTCAATCTGTGACTACACATTATATTCCATAAACTATTTGCAGCTCTGTGGGTTTCATAGCACTCTGCTGCATTGTTGGTACTGTTGTCATTTGAATACATCCCTAGTTCATGTACACTTCACGATCCTTGTGACTACCGCCAATATTATCTTACGTACATTTAAATTTTTTTGTCAGTTGGTTCTCGCTCTCTCTCTCTCTCTCTCTCTCTCTGTGTGTGTGTGTGTCTATGGACTGATGTCATCAGATGCTTTTATAACGATCGTGCCTTTACTTTCTGTTTCCTTCATTTTTGGAGCATGAAGTTTCCTTGCTCTGTAATTTGAGTTCGCCCACTGGTTGAGGATAGATAATCTGCTCTATATGAACTTGTTATAAAATAAATGGAATTTTCAATTGTTGGCAGCTTGGTCAAAGGACCGCTAACATTTTAAAGTATCTATTTCCTGTGCCCAAGCCGGATACAAAGCGAATTATCACCTTTGCAAATCAGTCGGATTATATTTCATTCAGGTAGTTATCTTGTGAAAGAATGTGTTGGTATCTTGTGAAACATGTTCCAGCAACTACTTTTTCATGTTGGTCGTAAGTTGGGTGAATCATGCAGGCATCATCTATATGAGAAACGTGGAGGTCCCAAGTCCATTGAACTGAAAGAGATAGGCCCCCGATTTGAAATGCGGCTGTATCAGGTAATAAGTAAGTTCAGTTGAGATACCAAATCAGTTATATAAAATTGTGTTTTGTTCAAACATTAACATTTTACTTTTTTGATCTTTCAGCATATGGTTTTCGTAAAGTTTATTGCAGTTTCATAGTTTATCGACATTCTATCATTGCATACTTTTTAATGCATGCTCCGATGTGCATCAAGCCATACATTTCCCATGATAATTATAGGAGTGTTCCCATGCCGGGGCAATCAGAACAATTTTCATACTCTCTAGCGAGATTTCCATTTAAATTTCATGTGATTTTTTAATATCCAAAATTTGGCTACTCTCCGAAAGAGACTATTGCCGGACTCATCTAAATTCGTGAGTCTGTCTTGGCTGGGTTTTTGTTTTTCTAAAACCTGAACCCAGTCGATGCAAAGCTTTGTGATACAGACCATTAATCTCAATTCGGTTGTTTGAGATTTATGATTCATCATTTATGTATTTTGAAAATATGCGTCTTTAAATAGTAAATTTTGATCACTGATCATGTAATCATGACCATTTTTGCCCGATACTTTGATGTTTCAGATTAAACTAGGAACAATGGATCAAGATGAAGCCCAGACTGAATGGGTCATCAGGCCTTTTATGAACACAACAAAGAAGCGCAAATTTATTGGGGATTGATAGTTCAGATGTATGTGCTTATTTATGTAGACCTCCCTTTTTTCATGTACCCGAAAAATGCAAGGGTAATGTATGTTTAACAATATTTCATCTGGGATATTTAAAATTGGGTAAAACGTAGTTACTTCTGCCTTGAAAGGTCATTTAGTCTCCCAGGTATAGGAAGAAATATTCACTGGTATTATATGGCGTGATCAGTATCTTATCGTGCTGATTAATTGACATATTTTCATCTATATTTTATTCGATCATGTGGGTTTAATCGTAACTTTTTCCTCTTGGTTATTATTTGGAGTGGATTCAGTCCAATACTAGAATTGTCTTTTTAAATTTGGCATATTATAATTTTCAAGTAAAACATAATCAACATGATAATAGATGTACCACTTGATGAATCATACCATCAATTCTTTACTACCCAAAGGAAGCCTTTGAAAAATTCCTCCATATTTGAGACTGACGATCCCCACCATTATAGAAAAGAGCTTAAAAAATATAATTTTCACAGAATTAAAATAAGAGTCGAGTTTTTAAAAAATAAAAAAATGAACTCAAGTGGCACATTAGCAGCAGCTTCTCAAGTAAAATTACATTAGAAAAAAAAACAGGTGAATCCCAGATTTCCTACCTTCTTCAGTTCCATCAAGAGTATTCAAAACAGAGAAATGGCACAGGAAGCAATTTGGGATAACACAACGAAAGATGGTGGCATATCTGCATTCTGTCTCCAATAAACGGACGGTTCTGACTCAATATTTATCAATCTGACCAATAGCAGTAACTGTATTTTGATATAAAACTGTCTAATTCTAACAGTATCATCACTAAAATAAGTAGGGCGAGGAGGAATAAAACATGAGAATAGCAGTCACATAGAAACAAAACTGTCTGCCAAGTAAAAATGAGGTCAAATGGCCCACAACACACAAAAAGATAAAATTTAATAAGAATTTAAAATACTAAGAGAGGCGATATGAATTTTTCGATATTCTAGTTTGCCACGATTTTGTACAAGGTGCTGGTAAGGATAATAAGTGCATTGCTACTGACCTCAGCCAAATGGTGAAGGAACAGGTCCAGTAATTGCATCTGATCTTTTTATGCTTCCCATTCCACAGATAATGCAGCCGGGAGTCGACAGAGCTGAGAATTTGGCACCACAAAGATCACATACATCGTATCCAATAGTAGATAGACGGCTCAGTGTCGCAGCACAGAATTGGGATGGATCTTCCAAAGGATCTATGGACTTATTGGACAAGCCTCTCTGGATACATATGTCGATTAGGCTTCTCAACTCATCTTGCTTGCCTGGAGGTGCTTTTGATAAGAGTAATTCGAGCATTTGTTTAGAATAGGCATAGTTCTGCACATCCATGTTCCTTTTTATGGCAGTTCGAATGCAATTTATTCTGTTCTTTGCAAGAAGAGGCAATGAGCCCAGATGACGAGACAATCTAGCCATCTCATCTTTTGCGCTGATTGCACTGGGGCCTTGAACTTTCTGCAGTCGGATGATCTCCTGCAGTAACAGAGTCAATCACATGGAAATGCATAAATGGACAAGCAGGTTCTTAATACAACTAGAAGAGACTAATTCACAAGATTTTGTAGTACGAGGGATCGCTTGGATTTAAGGCAAAACCTCTGGGAACAAAATGACAATCATTCTATTCTGTAACTGAACCCAATGAAAGAAAGCTAGAGCTTTGTCTGTCGTAACAAATGACTAGACAAACTGTTATGGGCAGTAGTTCTAGCCCCACTAATAGTGGTCCCAATTTAACCAAGTCCAAGATCACAAATGTATATTCTAGAAGGCACAAACATCACGTTGGGAAGGGAGGAGAGGAATAAAAGGGAGGGGAGAGAGAATAGTTAGTTATGTCATGATTTGCATGGTTGTTACTAGCTAGAGTGCTAGGGAAAGGATACATCCTTTGACAGGGAGTTTTCTTCTTCATTTCAGTTTACATTCAGTCAAATATATTCCAATTTCTTCTAGTCTCTGTGTTTTGAGTTTCAATCTTTGTCACTGTAATTCTGTGGCCATTCGAATAAGTAACCTAACAATTTGGTCCGAACTGCCTTGGCCACCACTCGATCGGAGTCACGAATGCCCTCGAAAAATCCTTCACCACACCAGGACGATTTCGCATCTCGCAGAAGTTCAATCTTCACGGGAGTCTACATACAAGAAACTTGATAATATTGCCGCTTTCATGGAAAAAATCATGTCGGGCAATCTCAAAATTCCTACTATTCCTCAAGGCGATCAACACAATATTAACCGGTCTGAAAGTTTTGACAAACACTCCCATGATGCTCACGACATTCCGTCCGATACCTTCAAAAATGGTTCCGGTGTGATCGCGGATGAGCTCCAGAAAGAGGTACATCGTATCTCTCTTCCTCCATTTGATGGTTATGATCAATTTCCCTGGCTCGGCAAGATTGAACAATATTTTAACCTCCATGGCATACCACCGCATCTCCGTTTGAAAGTAGCTCATATATGCATGTATGGGTCACCTGTACACTAGTTTCGTTGGACCAATTTGAAAATCCCGAATATGAGTTAGGAAAGGTTCACTGAAGAACTCATCAAACGTTACAGCGGCCGCAAGGCGAGGAATCCATTTGAGTTACTCGCGGCCTTAAAGCAGGATTTTCAACCAATGCATGTTTACATTGAGCAATTCGAAATGCTCTTCTCACAACTTGGTGATCTGCCCGAAGAACAATGCCTTGGATACTTCCTAAATGGCTTACGAGATGAAATTAAGCGACGAGTCAGCACATTAAATCCTTAGATCTATTCTCCGTGCCATGGATTTGGCAAGAAGTATTGAGGAAGAATTGTTTGGGCATCTCCTGTTCTACCCTAATAACACCCAGCCCATTGACCCAACAATGGGGGCGCACTCCAGGTTTTTTTACACCCCAAATGCCCCGTACCCATCTTTCGAATAACCACCGTTATAATCTATCCTAGTACGCTACCACCCACAATGAGTCCCAAGGTGATCATCAATTTCACCGAGCCCTTCATATGGTTCTTCCACAAACTTTTGTCATGATAATACCACAAGTGCTTCGAACACATTTGAGAAACCTACCAACGACAAAGAGAATATCCAGCATACCAGGGATGGTAAAATTTTTTCACATAGGAATATTTACCCCGACAAGAAAAAGGGTTGTATTTTAAATGTGGTGAGCCCTTCAACCCCCTTTCATGGTTGTGCTAGTCTATGCGGGTTATCTTTTTAGCAGAAGATGAAGAGGATGCACAGACAGAGGAGCAACGATATCTCCATTGTTCATTCTCCCAAACAATTAACATCTCCGGTTGCTGAATATAGTACTCTGGAACTCTCATTCTATTCCGTGGGTGGCATTGATCAGCCACAAACAGATCGCAGAGGTGAACGTTATTATCATGATAGACAGTGGAGCTAGCCACAACTTCATCTCCCGACAGTTAGTTACCAAGTTGGGTCTCTCAGTGGATGAAAATGTGCGTTTTGGGGTATTTCTAGGCGATGGTTGTCGTATTGCATGTCAAGGAGCCTGCCCTTCTCTACCCGTTGATCTCGGTGTCTGTCACTTAGACGTTGTCTGCTACCTATTCGATTTGGGTAGTGTGGATCTGATACTTGGCGTCAATTGGTTACGAACTTTGGGCGATGTTATTAATTGGAACAAGATGCAGATGCGATTTCACTATCAAAATCGTGAAGTCCTGCTGATACCCTACTTTTATGCTTTCTCTCGTCTCTTTACGTTCTATCACAAAGACTTTGGATATTGAATTCGCCTGCATTCTTTGTTCATTGTCTCAATCGGACAATGAACCTATCCAGCATTTGCAAGATCATCCCCAAGAGCTCCAGGGCCTTCTGTTTCACTGTGCCCCCATCTTTAATGCACCTTGAGGCCTACCACCCCGGCGCACTAAAGATCACTCTATCACGCTCAAGCAAGGGTGTGGTCCCATTCAAGTTCGTCCCTATCGTTATGCTCAATCACAGAAAGATGAAATTGAGAAATTGGTTACTGGCATGCTAGCTACCGGTATTATTCAACCGAGTAACAATCATTTCTCACTACGAATTTCTCGTAATGCCTTTTGGACTAAAAAACGCACCCTCAACTTTCTAGTCAACCATGAATGATGTACTATGCCCCTATTTACATAAGTATGTCTTGGTTTTCTTCGACGACATTTTGATATATAGTCGCAGATGGCCTGATCATTTTTTACACGTCAAGTTATCTTTGAGGTTCTATCTCGTAACAAATTATTTCTCAATCAAAAGAAATGCCATTTTGGGGTTCGTGAAATAGAGTATTTGGGCACGTTATTTCTTCTAAAGGCGTAGCCATGGATCCAACGATAGTGTTCGATCTTGGCCTCAACCACAATATGTTAAAGGTATCCGTGGTTTTTTGGGCTTGACTAGCTATTATCGTAAGTTTATACGTCACTATCGCTCTATAGCTAAGCCTTCGACTACACTGCTCACCAAAAATGGATTCCATTGGTCTCCGCTGCACAACTTGCCTTTGATGAACTCAAGTCTGCCATTAGTTCTGCTCAAGTGCTAAGCTTACCAGATTTCAGCATATGCAATTTGTGGTTGAATGTGATGCTTCGGATAGGGGTGTTGGAGTTGTTCTGTCACAACAGGGCCAACCCATCACCTTCTTCAGCAAGGCTGTCAATCATTGGCGGCCGTATCTATTGGGTACCAAATTTCTTGTCCTCGCTGATCACAAATCACTAAAATCTCTTTTACAACAAGGTATCTCGACTCCCGATCAGCAATAATGGGTCACTAAATTACTAGGCTATGAATTCGAGATCAAATATAGAGCCGGAAAAGCCAATGAAGCGGCCGATGCATTATCCAGGAGAGTAGATGAATGGGAGCTTAATAGCATTTCCCTACCATTGTGGCTGGACATGGACAACATTCGAAATGAGGTACACACAGATTCTCACTTTCATAACAGTTTTAACAGACTGACAGCTGGTGACACAGGGGCATCATCATATTCCTTGCACAATGGTTGTTTGTATTACAAAGGCAGATTGGTATTACGACCAGGATCTCTGTGGGTGCAACAAATTCTACGTGAAATGCATGATACGCATATTGGGGGCCATTCCAGAGCTCTTCATACATTGAAAAGGATTACTAGCAGTTTCTTTTGGCCAAGAATGAAACATGATGTTTATCATACGTTACTCAATGTACGGAATGTCAACGGCAGAAGTACCAAGCTACATCCCAGCTAGACTTTTACAGCCCCTTACTATTCCTAAAGTCGTGTCGGAAGAATCTCGATGGACTTTATCACTGGTTTGCCTAGGCCCAAGGGGCATGACATCATCTGGTGGTGGTTGACTGCTTAACAAAATATGGTCATTTTATCTTAAGGCGACACCCCATTACCGCGAAGGGAGTAGCATACCTCTTTGCTAAAAAGGTGGTTAGTTTGCATGGCATACCTCGATCAATCGTCAGTGATCGAGACCTATATTCTTGAGTAACTTTTGGACATAATTTTTTAAGCTACAAAAGACAAAACTTCATATGAGCTCGGCATATCACCCCAAGTCTGATGGGCAGACGGAAGTCTTGAACCGATGCTTGGAAACCTATCTTCGATGCTTCGTGTCCGAGCAACCACGAAGTTGGGCGGTTTTTATACATTGGGCCGAATTTTGGTACAACACTTCTCTTCAGATATCGACTGGCATGACACCGTTCGAAGCGGTTTATGGGACAAGACCACCATCTATCATCCACTACTTGCCTTGAGCCAAGGCTTGAGTGATCGAGATTAGTTGCTGTGTCAAAATTTTTTTTTTATTGGTGCCATGATGCCACTAATTATTGATTACTGAAGAAAATTAAACAGTACAAAGTGGGAGACTAGGTCAAGACCTATCAAATACTGTGAAACCTAAGAAATACTCTATGCATTACAATATAAGATCAAACCGAACAGAATAATCAAGTACAAAGTGAGAAACTAAAAACCAAGTAATAAAAGATAATTATTTCCTCTCCAGCCTTGTCCTTAGCCTTAAGTCGTACTTCTTATTGGTTGTGGTTGTTGCAGAAGGTTTGTGTGGCTAAACCTTGTCCTCATCCTCTGAATAGCAATACTATCCTGATTCTTGTTGACAATGTTTAGGTATGTATTCCGTATTGAAGTGATCCATCAACTCTGCATAGTATTGAAATTCATCATCCGGGACATAATTTCCATATGCCCTATCCAACCAAACCGAAAGTGGTAGGTCGTCATCAGCATCTTCGACGCATTCGGCCCACGATTTTCGTGGGGGAGACGAGATTTTGGATTACTGGACTCTCCTGAAATACAATCTACACCGTGCTCAACAGAGGACGATCAAATATGCAAACACCCATCGTCGCGACATTTCTTTTCAAGTTAATGACATGGTTTACTTGAAACTCCGCCTCATCGCCAGAAATCAGTCAGGCATTGTGTTTATCAGAAGCTGGCGCCACAAATCTATGGACCATTCAAAATAGTGCAGAAAATGGAGGCTGTTTCATATCGCTTACAACTTCCGGAGGGTTCACGAATTCATCCTGTTTTCCACACTTCTTGTCTAAAGAAGGCAGTGGGGACTTTTGCTGGGATTCAAGAGTTGCCAAAGAGCGTTGATTTTGATTTCAATACCAACTTTGAACCTGAATCTATTCTGGCTCGACGCTACAAGAAGAAGAATACCGAGAATTAACAACATATTTTAGTCCGATGGAAAGGGAAACCTAGCGAAGAAGCCACTTGGGAGGACGCAGTTGAAATAGCTCTACAACTTCCAACATTCAGCCTTGAGGACAAGGCTATGCTTGAGGGAGAGGGTGTTGTTATGGGCAGTAGTTCTAGCCCACTATGAATTGGCCCAATTTAGCCAAGCCAAGATCACTAATGTATATTCTAGAAGGCACAAACATCACGTTGGGAAGGGAGGAGAGGAAAAAGGAAGGGAGAGAGAATAGTTAGTTATGTCACGATTTGCATGGTTGTTACTAGCTAGAGTGCTAGGGAAAGGATACGTCCTTTGGGAGTTTTCTTCTTCATTTTAGTTTACATTCAATCAAATATATTTCAATTTCTTCTAGTCTCTGTGTTTTTGACTTTAATCTTCATCAATTTGTAATTCTGTGTGGCCATTCGAATCAGTAACCTAACACAAACCTATGCAAATGTTAAACTTTAATAGAAGTACAAGGGGCACTCCAACCAAATTACAATTCACATGTTTCTACTAAGACATTACCCATAAACAAGAAACTAACACATTAACCAAAACATCAACAAGTAACTAACACTATACAATAAAAACTAAGAAATATGAGAACAGGACCCAACTAGTAGGATCTGCTCAAGCCATCTAAGATCCAAACAGCACCCAACAAGGCAAGAAGAACAAACTTGCGCAGCATAAGCAGCAACCAAAGAAGGCAAAAAGAAACATACTTGCACGAGTTACCTCTAAGACCAAGCCAGCAACCCCTCAAAAGCAGTAACCCAACATCATTATCCTTCCACGCAGATGAGATGAAAAACTAAAAACCACGTAGCGACCGGACATGCAAGTGTTAAATTGCAACAATTTTACATAAACTTTTGCCTTTACATTACTTCGATGAGTTAATTGGTCAAGTAATAGGTGCATAATGTCTATGTGTGAGAGGAGAAAAGGTCCAGAAAAACTTCCAAGGGACATTAAAAGGAGCTAAACTCCATTCATCTTAACCTTCATTTAAAGTTTTTAACAAAAAATGTCCTTTGTTTACACGATGGAAATAAATAAATCAATCATTGGGTCAAGCCTTTATCCAACTAAATAAAGTCGGCTATATGGAATATCCCGATCCATACACAAGAAATTTACCAATAAAATGAAGAAAATATAGATATTAAAATACGTGAATCTCAGTAACTTTCGAGGAAAATAAAACCATAATACCTGAAGAAGGGTGACAGCAATTTTGTATTGGGCACAAATAGTAGCTTGTGCCTTAATGTCATCTCCACGAGATTGATCCTTGGCCAAAGCTAGGAAAGCCTCATCGAAGCAGGACAATGCATCTGAAAGTTGATTCTGCTCCAGATGCACAAGTCCGGTCTTGAAACAAACGGCAGCAGCAGCACCACGGGGAACCTAGATGAAAAAGAAACCAGAACATAATAAAGGGGTTCTGATGTGCCCAAAATAAAGTTCTAGCATCAATAAAGTTCTAGCATCTAGATATTAGAACCCCAAAAAATATAAATAAATGAATTTCCAAGTTCAACAATATATCGGAGCTTCCACATACTTTTAACTAAAGATTTTATGCCCATTCACTGGAAAATTACAAGCTGAGGATGGAGAGAGGGTGCCACATGGTAAACAGGCTACAAGGACAATAAGTTAAACATTTCTGATTTTCATTATTGAAATGTGTCCATTCACAATAAACCATTTTTCTACGAAGTAAAGTAATTATGGAAGGGTGACCAAAGGTCTGTAGTTAAGATATTCTCCACAAACATAAGATACTGTAGAGACCTAGTCTCACCTCACACAACATCTCCTCTAGGTAATTCGACCAACCGAAATCATGAAACATGGGGGCGGAGGGCAAAAAGAAAAGAAGAGGAGAAGAATGAGAAGAAAAGCAGGTACCAGCACCACCCTTGTGCATAAATATAATCCATTTTAAAAAAGATAGGACAGTTTGACAGTAGCTTATGGTTCTAGAGAATTAATGCTTTAAAAGGAAAAAAATACTTGCCTGTCCAGGTCGCACAGCCTTCGGAGGAGAAGCTGGTCTTTCAGCAGGTTTTGTAGATGTTTTGGACCCAGGAGCTTCAAGCGAACTGAGATCAAGGGGCTGTGTAGAGCCTGGAGCTTGTGACATCAGAATCGGTGGCTGTGATGGTGCAGCAGGTTGCGGCACAGCTTGGGGAGGAATACCACCATCTGGAAGCCCAATAGACTCATATGGAACTGGTTGTTGAGTGACTTGAGGGGGTACTCCACCACCAGGTAGACCAATATCCACGGAAACTGCACTACCCTGGGTAGCAGGGACCTTGTTGATTTCAGTACCTTGAAGATTTTGATCCAATCTTGAGAGAAATATCCCGGCAGGAGGCAGTGATGCTGCAACCTGAAGGGACGATATTGTGTTCTGGAAAAAGTCCTCTGGTATTGGCCCGGCTGTAGGTCCAACCCCACCACCCATGGAAGTAGGCTGTAATGTAGGTGTTGGTTGGATGAATGCATTGGTGGCAAACATATCAGCTGGAAAAGAGGTATGAGCTGCAGCAGTTCCACTGGCCGTAGGAGCTGGTTGAGGTACAACTAGCCCAAGATCTGATGATGAACTAGTTAATGATTTGGTCCTACTCATTGGGAGACCCAACTGCTTCGTGGCTTCTTTAATTTTGCTAACATCTACTTTAGTAGACTCAACTGGTTTGTCTCGGATTCTAATATGTAGCCTTTTGGTTTTTGAAGTTCCTTCCTCATCACTGCTGCTACCATCAGCAGCAGAACCATATACTGATTTTTTGAATTCTGCTTCAGCTTTTGCCTGTGCATCTACAGCACCGGAACCTGCAGGCTTCTGGGAGAGAGTTTCTAGTCCAATCAAGGAATCACCTTCAGGTGCCCCTTTGGGATTGTTAGATGTAGGGGTGGCATGCGATCGATGAAGTCCATTTGTCTTGATTCCTCCAGCTTTAAATGATTTCGCCAAGCTATCTTCTCTCACTTCCACAACATTCCCTCTTCCTTTGATCAAACCTAGATAAACACCAATATGGTCTGTCACAATGGATGGGATGGTACCATCGTCAGTTTTCATGTAAGGCATAACCTCAGCAGCCAGTTCCCACTGCGGTATGTCCTTCAAGTTTGTGGCTGTTTTGATTTCCCAGTTTCCCCCACCCCATTCAGGTCCTTTAGGAACCATACTTTCAGCAGCAAAGTTTGCAAAGATGCCTTGGGTCCACCCAGTCGAGCGAACTCTCAAAATCCTCTCACAATATCTCCTCAAATCTGAATTAATGGCCTCTTCTTCCAACTTTTGGGCTAGACGCCGCATTGCACTAGGGTTAAGGTGGCATATAAATAAATCAAGCATACTTTCAAAGTCTGCTATAACTTCAAAAGTTTCTTTCGCACTGTCATACTGGCCATATCTGTAATCAAACAAGTCATTGGCAACATCATAGAGCGAGAAGAGGTTGAAAGATAAAACTCAAGATGAACAAAACCCAAAGAGCCAGACATCTAAGCTCGTGCTCCATCCAATTAATAGCTATCATAGTAAAACAAAATGATTCCTGAATACAAAATAATTATGATGCATGATAAAGGCTACATTCTTCTGAGTTTTTAAGTTCTCTGGAATGACTTTTACAAATATAGGATTTTCTGGTGTTCGTCCATCATAAGATTTCGATCTAGTAAACTAACTTAGAAATGGATCCTATATTTAGATACCAGACGAATCAATGAGTCTTCTTAAAACATTTATTCCCAGAAATATCATAAAATACACCACAGAAGATCTAAAGGAGTATGACTTGTAACACAAATCTTTCAAGTTTTACCAGATAAATCAGTCAAAAAGAATGACTGACATATCTGTCACCACCCACCAGAAACGATTAATACTTACAAAATGCAAACTATAGAATTTGGAGAGATTTAAGCGTGAAAGCTCTTTTCTAGTTTATTGAATAATTCAAAGACTAAAACTATGACAGTATAAATAGAAGAAAATATACAGAATCAAATCTAAACAAATATTCTATTATACCAAACCTATTTACATAAGATCTATATCTAATCAAATCTTCTAAACAAATCTTTATCACTAATGAACACAAACATTTAAATGTAATTTTCAGTAACAGTTCAAAAAAAGAAATCAGAAAATGTTGTAATAAAAACCAAACCCTAGATTCCGTAAAAAAAACCAAACCCTAGTGAATGTAGAACAAACCACAAAAAACTACAAAATCATATGATTTTTTTTCATGTAGCTAACTCGATGAGAACACTCTTCAAGCACCTATAAAAAACCACAAACAATTCCATTTGGGAAGGAGATAGTCATGAACCATAGAGAGAAAAAGAGTGGAGAGACAATTTTTACCCTAACCCTAGCTCAAACCCTAGCCGCCCAACCCTAATCCTAGCCGTTTAGTAAGCTTTCCGGCTCAGCGAAACTATCCTGCTCCTAATATCTACACCACTTCAAGACTTCATCAACAAATCTATTAAAGTGGAGGTTGATGGTTCTGTTACATCCATTAGATTGGTAGAAGACACATCTAATCAGTCCTTGGGGCAACATTGTTGCTTGAGTAGCATTGGGATGTGCAATTCCAGAGATGATCTTGAGGAGTCGCCTTCTTCTGATTCAAGGGGGAGTCATTCCGGAATCCATTTTGGAATATTCTATTTACCATCAAGTCGATCTTGGGAAGATCTTCGAAGATTTCCCTTTGGAGCCTAATAAGGACATCGAAGGAACCCAACAGGAGTTTGGCCAGAAAGTGGAGTCTAGTCAACCTAAGGAAGAGGTGAGAGTCGTGGAGGAGTGTCAATCTCAACCTTTGGATGCAGCAGTTTTCGTGGGTTCTTACCAGGGGATTGGCCAGCCGGTAGAATCTAGTCATCCCAAGGAAGAGGTGAGAGTCTTGAAGGAGTCTCAATTTCAGCCGTTGGAGGTAACAGAGAGCCGGAGGGCGAGAAGGGCAGTGCTAGCGTAGTTGGCATGAGTACAGATTTGGGAGGGAATATTCCTAAAGCCAAAAGAGGGGGAAATTCTTCAAGTTACCAGGTTAGGCAAATTCGGAGAGTGAGCCCTTAGCTAAGCAGATATCAATCTTGACATACAACAATAGGAAGTTACTGTCCAAGAATCAGAGGAAGCAGATGAGTAAGAGAAGTAGAAAAGCGAAAGAGATCCAGGCAAAGGGTAAACGGAAATACTTTGCGGACAGTTTACGTTCGGAGGAGGAGGTGGGATCACAAGGTTTAGGGCGCAAGAATATTTCTGATAGGTCCAAGGATGTGAATTTAAGTAGCAAAGAGATTTTGGATGGGAAGCTTCGTAATTGTGGGAATTCGGGAAACATATTGGTAGTGTAGGAAAAGGAACTGACAAGGAGATCATTTCTCGGTTATCAGAGCTGGAAGGTAGAGACGTCGAGGCAGCAAAAAACCTTAAGATTCAGAGTGATGTGCTAGGGGATGTACAAGGTTCATTATGAAGATTGTAAGCTTCAACATTAGAGGTTTGGGGGGGAGAGCTAAAAGACGGGAACTTAGGGAGTTTGTTAGGAAGGAAAGAATTGATTTTTTTTGTATTCAAGAAACGAAAATCGATCTCATGACCAGAGAAATTTGTTTATCTTTTTGGGGGTATGAGGACTTTCAGTGGGCTTCCAAAGGGGGCTAATGGCTCAGCTGGCGGCTTACTTTGTGTTTGGAGAGAAGTAGCGCTTACTATGGAGAGTTGTTGGGGAGAGGAGGGATTACTTGGCATCGCAAGTTTTTGGGGTAAAGAAAGAATAAAATGTTCTATTGTTAATGTATACTCGCCAGGGGATTTCGTTCCGAAATTTCAATTGTGGGACATTTTGCGACTCAAGGTAGGAGGTCAACAAGAGGTAGAAGGCCAACAGGACGAGTCGTGGTGTACTTGTGGTGATTGTAATGCGATTAGAAGTTCCACTGAAAAGGGGTAGGAGTGGTCATCCCAACGCCCGTGATATAGAGCGTTTGATGCCTTCATCACTGATATAGAACTCATTGATTTACCTATGATCGGGAGAAAATACACTTGGTATCGCCCTGATGGTTCGTGTGTTAGCCGGCTGGATCGATTCTTGATCTCTCCTCAGTGGCTCCTTCAGTGGACAGAGGTTACTCAGTGGGGGTTGCAGCGTTTTTGATAATTGCCCTATCGTGCTTAAGGCTCATGTTTTGGACTGGGGGTCTAAACCGTTCAGAGTTCAAGACTCTTGGATGCGTCATTCAAATTCCAAAGCTTTTGTGACTAATGAGTGGAGGAGTTTGCACGTTCAGGGGGCGGGGTTTCATTGTCAAAGAAAAACTGAAATTGTTGAAAAATAAGCTTAAACAGTGGAATAAGAAGTTTTTTGGGGTGATGGACAAGAACATTGAGGAAGCCAAGTCAGACATCCAGTTTTGGGATGATTGTGCAGGGCAACAGGTGTTATCTCCAGAGGAAGCTAATCTTAGGAAGAGTGTGATGGCAAATTATAGAGACAACATTGGGATGAAAGATACCCTTTTGTTTCAAAAGGCGAGAATTAAATGGATTCAGGAAGAGGACGTGAACTCAAGCTACTTCCATAAGTTTGTGAACCGAAGGAGGAAGAGGAGTGAAATCTTGGGGTTGGACATTGATGGGCAGTGGGTGGAGTCAGTGGATGGGCTGAAATTGGGGGTTCATAAATACTAGCAAACCAGTACAATCAGCAGAACTAGGCTAGACCTCAAATTCAAGGGATTCTCTTTGAACAGTTGGAAGTGACAGATAATATTAGACTCACAGCGACTTTTTTGGAGGAGGAGGTTAGAAAGGCAATTTGGAATTGTGACAGCTCCAAAAGCCCAGGTCAAGATGGCTTTAATTTCAACTTTATCAAATCGTCTTGGGAAGTGCTGAAGGAGGATATTATGAGGTTCATGACTGAATTCCATAGGAATGGTAGACTGATCAAAGGGGGAAATCCTTCTTTTATCGTGCTAGTACCGAAGAAGGATAATCCGTCGAAGATTGGGGACTACAGACCGATATCTTGGATGCTCTTATAAAATTTTAGCCAAAGTACTCGCCACTCGGTTAAGCCTAGTCTTGGATAAAGTCATTTCGGAGAATCAATCAGCCTTTGTGAGTAGACCTCAGATTGTAGATGGGGTGCTGATCATTAATGAATTGATCGACGAGATGAAGAAAAAACGTAGAGAGGGAATCATTTTAAGGTGGACTTTGAAAAAGTGCACGACTCAGTTAACTGGGATTTTCTGGGGCAGATTATGAAATTGATGAATTTTGATCCAAAATGGTGCGGTTGGATTACGGAATGCGTCTCAAGTGCAAGAGTTCCTGCGCTGATTAATGGGAGTCCCTCAGAGGAATTTGCTTTCGATCGTGGCCTTAGGCAGGGGGGCCCATTTTCCCCCTTTTCTCTATTTGATTGTAGCTGAAGCGCTAAGCAAGATGATTTCCAGAGCAGTGGATAATAATATTTGGGCTACGTCAAGGTGGGCAGGGACATCTCCAATTTGCGGACACTTTGTTGGTTGGTGACGCAACGGTGAACAATGCTAAGACTTTCAAAGGATCCTTCGTCTCTTTGAGCTCATGTCGGTCTCAAAATAAACTTTAATAAAAGCAAGCTCATTGGCATTAATGTGGATCATATCAGGCTGGAGGAATTAGTTTACTATCTTAAATGTGGTGTTGGGGAGTTACCCTTCAATTATTTAGGCATCCCGGTTGGTTCGAATGCGACGATCAGTAGTATGTGGAATCAAATTCTCGAGAAATAAAGGAAAATGTTGGCTTGTTGGGAAGACAATAGTTTATCGTTTGGGGGCCGTATGATTCTGCTGAATGTTGTGCTGCCCTCTTTACCTTTCTACTTTTTTTCCATTTTCAAAGCTCGCAAGAAAGTTCTAGCCAAACTCAAATCACTTCAGATAGCCTTTCTATGGGGGGTTGGGGAATGCAGCCAGAAAGTGAACAAATCCAAAAGTAATGGGGGTCTTGAGATGAGGGATCTGGGGTCTTTCAATAAGTCTTTGTTGGGAGTCTGGTATCGGGGGAGGGGATGGGGGTGGGGGATAGGCGATAGAAAGTCTCGCTCGTCATGTTGGAAGGATATTAGAAAAATAGTTTTTCAAGATGTTTCGGGTTGTTTAAGGATGGAGTGGCTAGAAACATAGGTAATGGTTTGGATACTAAATTTTGGTCAGAAGTTTGCGTAAGGGAAGAGAGACTAGACTTTAAGTTTCCAAGACTGGCATCAATAGATAGAAATCGTGATATTTCAGTGGATAGTATAGGAGTTTTTTGTTGGGGGGGAGTTTGGCATCGGTCTTGGGATTGGCGGCGACGAGATCTATTTTCGTGGGAGGGGATTTACTTAACGAGTTGTCTCTTCTTATTGGCAGGTTGGCTCCAGATCCAGATAGGAATGACAGCTGGGCTTGGCGACATGATATGTCTAACTGTTATTCGGTTTCCTCGGCGTACCAGGTTATTCAAAACGAATCACTTCCAAACTTAGATTTGAGGGTATCTTTCTACGCAATTTGGCACTCTACAGCCCCTAACAAAGTGGCTGTCTTGGCTTGGAGAATCATTAGAGATCGGATTCCTACTAAGCAGAATTTAAGGATCAGACTTATCAGATCAGGCCGATTTAAGACGCTTGTGATTTATGCAACTTGGATGTGGGATCTACTAATCATCTTTTCTTCTCTTGCAGGCTTTTTCTCTATGGAAGGATTGTATCAGTGGCTAGGTTTCAACGTTGGGCTTCATGATGAACCTGTCTCCCATCTACATCAGCATATTAACCTCTGGCATCACAGCAGTAGTGGGAAGGACTGGGTGACAATTTGGCTAGCTTTGATTTGTCAAGTATAGATCTTGGATTTGGATCAAGGGTGGTAGACTCATAATGGATTAGGGAACCAGTAGCTTACCTACTTTTTAGATAGTTTATGCGTTCGGCTTTTGTCGATCTTTTTGGATCTTAGTTTGTTTATGTTTTGTTGCTTCTTGGAGTGTTGCTGGGGTCATGTCCACTGTGTTGCGTGTCCGTGACTCTCCTTTTGATCTGTTGTTGTGGCTTGGAGTGCTTGCTGGGATCATGTCAACTGTGTTGCATGATTATGGCTCTCCTTTGATTTGTTTGTTGTTAGGTTTTTTCGTGGTTACTTTTTAGGTGTTTTTCTGTTCATCTGTAACTTCTTCTTTTTGAATACTTCTTATACTTCCGTTATAATATTATTTTTGCCTGATCAACAAAAAACTTTTCAAGCACTTGACAGGATCAAAGATATAAAGAAAAATGATTTAAGCAATATATATGCACGCAACAAGCTAGGGTAAAATAATTTCAAGGGTATACATTTATGAGAGGAGTACAAAGTTAAGCTTCAATTGAGTATTCTCAAATTGATAGCACTATGATCTTCATAAGCTACTAAAGCACATAGCAGCACACCTTATGCATGTGTATCCCAACTGACGGAAGCGATGAAACAAATGTGAGGTGGGGGGGCATCGAGGATAATCTCTTGACCGCAAGAACTCGTCTTTCAATGCAGACAAAGCAGTAGAAAAGCGAAGTGCTTTGATTGCATATTCTCCTCTCAACACCTTAGTGTAGAAGCAGAAAGTTAGCTAAGAACACAATTTGAGTCCGCTGATACAAAAGAAGTTTAAGAAACACCTGAGTAAATTGTGGGCCTGATTGTGACAGCGATACTGCAAGATCACCACAAACTGGAGAGCCTCTGGCAAGAACATCAAGTGATCGGGGAGTAATGCGCAAGCTATCGAATCTTCATCAAACGATGCACAAAATCTGTCAATCAATAAACTTCCACAAGTGTGGAATATTGAACTTTTGCAAGTGAAAGATAAGAAGTATAAAAAATCCATTGCTTTACCAATCACATTTTCTAGCACCATGAGTGCCAACTATAGTGCTAAAACATGTCAATGGAAAAAGAGCTAAAACACGCTATAAGCCAAGAAAAGCAACCTTGATGTTATTTGATATAGGACTTCTGACAGATCAAGCTTCTGCTCAAAATGTTGTTGCATCGTAGAGAATCCAATCAGAAGAGGTTCAAGTAGCCCAACAAGACAATTTTTTATCTCATATTTCTTCTTTTGCCTAACATTTACATCAGTAGGGCTTGCAAGCAGAAGACGGTCATTCAGAGCGCCAACCAGCACTGTATATAAGTACATCGTAAAGTCAGAAAAAGAGTGAAAACTAAAACTGGCATTCGAATGCTAAACAATACATAGACAGAGGCAGCTACGGACACCTGTTTGGGAAAAAAATCAGATCTCACCTGCATTAGGCATACTGAGCGAGAGTATGGTCCTCACTTTTCCATCCCAACCAAGCACATTAATAGAAGTTGAAGTAGAGAATAGAAGAGCAGGTCCAAGCCACAGGAGGGATCTAAAGTAATCACAAGTCAAGGACCCAAAAGGATATAAAAACATCATTAATATAAGAAAAACTACAGGGTACAAGTAGAGAAGGTAGAGAGGGAGAGACAGAGAGTGTCAAAGACATAAGGATATTGAAGGAACTCCTTTATCAAATTTTGCAGAACTGCTGGCCAAAATATCCAAATCTGCTGTGACAATAAGCACTCGCTGCGTGGTCAATATACCCGCCACAAAGCCCCTGAGTGTCTCTTGCCATTGTACCTAACATGAGAAGCTTTCATCGTACAACATTCAATTTTAGCATAGAAATTTTATCAACATGATTTACATGTGTCAATAGAATGACGAGGTCATAAGATGAACATATTCAAACTTTGGAAAGCTGGAATAGTGTTCAGAAAAAACACTTGCACATGGAACTGTCGAAATTTCATGCTTGAGCTGATAGAAGATTACTTAGATGGAAATATCAGTTTTCTAAAATTGTATACCTAGAGAAAGGAGAGAAAAAGAGAGGATCATAGAGAAATTCTTTTCATTGAGCAATGTTCAGAAAGCTTAAACTACAGAGCTGCCAGCAGTTGCTCCTTAGATTTGTAATCACAACTGAAAAATTAAAAATAATCCCTATACTTCACACATAGGCAATTAATCAATTGCAGCCATTTGCAAGCTCTTATAATTTTCATACAGATCATTCATCAGCAAGTCATTCGATTAGAGGTGGTTTAATTAGAATAATCCTGCTTCTACGTGTTTCTGACCCAGAACTGAAGCAGTAGCTTAAGGAACACAATGAAACAGGTCTGCTAATGACATGCAATCTTAAAGAAGATGAGACTGGCCATAATATTATGGATTCGCTTTCTGTAGCTTTGGAGTACAATCTGAATAACTACCTGAAGTACAGTTTCATTTGCTTTCAATTTAATGAATTTTCTCCCTTCAGCTTTTGTTGAGATGTAATGTCCATCAGCATTAGAAAGTCGGTATCCTTGGATGAGTTTAACCAAGCTAATCTGGTCCCCTTGAGAACAAATCATCAAAGTTGATTCTACAAAAGCAGAAGTCTGGATTAAAATATAATCAATTTGTTCAAGTACATAGAAAATAACAACAATAGCCCATAAGCACCTAGCGGAGTAGAAAAGATACGATCAACATCACTTTCGAACAAAAATGGCATAGGACCCTTAATAGAAGCAACTTCAGAGTCCATGGCAACATCTTTATCAACTGATCCATTCTTGTTAATGGATTCTTGTGAAGCAGCTCCCGGTAACATATACACGGAAAGTCCAGTCTTATCCTCATCAAGAATAGCAAATTGATTTTCATTAAGACCAATGAATGCTGCATCTACACCTGAAAAAATGCAAAAACAGTGAAGTATATACAATCAAAAGGCACAAGAATGGCAAGCAAAACCCAGGGAAATACCTTTGACGTTGGTAGCTTTACTATTCGCCAACTGGGAATCAGTGTTTTCCCAATATAGCACAACTTCATTTGCAGTACCACTGAACTCATACACTACAAGAAACATGTGTTGTTTTTTACTGTATACCATATATTTTGGATGGAATTCTACATTTCCAGGAATCTGAAAGTGAAAGAAAGGTTAGGTCTATATCCTCATTGGCTTGGTCACAAACTGATGAACAAATCAAGATTCAGCTAATTCAATATTACCGAATTGTAAAGCTTTTTATAGATATTTTCCACACCAGAAGTCAGATTATAAGCCATGAGGTTTGCTCCTTCAATATAAAAAGCCCTGATGGGATAATTAAGAACTCGGTTCTCTTTATTGAAGAAATTTAGCTCCAGTTGAAAAGGCTGCCAGATTAACTAATCAGAGATGGTATAATATCTATATATGCTTAGGCTGCTATAGCTGTCTGGTTAATTACCTGGCAAATACAGAGGTCTCTTAAATGATGTTTAGTATCCAATACAGTGATCAGAGGTAATCGACATATTGGAGCACTCTTAGCATTGCCTTCCATGAAATGCTGCAACAACCAGAAAATTTATTTTTATATGTACAGAAAATTTCTAATTGTCAATTGCTACTCTGTGTTTTTCTTATACCGGGGACTATGAGCTCCAATATTGGAAATAGTAGGGGATAGAGCACAATTTCATGAATATTTCTTATATACATGTTAGCCAATCACGAATCGTCCCTTGACCTTTAACTGACACTCATCCCAACATCAAGCGTGAATATTTCTTATACACATGTATGATGTGGTTCCAAACTGATCTAAACACAAACTTATTCATTCCAAATAAAAGTTTAAAACCTAAAATTTAAAATTTATCAAGATTAAGTGATTAACTACTCTTACATCCTAAACACCAAGTAAAAACTGGCCATCAAGTCTATAATCAGACAGCATATTTACTTACACTGTAGAGAAAAGCCTTCCTTGCTATGTCTGAGATTGTTAGCTGGCTTTGGCTGACAAAAACGTAAACTAAGGGTTAATAATGAATGCCAAAATAACATATTCTACAATCCAAGCATCAGGATGATATTTGACAAACCACTGACAAATTCAGACTATGATTCAGCTAATTTACTTCTTGAAAAATTATATAGTTGGAATGCCACATAATTGATAATGATATCTTTTTTAAATGATCGTTACTGTAGCTGTTCAAGTCATAATACAGCGGGAATAGTGAGTAAATGGTCATAAGCTAGAAACTTAATCCTTAAATACTAACTATTTAAAGTGGGTATCAGACATGATAAGGCTAGTGTGGCACTGCATGTCATCCCTATCATCCAATCAAAGCAACCATAATCTAACTGTGGGAAGAGACATAAAATAGGTTGATAACTAAGCCAATAATCCATCTTGCAGTCAGGCTAGAAGAAAACGAGGAAAATTTCCAGCATAATACAGGAAAAAGAATGTAAAAGTAAACCAACCAATTATAATGAAGTTGGGCAAAGAACATACATAAAATTTAAAAAAAGCACAGGGAGGGAAATCTACGTCAAAAAGAAGTTTTTTCAAGCTAGAGCCAACTCTTTTTGTAACAGACATTATCAGTATAGATGCTGACTCAATGATTGGATTTAAGGGCCACTAGGGGTGCTTACCGGGCCGGGTCAAATCGGACCCGGCCCGGATTCGGACCGTTAAGTCCGGTCCGAAACCGGAACCGGACTTAACGGTTCCGGTTCGCCCCGGAACCGGTTAGAAACCGGTCCGGGGCGGTACCTAAGAACCAAACCGGTAGCACCGCCGGTTCCGGTGCTACCGGCTTGGTTCCGGTTCCAGAACCGGAACCGGTAGATTTTTAAAAATAAAAATAAATAAATAAATAAATAAAAGGAAGTAGGCAACGGCTATACAGCCGTTGCCTCTTCAACGTTAATTGTTAACGTTGGCAACGGCTCTTAGCCGTTGTCATGTCTTTACAATTATTTGTATGCATCTATATTATGAAATGAAGAAGAAATATATTGAATTTGTGATGAACATCATTGAAGAAACATTTACAACATAAAAAAAAAAATCGAAAAACCGTTAAGGAACCGGACCAAACCGGAACCGGTTCGATCCGGTTCCTTAACGGACCGGACCGGTTCCGCCCATAACGGGCCCGGAACCGGCCGGTTCCGGTCCGTACCGGACCGGTTCGGACCGGTAAGCACCCCTAAGGGCCACGTAAAATTTCGAGACTCACCCTTTCATATGATGCTCTTGCAGCTGGGCTTGCAATTGGTGATCAGCTAATATACCAGATGAACCAAGGGAAGCAAGTTTTTCCTTCAACATGGACGCTGTTTTACATATCAGAGATTTCAAATAGGAATCTTTTTTACCTTTCAATCAACTTAATACACTTTTCACAATTGAAATAAATAAAATAGTATCTAAGATTTCTAACTAGGAACTTTAAGGCTTCACTCCTACTTTTAACGTGATGACTTTGCATTACCCCGTAAGAACCTTTAAATTCAAATCAGTATATAATTCAAGAAAAACGAATGCCTTTTGTCCACTCATTTTTGAAGCTAAATCCTGCCAGAAACTAAATCTAGCTCAGTTGATAGTTCAACATAAAAACCTAATTGAAATATTTTCACTGTATTCTTTGGTGAACAAACTGCTACGCATAATATCCCTGGAGTTGAATCTCTCAAGAAAAGTATTTTAGTAAATAAAAATCAAATTCATTATGCAAAGAGGTATCCAAATAACAAGAAATATCTGTCATGTCACGCTGGCCAAAATGCATCAATGGTACCCCATCCGCCACAAGAAAAGTAACAAAAAATGACCAATCAAGTAAATCATCTATATTAAGCAATCACCTGATGATCCTCTTGCATTTTGCAGAACAGCAAAGAGTTGTTTCCGACCCTCTCTAGTATAAGCAGCTCTATTTTTCCTATTATCTCCACCAGCCATGCTCTATTGAGAAGCATACTAAAAGCTATCAAAAAGATAATATTGGTGTGGTAATTCACCTTCAACAGTTTATTGAATGTTAACTAAACTAATAAAACTACAAGTTACTGTTCAGTATTTATAAAAGACTATATCTAAAAGATAAGATCAAAATGATCACAATCTAATCTAATCTCTAATTTAAACAAAAGATATTGATCAATTCTATCTTAAAGATATAAACTTATCAATACTCCCCTTCAAGATGAAGTGTACAGATTGTGCACTCCAAGCTTCCATACAAATTTCTCGAATGTAGACTTAAACAAGCCTTTTGTCAAAATGTCAGCAGTTTGTTATGAGGTCGGTATACGAAAAATGTTGAACACTCCTTTCTCAATCTTCTCTTTAATGAAATGTCTATCAACGTCAACATGTTTTGTTCGATCGTGATGCATTGGATTATGAGTAATATCAAATGCAGCCTTGTTGTCGCACAGTAATTTCAATGGTACTGTGATATTCATATTTAATTCCTCAAGTAGCATTTTTAACAATAATCCTTCACATACCCCATGAGCTACTGACCGTAATTCTGCCTCAGCACTGCTCCTTGCTACAACTGGTTGTTTCTTACATCTCCATGTTACCAAATTTCCCCAGATAAAGGAACAATAACCAAATGCAGACCTTCTATCATTTATTGATCATGCCCAGTCGGCATCAGTAAAGATTTCTATGTTCCTTGCTTCTGTCTTCCTAAAGAAGAGACCTTTCCCCGGTGTCCCCTTTAGGTACCTTAAGATTCTGTAAACAGCCACCATATGTTCTTCCAGAGGAGCATGCATAAACTGACTTACACAACTCACAGGAAAGGCAATATCTGGTCTTGTATGAGAAAGATAGATTAGTTTACCGACTAGGCGTTGATATCTTCCTTTATCTGCAGGATTACTGTTCGTTGTTCCTCCTAACTTCAGATTAGGATCCATGGGAGTATCAGTTGGTTTACATCCCAACATTCCAGTTTCTTTTAAAAGATCCAGCACATATTTCCGTTGAGACACAGAGATTTCTGTTCCGTTCCTTGCTACTTCCATACCAAGAAAATATCTTAGCTTCCCCAAATCCTTCATTTCAAATTTAGTTGACAATTTCTCTTTCTGTCTCTTCATTTCTTCTTGATCATCACCTGTGAGCACAATATCATCAACATAAACAATAAGAATAGTTTTTTTTTCATTCTTATGTTTATAGAACAAAGTGTGGTCTGTACTGGCTTGGAGATAGTCAGGTCTCAGAGTGGCTTTGGTAAATTTATCACACCAGGCTCGTGGAGACTGTTTCAACCCATACAAAGACTTTTTCAACTTACATACTTTCCCATTTTCACTTTCTTTATTGAATCCTGGTGGCAACTCCGTGTAAACTTCCTCCTCAAGATCCCAATTTAAGAAGGCGTTCTTTACATCCAATTGGTAAAGTGGCCAATCTAAGTTGGCGGCCAAGGAAAGCAGAACTCTAACTGTGTTGATTTTTGCAACAGGTGCAAAAGTTTATTGATAATCTACGCCATATGTTTGTGTGTATTCTTTAGCAACCAATCTTGGCTTGTATCTCTCAATCTATCCACCAGCTCTGTATTTAATTGTGAAGACCCATTTACAGCCCACCGGTATTTTTTCCATGGGTTTATAAACAATTTCCCAAGTTCTATTTGTTTCAAGTGCCCTCATTTCATCTAGAACCGCTTTTTTCCAATTTGGATCATCCCAAGCCTCTTGTATAGTATTCGGAACTTTAGTAGTGGAGAGGTTTGAGATCAATACATTAATAGACTGAGATAGATGTCCATATGCCACAAATTTTGCCAGTGGGTGTTGTGTGCATGTTCTGGTCCCTTTTCTCAAAGCAATTGGTTCATCAAGATTACAAGAAGAGTCCTTTACGTCTACCTACAGTACATCCATGTCATCTTGGGACGCAGATTTCGAATTAGAGACGTGACTCTCAATGAGTGGAGGTTCTATTACTTTCTTTGGCTATTTTTTTTGTGAGAAATGCAAAGGAAACGGCTGGATTAAATCTCCCCCTGCCGTTGGATGCTTCGAAGGTGGTGTTTGTGGTGCTGGTGCAGTATTGTGCTGAGATATGGATGTAGGTCATGTGTGTAGGAAGGAGAAACAGGCACAGTAAGGTCCCGAATATTGGGAAGAACATGTTGTGAAATAGGTGACTCAGAAATCTCCCCCTCACTCGATGTCTTAGGCTTTGATTTTGGAAAGAATGGTACTGACTCAAAGAACGTAACCTCCCGAGACACAAAGTATTGTTTTTTTGTCAATTGAAAAAGACCGATACTCTTTTTGAGTGGATGAGTAACCCAAAAAAATACATTTGTGAGAACGGGGATCCAACTTACTGCAAGAATGTTCATGGACAAAAGCCATACAACCAAAAATTTTGGGCTCAAGGATTATAGATATCTTATTCTCAGGATGAAAGGAATGAAGTTAGTCAACCGGAGAATGGTAATGTAAGATTCGGGAAGCATCCTATTTATTAAAAAACAAGCTGTTAAAATTGCATCCCCCAAAAAACGTTTTGGAACATTGGTCGTGAATAAGAGTGAGCGGGCAACTTCCAAAAGATGTCGGTTTTTTCTTTCTGAAATACCATTTTGTTGAGGCGTATTAACACAAGAACTCTGATGAATGATCCCATGTTCTAATAAAAAATATGAAGATGGGAGTTAAAATATTATGTGCCATTATCAGTCCGTAGAATTTTGATCATGGCATTGAACTGTGTTTTTATCATTGAATAAAAATTCCGAAAATTTTTTCCAGCTTCAGATTTATCTTTTAAAAGATACATCCAACAAACACGTGTATGATCATCAGTAAATGTAATGAACCAAGATGATTTGATGTAGTGTACACACGAGAAGGCCCCCAAATATCACTATGGATTAATGCAAATGGTCTGGACGGTTGATAAGGTTGAGGTGGAAATGAACACCGAGTATGTTTAGATAATTGACAAATTTCACATTGAAAAGAATCGTCGTTTCTAAACATAAAGGGAAATAATCATCTAAGATAAACAAAATTAGGATGACCTAGTAAAATGAAGAAACATAAATTTCTGTCTACGAGATAATGAAGGTGGACCAACAGGGCTCTGAACAGGTGACTTTGGAAAGAATGACCTTGAAAGTAAAAGAGTCCAGCCACTTCCTTAGCACTGCCAATCCTCATCTTCGAAGTCCAGTCCTGAAAAACACAAGTAAATTGTGTAAAAAATACCGAGCAATCTAAATCCCTTGTGAGTTTGCTAATGGAGATCAAATTACAAGAAAGATTGGGGACATGTAACACATTCTTAAGAAGAATGTTGGAGGTGATAGCAATATCGCCTATACCCACAATATCAGGCTATACCCACAATATCAGTATAAGAAACATCTGCAATCTTGACATGTTTAGGGTCTCCACTAGGCATGTAGGTGATAAACAAATTTTTACTGGATGACATATGATCCGAAACCCCGGAATCAATAATCCAACACTCACCTGTCGGGGTTTTTAACAATTTGACTTTAAAAAATATATATTAATCAAACTAACCAAATTTTTTTTTTAATCAATGTAACCGAAGTCGCCATCTCAGATGGCGACTTCAACACGAATTTTTTTTTTTTATTGAAGTCGTCATCTGAGATGGCGACTGACTTCAATATAATTTTTTTTATTGAAGTCGCTATCTCAGATGGCTACTTCAATATAATATTTTTTTTATAAGGCAGTTGCCATCTCAGATGATGATTTTCATATAAAGTTTTTTTTACAAGGAAGTCGCCATCTCAGATGGCGACTTCCATATAATATATATATTTTTATATGGAAGTCACCATCTGAGATGACGACTTCCATATAAAAAAAATTTTATAAGGAAGTTGTCATTATATATATATTTTTTATATGGAAGTTGTCATCTGAGATGATGACTTCCATATATTACCACATTTTAATTATAATAATTAATTTAAAAGATGTTTTTGTCCAATTAATATTAATTATAATTTTGATATTTAATGTTAACTGAATGTGTAGACCATTTGTATAGAATTTCATACAGGTTCAAAAATTTCATACAGGTTCAAAGACGCTTTAATGTCTTCCTATTAAGACCATTTGTATTGAATTTCATACAGGTTCAAAAAATTTTTCAACCGCCACCAGTCCTAGTGGATATACTTATGCCTGAACGATTATCATGTCTTTTTAGAAAATTATTAATTTGATTAAAATATATTAATTATTAAAAAAAATTTGTATTAATATTTTCAAGAATAGATAATGTTAACGATAGCATATGATCTTTAATTTTAAATTAAATATAACTACGTTAATTTATTTAAAGTAATCAAACTTGTAGAAAAGAATTTATGTTTTAATTCTATTTAATTTTTAAAAGTTGATAATTAAATTCCATCTGTGTGAAATATTTGAGCATGTATGAAATTCAATACAAATGGTTTTTACATTCAATTAACATTAAATATCAAAATTATAATTAATATTAACTGGACAAAAGCACATTTAAATTAATTATTATAATTAAAAGGTGGTAATATATATATATATATATATACGAGAGTTGCCATCTTTTAAATTAATTATTATAATAAAAATATGGTAATATATATGGACGTCGTCATCTCAGATGCCAACTTTCATATATATTTATATATATATGGAAGTCACTATCTCGGCGACTTCCATATAAAAAATATATATATAGAAGTCGCCAGATGGCAACTTCCTTATAAAAAAAAATTTATCGCCATCTGAGATGGCTATCTGAGATGGCGACTTCAATAAAGAAATAATTTTTGTGTTGAAGTCAGATGGCGACTTCGGTTACATTGATAAAAAAAATTTAAGTTGGTTTGATTAATATATAACGGAAGAGTTCATCATTAACGATGAGGCACGGATTTTTAAGTCGATTGTTAAAAAACCCCACCTGTCCGAGATAAGGGCTGTAAATGGAGTACCTGTGGCCACAACATTTGAAGATGACATAGAGGTGTTGGAGATAATTTTCAGCAGCCGGTCCATCTGTGCCTTCGAAAATAATGCATCGGGTGTACGGGAATATTCACCAGAATAACCAGTAGCAGGTGCAGCGGGTTGGGAACCCCTTTTGTCACGTGATTTGGCTCGTGGGGTCCAGTTTGCTAGCTTTCCATTATTTTCTAGCATGTACCAATGGTGTGATAGTGGCGATTGCACCGTTCACACCACAGTTTGCCATCCTTCATCTTGGAATCTGAATTGGCAGCGGGAGTCCGAGCAACAAGGGCAGAATTTTCTGGAATTGATAAATTATCAGGAAGCATCACCCTCGGGCGGCTTTCCTCCCGCCGAACATCAGCAAATACTTCATCAATGGAGGGCAGTGGCTTCACGCCTAGATACGCCCTCTAACAGGATCCAAATCAAGATTTAGGACCGCCAGAAAATCATATACCCGATCTTTAGCCAGTAATTGCCGATAAATAACAGCTTCTACAACATCTTTCCATTCACAAAAAGAGAAAAGGTCCAATTCCTGCCAAAGTTTTTTTAAATTTTTGAAATATTGAGTGACAGAATGATCACCCTGCTTCAAATTCCGAATATGATTGCACAATTCAAAGACTTGCGAAGAGTCCTCAAGGTCAGAATACGCCAATTTCACCGTATCCCAAATTTCCTTCGTTGTTAGATGGAAAAGATATGTTTCGCCAATAGATTCCTCAATAGAATTGATGAGCCATGCCATCGCCATCGAGTTCTGGACGTCCCATGATGAATAAGCTGGATCGATGGAAGTGGGTGTCAAGATTGACCCATAGATATAACCAAATTTCCCTTTTCCACGAATTACCATTTGATTAGAGCGGGAACATTTTAGGAAATTTTCCCGTTCCATTTGTGATTTGTGATGTGTAGGGAGAAAGATTCAAAGACAGCAGTGGATGTGGTGGATTTAATCGGTGGGATATTATTTGGGAGTCCGTAGAATCGTTTCCTCCACTGACACCGGAAAAAGCCATCTTTACCATCCAAAAAAAATAAGTGTTCGTTTCGCTACCGGAAAGGAACGAACTGAAATTGGACAAAATCGTAAAGGGCAGTGGAGTTAAAGATCGCGAATGGTAAATTGGAACAGAAACGAAAAAATCGATGTTCGGTTATGGGCCAGAAAATGAATCGCGATTGACTGTAACTCCAAGTTCACGATTTGGAAAAAAAATTACGCAGTAGGTTTAATTGATAAACCTAGGCTCGTGATACCATAAAAGCTATCAAAACGATAATATTGGTGTGGTAATTCACCTTCAACAGTTTATTGAATGTTAACTAAACTGATGAAACTACAAGTTATTATTCCAGTATTTATAAAAGGCTGTATATCTAAAAGATAAGATCACAATGATCACAATCTAATCTAATCTCTAATTTAAATAAAAGATATTGATAAATTCTATCTTAAAGATATAAACTTATCAATACATACAACCTATTTATGATTGTTGACTGAATGCAACCCACATTTAAACAGACAGTGATGCTTACTGAAAATAGAAGTGCTGCTAAATTCAATTTTGAGTGTACTTCCAAAGCCCTGATTCTTGGGAGAGGATAAACGGCTTCTCCCCCTTGCTGGGAAAGAATACGAGGAATATCCATGGATTCAACAGCTGCAGAACAAGATATAAGTAGGAACTTAAGTAGCAAATAGTTGAAAGGATAGAAGGCTTGCTAAGGAAAGGGGGAAGAATATATGATGATTAATCATCCTTAAAGAGTTCTAATAATCCAGAAAACTGGTTGACTAAGATTACACATAGAACCATCAAACTTTCGATGAACAAGAAAATCTCCCGTGTTAAATGTAATCATGCAAATGGTTTAAAAGATAAACAAAATGTTCCTTATAAACTGAAAGGATGCATAAGAATTACGTTAAAACAACATTTACACGGTCAAAAGATAGAATTCAACACCTCCTGAACCTCTAAATTCTAAAATCATGACTTCGGATATAGAACGGGGTATTAGAGCAATTGAAACATCATCACAGATAAGTAACATGCTCAACTAACCTGCAGGCTCGAAAAAGTTTACTTGAGTTGGTGGTCTATTAGGATTCACAGTTACACGAGTTTTCCACACTTGAACACTTCCATCTTTGGACAAAGTCACAAGCAACCTCAACATTGGAAGCCAAGCAACTGAGGTGATTGGTTGTGAACCGACTTGTGTACTGTATTCCAACCAAAGGCATCGTTTAAGACTCAGAAAATGCACAAAAATATCCAAAACAATAAAGGCTACAACATAGAAATTTGTCAAAATACCAAATCTCAAAAGAAGTGTCAATTTGTAGAAGTTTCCTAAAAATCGAACAAACAGCACAAGATGCAAAAAATAACTAAGGAAGTGGATAATGTTGGACACAACTGCAGGGGTCAAGAAAAAGTTGTCATACTCATATAGAAGTGTATGAATAGTAAGGTTATATAGCATGCAGTTCATCAATAATAACCGATGATACTAGCTTTTAACTTAATCAAATAACTTGTGAAAATAGTCACAATTATATAATCATGTGTAAAGAAAAGAGAAGCGTAAATATACAAGTTAGCTTACATTCCAATCATCATAGGCCTCTCAGTGGATACATCCCATGCCAAAAGTGTACCTCGTCTGTCACCGACAAAAATCCATTCCAATGTCGAATGAAATGCAAACGCTCCAGCACCCTGTAGCCTGATGGTGTTATCAACTGCAAAGGATTCACTATATTATTAAGTTCCAATCTGAAAGTAAAATCAATTATTCTGAGAAGTTCAATTATCTTCTGCTTCAGTTGTAAAAAAGGAAATACGAGCATAGAAGTAATGTTCAACTCTTACGTTGTAGCGTGTAATGAACAGCATATGTATGGATATTGTAAGCTCGAATCAAACCATCTTGATAAGCTACATACTGGTACATGCAAAGGGAAAAATAAGCTCTATAAATTCTGGGCACTTTATTATGGGTAGCAGAACTAACAAAAGCAATTTGACAAGTCTAAATATCGTCTTAAATTAAAACTCTTACGAAATCTGGAAGGCGAGGATGACAAGCAAGATTGACAATGGGCTTCTTCAAATCAGTTTTTATTTTTGTCGGGGCCTTCCCACCTTCCACAGTTCCAACAACTAGGCAATAAAAATAATAACAAATTCAGTAAAGGGCCTAAAAGAACTTCAAAATACTTGACATAGTAAATGTAATTAGAAGATATACAGAGCTGCGTTGAATTCTTTATTAAGGCTGGGTCAAATTAGAGGTAACAGAGAGAGAAAGAGGTAAAGAACAATAACTATTAGACCTGTGTTTCTTAAGATGAATAAAGGTTATCAATCATGCCATCAACTTCATTTCGCAAAGTAACTAAAAACTGTCAACTGTCATCTTTGTCATTATCTCTTCAAACAAATATTCAGTTGACATCATATGGACATGTATATGTATTTAAAAATATCATATTTGCCTTATAACACAAAGGAAAAAAATACAGTGGTAAACCGCTGCTCCAACCATTCGCTTCTAATGAAATTTAAGCACTACATTTGCTGGCATGTAAAAGCTACACGTCATTTCTTCAAGCTGCCCTAATTTGTAAAAGGAAGATAACCAACTCCCTCCCACCCTTCCTCCAACCACAACCCCCCCCCCCCCCCCCCCCCCCCCTAACCCCCCCAAACATGGACTCCAAGAGAATAGATTGCTCAACCTGTGACACTCATCTTCTTATGGAATCCAAAAAACACCACAGGTTGAAGAGGAGTCAAGGCAAGATGGACTTCAGTGTCAGGGCTAATCTGTTCTGTCCTCTTTTCAGGGGAATGCAACACACAAGTTTGCTCAGTGTCAAAATCACAGGATCGAATTGTACAATCCTGAACACAAATAACATAAGTGTCATCCACAAGCGAAGGGAGCATAATAATACTTATTTATGACATGAGTTTAGATGTAAATCGGCAAGTCAAAACAGAAAAGATATAGAATAAGACTAAAATGCACATTCAGACACAGATATGTAGACAAAGCACGCTTCAAAAGGAATATCATTATAGTGCTTTTACCAAACATAAATATAAAAGAAAAAGTCAACAAAAATTAAATAAATACGATTGTTATAACATGAAAACTTAAGATATAATATATTTTATGTAAGAGGATGCTTCAAAAATAACATCTGGAAAGTTTCAGGATAAGCAAGACTCTGGCATGACTAACTGTGATGCCCGAAAATTATTGATATATAAATAATTGGCTTAGTATAGTAAATTATGAGATAATTTGTGGTTGAAAGAGTTTTAATCTTGGGTTTATTTCTCTCCCCTCAAAAATTGAGATAATTTACAAGATTAAATTCTTGAGCATCGTATTTTGGACTGGAGTTGGAATAAATAATTTCGGGTTGAATTGTAGTGTAAATTAAATTAAAGGGGATTCTTTAATAATATTTGAGATTGAGATTTAAATGAAATGTTAAAGGGTAGAGATGAAACTGAGTGGTGTATTAAAATAGGGTGGAATTAAAACACATACTTCACCATTTTCACACACACAAGTCACGCTCCATCTCCCCATTCTCTCCCTTCCTCTCCCCGCGTCTCTTCTTGGTTGGATTGGTTGGAAGAACGTTTTTCTTCCCTGTTCTAGGCTCAATTTCTTCAAGGCATCGTGTGTATGACTCTATTATTCATCTCCCTTGAATTTATTGTGTTGAAGGCTCGATTTTCTACTTTTTTAGAGCGATGTTTGTGCGTTTTTGGGGTTAAAATCTGCTGCCTAGTTGTTCGAATTTTAGGCTGTTGTTTTTGCCGAAACTTTCTGCTGAAATTGCTCTAAAACCTTGCTGATTTTAGCTCGAAAATCCTGCTGCAATATGGTTCGATTTTGTGTTGTACATTGTTGAAAAACCTACTGCATTTACATTTGAAATCTGCTGATATGAGGTTCGAAATCATGGTGTTTTGAGTCAAAAATCTGCTACTATTTCGGAAGTATGGTGCAGCCAGGAATTGTTACATCTTGTTTAGTCGCTTTCGTCATGAAGATACTAGATTTTTTTTTTTTTGATCGGAAAAAAGCATATAAATAACAGAGTACCAGAGGTACTACGAAAGTTTACAAAAAAGCGAGCAGGCTCGCACAAACCCAAAAAGAAGCGTAAATAAAATGTTCAAGAAGCTAATAAGCAAATCCTCGGCTCAGTAACCCAGTCCGACAGTACATAAGTGAAACTACGACCGCTTCTATTTCTAATCCAAAACCAAGATCTAAAAAGAACTAGATTGAAAAGCTCTTCATCCTTGTCGATGTTGCCCCTGAAAACTAGATTATTTCTGCCCAACCATATCGTCCATAAAACCGCCAACCAAATAGTCAACCAACCCATTTTCCCTCGTCTTCGCTTCCAAAGCCGTTTGTGCTGTAACAAGTGAGTAGCCGGATTGTCCGGAAGAACAAGAGTAACTCCCAACCACCTGTAACATTTCATCCATAACGCGTAGGAGGCCGAGCACCTGAACAAAAGATGCTCTGTAGTCTCCTCCAGTTGATTACAAAGAGCGCACAGATCTGGGATCGGACCTTGGATAACATTACGTTTCCGTAAGTTAACCTTGGTCGGAATTCTGTCTTTAAATACCCGCCAAGCAAACGCTCCAACCTTTTTCGGGGCCAAAGTCTTCCAGATATCCTCATAGATCAAAACAGATTCATCATCAAGAACTTCATCCTCTTCAAAAATTCCATAAGCCGATCGGACAGAGTAGCATTTGTTGTCTTCAAGGCGCCATTCCCATGTGTCTTCCCTGTCTTTGTCCAAAGTTGACCTGTCAATAAAATTGATTAACAAAGCAAAAACATATAACTCCCAGTCGAATAATTCCCGTCTCCAATCCCAACGCCAAATCCAAATACCTTCCACCCACCCCCCCATATTCCCTAATAAGATGTCTCTATCCCGCGCTATAGATGCAAGTCTTGGGAACTTCTCTTCCAGGCTTACCTCCCCCACCCAGATATCCGACCAGAATTTCGTCCCTAGACCATTCCCTACCCTCCGAACCAGCCCCCCCAAAAACCACGCCGAATGATCCAAAAAAGTGTTCTGTAGAAGATCTCTCCACCACATCGACTTCACCCCCCTCGGCCCCCCTCTCCCAGAGACAATCTCTCGCCAGTTTAGAGTACCGTATTTAGATGACAAAACCTGCAACCACAAAGCATTTCCCCCCTTAACAATCTCCCACCCCGACTTTCCTAATAACGCTTTATTAAAAAAATCCAGGTTTCTTACCCCCAAACCCCCCCTTGCCTTAGATTTGCAAACCACCTCCCACTTGACCCATGCCACTTTCCGACAGGTTTCCCCACCCCCCCACAAGAATGCAGATTGAAGTGATCGAATTTTGGAAAGGATAGCTTTCGGTGCGCGAAACATGGTGAAGAAATAGACCGGTAACGAAGACAGCACGGCATTCAGTAGAACCATCCGACCCCCAAATGAGAGGCATTTATCATCCCAGGCCGCCAGTCGTTTCCGAATTTTCTCCAAGATCGGATCCCAAGACGCACATCTCCTCGAACTTAATCCCATCGGGATACCCAGATATTTAAAAGGCACATTCCCCACTTTACAGTTCAGTACGCCCGCCATCGCATCTAATTGAACCGGATCGACATTAATGCCGATTAAACTGCTCTTAACGAAATTAATCTTCAAACCCGATATCAATTCAAATATGCGAAGCACCCCTTTGAATGTTCTGACATTATCCATTGTTGCCTCTCCAAACAGAACCGTGTCATCAGCGTACTGAAGATGGGAAATCGGTATGTTGTGGCTACCCACTTTGCACTCCGTCCAGGCATTAGTCTCCACCGCCTTGTGTATCAATTTTGACAGCGCCTCAGCCACTAAGATAAACAGAAAAGGGGATAAAGGATCCCCTTGCCTCAGTCCCCGCTTCATTTCTACTTCCAAAGTTGGGCTCCCATTAATAAGAATAGACGCTTTCGCAGTGGCGACACATTCCATAATCCAGCACCTCCATTTGTCAGAGAAATTCATTAACCGCATTACCTCGTCAAGGAAACCCCAACGTACTGTGTCGTAGGCTTTCTCAAAGTCGACCTTGAAGAGTATACCTGACCCTTTGGTCCGCTTCCACTCATCTAGCAGCTCATTTATGATAATAACCCCATCCATTATATGCCTGTTCCCCACGAATGTCGTCTGGGTGGCAGATATCACCCTATCCAATACCTTGCTTAATCTATTTGCCAGAAGCTTCGCCAAAACTTTATACACACAACCAATTAGGGATATCGGTCGATACTCCCCAATGTTGACCGGGTTCTCCGACTTAGGCACCAAGACGATAAAAGAGGGGTTGCCCCCCTTAACAATCTTACCATTCCTATGGAATTCAGAAAGGAACCTCAGGAAATCATCCTTGACGACATGCCAAAATTCTTTGATAAACCTGAAGTTGAAACCATCAGGGCCAGGGCTTTTTGAGCTCTCGCAGCACCACACCGCCTGTTTTACCTCTTCCTCTCCGAATTCAGAAGTAAGACTCCCGTTGTCCAAATCAGTTAACGGAGTAAAGGTAATGCCGGAGAGTCGAGGTCTAAGCCATTCGTCCTGCTGGAACCTCTGCGCGAAATAGCCCTGGACCCCGCTCTTTACCCCCGTCACCGTATCCACCCACTGTCCATCGATCTCGATTCCCACTAATTCGTTCTTCTTCCGCCTCCTGTTCACGAATTTATGAAAGAATCTTGAGTTTACATCTCCGTTTTGAAGCCACCTTATTCGAGACTTCTGAAAAAGTAGTGACTCCTTGTTCCTGATTCGTCCTAGCAGCGTTACCACTTCATTCCTTCTTAAAGCCACTTCGTCAGAATGCAGAGCTCGTCGATCCGCGATTACATCCCATTCCAAAATCTTTGCTCGAGACTCTTCAATTCTGACATCCATAGAACCAAACACCTCATTATTCCAACCTCTGAGCTTATCCTTCAGCATTTTAAATTTTTCTTTCAGAACAAAACCCCCCCACCCCTGAACTCTGAACTCACTCCAACACTTTTCGACAAATACCTTGAATTCCTGATGTTGCATCCACGAATCAATTACCCGGAAAGGTTTGGGTCCCCAGTCCTCAACGAAAGATTCAACACGATGGCACAATGGTCTGACACACTCCTATTGATTCCCCGCTGGATTTGGTTAGGCCATTCTTCAACCCATTTATCTGACAGGAGGAATCTGTCCAGCCTGCTAACACAAGAACCATCTGCTCTGTACCACGTGAATTTTCTGCCTACCAGCGGTAAGTCAACTAATCCCAACCCACAGATGAAAGCATCGAAATCCCGGCATTCTCTATCATTGCTATTACTATTCCTGCCCCGCCTCTCGAAGCGACTACGTATCGCATTGAAATCCCCACAGATGCACCAACGCTCATCAGGTAGAGCCTGTATCCTTCTTTCCAACATCTTCCAAAGCTCTTTTTTAGAGCTCAGTTCACACGGGGAATAGACATTGACTACATGGCATTTGACTCGATCAACTCCCCAATATCCTTCCACTCCCAAAATTCCATCTTCTCCCCAACAGTTATCCATCGAAAAGCACCCTTTCTTCCAAATACTAAGTAATCCCCCGGCAACTCCCATCGCGCCCTTGAAAACCCAATCAAAATCTCCGTCTCCCCATAGTGACTCACATAGCTTCCTACTGACGACCTCCATCTTCGTCTCTTGAATGCACAGGAAATCAATCCTCTCTCGTGCGACAAATTCTCGTACTTCCCTAATCTTAACCCTCCCCCCCAACCCTCTTATGTTATATGTTGCAATGATCATAAAAACCTGTTCGAAACTCCCGGCTCAGCAACTTCGTTCAATTTTTCTCGAAGTGCCCCTATATCTCGAATTTCCATATCGACTAGCTTTCCGATTATTTCTTGCTCATTTCCCACCGCCTCTATCCCCAGATTCTTGCCTAAATTCCAAATCTCTGTTGCTTCCCGCAGTCTAGCCTCATCTTGTATTGCCTGAGAGGATTTTGCTATCCGTGCAGTATTCAATGCGGCTGAGGCAGAAGGCGAAGATCCTATTCGATTTTCCGGTGCCAACTTCAACTCAAGTTCGTTCCCCATCCCATTTGTACTGTCTTTCCGCGTGTGAGGGGCCTCTTCTTCGCCACACATGTCCTTAATGAAGCACTTCCATTTCCCGTGGTCCGCCTTTTTCTGTGCCTTCAAGATCCTTTTCCGTAGCTGTCTTTTGTATCTCTGAATTCCTTTCCCATTCCTCCGGGAATATTGAAAGAGAGGTTCTGGGGAAGAATCCATGTCGATTGGCGATTTTTTCGTCTGACTTTGTACTGACGTGGATATTCTTTTGCCGCCCGCCATGAGCAACTCTGATGGTTGGCTTTCGCAAGTTTGCTCTAGTCCTTTCGCCTTGGAACCTTCCTCCGCACCTTTTCCTGCGATGAATTGCACGGTTCCATGTTCTATGTTTGGCGACGTCAAACAATCCTCCTTAGCTCTTTCGCACATGAAATGCTGAGGACCTATTTCAGGCGGTTCCTCCCGTAGTCCCTGACTACAGCTTTTGTAAAGATTGGTATGAATGTCCGCCAAAATTCCCTCTTCCAAAGGCGACTGAGGTACCACCTCATCAAAGTAGTCCGTTTCTGAATCAGATGATTCCGAATTTCCACAAGGACCTTTGGGCCAGCCTGAGTTCATTTGCGCATGTGGGTATTGCTCGACCCTTTCCTTGGGGTATATGTCCTCCAATACTCTAATGGCATACACCGAACCGTCAATGTTAACTCTGATCGTTCTGTTGATAAAATCCTGACGTGGTGTGTCTATCATGAGTCGTGCCGTCTCCAGACTATCTCTGTCCAGTGTTTCCTTGTCGATATCTATCAATCTTCCCAACGAAACTGAAAGCAGCTCAAAGAATCTCGGGCACCAAGCTTCGGCCGGGATGCCCGAGCATCTAACCCATGTTTCTCTTGTGGGTGAGATCGCCCTATCACTCCACGTAGAAATATCCTGAAACCATAAGTCTAGCCACTTCTTGTCCTCTATCAGGAGCTGCGCGAGTTTATCCTTCCTTTCGTGGAAGATGATTACCTGAGAATCTGTGAAGGGTATTAATTTTGTATCCGGCAGACCATTCGCCCTGAATTCGTCTTGAACCTGAAGCCTGTGAACCTTATCAACCAATCTGCCAACCAGGCAGCCTTCAAGCCAAGCCTTTTCCTGTGGTCTAGATCGAAACGACAGTCCCGACTCTGCGCGGGGCTGAATTTGAGGCTCTTCAACCTTGGGGCGATTTGATGTTTCCTTCGCAACCTCGGCGTACGATTTTCCATTTCTTTCACTCAACAAGTTGCGGTCCAATATCACCCCACCAATAGACTTGCCTGCTGGAGCATCGTTCCTCTGAAACCTAGGCTTGTTTGCTCTAAGTTTGTAAGAGCCCAACCAAATCTGGTTCAGCTTAGCCTCAACGTCCTCATCAACCGAGGTTGCCTTGAACCTAACAAACCCAAACCGATTTCCCTTGCGATCTCTCTTATTTGGCACAAACAAATCACTGACTTCACCCACCTTTTGGAACGTGCGCATCATATTATCTGGTAACCACCCCTCTGGGAAATTAGTGAAGAAGTATGGTACCGAGTCCTCCTTGAAGAATTCCTTCAACTTCTGGTTAAGCCTTGATTGATTCGGTCCAGCACCGTTGGTGGGTCGACGCTGCCTCTGAAATCCGTGCTGTCTATCGTTCGGTCTTGAAGCAGAGCTAGGGCGAAAATGGACACGCTGAACCGGATGAATGACAGGATTATCACATACATGACGAAAAGAACCCAAGGAAGCTGGTGGGCGAAGGAACCCACCACTGAGGCCGGGCATTACGCAACCCAAAAGAGGCAGAATCCCTCACAGCAAAGGAATGATGAGGGTTGAAGAGAACTGAACGAGGTAAAGCTCGGTGGTTACCCGAGCCTGGCTGGGCAAGCCGCGCACCAGAATGTGCAGCAGCAAACACGGGACCAGAAGGGTTGGCATCTGGACGCACCTGCTCGCGGCGAAAATAGGGTGGAGCGCACGGGCACGGTGGTCGGAAGAACTGGGCAGACTGCATGTCCGGGAGAGGTCAAAAACAGAAAGGGCCGAGGCGACCCAGCTCGGAGGAGAAAGAGGAAGGGAGAAGAGAAAGTATGGGGGCTCGCCCTGCGGCGAAGGGAGAGGGGGCGAAGAAAAGCAAGGGTAGAACGCGGGAGGGAGCAAGCTGGGAGAGGGGGCTCGCCTTGCGGCGAAGGAAAAGGAGGCAAAAAAGCAAGGAAAAACGCGAAAAAGAGCAAGCTGGGAGAAGGGAGGGGTAGGAGAGAGGAAAAGGGGAAGGACCTGTCGGAAAGAACGCCGGGCGGCTAGGTGAGGGGCGGCGAAATCGTCGGACGGCGAAGTGAAAGGGACGAGAACCGGCGGGAAGAAATTTAAAATCGCTCACTCTCTCTAAGAGACATTATGAAGATACTAGATGAAATGTTGTGAATCTTGTTCCAACTCTATAATAAATGTTAAAATTGAGAAAATATGGTTTACTGATGTTAAACTTGAAGTAGATGAACAAGAAATAAGTGAAATCATTTTGATAGCAAGGTTCTCTGCGCATATAGCACTTTGAGCGAATTTCTGGGGAAAAATCCGTTCATTTTCTGGAAATATGGTTTAAATAAAAGTGGTAACACTATGAAATATCTTCTAAATGAATATAGAATCGCTTAATTTGGATTTGTTATGAAAGAGTTATAGCTATTTTACTAAAAGGTGTACAAATATGGAAACTTGCTTGTGTAAGATTCAAATTCGTGGCTCTTATGAGTTTCCGGGACTTAGTGTGTTTCGAATTTGATGTTATGGTCCGAATAAAAGTTGTAGTGCTACGAGTTGGCTTCGATTTGGCACCGAAATCACTCAATTTGGAGTTGAGATACAAAAGTCATGCTAGTTTTCCCACACTGTATACAATCTGGAAATTCATGCTCTGCGAATTTTAGAATCCGACATGTTTTGCTTTAAATCTGTCTTAATACGAGTGAACTAGCTTAAGCACTTCAAATGGAAATTGTAGTATTTTGAGTTATCTTGCATCTCCCACTGGAATCAAGTGATTTCGATTTTGTATGCAAAAGTTATGAATTTTCTATGAAAATGTGTCAAGCTGGAATTTAATAGACTTCGCCTCTCATGTGTTAATTTGATTGGTATAATGTTATGAACCTTTTGAGGTTTCTTTAATGATGAATTGGACTTGTATATATATTGATAATTTGGCTAAAATGTATAAGGCTTATGTATTGTTGAATTCAAGCCTTATACATGTCTACGTGCGAGACACACCTTACACTTCTTTTGAGTTGATGACTTTTGAGGTAGATGTGTATATCTTGATGTTGAGTCTTGATTTAAATTACCTTAAATTGAGTGATATATACATGATAGCGGAAGTGTTGCAAATGAATTAATATTGAGATGATGATTTGATCAGAAATTACATGAGCATCCGGACGTCGAGTGTGGTTTAATCATGTTATCGACTATAAGGTACGTAGTGACGTATGAGCAGGTATGGTACGAACTAATTACATGATTATGCATACAAATAGTGTGATGAGTTAATGGGTATGCAAGACGAGCTTGATGTTTATGGTGTGATGGATATGTAAATGTACGCAACTGATTATGCGAGTTGAGTTCGATGCTCATGGCATGGTGGATATGAGAAATGGTTGGGGATTGTTGTGATTGATAGGCATGCTAGCCTTTGATGGGTTGTTAGTCACGAATGAGAGAGAAGTGACGTATTATGTGAAATATTGATTTATCCCGATGATGAGTATCATGTTATAAATATCGATATTGAACTTGGTGATTGTGAAGATGTGAATTATGAAACAGGAACAGTTCGAGGAAGCTTATATTTGTTCAGACTTATTCATAGAGTGCACTTTATAATTTCCAATATTTTTATTCCGTTGAATTACGACTGTGTATAATGATATGATTGTGATTGTTATGTCGGCCTATGCTCACCCGGTGTGTGGGTTATTTCTGTTGAAACAGGTAAAACAGATACTACGTAGTCCGAGGAAAGTAAGCTTCAGTCTCTGGAGATCGTATTGTTTTCAGAAGTGTGGGATGAGTATTAGTGATGACAAATGTTATTTATGCATTTAGATTGATACTCATTTATTCACTTCTCACCTGTGAGTAGTCTAATGTCTGTATATGATCTGTATAAATGTCTCGAAGTTTCTTCTTATATTTTGTTGTTAGGTGCATTTTATTTTCGGGAGATAAGGTGCATTATGAATTGAGTATACGAATAATACATTATTTTGGTGATTTATTGGGGAATTGGTTATGTTGTTGATTATTGATGGATGGAATGTGATTATGTCGATATTGTGATTATGGAGGAATTAATTATTGTTTCTTTGATATTCTTGGGAAGCCGAGTTTACGGGGAGATTCTGTCAAAAAATTTATAAAATCTCACGTCAATGATCCATTATTATATAGTGAAGTAGCGGGGCCTTACACTAACTTTGAGCAACAACACAAATTTGGGGAAAGAACAAAGAAACACCCCCAACATCTACCCAAGCAGCAAAATGAAGAAAATGACAATAATTGCTATTGCTAATTTCAACAACGAAACAATTTCAGTCATTAAATTATAAAACTCGGATCCTCTGGCTTTCCATCGAGTTCAATCAGGGCAACAAATTTCACATCAGTTTATTGTATGCATGAGCAGAATATTCGATTTTGGACAGAATTAAGCTCCAGCGTGAATCATTTGTCCTTTTAATTCCCTCACCTATACGTTCAGTACAAGGGGAAGAAAAGGGGGCAAAAAAGTTGTCGATTTTAATTACTCAATAAGGGAAAATAAATGAATGCTCAATTTATCGATTTCATGTTACTTCTGTAAAACAACTGATTATTTCTCTCCCTCTCTTTCAAACAAATCCGGTGTACTGTGAATGACGTTTTCTATGTCTCACTGGAACACAGCATTCGAAGTGATACCAGTACTTTCTCACTTAATTCGAGATATTAACTAAAGGACCCTGTTTCAACATTTATGCAACCTGGAAAATATAATTAACGGAGTTCTGCACAATTACGATTACCGTGGAGTATAAGATTGAGCACTGACCTCAAGTATAGCAATCAAAGAATGCCCACCAATGGGATTATATGCCATGCGTACAACAGGTGAACCGATGTCCACAGATGCAATCTTGCTTCCAGTATATGCATCAAACTCTATACAAACATTCACATAAATAAAAAGATTTACAAGCTCTTGTTTTTTTCTTTTGTAAGAAATTAGCTGAAACTTGGAGAGGGGAACTATGAGTATACCAACTATATAAGTGCCTATTGCGGCAGATACAAGTGCCTGAGTCGGGTGGAATGCAGCGGCATGAGGCTGTAACGGTTTGGAGCTCCGATCCGCATGTCGGAGATCCAAATGTTGCACCGTCGCCCACTCCATATCAAGATAGTTTCAGCTGTATATTTCAATTCTAACTCTGTGTAATCAGCAGCAAGCGATTCGATTGAAACATGTATACGGAACTATGAAATCATTCCTGGCACAATCAGATCATGAAAGAAAGCAATTCAGAAAATTGACCGAGAGATCTCGGATCGATCGGAGGAAAATTGGAGCCTTTGGATAATTTGATGGATATTGAAGATTTTAGCTAAGGCAGCACGATTTTTGCTTAACATTCAAACGAAAAATAAGAAAGAAAGGATTAATCTGAAGAGAATTTAGAAATGAAATGCATCAGCAGGTGTGTGGAAATTCCTGCAAGAACCCAGTGTTTTGTAAATTTGCAATACCACCCATTGGGCTTTAGTTTTGAATCAATCAAGCCTAATTGGGCCTGGTTTATTGACTCACGTTTGGGCTTTTAAAGGTCTAGCGACCAGTAGTGAGATCCAATTCACAAGAAAAATACTCCCATAAATTAAGTGAAGTGGTCGATTCAAAACCCTAACAAAGAAAATTATTAGCAAGATTATGCGCATGACAATATTTATTAGGGAAACTTCTTCCGGGCCAATACAAGAAAATCAATTTAACTCAGTTTACGGAAAAAAAACTTCATTACATATAATTCCAATTCCAGATTAATTACTAAAATAGACTTCTTCTTTTCTTGTCTAGTCAAATCTAGAGCCAACAATGATCACAGGAGCCAATGTTCAGAAAATCCTGACTCTCAACACATTCGGTGTGTGCCTCTCACTTAGCTACTAAGTCCCCAGGACCTGAACCCCCCGTTGTGGGCTTCATCACCGCCACCAATGATCTCATCTCAAGATCTATCAAGAAATGAGAAATCTTTGTTTTTCCCAGAGGACGGGTTCACTTCCAGAGAACAATGCAAAGAGTGTCACCGCGTTTATCGCTACCTCAACAGTCAGCTCATCGGAACGCGGTTCATAGCCGCCACATTGTTTGCAGCCACATCGTCGGTGCTGGATAATGTTCCGAATGAAGGCGTTCCAGCTGAAGACGAAGGAAATAGACAAGATTAAGTCTAGATCACACCCAAGGAGTGAAAAGAACAAATGCTAATTGTATTTGTATCTGTTGCTAATCACCATTAAATTCTTTTTCATGATTTGATTAACATGTTGTCTTGTAAGAGATGCACTTGAATTTTGTATAGCTATTATTGATATGTTGATTGTGACAAAAAAAAATATGTTTACAGTAAATTATGCATTTACTATAAGGAGATCAAGCTCAATATGTTTTTATCAATGATATACTTAATTCATTTATTTGTGCACTTAATATATTGATCCAAGATTAAAATTATATATTGTAGAAATTATTATTCAACCTTATTAAATTATATAACGTATAAATTAGAATTGAATCTTATTATATCAATATGAATTGTCAGGAAACGTGCCTTGCGGCACTGAAGCGGGCCATGCCTCTGCTCGTTTCATCCTTTGATACAATGTTATTATTTGACACTATATACGTAGAAAATTCAAATTTATTTACTATAAACTAAATAGTAAAAATTACAAGCACCAATCAAAATTAAAATTTTCGTCAAGAATTCTATCACTTGCATTAAAACAAGACTCCGACGGAACGATAGATATTAGAGGCGTTAGTAGATCACGTGCCATAATGAAAAGCACTAACCAAAGTTTAATATTATCTTACCCACATGCCAAAACATCAAAGGGTTTCTAACTTGTTCACTAAATAACTTGTTTTAAATATAACTGAATGTCGATATACGAAGATGGAATAAAAGAAATCGAAGTAGAATCTTGTTTTCTTCTTAACATTGTTTATACAGAATACTACAACTTTCCTTTATTGGAAATTATATAAGATTATAAAATGAATCTTACAAATAAAACAAAAAAAAAAATAAACAATTATTAAGACTTTTTATTATCATTATTAGCCACTTCGAGCAAAAAATTGGAAGCTATCACAAGGGTAATAATCTTACCCAAGATTTGTTGATGACAGATACCCCTGAAAATAGCTACGAATTAAACTTCGAGCTCATCCCAATAGAACTAAAAATTGAATTGATAATAAATAATAAGGTACATTTTAGTTGTAGCAAAACCTAAAAAAATCTAACTTTTCGTTTAAATTTACCCAACCATTTTGAATAACGTAAATACAGGTGCATACATGTGTGAAACTCTCTTTAGAGAACCAACACACTGCAGCTCCATATTCCACAATGTACACAAACCCTACAGCTACGATCCTACTCGAGGGGAACTTTTCAAGGACCGAAGCACTCCCCTATCTCGAGTGATCATTGACAAGGTAAAATACCAGCTCAAACTCCCTAAGCTGCAAGCTATACCTAAAAGAGTAAATAGGGATGGCCAAGACAATAGTGGGTCAGGCGGTTAAGGGGAGCACCGAACAGAAAAACGTGGCAATTCCCTTGTTTTTATGATCATATACCAGCACCCTGCTTGATAGAACTGGGAAGATTTCCTGTATTGGTGGGACTGTTTGAATATTGTCCCATGCTTGGTGGTGATAATGTAGGAAGAGACTCGAGCGTTGAACGAGGAGAAACGAGGGGGACAACAGCTAAACCAGGTGCTTGTTGTTGACTTCGCTGGCCAGTCACGCTGGAGACATAGCAAGTCAAATGCCAATATAGAATATACATGCATATAGTCCAAATGCAAGATAGGAAATCGGGGGTGGGGGGGGGGGGGGGTGTGGGGTTGTAAAAATGAATGAACAAATCTTACTTATTAGACAGTTTCGCCATCTTGATCTGTGTGTCAAATGAAACATCCACTGCAGCAGATTTATGACTCAGTCGCTCTCTTAGGAATCGCATATCATCCTGTTCAATCATGGCCATAATTTCAAAATTCATCGCTACATAAAATGTTCAACTAACTTAACAAAATAAAAAGGGTAGTTTGCTAAGGTTGCGTTTGGATTGAAGGAATTGATTTGGGTTGAGAGGTTTGATTTGCAGATTGGATTCCAAACGATACCACTACTAGGTATATTTAAATCCATTTTTGTTTATACAAAAAGCTTTAACTGAGAGAGGATGAATTTGAAATTCATCGTTTGAAAGTTACGATTTCAAATTGTTAAATCCAAAAACATCGAGGAATTTATCGTCAAACTTTCTCACTTTACATGTCTGGGAGCAAGCTTCAGGCTGCTGCGAATAGTTCACAAATGGATGATCCAGTAACTTGCTCGCAGTTGGCCTGTCTGCTGGATTTCTACGAAAGCAGCGCCGCAAGAAATCCTTGCCATCTGCTGACAGTGTTTCAGGTATTGGAGGAGTCTCCTTTATAGCTTTGAATAATGCTGCAGCCTGAAAAAAGAGGAGGACAAAATTCCTAAAAAGTTAAGGAATCGCATTCGCACTCAGTTTAAATAGCTAATGCCATAGGTTGAAGTGCAGATATAACACACTAACTTATTTTGCCGCCTTTAGTAAAGCCCAACTAAAATCAAGCAAAGACTTTTTCCAACTTATAACAAATAATGCTTGGAACAGGTGGGGGTGGGGGGTGGTACCTGGAGCTGTTTGTGCCTGAGTAAAAGAATGAAAAAGGAAAGCCAGAAAACTAGCTTATTGTCCAAACATACTTGCAGAGTTCGAGTGTAATCTGATCATTTAGTAAGTTCATAATAACTGACATTTTTTCTCCAGGTGAAAGCCTAGAAAACGAGCCTGTTGACTAATATTTGGTACTTACCCCTTCATACTCACTCCAAGGGGGCCTTCCGTTCAGCATCTCAATTATGGTACAGCCCAAACTCCATATATCAACTGCTAAAGCAAGATCAGAATTAGCATCCTTTTGCATCCCAAAATTCAATAGCTGCATAAAGCAATGTGACGTTAGTATATTGCCAGGATAAATAACCTAAGGTTGCAACGCATATGTACCTCTGGAGCCATCCAATATGGACTACCCCTCATTGACAGATTTGCTACCTGCCCAGTCAGCTGCAAATGCAAAAGAAAATGGAAATTGATACCCATCTTAGCAGTGACATTGAATAATACAAGCACAAGTCAGAGCATAAAACAGAATAAGAAAACACTTCTAAAGAAAGCATTAACTTGGCAGATTTATTGCTCGTGGACAGCAAGTATTTAATAGGCATACAACCTTGTTTAGATATTGTTCATTCCATCAAACGCTGATTTAGTCAATGTCCTCCACAGCAACCTTTTTCTATTGAAAATATCATTTTTAAGAGATCATAAACTCACATGCTTAGCCATCCCAAAATCAGCAAGTTTGACAACTCCATATGCATCGACAAGTAAATTAGCACCTTTAATGTCCCTACAAAAGCGATAATAGCTAACCAAGTCACAGAAGAGTTGATGCTCTAAATTTATTTAAAATAATACTAAAACTATATAACATGGTTCCTCAAGTTGCAAAATATATATCAAATTATCTAGCTAAATATTATCAACATTATCTGCCAGCATGATACCATAGTCATACAAAAATTAGCTTTATATATTATTGCTGAGAACATTTTGATGACACACTAAGAGTACAGGGATACACATCAAAGGACAAATTCAAGGCAGAATATTCACACAATCACACCTGATATGTTTGTCAAACACCACTAGCTACTATTTTAAGAGACAGTGATATTCGTTTGATTATATTATAGCAGTCAAAATAATATTCAATAAAGCAATGTAATTTTGAAACAGCAGAATGTCATATGCAAATGAAAATGCAGTTCCAAGTAACTCAAAACAAATGTCTCGTTGGAGCTTTATTTTTGGAAACTGTTGTGTGCATATGCCCTGTTTGCATGGGTTTGTTGCCTCTGTAGCCTGTACACATGCTTCTTACCATCCATGATCAATTGACATAAGTTCAATTATTGACGGCAATCATTCGTTAGGAAAAAAATATTTTGCACTTCCATAACCATAAGACATACCACATTACCTGTGTATGGTTTTTTTACTGTGCAAATAGGCCAATCCACAGAGAATATGACGAGTAAAATTGCGAACAACAGATTCTGTAATAGCCCCACAATGATCATGGATGAATTTATTGATTGAACCAGGATGGACATACTCCAGGTATATGTAAAACTTTTCTCCGACCTACATGAACATGGAGTGTGATTTAACTAGAGCATCTTGCAGAAAGACACCAAAAAAATAGTTTGTATTAGTGAAGAAAATTACTCACTATTTCACTGCCAAAATACTGCACGATATTTGGATGCTTCAGATGGCTAAGAACTTTAATTTCCTGAAACATTTGGAAAAATTGTGTGTCCAGTCCAACTGCTGATAAAATAAATGTAGCAAGAAAGATATGCAAATCGTGCATGAAAGTATCAAGTAAGAAACCATAACATAGAATAGTCTACAAAAATAGGATAATTATGTTTCATCCTCAATGAAGTTTATTTCACTTATCAAAGGTTGCTTTTTGAGGAAGGTAGGGCCTACCAAAGAATTTCATGCAAGCTAATTTTCAGAGCTAACAAAAACAAATCAATTTCATAAGAGTCTAAGACTCCTCAGAAAATCGATGAATAATTACCAAACTGTCCATAGGATGGAATGAGAGGTTCAGACTTTTCAAACTTCTATAGGAACGTTATTTCAGAATTAACTACCTATATTCTTATTTTTTTAATCTTCCTCTGTTGTACAATACCATTATATTGCTCTGTAATTTCTAGTATCAATAAAATGCATAAGTATGGAGGTAATTAATCACACTCGTTAGTATCTCTGATTTCACATATCGGTCAAATCAGCCAACATAGGCTATAAGAAATCAACAGTGTGGCATTTGGAACAAAAGTTCAAAAGTAAGTCTAGTATCATCTACGTTTGAAGACAGACTAATTGGAATCTAAAAAACAAAAACATGGCAAGCAAATAAAGTGGAACTCAACCTGCTCCAACTGTCTTATACACTCGGCAGATTTTGAATCATCTGGTAAAATTTCAACTTCTTTCATTGCACATAAGGCTCCAGTCTCTCTGTTGACGGAAAGAAAGTAGTAACTAAAGGACCTGATAGTAAATCTTTAAATTAGTGTGTTCAACACAGCATACCTGTTGGAGGCCACATACACACTTCCAAACGTCCCCCTCCCTATAAGCTTTCCTTTTTGCCATTGCTGTTTGATGGGTACCAGTGGGGTTGCTCCCTCGGCAAAACTTGGATAAAGTTCAGGTTTAGCTGTAAGTGGAGAAACCGGAGAGGGCCGTGAAGGGATGACAGCTACTGAAACTTCAGGTCTAACTGCAAGTTGGGAAATTGGAGTGGGATGTGAAGGAATGGAAGCTCCAGAAAAATCAGATTTAGCTGCTGCAACTGGGGACAGTGATGCAGGATGTGAAGGATTGACAGCCCCTGGGGGAAGTGGTAAGGGATGTACAGTGGCCTGAGAACTACTTTCCCAAGGAGCCAATGAGGTTTCATGGGTCATTTTGGTAGGCAACAGTGATGTCATCATAGGAGGACTTGTTCCACGGACATGAGAACTTACTCTTGGACTTTGAAGGGGTGAATTATCTACACTTGATGCAGCTTTCTCGGGAATCATTTGAGAATAGAAACATAGACCTGGATTCCCATCTGAATGAGAGATCTCTGGGGCAGACCAAACTTGGAAAATACTGGGGGGAGTTAGGTAATGATTTGCCAACATATCACTTCTTGGGGGGCTCGGCACTGGGCTTGAATATGGACTAGTTGGAGCACTTATAGGGATATTAATACTGTAAATATTAGATGATCTATCTTTGACTTTTAGCTTCTGAGGCGACTTCCTGGATGACCGAATATCAGAAAGTATGGAATTTGTTCTTGTATCTTGGCCTGCTAGTCTGCTGGCATGAGAATAAACAAAGACACGACAGAGAAACAACATTACACAATGTTTAAAGAAAAAAATCCTTGATAGATAAATAAGTGGAATCCATAATACAGAACAACCGATTACAAAAACCAACTGTTCAAAAGAAGCTACACCCAAACTCTCAACGACAATTTAACATTACTAACCACAGTTAGTAGTTCTATAATAATATATAGCAACTTGAATTCAAGCAATAACATTACCGAGCTGCATTAATAGCAAGAGATTTTGAAGTTTTTAATAAAATTAAAGCAACAACTGTTATTCATATCAAGCACGGGAGTTGCTGATTTCTGGGTTGCTTGCATGCCTGAGCCAATTGCCGTATGTTAGGAGATGTTACCAAATACATGCACAGCCTTTACAATAGCGCAACACCATTTGAATTACAAATCGAATAAATGCATATAAAATATATAAACGGTTTGATGAAGAAAACCAATGCTGTAAAACATATACATTTTGTAAGTATGTTTTTCAAAATACAATAACGAAATACAATTCAATCACAATGATTTCCATTATGTAGCAATTAATTCCATTTTTCCGATACCTCTTAAGACCATTGAGTCCATCAATGGCATCGTCGTCCAACCCCTGCGCTGCCTCCCTTTCTCTACCTCTTTCAATCCCCTTCTCCTCAAATCCTCTTTGATTTCGAATAACATCTCGTGGCGAGGGCAGGGGAACGCCGTTCGAGCTGGAGGAGGCGAACTTGGGGTCACGCCTAAAAAGCACCTGCAACTCCGGCAAAGGGAGCGGCTGAGGCGACGCAGATGCCGACCTAGAATGCGAACTGTGGCTAGGAGACCGCCACATTTGGACGTCATTCTCCGTAACGTGTCGCAATTTCCTCGCACGCGTGAGGTGGCGGCTCCGCCCCGAGGAAAAAAAGCCAGGTTTCAAGGAGTACCTGCCATCTGCATCTCCGATAATGACGCTATCATCGTCGGAATGCGATTTCGACGCGGACGTAAACGCGCCTTGCCACCAGTGCATGGTTATAGGTAACCGCGGTTCCTTATTACAGATTTCGGTCTTTGAATCGGAAATAGCATTGGTTAGATGGCTCAATTTCCTTCAGCAGAAGAGAATGGAAAATTTTGGAATGAGGATGAAGATGAAAACCCTGGGGTGGAAGGATGGAAATGTTGATTCTCCAATGTCAATGCAAATATGCTATATATAGGATTTCAGAAGGAAGTATACGGCTTCCAACTTCCTAGTTCCAACTAATTTCATCATTTATGTTATATTATTATTATTATTGGAAAATTACATTTGAATTTCAACCAAATTCACTTATTTTCAATAATAAATTATATAATTTCTTTTAAATAAGGTTTTAGCTTCGAATTTAAAAAATAACGTCGTCTATCTCATTATCATTTATTTTTATGTCAAATTATAAGGAAGAAAATTATGATTTTTTAACATCCATTATAATCTGTAGGGTTGAATTTGTAATGCAGTTATTTTACAAAAGGTTCATCAGTTATTGTTCAAACTATGGTCAAAAATTATAATAAAATTATTTATAATGAATATATTTGTAATTTTTCCAATAAAAAAATATTTCTAATAATTGAACCGACAAATCTCATTATCTATATTTCTATATTATTATAAAACGTGAAACCTCTATACTAGCTATATTTCGTCTCTAATGTCATACAAATTTTTGTTCCAAAAATACTTTTTTCATAATATCAATATTGAAATAAAAAATAAAACTTAACAAAGTACAAACTCAAAAATACTCTAATATCATTACATTTCACATAAAATATACTACATACAAGATTATATTTTATCTGAAATTTAATCTACATACACACATTGCATACTGAGATTTACTAGTTCAGATATGTTTCAGTTTCAGACATAATCTCTATGATATAAATAAAATATGACATATTATCAGCTATTGTCACACCTCGAGACCGAAACCGATAGCACTGATGTTGCTTCCAAACGTAATTTCGAAAACAAGCATTGTAGTACAGATTTCTTTTAAACCAATCTTTTATTCCATCAAAACAAAAATTGTCTTTACAATTCAAAACTAACAAGTTATAAAACTGGACTAAAAATTATTATTAAACAGAATACATCAGCAAAAGCTTAAATAAACAAAAACTAACGGCAACATCTTGAATCCATAACATCATCGGCTTTTCTATCCCAAAAACCGGTACTATTTTTCTTCCTTGATACCTGTTTCATTTATATATATGGAGAGAAGGTAATATGTGAGTGCTCAGGAAGTGGGGATAATCGAATATGCTAAAACAAATATGCATATATATAATTTTCGAAACATAAATACCAGAATTGATTCAAATTTGAACTTGAAACCGAAACAAAACTGAATATAGTATTGCTCGATCAGAGCCTAAACAGATATATTATACTACTTCCACTCGGAACCTAAACAGATATTTGCCCTTATCAGAGATAAAAAGAGCAGAAACAATTTCATACTATAAAAGTATAATTTTCTTCTGGTAGTGATATTTTCTTTTCGGATTTAACCATCCTAGAGATAATGTCAGAAAATCAGATCACCAATGAATAAAGAATATGAACTTTCCAAAACAACGGTTAACTATCGTATCAAGTCATAAAAATGGTTATAACTCCACCGCATCAGAGTCAAAATTCGAAATTTCCTACCAATTGGATTTTGAAATTTAAAGTGCTTCAGTATCATATTTATCTTAGAATTTTAGAATTTCAAACTATTGCATAGATTCGATTGATATTTAACTTATAAATACGATTTTACAGCATACATTCACTTACTGATAATTTCAGAAATTGCTTGAACAGATTTGGTAGAAAAAGTCGTGAAATCTCTCTTTCTTTCTAACTAGAACCGATGAACTGGTGGGTTTCTTGTGTTAATATTGTTGAATCAGTCGATGATCTAGCAGAGTCGATAAGTCAACAGTTGAACATAACATATCAACTCCACCGATGAGATAGTATGCAGATGAGTTGATTAGTTCAAGTCTATCGAAGTTGTAGTCAACCGACTATTTAGACGAACTACTCAGTAGATGTTTTTTTGTGGACATGACCGATGAGAAGGATCAGTAGAGTAGTTCAAATATCAGCAGTGTTGACTGATAAACTAGCCATTGCAGTTTAAAAAGAAAAGTAGTCTAGATCTGCAGATTGCATTAAATGTTGCAATACTACTTTGGGATAAAGACGAAAGTGCATTTAATGCTCATCAGTCAACAAGGACAGAATACTTAGCATCAATACAGAATCTGGGAACATTCAATGTTACCATAACAATTTTTCAAGTATAAAAGACACAGATTCGAGTTCATTTAATGGGGAATGCTACCTTCAAGAAACCACATTTATTCAAGCATTCCAGAATCAGAGGCATTATTCGAAAGTTCTCCGGATTTGAACATCCTAGAAGCAATATTATCTTACTATAGAAGCATTAAATGCACCATATCAGAGACTTATCAGATTTTCAAAGAGATCATCTGTGCCGACCAATTGTTGCAATTGATTGCACAAGCATTCAAATTCTTTTATTGTTTTACATAATTGTGATAAGAGCAAAATCTATGTAAAACTAACAGTTGTGATTGTGTGTCCAACTGCTGTATGTAGATCCAAGCTGTAAGAGTGATTGTGTGCCCAAATTGCTGTATGTAGATCCAAGCTGTAAGAGTGACATCAGCTGTGGAATTTCTAGGAATTTCGGTCTGGTACCCCGTGTGTAAATCCAGGCTGAATTGGGATTGTACAACATGATTATATTACTCAAAATCTTATTAAGTAGCTCTTCTTGCCATCAGCTCAACTTATTCGGTGCAACGGTCGAGTCTATTCCGCATTATTCTTAGTTCGACCGATCAGTATTAAAACAAAAAAATAGTGTTTGTTGGTAACTCCACCAAATCAGATTTTAAAAATCACAAGTAGAGCTGATGCAAATATTCACAAATATTCAAATATGCTTCAGATATTCAAATTGCTTCAGATTTGTGTAAAGTGTACATTGAGAAGAATCTGATATACGTGGGGTGGAAATCGGGAGTTACTGCCCACAATTTCAGTCATTATCTTTCCCATATCTTCTCCCATTATCTTATTCATTTTCTCCACTATTTCTCATAATTGTAGACATAGGCAGAGGCACTTGTTATGTATAGCCCCACCCACATTTTTTAAAATTGTTTTTTGCATTACTTAGGAAAAAAAAATTAGTTTTAATTTTGAAAATTTTATGTTTTAGCCACACCCTTTAAACCGAGATAGTCCATTAGTACTACATATAGCTCGACCAGCCCCAGGTAAATTTACATCATGGCTCTGCCCTAATTGTAGCAATATTTACTATTCTTTGTAACTGATGAGTAATGAGCTTGACCAATTCTCATATAGGTTGATGGATTGTATGGGAAACCGGGTCTTCACAGTTATATAACAACAAAAAAAATTTCCAAATAATTTATCTAGGGACTAATCAGTACACTACTAAATTTTATTTTAGAATTATATAATAATTTTCTTTAATATTAGTGGCTATCACGACCCATTTTTTTAAAAAAATAAAAAACTGAAGTCCAACTACGTAGACATGCTTACGATTTCTTCCCCGAGTCAAAAGCAGTTATGCAGTATAAATATAAAATTCTTATGCTGAATATTTTTCCACTGTTGAATCGAGATGCTACATTTAATTTACCCATCCATATATTATAATTTATTACGAGTCAAAATTCTTGAATCGGGTCAGGGTTTAGTTTACCGGGTCAACAGAATTTGTACTATCAATGTCTTCATTATTTTCACTCTACCAAATTCATTGAAATTTACTGGATTAAAAATCTAGTAGTTGTCTGTAATGTTTTCATTATTCTAAGATAATATAATGTACCATACATTCAAAATTTAGAATTTGAGTATTTGGTTGCATACAAGTTTTGTCACGTTCTACACATATACCCATACGAGTACGATTGAACAATAGAATCATGTAGCATATAATCTATAATATATATATATATCTACCCACACTTTACAAAAATAGTTAAGTCAATTTGCTATAACATTTCATTATATGTATCCTCTTATATATCGTTTCAAACATCTATTTAAAACCGAACATGATACATGAATATTACATTTTTCCTACAAAAGAACATAAATTTTCACATACTGGTTTGTAATTTTCGAAGCTGTTATATCTAAATATAAAATTGTTTTCAATTTTAATGATAGTAGTTAATTAACTTAAAAATAAAACATATATACACACATGGACACGAGTAGTTAATTTGATCAACGTCTTGGAACAGCATCAAGCGAAACTTGTCTATTTTGTAAAAAAAATAAAATTATCTGATGATGGTTGATGTTGCACCAAAAACACTATCTTTTAAGACAACATAAAGCAAACCGAGATGATTCAAATAATATAGAAGACAGTTAGAAGTGTTAAATGCTTAAAGTGACGACTAAAATTTTCAAAAACAGAGCCCACGACTTGGTCATCTTCATGTATAGTGATTAAAGTGGTCAGGCAACGGACGGATTCAAATCTTCTAGGCCTTTTCCCTTTCTGTCACAAAATGGCTTCTGAAAAAATACACTACTGCTATAAGAAATTTCCAGAAATAGTTCTTACTTCTTACCAACCATGAAACCATAAGTATGGCCGAGTTTTCGGATTATCGGAAAATATGGGTGAAGACCAGATGGGTTGGGTATTAAAATCTTCGATAACAAATCCGAGAACTTTTGTGAAAAAGACTCCATTTGATAAGTAACCATTCCTACATGTCAGGGTGCTTATGGACCAGATTGGTTCGGATCCAGACTGGATCAATCCGGTGGTTTGGAGGTCCGGATTGGAGTGTCCGGACTGGTCCCGGATTGGACAGGTTCCAATCCGGAACCCGGTCCGAATAATATTTAAATTTTTGTTTTTGTTTTGGAATTGATGATATCTTTTTTATATTTCTAGATATTTTGTTCAAATAATACAAGAGATATGATGAAAAAATACATATTTTTATTGAATATGAAAAGTTTGATGTAAAATCTACAACATTTGAACTTTTAAAATTACATTATTCATCACAATTAATTAATATAGTCTTTGCAGATTCTTCTTCATCTTCGGAACTTTGGTTGCTGAACTCGTCGACTCCTCCTCCTCTTTTATTCCTTCGCTCCACATCGAAATAATTTTTGACCAATGTATGCATGCACAATGAATCTGCATTGAGTGAAGTTTCGATGGTCTCCAATGATTCAACCACAATTGAGAACACCAACTTCGATGTGACACTGGATGTTTGAACCGAAAAAACTTCTCTAGCCACTTTGGCTAAGATAGAAAATTGTCTTGTGTTTTCCTTCCACCACTCCAGTAGGTCAAAATTTTCATCTGTTACGAACATTTGACCCAATAAGAATTGTTACCGTTCGACATGGTAGATGACACTCCGCTTCCTCTCAGCTTCTTTCTGCCAAGATGATAAGTGCGTTTTTTACACTTATTAATTCTTTCATTTTTCTGATTGATGTTGGTTTTTCGATCAGAATTATGCGTTTTGTGTTTGTTTTGTGTTTACAGGAATCCAGGTAAAGATAAGCACTATCAAGATGAAAAGGGCATGAAATAACGAGAAAATGGTGGAACAAAAGCAAGACAAGAAAAAGAAGAAAAATCGAAGATGAAGAATCTGTAATCAGGAATTGATCACCAGAAAATGGAGATTGGTCCCTGAAAATGGAGACTTATCCCCTGAAAATAGAGATTGATCCCTGAAAAAATAGAGATCGATCTCCATAAATAGAGATTGATCTCTATGGACAGAATGTTGGGAAACAAATTTGGAGAAACAACGATCGATCGCTGAAATATATAGATCGATCGCCAGATGTTTTTTGAAAAATAATGACACAGAGATCGATCGCTGGAAAACAGAGATCGAACGCTGCGCGAGTCCAGCCCATTAAAAATTAGCGGCTGCTAGGTTTCAAACTCGAATCCTATCATTCTTTTTGGGACTTTTGACACTCTTTCAAGGGTAAGACACATTGACTGCTAGGATTCCAAGGGCAAGGATTTCATCACAAAACGAAGGTAGCTTTCATCTAGGGATGGAGAATTGCTTCCATATCATTTTATATCTCTTACTTTTGTTTTTTTATGAAATTCGCAAACATGTATATGTGTTTTATGAATTCTAGGATGAATTAATCCATTCCTTCTAGGGGGAAGACGTAGCTTGATTGGATATTATGTTTTGGTTTGATTGATTTATATATTATGATTTATCACATGGTTTATTTGTGTTCTCTTGCTTCGAATGCAATTTAATTGACCGGCCATTGATTTAATTGTAATATTTGTGTGTGATCTATCACTTGGGAGAGGGGATTGTGAACATGACATATGAAAACACATCGTGGATGTTTATATCGTCGACATTCGTATAACTCCATTGAAGCCTTTGAAAGAATTATTGTGCAGTCAATATTGTTTAATATTTAATCTTAGATATGGATATCAATCTTGTTATTGAATGATAATTTCTACTATCACTTGGGAAATGGAGTAGGAAACACTTAAGAATTCTTGGCTAATAAACTAGATAAATCTATAATATTGTGATTGAATCGGGCCTCTAGAATCCTTCTCATAATTAATTCTCTTGCCTTGTTGCAACTGCTAGCTAGTGATTTACGTTATTTGACAAACAACAACAAATACTCGTTTTTCTAAATAGGATTAAGACCATCTAGCACAAGTATTTAATTAATACTATAGACCAATCCTCATGGGTTCGACATCCGTATTCATATCCATATACTAAAAGTTGACATCGTACACTTGCGATATGTTTTGCACGCAACAAGTTTTTGGCGCCGTTGCCGGGGAACTTTTATTTTATTTAGTACTCAAGATATATTCTGTTTATTGATTTTTGCAGTGTATGCAACGATATACAAGCCCTGAATTACTTTTATTTGATTCCGAAATCGAAAGAACTGCTCGACGACTACGTATAAAGCAAGAAGGGATGAGTTGAGTCAAATGGCTGTTGAAAATCACGAAGCCGAAGCTGTTCCAGTAGCTATTAGAGATCACTTTAAACCAGTGATCAACAATAACTACTCTGGTATTGCTCGCCAGACCATCAGTGCAAATAATTTTGAACTGAAGCCAGCATTTATCAACATGGTGCAGCAAAACCAATTCTATGGTTCAGCTGTGAGTGATCCTAATCCCCATATGAGGATCTTTCTTGAGATAACAGCCACTAGAAAGATACATGGTGTTACTGAGGACACCATCAGACTGCGCCTGTTCCCGTTCTCTCTTAGAGATCAAGCAAGAAGTTGGCTTCAATCTTTGCCAATCGGATGTATCACGACATCGGATGACATGTCATCCAAATTTCTGGCAAAGTTCTTTCCACCAGCAAAGTCAGCCTTGTTAATGATCGAGATCAGCACCTTTAAGCAGCATAATTCTGAACAACTGTATGAGTCATGGGAACGTTTCAAAGACTTACTTAGAAAATGCCCATAGCATAACTACGAGAGCTGGGTACAAATCAAGTTGTTTTATAATGGATTGAATGGTCCCAATAGAATCATATTGGATGCTACAGCTGAGGAACTCTTTTCTCCAAGACGGGCGAGGATGCATATGAAGAGCAAATGGCCGCCAACAGTTACCAATGGCCAACCGAGCAAGCACTGGTACGAAAACCAGCAGGTATGTACGAAGTTGATCAATTTACTGCATTATCTACACAATTGGCTGCTCTTACTACGCATGTGACACTCATGAACAAGCAAGGGACTCCACCTACTATTGAGGCCGTCAGTGCTGCTGTTGGGCTGTCATTAACTGTAGAGGATCCGAATCAAGAGCAAGCTCAATTTATGAACAACCGGTATCCAAAAAACTATCGAGGTAATCCTGTGCAAATCAATACACCCTGGATACTGAAATCGTGAGAATTTTTCCTATGCCAATAACAAGAATGCTTTGAACCCGCCTCCTGGATATACACATCAGAAAAATGAAGGTAAGCCTTCTTTTGAAGATTTAGTCGGTACTTTTGTAACTGAATCCTCCAAAAGGTTTGAGCATAACGAGACGAGGCTGAACAATGTAGAGACTCAAATGAAGAATATGGGTGCCACAATGAAATCGTTAGAGGTCTCGATGGGTCGACTTTCAAATGCTATGAATCATCAACAATTGGGGACGTTTTCTAGCAATACTGAGGTAAATCCAAAAGAATAGTGTCATGCCATCACATTGAGAAGTGGTAATGAAGTTGGTAAATCAGAATTCGTGCATAGTGATGAATCACCAAAGGAAGAAACTCCAAAGTCAGTTGAAACCTCTAAGGAGGTTGAAAAGGAGCAGCATGACACTCAACCCGTGAAACCTCCAATGTATAAGCCTACTCTTCCATATCCTCAACGCTTCAAGAAGAAGGCAATAGACGATCAATTTGCAAAGTTCTTCGAAATTTTTAAGAAAATTCATATCAACATTCATTTTGCTGATGCTTTGCAACAAATGCCCACTTATACAAAATTCATGAAGGATGTGATGGCTAGGAAGCGCAAGATGGAAGACTTTGAGACAGTGAATCTGACTGAGGATTGTACTTCAATCTTCCAAAAGAAGTTGCCAATAAAATTGAAAGATCCAAGGTGTTTTACTATCCCTTGTATTATTGGTAGTTCTTCTTTTAAAGCTTTATGTGATCTTGGAGCTAGTATAAATTTAATGCCTCTATCTGTTTTCAGGAAATTAGGACTTGGAGAGGCGAAACCAACCAACATCAAACTGCAAATGGCGGATAGGTCTCTCACATACCCACAGTATAGTGGAAGATGTGCTAGTGAAAGTGGGCAAACTCTACCTTCCAGCAGACTTCATTATTCTAGATATACAAGAAGACGAGGAGATGCTACTAATCTTGTGACGACCGTTCTTGGCTACAGGGGAAAAAAAATAGATGTCAAAAGGGGTGAGCTATCAATGCATATTAAAGGTGAAAAAGTCATTTTTAATGTATTTAAAATGACTACCACCCCACATGTCATGGAGAAGCCAAAGGATTGTAAATGCCGACAATTGAGAGAGTTGAGCAATGTTGCAAGATTGATATGACTGGAAAGCTGCACAAAATGGTCACTGCTGTCAAAAAAGTTGTGAAGAAGCTTAAGAAGAAGAGAGATAAGTTCAAGCAAGTGTGGAGGGTAAAAGACAGGCACGACCCCTCCAAACAACGAGCAACAAATGGTTGAAAGTGCCGCAAAGGCTGGCTGACGACTATAAACTAAGCGCTTCTTGGGAGGCAACCCAAGTTTTATATGCTTTAGATTTTCTGTTTTGTTGATTCTTAGTTTATAATTTTTTTGGATGCAATTCTTACCCAAAAGTCTCATTTATAGGTCTCCAACCACCATAGCCACCGAAGTTTCCACCCTATCCCCATGATCAAGATGATGAGGAGAACGATGACTACTGACGATCGTCGAAACAGGTATCTGCATCGTTCTTATTTTTTCTCGGTTCAGTACATTGAGGACGATGCATAACCTTAAGTTTAGGGGGATCATATGAATTGCATGTCTATCATACCTTGCATGATTTACCTGAATTCCTGATTAGTTGGTTTTGATTTTGATTTCTAGGATGTCTAGTTAGTTGTTGAGTTATAAGTTGCGTATGATTGAATTGTGAGGCCGATGATGAGAATTGCCGCTTAAATGTGAAAATTTTGAACACCTAGTTCGCTATGTTGGCGGATCTTATGAATTTATTACCTAATTGATTGTCACTTGAAGTTGAATGTGATCTAAGTGAGCATGTAAATGATATAGGCAAACTTTGTAATTCCGGGCTTTTATTCATTGATATATTGTGGGGTCCTTGTTACTTAATTCGTTATGTATCAAATATTTATACATATGTGAGTAGGAAAAAGTAATAGCAAACACTAATTAAGAGTCTACTATGTCAGTTATTACAGCATTTACAAAACCCTGACATAATATACATCACGTGTACATAAGAACAACCTAAAGAAGTTCAACTCCTAACCAGTGGTTCAGCTCGTAGCAGAAATCGACTCACAATCCCGTCCTCCCACGTCTATGAGTCCCTACAGAAACAATCACATCACATGAGTATTGAGTGACAACCATCTCAGTTCTATATCAATAAGAAAACATCATACGATAAATAACCATCGTAAAATCGCAACTTTGATTGTTCTGTATCATGCATCACAATATGCAAATATGGCATGACATGTCTCATTCATCATCATGTTATAACGACGCACATATGATATTGTTTTTCAGCTCATATGTCAGTTGAACCTCCTCACATCTTCATATTAGCAGCATATATCATATATCCAGCTCACACGTTATAACAGTTCAAATCATATACTCAACAAGAGCATACCTCTCATGCCAACGCATATACTCAACAAGAGCATACCTCTCATGGCATCATCATCATAACATGAATGTTTACCAACATGAATGTGTACTCATATGATTCTAACAATCATATAATGTAGTCTCAACATATAGAAGTAATATCACATCAATCAGCATTCAATACTCGTACGTCAAAACGTACCTTTCGTGCGACACAAAATATATGTATTCAGGCGTTAATGTTTAACCGCCTCGTTGTCCCGTCCCCTGTGACGATGCTACATGAAAATCAACAATATTCAATGTCATAAACCATTTCATTAAACAACTACCAAGAAAAGACCATATTTTCATAATCTTGATCTTGCGATCGATCGGTCAATCCCAGCGATCGATCGCTCCAACTAATTAACTCTAGCGATCAATTGGTATTTGGTAGCGATTGATCGCTATTAAAGTCTGATTTTCATAAAATGCTATAGCCTTCTAGCGATCAATCCGTACTTCTTTAGCAATCGATCGGTCACATGCAGCGATCGATCGCTACAAGCATAAACCGCCTTAAACATTCCCCTGTCTCAGCGATCGATCTGTACGCTTCTAGCGATCGATCGCGTGACAGCAGAAGTTTCAAGCCATGACGATTTTCAAGTTTATCCCCATTGTTCCAACTACCATACCTTCCAAAACCACATTAAAACTTGATACATGCAAACTCTAACATCATATGAACATAGTTCTATCACATAACAACTCAAGGTCTTGCCTTAAAACTCATATCAATTCAAGGACTACCAAGTGAGATTCTTCATATCACCTCAACTTAAACCAACATAAAACAAATGCATAAACACATAATCCTTACCATACCACACCAAACTTCTAAGTTTCCAACAAGTTTCCTTTAGTTCCAAGCTCAAACCAAGAGAAGAAAGTAAGAAAGAGCAAGGTTTTCTAGAAGGAGTGTTTGTAGAGATTTGTAGATGAAAATGTGTGTTCTATGAGTTGGAAATTTGATTTCCTTTATTTATAGTTCTAATGTGGGGTCCTCGTAACTTAATCCATTATGCATCAAATACTTATACATAGGTGAGTAGGATAATGTGGGGTCCTCGTTACTTAATCCATTATGTATCACATACTTATACATAGGTGCGTATGATTTAAGTAATACACCATACTGATTAAGAGTTTTACTATGTTCGTTACGTCAGTTAGTACAACATTCTCACAACCCTGACATAATATACATCACATGTACATAAGAACAACCTAAATAAATTCAACTCCTAATCAGTAGTTCAGCTCACAGCAGAAATCGACTCACAATCCCGTCCTCCCAAGTCTATGGGTCCATACAGAAACATTCACACAACTGTGATTGTTCTGTATCATGCACCACAAAATATAAATATGTCATCATGACTCACTCATCATCATGTTATAACGGAACATATATGATATGCCTCCCAGCTCAATATGTCAGTAGCTCAGCCTTCACGTCTCATATTAGCAGCACATATCATATTTTCGTCCTCACACGTTATAACAGCCAAAACATATACTCAGCAAGAGCATATCTCTCAAGCCAAAGCATATGCTCAACAGTAGCATATCTCTCATGGCATCAATCTCAACAACATGAATGTATACCAACATGAGTCCAACAATCATTAATGCAATCTCAACATAGAGAAGCAACATCACATAAATCAGTAATCAATACTTGTACGTCAACATGTACCTGTAATGCGATACAAATATAGAAATTCAGGCGTCAGTGTTTAACCGCATCGTTGTCCTGTCCCCTGTGATGATGCTACATGAATACCAACAATGTATCATCTTATAATTGGCTTCAATATCAAATTCCACCAATATATAACAATTTTCAACATTTTAAGTATGCGATCGATCGTTCATTCTAGCGATCGACCGCTTCAATGATGTAACCCTAGTGATCGATCGATATTAAAGTCTGATTTATGCATTATGCTACGACCTTCTAGCGGTCGATCGGTAATCCTTTAGCGATCGATTGCTACAATTCGCGATCAATCGGTCATAGGCAGCGATCGATCGCTACACGATTTCACCGCCTTGAAAATTTACTCTGTTTCGGCGATCGATCGGTACAAGACTAGTGATCGATCGCCGATGTCTGAAATTTTCAGAACATGACGATTTTCAAGTTTATCCCCCATGGTTCTAACTCCACATCTCATTTCCAACTTCCAAACTTGCATCAAAGGTATGATAAAGCATTATAGGCACATTCTTGTCATGAAAACACATGGTTTATCTTCTTTAAGTTCATCTTTCAATTTAATTTGCTTCAACATGACTTTAAGAATTCATTTGCATATATGCATGCTTATCCAAGCTCACAAATTACCAAATCCTTACCAATTTACTTTGATGTTGCTTCACAACAAGCTTCCTTTTGATTTCAAGCTCAATTCCAACCAAGAGTGCAAGAGAAAATAAAGGTGAACTAGGAGCTTTTTGGAGAGATGATTAGGTGTTGGAAGGTGAATTGTGATTAATAAAATCTGATTTTATATCATTTCCCATAATCTCCACACGCACATGAAATGTAAATTCAAATGCATGTCCAATGCATAAAGAGTATTCCACCTCTTCTCCATGAATGCTACAACAAGACATGCTCTAACATGGCAAACTAAGATATAGTATGTTCTAAACTCAACATATGTAATGTCTTAGCATACTTGTCATCTTATCACACTCGGTTCAACCCGAACTCGAGTCACGTCATACCGTAATTAGCACATAATTACGCAATAATCATATTAATCATACATGATTCATATCGAGGCATTACAATTTATCCCGTATGTCCATGTTCTAATAACCGTGACATTCTAATAGCAGATATCAAAGGAATCTTTGCAGGAGATCCCTGTCCATAGAAGATCCATTGGTTTCCAGTATCAGACTGAAACCTCACTATGTTCTGACAATAATCCACAACAGTTTGATATTTAGTCAACACATCAATACACCTAATACAGTCAAAATCCGTCATATCTAACACAATCAAATCTACATATATTCCATAGTCATCATCAAACTGAATAAAATAATCAGACACACTCTGACAAGTCATCACAGTAGTTCATATGGATGTCGACACATACAGAGGCATCAACAGTGGAGACGAGCATATATGATACCGATCAATAAAATATTGTGCAATAAATGAATGTGATGCACCAGTATCAATCAATATAAAAGCTGGATAAGTAAATAAACAACACTTACCCGCTATCACATCATCAGGAGATGTCTCTGCTTGCTCCTTGTTCAGTGCATACGCCTGACCTTGGGGCAGCCCTGCTCTCTATCCCCCACCAGTCCGTGGTACAAACTGTGGTCTTTGCTGCACTGTACTTTCTGACACATTTCCTTTAGTCTGCTGTCCTCCAGTTTGAGGACAAGCTCGTATCATATGTCCTGGCCTACCACATCCATAACAACCTGAACCATCAATGTGTGGACAATCGTGTTTCAAGTGTGGTCCTCCACAAATAAAACATTTAAAGCCTCTACTACTGCTACTACTACTGCCTTGGGACTGTCCATTGGCACCTCGTTCGCCCCCTTTTCGTGTATCAAATTTCCTACTACCAAATCTATAGGAAGATGCACCTCATCATGATGCTTTAAACTAATCCCCTCTGGGTCTCATACTGTCTGATGTAGGTTTCTGAGCTTGTCCTACATCCCTGTATGCCCCAATTACAATCCCAGTCATCTCAGCCCTAGTCAGCGCCTCCTCAAATGAAGTCGGGTTATTCGAAATAACCCTATCAAACAACTCATGTTGTAGGCCTTTCACGAATTGTCTGGTCTTAGCTTTCATGTTTGCAGCAATATGAGGTACATACCTCAACAAAGAAGAGTACTGCAAAGCATACTCAGATGCCTTCATGGTTCCCTATTTCATATTATTGAACTCATCTTCTTTCTACTGCCTAGCAGCAAGAGAGAATTAGTGATCAAGAAAACGGGTTCTGAACACATCTCAGTCTACATTCTGTCCATGAGCTCGCATTTCAAGCAATGTCGCTTTCCACCACATCATCGCTTTTTTTTGCAAACTGGAACTCAGCCAAACGTAACCACACTGACTTGGCACATGGTGCTGACACAAAGATCTGTTCAACACATTCTAACCATTCCTCGGCATGTTCCCCCGATTCAGTACCCTCAAAGCGAGGTGGCTGATAACTCAAAAATTTCAGTGTCAACTCTCTATGTAACAATACATGTTCTACTGGTCTTTGCCCTACTGGTGGTGGTGGCACAGGAGCCAAACCAACACTAGCATTGCCACCCATGGCATCCCCCATGTCATCTTGAGGTAATCTGTCTGCCATTACTGCATAACAAGGGTTAACAACAACATTCAAATATATGAAGCATGTTTGTCTACCATCATATCAAAGATATCAACATGCTTTCAAGTGATTAGGTAACTCCCTAACACACTTTCTCTACCCTTGTTCACCCAGTTCTCGAACCACTGCTGTGATACCACTAATGTGGGGTCTTTGTTACTTAATTCGTTATGTATCAAATACTTATACATATGTGAGTAGGAATTAAGTAATATCAAACACTCAATAAGGGTTTTACTATATCAGTTATTACAACATTTAAAAAACCCTGACATAATATACATCACGTGTACATAAGAACAACCTAAAGAAGTTCAACTCCTAATCAGTGGTTCAGCTCGCAGCAGAAATTGACTCACAATTCCATCCTCCCACATTTATGAGTCCCTACAGAAACAATTACACCACATGAGTATTGATAGACAACCATCTCAGCTCTATATCAATAAGAAAACATCATACGCTAAATAACCATCGTAAAATCACAACTGTGATTGTTCTGTATCATGCATCACAATATGCAAATATGTCATGACATGTCTCATTCATCATCCTGTTATAACGACACACATATGATATTGCTTTTCCGCTCAATATGTCAGTGGAACCTCCTCACATCTTCATATTAGCAGCATATATCATATATCCAACTCACACGTTATAACAGTCCAAAGCATATACTCAACAAGAGCACACCTCTCATGCCAACGCATATACTCAACAAGCGCATACCTCTCATGGCATCAACCCCAATAACATGAATGTATACCAACATGAATGTGTAATCGTATGATTCCAACAATCATATAATGTAGTCTCAATATATAGAAGTAATATCACATCAATCAGCATTCAATACTCGTACGTCAAGCGTACCTGTCGTGCGACACAAAATATATATATATTAAGGCGTCAATGTTTAACCGCCTCGTTGTCCAGTCCCCAATGATGATGCTACATGAAAATCAACAATATTCAATATCATAAACCATTTCATTAAACAACTACCAAGAAAATACCATATTTTCATAATCTTGATCTTGCGATCGATCGGCCAATCTCAGTGATCGATCGTTCCAACTAATTAACCTGGCGATCGATCGGTATTTGGTAGCGATCGATCGCTATTAAAGTCTGATTTTCATAAAATGCTACGACCTTCTAGCGATCGATCGGTACTTCTTTAGCGATCGATCGCTATCGATCGGTCACATGCAGCATTCAATCGCTACAAGCATAAACCGCCTTAAACATTCCCCTGTCTCAATGATCGATCGGCATGCTTCTAGTGATCACGAGACAGCAAAGTTTCAAACCATGACGATTTTCAAGTTTATCCCCATGGTTCCAACTCCATACCTTCCAAAAAACATTAAAACTTGATACCTGCAAACTCTAACATCATATGAACATAGTTCTATCACATAACAACTCAAGGTTTTGCCTTAAAAACTCACATCAGTTCAAGGACTACCAAGTGAGATTCTTCATATCACCTCAACTTAAACCAAGTGAGATTCTTCATATCACCTCAACTTAAACCAACATAAACCAAATACCTAAAACACATAATCCTTACCAAAAAACACCAAACTTCTAAGTTCCAACAAGTTTCCTTTGCTTCCAAGCTCAAACCAAGAGAAGAAAGCAAGAAAGAGCAAGGTTTTTTGAGAGAGTGTTTGTAGAGATTTGTAGGTGAAAATGTATTTTCTATGAGTTGGAAATCTAATTTCCTTTATTTATAGTTAGTAATAACTCATACCATGTTTATTCCATGTGTTCTATCATGTTCCAAACCTAACATGTCAAGTCACTACATTACATATATGTTATTCAACATATATCATAGGCTTATCACACTCGGTTCAACTCGAACTCGAGTCCACATCATACCGTCATTATCACATAACTATGCAAGAATCATAGCAAATATGTATGATTCATATCGAGGCATTACATATATATTGCCGTAGTCGCCCTCTTTGAGCCTAAAAGTAAAAGGAGTGGACACAAATAAAATGCATATATATTGTCATTCAAATTTTTCAGTATTACCTTGGTTTTGAGACAATAATCGAGCACGACAGCCAAATCATACAATTTGAATGTGAACTGAGAAAAGTCTAGAACTTGCTTGAGTATCCTTCGAGGCGAAATACAGACGTTATATGGCTTAGGGATGATCTAGGCAATTTTTGAATAGTTTGAACCTTTCGAGCTACCTAATAACATCATTTTTTCCTTAGTAACCCCTTTTGAGCTTATTGAAAATCGAATGGTATGTGCAAAAGCACATAATAACCCCTATTCGTCATCATTTCAAAATCTCATATCAACCACCTTGTTGATAGCTTATACATTATTTCATACCGTCAAGTGAGTAAGCTCTTATTGCGCTTTAAAATTTCAGGTATCTCCCATGTTCATAATTGAAAATTAGAGGGAGAGAAACAATGAAAAAAGGGGCATTATTGCAAGGAAAATGTTGAAGAGGTGAAGAAAATAGTGATTAATAATAATAATAATAAGAAGAAGAAGAAGAAGAAGAAGAAGAAGAAGGTGAATGATAAAAAGATGGATGAGAAAAAAGTGGGGGATTCAAACGAAAATTACCAATAGAGGAATATTGAGAGGAGAGTACGCAATAGTGTTGAATTTGACTTACTCCCTTGCTTTGAATATCCTATCCTTTTATTGACGCTATGAGCCAAAGCCATACATTATAAGCTAAATAAGACCTATTGACCAAGCCATGTTCGTCCAATATACTAGGGGAGAATGTTACAAAAGTTAAGTTTATGGACTCTCGAGAGACATGTTTGACGAGTATGCGTTGACATTCACACACACACGTTTCATTACCTTTTTGATATTGTCCATTTTATAAGCATATCATTCTATTGGACAATAAGTATGAAACCAAAATGATACCGTAAAAAGCCATATCGATAGATGTGAATACAAATCTCTTTTGATTGAAGGTGTCATGAAAATTGAGTTGAATACTAGAACATGAATCTCTGAGGCTAATCATGATTGATCATTGCACAACTTGAGTCTTTTGAATTTGTTTTGTTTTGATATTTGTTTATTTTCGTTTGTTCTTAATTTTGCTCGGGACTAGCAAAAATCTAAGTTTATGGGGTTTGATAAGCGCGCTTTTGCACTTATTATTTCTTTTGTTTCTTTTGGATTGATGTTGGTTTTTCGATCAGAATTATTCGTTTTGTGTTTGTTTTTGTGTTTACAGGAATCCAAGTAAATATAAGCGCTATCAAGATGAAAAGGGCATGAAATAATGAGAAAATGGTGGAACAAAGTCGTAGCAAGACAAGAAAAAGAAGAAAATTGAAGATGAAGAATATGCAATCTGGGATTGATCGCCTGAAAATGGAGATTGGTCCCTGAAAATGGAGGCTGATCCCCTGAAAATAGAGATTGATCCCTGAAAGAGAGACCGATCTCCATAAAAATAGAGATTGATCTCTATGGACAGAATGTTGGGAAACAAATTTGGCGAAATAACGATCAATCGCTGAAATATAGAGATCGATCGCCAAAAGAAGATTTTTGAAAAATAATGACACAGAGATCAATCGCTAGAAAATAGAGATCGATCGCTGCGCGAGTCTAGCCCATTAAAAATTAGCGGCTACTAGGTCTAAAACTCGAATCTATCATTCTTTTTGGGACTTTTGACACTCTTTCAAGGGCAAGACACATTGAGGATGCTGGAATTCCAAGGGCAATGAATTCATCACAAAACGAATGCGGCTTTCATTTGGGGATGGAGAATTGCTTCCATATCATTTTGTATCTCTTACTTTTGTTCGTTTATGAAACATGTCTATGTGTTTTATGAATTATAGGATGAACTAATCCCTTCCTTCTAGGGGGAAGACATAGCTTGATTGTATATTATGTTTTGGTTTGACTGATTTGCATATTAGGATTTATCACATGGTTTATTTGTGTTTTCTTGCTTTGAATGCAATTTAATTGACCGGCCATTGATTTAATTGTAATATTTGTTTGTGATCTATTACTCGGGAGAGGGGATTGTGAACAGGACATAGGAAAACACTTCGTGGATGTTTATATCGTCGACAGACGTATAACTCCATTGAAGCCTTTGAAAGATTATTGTGCAATCAATATTCTTTAATATTGAATCTTAGAGAGTGATATCAAGGTTGTTATTGAATGATAATTTCTACTATCACTTGGGAAAGGGAGTATGAAACACTTAAGAATTCTTGGCTAATAAACTAGATAAATCTATAATATTGTGATTGATCATAAGAAACATAGTTGATAATCAACTGAAATCAGACCTCTAGAATCGTTCTCATAATTAAATCTCTTGAATTGTTGCAAATGCTAGCTAGTGATTTACGTTATTTGACAAACAACAATACTCATTTTTCTAAATAGGATTAAAACCATCTAGCACAATAATTTAATACTATAGACCAATCCTCGTAGGTTCGGCATTTGTATTCATATCCATATACTAAAACTTGACATCGTACACTTGCGATACGTTTTACACGCAACACAAGACTCCTTAGCAAATTAATCCCTCCACTTCTTGACTGGGTAGTGTCTTCTTCCACATCTCCTCTCTGTGCTGATGACCCTTGTACCTGTTCAGAATGATACATTGTAAACATATTTTGGAGAGAATGTCTGATTGACGTCTTATGATCGTCAACATTCTTCTTAAAAAATTGAGAATAATATTCAAAAAAAGTATCAATGGAGGCGATTCCTTGACTATGATCTAAAAGTGTAGATATACAGTGAACATGTTGAATATTTTCCCAATATTTTTTGAATTTTGCCTCCATAAGTTGACCAAATTGTGGCAAATCATCTATTTCTCTAAATTCAATAAATTTACAAAACATATTAAATACAAGGGATGAAAATAAGGAGAAGTCGGATAAAAAAACACTGGAAAAATGATCGATTGCTTTCTTAAAAGTAGATAACAAATCAGTACATTGAGTAACAAAAGCCAATCAGTATGATGCAATAAATAACTATAATCACTGTCAGACATTTGATAATTTGTAGAGAACAGTTAAAGCTTCCTCATAAGGTAACATAGATTCTAACATGCGATGTAAATATTTCCATCTAGTTTCTATGGATGGTGGGAAAAAGAGTTTACCTAAGATATTGAGTTGCACAAGTATGTTTCCATTGACGCTTAATTCGTGATTGATGTATCCAGTGAAAAGTTTTTAAGTTTTGCAATTCTATTATGTTCAGAATCTTCATAACCAACTTTTACAGCTATGTAATTATATGACATGCACATCTAAGATGAAAAAAAACACCATCAAGTATTTGTTTTAATTGTACTTTTGGATCAAGTACTGTCGATATATTATTTGTTGCGTTGTCAAGTGTAATAGAAAAAAAAAATTCTGCAATTCCATAGAACGTGTAAATGTTAACAATATATCTAGTAATCAATATATCAGTGTGAGAAGAATGCATTTCATCAAGTGATAAAATTTGTTTTTGCATGCACCAATTATCATCAATCCAATGATAAGTAACAACAAGAAATGAAAGTTGTTTAATGGTCGTCCAAATATTAGTTGTTAAACTCACTCTGCAGTTTATAGTATAAAGATGCTCAATTAAAGATGTCTAAATCGGAACAGTAATGGTGCTGAACGGCTGAACCGGAACCGTTGTTCCCGGTCCCGGTTCCAAACCAGTTTTAACTGGTTCAGCTTGGACCAGGTCCTGTAAACCCGGTCCGTTAAGCAGCTTGACCTACATGCGACAGACCCTTTAGCGTTTCCTCCAATCACCATCAACGATAAATCATCCAACAATTTTATTTTTAATTCCACTTTCTTCCTGAGTAACTATAAGGTGAGATGGGTCATGTACGAAATCATAATTTTGTACTTGGGTGGGCTAAACTAAATATAAATCAAAACTTTTTTTATGTGGAAAAATAATAGGCCACTATAATTAATATTTAATTTCAAAGATTGCTTCCTTGCATTTTTTTTTATCTAGAAGTTTTATAAGAACCTTAACCATATCCGATACAATATTTTCTCAACAAAAAACAATTCACCCATTACAATTTAAACACAAAATATTTTAAACTATTTTTTAAAAATCTCGTAACATTGATGTTAGGATCGATTCCGGGGGTGAGTTGTCATTCCACACCCGAGTTCAACCAACTTGAGCTTCAATGGCTCGTGTTCTTGAAATAATTGCACCGAGAGATTATATCGAGTTCGGTTACAAAACCGAGCGGAAGACACTCGACATAACCCGCTCTAAAATCAATTAACCATTTGAAAGGAATTTTAAAGGTATGCAAGAAAATATGTAAAAACAGTAAGGTAAATAAATGCAGTAAAGTAAATAACACAAGAATTTGTTTCTGGAAATTTGAAACACAAACGCTTCTACGTCTCCCCTTCTTCCATCTCATGAAAGGATACACTAGAATATTTGGTTTACACTTTTTAGTATATAATATACTTAGGCTAATACCACACAAATAGCCTAAACCTCTAGCCCACACAGATCACAAAGAACATGTTCTTTAGAGTCTCACATGCAAAGACTATCTCACCTAGTTGTGAAAAATCACCAACAATTACAATGGTATTCACTCTTCTATTTTAGCTCACAAATAAAATGGATAGAGTGAATACAAAGGCACAAATGATTCCATAATGAATCTGATATAATCTCGAAGGAGGTGCCAAAAGGTTTGGTGAGTTGCTCTTCGTTTAGTAGATCTGTTCTTTGAAGTTCCCCAATTGAATCCCAAGTGGGTTTGCTTTGGAAGGCTTGAATTGATCTTCAATCAGCTGTTATTGAGCTTCCAAATCATGTATATATAGCCCCAAGTAATGATATACGTTAGATACAAGTTCATAGCCGTTGAGACAGTTTTGGTAAGCTTTCAAACATTGGAATAATCATATTTTACTTTCTGGGCTATTTTTTGGAAGTCTGCTGGTCGAGTCCGCTGATCGAAGTCCGTTGGTCGAGTCCGCTGGCCTCTACTTGTAGTGTCTAATTGTAGTGTCTACTTGTTAATGTCTACTTGGTAATGTCTACTTGTAGTGTCTACTGGTAGTGTCTACCTGTAGTCCGGTAGACAATCCGGTAGAGGATCCGATAGATCTTTCAGCTTTGCACCACCAAGCTCTTGCAGACATGTTTTTGTCATGTAAACCTTCGAATTTGGTCTGCTGGCCTGAAATACGACTTGTAGAGAATTGAGATCGAACACTTACCGCTTTACCAATAACTATAGTTAAGGGTAATGGTGCAACATCAATCTTTTCAACCATACACTGGCACAAGCGTCACGTATTTGACCGATCACAAAGCAGAGGCAATTGTTGAACCTCAGCATCCCTCCCCCAATAATTGCACTCTCTGCAACTCATGGGAATCGAACACACGACCTTGTCACTGATACCAATTGTAGGATTGAGCGTTTACCGCATTACCAATAACTGTAGTTAAGGGTAATGGCACAACATCACTCTTTTCAACCATACACTGGCACAAGCGTCATGTGTTCAACAGATAGCAAAGCAAATGCAATTGTTGAAACAATAAGCAACTCCCCAAACCTTTTGGCACCTCCTTTAAGATTATATCAGATTTGTTTTTTGAAGTTCCTCAAATGAATCCCAAGTTGGTTTGCTTTGGAAGGCTTGGATTGATCTTCAATCAGTTGTTATTGAGCTTCCATATCATGTATATATAGCCCCAAGTAATGATATATACGTTACACACAAGAATATAGCCGTTGCGACAGTTTTGGTAAGCTTTCAAACATTGCAACGATCATATTTTGCTTTCTGGGCTATTTTTGGAAGTTCGCTGGTCGGGTCTGCTAGTCTAGTCCGCTGCTCGAGTCCACTAGTCGAGTACGTTGGTCGAGTCCGCTGATAGAGCCCACTAGCCTCTACTGGTTCAAAGTCAGCTGACATATACTTGTAGTGTTTACTTGTAGTGTTTACTTGGTAGTGTCTACTTGTAGTGTCTACTTGGTACTGTTCACTTTTAGTGTCTACTGGTAGTGTCTACTTGTAGAGTCTACTTGTAGTCGGGTAGACAATCCGGTAGAGGATCCTGTAGAAGTCCGGTCGGCCTTTTAGCTTTGCACCAGCAAGGTTTTGCAGACATGTTCTTGTCATGTAAACCTTTGAATTTGGTCTGCTGGCCTGAATACAACTTGTAGAGAATTGAGTTGGCTATCCAACCCCTTTGGAAGCAAGTCGTTTCAATGTCTGAGCTATGAGATATGATTAATTTAGTCAACAACGCTCGGGGCCTACTGGTTGTATCTACTGGTCCAGTAGACATTTGCTTTTGTCTACTGGTCCAATTTACTTCAACTCATTTCTTTATAATCATCAAGCACTTAATTATGATATGTTCATTGCACACTTGATGAAATACGTTACACAATAAAAAAAGTTTTGTTAACATCAAACAAAGATTATTCGGGTTTTCAAAACCCAACAATCTCCCCCTTTTTTATGATCACTAAACTTGAATAAAAATATGAACATTAAAGCACAATGTTGCATAACAAGAAAATCAATATTTTTTAAACAACATATTTCTCCCCCTTTTTATGTGAATAAAAAAGGAAGACAAATAAATTTACTTACCCTTTTTGAGATTAAACTCTCAGAGCAAATGATGGGTAAATGGGGTAGGCTAAAAAAATGCATTGCACATTAATTTTTGAACAAAAGTAACCTCTGTTGATGATGGATAAAACATATTTGGCAACAAATTTGAATTTCTTGACAAAACTCAATAATGTCAATTGCATCTTTTCTGCGACAACATACTTGAGTATATTTTGCAGAATAAACTGCTTTCATCGTAAAGAATTAGGCTGCAAGACCTATACCATTGCGATCCCTATGAGTCTAGTTTACAATGCAAAAAACGGTTTGTCATTTGGACATCCAAGTAAGAAGTTATGCCAATTTTTCCAAAATCGCTGCAAGCTGACATAAAACTAAAATGCTTAGAAAATTGTACGAAAAATCTCAAAATAACAATTTTAAACTTAAAATGAGTTTAGAACATAATGAACAAAAAATTGAACATTTAATATAGATTGTAAAATTATTTAAATACAAAAAATGCAAGGAAATTGATTTTTATGCTAAAAATTTTCATACACCACGTTTTAGAAAATTATACTATTAAAATAATTTCATGCTCATGAGAAAGTTTTCTTTAAAAGATTTCCGTCTAAAATCGGTTAAAATGATTTCCAAGAACGACCCGCTCTGATACCACTTGTTAGAATCGATACCGGGGTGGGTTGTCATTCAACACCCGAGTTCAACCAACTTGAGCTCCAATTTTTTCGTGTTCTTGAAATAATTGCACCGAGAGATTATATCGAGTTCGGTAACAAAACCAAGATGAAGACACTAGACATAACCTGTTTTAAAACCAATTAACCATTTGAAAGGCATTTTGAAGGTATGCAAGAAAATATGTAAAAACAGTAAGGTAAATAAATGCAGTAAAATAAATAACACAAGAATTTGTTTCTGGAAGTTCGAAGCACAAACACTTCTACGTCTCCTCTTCTTCCATCTCATGGAAGGATACACTAGAAGATTGGTTTACACTTTTCAGTATACAACCTACTTAGGCTCATACCACACAAATAGCATAAACTTCTAGCCCACATAGATCACAAAGAACATGTTCTTTAGAGTCTCACATGCAAAGACCATCTCTCCCAGTTGTGAAAAATCACCAATAATTATAATGGTATTCACTCTTCTATTTTAGCTCACAAAGATAATGAATAGAGTGAATACAAACGCACAAATGATTACATAATGAATCTGATATAATCTTGAAGGAGGTACCAAAAGGTTTGGGGAGTTACTCTTTATTTAGCAGATTTGATATTTGAAGTTTCCCAATTGAATCCCAAGTAAATTTGCTTTGGAAGGCTTGGATTGATCTTCAATCAGCTGTTATTGAGCTTCCAATTCACGTATATATAGCCCCAAGTAATGATATATACGTTAGATACAAGAATATAGCTGTTGGGATAGTTTTTGTAAGCCTTTCAAATATTGCAACATTCATATTCTGCTTTCTGGGTTATTTTTGGAAGTCCGCTGGTCGAGTCCGTTGTGTGAAGTCCGCTGGTCGAGTCCACTGGTCGAGTCCGCTGATCGAGTCCGTTGTCCTCTACTTGTAGTGTCTACTTGGTAGTGTCTATTTGTAGTGTCTACTTGTAGTGTCTATTGGTAGTGTCTACCTGTAGTCCGGTAGACAATCCGGTAAAGGATCTGGTAGATCTTTCAGCTTTGCACAAGCAAGCTCTTGCAGACATGTTTTTGTCATGTAAACCTTCGAATTTGGTCTGCTGGCTTGAAATACGACATGTAGATAATTGAGTTGGCTATCCAATCCCTTTAGAAGAAAGTCGTTTCGATGTCCGAGCTATGAGATATGATTGATTTAGTCAACAACGCTCAGGGTCTACAGATTGTATCTACTGGTCCAGTAGACTTTTGCTTTTGTCTACTGGTTCAGTTTACGTCAACCCATTTCTTTTCTAATATTCAAACTCCTAATCATGATCTATTCACTGCACACTTGATGAAATATGTTAGCAACACAATAAAAAGTTTTGTTAAAATTAAAACAATGATTATTCGGGTTTTCAAAACCCAACAATTGAATTAAATAAGTCAGAAAATTACTAGAATTACAAAGCCATTGATTATAATTAATTTCCTGGCAGTAAGAACATATTAAAATACTAAATACCATTTCCCAGTACAATGGGGGTGTGTTTTTTATGACTTAAAAACACAATTTCAGTGTCAAGACTCGTTAATCACCAAATATCTCGAATTTAATTCTTACAATCAAAATTTTAATTCAAAAACAGTAAATATCCTATAGTTTTAATTATATATAGAAATCTTAAAGTTAATCTCGACTAATAACTCTAAAAATCTCAATTTTAAGTTTCTAATTTCATAAAATACAATAAAACTCAATTCTCTATCCACATCGTAAAATTAACAGAAGATATAATCCTTTCTAATTTATATGATTCTAATTTCTCAATTTGTATATAAAAAAATTCGAAACATTCTATAAATCGCTTGTTAATAGAACCATGATTTTATTGCTGGGTGCTAAACTTCATATGCACAAATTATAATTTATCATCTTCAAACACGAATTTAAATAAATTTTATTTTCACTTATTTGATTAATGATCATAAAACGAAATTTATCTCTATCTGAAAAGAAAGAAAACATAAATAGATAAATAAATAAATTAGACTTTGGACTTGAGGATATTTAAAAGTGCTTAAATTTCTTTTAAAAAAAAAAGGAGTACTTAGATTTTGAAAAAACATTAGATTGTGATGGTTCATTATTATTATTATTATTTTAGAAAAGCTGGATTCTTCGAGAATGACTCACCATTTATTAAAATAAAACTAATAAGAATAAGAAATATCATAAATATGTAAAAGCTGTTAAATTAAGACCAATTAAGGTGTGATCAATGTTGATCTTTTTAAACCGTGATGGCTTTTTTTTATGGGACCTCTGGAAAAAAGTTTATAATCCACGATTATGCACTTTATGCTATGCTATAATCCAGACACTGACACGGCTATACAGATTTTTAAAATTTTCAGGATATGTCAAGTCTGTATATTTTTATATATATTATATTACAAAATATTAAAGTTCACATTCTTAAAATTCTAAAACCATGTAAAAGCAACAAAAATATTCTTACGAAATTCAAGAAGAATATAAATAAATGTGTTTCACTGGAATCATCATAATATCACTCTTACTACCACCAAATAAATATTAATTCAATTAACATAAAGTTTAGCAAACACGTCCAAATGAATGTCGGTGTCATAGAAGTGTCTGATAAAACGCCGAATAATTTTTAGTGTTTTTCATACAACATAAATGCTATGTATTTATTTGAATTGTATAAAACTAATTTAATAATTTACTATGAAGGAAATCATTTATTAAAGGGAAAAAATTAAAAATAGGTGTGACTACTCATTTCAATTACATCATCCGTGCCAAAAAAAATATGCAATAGTTAAAAATTATTGAATATAATTCTCTGAATTCTAAATATAATAAAAAAAATTAAAACAAAAAGAAATTTTGTTTACGTGTGCGAAAAGAGAAGCTTTATGTATTGTTACAAAAGTCGCCCATTAAAATAGCAACTTCTACAAAAAAAAAAATCTAATTTTACGAAGGGATATTAGCATTATTAAAGGCGTCATTTCATATGTCATCTTTAATAAATAAATAATTTCATATGTCACCTCCAATAAAAAAATAATATTTTTTTGAAAATGGAGCCTTCAATTTTTTATATTTTAAATAATGAAGATGACAACATATATCGTCTTTAAACGAAGACGTCATTTGTAATTATGATTTAGGTCATTTTAATGATTTTTCTACACATCGATTATTTTGTTAAATTTATTTATTTTTTGATTATTTTATTAAAAACCCCTATTTCATTACTCCATGCAAATCAAATCTAATTTTTGAGTTACGTTGATCCATGTAGATTATAATCAAATGCTCGTCGCAAGGTCACAGGATCACATTACTTTTCCTTAATGGGAATTGATACTCAGCAATAGGATGATCTCACCTCACCTTATTTTATTTGACCGACCTCCCGAGCTACTTAGGTTAAAATAAAGATCATTCAACGCTGATTCTAATTTCCCGACCTACCGACCTACTTGGATCAAGATACATATCATTCAACATTGATTCAGAAATACCATTGGGCCGACCTCCCGACCTAATCAACATTTTATCTTCGGGAGTGTCATACCTTCAAGACCAGAAGACCCAATTCTCAGAGCTCCCATCTGAGTTTCAAGCGTCTTACCTCTAAGAACATGTTGACCAAGTCTACGTTGATCGGGCACGTCCCGAGATTTCAGGAAGTGGAAATGAGTAGTGGTTTTATCAGTTGACAGACATGTCCCGAAATCCCGGGAATCGTGTGAATCGTGGCCTTACTGCTCCAAGGTGCACACTCTTGAGGTAAACTCTATAAATAGTAAACCAATACAAGATTTCAGGTATGCATTTTTTCCTATACGCACTATACAGCACCTATTCTCTTACAGATTTTGACAGATATTTCCCGTCACCTGACTTGAGCGTAGGAGGGGACACGCCGGAAAAATCTTCCGGCCCCTCCTAACATCTTGTTTCATATCTTAGCAGGTCATTCAAAGATCTGCCCCTGGTTATCTGGTCTAGGGAGGAATATAAAGGGAAGTCATTAAACCTTTTATTGATACTTAGAAAGCATCACTCTTTTTGGGAGTATCAATTGGCGCCGTCTGTGGGAACGTTCGAGCTAAGGCGTGGATATGGCAATGGGAAGAAGAGGACGCGGGAGAATGAGAGCATCCGAGGGAGAAATCCCCCTGAATTATCGGAAAATCTTGAAAGTACTTTACCAGAATCAGGAGATCAGATACCTACGGTAAACAGAAGGGTGGGAGATCTCACTTTGGAGCAATTAGCTCAGTACATTGCTCAGACGGTGGATATGGCGGTGAGGGGAAACAAAATACCACCCTGTCATAATAATCCACCCCGACAACCCCCCCTACGAATGTAGGAAGTCAGCAAGTTGAACCAGAGCAGTTAGCTACTGATCAACCGATGGTTGAACCTATGATACCAAATCAAATGGAGCTAGTATGGAGGAGATACGAAGATTGGGACAACAAAGGGGAGAAAGAATGTCTACATCCCGACGTGAAAGCCCTTCCCCCCCCCCCCCCCCAATCTTAAGAGAAGATCTTCCTCCGAATTTCCGACAGCCCATGGTTGGAGAATACGATGGGAGCGCGGATCGTGAAGAACACCTCGGGAGGTTTGAAAATGCCGCGTTGTTACATCGATACTCAGATGGGGTTAAGTGTCGAGTATTTTTGACCACACTTGTGAGGTCGGCTCAACAATGGTTCAATTTTCTCAAACCAAACACTATTCGCAATTTTGAAGACTTCAGTTCTGTCTTCTTGAACCAGTTCGCTAGCAGTAAGAGGTATCAAAAGACCTCTTTGAATCTTTTCACTACGAAGCAGCAGGAACAAGAGTCCTTGAGAGAGTTTGTGCAAAGATTCAACAGTATAGCATTGGAGGTACCTACTGCCACGACTGATGTCCTCATCAATGCATTCACTCAAGGATTAAAGGCGGGGGAGTTTTTTAAATCATTAGTAAAAAAACCCCCTCGGAATTATGATGATCTACTGGGCCGAGCCGAAAAATATGTTAACTTGGAGGATGCGCAAAAACAAAGAAGGGCAGAAATGAGACCAGAAATGAGAAGAGAAAGAGTGGAGTCAGGAAAGAAGAGGTTATTTGAAAGGGGGGATGATCAGGGCAGAGCTAGAGGGCAGCTTCTAACTCGAACTCCCTTGACAATGAGTTTAGAAAAGGCTATGGAATTTTGCGATGAAAAGAGGAGATTAGAAAGACCGAAGAAGGCAGAAAAAGGACCTCGCTTACCTCCCTCCGAAAAATATTGCAGATTTCATAGGGAATATGTACATTTTACAAATGAATGTCAGAGGTTGGAAGAAGAGGTCGAGAGGATTATTCAAAGGGATCCACAGATTAAAGCAATATTAACAACAAGGTCAGAACCCTACAGTCCACGCAGAAGAGGAAGAAATCAAGTCTGGGAAGATAATAAACGGGAAGCTCGGCGAGATAACCAACCCCATCATCGAGGTTGGGAAATTTCACCAAAAAGCATGGACAAAGGAAGAAGGGAACAGGAGCACAATAATCCAACCCGAGGAATTATACACATGATTTCAGGAGGAGCGACAGATGGAGACTCTGGTCGAGCCCGCAAAATGCATGGACGGAGGTTAGAGTGCTCGGAGATTGTGACGGAGGTCAATCTTAAATCTGATCCAGTAATATCTTTTGGACCCAATGATTTAAGAGGAGTTGTTGCACCACATACTGATGCCTTGGTAGTCACAGTTACCATTGCAAATTATGATATAGCTCGGATATTCGTGGACACAGGAAGTTCAGTCAATGTGTTGTTCAAAGAAACTTTGGATCAAATGCAGATAGAAGGTTTTCATTTTGAACCAATCAGAACACCTCTCTATGGCTTCACCGGGCACGCTATTAAGCCTATGGCTCAAATCACCCTCCCTTTGTCAATGGGAAATGACTCCAGGAGAGTTACAAAAATGATTGACTTCACAGTGGTAGATGCTCCTTCTTCATACAATGGTATAATTGGCCGACCTGCTATGAAGGATTTTCGAGCCATTTCTTCCACCTATCACCAAAAATTAAAATTTCCATCGGGCACGGAAGTAGGTGTATTACAGGGGGATCAAAAGATTGCTCGAAACTGCTATATGAGTGAAGTAAAAGAGGAGAGCAAGAGATCAAAGCTCCAGGTCAATACAATAGCAGGAGGAAAGCCTCCAGAACAAAACCCGAAAAAATTAACACTGGAATGCGCGGATGAAGAACCTGATTTAGTGGAGCTCAGTTCTCCCTTAAAGATGGTTAAGATTGCCAAAGAATTAAACCAGGAGGTCCGTGTCAAGTTAATTGCGTTCCTAAAAACTCATGAGGATGTATTCGCATGGTCAGCTCGGGAGGTCGGAGGAATAAATCCCACTATTATGCAGCATCGCCTGAACATCCTTACTGGTGTAAAACCTGTAAAACAAAAGAAGAGGCACTTCGGTGCAGAGAAGGATAAGTTAATTAGAAAGGAGGTGGAAGAGTTACTCCAAGCTGGCCATATCCGTGAAGTACAATTCCCAACTTGGTTATCAAATGTGGTCTTGGTGCCCAAGAGTTCAGGAAAGTGGAGAATGTGTGTCGACTTCAGGGATCTTAACAAGGCTTGCCCTAAGGATTGCTATCCTTTGCCACGGATTGATCAGTTGGTGGATTCTACAGCAGGGCATCAATACTTGTGTTGCATGGATGCCTACCAGGGATATCATCAGATCCCATTGGCCCAAGAAGATCAAGATAAGGTAAGTTTCATTACCTCAGATGGGACATTTTGCTATGTAGTAATGCCTTTTGGATTAAAAAATGCGGGAGCTACATATCAAAGACTAATGGATAAGGTATTTACGGCGCAAATAGGAAGGAACATAGAGGTTTACGTGGATGATATTTTAGTAAAATCAAAGTTGGGTGATGACCTCATCCCAGATCTCACAGAAACTTTCTCAACGTTACGATCGTTCAATTTAAAGTTGAATCCTCAAAAATGCCTTTTTGGGGTGAAGAGTGGGAAGTTTTTGGGTTATATTGTAACAGAAAGGGGGATTGAAGCTAATCCAGAGAAAGTGCAAGCGGTACAATCCATGTTACCTCCTAAAAATCTACAAGAAGTGCAAAGATTGACAGGTCGGATTGTAGCTCTTTCTCGTTTTATATCCAGGTCAGCTCATCGGAGTCTACCATTTTTTCAAGTCCTTCGGAGGGCCAAAAAGTTTGAATGGGATGAAAGATGCGGAGCTGCGTTTGAAGACCTTAAGAAATATTTGGCTGAGCTCCCGATCTTAACCAAGCCGAAGATTGGAGAACGTCTATTCGTTTATTTGTCAGCAACAGAGGAGGCTATTAGCTCGGTGCTCATCAGGCAAGAGGATAATGTTCAACAACCTATATATTACATATCTCATGCGCTGAAAGGAGCGGACGATATATGGAGATTGAAAAGTTAGCTCTGATATTGGTAATGACTGCTCGACGATTAAGACCATACTTTCTTTCGCATCCGATATCCGTACTCACCAACAGCCCATTGGGGAGAATATTAAATCGAGCTGAAGTATCAGGACGACTCGTGAAGTGGACAACTGAGCTAGGAGAATATGATATAAATTATGAACCTCGAGTAGCTATTAAAGCTCAAGCTTTGGCCGATTTTATTGTCGAAACTATAAGGCCTGAGCAGGGAGAGATTTGGAAGATCTATGTGGATGGATCTTCTTCCAAGGAAGGCAGTGGAGTGGGAGTAATTTTAATATCTCCCCAAGGAGATGAAATCAAGATAGCAGTAAGATTGGAATTCCGAGCTTCAAACAATGAAGCAGAGTATGAAGCTGTTTTAGCAGGAATGCGAGCAGCTAGAAATGTGGGAGCTACTAGGATCCATATCTTTTCTGATTCCCAGCTAGTGTCTCAACAAATGAATGGGGTTTACGACATAAAAAATGAGAAGCTTGTTGAATATGCTCGGGTGATTGAAAAGGCTAAAGATTTCTTCGTAGAAACAATTTTTGAGCAAATTCCTAGAGAAAAGAATGACAAAGCTGATAGCTTAGCTAAAATGGCAAGCTCGTTATACAGATGGAAAGATCGGGAAATCATATCACAGATCGAGTTAAGCCCTTTCTCTATTCCTAAAGCTCCTGATTTGGAGGAAGATGATTGGAGGGCTGATATTTTGGGTTTCCTACAAAGGGGGGCCGTGCCCAATGATTCTAAGAAAGCATATAGATTAAGGCAAAGATGTTTGCGCTTCTTGCTCTTAGAAGGAATATTATACAAAAGATCTTTTTCCCGACCTTTGCTCAGATGCTTGGGTCCGACGGACTCGGGTTACGTGCTAAAGGAAATCCATGAGGGGTGTTGTGGTAATCATCTTGGGTCGTTATCGTTAGCTCGGAAGGTTGTCCTGGCTGGTTATTTCTGGCCAACCATTCAAAAAGATGCCGCAATTCTTGTCAGAACATGTGATAGTTGTCAGCGACATGCCCGGCTTCAACTCCAACCTACTGCTATGATGAAAGCAATTGTAGCTGCTTGTCCTTTTGACCAATGGGGAATTGACATCGTTGGTCCTTTCCCCATAGCACCAGCTCAAAAGAAATTCTTAATTGTAGCTATTGACTATTTCTCTAAATGGGTGGAGGCAGAAGCTGTTGCTAAGATGACAGAACAAAAAATATTAGATTTTATATGGCAAAATATTGTTTGCAGGTTTGGCGTACCAAGAAAATTAATCTCCGATAATGGTAGGCAATTTCAAGGCTCCTTGATGAAAGCATGGTGCGAAGAGATGAAGATACAGCAAGCCTTCACTTCAGTAGCTTATCCTCAAAGTAATGGCCAGGTAGAAGTTACCAATAGGTCTTTGGTACAATCTCTCAAAGCTAGATTGGGAAGAGCAAAGGGCAATTGGGTGGAGGAACTCCCTAGTGTCTTATGGTCTTACAGAACCACTTCCAAGACGGGAACTGGCAAAACTCCTTTCAGTTTAGTATATGGAAATGAAGCAGTCCTTCCCGTAGAGATCGGAGCTCAGTCGTGCAGAATAATCCATTATGACGATTCAAATGACGAAAAAAGGTCTATTGACCTTGATCTTATAGAGGAAGCAAGAGAAGCAGCTGCTCTTCGAATGGAAGCCTACCGGGGTCGGGTAACAAGGGCTTATAATCGACGGGTCATCCAAAGGAGTTTTCAAGTAGGGGACTTGGTTTTAAAGAAAGTGCAAGATGTGGAGATCAGGAAATTAGATCCAAAGTGGGAAGGTCCTTACAAGGTGGTAGAAAAATTAAGTTCAGGTGCTTACTACTTAAAAGACATGGAGGGAAAAGTGATAAAGAGGCCATGGAATGCTTATCATCTTCGCAAATACTATGCTTAATGTTGTTTTTTCTTTTTATGATGTAATAAATTCCTGCTCTTTCTTTGATAATGCAAGAAAAATGAAGTATTTTCTTCAAGAAACAAGTCTCAATAAAGCTTTACAAGCTATATCCGAGGTCATAGCTTTACGAGCTCATCCGACCTCCCAAGATAAAAAGACTTTACGAGTCTCAATAAAGCTTTACAAGCTATATCCGAGGTCAGAGCTTTACGAGCTCATCCGACCTCCCAAGATAAAAAGACTTTACGAGTCTCAATAAAGCTTTACAAGCTATATCCGAGGTCAGAGCTTTACGAGTTCATCCGACCTCCCAAGATAAAAAGACTTTACGTGTCTCAATAAAGCCTTACAAGCGATATCCGAGGTCAGAGCTTTACGAGCTCATCCGACCTCCCAAGATAAAAAGACTTTACGAGTCTCAATAAAGCTTTACAAGCTATATCCGAGGTCAGAGCTTTACGAGCTCATCCGACCTCCCAAGATAAAAAGACTTTACGAGTCTCAATAAAGCCTTACAAGCGATATCCGAGGTCAGAGCTTTACGAGCTCATCCGACCTCCCAAGATAAAAAGACTTTACGAGTCTCAATAAAGCTTTACAAGCTATATCCGAGGTCAGAGCTTTACGAGCTCATCCGACCTCCCAAGATAAAAAGACTTTACGAGTCTCAATAAAGCCTTACAAGTGATATCCGAGGTCAGAGCTTTTCGAGCTCATCCGACCTCCCAAGATAAAAAGACTTTACGAGTCTCAATAAAGCTTTACAAGCTATATCCGAGGTCAGAGCTTTACGAGCTCATCCGACCTCCCAAGATAAAAAGACTTTACGAGTCTCAATAAAGCTTTACAAGCTATATCCGAGGTCAGAGCTTTACGAGCTCATCCGACCTCCCAAGATAAAAAGACTTTACGAGTCTCAATAAAGCTTCACAAGCTATATCCGAGGTCAGAGCTTTACGAGCTCATCCGACCTCCCAAGATAAAAAGACTTACGAGTCTCAACAATAAAGCTTTAAAAGCTATATCCTAGGACAGGGCTTTACGAGCTCATCCAACATCTCAAAACAAAAAGACTGCGAGTCAATAAAACTTTGTAAGCTATATACGAGTTTAGAATTTTACAAGTTTTTCCAACCTCCGAAGATAAAAAGACTTTATAAATTTCAATAAAGCTTTACAAGCTACATTTGAGATTAGAACTTTCCGAATTTGTCCGATCTCCAAAGATAACAAGAATGAATATCATTAGCTGGATTGATCTCTTAAATAAAAGGACATGGCAGGTCTTGATTAGCAATCAGATGGTGTTTATTGATCAATCATTTTATAATTTGAACCTTAGAGTTATAACAAAACTCCCAACTTTCAGATTGATACAAGCACAAAACATGTTCATAGTTCAACATAAGTCACTTGTATCAAATAATTACAGTGAAAATATGAAAATCTAAACATTGTCTGCCCTCACAGGGGCATTACAAGATAAGGGCATCTCAAACACCAGGAGGAAGATTCTGGAGAGCCCGATCAAAATCTAAAAAGTCTGAAGAAGTTCCTTCGGGAGGATATCCTGCCTCTTTGAATTGAGAGATACACCCTTTGAATCCAATCTCCAGTACCCATAGGCCTTCTCCCCACATAAATCCGTAAATTCAGAGGACTTGAGGAATTCTTCTTGAAAGCTGGCTTTCGATTGGGAAGCTCTTACCTCTGCTTCCTCCCAATTCTTCTTAAAAACTTCCATCTCTTGAGTGGCAACTTCGGCGACCTCCCGAGATGCTTCTAGAGCTCGACGGGTTCCCTCCAACTCCTTGCTATAAAGATTGGCATTCTTTTGAGATTCTTCAAGTTGGGCCTTGAACGTTTCTGATTGCTCCTTCAACCTAGCTATTTCTTGTTCATGGATAACTTTAAGGTCATTGAAAGTACGTTGAAGCTCAGCGTTATTAGCTTCAAAAGTTTTAGAATCCCTCAAGGATTGCCTACGGAAGTTGTTGGCTCGGGAGGAGAATTCACCCAGTAGGAGGATGGTCTAAATAAAAAATGAAAGACCCCAGCTCAAAATATAGTAAATATAAATAATAATAAGTAAATATATGGGCAGATGGAGGATGTATCATAAACCTCAGCAGCGCGGCTACAAGTCCTTTTAGCCAGCTCGGACCAAGACAGGTCGGCCATGAAATCAGCATCCGGTGGGGTGGCTAAGTCACGAAGTAGGGAAATAGCTACATTACTGGGACCTTCACCGACCAAGCGCATCCCATCATGGTAAGACTCAAATGCTTTTTCCCTTGATCTCTCCACCGAAGTCCTCGGAACTTCAGTACGGGGTTTGACTTGCCTTAAAGGTTCCTCCTCTGGAATTGAAGCTCCCTTTTCCACAGTCAAGTCAGTAATCACCTTTGGAAGAGCAGATTTTTTCTTACGCTTTAGGGAAGTCCCAATAGCCTCAGTCTCCCCGGATACAGCAATGGTGACAACAGGAACAGTAGGCTCGGGAACGGTAGTTGAACTGGCTTTCCCTTTTTTCTTAGCAGCCGCTTTCAAGATAGAAGCATTCATGATCCTATCAGCTGAAGAATTATAGGCATTCATGATTAGATACCATAACAAGGGGGAAGACAATATAATAAAAAGAAATAAGTTTTATTTTATCTACCGAAGATTCCCTTCAAGGGTACATTTGCCAAGCTCAGACCACAGTGACATAAGAGATCCTCAGATAAAAGGCGAGAGATATTGAAACACCTCGACCCGATCACCGACCTCACCTCGGTAAATAGAGGGCTCCTCCGAAACCCATCAGGTGGAGAAGGTAAGTGGGGGAGATGATCACGCCAACGGGAGAACATTGACCAGGGACGAGGAGGTTTAATAAAAAAGTAATAATTTTTCCAATATTTGTTACTTGAGGGGTATCCATCCAAAAATTTACATCCGGGACGAGCAGAGAAGTAAATAGGTCCTTCTTTAGACCTTTTAGGAATCATGAAATGACTAAGGGAGAAGCAGTCTAACCTTAGTCCTAAAGCTCGGAACAGAACTACAAAAGAACAGAGGAGGCGGAAGGCATTTGGGGCAAATTGACTAAGATTCAAATGATAGTATCTACTAAGTTGTAAAAAAAAGTCAGGGATGGGAAATCGAAGCCCCCCTTCAATCTGATCAAAATAAAAAGTGTATTAATCAGAGGGAGGCTCGTGAGGTCGATCCTCAGGAGAAGGAATGATGATGTCATAATCAGCAGAAAGATGGCTTAAGGTACGGATTGTATTTTCAGCCGAATCGTTAAGGCCAGAACGATAATGGACATACCAAGGAGAATCCTCTACTTCAAGGGAATCTACCGTTTCCCCGACCTGAACTGTGGTTAAGGTTGGGTCCTCAGTAAGAAGAAGGCGTCCGACCTCACTACGGGAGGAAGTACTGGGGAGGGAAAATGAATCTTCAGAAGATTCATAACGATCGATTTCCCTATACACAACCCGAAGTAGAAGAGGTGGAACCATTATCAGATGACATAATGACTATATAGAGGTCTCTTAAATTTTTTGGAGTAAAAGATGAAAGGGAACAAGATAAATAACAGATCTTACCTAATGAGCGAAAAGAAGAAAGAGGTCGGGTCCGAGCTTTCTGCAACTAAAATAAAAGATGAAATGAGTGAAAAAGACAGGGTATTTATAGTAAAAGTATGCGCAAAAGAGACCGTTGGATGAAAACGATATAGAGGATCAGGATTAATCTCGGGAATTGGAATATTACCGTTTGCAATTTGAAATTCAAAATTTTCCTATTTCCCGCCCTTATAACTTCAGTGCTCGGTCAAGTATACGAGTTTCTGACCTTTGGTGTCAACTCGACTTAGGGGGAGGGATTATGATACTCAGCAATAGGATGATCTCACCTCACCTTATTTTACTTGACCGACCTCCCGAGCTACTTAGGTTAAAATAAAGATCATTCAACGCTGATTCTAATTTCCCGACCTACCGACCTACTTGGATCAAGATACATATCATTCAACATTGATTCAGAAATACCATTGGGCCGACCTCCCGACCTAATCAACATTTTGTCTTCGGGAGTGTCATACCTTCAAGACCAGAAGACCCAATTCTCAGAGCTCCCATCTGAGTTTCAAGCGTCTTACCTCTAAGAACATGTTGACCAAGTCTACGTTGATCGGGCACGTCCCGAGATTTCAGGAAGTGGAAATGAGTAGTTGTTTTATCAGTTGACAGACATGTCCCGAAATCCCGGGAATCGTGTGAATCGTGGCCTTACTGCTCCAAGGTGCACACTCTTGAGGTAAACTCTATAAATAGTAAACCAATACAAGATTTCAGGTATGCATTTTTTTCTATACGCACTATACAGCACCTATTCTCTTACAGATTTTGACAGATATTTCCCGTCACCTGACTTGAGCGTCGGAGGGTACACGCCGGAAAAATCTTCCGGCCCCTTCTAACATCTTGTTTCATATCTTAGCAGGTCATTCAAAGATCTGTCCCTGGTTATCTGGTCTAGGGAGGAATATAAAGGGAAGTCATTAAACCTTTTATTGATACTTAGAAATCATCACTCTTTTTGGGAGTATCAGGAATAATTAGATTGGCTCGTCTTTTTATTATGTGTGACTCTTATATTTATCCAGAGTTATAAAAAATAATGCAAGAAGATTACGATCAAACGCCTCATAAAATTTCATTTTAGATTTTAAATCTATATTATAAAATATAGCCTTAATATCTTCTGTAAAAAAAAAAACACAAGGGTGAGTTTCGAACTGGAAAGCTTTCAAATATTTATCTCTACATATTAACTAATAGAGGTTAAATACATTATTTTAATATATCCATATTATATTTATCTTATCATTATTTTAAGTTGAGTTTATGATAAGTTATAATTATTAGAATTAAGTTTACTGTAAATTACGTACATATAACATCTGTTTATTTCTTTGAGATGCAATTACTGTCATCATTAAGGAATGCCTATTTATCAATTTCTCAAGGAAGTTTCAAAAGAAAAGGAAAAACATGTTGGAACTGTTTATTTAAATTGACGGATCGAATCAGTTTAAACAATTGTGATCATAAATAAAATATAATGAAAATACTGAAACAATAAAACACAGCAACAATATATAAACTGTCAAATGTCGACACAACAGGAAACTGGAAAAAATTCTGGACGAGTCCACAGCAAGCCATAAGCCCATAAACTCAAATTTGCTAGCCTAAGCTTCTGGCCTGCTCGACAAGTGAGTTCCACCCAATAACCTCTGTTCGGATTGAATCAGAACTCCGAGCAGACCACTTCGAACACTAGTAGTATGCAGTACTACCAAAACATAATGCAATATGTATGAGTGCAGATTTCGGATGAATGAAACAATAGAGTTGGAGCAGCTTATATAGCTGAGCAGCAGACCTAACAAAGGTCTTAGAAATTAAGTGTAAAGCTTAATGGGGTGGATGAAAAGTCTCAACACTTAACATAAGATATTAATGGGGTGGATCCTCTTTGTCCTCCACTAGTTTCTCCTCTTTTAGAAACCTGGTCAAGTTCAAGGTGGTCAAGAAAACATCATCTTCTGTCGCCAACGCTTAAAGTTGGAACCATTGAACTTTTTCGATTTCTCAATTGAGAGACCGACATCGGGTTTCTTAGAACTGGCATAACGACCTTAACGCCGCTAGTTTTAAAAACAACAGTAAATACGTTGATAGTGCACAAACAATGATTGGTTGAAAATTCAATAATTTTTCTACTTAGCAAAGTATGATTATTCCAACTATTCAGATCCAAAAAGTAAAGAACAGAAACGAAAAAAAATTTGAGTTTACGATTGTTGGAAGTGTTTATTTAAATTGATGGATCGAGACAAGATTCCAATGTGGGATTAAGACGAGCCGAGCAGACGGATAGACGACACGCGAGCCACACCCATCTTTTCTATTTAACTACACGTTATTGATTTGTTTCTCAATTTAAACAAAACATAAGTGTCTCAAGATTCCAATGTGGGATATCTTTAGCCAATTGACTTTCAAAATTCACTTACCAAATTTTGTTCTCATTAACAAAATTGTTGGGCTTTTAATAATTCATACAAAACCATAACTGAGAACAAAAAAATTTGGTAAGTAGGTTTTTCATCGTTTTGTCCTTAATTTTATTCTTTTGACTACCGAAGAAGAATGAGTTGAAGTCAAATTGATAAGTGGGCTTTTCAGTTTTGTCCTCAATTATCTTATTTTGAGTTAAGCAATGGGCTATAAAATTGATAAGTGGGTCTTTCAATTTTTGTCCTTAAAATAAGAAAAAAAGGAAGACCTACAGGCTGGTACCAAGTCATAAAACATTTTCGGCCCAGTCTGGCAAAAAAACATGAAATCACTTAGGTCCATTTCCTATTAAAATGATAAAAATATCTTTATATTTTAAAAAAAACTCTAGCCTTCTGCCTCAGTTTCACGTAATCTTCCTCCCCCTACTCAAACTCATTCTCGTCAATCCATCCACTCGAGTAGACCTGTAAAGTTTCTCCATGTGGTGAAATCAAAATATAATTATGCGACCTAGATTCTCGAACATAAATTCAGATCTTTTGCCCCTTTACCAGTATGCTTTTTCTATGAAACGATCAGACTGTTTGTATAAACCAGCAATTAACCTGAACTTTGTTTCTTCTGGGCCAAGCTTCATTCAAACCATCGTTTTCTTCATCTGTTCCAAGAAAATTCAGCCAAAAGAAACGAAAAAATCATCTTTGAATGCCCCATAGGACTAATTCACCGGTGCACGTGATTCCAGGAAATGGTGATGAAGCTTGTGGAGATGGAGAATATGTGCATATGGTGATTCAGATTTGCTACGATGGAGATCGATTGAAGTGTGCGGAGCAGGAGTTGAAGTGGATAATAAATACCCACCAAAATAACAACTGAGAATTGTGCCTATATATGTGCAAAACTTATAAAAACACAATTATTTTATGTTAAGGTGGTGGTGCACTTGTTTATATTAAGGTGCTACACATAAATTTGACAAATTGGTGCACATAATTTTAAACAAAATGATGATTTGTAAAACTTATCAAAAATATTTTTTATGTTAAGGTTGTGTTGCACTTGCTTATATCAAGGTGATGCACGTAAATTTGACAAATTGGTGCACATAATTTTAAACAAAATGATGATTTTAACATAGTGGTGCACTTAAGTTTAACAAATTCACAGTTTTGTCTACCGATGCACGTTTTTTTCATATGCACCAGTAGACAATAGTTGTGTAAAATATCAAAACACATTTTTTTATCTTAAGGTTGTGGTGCACTTGCTTATATGAAATTGATGCACATAAATTTAAAAAGTTGTGCACGTAATTTTAAAGAAAAATGATGATTTAACATGATGATACACTTAATTTTAATAAATTCACATATTTTATCTACCATGCATGTTTTTGTCACGTGCACCGGTAGACACAAGCTGTGCAAAATTTATCAAAAAACACTTTTTATGTTAAGGTGGTGGTGCAGTTGTTTATATTAAGTTGGTGCACATAAATTTGACAAGTTGGTGCATGTAATTTTAAATAAAATTATGATTTTAACATGGTGGTGCATTTAATTTTAACAAATTCACAGATTTTGTCTACCGGTGCATGTTTTTTCCACGTGCACCGGTAGACTGATAACTGTTGTGATATCCCCGAAATAATTAATTGCAATTTGAGCATTAATTGCGTTTATATGATTAATTATGGTGGTAATTAATTATGTGCTGGATTTATTTATCATGTTGAAATGCTTAGTCACATGGTAGGCGTGACCGGGAATGCATTTCGGGGTGCATGTGATGCATGTTGGATAGTTGGGTGTTTTAATGACTTACATGTGTTGGTAGTCATTTATTGGTGAAGCATGCATTTATTTGAGATTGTGGGGCATTATGGAGTAATGCTTGTAAAATATCATGTTGGGGTGTTTTATACACCATGGTATTGTGGAATGCATTTTATTTTATAACAACCCACTTTATACCCCCCAAACCCCACCATACCTTCACTTTTTAACTTTCCCAAATTTCACCTCCCAAACCCTTCCTTCCCTTCATTTTCGTTTTTGTGCAAAAAGGTGGAGAGAAATCCTTCCAAAAATTTGATTTGTGAAGTTTATTTGGAGATTTGGAGTCCCCAAGAGGTATGGATACCTCATTATTGTTTTTGTTGTGTTTGGTTTGGATTTGTGGTGGTTTTGAAGGGTTTTGAAATGGGTTATTGGTATTATTTTTGGTTGGGTGTTGGATTTTTATGTTGATTGAGGTGTATTTTGTTGATTTATTGTGTTATTATGTTGTTGGGTTGGTGGGAGGAGTATTGGTATGAGTTGGGATGGTTTTGGTGTGCATTAATGGTGGAAAATCGCGAGTCTGTGCGAGGCGATCGATCGCCTGAAATGAGGCGACCGATCGCCAACAAGCAGTACCAAAATCTCAGAGTAGGCGATCGATCGCCTGAAATGGCGCGATCGATCGCCGAGGGGCAGTGTCCAAAATATGAGGTTGGCGATCGATCGCCGCGAAGCATAATTTGAGGCGATCGATCGCCTCAGCGAAGCGATCGATCGCCAGCAGTGGAATTTTGAAAAATGAATTCTTTTGACGAATTTTTGGTATTTGACTATTAATTGGCTTCTAATATGGGGTTGTGTGATTGTGTAGAACCATCCCAGGTGGCAACGCAACCGAGGAAGTGGAGCCATATCAAATTCCACTTTTGGAAAGGTACGTAGAAGACGTACGGGCACCCAACGGTACATGTATCTAATATACTCATTGTTTATGCATTGTGGATGCGAGTATATATGGGATTATGCATTGTGGATGCAAATACATGTTGAATTATGCATGATGATTGTATATGCATATGATGGTTATTGGTGCACATCCCATGAGTCGTGGTCATCCCTTGATGATTTTAATGCTTGCCGCTATTTGATTTGTTGCCGCTAAATGTGAAGCGAGGGGTGGGAGCGCCGCATGTCACATTTATGCGTGGTTATCATATAAGGCGAGGAAAGAATATTTGCCGCTCAATGTGAAGCGAGGGGTGGGAGCGCCGCATGTCCATTGAAGCGAGGTTATTCTATGCCGCCGATAAATGTAAATGAGCGAGGGGCATTAAAATACATTGTGATGAACAGACTAGGGATTGGTGATTGGTATTTGGTGATGATGAAATGGTATTATGTCATGACATGTGTAGACCATTAAATAATCTATTGATTATACTCATGAGTTATGGTACAGGGACAATCAAACTGGAAGCGTTTAAAATGCATGGGAAAAACAGGAAGTGTTTTATTGCGATTTATGCATTTACGCCTTATATTCATATTGTGTTGAATATGAATGATATTATTGCTCATGTTTGGGGGTTGTCCTTGTAGGTACACTTTTGGCATGATAAGAAGGGCTAAGGCGGGTTGAGGCGATGAGCTTGAGAAGAACACTTTTGGGAAAAGAAGGACATGATTACTTTTCTATAGTGTCTACTCTAGGAGTAGTGTAAAGCTATAGTTGATAACATTAATTTTGATTGGAAATGTAATTAATCCATTGGTAGTCCTTGAATTGGCATGTAACTCTTAAGGCTCATAGTCTCAACACGATTATTTTACTCTGATAATTTATATTAGCTCTAATTATGCCCTTAATCCGCACTTAAGGAACTAGGGTCCTTACATTAGTGGTATCAGAGCAGTGGTTAGAGAACCCGGGAACGAGTGAATGGTAGCCTTAGCATGATTGGCTAGGTGCTTACATTTGAAGCATGTTTATGCATGTGGTGCATATTGTTGTATATACTGTTATACTAACGTGCTTATTATCATTCCTGTTATCTAACGGCATAACATATATATTTGTTTTGGAATTGTTGTTAACCTTTGTGTTACAGCATGGCTGCTATGAACGCGGGGAACCTTAATGAAGAGGTTGGTGATGTTGGGAGCGTGAACGCTAGCATTGGTCAGGCAAACCCTCTACCTCCACCAGCTGTAGGCATGGAACCAGTGGCTCAGTTATTACTACTTGGTGAGATCAGTTTGACTCAGTTTCTGTCTTACCACCCGCCCCGGTTTGAGGGGACAGAATCAGGGGAGGAGGCCGAAGAGTGGCTAGAGAGACTTGAACAGATATTTGTATCTGCTCCTTGTGCTGTTACAGCATGGCTGAGGCTGGCGGAGTTCCAGCTGGCAAAGAAACCTTCCATGTGGTGGAGGAGCACGGTAATGGAACTGAGAGCACAGGGTGCAGTGATCGATTGGACGCTCTTCAGAACCCGGTTTCTGAACCGGTACTTCTCTGCGGCGGCGAGACAGACGAAGGAAGATGAGTTTGCAAGCTTGAAACAAGGGAGCATGTCAGTGTCAGACTATGCTATGCACTACTCTTCGTTACTGAGGTATGTTCCACACATTGCCACCAATGGACATGCAAAGATGAGAAACTTTATGAAGGGGTTGCGACCGGAGCTTTTCGACCGGGTTATCACCAATAACCCCACTTCCTTTGATGATGCTCTCACGAGAGCAGAGCTTGCGGAGATTGGAGTTGGGGCCTATCCTAGTGCTGTACCCCCACAGGTGCCACAACAGAGGCAAGCTACTAATAGCTTGAGGCCCCGAGGGGAGTCATTTAAGCCCCGTGGTGCCTCTTCATCCTCACGGTTCAGTGGAAAGAAATCTTATGGTCAGAAGCAAGAGAACAAGAAGAACAATTGGTCAGCCAACCGAGGGCCTAAGCAAGGAAATAGGTCGGGGGAGCCAAGGTGCGACAATTGTGGAGGGCCACATTCTTCGAGTAAGTGCCCTGCCTGTTATAGTTGTGGCAAGATGGGCCACATCTCTCGGTATTGCCCCACTCGGGGAGGACAGTTAGAGTTTCAGGGAAACAGGCCGAGATTTGATGACAGGACAGTACACGAGAGGCAGCAGTTTGTGCCTCGACCATCGGGAGGTTAGACAGTGGGACCGTCCCAGGGACAGGTGTATGCACTGACCAGAGAGCAGGCTCAGGCAGCCCCGCAGGAGGTGATCGCCGGTACGTGCCATTTATTTACGTACCCTGCTTTTATTTTGATAGATACAGGTGCCTCCCACTCTTTTGTATCTGTGGGCTTTGTGGAGAGACACCATATGCGCACGTCTTCCTTACCCACGCCTCTCATGGTCTCGATACCCACTGGAAGAAATGTTGTTGCCGATCAGTTTATGGCAGATTGCCTCATTTATTTTGAGGGCAACGAGTTGAAGACAGACTTGATTGTGTTAGGCATGTCAGACTTCGACTGCATTGTGGGTATTGATATTCTGAACAGATATCAGGCAGTGGTAGATTGCCAGCAGAGAACAATAAGGTTCAGATCTGATTCGGGAATACAGTGGACTTTTTATGGCAACGGTTCTCGTGCAAAGATTCCGTTGATTTCAGCAATCAAGATGACTCAATTGTTGGAACGTGGCCACACGGGCTATCTCATCTATGCCGTGGACACGTCTGGGAAGAATAAAGAATTGAGAGTTGAGGATGTACCAGTGGTAGCAGAATTTGCTGATGTTTTCCCAGAGGATATCCCAGGATTTCCACCGGCTAGAGAAGTTGAGTTTGGGATCGAGTTGTTACCAGGGACATCCGCTATCTCTCGTGCACCTTACAGGATGGCACCGGCAGAGTTAAGAGAGTTGAAGGAGCAGTTGCAGGACCTCCTTGACAAGGGATATATACGCCCGAGCGTATCGCCATGGGGCGCACCGGTTCTCTTTGTGAAAAAGAAGGACAGTTCGATGCGATTGTGCATCGATTACCGGCAACTGAATAAAGCCACAGTGAAGAACAAGTATCCTCTCCCAAGGATCGATGATCTGTTTGATCAGTTGCAAGGTACCAGACTTTATAGCAAGATTGATTTGAGGTCCGGGTATCACCAGATTCGAGTCAGGGAGGAGGATGTACAGAAGACAACATTTCGGACTCGGTATGGGCACTACGAGTTCTTAGTGATGCCGTTCGGTGTGACGAACGCCCCGGCTGTCTTTATGAGCTTGATGAATCGGGTGTTCCAACCCTATCTTGATTAGTTCGTCATTGTATTCATCGACGACATTCTCATCTACTCCCGGAGCGAGGAAGAGCACGTGAAACACTTGAGGACAGTGCTCCAGATTCTCAGAGACCACCAGTTGTATGCCAAGCTCAGCAAGTGTGAATTTTGGTTGAGCAGTGTAGTGTTTCTGGGGCATGTCATATCTAGCAGCGGGATATCAGTGGATCCCAGGAAGATTGAAGCTGTGATGGAGTGGGCTGCACCCACTTCTGTACCTGAGATACGGAGCTTTCTTGGTTTGGCGGGATATTACCGACGTTTCGTCGAGGGTTTTTTGAAGATTGCCAAGCCGTTGACACGGTTGACCCAGAAGGGAGTACCATTCCTTTGGTCAGAAGCTTGTGAGGATAGCTTCCAGGAGTTGAAACACCGGTTGACGACGGCGCCAGTATTAGTGATTCCTACGGAAAACTCCGGATTTTTTTTGTATACCGATGCATCACTTCAGGGCCTTGGGTGTGTACTGATGCAAGATAAGCATGTGGTGGCTTATGCGTCGAGGCAGTTGAAGCCTCATGAGACTAGATACCCAGTCCACGACTTGGAATTGGCGGCTATCATCTTCGCCCTGAAAATTTGGAGACATTACTTGTATGGTACTTCGTTTACCATATACACGGATCACAAGAGCCTCAAGTTTTTATTCACTCAGGCGGAGCTGAACATGAGGCGGAGAAGGTGGATGGAATTACTCAAGGACTATGATTGTGAGATTGAGTACCATCCCGGAAAAGCTAATTTGACAGCAGACGCTTTGAGCCGGAAAGTGAGGAGTTCTGCTGAGGATGTCATCCATTTGTCGGCTATGATGACCTCCTATTGCCATATAGGCTATGATTTCGACATAGATGCATCACCTGTGCATGTATCGACCTTGTTAGCTGAGCCAGATATCTATGAGAACATCAGGAGAGCTCAGAAGTTAGATGATGAGGTTCAGAGATGGTTATCTTTAGTACATCTTGGTCAGCCAACAAAATTCAGAGTGGCTGATGACGGATCCTTGAGATTGGGTAACCGTTGGGTGGTTCCGAGTACGCCGGAATTGCGTAAAGGGATCTTGGAGCGAGCTCATAGTAGTAGACTTAGCATCCACCCAGGCGGGAAGAAGGTGTATAAAGATCTACGTGATCAGTTCTGGTGGAAAAGAATGAAGAGTGGTGTCGTCGCTTTTGTTAAGAGGTGCTTGATCTGCCAGCAGGTTAAGGCAGAGAGACAGAGACCTGGCGGCGAGTTGAAAAGCTTGGAGATACCGAAGTGGAAGTGGGAACACGTTTCCATGGACTTCGTGACTCACCTGCCGAGGAGTACTTCAGGTTTTGATGATCGATTGACTAAGGTAGCTCATTTCATTCCCTATAGCATGACCTTCACCTTTTTTAGGATGGCTCAGTTGTGTATTCGAGATGTGGTGAGATTGCATGTGATCCCCATTTCCATAGTGTCGGATCGAGATCCACGATTCACATCTCATTTTTGGGAGGGTCTTCAGTCAGCCTTGGGAACTGAAGTTAGATTGAGCACTGCATATCATCCTCAGACGGATGGCCAGACCGAGCGTACTATCCAAACGCTCGAGGACATGTTGAGGTCTTGTGTATTGGAGTTCGATGTTTCTTGGCAGGATTCGGTGGCCTTGGTAGAGTTCTCTTATAATAACAGCTACCAGGCAAGCATTCAAATGGCTCCTTTTGAAGCTCTTTATGGCAGACGGTGTCGATCACCCTTGTGTTGGGACAACTTGGACCGCAAATCGGTCGGAGGACCGGAACTGATCCGAGAAATGGAAGAAAAGATAAAGATAATAAGGCAGAAAATGAAAGCAGCCCAGGACAGACAGGCAGCTTATGCGAATAAACGGCGGAGACCGTTGGAATTTCAGTTGGGAGATAAGGTCTTCTTGAAGATCTAGCCTTTTAGAGGCGTTGTGCGATTTGGGATGCGCGGAAAACTATCTCCGAGGTATGTTGGACCGTACGAGATCTTACAGCGCGTTGGCACTTTGGCTTACCGACTAGCTCTGCCACCTTCTTTGTCTGGTATACATGATGTGTTTCATGTATCTATGCTGCGGAAGTATGAGCCGGATCCATCTCATGTGTTACAGCCTTCCGAGGTCCAGTTGGAATCCGATGTGTCTTATGTGGAACGGCCTGTTAGAATTCTGGATCGAGCAGACCGTAGACTTCGGAACAAAGTGATACCTATGATCAAGGTTCAGTGGGATCGCAGGGGTGTCGAGGAGGCTACGTGGGAGACGGAGCGGCATATGGTGCAGCACTACCCGGAACTATTCTCTGGTATGTGATTATGTTTAGTTTCATTTTGGGTAAGTGCATGTGATTTCGAGGACGAAATCTTGTAAGTAGGGGAGTATTGTGATATCCCCGAAATAATTAATTGCAATCTGAGCATTAATTGCGTTTATATGATTAATTATGGTGGTAATTAATTATGTGATGGATTTATTTATCATGTTGAAATGCTTAGTCACATGGTAGGCGTGACCGGGAATGCATTTCGGGTGCATGTGATGCATGTTGGATAATTGGGTGTTTTAATGACTTACATGTGTTGGTAGTCATTTATTGGTGAAACATGCATTTATTTGAGATTGTGGGGCATTATGGAGTAATGCTTGTAAAATATCATGTTGGGGTGTTTTATACACCATGGTATTGTGGAATGCATTTTATTTTATAACAACCCACTTTATACCCCCCAAACCCCACCATACCTTCACTTTTTAACTTTCCCAAATTTCACCTCCCAAACCCTTCCTTCCCTTCATTTTCGTTTTTGTGCAAAAAGGTGGAGAGAAATCCTTCCAAAAATTTGATTTGTGAAGTTTATTGGGAGATTTGGAGTCCCCAAGAGGTATGGATACCTCCTTATTGTTTTTGTTGTGTTTGGTTTGGATTTGTGTTGATTGAGGTGTATTTTGTTGATTTATTGTGTTATTATGTTGTTGGGTTGGTGGGAGGAGTATTGGTATGAGTTGGGATGGTTTTGGTGTGCATTAATGGTGGAAAATCACGAGTCTCTGCGAGGCGATCGACCGCCTGAAATGAGGCGACCGATCGCCAACAAGCAGTACCAAAATCTCAGAGTAGGCAATCGATCGCCGAGGGGCAGTGTCCAAAATATGAGGTAGGCGATCGATCGCCATGTTTGGCGCGATCGATCAGCCGCGAAGCATAATTTGAGGCGATCGATCGCCTCAGCGAAGCGATCGATCGCCAGCAGTGGAATTTTGAAAAATGAATTCTTTTGACGAATTTTTGGTATTTGACTATTAATTGGCTTCTAATATGGGGTTGTGTGATTGTGTAGAACCATCCCAGGTGGCAACGCAACCGAGGATGTGAAGCCATATCAAATTCCACTTTTGGAAATGTACGTAGAAGACGTACGGGCACCCAACGGTACATGTATCTAATATACTCATTGTTTATGCATTGTGGATGCGAGTATATATGGGATTATGCATTGTGGATGCAAATACATGTTGAATTATGCATGATGATTGTATATGCATATGATGGTTATTGGTGCACATCCCATGAGTCGTGGTCATCCCTTGATGATTTTAATGCTTGCCGCTATTTGATTTGTTGCCGCTAAATGTGAAGCGAGGGGTGGGAGCGCCGCATGTCACATTTATGCGTGGTTATCATATAAGGCGAGGAAAGAATATATGCCGCTCAATGTGAAGCGAGGGGTGGGAGCGCCGCATTTCCATTGAAGCGAGGTTATTCTATGCCGCCGATATACGTAAATGAGCGAGGGGCATTAAAATACATTGTGATGAACAGACTAGGGATTGGTGATTGGTATTTGGTGATGATGAAATGGTATTATGTCATGACATGTGTAGACCATTAAATAATCTATTGATTATACTCATGAGTTATGGTACAGGGACAACCAAACTGGAAGCGTTTAAAATGCATGGGAAAAACAGGAAGTGTTTTATTGTGATTTATGCATTTACACCTTATATTCATATTGTGTTGAATATGAATGATATTATTGCTCATGTTTGGGGGTTGTCCTTGTAGGTACACTTTTGGCATGATAAGAAGGGCTAAGGCGGGTTGAGGCGGTGAGCTTGAGAAGAACACTTTTGGGAAAAGAAGGACAGGATTACTTTTCTATAGTGTCTACTCTAGGAGTAGTGTAAAGCTATAGTTGATAACATTCATTTTGATTGGAAATGTAATTAATCCATTGGTAGTCCTTGAATTGGCATGTAACTCTTAAGGCTCATAGTCTCAACACGATTATTTTACTCTGATAATTTATATTAGCTCTAATTATGCCCTTAATCCGTACTTAAGGAACTCTGGTCCTTACACCTGTGATTTTTATACTTATAATTCTAGGATTTTAGATGCTTTTTATGTTGATTCTTGGACAATATTATGCGATTTTGTGTTGCTTTTAAATGTTCCAGGGATCAAGGTCGAAGTGCATTGAAGTGGAGGAAATGGGCTAAAAGTGATGAAAAAAGACTAAACGAGCTAACCGGTCGAAGAATGGACAAAATCTCGAGGTCGGATAAAAAGGCTCGACCGATCGATCAGTTGATCAGCACCGATCGGTAGGTGTTTTACGTAGCTGAAGAACAAAAGTTCGAAGTTGACCGATCGATCGGTTGATCAAGAGCAATCGATCAAGAAATTGCGTAGCTCGAGGAAAAAAAAATAAAGGCTTGACCAATCGATTAGTAGCCATGCATCGATCGGTCGGTCGACTAGACAATCCAAAACAAAATTACATTTTTGAAGAGTTTGAAGTTCACAAGGAAACTAACTCTTTCATCCTCTATAAATAACCCATCATGCACCACCCATATCAGACTTAGACCATAATTCTAACTTAGATATAAGCCTCTTTTTTTTTTCTTTCAAGCCGCCAAAAAAGGATGATACAAGAGACGGAAGATGAACGACGACCGGAGTAGATATCAAGTGTTTATTAGCATTTCTGAACTTTTGCTTATTTAATTAATAGTTTTCGATGTTGTTGTTAGGATCAGAGTAGTGTTTAGAAGGGGGGTTGAATAAATACTAGACTCAATTTAGATTCTTCTTTGTTACAGAAGACTGTTAAGTACTACAATAGGTTCTCAATTGATAGCAAGTCAGCAGACACTAATAATAGTACGGAAGACGTCTGCTGAACTTGTGAGATTAAATAACTGAATGATAATGTGCAGAAAGTAAATAACACAAGATATGTTCTGGAAGTTCGAAGCACAACGCGTCTACGTCTCCTCTTCTTCCTTTGCAGGAAGGTTACACTAGAAGACTCTGGCTTACACTTTACAATATACAACATTCTTATGCACTCACACAGATTGGCCTAAACTCCTAGCAATACAACTATCATAGTTGTTTACACGTGTTTTTACAACACTCACACAAAGTATAAATATCTTAAGGTTCGAGTGTTCTTGAGCAGCAGATGATAAGTGTGATTTTTACATTTAATTTGATATAAGATTAGGGGTGTTTTTGTAGTGATTCCTGGAAAATATCACGCTTTTTGGTACATATTTGTATATTTCATGAATCCAGGTCCAAATGCATAAAAGTGGAGGAATTAAGCTTAAAATGATGAAAAGTGACCAAACCGAGCAAACACGAAAAAGAATGGACGAAATTGCAAAATGTTGAATTTCAAGCAAGGCGATCAATCGCTAGTTCCTACCGGTTGATCGTGGCCATCCAGAAACATTTGGCAATCGATCGCCATATAACGCCGATCGATCGCGGATTCAGAAATTTTGAAAAAAGGCAGAAACATTTGGCGATCGATCGCCAGTTTCTACCGATTGATCGTCATACCCAAAATTTTCGAGATTTTGTTTCCTTCTGGGTTATTTTGTGTCCAAACTTTGCAAAACTCTCAACAACTATATATGGGATTATGTTGGACGAAAAAGGGATCTTTTGGCTCATAATTTACTCTACAACAAAGCCTCCACACCCTCTACATCCTATACCATCATACATACCATAAAACCATTGAAGAAGAAGGCATTGGAAGAGACGGGACGACGAAGCAATGCAAGGAGTCAACGCCTATCATTACTTTAGTATTCCTAAACTTTGCTCTTTGTTTTTATCAAATTATTAACGTTTAGATTGTTGAAAAACATGATTTCTCATTATTATTTGATGACTATAGTTGGTTAAGTTTTGTTGTCAAGACTTAGGGGATCCCGTGTTTTGATCACACAATTTTAATTAAGTTTTGATTGATTCTTACAATTCTTTGAATTTAATTTATTGTTGTTCATGCTTTCAATGCATTAATCATCATTGATTAATTATTTATTGCGATTGAATTGACCATAGGAGATTGCGATACGATATAGTAAATTAAACAGTTGATTTTTTTAGACTAAGATCGAAAGATAAAGTCAAATGCATGTGTGATAGGAATAGATTTACCAAAGTCAAAGGCTAGAAGTTTTCATAAATCGACATACAATATTGAGTGTTAAATAAGTGCATGATCATTGCCTTGTTGCATCTTAGTATTAGACTTGTTTTAACCGGACCAAGGTATAACAAGTGCATTAGGAAAACTCTTCACCTTAGAACGTTTGAATTTAATTCTTAACTATAGGCGACTTGTTGGGGATTGCATGGGTGAACCAAAATTCTTGATAATTGTCTCTATTGATTCTAATCTTATTCGTTCTCGTGTGTTGGGTTAATTATTGAATTAATTCGTCACTTTAGTTAATTAATCATAATTAGTTATCGTAGACTAATTATAGTTAAATTGATTGAGTTTGATAATTATTTCCTAGTCCTCGTGGGTTCGACACTCGTACTTTTCATATCATTATACTCAAACTTGACACCGTGCACTTGCGGCACGCAATCGCTACACTTGAAAATATTATTTAAAATAAAAGTGATCAAGTTTCTGGCACCGTTGCCGGGAACTAGTTTAAATAATATCAGACAAGATTGGTCGACTGTAGTTTAGTCATTTATTTTCTTTTTGTTATTTTCAATTTTTTTTTTGTTTTGATTTTCCCTACTCTTCTACTGTTTTTGTTCTTGTGTGAATCTTTGTAGGTTGCTATCTTTTGGTGCATGCTAAGGAGTAGCAAGCCTACACTTGAGCCTTTTGACCCCGAGATCGAACACACTGGTCAAAAGAGACTGAGGCAAGCAAGATCACTAATGGCTAATATTGAGGAGATTTCAGTACCGCCAGTTTCAAGATCAATCATGGACTATGCCCATCCTTCATTCCGTGGATCACTGTCTAGCATCGCGAGAACGACTATCCAGGCTTTCAAGATCAAGCCTGCTATCATACAAATGCGCCAACATTTAGTCCAGTTTGGGGGAGCAGCTACTGATGATCCAAATGCCCACATCTCAAACTTCTTGGAGATTTGTGATACCTTCAAACATAATGGCGTTACTGGCGACGCCATCATGTTACGTTTGTTTCCCTTCTCTTTATGTGATAAAGCTAAATCTTGGTTACAATCATTGCCTGCAGGTTCTCTTACGACGTGGGATGTGATGTCACAATTGTTCTTGTCAAAATTCTTTCCACCATCCAATACGGCTAAGATGTGGAATGATATCATAACCTTTGCTCAATACGATCCGGAGACATTGTACGAGGCTTGGGAGTGCTTCAAGGATCTACTGCGGAGATGCCCACATCATGGCCTCCCTATATGGCTGCAGGTACAAACATTTTATAACGGTAAAGACAAAATGTAACAGATTAAGACAAGATACATTACTATGGGCGTCCCAACCAATGTTTGGAGTAGTCACGATCTGAAGGAGGTCAGTAGGTGGTTTCCTTGAACTTTGTGTCCTCTGCTGGGAGGAAGGTCTCGGCTGACTTCCTTCTCCACTGCCAGCAGATGACCGTCTTTCCTGTCTGGTTCTCTTCTGCTTGGCTGTTGAGGTCTGATGTGCTCCGGTAGCATTCGAACAGTGCGAGTAATAGTTGGGAGACTGCTGCTTAAATCTTGTAGCTGCGTGGCAAAAACTGCTTGCATATCGGTAATCTGTGATGAGAACTTTTGATGAATGTCATCAATCTTTCCTCCAATCTCCAGCGAAGTAGCAGCATGAAGGGATTCATTTTGCTGGCTCAGTTTGAGCTTAGCTTGGCCAGCTTGGAGAAGGAGTCTGAAAAGGCATCTATGAGGAATTTTTGGAATCTTGTGACCTTCCAGTCAAGTGATTGACATCTCGATAGATGTCCCCAAACTAGGAATCAGTATGTTGCCTTAAGTTTCCAATTTCGGTACTGGCGTCTCTTTCTTCATGTTTAAGTTTTTGGACTTCGCTAGCAAGGTTGGAAATAACTGCAGACAACTGATTCAGCTGGTCAGCAACAGTCGGAGGCATCTCTTCACCATGAAATTTAGGAAAATCAAAGAGATCTTCAGGTGTATCACTTGCTAGAGCCTGTGCAAAAGTTGAAGGACCAGTTCTATCAGTCTCCCCAGCAGCAGTGACTGGACTAGTAAGAGAAGCATATCCACCAGCAGATAAAGCATCAATAGTGAGAGCAGCAGGCGGAGCAACCTCAACAGATACCTCTGTAGATGAAGCAACAGGGTCAGCAACAAGGTCAACATCCTTAGTAGATACATCCATAGGTATAGCTACAGATACATCAACAGTCAGAACAGCAAGCGTGGCAACTCAGCAGATACCTAGGCAGATTTATCAACAGATGGATTAAACACAGTAGATACCGTCAACTCAGCAGTCATGCAAATTGGTACGATCGCCTTAGCATGTATCTCTAGGATAGAGGGCAGAGGGGGTAGGTGAGTTGTGAGGATGGGAAGGTTGGTGAAGTCAAAGGGAATGGTGGTTAAATGTTCGATCAGTGGGGCTATAGCACTGGGTGCAATGGGCAGTTTAGTTTGTGTGGTTTGAGTAGGAGAGGGTATTATGGCTAGGGATTTGTTGAGTGAGGCGTCGACTTAGTGGGTTCATCATCCTCGGAGGAGAGGTTGACCAGGGAGGCCTTTGCTGGGGCCACAACAACCATTCACTGTTCATTAGTCGCTGCTGGAGCTGATTCCTGTTGAGCATAGCATGAGTGCAATCCCATGGAAATTTTGAGATCATGCAGTGTCCTCTCAGCTAAAACAAGGTTTGCTTCCAAGGCATGGAGAACAGCAATGTCATGAGTCTGACAAACTCTTTATGTCGGGATTTGACAAGAGTGTGAAGTACACTGACATACTTCATCAGCCGGAAGACATCTCTCAGTTTCAGACCCTTTTCAACATCCTGGATCTGAAGATATTCAAGGATCATATTTTCATCAATCCTGGCCTGCTTAATAACCCGGTTGAAGTCATTGTGTAAGGACCCTACACCCTTAACCCACGATTAGTGTATTAATCCATGTATTTAGTGTATACAGTCATGTGATCAGGGGGAAAACCACATTGCAACCATAGCATAATGTACCAACAATAAAGTTTCTTACATTATTCCATATAATGTTCAAATCCCCCATACCACTCAACCCTTAAGTATGCATCTTATAATACACTAACATTGTTCTCAATTCATTTAGCAATTCCTTAATTAATTGCATGCAGCACATAAACGAAAAGAGAAAGGCCCATGCCCTTTATACAAACTATATACACATATAGCAGTGCTCACATGCGAGCATCGAAATGAATGTATGTGTAGCTAATGTATAAAAGACCCTACTCAATACCGGCATCGATACTGACTTTGCGCGACCGATCGCCATTTTCTCGACGATCGACCGCTGTGCCCTGTGAATGCGATTCCACCATTTTTTTGAGCATTCCTCACCTCCAACCCACACAACACTTAAAAATCACAACTCCTTCCAAACCAATACATCAATATCACACTCAAACAAACACCAACAGCAATAAAATCCAAAACCCAACCAAAAACACCACATTACAAAAATCAACCCCCTTTTTAACCCCTAAAACACAAACCCATTTCAATACAAAACATATTAAAACAACACTAGGAGGAATCCATACCACTTGAAGTTCAATTTCTACCAAGACTCAAGAGTTAAAAGCTCCGAAGATCCTCTCCTCTTTCTCCTCTTTTAATTGGTTTTTGGGTTAAATAGTGGTGGGGATAGTGAGGGTAAAGGGTGGTAGGGGTTTTAATTAAAACCAAGCCCAAGTATTTAGCATGATGTATAAAATATCCCTACATGATATTTTAAAAGCATTTTTTCCAAAGATACACCATAACACCAATTAAACATGCTTTCCAAAAATAATAAACATACACCTCAAATAACCATGCCAAAACTCAATTTCCACAACATGTATCACATGCACCCTGAAATGTACTACCATGTCATGTCCACCGCATAACTATACATTTCACCACAATAATTAATTTAACACCGTATTAATCACATAAACACAATTAATGGCCCAAATGCACATAATTATTTCAGGGATATCACACATTGAATCTGATTTTCAGATGAGCTTTCACCCATCTGTCAAATATCTCCATGTGTGGTTGAAGCTAGGCTTCGATCTCTTCAAGCACCAAGGCTATTTCAGTGGCCACTGGAGTGGAGATAGGTTCCATAGCAGCTTTCCCTCGTCCTTCAAAGGTGAAGGGAGGATGACAGATGGAGCAACCTATCTTCGGTGGTCTGAGACTGAGAGTAAATGAGCCTGCTCCCCGGCGAGAACTCAGAAATAAGTTGGTGGTAGTGGGAGCAGTAGATGCGTGTACATCAAGGATGATGGCCATCGATGTAGCAACCTCAACTGCTTCCATGGGTTGGAGTAATATCTGTGCTGATACCCTGATCAGCAATTGGTACCTATGCTGGGACTTCGGTGGCATCAGCAAGGATCTTAGAGACAGCAGGGTTCCTTTCTTGGTTCGTGGCTTCTTTGGTGGGGGAGGAGGTGACGACTCAGCAGACTCTGAGATAGTCTGCTCAGAATCACTGAGCACTTGAGGCTTCCTCCTCTTGGCGGGAACGACTTTGAAGGGACATTATCCACTAGACGGCTTCTTGTGAATTTGCAGGTATTTGGCATTCAGGAGCCTTGCTGGGGGAGGGTAAAGATAGCCCCCACTGGTACATTCTTGCTCTCTAGAATTCGATTGAGAGGGAGGGCGAATCCAGAGTGGCCCTTGGCAGATTCAACTAGGTCAATCAATACTTGAAAAAGTACTACGGACCAGTTGACATCTATCCCCTTAACAACATCACACATTACTTCGAACTTTTCTGGGGTGATGATATCAAACGACCCAACTTTGCACAACAGACCCTTGACAATGATGTCTGCGAGCAATCGGAAATGGTTCTTCATCAGAATCTTCTTGAACGGAGGGTTTCTCAGTCGCAGGCCAGATTCAGAGAACACTGTATGCATCTCATCTCGCAAGGGATGGAGATGGTAGAAAGATCTGTGAGCCTAGTAGTGGGAAGGCTCAGTTGGATGGTAAAGTCCTCTTGTGTGATTGTGACAGATTGGCCGGAGATGGAGGACATCACGGTGTTGTTAACCACACTCGTTGTAGCATAAAACTCTTGGAGAGTTTCTCTATAGATCATTGGCGTGAGGTTCAGGATAACCAGCAGGCCGGAGTTTTCCAAACATTGGAAAATGCTAGTCATCTCCTCATCGGCGCTGGTGTAGACTGAGTTGAAATTGACATGGACGAAATTGGTAACAAAACTTGGTTGGCTAGTCTTCGACATTTTGATTTCTGAAGTGCTGAGAAACTGTGAAGTCTAAGAAAAAATTGTTAGCACAGTAATTTAGAAATGGTAAAAGTGAAAATTGAAAAAGTGAATGCGGTTAAAGAAAAGGTAGGTGTAACGTCGTACTGTAGATGAGCGGACACATGGACACGTGTCGATCATCTAACCAAGGATTTTTTTTGAAATAAATTGAAATGGTCACGATTAAAGCGGGACCTGAAATAATTCAATATTAATGAAAATTAAGTTTGAAATATAACGTTCCAATTGGTTTATAATTAACTAAGGTTATTAACAGCAAAGCATATATGGTAATGACCAATGGTATGTAGAGTTCACTGGTGAAGTAGCCTCTACTGTAGCAAACAATTGTTTTACCAGCTAATCATTAGTAGACCTTCGAAAAATACACAAATTGCCCCTAATTAATATTCCCCATAAATTCATGCAATATCTAAAATGTAATTCCCCCTTAAATTATCATAAAGGAGAAATTTAAACAAATAAGATTACTTAGTTATATCAATTAAAACAAGTATATTGTGAAAATAGGAAAATTTAGCGTTCGGTAGGGGTTTTGTAAAGATATCTGCTGCTTAGTGTTCGATGGATATGCATTCGAACCGAATCTCCTTCTTCATTACGTGATCTCGGATGAAGTGATGACGAATGTCAATATGCTTGGTCCGAGAATGAAGAACTTGATTGTACGTGATAGCTATGATAGATGTATTATCACAAAATATTGGTGCCTCAATGGACTCAATCCATAGTCTCTTAGTTGCTGTTGAATCCATAACAGTTGAGCACATCAGCTTCCAGCAGCAATGTATTCTGCCTCTACAGTAGACGTTGAGATGGATGTCTGCTTCTTGCAACCCCATGAAATCAATCTATCCCCTATGAATTGACAGTATCCACTGGTACTTTTCCTATCAATTTTACATCATGCGTAGTCAGCATCTGAATACCCAACTAAGTTAGATGATGAATCCTTGGGATACCTGATGCCAATATTCTCAGTTCCTTTTAGATATTTAAGAATCCTCTTAGTAGCAGTGAAGTGAGATTGCTTAGGATTAGATTGGAAGCTAGCACACATACATACAACAATATTCTCAGTTCCTTCTAGTTTAGCAGAAGAACTCATATGAGTGGCTGCTGCTGAACTAGTGCTCATTCTGTATTTCTTTAATAGCTCTTTGGTGTACTTCGACTGGTTGATCATGATTCCTTCATTAGATTGCTTGACTTGCAATCCTAGAAAAAATGATAATTCTCCCATCATGCTCATGTCAAACTGATCCTGCATGATTTTGAAAATCTCTCGCAATGCTTTAGGTTAGTATTACCAAAAATAACATCATCAACGTAAATCTGAACCAGTAGGGTATGGTCACCCTTTATGAATTTAAAAAGTGTCTAGTCCACCGTGCCAATGGTAAAGTCATGCCCAGTCAAGTAATTTGACAGAGTTTCATGCCATACTCGGGGAGCTTGTTTCAAACCATACAAAGCTTTGTTTAGTTTATACACAGAGGAAGGATGGAAGGCTGCTGATGACTTTCAAACCCAGGAGGCTGTTCAACATAAACTTCTTCCTGGAGTTTACCATTGAGAGAAGAACTCTTAACGTCCATCTGATAGACTTTAAAGTCTTTTAATGCAGCGAATGCAAGAAATATGTGAATGGCTTCTAATCGGGCTACATGGCAAAAATTTCATCGAAGCCGATGCCTTATTCCTTTCTGTATCCCTGTGCAACTAATCTTGCTTTATTCTTGATTACAGTACCATTCTCGTCCAATTTATTTCTAAATACCCATTTGGTACCTATGACAGTGTGATGCAGTGGACGTGGTACTAAGTGTCATACTTTGTTTCTCTCAAACTTATTAAGTTCTTCTTGCATAGCTTCTATCCAGCTTGGATCTAAAATAGCATCATCTATCTTCTTGGGTTCTATATGAGAGATGAATGTAGCATGAAGAAATTCATTAATCATCTGTCCTCTGGTGCATAGAGGAGTACCAAGGTTACCTATGACCTGCCCGGGTTGATGATCCTTCTTCCACCGGAGCGGAGGTCCAAGAGGATTTGTTTCTTCATTGGTATGAATTTGAGTTGCTAGCTCATTAGACTGTAGTGATTCATCATTGATGTTTGCAATATCTACTACATCAGGGGTATATACAGTAGTGTGCCCCTGCTTCTGGGACTTCTGGCTCTAAAATGCAGTCGACCCTACTTCTGTTATCCAACTCATCATCATAATTATCATCAATATGAGTATTTTCTAATCGATTACTCAAATTATTGATTTGCATTTCAGATACAATATTATCAAAAGATTCATCAAATTTAACATGAATAGATTATTCTACTGTAAGTGTTCTATTGTTAAATACTCTGAACGCCTTGTAAAGCAGAGTAGCCAAGAAATATTCCAGCATCAGATTTAGCATCAAAACTAGTGAGACGAGTCTTTCCATTGTTGTGAATAAAACATTTGCAACCAAATACATGGAAATAAGAAATATTTGGCTTACTCTCATTCCAGATCTCATACGGTGTTTTGTTTGCTAATTTATTAATCATCGATCTGTTCTGCATATAGCAAGATGTATTAACTGTTTTTTCCCAAAATCTCTACGAGATTTCTGACCCTGCAAGCATAGTTCGCGCAGCTTCTTTCAAAGTGCGGTTCCTACGCTCAGCAACTCCATTTTGCTGTGGGGTTCTAGCAGCAGAGTATCCGTGTTTAATACCAAGGTCATCTATATATGATTCAAGTGACTGATTGGTAAACTCAGTACCTTTATCACTGCGAATCCTATCTATCCCACACGATTTCTCATTTTGTAGTCTTTTCAGTAGTTTGATTAGCTTTGGAGTAGCCTGATCTTTGCCACTTAGAAACAAGACCCATGTAAAACGAGAGTAATCATCTATTAATACCAGGGTATACTTCATCCCCGTAGATTTGTTACTGGTATAGGACCAAAAAGATCCATGTGCATCAACTCTAGGCACGAAAAAGAAGATTTACTCCATCTGTTCTTAAAGGTAGACCTGGTCTGCTTACCAAGCTGGCATGCTAAACAGATCTTGTCTTTTGAGAACTCTATCTGGGGCAGTCCATCAACTAAATCAAGCTTACACAGACTGGGAATAGTTTTAAAATTTAAGTGACTCATGCGCTTGTGCCAAAGCCAATTTTTGAACTATTCAAGGCAGCAAAGCAAGTAGGTGAGGCAGGCTGATCAAAATTCCAGTCAATCTTATAAGTGTTGTCACCAAAAGTTATTCTTGGTCCGTTGGTGTCTACTAATTCAGACAGTAGACAAGCACTTCCCGTCATATGTCTAGGACATCCACGGTCCAGAAACCACTCTGAGCATCGAACTTGCTGGGTTTTAGATCTCTGCAATTAAAACGATGAATTTATTGGTACACAATCCTACTTGGATCTAGACAGGATTAGTCCTTTCGGGACCCACACTTGGATAATCCTGAACCTTTTGGGTCTGTGTGTGTCCTGAAATGTGTGCGGCAAATGGTGATGGTGTTCTAGGGTGTTGCGTGTGATAGTGAGTGTATGCATGTTGCTTTGGTTTTTGGTTCCTATTGGGAAGCATATATCTCTTATGGACATGCATACAATTATAATACCAGTTGGGTTTCACCTCTCGAGTTGCTTGACCATTAGGCTTATGTCCATTTTTGAACTTTTGCACTGGTCTAGCCTTCTCTACTGGCTCAACATAACCAATAACTTTATGTGATACCCTTTCCTTAATGAGTGTTGGCTTGACATGTTCCTTAACCAATTCACTTAGTTCATAAACTGTGCTGGATCTAACAAGTTCATTGTTTGAAACTTGTTTTTCTCCAGACACAACTGAGTTTAATGACAAATGTATTACTGTCATTGTTGATATAGCCTATACCGGTGAGAGCACCAGCAAGCCTTATCGACTCAAGTATTTCATCTTTTCGAGCAGTTGAAGTGTTCCATGTGCGAAGCAACTTGATAAGTTTCTGGTGTGCACATTTAACTTTGTCCTTTTCTTTCTCGAACAGACTTACTTTTTCCCTTAGGCTTTCCAGCTCCCTTGATTGTTCACAATCAAGTTTACTGTCCTGCTGTTCGATGGGGCTTGAATGTTCATTCTTATAGTTCTCGAAGGACTCATACAACATTTGATACTCATTTAACATGTCCTGTAATGCATTAGTGAGTTCAGTATGTGTAAATTCAGAAAGGTTAGAATCAGTTACCTCACTGTCATCATTTGCCATGAGACAGTTGACTCCTTCATCTTCACTTTCACTAGATGAGCTTGAAGATTCCTCTGATTCTGATTCTGATTCTGAATCAGCCCACTTGCTCTTGTTTTCCTCGGCAACAAATACTTTCTGATATCTGTCTCTTCTGGATGACCTTCTCTTTTTCTTAGACTTCTGGTAGTCCTTGTATGCTCTCTTTTGATCATCCTTCTTTGGCTTTATACAATCAACAATAAAATGTTCTGATTTAAGGCAGTTGAAGCAGACATGATCATCTTCTTCTGATCTATTTTTGAAGTTCTGCTTCCTTGGATAAGACGGGTAAGTCTTCTGGTTTTTCTTCATGAATTTGCCAATTTCTTTTTACAAAAGCGACATTCCATCATTACACATTTGTTTAGGAGTCATCTCTGTTGTGGTGGACAGTGATTCTGATGCAACAATGGCTTTGGTTGGTTGACTGGTGCTGGGTTCATCTTCAACCCGAATGCCTAGTTCAAACTCGAACGCCTTTAAGTCAGCAAATAGATCATGTAGCTCGATCTTGTTTAGATATTTGGATTCTCTCATGGCAATGGTCTTCACACCCCATTCTCTTGGAAGACCCCTTATGACTTTTATGGTAACTTATCTATTTGATAGATCCTTACCCAGGCTATTGAGTTCGTTGATGATTCCAGTTAATCTCTCATCATATTGAGAGTTTCCCCTGACATCATTTTGATGTTCTAAAATTTCTGTAGAGCGATAGTAAGCTTGTTCTCTTTGGTTTGATAATTTCCTTCACAAAGTTGTGCAATCTTTTCCCAGATGTCTTTAGCAGTAGGACACATTTTGATTTTGTTGAACATGTTTTTGTCAAATGTCTTAAATAGAATATCGTTAGTCACGTTGTCCAGTTTGTTTTTTTCTTTTCTTCATTTGTCCAGGACACTCTTTCCTTTTTCAACCATCTGAGGTTCTCCACTAGAGATAGCAACTGTTGTGTTGACTTTCATTGTCATTGGCACTTTGGTAATAACGTACCACATATCATCATCTTGAGCATATAGATGTGCTTGCATCCGAATTCTCCAGTCATCATATTCACCTTTCTTGAACATCGAGATCTTGCTAAATGAGGCCATAAGTTCTTAGTATTTCTCACAATTGAGAAGGCATTGCTCTGATACCACTTGTTAGGATCGGAGTAAGTTTAGAAGGGGGGTTGAATAAACACTAGACTCAATTTTGATTCTTCTTTGTTAAAGGAGACTGTTAAGTACTGCAGTATGTTCTCAATTGATAGCAAGTCAACAGACACTAATAATAGTGCAGAAGACGTCTGTTGAACTTGTGAGATTAAATAACTGAATGATAATGTGCAGAAAGTAAATAACTCAAGATATGTTCTGGAAGTTCGAAGCACAACGCTTCTACGTCTCCCCTTCTTCCTTCACAAGAAGGTTACACTAGAAGACTTTGGCTTACATTTTACAATATACAACCTTCTTAGGCACTGACACACATTGGCCTAAACTCCTAGCAATACACCTATCACAATTATTTACAACGTGTTTTTACAATACTCACATAAAGTATAAATCTCTTGAGCTTCTAGTGTTCTTGAGTAGCAGACTCAATAGCCTTTGATCTTCAAGATCACAATAATGCGTTTTTGCTGCTCTTGCAAAACTTCAGAATATTTCAATGTACATGTTGAATGTTTTGCTTGAATGAAGTTGATTTCTGACATTCAAATATTGTGGGCCTCGTTATCTTAATCCTTAATTTTAGGTTCAATTACGTAAATCATAGTCTTTACGTGTCAGAATTAAGATCCTATCACTACTGATCAAGATTTTTCACTATGTTTTGTGCTTACACTATTCATATACATCACATCTTGTATATCAATTACATAACACAAATCATCCAATCTCGACCAGGTTAATTCATAGCAGCAGAAGGTAGACTCACAATATCCGTTTTTCCCCAGCTACGAGTTCCTACAGAACAACCACACAACACATGAGTATATAGAAATGATGTTTACAATTCAACATCAATATAATGCATAAAGCTGGATAAACAACTTCCTGTAATTTCATGCATTTGTAATACTCCTTCCTGGTTGTTCCAGTGCATACCCCCTGTGCATACTTCAAAACACAATATGCACGCTCAATATGTCCTCACATATTTCAGTCAATATCCTGTTATAACGAGACCGATATGATATGCCTCTTAGCGTCATATGTCAGTGGTTCAGCCTTCACGTCCCATGTACGCATCACATATCATATTTCCATCCTCACACGTTATAACAGTCATAGCATATGCCCAACAAGAGCATACCTCTCATGCCAAAGCATATGCTCAACAGTAGCATACCTCTCATGGCATCAACCTCAATAACTGTCAAAGCATATTGCCAACAATGGCATACCTCTCATATGGCATCAAAAAATAACAACCAAAGCATATGCCCAACAGTGTCATACCTCTCACATGACATTAACGATGTCATCATCATATATACTAATCATAAAACCAATCATATGCATCAACAGCATCGTGCCTCCCAGCACCAATCACATATGATATTCATAATACTCTCATATTTCAATAAACAAGAACTCATCATCATATCGAATAACCATAAATGAATATCAATACTCGTATATCAACATGTACCTGTCGTCATGGTCAAAAGCTAGAAACATAGGAGTTACTGGTTAACCTCCTCTTTGACCTGTCTCCTGTGATGATATTATATGAATATCAATACATCAATGTGCTAATCAACCATCATGTTCATGAATGAAAGCATGATAAGTTTTCAAGAAATTAGTCCTCGCGATTGATTGTGATCGCCTCAATTCATGTTCATATGCTGCCTCGGTGCGATTGATCTCTATACTCCTCGTGATCGATCACCATCTAGCGATCGATCGGTATCAAGTCAGCGATCGATCGTTGAATACACCGCCTCTCTTGTTCTTAGCATCAAGTGATCGATCACTACATGTTTAGCGATCGATCGCCTGATCCTGAACATTTCAGAATATGGTGATTTCATGACTATTCTTGAGTGTTTACTCTTTTTTCCCATCCTTTATAACTCCAAAACATTATAAGCAACATAAATCATTCCTACAACATTCAATACATGTATGCTTCCTTAATTTCAATTGACATGCTTCAATTCTTGTCATTACATCAATTTTGCTATCAACATGTTTTCACTTGAACTAACACATAAACAAGATTCAAGAACACATAATTCTTACCAAATAGCTTTGATTTCACTTTAGAACCAAGTGTACAACTTGATTACAAGCTGACCTTCCAAGTACCATGCCAAGAGAACTAAAGATATGAAGAGAGGGTGGTAGAGAATTGTAGGTGCAAATGGTGACACTATGTGTTTATAATATGATTTTATTCATTTATACTTAAGAATAAAAATCCTCCCTAAATCATACCATAGCAAGTTTACTGCATGTGGTCTACCATGTAGACTTTCTATTATATTCAAACAATGCCATATAGTTGGTCCCAACTTAGTTCATATTATTTCATAACACACTTTCCCTATTACACATGAACATCATTTGATTATTCCCCAATATATTTAGTGCATTTCACTATAAACATTTTCCGTTTATTTTCGATTAATGAGTTCATTTTGTCATTCATTCTCAGTTCAATCCGAATGCGTGTCCAAACTCATATCACGATCAACATACGTCACGACACCTATATGAGATACCTTGAGGTATTAGAGCATATTTACACAATACGCAAATTAAATATGCATTCATCATATCTAGGCATTACAATTCTCCTCTACTTATTGAATTTCGTCCTCGAAATTGACTCATCTTGACTCATATGTGTGCAAAAATACTCATACCTGCAGCAATATCACAACAAAAAGCACATACTCATTACTAATTATAAGTATAAAGCTGAAGCGTATACTCATTCATACTGCAATAAGGAATACATACTTAACATGTCAAACTTGCAGTACTTAAGGATACTCATCAGCAGTATAACAAAATGTAAACACCATACCAGAAAATCACTTAGGATTCTGCTGCATCATATGCTTACTCTTTCTCTCATATAAACTCTTCGACATTCTCCTTATCTCACTGAATTCGATCATAGGTATCACTATGCTGACCAACTAGCAATATCCTCTCTCCACGATCTTCACTGGTTGTGTATACGCATACTTTTATATCTGTATTTCATGGTCTGACATTGGCACTACATAACTTGGATATGGCGCATACGTCTATCATGTCAATACATGAAATACATTAAGAATACAAGACATTACGAACACCAGTCACGGAGAGTGTCCATGTCACATGATATATCAATATGCCCACACACTGGTAAACAGTCTACCACATCGGACAACATCTTTCAAAGACAATAATCTCGGACTACCTTGTCCATAGAATGAACTCAAACTTTCTTGTCACTATACTGAGCATATGAACTACGATATACCATCTGATCTACTCATAACTCACTGAGCAACAACATCTCAAGACAAGAGTACATCATTAACCATTCACCATTTTACATGGTACCATCAATACAACACAAATTGATCATTCATCACATTTTTATTTTTGTACACACGTACTCGACGTGCCATACAAACCACAAAATTTTACACCACTACACAGTAGTGAGTCATCTATACATCATGAACACAATATCAACTCTGAGGATTTCACCCTCACACCAATCTCGTATAGGAAGAGATTCTCCACACCAACAATTATGTGAACACATCTTAATCTCACCAAATTCAAGTAATTCATTACTGTCCAACTAATATCTCATCGAATCAAATGTGAACAGAGTTATCACTGCTCTAACAAGTACACAACGTGATCAAACGAAATAGTTCCATCTATCGCAGTATGTCAAACCTGCATACTGTGGGGTCCTCGTTACTTAGTCCATTATGTATTCAATCTTATATACATGTGAGTAGGAGTTAAGTAATAAAACACATTGAGTTAAGAGTTTTTACTATGTCAATTATTACAACAGTTACTCAATTATAATACAACCTGACATAATATACAACATATGGACATCACATGCTACATATACACAACCTAACAAAGTTCAACTCCTAATCAGTGGTTCAGCTTGCAGCAGAATACACTCACAAACCTGGCTTCCCACGTCTATGAGTTCCCTACATAAACAATCACACAACATGAGTATTGATAATCAACTATGCAGTTCTATATCAATACGTAAGACAACATACGATAATCATCATCGTAAAAGGTCAACGGTGATTGTTCTCTATGCATTACCAAATGCAAATATGTCATGACATGTCTCAACTATCAACCTGTTATAATGGGACCGATGATATGCCTATCAGCTCAATATGTCAGTGGCTCAGCCTCCACGTCCCATATTGGCAGTACATATCATATAACCGTCCTCACACGTTATAACAGCCAAAGCATATACTCAACCGGAGTATACCTCTCACGCCAAAGCATATGCTCACCAATAGCATACATATCATGGCATCACTCTCAACAACATGAATGTAGATCATCATAAATGTATATCCACTTTCAATATCATCATCACAATAACATCAATACTCGTACGTCAACACGTACCTGTCGTGCGACACAAAAGATCTAAATCAGGCTTCAAAGTTTAACCGCCTCGTTATGCTGTCCCCTGTGATGATGCTACAACAATATCAACAATATATCATGTTATAATAGGCTTCAAAATCAAAGTCCACAAAAATATCACATTTTTTTCAAAATATGAACCCTAGCTATCGATCGCCACTTTTCACCGATCGATCGCCAAAAAGGTTCTGTCCATCGCGATCGATCGTCACTTCCTCGCGATCTATCGCCCAAATGTTCTGTTCACTGGCGATCGATCGCCATGTTTTCACCGATAGATCGCCAAGCCATTTCATCACCTTATATTTTACTCTGTATAAGGCTCGCGATTGATCGCTGATGTCTGAAATTTTCAGAACATGGCGATTTTCAAGTTTATCCCATGGTTCTACCTCCATGCTTCATATCACACCTCTATACTTGCATCAAAGTTAAACTGCAACATGTTATGCACATTTCTTTCATGAAAAACAAGTTCATGCTCTTTAATTCCATCCAAAGTAATTCAAACTTACTTCAACATAATTTGACAATCTATCAAGTTCACAACAATTAAATTCATACCAATTCACTTTGATGTTGCTACTCAATAAGCTTTCTTTTTTATTCCAAACTCCAAGTCAAGAAAAGAAGCAAGTACAAGTAAGGGCTTAAGGATGAGCTTATGTAGAGATTTATAGGTGTTTATGGTGTAAGTATGTGTTCTCAATCTGATTTGTAGGTATATATGCACCTTCAAATTCACATGTACATGCAACTCTCATATCAAATTCAAATGCCAATTCACATGTACATGCAACTCTCAAATCAAATTCAAATGCATGCAAATTCATGTAGGCTTATTGTTCAATTACATGTAACTCATGTCCTTCCTAGCCATAACATGGCTCTCTTGCTACATGTTTCACAACCATGTACATTATGTTTCATTTCTTTGATCTTGACTCTTATTCCTTTCATCTTATATCTACTACTCACACTCGGTTCCATCCGAACTCGAGTCCACATCATACCGTAATTATCACATAATTACGCCATAATCACATCAAACATATATGATTCATATCGAGGCATTACACATACAGTCCTGCATCTCCAATTCCATAACAACTAATGGAGATAAGGTACATCGGTTGCTAACTAAATCAAGCAACCCTAAAAAAATCAGACAACACAGACAATAGGGATGGCAATGGGACGGTTCCAGACCTGGACGCGCATTGAACCAGCCCCACCAGGGCGGGTCTGGACCCGCATCAACCGAGTTTGGAAGCGGGGCGGGGCGAGTCATGGGATTGGCTGAACCCGCCCCGGACCCGCCCCGCTATACAAATTTAATTTTTTTTATAAAAAAATTTGATATTGATTATACATTTTACTTCTTTGATTGAACAATAAAGTGTCATTATTTAATTTTATATCGAAATTCATGTGTTCATGTTAAAGAAGTTAGACATTTTGAAGGAAATAAGAGCAAATTAATAAATATTTAGTAGCTTAAAGATAGTTTTACAATGCTTATTATAAATATTTACTAGAGAAAACATGAAATTTAATCACAAAACTCAACTTTTGTGTTTCAAAATTGATTTCTAGCTATTTTTTTTTTTTTTTAAAAAAAAACTGGAACCGGGGCGGGTAACCCGCCGGGTTCACGGGTCTAAGCGGGGCGGGGCTGGTCCGGGTTTCATGTGTAGCGGGGCGGGTCCTTGGATTGGCCAACCCGTCCCATACCCGCCCCGTTGCCATTCCTAACAGACAACACACATACATTTCTACTCAAATGCCATCACTAGTGTAGTTCAATACATTATATCGTGGTTCCAACATTCTACCGTCACACTATCAACGCATTGCAGCAAACATGTGTTTGCTATCATAAGCCATGCACGATCATCCGTTGCCTACTCATCACATCTATCACCATCAATTATCAAATGACATCGAGTTATGGTCATTTCTCATTGTTCTCTGTGATTCATTGAGTTAATACAATGAGTATTCTCACATAATATTTATCTACACCATTTGCATGGTTAGATATCATATTTACCAGGGAAGTCATTCTTTCCTCAAACAAAAGGAACCAATAATGACATTCCTTTGCATCAACTACTCCCTCGAGACTACCGTTCTCGAGTATATCAAAAGCTCTTTCAAGAGGTCCATCACTCTCTATACACTGCTCAGTGCACAACAAACATATACCACTTAACAGTTGAAAACATCACGCTTTGATCATAATGTAATGCAAGCCAACTTCAACATGGATTTCTCCAACAATCCCACAAGTCTCAGACAAATGATACTCATTCAGTTCTTCTTCTATGATAGAAGAACATCAATATCACAAGAACTCAACAATGTTGTTAGTGCTGTCAACCAGCTATGTCATGATATCTTGCCATACTAGAACACATCACCTGTCAAACTCGCATTATCAATCAAACATGTACCACATAGTACAAGTCAAATGCATACCTGATAGTGAACGACTGCTCCTATCAAAGCATTCTTACATGTGGTTATGTAATGGATATACAGTCCAACAATGCTTGTGAAGCAACAACATAAGACTTATCTACGGCCACAAGGAATCCGTACAATACATCTGACACAAATGCCAAAATGATTACTGTACTGATCAAGTCAAGTACTTCGCTATGATCATGCAATTAAACCCATAGTGGCTCCACACCAGTTCATTCCTGAAACTCAACAAGATCGTGTTATCAGACCACATATGGCCCATAACTCTGGTTACACTTTACCAGCACATCCCCAGTATACAATCAATCCAATGGAGATCATAATCCTCGTAGATTGACATTCTCAATCATACTCACAAATATTCGTACCATTCATCACTTGGTACGCTTCAAGTCCAACACATGTTGGTCGCACCAACAGCCCTGACTTGTTGAGAATACCATTTGGTAATGTATAAATACATACACACACTTGCTTGAGAACCAAATGTATAATAAGCTCTTATTGTCACATCATGCAATTCATCATACTCGGTACCCGCATTCCATCGAATGGATACAACAAGCTCACTTTCTTACCATAATATGTATTCACCGGACGAATATACCTTGTTTACATAAGGTGTTAACATCACCACCAACATGTGATACAGTCAAGGATAATATAACATCCCACACACACAGTCCCATCGACTACTACACATTCTTTTCCTGACTCCCATCAAGAAATCAGAGCATCCTCCTCCCAATTACACTTACAGAGACAGATAGGCAAATATTGCATAATTTCAACTATTACATCTCAATCATCACTCATGAGAAATTAATGGAATAGTCATTCATGGAACATGAGATTCTGTGCTTCCCGACATTGTTATACGCATGCAATGTTCATATCAACCAACTCAATACATAGACACATACAAGTGTTATGTAGCCCACATTTATCCCATTCTACTATACAATCCACAGAACCAGAAGCCTACTATACATCTTGCAAGCAGACACACTCAACTTCATACCCTTGTGTCAATCTAAGAATCGTATGTTAACTCATGCCATTCCATTCACAGAATACCATAGAGACATCCATATATGTCTTTCTCATCACACATCATACCGATGGTATCAATACCTATCGCCTATCATACAATAGTCAGTACATACGAAACTGGCAGCATTTGTCGTCTCCAAAATCTCATACGGTGTGCATCATCTCCCCAACATGTTCCAGCTCGGCTCTCATCACCACATCCAAAAATTGACATAAGGTTAATCACAATAACTCTAGCATACAATTGAGGCCTCAAGCCCCTCACACACATAGTTCAACAAGAACGAAAACTGAACAAAGCAACCTTACATCCATTTTCATATCTTGTTTCATAATCAGAAACTCATCTTCGTATAACTGTCTGATAACAACATAACAAATAGTGATTCATAATCACAATCTGACGACATTCATTCCACCATCAGTCACCATTCATAGTCTCAATCATATTGTCTTTGCACATGGAGCTGACACCAAGATCTGGTCACCACACTCCAACCACTCCTCAACTTGCTCCTCAGTTCAGTCCCTTCATATCAACACACATATAGTTCAAGAACTGAATTACTGGCAAGTCCCCATATAAGCATATCTTTCTCCCCTGTCCCTTGGCCCATTGGAAATAGTAGTACACAAACGGAATTCACAATCACAGTTACACTCACAACATCCCCTCTAACATTCTTGAGGATTCATAACAAGTTGTACCACCATACTGCAAGACAAGGGTTAACAACAACATATAATGAAACACATAAAGCATGTTAGCACAACATCCTATTAAGGATATAACATGCTTTCAAGTGAATATGCATCTCCCTAATTCACGTCCTCTACCCTTGTTCACATAATAATCTAACCATTGCTCTGATACCACTAATGTGGGGCCTCGTCATCTTAATCCTTAATTTTAGGTTCAATTACGTAAATCACAGTCTTTACGTATCAGGATTAAGATCATATCACTACTGATCAAGATTTTTTACTATGTTTTGTTACACTATTCATGTACATCACATCTTGTATATCATTTACATAGCACAAATCATCCAATCTCGGTCAGTTTAATTCCTAGCAGCAGAAGGTAGACTCACAATCCCGGCTTTTCCCCAGCTATGAGTTCCTACAGAACAACCACACAACACATGAGTATATAGAAATGATGTTTACAATTCAACATCAATATAGTGCATAAAACTGGATAAACAACTTCCTGTAATTTCATGCATTTGTAATACTCCTTCCTGGTTGTTCCTGTACATACCCCATGTACATACCACAAAACATAATATACATGCTCAATATGTCCTCACATATTTCAGTCAATACTGTTATAACGGGACCGATATGATATGCCTCTTAGCTTAATATGCCAGTGGTTCAGCCTTCACGTCCCATATTCGCAGCACATATCATAGTTCCGTCCTCACACGTTATAACAGTCATAGCATATGCCCAACCAGAGTGTACCTCTCATGCCAAAGCGTATGCTCAACAGTAGCATACATCTTATGGCATCAACCTCAATAACTGCCAAAGCATATACCCAACAATGGCATACCTCTCATATGGCATCAACAAATAACAGCCAAAGCATATGTCCAACAATGACATACCTCTCACATGACATTAACGATATCATCATCATATAGACTAATCATAAAACAAATCATATGCCTCAACACCATAGTGCCTCCTAGCACCAAGCACATATGATATTCACAATACTCTCATATATCAATAAACAAGAACTCATCATCATATCGAATAACCATAAGTGAATATCAATACTCGTACGTCAACACGTACCTGTCGGCATGGTCAAAAGCTAGAAAAGTAGGAGTTACTTGTTAACCTTCTCTTTGACCTGTCTCCTGTGATGATACTATATGAATATAAATACATCAATGTGCTAATCAACCATCATGTTCATAAATGCAAGCATTATAAGTTTTCAAGAAATTAGTCCTCGCGATCGATCGTTGATCGCCAAGCGATCGATCGCCTCAATTCATGTTCATATTCTGCCTAAGCACGATGGATCTCTATACTCCTCGCGATCGATCGCCATCTAGCGATGGATCGGTCAAGTCAGCAATTGATCGCTGAATACACCGCCTTTCTTGTTCTTAGCATCATGTGATCGATCGCTACATGTTTAGCGATCGATCGCCTGATCCTGAGCATTTCAGAATATGGCGATTTCATGACTATTCTTGAGTGTTTACTCTTTTTTCCCATCCTTTATAACTCCAAAACATCATATAAGCAACATAAATAATTCCTACAACATTCAATACATGTATGCTTCCTTTATTTCAATTGACATGCTTCAATCCTTGTCATATTACATCAATTTTGCTATCAACATGTTTTCACTTGAACCAACACATAAACAAGATTCAAGAACACATACTTCTTACCCAATAGCTTTGATTTCACTTTAGAACCAATTGTACAATTTGATTACAAGCTGACCTTCCAAGTACCATGCCAAGAGAATTAAAGATATGAAGAGAGGGTGGTAGAGAATTGTAGGTGCAAATGGTGACACTATGTGTTTATAATATGATTTTAGTCATTTATACTTAAGTATAAATCATCCCTAAATCATACCATAGCAAGTTTACTGCATGTGGTCTACCATGTAGACTTTCTATTATATTCCAACAATGCCATATAGTTGGTCCTAACTTAGTTCATATTATTTCATAACATACTTTCCCTATTACACATGAACATCATTTGATTGTTCCCCACTATATTTAGTGCATTTCACCATAAACATTTTCCGTTTTATTTTCGATTAATGAGTTCATTTGTCATTCATACTCAGTTATATCCGAACCCGAGTCAAAACTCATATCACGGCCAACATACGTCACGACACCTATATGAGTTACCTTGAGGTATTAGGGGATATTTACACAATACGCAAAATGAAACATGCATTCGTCATATCTAGGCATTACAAATATTGATCACGTTGTTAGAGCTTTCTTCATTCTTCACTTTGGCGTATTTATAGACATAGCAATCTAATGGCAACTTTTCTTTAATTGGAAAGATCTGCGTAAAACCAGCTTCCTGATATTCTTCCAAAATCTTTTTGTCTTCTTTCCAATTCCGTTAATCAACGGCTATTAAATCTGACGCTATTGGTGGCGCTGATATGGTAATGTGGCGCTCTGTTGTACCTTTGTCAGAGTGAGTTTGTAATTGTTTTATCTTGTTGCTTTATACGTCTGCGGATTTCTCCTTTACTGTATATCTGCTGTACATTTGATCAGCTAATGTCATTTCCATCATATGCTGGATAATTACTAGTTACTTCGTCTGCTGGACTAAGGTCAATTAATGACTTCTTAGACGTCTGCTGGTACTCTTGTTCCAGTGGACGTTCACTCTCTACACCCTGTGGATGATAACTCTTGGTATTTGGACCCTGTAGATCTCTTTTTTATCTTTTCACCAGGGAGATGTCTTTTCACCCAGTGGATGTCTTTTAGGCTTTTCACCCGGTAGGTTCTTTTCCCCCGGTAGATGATATCTTTGTCTTTTAGTATCCGGTGGACCTTTGTAGAGTTATTCAACATTCTCTTTATATGTAGGCTTCGATGCAGTAGACACTTCAAGCAGTAGATATTTGTGATCACCAAAACTTAGAAATGTTTTCCCAACAATTGTTTAGCTTGAATAAATTGTTGTCATCTTTAATTAATCTATGTTTGAACCTTTAATTTAATTGTTAAGTTTTGATTGATTCCATGCTATCATTGTGCATAATTTATGTTCTTAATGCTTTTTGAGGATTAGCTACCCTTTGAATTATTTAAGTTATTATGATTGAGATTGGAATATGATATTGTAATACGAACTAGTAAATTATGATGTGGATTTCAAATTGAGATCAGAAGATGGGATGAAATACAAGTGTAATAGCCATAGATTACTCAATCGAAAGCTAGTAGTTTTCACAAATCTGAATACAATATTGATTGTTTAATAATGATACAGAGTAGCTTATTGAACGTCATTATTATGGTTATTATAATTTGGAAGAGTATATTAAGAAAATTGGAAAACTCGTCATCCTGAATTTATATGGATAATCAATCGATACTATTAAGAAGATTTTAGGGGATTACATAGGTGAACCAAACTCTTCATAAATCTTCTCTATTTTAATTCCTTCATCTTTTGCGCGCTTGTTTGGAGTTTTGATTTCTTGGTTTGTTTTTGTTTTAATATTAATAATCACCCAATAATCTTAGGCTAAATATATTAAACTAATTGAATTTGGTACTTACTACTAGTCCATGTGGGATCAACAACCTTTCTTCAATTCACTATCTAAAACTTGACAACCGTGCACTTACAGATACATCATGCACATCTGGAATTTATTGTTAAATAAAGTACAATCATAGACACAAGCTGTGCAAAACTTATCAAAAAAACATTTTTTATGTTAAGATGGTGGTGCACTTTCTTATATTAAGTTGGTGCACATATATTTACAAGTTAGTGTACGTAATTTTAAACAAAATAATAATTTTAACATGATAGTACACTTAATTTTAACAATTTCACACATTTTGTCTACCAGGGTATGTTTTTTCCACGTGCACCGGTAGACACAAGCTGTGAATTTGTTAAAATTAAGTGTACCACCATGTTAAAATCATTATTTGATTAAAATTATGTGCACTAACTTGTCATAAAAAGTGTACTGACCTTAATATAAGCAGTTGTAGCAACTTTAACATAAAAAGTGTGGTGCTGTTGGAAAAACATGCACTGATATACAAGAAATAAAAAAGTCCGAAAAAATATTGAATGGAGAAGAAGGAAAACATGAAGTGTTAACCAAAAACTGAAAAAAAAAAAATTAAAATTGAGCGTACCATATCGAAAGTAAGGAATTCTGGTGCGTTTCCGTGCATATGTCATAATAGCCAAAATTCTTCCCGCATCATAAGTTTTGACCATCACAAGTTTTGCAGACCAACGACACAATTAAATTCTGAAAACATGACTGATTCAGTAATGCACATCATGTGCACCTATTTGCACAGGTGCACATGCAACCTTTCTTGCACCGGTGCACGTGCACTTCTTGCACAAATACACTTGTTCCACGTGTACATCGATACATGTAAACAGTAGCCTATACTGGTGGTGCACGTTTATAAATTTAACATCAGTGCAGTTTGTAAAGCTTCGACTTTGTCAGTGCACGTTTGTATACATTTTATGCGGTGCACATTTGTATAAACTTCAACAGCTTTGGTGCACACTTGTAAATTTAACATTGGTTCACGTGTATTAATTTAACATTGGTGCATGATTGAATATATTTTGAGCAGTGCACTTGCATATTAAAACCGATTCACTTAATTTTTAACAAGGTGCACTTAATTTTTATCAAGGTACACTTAAATGCAACAAATTTGTGATTTTATCAAGTTGGTGCACGTACCTGTGCACGTAATTCCCGTGTACACTGGTAATTCAAGACATTCAATTTTCATCGTGCACAACTTCTTTCTAAAATTTCAAATTTTCATTCAAACAATTTATCGAACATTCCATTTCTCAAACAACAGATAAAATATAGTACAATTAATAATGTTCTTTTCGTCACCAGTTGAAAAATAAATCAGTGAATGTACAAAATAATTAATAACCGTATTTAGAACAACAAACCTAAGACTGTTAAATTTCATTCAAACAATTTATCAAACATCTCAAGAGCGGTGCATATAGGGTTTGCATGTAGTGTGCACTGAGAATTATCGTTTTTACACTTATCTTGCTATGATTTTTATTGGGTTTCGTGTCGATTCCTGGACAATTTTACGTTGTTTTTCTTCAGGAATCTAAGCAAAAGTACATAGAACTGGAGAAAATGAGCTAAAATGATGAAAATGGACCAAATCGAGGCAACGAAGGAAGAAGTTGGAAATTTACATCATCGATCGAGAGGACGAGCTCGATCGATCGAGTATGTCAGGTGATTTGGCCAATAAAAAGGAACGTTTCTTGATTGATCGATGAACACAACTCGATCGATCAAGGGTGACAGAAAAATTTAGAGACAAAATTAAAGAGTACTCGATCGATCGCCCAGCATAATTTTCTACATAAAAAAAATACCTTTTTGAGTTTGGTCAATTTAGGACACTTCCATCCAACCCCTCTCGTATATATCAGACCTAGGGCACAAAAATAAGTTGTTAAACACCTTATTCCATACCACATAGCAGCCTCTTCATCCCTCCACCATCATCCACACACCATAACAAAAATCGTTGAAGTGCAAGGAAGGAAGCAAGAGAAGAAGATACATTTCAACGCACGGAGTAGACGCCAATCGTTTATCGTACTTCTAAACCTTTGCTTTTGAATGTTTTAGAATTCATGATGCATTTGGTTGAAAAACACTTTTGCATCTTGTTATTTTGATTTAAACATGAACTAAAGTTTATTTTATCAAGATTATGGGATCTTATGTTTGGTTTGATGATTTGAATGTTTTTAGTTGATTGATTCTTTTGTGCATGAATTACACTCTTAATGCTTTCAAAGCTTTTCAAACTTTGATTGATTTTCGAGAATTATAATTTAGATTGAGAGGTTAAATTATAATACGCTATAGTAATTCATGTTATATGTTCAAGATTGAGATCGATAGATGAAATCACCTACGAGTGATAACTTTAGATTGTATGATCTAACATTAGAGGTTTTCATAGAGATTATGAAATATCAATTTGGTGATTAAGTGAAAGAAAGTTACTTTTTTCAATTTGATATTAATTTTAATACAGCTTGAGACAGTGTGTTGAAAAGGGAACATGTCACCTTAAGAATTAATTGGATAGTAAATTGTATTTTTACAAATGAATCATTGACGATAACACAAGTGAACCGATGTCTTGATAAATTTCTCGAGTGTAATTTCTTCGCATCTTCAAATTAGTTGATTTTGATTTCAGATTTTAAGTATTTTGTTTACTTAATTATTCCTATATTTCGTAGGCTAAATATAATTTATCTAATTCTTATTTGACACTTATACGTTAGTCCATGTGGGTACGACATCCCTATTTCCATATCATTATACTAAAACTTGAAATCTTGATCTTGCGGTTAAATCGCGCTACACTCAAAAAATTATTGTTTAAAATAAAAGTGATCAAGTTTTGGCGCCGTTGCTGGGGTCTAATTTGTATAATATCATACGAGATTAGTTAATTGTAATTTAACCATTCTTTATTGAGTTTGTTTGTTTTCGATCTAGGTTACTTGGTATACTACATTTGTTTTTCTCTTTTTTGGTTGATCTGTACAGGTAGTCATCTTCTTGGTGCATGCTAAGGAGCAGCCAACCCATACTCGAGTCTATTGAAGCAGAAATTGAGCGAACATGTCTTAGGAGATTATGGGAAGCTCGAGCGATGGTGGACAATAATCGAGAATGAGGCGGAAATAATGAAGAACGGAATGAGGATCAAGCACAGAATCCAAGATCTATGATGGACTTTGAACAACCAGCTTTCCATGGATCACTGTCAAGCATAATGAGGCCAAGTATTGAAGCTAATAACTTTGAGATAAAGCCTGCAATAATTCAAATGATCCATTATTCAGTACAGTTCGGGGGAGCGGCCAATGATGACCCAAATGCTCAACTTCTTGGAGATTTGTGACACATTCAAGCACAATGGTGTTACTGACGACACCATAAGGTTACGTTTATTCCCATTTTCATTGAAAGTTAAAGCTAAAGCTTAGTTAAATTCTTTACCTGTAGAATCCATTACTACTTGGGAGGGGATGACAAAAGCTTTCTTGTCTAAATATTCCCACCATTCCAAAAAATGCCGGAAACAGCTTATGAACTTGGAGGAGATGGCTTCTAACAGCTATCAATTGCAATCAGAGAGGAATGTGCCAAAGAAACCAAGTGGAGTTCATCAGATTGACGACATCATCGCAATTTCGACCCAGCTAGATGTATAGATGTCAAACGGGCCGTGCCGGCCCGGCACGGCCCGTAAATCCGTGCCGCCCGGCACTGTTCCGTGCCGGGCTGGCACGGCCCTTTAAGGAGATGGGCCGTGCCTGGCACGGCCCGTCTCCTTATTTGGGTGGCCCGGCACGGCCCATAGGCCCGTGGCTTATGGGCCGTGCCGTGCTGGCACGGCCCAAATCAATTTTTTTTTTTCATTTTTTTTTTATTTTTTATTTGTTTAATTTTATTTATTTATATATAATAATATTATATTTAAATATAGATTGGCACAATATACTTATAAAATCAAAATTTATTGACTACGAATTGAAAAACTACAAATTACATTGAACAAAAGAAAATAATAAATTACAAAAGAGTTTAAAAAATATGCTAATTTTCTTCATTTTCATCCGAAGAAACATCATGTCCTCCCAAACCTTGTAAGCGGCTATCAGCATCCAACCAATCCTTTAAAAGAATACACATCTCCACAGTGTTTGGTTTCATCCTACTTCTTTTTTCATCAATGACTCTTCCACCTGCACTAAAACAAGACTCCGATGGAACTGTGGATATCGGAGGAGTTAGTAGATCACGTGCCATTATGGAAAGTACTGACCAAAGTCTAGCATTGTCTTTCCACCATGCCAAAACATCAAAAGTTTCTAATTCTTGTTCACTGAAATTTATGACTTGGTTTAGATATAACTGAAGCTCAGTAAATGAAGATGTATTAGAACTAGAAGAAGCGGAAGTAGTGTCTTGTCTTCTTCTTAACATTGTCCACACAGAACCCTTACCACTACTACCACCACTACTACCACTTTCTCTTACTGGAGTTGCTCTAGAATTATGTAACGAATCATATAAAGAAAACAAAGCAAACAAATATTTATTAATGCGCTCTTTCTCTTGATTAATATTAATATTCTCATAAGCCATGTTGGTGTAATAAGATTCTATTATAATTTCTACACTATATAATTTTAATCTAGGATCCAGAATTGATGCCAAGCAATTCAACATAGGAATAGTTTTCCAGTATTTTTTAAATTTATACTCCATTGGTTCGACAATACCTGTAAAAAATGGATCAGATCTATGTAATGCAAAACATTCACTAATTTCATAAATTTTATTCAAAAATATTGAAGAAGTTGGATAATAACAGCCCGAAAATAAATTGGTAGCATCGTAAAACGGTTCTAAAAAATTACAAATATTAGAAGCAATTTCCCAATCAGTTTCTTCAATACGAAAATGTTCGGCCATCCTTTCATTAAAAAATAAAGTGATCACATTTCTATAAGGTAAACATGCTTGCAACATTAAATATGTAGAATTCTACCTATTAGGAACATCATAAGGAAAATCTTTATAATTCATACCATGAGAAATACATAAACTTTTGAAGTCTTGTTTTCTAGCAACTGAACCATTAAGAAATTTAAGAGTAGTCTTTATTTTTTCTAAATGAAGCTCAAGTGGTTTCAATCCATCTTGCACACACAAATTTAAAATATGACATGCACAACGAATATGAAAAAGATCACCATTTAAAATTGGTTTCAAATAAGTTTTTAATATAGTAATTGCAGCAGTATTATTAGTTGCATTATCAAATGAAATAGAGAAGATTTTATTACTAATATTATATTCATTAGTAACTTGCATAATGGCATTGGAAATAACTCCACCCGTATGAGGCCAATCAATTTTTGTGAAACCTAAATTTGTTTTATGTAACACCCAGTTATCGTCAATCAAATGTCCTGTAACACAGAGATATGATGCATTGCCAAGATAAATTGTCCAAATATCACTTGTTAGTCCTACTTTCGATGAAAGATTACCTAAATACGTAATTAAATTTGCTTTATATTCATTAAAAATTGTGAATGCATCCGATTTAATAGTATTCCTTGAAAATCGTTTATGTTGAGGTTGCAAACCTAAATGAATATAATTAGTGAATTTGGCGTCCGCCCCCATTGAAAAAGGTTTCTCCGCCCATACGATGTATTTAGCTAGTTCTCTCCTATCTCTTTCAACATTATAAGTGAAAATACCTAAACTTGAACTACTACTACCAGTACCGAATTGTGAAAGAATAGTTTGGTTACCATCAGTTGGTTCTTTTTCATGTTTAGCCATGTGTCTTAGTAAATGACCTGTACCACCAGAAGAAGCATATGCATACTCTTTTTTACATTTTTTACAAACTGCCCTTGATCCCTTTCCCTCAACAATTTCTACATCTAATAGTTGCCAGACATTGCTAGTTCTTTTTTTTGATGTTCTTCTACTTGATGATTGAATATTTGGTGTGCTTTCTTCATTTTCTTGGAATTGATCGATTTCATCATAAGAATTCACATTATAAGATGAATCGGCCATTATGTATATAGACTACAATTATGAATTATCTAATGCAACAAATATAAAAGTTACCAAATATTTGCTAGGAGGAGTGTTGGCTTTGTTGCTTGTGCTTGTCTTGGCAAACGTAAGACGAATTTCTTTCTTCTTGTGAACAAATTGAGAGTATAGCGTCTCAAGTATATAGAGCTTACAGATTAAGAGGATAAAATGTTTCCTCAACACACACATATATATAACAACCAAAAAAATAAATTTTTTTTTTTAAAAAGCCGTTGAACGACTATATTTTTGACCGTTGGACATTGGCGATCGATCGCCATTTTTGTGGCGATCGATCGCCACCCCTGCATTTTGCTTATTGCCTCTAGGCGATCGATCGCCTTTTTTTGTGGCGATCAATCGCCACCCCTGTATTTTGCTTACTGCCTATAGGCGATCGATCGCCATTTATGTGGCGATCGATTGCCTGGTTAAAAAAAAAAAAAAAAAAGGAACAGTGTCGTGCCGTGCCGTGCCAGCCCACGGGCTGGCATGGCTTGGCCCGGCACGGCCCATACTCCGGGCCGTGCTTGGCACGGCACGGCACTGTAGCAAAACGTGTCGTGCCGTGTCGCTCCGCGTCGTGCCATGCCCGTGCCGTGCCTCGTGCCGTCCGCTCCGTTTGACATCTCTAGCTAGATGCATTGAACAAAAAGTTGGATAGCATGAGCGTGACAGCGATGCAAGCTCAAGTTATTAGTTGTGACTTATGTGGAAGCAATCATCCAAGCATCGAATGCCAGGCAGGTAATCCATTTACTCAGCCTAATGAATCCGTGAATTTTGTAGGAAACAGGCAGCCCAATAATCCTTACTCAAACACTTACAACCCGGGATGGATGATCATCCAAATCTGTCATGGTCCAACTAACAGAATGTGTTGAACCCACAACCACTGGTAGCGTTTATCGCGTACGCCCAAATTAACCCTCTCAAGTTAATAACAGTAATGAATGTAGTAGCGTGAGTAGGGATCGATCCCACGAGGAAGGTTATATCTCTGTGTTAACTTATGCAAACGAAAATAAAAAGGGGTTTTGAAGTCAAAGTAATAATACTACGATGCAAAATTAAACTAATATGCAAAATTATCTATATGAATTAATTTATGAGAAAAGTGCGATTCTCGGTTTTCGGTTAACTTTACAATTGGCGTTTACTATCTCGATCATCGATCTTCACAAATGGTTCAATTTCCATATGAATATTCATCGTGGACGTTTAATCCAATAATCAAAATCCTATCTCACCTTAAGTTTAGTTAAGTAGCCCAAGCGTTCTAGTTTAACCCTTATCACACAATCAATCAAAATACAAGCGATTAAGATTTAAATCGATGATAGCATATGAACTAGTGAGATCGATGAAGCTAAACAACATAATCCAAGCGTCTATGTTTAATTTAGTCAATTGTGTACCCTAAGAATTTAACAAACTCACAAACGGAATTTAATCAATCTTAGTTGCTTCGTAAATTAGAGGGATCAAACGATTCCGTATTTGATATCTAATTTAGCTTTAAATTGTATGAACAATAGCTAGGTGATCAGTCCAACAATCATGCATAACAATCATGACAATCAAATCAGAAAAACAATTGATACTCATTGCAAATCAACAATCAAAACTTATCTCACAAGAATTGTAAACATCCAATGTATCGTTTTCCTCAACCGAGAATCACAAAAGTATTTAGCTACTCATAACTAGATTAACAACAATCAAAATTAATCTAAGAAACATCAAACTAATAGGAGAAGAAAGAGTTACTAAAAGGGATCACGATTCCGGCTTGTCGATTCAGGTTCCGTTCTTCGTTGTTCTTGAAGAAAACTTCAAAGAAAATTAATCTAAAATCTAAAATTATTCTAAGAGTATGAAAAACTATCAAAAACTACTGCTAATGAGGCTTAGTCTCGAGTTTTAGGGTATGGGAGTGATAAATATGGGATACAATCTTTTAAACATGGTAAAAGACTCAATTTCCAAATTTGGACTCTTCGGCGATCGATCGCCTGATGTGTGGCGATCGATCGCGAGGCTTTTATTTTTCAGCGAATTTCTTGGGGCGATCGATCGCCACTTTATCGCGATCGATCGCCAAGCTCCAGTAGGCTTTGCCGATCGATCGCCAATTCTTCGTGATCGATCGCTGGTTCGTGAATTTTGTTGATTAAGTTTCTGTCCATAGGCGATCGATCTCCTCTTCGTGGTAATCGATCTCCTCCTTCAAAATTACATTTTTGCCCTTTTCTTGATCAACTTTTGGGCCTTGTCATGTCCATGTCTCTTCTTGGTCTTTACACATCGTTTTTAGCTCGTTTTCTTCGATTGTACCTACAATTACACAAATATACGATTAGGTAGCATACGTATCAAATTATCTATCAAAACCTACCAAATCGTAGACAATTAAGCACTAAAGATGTGTCTATTTCTAGTCACATCAAACTCCCCCATACTTACTCTTTACTCGACCTCGAGTAAATAAATAAAACTACAATATTTTTGTTTGGCTCATAGGTTCATAACAAAGCAACTTGTCCTCACTTTAATGCCTCAACAATTTTAACATGCATAATAATGAACGGCGGTGAAAAATTAACAGTGGAACAAGTTCAATCCCTAAACATTTCGTACCCAACGAAGTAGTGAACGTGTGTGTGTGGTCATAAACAAGTGTTGTGTACAAATTATAGATCCAAAATATGCAAAGCCATAATAGTTCAAGTCATACACTAACACAAGTATAAGCTCACTTGCACATTCTTCTCCACTATCTTAGCTACTTTGCAAACATAAATCAAGTAGGTCTTTATTAGCTTGTAGCTTGGCCTAGGTATTGGCTTATGAAAGAAAGGGTAAGTATATTCAAACAAGAGAGTATGATGAAATGCACACTAAAAGCTTCTCTTCTTGTATGAATTTTTCAACTTTGTTCTTTTTCACAAGGTTTATTTCAACACTTTTCTTCTTTTGTGCCTTGGCTCCCATTGGAGTCATATTTTTATCTATTTTTTCAAGGCATCCCTTTTTCTTTCATGCATTCCATTCTTTTGACAATTAAGCTCACAAATATACTTCAATGATTCCCAAGTGCATTTGAATGAAATACATCATACCCCCTTAAAAGGTATGGATTAAAATCACATTTAGGCTTAAAGGGTAGGATGATAAGCTAGTCAAGAAATGTTGAATGGGGGTCTTTAGTATGCTTAGCACACTACCATTCTCTTACATTTAAGGCTCAAAATAGGTACTAGAGAATGATTTTGTTTACATGGTAGGCTTGAAAGGCACAAACGCATCAAAGATCGCCTATATCACTTTCATGTTTGCAAGTAGTCTAGACATACGTCTCAAAGAGCATGTAGTTAAGTTCTAGCATGTGTTAGAGACTTCTTAAGACTATCACAAAATTTACACAATCTTCATTAAGTTATGCATACGTCACAAGCCATGACAATAATGTGCTCAAAATATTCAACTACTAAGTTAAAGTAAAATTTGCATTAGAGTTCAAAGTGTTCCAAAGTTAACAATTCACCTATGTTCAATAGCATGCATGATATCAATTAGGTTTCATCATGGGCTAGTGATTCTAAGCATGTGTTCATTACTAACTATGAGCTCAAAATTTTAAATCTTTCGATTTTTTTGTATTTTTGCACTAAGAAAAACAATAACACACTACTAATCCCTCCCCCATACTTAAATCTTACATTGTCCCCAATGTAAGGCAAAAATACAAGAAAAGAGAAAAGTTTAAACTAAAAAGCAAAAAAAATAAAAGGGTAAAAGGGAAACTAACTCCCCTTGGGTTGCCTCCCAAGCAGCGCCTCTGTTTAACGTCGGTGGCCCGACGCCAGTTCATTGATCACGTGATGCTTGGTGGATCTTCAAGATCCACTTCTCCTTCTTTGGCGGCATGGAAACCTTCATAGTATGGTTTCAGTCTATGTCCGTTTACCTTGAATGTATTATATTTTGCTAGGCTTTGGACTTCAACTGCACCATGTGGAAAAACAACAGTTACTATAAAAGGTCCAACCCATCGAGAACGTAGTTTACCTGGAAAGAGACGAAGGAGGGAAAGGTAGAGGAGGACTTTTTGACCAACGACGAATTCCTTCCTCGAGATTATCTTGTCATGAAATGTCTTAGTTTTTTCTTTGTAAAGCTTTGCACTTTCATACGCATCATTGCAGATCTCTTCTAATTCTTGCAATTGAAGCTTTCTATGTTCCCCGCTCTTGTCCATAGCCATGTTTAGGTGTTTGATGGCCCAAAATGCTCGATGCTCCAACTCTACAGGCAAATGACAGGGTTTACCAAAGATTAGTCTATAAGGAGACATACATATTGGCGTTTTGTATGCCGTTCGATAAGCCCATAGTGCATCGTCTAGTCTCAAGCTCCAATCCTTTCTAGTGGGATTCACAGTCTTTTCCAAGATAGATTTGATTTCTCGATTTGAGACTTCAGCTTGTCCATTTGTCTGCGGATGATAGGCGGTGGACACCTTGTGTGTCACATGGTACTTCTTTAATAGACTCTCCACCGTCCTGTTGCAAAAATGGGCGCCTCGATCACTTATGATTGCTCTTGGAGTCCCAAACCTAGAGAAAATGTTATGCTTTATAAAACCTGCAACCACTTTCGAATCATCAGTACGGGTGGCTAAAGCTTCCACCCATTTCGACACATAATCCACAGCAAGTAAAATGTAAATATGGCCAAAAGATTGTGGAAATGGTCCCATGAAGTCGATGCCCCATACATCAAAGATTTCACAATAAAGTATGGGTTGTTGGGGCATCTCATTTCGTTGAGATATGTTGCCTGTCTTTTGACACTCATGGCACGATTTGCAGAAATTATATGCATCATGAAACAAAGTTGGCCAAAAGAATCCACATTCTAATACTTTGTGTGCCGTTCTTTTGGCTCCAAAGTGGCCACCAACCTCATGGGAATGACAAAAACGGAGTATAGAAGATACCTCATTGTCCGGAATGCAACGCCTGATGACTTGATCCGCACAATGTTTCCATAAGTATGGCTCATCCCAAACATAATACTTGGCGTCGCTTCGAATTTTCCCGCGTTGATTCCTATTCAATCCATTAGGAAAAGTGTTAGTGGCCAAAAAATTAGCAATACCTGCATACCATGGTAAAATGTCGTGTACAACAAATAGTCGTTCATCCGGGAATTCTTCTTTTAGACACGGTGTATCATTCACATTAACCAAACGACTTAGGTGGTCCGCCACTTTATTTTCTGCGCCTCGCTTATCTTTGATTTCAACATCAAATTCACTCAACAGTAAGATCCATCTTATTAGTCTTGGCTTTGCTTCCTTCTTTGTCATCAAGTACCGCAAGGCTGCATGATCAGAATAAATGACAACTTTAGCCCCGAGCAAATAAGATCGAAATTTTTCTAAAGAAAACACAACAGCTAATAGCTCCTTTTCAGTAGTGGAATAGTGCCGCTGAGCATCATTCAAGGTCATGGAAGCATAGTAGATGGCATGAGAAATCTTCCCAATCTTTTGGCCCAAAACGGCGCCAACTGCATAGTCGCTTGCATCACACATGATCTCAAATGACTTACTCCAGTCAGGAGGTTGGATAATGGATGTGGATGTCAAGGATGTCTTTAATGTATCAAATGCGGTCTTGCATGCCTCATCAAATTCGAATGCCATATCCTTTTGTAATAATTTGCATAATGGTGATGCTATCTTGGCGAAGTCCTTGATATACCTCCGATAGAAACCTGCATGGCCAAGAAAAGAACGCACATCCCGCACACAAATAGGATAAGGTAGAGACTGAATGATATCAATTTTCGCTTTATCTACCTTTATACCCTTTGATGAGACCACATGACCTAAAACAATACCTTGCTCTACCATAAAGTGGCATTTTTCAGAATTTAGCACAAGGTTTGTTTCTATGCAACGCTTTAGGACAAGGGTAAGGTTAGTTAGACAAGCATTGAATGAGTCACCATAAACAGTAAAGTCATCCATGAATACCTCTAATATGTGCTCAGTGAACTCAGAAAATATACTAACCATACACCGTTGAAATGTGGCCGGTGCGTTGCAAAGTCCAAAGGGCATGCACCTATAAGCGAAGGTTCCAAAGGGGCATGTGAACGTGGTCTTTTCTTGATCTTCCGGAGCAATTGCAATCTGGAAATAACCGGAATATCCATCAAGAAAACAGTAATAAGAATGACATGCTAACCTTTCAAGCATTTGATCAATGAAGGGCAATGGAAAATGGTCCTTGCGGGTCACGGTGTTCAATTTGCGGTAGTCAATGCAAACTCTCCACCCATTCTGAATGCGGGTGGTCACTAATTCATCATCTTTATTCCTCACCACTGTAATGCCAGTCTTCTTTGGAACTACTTGGACAGGGCTGACCCATTGGCTATCAGAAATAGGGTATATCATTCCAACTGCAAGAAGCTTTAAGATTTCCTCTTTCACTACTTCCATCATCGGTGGGCTGAGTTTCCTTTGCGGTTGGCGTGTAGGTTTTGATCCTTCTTCAAGTAGAATCCTATGCATGCATGTCGAGGGGCTTATTCCTTTGATGTCAGCTATCGTCCATCCTATCGCGGTCTTGTGCTCCTCTAGCACTTGAATGAGCTCCTTCTCTTGGCTATCTCCCAACTTGCTAGAGATTATCACCGGTAATGTGTTTCCCTCTCCAAGGAACACATACTTTAGGTGACTTGGTAATGGCTTCAATGCAATAGTGGGTGCCTGCGATACCGAAGGGAGAGGTCTAGAGTTAGGAATAGGCAATGACACAAATGAAATATTACCTTGTATCTCGGGCATGGTATCCAACGCAATAATGTTGTGTTCCACTTCATCTCCAAGTGGCAACTCGTCCTCAAAATGATCTAGAGGGGTGGTGAGGGCTATCTCCAACTCGTCTTTACCTGCAGTCTCAAAGATCCCTTGGGACAAGTAATCAATAATATCGATAGAGTAAACAGTATCATCATCATCACAAGGATATTTCATGGCATCATGTATATTGAATTTAACGACCTCACCATCAAACTCCATCGTAAGTGTGCCACTATGAACATCTATCTTAGTCTTGGATGTTTTCAAGAAGGGTCTTCCTAACAATATAGGACTATTATTGTCCCCCTTTGCCATATCAAGCACATAAAAATCAGCGGGAAATACCAACTCATTTACCTGTACTAAGACATCTTCTAAAATTCCCCTAGGGTATGCATTAGATCTATCTGCTAACTGAACAACTACCTTGTGTCACTTAAAGGTCCTAGATTCAAAGAAGCATAGAGAGAGTATGGCATGACATTTATCGATGCTCCTAGATCTAGCATAGCTTTTTCAAGACGTGTTGTGCCAATTGTGCATGGAATGGTGAACATACCTGGGTCCTTGCACTTGGTAGGGATTTTCCTTTGGATGACTGCTGAGATGTTCTCCCCCAACTCAACCTTGTGGCATTCTTTTAGCCTTTGTTTCCTCTTGGCGGTGCACAACTCCTTTAAGAACTTTGCATAGCGCGACACTTGCTTTATCGCATCCAACAATGGAATGTTCACCTCACATCTTCGAAATGTTTCGTACAGGTCCTTGATGCTTTCATCCCTTCTATCTTCCTGATATGCGAGAGGGAAAGAGGGTTCAATCTTATACTCACGGAGTGGAGGAGACTCACCTTTTGGTTCTTTTTCTTGCATGGAATTGTTTCCTGTAGGCTTGATCTCTTTCTCTTCATCTTCTTTTTCGAGTTCTTTCCCACTCCTTAGTTTAATTGCGCTTGCATTCTCCCTTGGATTCACTACTGGTTGTGACGGGAGAGTGTTTGATTTTTGAGAATCAATGCGATTTATTGCTGTTGCCATCTGACCCATTTGAGTGTCAAGCTTTGGATGCTTGCTCTTGTCTCCTGTTGAAATTTTAGAGATCCATTAGCAAGTTCCTTAACAATATTTTCTAAATACTCACCAGGTGTTGGGGTTGGAATGGCTTGTTGTGGCCTTTGGAATGGTGGCTTATATGGTGGTGGGTGTTGTTGCATCTGTGGCTCATTTTGATTCCCATATCTCAAATTTGGATGATCTCGCCATCCTGGGTTGTAAGTGCTAGAGTAGGGATCATACTTCCGTTGTGGTTGTCCCGGAAATCCGCCTGCCGCATTTGCTTCCTCAAATGAAGGTTCTTGAAGTTTGGGGCAAGCGTCAGTTGGATGACTCGGTAGTGCACAAATTCCACATACCTTAGCACTTCATCCCATTCCGATCGCAAGTTGTCTCACAATACCTGTTAAATCAATCAATTGTTGTTCGAGGCTAGAAACATTTACCTCGCCTTGCTTCCTAAGTTTATGGTCCGATCGAGCAGTTCCAAACTGTTGAGAGTTGGCTGCCATGTTCGCAATCAAGTGTCTTGCTTCCGTTGGCGTCTTGTCTACAAATGCTCCTCCACTAGCAGCGTCCACCAAATTCCTGTCATTTGGCAAAAGACCCTCATAAAAATATTGAATCAGTAAATGTTCACTTATCTGATGTTGAGGGCAGCTTGCACAAAGCTTTTTGAAGCGCTCCCAATATTCATGCAGTGATTCCTCTTGGAGTTGTCTAATGCCGTATATATCTTTGCGGATATTCGTCGCTCTTGATGCAGGAAAGTATTTTTCCAAGAAGGTTCTTTTCAGCTCGTTCCATGTAGTGATGGATCCAGAAGGTAAATAGAAGAGCCAATCTTTAGCCGCGTCCTTCAAAGAGAACGGAAAAACACGTAATTTGATTTGTTCCTCGGTTATTCCAGTCGGCTTCATTGTAGTGCACACTACATGGAATTCCATCAAATGCTTATGCGGATCCTCACCTGCAAGGCCATGAAAAGAAGGTAAAAGATGTATTAGGCCAGATTTTAATTCAAAATTTATATTAGTAGCAAGTGTAGGAAAGGTTATGCAGAGAGGCTGCTGATCCAAAGTAGGATTAGCTAGCTGTCGTAGGCTTTGATTCTCTGACATGATGGTCCTTTCCTCTTCTTCTTTCACTTGTCTTCGATTTTCCCTTCTTAGGTGGTATAAAGTCCTTTCTATCTCGGGATCGTATTGATGTCGTCCTCCTCAAATGAAAACTCGCCTGCGTGCATGAACAAACAGGTAAAAAGCACGGAAAGAAGAATATCAATATAAGTTAACACAAATTAATAAAATTGTCGTCCCCGGCAACGGCGCCAAAATTTGGTAGCGTTTATCGCGTACGCCCAAATTAACCCTCTCAAGTTAATAACATTAATGAATGTAGTAGCGTGAGTAGGGATCGATCCCACGAGGAAGGTTATATCTCTGTGTTAACTTATGCAAACGAAAATAAAAAGGGGTTTTGAAGTCAAAGTAATAATACTACGATGCAAAATTAAACTAATATGCAAAATTATCTATATGAATTAATTTATGAGAAAAGTGCGATTCTCGGTTTTCGGTTAACTTTACAATTAGCGTTTACTATCTCGATCATCGATCTTCACAAATGGTTCAATTTCCATATGAATATTCATCGTGGACGTTTAATCCAATAATCAAAATCCTATCTCACCTTAAGTTTAGTTAAGTAGCCCAAGCGTTCTAGTTTAACCCTTATCACACAATCAATCAAAATACAAGCGATTAAGATTTAAATCGATGATAGCATATGAACTAGTGAGATCGATGAAGCTAAACAACATAATCCAAGCGTCTATGTTTAATTTAGTCAATTGTTTACCCTAAGAATTTAACAAACTCACAAACAGAATTTAATCAATCTTAGTTGCTTCGTAAATTAGAGGGATCAAACGATTCCGTATTTGATATCTAATTTAGCTTTAAATTGTATGAACAATAGCTAGGTGATCAGTCCAACAATCATGCATAACAATCATGACAATCAAATCAGAAAAACAATTGATACTCATTGCAAATCAACAATCAAAACTTATCTCACAAGAATTGTAAACATCCAATGTATCGTTTTCCTCAACCGAGAATCACAAAAGTATTTAGCTACTCATAACTAGATTAACAACAATCAAAATTAATCTAAGAAACATCAAACTAATAGGAGAAAGAGTTACTAAAAGGGATCACGATTCCGGCTTGTCGATTCCGGTTTCGTTCTTCGTTGTTCTTGAAGAAAACTTCAAAGAAAATTAATCTAAAATCTAAAATTATTCTAAGAGTATGAAAAACTATCAAAAACTACTGCTAATGAGGCTTAGTCTCGAGTTTTAGGGTATGGGAGTGATAAATATGGGATACAATCTTTTAAACATGGTAAAAGACTCAATTTCCAAATTTCTGGACTCTTCGGCGATCGATCGCCTGATGTGTGGCGATCGATCGCGAGGCTTTTATTTTTCAGCGAATTTCTTGAGGTGATCAATCGCCGAGCTCCAGTAGGCTTTGGCGATTGATCGCCAATTCTTCGCGATCGATCGCTGGTTCGTGAATTTTGTTGATTAAGTTTCTGTCCATAGGCGATCGATCTCCTCTTTGTGGCAATCGATCTCCTCCTTCAAAATTACATTTTTGCCCTTTTCTTGATCAACTTTTGGTCCTTGTCATGTCCATGTCTCTTCTTGGTCTTTACACATCGTTTTTAGCTCGTTTTCTTCGATTGTACCTACAATTACACAAATATACGATTAGGTAGCATACGTATCAAATTATCTATCAAAACCTACCAAATCGTAGACAATTAAGCACTAAAGATGTGTCTATTTCTAGTCACATCAACCACCACAGGGATATGCACCTAAACCGAGTATGGAGGAGCTTATGACCCAGTTCATATCATCAACAGAAACTAGGATGCGAAATCAGGATGCATCGATAAAGAACTTGGAAGTACAAGTGGGGCAACTTTCAACATTGATATCCGGACGAACTCAAGGTACACTACCAAGTGATACAGTGAAGATTCCAAAGGAGCAAGCAAATGTCATAGCACTGAGGAATGGAAAAGAGCTAAGACCACAGACTGAAGCAAAGGAAAGCACTGTCAACACCAAAGAAGAGAAGGGTAAGGCCAAGGAAAAGGTAACAGACAAAGTTAAGAATTCTAACATCACATCGATCACACATACCAATAAGGTAGTAATACCTCCCTCATTTCCCGCCGCATTAAAAAGAGCTAAGATGGAGGCTAAATTTGGTAAGTTTCTTGAGGTATTTAGGAAATTGCATATTAATATACTATTCGCTGATGCTCTACTTCAAATTCCTAGTTATGCTAAGTTTTTGAAGGAAATTCTATCTAACAAGCGGAAGTTAGGGGAGTATGAAACGGTAAGTTTCACGGAGGAGTGCTCAGCAATTGTGCAAAACAAAATGCCTCCAAAGTTAAAGGAACCCCGGAATTTTACTATACCTTGCACTATAGGATCAATTTCATTTACTAAATCATTGTGCGATTTGGATGCAAGTATTAACTTGATGCCATTTTCCATTTTTAGGAGACATGGAAGAGGACACTGAGACACCACTGATCTTGGGCTGGCCGTTCCTAGCAATGGAAAAGGCGATAAGGTGTTCAACAAGGGAAGTTGATCCTCCGAGTAGGGGAGGATCAAGTTGTGTTTAATATCTTTAAAGCACTACAACACCCACACGATGAGCACATGTGTTTTAATGTTGATATATTTGACTGTTGATGTGTTGCAAGGTACATTCAAGGATAAATTTGAAGCATGCCTTGTGGAAGCCGATAAACAATATGGTAAGGAGGAAAATGAGAGTATAGCTTATTTTAACAACACCATTCCTTACATGAAACGAGCTACTGGAAATCTTGGAGGGTTGGGACAAAGGGACGTTAAGCCTCAAAGATCATCCATCGAAGAACCACCCATTCTTGAACTCAAGTTCATATGCGCCACTATATCTTATTTGGACGACTGAGAAAAAGAGTTGACAGTCCAGCTTGGGACTATAAATCAAGAACTAATTTTTTTTCCCTTTTTAGTTTAGGATTTTTTTAATTTCTTAGTTGTCTGTTTTATTTCTTTGGTTGAATACTCTTAGTGTTGAAAGGTTGCTTTGAATAAAGAGGAATTCACTATACATGGATGATTGGAGTTCAATCCCTACAACAGCATAATTTGGCAAGCTACACTTCCTCAGTCCTCATGCAAGCGCTTTGATCAGGGAAGTTTATTGTTTTCCCTTTGATTTTCTTTCACATTGAGGACAATATTTGGTTTTAAGTTTGGAGGAGTGGCTTGCATGTTTAGTCTTATGTGAGTGTTAATCTGCATGTTGTATACTGAGAAGAGACCTTGAATCGTCTGATGACGAGCTAATTTTTTTTTATGAGTTCACACTTGAGAAAAGAATGAATTATAGTAGCGATTTTATTCCATGATGAAATTGATCTCACTTTGCATCTCAACTTGAGTCCTAAAAATTTGTTTTAGACAATGTATGTGAATATCCTATATTGAGTGGCTTGTCAAAATTGAGGAATATTTTGAGCACATTGAGTCATGATCTTTGTAGATTGCATATTGAATAGTGAAACAAATTTTGTGAACTATGATTGGTTTTGAGGATCGGAGAGTACTCTAGAACTTATTTAAGAACGTTTTGAGGCAAAATTTTATAGTTTCGAACTTGACTTGGAAATGATTAGGCGATCCTTGGAGCATATGGGCCTTTCAAGCTTACCAGGTATTTCATTCTCTAGTGTCCCCGTTTGAGCTTTATTGATAAAAGAATGGTGTATGTATTGCATACAACTGGCCCCATTCAACATTTATTGGCAAACTCATTATCCTACCATTTTATTCTTAAATTGAAATTTCATCCTACCTAAGGGAGTATAATGAATCTCATTGGATGCACATAAATTTTCATATCTTGATGAGCTTAAAAAAAAGAATACTATATATGAGATGAAAGAAAAAGAAGAGCACTACAATAAGGGCACAAACAAAAAAAAGGAAGAGTGGAAAATAGCCTTGTCAGAAGACAAAATAAAACCCAGGGGGGTCAAGACTAGGAAAAAGAAGAAAAGCTCAAATTGTGCAAACACATGAACTTTATATGTTATACTCTTTTCTTTGAATTTCCTATCTTTTCTTTGTAGCTAACACTTAGGCCTTACATCATAAGCTTAAAAAGACCTTTCGATCCAAGTGCAGGGAGTAACTACATTAGTGGAGAAGTGTTTGAAAGTAAGCTTATGTGGTGCTTAACAATGATATTGACTTTGAGTTTAATAGCATTATTTGATCTAGGAAATATGCACACACACGTTCCGATTTTGCGATATCTTGCTTGGTTAAGGAGAAAACACATCTTGCTTGATTTTGGAATGGACACTTGTTTGTGTGTGAGTGAGGTTTCTGAGCTTTATATGAGTTGCAAATTAATTTGTTTCAAGTATCAAGTTTAACTCGACTATGATCTCAATGCTTGCTTGAGGACGATCAAGTCTAAGTTTGGGGGAGTTGATAAGTGTCATTTTTACACTTGTCTTGCTATGATTTTTATTGGGTTTTGTGTCGATTCCTAGATGATTTTACATTTTTTGGTATATATTTGTTTTGTTTCAAGAATCTAGGTAAAAGTACATAGAAGTGCAAGGAAGGAAGCAAGAGAAGAAGATACGTTGCAAAGCACGAAATCGACTCCTATCGTTTATCGTACTTCTAAACCTTTGTTTTGTTGATTATTTTAGAATTCATGATGTTGATTTGGTTGAGAAACACTTTTACATCTTGTTATTTTGATTAAACATGAACTAAAGTTTATTTTATCAAGATTGGGGGAGCTTGTGTTTGGTTTGATGATTTGAATGTTTTTAGTTGATTGATTCTTTTGTGCAGGAATTATAATCTTAATGCTTTCAAAGCTTTGCAAACGTTGATTGATTTCGAGAATTATAATTTAGAATGAGAGATTAAATTATAATACGCTACAGTAATTCATGTTGTATGTTCAAGATTGAGATCGATAGATGAAATCACATACCGGTGATAACTTTAGATTGTATGATCTAACGTTAGAGGTTTTCGTAGACATTATGAAATATCAATTTGGTGATTAAGTAAACGAAAGTTACTTGTTTCAATTTGATACTAATTTCAATATAGCTTTAGAAAGTGTGTTGAATGTTTCAAGGGAACCCGTCACCTTAAGAATTAATTGGATAGTAAATTGTATTTTTACAAACGAATCATTGACGATAACACAAGTGAACAGACATCTTGATAAATTTCTCGAGTGGAATTTCTTCGCATCTTCAAATTAGTTGATTTTGATTTCAGATTTTAAGTATTTTGTTTAGTTAATTATTCCTATATTTCGTAGGCTAAATATAATTTATCTAATTCTTATTTGGTACTTATACGTTAGTCCATGTGGGTACGACATCCCTATTTTCATATCATTATACTAAAACATGACACCGTGTACTTGTGGTTAAATCGTGCTACACTTGAAAATTATTGTTTAAATAAAAATTTATCATGCACACTGCATGTATTGGTGTACTTGAGATGCTTTCTTCTTCTCTGTGCGCTTCAGTCGAGCAATTTTTTCATTGAACCTACCATGGTCAAGTATTGTAAGTCTCTATTTCTTCATTAATTCACAAGCAATTCAAAAGCTCTTTCAAATCATCTTGTTAGTCAAAGTGGAGGACCCCACCGAAGGAAATTTTGCATGCAAAAGAACAAAATTTGTTGGCCAACAACCGAAGAAATTTGGCAAGATTTTTGTCAACCAATTAATGTGTGCTGAAAATCTTGCACCGCGTGAAGATTTTTCAGAAATGATTCGTTTAGAATTTTCTATAAATAGATGTGTAATTCATTCAGTAATATACACCAATATATTGTAGAGAGAAAAATAAAACACAGTGCAATAAGAATTAAAATACTAGTGAGAGAAAATTAGTGTATAATTTTCTGAGTGTTTTTCAGATTGAGTGTTGTCAGTGTTTGCAAACACTTATATTTTTTCTTAAATAAAAGATCTGCAGCAGCCCCGTTGACGTAAGCATATTTTTGCCGAACCTCGTAAACCTTGTGTGTTTTTTATTCCGCATAAAATTTTTGCTCCCACATACCTGACAAGAGAAAATATGGCGTTATTTTCCCAACAACTTGTATGAGAGCTAGATTGTTAATTTTTTGTCAATTTTTTTGTGTCGAGTTACTATTCACATGAATAATGAGTTTCATGAATAGTGAATTTCGTGAATAGCGAATTTGGTCAGCGATACCAAATTCCTCCATAGCGGTGTTTCTCAATAACACGGTGATTTTTGAAAATTGTCAAAACATCAATTCAATGGGAGTCAGGTTCGAGTGGGAGTAATGGCGGCAGATGAAGTAAAAATGAATATTGAAAAGGTCAATGGTTCAGATTTTGGCTTTTGAAAAATGCAAATAGAAGAATATATGTACCAAAATGGCCTTTATCAGCCTCTCTCGGGTGTGAAACCAGAAGGCATGAAAGATGAAGAATGGGCTCTTCTAGATAGAAACGTCATCGGAGTTATCCGACTGACGTTGTCACGCAACGTTGGTTCAACATAGCAAAAGAAAAGACCACGACGGGTCTTATGGAGGCTCTTTCAAGCATATACGAGAAGCCATCAGCTTCAAACAAAGTTCATTTGATGAGGCGGTTGTTCAATTTGCGGATGGTAGAAAAAAGGCGGATCTGTAGCTCAACACCTCAATGAACTCAACACAATGACAACCCATTTGAGTTCAGTTAAAATTGATTTTGATCATGAAGTACGAGCATTGATACTTTTGTCTTCCCTACCGAAAAGTTTGAATGCTACTGTCACAACTGTTAGTAGCTCATCGGGAAGTAATAAGTTAAAATTTGACGATGTTAATGATCTGGTTCTCAGTGAAGAGATCAGACGGAAAGATTCAAATGAATCATCGACCTCTTCAGTATTACATACAGAGTCAAGAGTTAGAAAATCAAACAAAGGAGGTGGACGTGGCAAACAAAAGGACAGGTAGTCCAAATCTAGGAATTCCCCTAATTCTCAGAACTCAAAGACTTTCGAGTGCTGGAAATGCGGGCAGCCCGAACATTTTAAAAACCAGTGCAAGAATGCACCGAAGAATCAGGAGGCGACGACAGAAGCAAACGTTGCTTCTAAAGATGATGCATTAATATGCTCTTTAGAGTGCAAGGAAGAGTCTTGAATATTAGACTCCGGAGCATCATTCCATGGTACTTCGCAAAGAGAACTCTTCGAGAAATATGTCCCCGAAAACCTTGGTAAAGTCTACCTTAGTAATGAACAATCTTGCGAGATTGTTGGCAAAGGTATTATAAAGATTAAGTTGAAGGGGTTTGTATGAGAACTGAAGGATGTCAGACATATTCCCGATCTGAGAAAGAACTTAATCTCAGTTGGCCAGTAAAGGTTATACAACAGTCTTTCATGGTGATACTTTGAAGATTTCAAAAGGTGCGATGATAACTGCTCGAGGCAATAAGAGTGGTACTCTTTACAGTTGCAGCAGACACATAAAGTCCTACTCTGTGGCACCAAAAACTTGGCCACATGAGTGAGAAATGAATGAAGGTTATGCACTCAAAGGGGAAACTACCAAGTCTTCAGTCAATTGATATTGACACGTGTGAAGGATGTATTTTTGGAAAGGAGAAAAGAGTTAGCTTTCAGACAAGTAACAGAACCCCAAAGAAGGAGAAACTTGAACTAGTTCACTCTGATGTTTAGGGACCAACGACTTTCTCATCCATTAGTGGGAAACACTACTTTGTGACTTTCATTGATGATCACTCCAGCAAAGTATGGGTCTACTTTCTGAAATATAAGTCAGAAGTATTTGAGGCTTTCAAGATTTGGAAAACGATGGTTGAAAATGAGACAGGGTTGAAGATAAAGAAGCTCGGAACAGACAATGGTGGTGAATATGAAGACACTAGATTCAAGAAGTTCTGCTATGATCATGGGATCAGAATGGAGAGAACCATACCTGGTACGCCTCAGCACAATGGTGTCGCTGAGCGTATGAACCGGACATTGACCAAACGAGCCAGATGTATGCGGGTACAATCAGGCTGCCAAAGCATTTCTGGGCAGAAGCAGTCAACACATCAGCTTACTTGATTAACCGAGGTCCATCGGTACCATTGGAGCACAGAATACCAGAAGAGGTGTGCAGCGGAAAAGAGGTAAACATCTCATATCTTAAAGTTTTCGGTTGTATAGCATATGTGTATATCAGTGATGCACTCAGAAATAAACTTGATCCCAAATTAAAGAATTGCACTTTCATTGGTTATGGTGAAGATGAGTTTGGCTACCACATTTGGGATAATGAAAATAATAAGATGATCCGCAGCAGAGATGGAATCTTCAACGAACAAGTGATGTTTAAGGATAGGCATAGCACAATTGTCAGCGACTCATAACAGAGTCATCCAGTGAATTCCGAGGTGGACGATGTCCCGGAAAGTCATGTGGAGCATATAATTGAGATTCCTCAGTTGGGGGAATCAATTGATCAAAACAGCGAGCAGCAGTCTGATGCATCACAGTCTCCTGCTCCAGTTCATGAATTGAGAAGGAGTTCTCGGCCTCACGTACCTAACAGAAGGCATATGAACTATCGGTTGCTAACCGGTGCAGGCGAGCATGAATGCTACGAGAAAGCATGTCAGACCAAAGATGCCGGCAAGTGGGAGCTTGCCATGAAAGACGAGATGAAGTCTTTGATGTCCAATCAGACATGGAAACTTGTTGAGTTACCTAAGGACAAAAAGGCATGTTGGGAAATGATTTCTAAGTTTTGGTGATTACAAACACCTACTGGATGAAGACATCTACCGGGTGTTAAACACCAATCGGGTGAAGACACCAACCGGGTGATAAAGACCAACTGGATGAACACCTACCGGATGTTGAAGTCCTACCGGGTGATAAAGACCAACTGGATGAACACCAATCGGGTAATGAACACCTACCGGATGTTGAAGTCCTGCCGGGTGATAAAGACCAACTGGATGAACACCAACCGGGTAATGAAAACCTACCGGATGTTGAAGTCCTACCGGGTGATAAAGACCAACTGGATGAACACCTACCGAGTGAAGACACCTACCGGATGTTGAAGTCTTACCGGGTGATAAAGACCAACTGGACAGACATCAACTGGATGGCTACCAACTGGATAGACATCAACTGGACAGACATCAACTGGATGGCTACCAACTGGATAGACATCAACTGGACAGACATCAACCGGACAGTCTCACACTGAACAAAGACATCAACTGGTTACTAGAGGATGAACGACCAGTTGAACAAAGAAAACCAGCAGAAGTTTAAACATCCAGTAAGAGAACTAAGCAATGAGACAAAATAAGTACAACATTCTCTGACAAAGGTACAACAGAGCGGCGCACCATGCTATATCTCCGCCACCATTCCCGTCAGAGTTAAAGAGCCGTTGCTTAACAAAATAGGAAAGAAGACAATATGAATTTGGAAAGCTAATCTCTTCCTAATACAGAAAAGCTACTGTTAGACAACCAAACCTATAAATACGTCCAAGCAAAGAATGAAGAGGTGAGCTGAACAATTTTCAACAAATAGAAACACCTCAAAGCAAACAAGAAAATCAACTTACTGATATTCCAAAAGTTCAGCAAAGAGCAGACAAGCAGTGCAACTGAATCTGTGACAGATTAATTCCTATTGAAGTCTGCTGCTCAAGAACACTCGAAGCTGAAAAGTTTATTTTGTAAAGAGTGTTATAGAATCTTTTGTAATCGAATTTAAGAAGTTGTGATTGCTAGGAGTTTAGGCCAAACTGTGTGAGTGCCTAAGAAGGTTGTATACTGTAAAGTATAAACCAAGTCTTCTAGTGAATCCTTCCTGCAAAGGAAGAAGGGGAGACGTAGAAGCGTTGTGCTTCGAACTTCCAGAAACAATACTTGTGTCATTTGTTTATCGCTTATTTGCTACTCAGTTTTATTTCTCACAAGTCCAGCAGACGTATTCCGCACTACAATCAGTGTCTGCTAACTTGCCTGATATTGAGAAGCAACTGTAACACTTAACAGTTTACAGTTAACCCGAGATAAATCGAAATTGAATCTAGTGTTTATTCAACCCCCCTTCTAAACACTACCCCGATCCTAACAAGGCACTTCACAACAAATAGGTGTATCGGGTGAAGGAAGAGCATGATGGTTCCATGAGATACAAAGCTCGATTTGTCGTCAAAGGGTTCCAGCAAAAAAGAGTTGACTACTCGGAAATTTTTGCTCAAAGTCGTGAAGCTCAATACTATTCGGACTGTATTGAGTACTGTTGCTAGTGAAAACCTCCATCTTGAGCAATTGGACGTGAAGACTGCGTTTCTTCACGGAGACATTGATAAGGAAATCTATATTTTCAACCAGAAGGTTTCCTAGAGAAAGTGATGGAGAATAAGGTGTGCAAATTGAAAAAGAGCTTGTACGGGTCGTCGGAATCTTTCTCCACCGCCACACTCGCGTCGCCGATTCTACCGAAGCCCTAAAAAGCCTTTAGGCTCTTTGAAGAGAGGAGGGCCAAGGATTTACAGGTCGAAGCTTCCAAGGAGGAGAAAGGATCAGACATATAAATATGAGGGAAGAGAATGAGAGAAGAAGACGATGAGGAGGAAAGAGAATGAGAGAAGAATGACCTTGTTCTTTTGAAATGAGAGTATTTTAGTCAATGAAAAAATTAAATAGAATAAAACTCAAAATTGAACATATCTGAATTGTGCTTCTTGAAAGTGGATGTCTATGTAATGTTGTTTTTTTCCAAAATTTAGTTGAATTATTGTTTTGTATTAGGTACCTTTTCGTAATTTCCTCAAGAAAAAAATTAAGTGGGCTAGACTGAGCCTCATTGTTTCGTTCCTATAATAGACAAAGCTTAATATCATTTAACGGGATTAAGAAAAGAATTCATAATTAATTCACATATTCGTTTCTAATCACCATAAAAATTAAAGTGGAATGTAAAATTAATAAATATTTCAAGAGATTAAATAAATTAATAATGTGTAAGATCAAAAGAATAAATATAAAAATTGAAAAAAAAAATTGATATGTGGCAGAGGATAATCATAATAACAATTGCATACTAAGCAATGAATCAGTTAATAATTGAATGTACAATCAAGAAATGTATTAGACAAGAAAATATGGTAAAAAAACTAAAATAAAAAATTGGGCTGAAGACATCCCATAAGGTGAAACACAAGGATTTACTTAGGACAACCACAAGAAAATAAGGCCAAAAATTTAAAATATATCCTGAGCTGATTCCCATCAGGGACTGGGCTGGGCTGAGGCTGAGGCTCATGCTGGCCCATGTGTAGTTTCACCCTAGATGGAGTGATATAGTAATTGTTGGAAATAATTAATTGGAAACGGGTGGGTTGACCATGTGGGCTAACCCGACCCCATTCCATGGTTTTTAATGAAATTGGAGAGTGTAAACTGCCATGTAACTCCTAAAACAACCTCACATTATCTCTATAGGAGATAACCAACATTTGAGTTGAAAACATAAAACACATTGCATGAAAATATAGTGTATTTTAGTGTGGAAAAATAGGCCAAATTGAAAAACTTATTTTGGCCATTTCTATCACTTTTTTTCTTTGAGGCTCTTGGATCGTGGAAATAACATATAAATCCTTGATCATATCTGACGTTGTATGCAACATAAACAGTCCAAACAATGACGTGAATTCGAAACAGCTAATCGATCCGACGGTATAGTAAGTTTATCATTAATATTCCGCACATAATGCTTAATGAATTCCTTCGATAATAAAAATGTATTGGAGTAATTTGTGCTTGAATCTATCACTGCAGAACGATCCCACATCTTATGTGGCAAGTTATAAGGTCTTAACAGTAACTTAAGGGATAGCGTAATAGTCTGGGATTCTTGTAAGCTTTGGGTTCCAACACTCCAGTGCTCTTTTATTATACTTTTTTCATACCCGAAAAAAAAAACAGTAACTTAAGGGAGCTTGCAGAAAAAGTTTGGGCTTAGGTGGTCTAACCAAACAATGGTGATGATTACTTTATCAATCCTTTCTTATTATCCATAAGAACACAATATCGAGAAGTAATCTCAAATATTTCTTCAGTGGTCTTTCCAAAATGGAAATCACAAATGAAATTAAAGCAATTTATATCCAGCGGTGGAGCCAGGACTTTTGTGTCTGGGGTCGAAACAAAAACTCAAAGTTCAAGAAGTTTTGTTTTGTTAAAAAGAAAATGGCCATACATGTAAGTCAACAAGCTGGGAAAATAAGCCATCTGATAGAATATAATGAATTCAATGTCCTACTTGGGTGATCAATCGGTTAACTACCGAACTGGATTAACCCAAAACGAAAAATCCGAATTTAATTATATAATAAAACCAACAAATTTTTGTTCAATATCGAATCAAAATATCGGTTAATTCGGTCGAATTTTAAAGATAAAATAAAAAAACAATTAAATCGGTTAACAGATATTTATAAAATCAAAATCGAAAACCGATCTGATTTAACCAATATTTTAAAAAATTAAAACTGAAATACCGAAGGTCAGCTAGTTCGGTTAAACTGAACTTTTGTAACTTTGTTCACCCCTACCTAGAAGACTGAACGTAAAAAAGGAAGACACATTGTATAGAAAACCATATCCCGGGGCTCTACTAGGCGTCTCCAAAATCCAAATATACTTCAATCCCGCTATGATCAACTTTCAAATGACAATTTAAGGCAAAAATAATGTTCTATCACTCTGCTTAAATTTTCAAATTTATGCCTATGAACTTTTTAATTAGGTTATCCTATCTAAGACACAACGAAAAATAATGTATACAGAATGAAGTAACGAGTTAAAAACTTGGTATAAACAAAATTATCATCAATGAAACAATTTTCGTGATTCATCTTTTCTACTCAATTTTTGCAATATGTAGCTTTTCATGTAAGAGTGCCATTTTGTTTCATGTGAGATAAGTATCCACTAATTCAATGGATTCAGTTACATGCTTGAAGCAGCACCAGAGGCTTCCAAGAAACGGTTGTTCAGTGGCAGTTTAAAGAAGTTATAAGTGGTTAAAGGCAGTTACAAGTGAGCTGGATCATCTTCTGGTAGGCAGTTGTTGAGAGGAGGAGAGGCGCAAAGAAGGAAAAAAAAAAAGGAAACAGAATGTGAGACATACGAGTGAGAGGCAGAATCAGAGTGATTTCATGTGTTATCCATTGTAATACATAGAAGTAGATTAGGGGTGTGAATTCAAGAGTTGTAAACCTTGTGATACTCCCAAAGATGGTGATAATTTACAGAGTATTAGTGAAGAATGAGATTACCTTTCTTTATGTTGTTTGGTGGGCTAAATAACAAGATATATGTCCTGAATGACCTGTTCAAGACATGAAATAGTGTTAGAAGGGTGCCGGAAGATTTTTCCGGCGTGTCCCCTCCGACGCTCAAGTCAGATCTCGGGAAATAATTGGAAAAATCTAAATATCGCTGATTTAAGGTGGGCGTGTATATGTGAAAAAGCATACCTGAAATCTTCTATTAATGCCCTGTTTATAGAGTTTACCTCATGAAGATACATCTTAATACAGTCAGGCCACGATTTACACAATTCCCGGGATTCCGGAGCATGTCTGCCAACTGATAAAGTCGTTATTCAGTTCCACTTCCTGAAATCTCGGGACGTGCTTGATCAATGTGAACTTGGTCAAATCATTATTAGAGGCAAAAGGTCTGGAGCTTTCCAGGTTAATGAGCATCATCGCTGATCGATCATATAGGAGCTCGGAGAGTTAGGTCTTCTTGTTTTGAAGTTGTCATTATCTAGGAGACAAAACGATGATTAAGTCGGTAGGTCGGAATCAATGTTGAATGATCTTTACTTTAACCCAAGCAGCTCGGGAGGTCGGTAGGTTAGAATCAATGTTGAATGATCTTTACTTTAACCCAAGAAGCTCGGGAGGTCGGTAGGTTAGAATCAATGTTGAATGATCTTTACTTTAACCCAAGAAGCTCGGGAGGTCGGTAGGTCGGAATCAATGCTGAATGATCTTTACTTTAACCCAAGCAGGTCGGGAGGTCGGTCAAGTACAATAAGGTGAGGTAGTATCATTCTATTGCCGAGTATCATAATCCGCCCTCCCAAGTCGAGTTAACACTAAAGGTCAGAAACTCGTATACTTGACCGAGCAGTGAAATTGCAAGGGCGGGAAATTGAAAAATTTGAATTTCAAATTGTAAACAGTAACATTCCATTTCCCGAGGTTGATCGTGACCCTTTATAATGTTTTCATCCAACGGTCTACCTTGCGCACACTTTTGCTATAAATACCACGTCTCTTTCATTCATTTCATATTTTGTTTTAGTTGCAGAAAGCTCGGACCCGACCTCTTTCTCTTTTCGCTCATTAGGTAAGATCTGTTAGTTGTCTTATTCCCTTTCATCTCTTACTCTGAAAAATAGAAAAGATTTCTCTTTGGCCATTATGTCATCTGATAGTGGCTCCACCTCTTCTACTTCGGGTGTTGTGTTTAGGGAGATTGATCGTTATGAATCTTCTGAAGATTCATTTTCCCTCTCGGGTGCCTCCTCCCGAGGTGAGGTTGGAACCCTTCCTCCACCTGAGGACCCGACCTTATCAACAATTCCGGTCGGGGAAACAGTAGATTCTCTTCAAGTAGAGGACTCTCCTTGGTATGTCCTCTATCACTCAGGCCTTAATTCGGCTGAGACTACAATCCGAACCTTAAGCCATGCTTCTGATGATTATGATATCATCGTACCTTCTCCTGAGGACCGACCTCATGAGCCCCCCTCTGATTATTATACTTTTTATCTTGATCAGATCGAAGGGGGGCTGTGATTCCCCATACCTGACTTTTTTTTACAACTTAGTAGATACTATCATTTGAACCTTAGTCAATTTGCCCCAAATGCCTTCCGCCTCCTTTGTACTTTTGTAATTTTGTTCCGAGCTTTAGGATTGAGGTTAGACTGCTTCTCCCTTAGTCATTTCATGATTCCTAAGAGGTCCAAAGAAGGACATATTTACTTCTTTGCTCGTCCTGGATGTAAATTTTTGGATGGGTATCCTTCAAGTAACAAATATTGGAAACATTATTACTTTTTCATTAAACCTCCTCGTCCATGGGCAATATTCTCCCCCATTTACCCTCTCCACCTGATGGGTTTTGACAGAGCCCTTTATTTACTGAGGTGAGGCCGGTGATCGGGTCGAGGTGTTTCAATATCTCTCGCCTCTTATCTGAAGATCTCTTATGTCACTGTGGTCTAAGCTCGGCAGACGTACCCTTGAAGGGAATCTTCGGTAGATAAAATAAAACTTATATATTATTCTTCTATTGTCTTCACCATTATTATGGTGTCTAACATAAATGCATTTACATCTTCAGTTGACAGAGTCATGAATGCCTTTATTTTGAAAGCGGCTGCTATGAGAAAAGGTAAAGCAAGCTCAACTGCTATTCCCGAGCCTACTGCTCCTGCTGTCACCATTGTCGTATCAGGGGAAACTGAAGCTATTGGGACTTCCCTGAAGCGTAAGAAAAAGTCTGCCCTTCCTGCTGACGAAGTGATTACGGATTTAACGATGGAAAATGAAGCATCAGTTCCAGAGGTGGAACCTTTGAGGCAGGTCAAACCCCGTACTGAGGTTCTGAGGACTTGAGTGGAGAGATCGAGGGACAGAGCTTTTGAGTCCTACCATGATGGGGTGCGCTTGGTGGGTGAAGGTCCCAGTACCGTAGCCATTTCTTTACTTCGTGATTTAGCCGCCAAACAGGATGCTGATTTCATGGCAGACCTGTCTTGGTCCGAGCTGGCTAAAAGGACTTGTAGCAGCTTCACAGAGGTTTTTGTTATATCTTCTATTTATTCATATATATTTTTTCATTTATACCTGCTATATTTTGAGCTCGGACTCTACTCTTTTCTTCTTTAGGCTATGCTCCTACTAGGCGAATTCTCCTCACGAGCCAACAACTTCCGTAGGCAGTCCTTGAGGGATTCTAAAACTTTTGAAGCAAATAATGCCGACCTTCAACGTACCTTGAATAACCTCAAAGTTATTCATGAACAAGAAGTGATCGGGTTGAAGGAGCAAGTAGAAACGTTCAAGGCCCAACTTGATGAATCCCAAAAGACTCCCCACCTTTACAACAAGGAGTTGGAAGGAACCCGCCGAGCTTTGGAGGCATCTCGAGAGGTCGCCGAGGTGACTGCTCAAGAACTGGAAGTGGCTAAGAAGAGTTTGGAAGAGGCAAAGGCAAAAGCTTCTCAATTCAAAACCAGCTTCAAAGAAGAATCCCTGAAGTCTTCTGAATTAATGGATTTAAGTGGTATAAAAGCCTTTGGGTACTTGGAGGTCGGATTCAATGGTTGTATTGCTCAGTTCAAAGAGGCAGGATACCCTTCTGAAGGAACTTCTTCCGATTTTCTCGATTTTGATCATGTCCTCCAAAACCTCCCTCCTGATGCTTGATATGCCCCTATCTTGTAATACACATTGTAGAGACGAATAGTGCTTGGGTTTTCAGATTTTTATTGTAACTATTTTGGACAAGTATCTTATGTTGAGCTACGTGTTAGATGAACATATTTTCTGTTTTGTACCAATCTGAAATTTGGGAGCTCGGTCATTACTCTAATGCTCAAATCATTATGAAACGATTAATCAATGAACACCGTCTGATTGTCAATCAAGAAATTAACATAAGCTAAATACTCTGAGAGCTAGCAAGCTAAAACTAACAAAATTTGGCATGCTCACCATAACTATATCACGTATTTTGAGAGCCGAGAAGATCGATTATGATTTATGTATGAACCCGTAATTATCTTTCATTTATTTTAAGGGGTAAACACAAATTCGGAGTTCAGGATGTAAGTTAGACCGTTAATTTTGATCCTGGATCATAACTCATAAGACTCGCAAAGTCCTTTTGTTTTGGGAGGTCGATCAAGCTCGTGAAGTTCAGACCTCGGACATAGCTCGTATAGCTGTGTTGAGACTCCTAAAGTATTTTTTTGTTTTTTTGAGGTCGGACGAGCTTGTGAAGCTCGTACCATGGATATAGCTCGTAGAGCTTTATTGAGACTCGTAAAGCCTTTTTGTCTTTGGAGGTCGGACGAGCTGGTGAAGCTCGGACCTTGGATATAGCTCGTAGAGCTTTACTGAAACTCGTAAAGCCTTTTTGTCTTTGGAGATCGGACGAGCTGGTGAAGCTCGGACCATGGATACAGCTCGTAGAGCTTTGCTGAGACTCGTAAGGTCTTTTTTGTCTTTGGAGGTCGGACGAGCTCGTGAAGCTCGGACCTTGGATATACCTCGTAGATCTTTACTGAGACTCGTAAAGTCTACTTATCTTTGAAGGTCAGACTAGCTCGTGAAGCTCGGACCTTGGAGATAGCTTGTAGAGCTTTATTGAGACTCGTAAAGTCTTTTTGTCTTTGGAGATCGGACGAGCTCGTGAAGCTCGGACCTTGGATATAGCTCGTAGAGCTTTACTGAGACTCGTAAAGTCTATTTATCTTTGAAGGTCAGACTAGCTCGTGAAGCTCGAACCTTGGAGATAACTCGTAGAGCTTTATTGAGATTCGTAAAGTCTTTTTGTCTTTGGAGGTCGGACGAGCTCGTGAAGCTCGGACCTTGGATATAGCTCGTAGAGCTTTCTTGAGACTCGTAAAGTCTTTTTGTCTTTGGAGGTCGGATTAGCTCGTGAAGCTCGGACCTTGGATATAGCTCGTAGAGCTTTCTTGAGACTCATAAAGTCTTTTTGTCTTTGGAGGTCGGACGAGCTTGCAAAGCTCGGACCTTGGATATAGCTTGCAGAGCTATTTTTTAACAATTATCTTTTGAAGAACGTACTTCATTTTTTTTTCGTATTAACAAAGAAAGAGTAGGAATTTATTACATCATAAAAAGAAAAGAAAAAACAAAATCAAGCATAATATTTGCGAATGTGATAAGCATTACATGGCCTCTTTAGCACTTTTCCTTCCATGTCTTTTAGGTAGTAAGCACCCGAACTCAATTTTTCCACTACATTGTAAGGACCCTCCCATTTTGGATCTAATTTCCTGATCTCCACATCCTGCACTTTCTTTAAAACCAAGTCACCTACTTGAAAGCTCCGTTGGACAACCCGTCGATTATAAGCCCGTGTTACCCAACCCCGATAAACTTCCATTCAAAGAGCAGTTGCTTCCCTTGCTTCCTCTATAAGGTCAAGGTCAATAGACCTTCTTTCGTTATTTGAGTCGTCATAATGATTATTCTGCATGACTGAGCTCCGATCTCTACTGGAAGGACATCTTCATTTCCATATACTAAGCTGAAAGGAGTTTCGCCGGTTCCTGTCCTGGAAGTGGTTCTGTAAGACCATAAAACACTAGGGAGTTCCTCCAGCCAATTGTCCTTAGCTCTTCCTAACCTGGCTTTAAGAGACTGCACCAGAGACATGTTGGTAACTTCTACCTGGCCGTTACTTTGAGGATAAGCTACTGAAGTGAAGGCCTGTTGTATTTTCATCTCCTCGCACCACGCTTTCATCAAGGAGCCTTGAAATTGCCTTCCATTGTCGGAGATTAACTTTCTTGGTACCCCAAACCTGCAAACAATATTTTGCCATAAAAAATCTAATATTTTCTGTTCCGTAATCTTAGCGACAGCTTCAGCCTCCACCCATTTAGAGAAGTAATCGATAGCTACAATTAGGAATTTCTTTTGGGCTGGTGCTAGTGGGAAATGACCAACAATGTCAATTCTCCACTGGTCGAAGGGACACGCAGCTACAATTGCTTTCATCATAGCAGCAGGTTGGAGTTGAAGCCGGGCATGCCGTTGACAACTATCACATGTTCTAACAAGAGTTACGGCATCTTTCTGAATAGTTGGCCAGAAATAACCAGCCAGGACAACCTTCCGGGCTAGTGATAATGACCCGAGGTGATTACCACAACACCCCTCATGGATCTCCTTTTGTACGTAATCCGAGTCCTTTGGACCCAAGCATCTGAGGAGAGGTCGGGAGAAAGACCTTTTATATAACATTCCCTCTAAGAGCAGGAAACGCAGACATATTTGCTTCAATCTATATGCTTTCTTAGGATCACTTGGCGTGGTACCCTTTTGTAAGAAATCAAAAATATCAGCCCTCCAATCATTTTCCTCCAGATCAGGAGATTGGGAGATGGAGAAAGAACTTAGCTCGATCTATGATATGATTTCCCGATATTTCCATCTATATAATGAGCTTGCCATTTTAGCTAAGCTATCAGCTTTGTCATTCTCTGTTCTAGGGATCTGCTCAAAAATTGTTTCCACAAAGAAATCTTTAGCCTTCTCAATTGCCCGAGCGTACTCGACAAGCTTTTCATTTTTTATATCGTAAACACCATTCATTTGTTGAGACACCAACTGGGAATCAGAGAAGATATGAATCCTAGTAGCTCAAAAATTTCTAGATGCTCGCATACCTGCTAAAACAGCTTCATATCTTGCTTCATTATTGGAAGCTCGGAATTCCAACCTAATTGCTATCTTGATTTCGTCTCCTCGGGGAGATATTAAAATTACCCCTACTCCACTGCCTTCCTTAGAGGAAGATCCGTCCACGTAGATCTTCCAAATCTCTCCCTGCTCAGGCCTTATGGTTTCAACAATAAAATCGGCCAAAGCTTGAGCTTTAATAGCTACCCGAGGTTCATAATTTATATCATACTCTCCTAGCTCGGTTGTCCACTTCACAAGTCGTCCTGATACCTCAGCTCGATTTAATATTCTTCCCAACGGGCTGTTGGTGAGCACCGATATCGGATGTGAAAGAAAATATTGTCTTAATTGTCGGGCTGTCATTACCAATATTAGAGCTAACTTTTCAATCTCCATATATCGTAACTCTGGTCCCTTCAATGCATGAGATATGTAATATATAGGTTGTTGAATAGTATCTTCTTGCCTGATGAGCATCGAGCTGATGGCCTCCTCTGTTGCTGACAAATAAACAAATAAACGCTCTCCTGTCTTTGGCTTGGTTAAGATCTGGAGCTCGGCCAAATATTTCTTAAGGTCTTCAAATGCAGCTCCGCATCTTTCATCCCATTCAAACTTTTTGGCTCTTCGAAGGACCTGGAAAAATGGCAGACTCTGATGGGCTGATCTTGATAGGAAACGAGAAAGAGCCACAATCCGACCTGTCAATCTTTGTACTTCTTGTAGATTTTTAGGAGGTAACATGGATTGCACAGCTTGCACTATTTCTGGATTAGCCTCAATCCCCCTTTCTGTTACGATGTAACCCAGAAACTTACCGCTTTTCACCCCAAAGAGGCATTTTTGGGGATTTAACTTCAAGTTGTACGATCGCAACGTTGAGAATGTCTCTGTGAGATCAGGAATGAGATCATCTCCCAACCTTGATTTTACTAAAATGTCATCCACGTAAACCTCTATGTTCCTTCCAATTTGTGCCGTAAATACCTTATCCATGAGCCTTTGATATGTAGCTCCCGCATCTTTTTAATCCAAAAGGCATTACTATGTAGCAAAATGTCCCATGAGGTGATGAAACTTACTTTATATTGATCTTCTCGGGCCAATGGGATCTGATGATATCTCTGGTAGGCATCCATGAAACACAAGTAATGATGTCCCGCTGTGGAGTCCACCAATTGATCAATCCGTGGCAGAGGGTAACAATCCTTAGGGCATGACTTGTTAAGATCCCTAAAGTCGACACATATTCTCCATTTTCCTGAATTCTTGGGCACCAGGACCACATTTGATAACCAAGTCGGGAATTGTACCTCACGGATGTGGCCAGCTCGGAGTAACTCCTCTACCTCTTTTCTAATTAGCTTATCCTTCTCTGTGCCAAAGTGCCTCTTCTTTTGTTTTACAGGTTTTGCACCAGTGAGGATGTTAAGGCGATGCTGCATAATAGTAGGATTTATGCCTCCGACCTCCCGAGCTGACCATGCGAACACGTCCTCATGAGATTTTAGGAACGCAATTAACTTTGTGCGGACCTCATGGCTTAAGTCTTTGGCAACCTTAACCATTTTTTGGGGAACACTGAGCTCCACTAAATCATGTTCTTCATCTGTGCAGTCTAGAGTTAACATTTTCGGACTTTGCTCTAGGGGTTTACCTCCTGCTATTGCACTGACCTGAAACTTTGATCTCTTGCTCTCCTCTTTTACCTCACTCATGTAGCAGTTTCGAGCAGTCTTTTGATCTCCTTGTAGTACACCTACCTCCGTGCCAGATGGGAATTTTAATTTTTGGTGATAGGTAGAAGAAATAGCTCGAAAATCCTTCATAGCAGGTCGGCCAATTATACCATTATATGAGGACGGAGCATCTACTACTGTGAAGTCAATCATTTTGGTAACTCTTCTGGAACCATTTCCCATTGACAAAGGGAGGGTTATTTGACCCATAGGCTTAATAGCGTGCCCTGTGAAGCCGTAGAGAGGTGTCATGATAGGTTCAAAGCGAAAACCTTCTATCTGCATTTGATCCAAAGTTTCTTTGAACAACACATTGACTGAGCTTCCAGTGTCGACAAATATCCGAGCTATATCATAATTTGCGATGGTAACTGTGACTACCAAGGCGTCGGTGTGTGGGGCAACAATTTCTCTTAAATCACTGGGTCCAAAAGATATTACGGGGGTCATATTTGAGACTAACCTCCGCTACTATTTCCGAACACTCCAACCTCCGTCCATGCATTTTGCGGGCTCGACCAGAATCTCCATCTGTTGCTCCCCCTGAAATCATGTGTATAATTCCTCGGGTTGGATTATTATGCTCCTGTTCTCTTCTTCCATTGTCATTTCTTTGCGGTGAAATTTCCCAACCTCGATGATGAGGTTGGTTATCTCGCCGTGCTTCTCGTCTATTATTTTCCCAGCCTCGATCTCTTCCTCTTCTGTATGGAATATAAGGTTCTGGCTTTGTGGTTAATATCGCTTTAATTTGAGGATCCCCTTGAATGATCCTCTCAACCTCTTCTTCCAACCTTTGACATTCATTGGTCAAATGTCCGTACTCCCTATGAAATTTACAATATTTTTCAGATGGGGGCAAGCGAGGTCCTTTCTCTGCCTTCTTCGGCCTTTCTAGTCTCCTCTTTTCATCGCAAAACTCCATAGCCTTCTCTAAACTAATCGTCAAGGGAGTGCGAGTTAAAAGCTGTCATCTAGCTCTGCCATGATCATCACCCCTTTCAAATAGCCTTTTCTTTCCTGATTCCATCCTTTCTCTCCTTATCTCTGGCTTCATTTCTATCCTCCTTTGTTTCTGCGCATCCTCCAGGTTGACATATTTCTCAGCTCGGCCAAGGAGATCATCATAGCTCCGAGGAGGCTTTTTAACTAATGATTTAAAAAACTCCCCCGCCTTCAATCCCTGAGTGAATGCATTGATGAGGACATCAGCAGTGGCAGTAGGTACTTCCAATGCGATATTGTTAAATCTTTGCACAAACTCTCTCAGGGATTCTTGCTCCTGCTGCTTGGTAGTGAACAGATTTAAAGAGGTCTTTTGATACCTCTTGCTACTGGCGAATTGGTTCAGGAAAACAGAACTGAAGTCTTCAAAATTACGAATGGTATTTGGCTTGAGAAAGTTAAACCACTGCTGAGCCGACCTTACGAGTGCTGTTAAAAATACTCGACACTTGACCCCATCTTAATACCGATGTAACAACGCTGCATTTTCGAACCTCCCGAGATGTTCCTCAGGATCAGTGCTCCCATCGTATTCTCCAACCATGGGTTGTCGGAAATTCGGAGGAAGATCTTCTCTCAGGATTGGAGGGGAAAAAGGGCTTTCTCGTCGAGATGTCGACATTCTGTCTCCCCTTTGTTGGCCCAATCTTCGTATCTCCTCCCATACCATTTCCATTTGATTTGGTATCATAGGTTCAACCATTGGCTGATCAGCGGTTATCTGCTCTGGTTCAACTTGCTGGGTTCCCGAATTCATGGGAGGAGGCTGACGGGGTGGATTGTTATGACGGGGTGGTACCTGGTTTCCCCTTACTGCCATATCCACTGTTTGGGCAATGTACTGAGCCAATTGCTCCAAAGTGAGATCTCCTACCCTTCTGTTTACTGGAGACATCTGATCTCCTGATTCTGGTGACATATTTTCAGTGTTTTTCGATGATTCGAGGGGATTTCTCCCCTCGGATGCTCTCCTTCTTCCGCGTCCTCTTCTTCCTATTGCCATATCCACGCCTTAGCTCGAACGAGTTCCCACAGACGGCGCCAATTGATACTCCCAAAGATGATGATAATTTGCAGAGTATTAATGAAGAATGAGATTACCTTTCTTTATGTTGTTTGGTGGGCTAAATAACAAGATATATGTCCTGAATGACCTGTTCAAGACATGAAATAAGTGTTAGAAGGGCGCCGGAAGATTTTTCCGGCATGTCCCCTCCGACGCTCAAGTCAGATCTCGGGAAATAATGGGAAAAATCGTAATAAATATAGCTGATTTAGGTGGGCGTGTATATGTGAAAAAGCATACCTGAAATCTTCTATTAATGCCCTATTTATAGAGTTTACCTCATGAAGATACATCTTAATGCAGTAAGGCCACGATTTACATGATTCCCGGGATTTCGGAGCATGTCTGCCAACTGATAAAGTCGTTATTCATTTCCACTTCCTGAAATCTCGGGACGTGCTTGATCAATGTGGACTTGGTCAAATCATTATTAGAGGCAAAAGGTCTGGAGCTTTCCAGGTTAATGAGCATCATCGATGATCGATCATATAGGAGCTCGGAGAGTTAGGTCTTCTTGTTTTGAAGTTGTGATTATCTAGGAGACAAAACGATGATTAAGTCGGTAGGTCGGAATCAATGTTGAATGATCTTTACTTTAACCCAAGAAGCTCGGGAGGTCGGTAGGTTAGAATCAATGTTGAATGATCTTTACTTAACCCAAGAAGCTCGGGAGGTCGGTAGGTCGGAATCAATGTTGAATGATCTTTACTTTAACCCAAGCAGGTCGGGAGGTCGATCAAGTACAATAAGGTGAGGTAGTATCATTCTATTACCGAGTATCACCTTGTATACTCGGTTGAATATCAATGAAAAACTCCTCACGTGGATGTAGGCGTTCTTGGCCGAACCATCTAAACTCTGTGTCGTTTTTCTTGCGTTTTCTATGTGTTATTTTGTTGTGTGATTCCTGTCATTTTTCTCTTGTGTGTCAATCGTTATTGTGCCTTGAAATGTTGCTGTCAAGATTTAATTGTTCATAGCAAGTTTTCTGTAAATGGTTCGAGTTCTTGGTATGATTTGTGGTGCAAGTGCATTATGTCATTCTAGTGTTCGAATTGCTACACATATGGAATTCTTGATCGGGAATTGAACGAGATCAATTCATAACATTTCACATAACAAAAATACCAAACGTGATAACATAAACTTTATATAGAGTGTACATATTAGGCATGCAAGTCAGCCGAGTTGCTCCTGAGTAGCATGTAAACAGTTTGGTCAAAGCTTTACTCGAGCTCGAGTTCGATCGAGTTCGAGTAATTTGCCTAGTTCTGCTTCTGTGAGTGGTCACAATCGGGATCGACTCGAGCTCAAAAGTAGTTAGTATTATACGAGTACTCCAGCGGTCACCTACCACCACTTCGACATTTGCTTTTAAATGGAAGGGGGCACATTTTGTTAGGAAAACAGTGAATGTGTTAATGGCTTTGAGGCGTGAAAAATACACTATCTTGAGTATAATATTGTCTTGCTTATCAAAAAAATTTACCAAAGGATACAACAAAGCTTTTAATTCGAACACGTTATGGAAATTGTTAATCCATTCTAAACAATCCCACGTATTTAGACACTCTGTAAAGACATATTTCTTGATAATAAAAAGTCATCAAAATGAAAAGACATCTCTTGTTCGAAAATTCAAATTTTAAAATTCTAAATAACTGTAATATATATTTAAAAAAAAAGTAAACGACCACACCTTCCGGTCAAAAGCAACCCGTAAGTATCAATTTCTCCTTTGGTCCTTCATCCATCATCTCCATCAATGTCAACACACAAATCTCTGTCAAACCCATATTACACTTTCTGGATCCGACAGGATCAACTGATACTTCTATCTCATCAAATCATGTTCCCTTTCTTGCATCCTCTCGCACATCACAAGAAGAATGGAATATTCTTGCCAACACATGCAAAACCCTCTCGATCAATAACTGACTACATGCAACATGTTAAAGTCGTTGCCGATGAACTAACCATGCTCAATATCCTATCGATAATGACGATCTTGTGTTGAAAATCTTGAGTGGTCTTGATGAAGAGTACAAAGATCTCTGTTCGGCTATGCATGTTCATGAAAGCCCTGTTATGTTTGAAGAATTGCATGAGAAACTCATTAATTTTGAAGCACACCTCAAGTATGAAGCACAAAAGAAAGTGAGTGATTCCCCACCACTAATTCAGCTATATGATTGAACAGTAAAGATAAGTGAGTGATTCTCTCCTAGTAATTTATCCTATAATTACGGAGGATATTTACAATCAATATTTACACATCAGACAATTTATCCATAACCAAATCTTTCCTTAACAGGTCCATCTTTATGTGTGGATCCCATGGCCCCGAAATGAATTTGGGCAGTTGAATTGCAGTGAGGAGTAACGACCTCATTGCATAATCGAATGACCCCTAAATTAGGGCAATCTCCTTTTAGCGAAGCAGAAGCGGATGCTAAATTTGATTTATCGGAAGATGAAATAAATGCTACAAAGCTCAAAGAGAAAGGGATTTCGACCTCAGACGACCCATCGACCCCTATGATGAGAGCCCAACGTCCTTGGAATCCTTTAATCCAGAGCGAGGATTACGGCCAGGTCTCTTAGCCACAGTAACACGTATAGCTAGCAAAGTCTGACTTTCTATTAGTATAATAAATTGTAAAACAATCCCGAGCACTATACATTATTACAGTCTTGAAACCAACACATCGGACATAAATAATCAGTTCAATAAAAAAATAAAATCTCTCTGGGGTGGCTAGCTAGACAAGTTGTGTGGTTGACACCCATAGGGGCAGAGCTCTGAGGTGTAACCTAGGATAAGAATATTCCAAATTAAATATTATAATCCAAGTATTTGATCTATCATCTTAGGGCAACATCAAACCCATCGGATAGACTTGACAACAGAATGTCAGCAAACTCGTCATGCATAACCGCCAATGTATTATTTTGAAGCATTATTCATTATTATTTCTTGATTCTCCTACGTTTTATCCGCAAAACTCCTAGGTGACATAACCTATGGACGTTTCCCATGATCCTTCCCAAAATGCACGTTCAAGCTATGATCCTCTAATTTCTCATATTCCTCTCTTTTCACGCTTAAACCAGCATTGTTCGAACCCCTTGGAACCGGTTCTCTAATGAAGTGTATCAATCCAAAAAATAAACAAATTCAACAGTTGTGAATGGAAGGGAAAGTTTACTAGCATGAACAAAATACTATGCCCAAAATTGTTTACAGAACACTATAACTTTACTTAAGAACGAAAAGGAAATGAACAAGAATCAAATGAAAATGAACAATCTTCTCCAATTTCCCTCCTGTCAAGCCTCCCGTAGATATAGGGTGTTGAATTGCCCTTTAGCTTTTTTCCCACACAAAGTCTTCCAGATATTTTGGTGGTCCCCTTAGGCGGTTATGATCACGTGTATTGCCTTCATCATGAGTTGGTTGTGTGGAATATTCTGAAGGGACCACATCATTCCCAAGTTGCATCTTCAATGGGTAGTCCTTCCCATTGGACCAAAATTTGAGATGTAGGTTTGCCTTGTTGTAAAATGACACGTTGTGCTAAGGCCTGCTGTGGTTTTAGAATTGGATATGAAGCATTGAAAGAATCTATGCAATCTCCCTAATTACAATACCTAAAATCCATATTAATAGCCAAGTTAACAATGATGCTTGCTAATCTTACCACTAACTAAGCATCTAAATAAGGATATACATAAATACAATTGAACCATGATGATTGCTAATCATACCACTAACTAAGCACCTAAATAAGGATATACATATATACAATTGAATGGAGAATACTGACTTTGACTAATATTCTACCACTCCCCCACAGTCGAAACGGGAGGTTTACGTATACTGAGACTGTCCCAAAAATCTTTGAATAATACCAAAGGAAGATCCTTAGTAAAAGTGTCGGAAATTTGATAACGGGATGGGACGTGGAGGACCCGTACATGCCCATGCGCAACTTTCTCTCGAACAAAGTGAACGTCCATCTCTATATGTTTCGTGCTTTGATGTTTCACGGGATTTCCGGATAGATAAATTGCGCTCACATTATCGCAATAAACCAAGGTTGCTTTGAATCGGGCAATGAAGTTCTAACAATAAATTTCGCAACCAACATGACTCTGAAACGACATTTGCGACTCCCCTATATTCGGCCTCTGCACTAGAACGTGACAATGTAGCTTGACGTTTGGCAGACCATGAGACCAAATTATCACCAAGAAACACACAATATCCTGACGTCGATCGTCGCGTATCCGGACAGCCACCCAATCAGCATATGTGTACGATATGAGTGTGGATGTCGAAGAAGGATAAAGATGGAGACCATGATCGAGCGTCACATGGATATATCTCACAATGTGTTTAAGCGCATTCATGTGTTCTTCTCGTGGATCATGCATGAAGAGACACACTTCTTGTACCGCATATGTTATATCAGGCCGCATAAATGTAAGATACTGAAGAGCCCCGGCAAGACTGCGATAGTGAGATGGATCTGTGTAAGGCTGAGTGGTATTGGCACCAAGCTTAGGTGTGGTGCTAACCGGAGTCAAAGAAGGTTTACATGAGGACATTCCGGCTCTTTCAATAATTTCAGCGGCATACTTGGGTTGCGAAAGAAATAGGCCACCCTTATGACGTGTGACAGCAATACCCAAGAAATAGCTTAAAGGTCCCAAGTCCTTCATAGCAAATGCCAAACCGAGCATAGATATAATAGACTTGCGGAGAGTATCGGAGGAAGCTGTCAAGATAATATCATCCACATATAACGAAATGTAAGCCATATCATTACCGCGACGAAAGATATAGAGGGAGTGATTCGACTTGCTGTGAGAGAATCCAAGGGAAGAAACATAGTCCTCAAATCTTTTGTACAAGGCCCGAGGAGCTTGTTTCAACCCGTACAAAGACTTCTTCAACAAACAAACATGATTCGGAAAATCCCGATTTCGAAAACCCAAGGGCTGATGCATGTATACTGTTTCCTTAAGTTCTTCATGTAAGAACGAATTTTTCAAGTCAAGCTGGTGAATGGGCCATGCTTTAGAAATAGACAAACTAAGCACAGTTCGTATAGTCGCAACCGGACTAAAAGTCTCGCCACAATCAACGCCGACCTGTTGAGTTTTTCCATCACCTACAAGACAGGCTTTATGCCTCTCAAAAGAACCATCAGATTTTTCTTTATGAGTGAATATCCACATAGAACGAATTATATTAACACCAGCTGGACGGGGCACCAACTCCCACGTCCTATTATCAATAAGAGCATTAAATTCATCAGTCATAGCCATCTTCCAATTCGGGTCATCAAGACAAGAGCCGACACAGGGTTACGAGGTAGGGGTGATTTAGTAGTGTTTACATGGACATTAAACTGATTTTTCGGTTTACAAATTCCGTGTTGACTACGCATAACTGGACGTGTATTTGGAAGAGGAGTGGGCTGGGAATTTATTGGAGCAGGCTGGTGTTGGGAATTCGTGGGCTGTGGACGGGATAGTGTGCTGGAATGTGGATCCCCAAAAGTTGGGCCTGGAGAGTGAGGAGGTGGGCGAGAAGGAGCGACGATTGGGCCAAAGAAGACCGAGCAGCTAGCGAGTTTGGGACCGGGTATGATGCTTGCTAATCATACCACTAACAAAGCACCAAAATAAGGATATATATAAATACAATTGAACGGAGAATTTTGACTTTGACTAATATTCTAACAAGCATGAAGCATATCTGAAAGTACTGGAAGAGGTTGGGATTCCTGCGTAGGAGTCCCCAAAAATTGTTTTAGAAGTGATACATGGAATACGGGGTGGATCCTTGCTTCGTTAGGAAGTTGTAGGCGATATGCGACTGCTCCGATGCGTTCAATAATTGGAAAAGGCCCATAGAATCGCTTGCTTAATTTAGATGGTTGTTGTTTCGAATAGAAAGTTGTCTATGGGGTTGAAGACGGACCCATACTAACTCACCAACTTCAAAAATACTATCTGTGCGATGCTTATCTGCGAAATTTTTCATTCGATTTTGAGCTCGTTCAAGGTTGGCTCGTAATTTCTATAATATAGTATCCCTTTGACGAATTTCATGATCTACAGCAGCGTTGTAGGTTGAGTCACTGATATACCGGGTAATGGTTGGTGGAGGCCGACCATACACAATTTCAAATGGTGTGGATCCTGCAGCCATATGATAGAATTAGTTGTACCAATACTCTGCCCAAGCTAAATATTGAGTCCATGAACGCGGTTGTTCCATTTCTCGGATGCTTCTCTGGTCCGTAAGAATGAAAAAGCGATGTCCCAAAAGATAATGTAGCCACTTTTTTATGGCTTGCGTAATAGCATACATTTTGCTATGATAAGTGGATGCTCGTTGTATACGGGGAGATATCTTTTGGCTAAAGAATGCCAAGGGGTATCTTTGTTGAATGAGAACCGCTCTGATTCCCATCCTGGAAGCATCTGTTTCAAATGTAAACAGAATAGAGAAAATCTGGAAGAGCCAAAACAGGGGCTGTAGACATTGTGTTTTTAAGTTTTCGAATGCTTCATCAGTGATGGAGGTCCATTGGAATGCATCCTTCTTTAATAAGTCTGTTAAGGGTGCTGCTATAGATGCGTCCCTTGATGAAACGACGATAATAACCCGAAAGGCCCAAAAATCCCCGGAGACTTTTTAAGGATGAAGGTGTTGGCCAATCCAGGATTGCTTGGATTTTTGGAATTGTCAACTTGAATGCTTTGAATCGAAATGCAATGTCCCAAATATTCAATATGTATACGACCGAATTGACACTTCGAGCGTTTAACAAAGTAGTGATGATCAAGAAGACATTGGAAGACAGTCTTGAGATGCTATAAATGATCATTCCAAATGCGATTATAAATCAAAATATCATTGAAAAGGACTAGAACGAACCTGCGTAAAAATGGCTGAAATATATTGTTCATGGTAGCCTGAAATGTCACGGGTGCATTACAGAGTCCAAAGGGCATGACTAAATATTCGTAGTAACCTTAGTGAGTGGGGGATGCCGTTTTGGGAATATCGTTGGGGAGAGACGACGGACTGGGAAATGTTGGGTTGGAGTGCTAGCAAGGGGTAAAAAGTTGGTTGCTGGATTGATTGGGGCAGTGGTTTTGGTAGCTGGGAAAGAGGTTGTGTTGTATGAATGATGTTGCTTGTAGTTGTGACGTCTATAAATCAGTTTAGATAAGCTAGACCAATGGCTTGAGCCAATGTAGTAGGTCGAAATGCTTTAACTTAATTCTTGATAACCAACCGAGCCCCGAAATAAAGCAATTAGTGAGAAATGAGGAAGACACATTCGGTTAGCTAATGTATCGAATCTCTGTCGATACTCCGTGGCGGTCGATGTTTGTGTAAGTTTGGCCAATGTTTCTTGGTGATCCTCATAATCAGAGGATCCAAAGGTGATCTCTAATGCCTTTGTTAAATCTTCCCAGGAATGAAACTGGTTGGATTTTTGTTGCCATTGAAACCATGGTAAGGCGGGGCCATCCATATGTATGGAAGCTAATAATAACCGATGGTGTGGAGGAATCTGGTAAAATTCAAAATAGCGTTCTGCTTTGTAAATCCAATCCAATGGTTCTGTACCATCAAAATGTGGAAAATCAATTCGAGTGAGCCGTGGTGGTGATGGTAGGGAGTAAGCGAAAGGGCTTGGTGGAATGATTAAAGGTGGTGGTTGAGGAATGCCCGACATCTGGGTGAGTTTACGAGTGGAGGCTGGAAAAAATGGTTAAACCCAGGAGGAGGTTGATTGGTCATTGATGGGTTTGGGTCAGGTGGTGGCGGGGGATTTGTTGGGTATGGTGTCAGCTATTAGGGAGGCCTGTATTTCTGAAAACAAAGAAATGTAATATTTGTCACAACATCGATATGACCAGCAAACAAAATGATCTCATAGAATCAAATATATGCACATAAATGACCAATATTAATAAATTTTATCAAATAATAAACTAGGGATTTATAATATTTTGTGGCAAATCATTCTAATTCCTTGATTCTAATAAATTTTTTTTAGGGATGGATACCTGCATATGGCTTTTGACTTCATCATTGGTTAGGCCATCAACTTTCATAACTTTCTATGATGCACGGATACTCCTAAAAATCAATCGATGCAATGTCGGACACCGACACTTCTCGGACACTCATCCAACACGTGTCGGACACGTCACGTGGTGTGTCCATTATTTTATTAATAAAATAAAATTGGACACCTGTGTCGGACACTCCCCTCAAAATAGGAAATCCATGTCGGACATGGCTGATGGGCGTGTCCGAGCCGTGTCCAACACTTTGGGTGATAATTGTACAATTTAAAAAGTTTTTGGCTAAAATGAAATTTAGTGGTTGTTACTTAAACTCTATTTAATTGAAGTAATACACATTTATTGTTAGTATAAGTGATACTATGATGATTTCAGTGACATACATTTATATATACTATTTTTGAGTTTTTTGGTGTTATATTTTATTTGGACGTGTTTGTTAAACTTTATATTAATTAAATTAATATGTATTCGGTGTTAGTATAAGTTATATTATGATGATTCCAGTGATATGCATTTAATTATATATTTCTTGAATTTGGTAAGAATATTTTTGTTAATTTTACATACAAGCATGTCACAACCGTGTCGTATCCTGAAAATTTTGAAAATCAGTATTGATGTGTCCGTGTTTCCCTAATCTGCTTCGGTTTTGCCGCTGTAAAATAAACAAATAGTTGATTTCAAGTTAATGTACTTTTTTTCTTTTCTACCTAAAGAAAGGGAAAAAAATGGGGAAAGTGAAAATTTGAAATTTTGTATATGGTAACCACAATCATATAAAATATTCTAAAACTATTCCAAAAGCCAAAAACCCTTTTCGTAATTAAAAAAATATAGTTTCCCTTCTCAAAAAATATAAGTATTCTTCATTAAAAAATTCAATCTGTGTACCTTGCAAATGAAGAAAGTAACTTCGCTTTCGGATTGGTTTAGTATACTCTTTTTATATAATACTTTATCCGATAAAAAATGACATAACGACTAAATAATAATATAATGAATGATAGTCATCTTTAAGTAAAGGTATATAAGCAGCTTTTAGTGTATAAGCAATTTTAAGGTAAATTTCAAAAGTGGAATATAAGTGTTGTGACCTAGGTTATTCAATTCGGTAGGATGAATTGTTGAGCAAGACTAATGAAGCATAGAAGAGAATTTCAGAGAGAATAAAAGTCAGAAAGAGAATTCTTTGAATATGTGTTTACTACCTTTTAATTGTTTCCTTGAAGTATTTATAGTACTCACAAGTAAACACGTTTTTACATACCAATATACGCTTTTTGATACCTATTACAATTGTAATTCCCGTGTTAACTCCATCTACAAAATGCAACTCATAATTCCTGTTCCTTCAAGCTCTAGAAACGAAATCCACTAGAGTTTCCGATGCTCCTTTCATACGAACTGGTCGTGAGGTTGTGATCACATCATTGCCTTCCTCTTCAAAAACACCTTGTCCTCAAGGTGGAACTCGAAGAGAAGATTAAAATTTATCATTGCACCAAAACGTCCAAAACCATTATGCATTGCTTTACGTCCGCTATAACGTTGAATTAAATTCTTGGCATGAGTCCCGCTAAAGTTCTCCTCCAACAAATATTTCCCATCCCCATAAGTTTTACCATTGTCGATCATTTCCAGATGAACAAATTCGTTGCCTTGAACAAACTCTAGAGAATATTGTGCCATGTCCTACGGAACATCCTTTCCAATCTCTACACATTGTCCAGTCTTCGGTGTCCCTTTGATCGAGTTTGTCTCTGTCATTTTGGTTTTCAAAATTGTGAGTTGTTCAACAGAATTTGGCTTCCCTTCAATGATGTGCAATTTCTCGCTCAAAAGTTCACCCTTGTATTCAACGTGCTCGAGGCGAAGGTGTTCACTGCCTTTCAAAAATTTGCTTCTACACCCCACAAGCGCTTCTATGTCAATCTCCAATACATCGTCTTTAGCTTCGACGGACTTCATATTGGACTGTAGAATTTTACCCGGAAAGTCTAAAGAAAAAGGTCCATCAGCAGTATATTGAACTCCCTTGACATAAAGTCTTTCTATTTCTCCTGTTCTTGCTCTCGATTTATGTATATCTTGCATGTCATCATCTTTAGCAAACTCTTGAATATTTTCCTCATGAATATGAGAATGGCAAGTCAATTCATCATTTGCAGCAATATGAGAAACCAGTTTAGCTTCATTGAAAATGGTGTCCCCTGTTTTGGAATTAATGGCAGTAAGATTTTCACTTTCCAGCCTCTCAATTTCTGCTCCTCCTAACATAAGATTTGAGTTGTTCTCGACAGTGACATCACGAGAAAGATGAGTAATACCAAACTGTGATTCTAATGCCACTAAAAATGTGGACCAACCAAAGATGAATCCATTTTTATGCATCCACTCATACCAATCTAATGCAACTCCATCCAAATATAATGGAATAATCACTAATCTCCGCGGTTCGAAAATATTGTAAAAGTCAAAGTACATTTGCGCGCTAGAAATCCATGCCGATAGATTGTCGCCTGAAAATCGTGGCACCTCAATTCGAATTGGAATTGTAGATTTCGATGTTGCATCTTTCGATGTTGCATCTAATGTTTGAATCCCAATTGAGGTTGCTGCAACCGAATTTTTGAAAAATTCGATGTTGTGTGGCTTAGTGATCCATTGCTCCTGTTTCTTCAGAAATGCATCGAGCATGGAGATAAGTTTGTCCAATTGTGCATCAGTAATGTAAGGATTTCGTTCCGCTTTTCAGTCTCGATTGATAACCTGCAATCAAGAAACAAAAACAGATCACAGTATACAGTTTCAACAAATAAAACTATAAACTGAAAATGCAAAGCAAGAGTAAAGAATTAGGGCTCAGGTCGAGCTGGGTTTCCTTCCAACGTCGTCACCGGGGAACCAAGGTATCGTATCCTAAAGGGGAGACACACACTGCCCTAAGATACTACCCGAAGACCCTGCCCGAACCCCACTGCCCAAGCACACAGCCTGGACACACACAAGGCAGACTAGTGCACACAGCACCACTCACTCGGCTCACACACAGCACCACACACGGCCACACAAAGTGCACACAGCACCAGGCTCTAGGCGCACACACAGCACCGCACTTAGCACAAGGCACACACAGCACCACTCATGCACTAGGCGCACACAGCACCACACAAGCACAAGGCACGCTCAGCACCCCACTCAGCACAAGGAGCACACAGCACCAGCAACGGACTCACGGCCACACAGCACAAGGCGCACACAGCACCAGCCACGGACTCACGCAGAGCTCCACAACTCTCGGCCACACAGAGCACCACAGCGCACGCACACAGCGCACGCACATCAGCCAGCACAATCCAGCGCACACAGCACCACACTAGGACAAGCCAGCGCACACAGCACCAACCACAGGGACAAGCCAGCGCACAGAGCACTACACTCACAGCACAAGGCGCACACAGCACCAGCCAAGGACAAGGCGCACACAGCACCACCCTCACGGCACAAGCCAGCGCACACAGCACCAAGCTCACGGCCACCCCAGTACCACAGCGCACACAGCACCTACCCTAAGCACAAGGCACTCAGTCAACCACAAAGGAATAACCCGAGACAGGAAGACAAGGGGGGGGGGGGGGGGGGGGGGGGCGAAAATCCTCCAAGGGATTTTCGGGGTTTCAGACCACCACTGCTCATCATGAACCCAGCCATCTTAATGGCACCGAAGGGGAGACGAAGGGGGAGGGAGCAAGTCCCAAGGGACACGGTCAAAGCCAACCGAAGAGACATGTGAGGAGGAAGCTTCTGGACGCATGGGAGATGAAGAGAAAGGCTGAGAATAGAAATGGGGGGGGGCACGGTTTAGGGTAGTAGGGAGAAGGGCCAAAGCCCAATAGAATAATGAATAGGTATTGGGCCAACAAACCCAACAAGTAAGATCTTCTCCCATAATGAATTGTCTTGAATTACAAAAATTCAACCAGACGATCCTCACACAAAGCTGCGGAAAAGAAACTCCCGATGAAGCACGGCAATTCACAGAACATGCGAGCACAGGAGCACAATATCAATGACAATCGCACAAGAATTTGCTTTCAATTCGTGGATGTGAAACCTCATAGCAGATCTGTATTTTGCATCCAATGTCTGCAAGCGCATCGCAACCTCCTTCATAGAATCGGAGATAAGACCCATACTGATGGTTTATTGTGCAATTATCGCCAACACTTCTCAAATTCACCGCATATAATTCTGTCCAATTGCTCATTTTTCTCTTATTTTTTGTGATAACTTGCAAATGAGAAAGCGCAAAAAGCCAAAGGATTTCACACTGTGTAATCAAATCTGAATATAACCTCTGCAGTTCAATGATTTAGGAATAATGATCGAAAAATTGAAGGATAACACAACAGAATGCTACTAGAATTTTGATACCAAGAGTCAAAATTTAAAACAATCGGTAACCAAAATTTCACCCAAGGAAGATACAACCTGCGCACAAAATTTCTGCCATGAAGTGAATGCAAAGCAGGTTAAGACGATCTGATGCTGAAGCACAAAAGTATCGTGATCGAATCACTTCAATCAATTCACAACTTCACAAAAAAAGCAAAAATCAGAGTTGCTGCGGCCAACACTTGCGGTAGAATTCGGATTGCAATCGCACAATTCACAATTCAACTCACGGACAATGTACGAACGAAAATCATAAGCGAGAATCACAAAATCACAAGCAAACCAACCAAATTATTCCTTCGTTCACAATCGGGCATCAACGACTGTATATATCAATGCAAAATTACCGTCGAAGGTTCCAAAATTTCGAGTAAATAGGCGAAGAGAATGTGATCGAAAAACAGAAAAATGGAATGAAGATTGAGATCGGGAACGAGAGCACCAATGTTGTGACCTAGGTTATTCAATTCAGTAGGATGAATTGTTGAGCAAGACTAATGAAGCACAGAAGAGAATTTCAGAGAGAATAGAAGTCAGAAAGAGAATTCTTTGAATATGTGTTTGCTACCTTTTAATTGTTTCCTTGAAGTATTTATAGTACTCACAAGTAAACACGTTTTTACATACCAATATACGATTTTGATACCTATTACAATTGTAATTCCCGTGTTAACTCCATCTACAAAATGCAACTCATAATTCCTGTTCCTTCAAGCTCTAGAAACGAAATCCACTAGAGTTTCCGATGCTCCTTTCATACGAACTGGTCGTGAGGTTGTGATCACATCAATAAGTCTTTGCACTACTAGTCTTAATCTTTTGTTTCTAATTTAAAATGGTCTCAAAACCCCCTATTCATGTGATCATTTTTGTTAAAAAAATAGTTTGTGGTACTAAATTTGTTAAAAACAACTACGTGGGACTATTTTTGATTAAAAATAATTTATGTGAGACTATATATGATTCGTTCTAAATCTTTAACATTAGTATTGGCAAATCCATATTCTATATGACCATTTTTTTAATTTTACCCGTGATTTAATTAGGATAAAGGATTATGTCTCCTTACAGACTCCTCCAAGCTGCTGAAGTGCATCAACAAACTGCTTATGCAACTCCGGAGACCAGCAGCGCCTCTGCTTCTTCTGCGGTGGCTGCGGGTACGGTTCCTGCCGTTTTGGATCCTCGTCTATTACATTCAAATCAGTCAGTTCCACCTCAGCCTCAACATCTGAGGAAGAAACTGGATCAACCCCTTTGTTTTTCATGGTTTTCTTAAATGGCATAAATTCCCCTCCCATGTGCTTGAAATTACCTCCACTGCTACTAGCTTGATCTCCTTGACAACCCTGCAAAAGCAAAATTACACGTTGGTATAGGGGATCATAAGTATATATATAATTGGACAGGAACTCTTCAACAAATTATATTATAAATCATAAAAGATGATCGGATAATGATTAAAGTAAAACTTATTGAAGGTATGATGATAATATTTCTAATAAAGTATGAATTTTTACTTGGATGTGTAATGTAAACAAATGCAAAAGTTGGATCATAGAGGAGAAGTTTACTAGGGATTATGCTCATTTTATCCTCACTTTGCTGAATGGGATTATAGCATTTATTCTTAGATTTCAACATTTTTCATTCTCATTTGAGGATTCGTTGGATATTGAGGAAAATTTTAGAGATAGAATCAGATTTATTCGTTCTTAAAATAAAATATACGCTCATAAAATAAAGTATTTAACCAAAATAAGAATTCAGAAAAGAGAAAATAATAACAAATAATCGAGTTTCTTATAATACTCTACTACAGTTATTTCTGTTATATTGGTTGAATATTCATTACATGTCTCATGACCATCGGGGCCGAATTTACTTGGATGAGAGGTGATCACCCACACCCTTTTTTCTCTCTATATTTAAAAATCCTATGATTTTGTCTCCTCAATACAAAAGCTAGATTCGCCCCTCCTCATGACTCTTATTAAATTTCATGAGGCTTTTAGGCCATGGTATAAAAATTTGTCGTTACTTTTTACGAACAAAAAAATCAAGAATCTCAAAATAATTACAAATTTAATATTAAATGACAATTACCTTATGTTTTTTTGTTTACAAAGCATGTAAATTTAAATATTTTACTCGGTACAATTATAGGGAGTGGTATTATTAGTTCAAAAATAACCATTTATTTTTTAACAAAAAATGACGTGTTTAATAATCCGGATTTGAAAATAATCACTATGTAAGAATATGTTTTTAGAGTTACAAAACTGTAATTGTTGTTTTTAAATATTGACGCAATATAATTCGTAACATTCTCGTAAGATTTTAAAAAATGCATTAGTTAGTAAATATAAATGGTAATAATAATAATAAATATAATAATTATAATAACCTTAAATGCAAACGTGGTATTATTTGTCAAATACTGGTGTTAGGGTCTGTCATTTTGTACTATCGTGTAATTGCTGGTTTGGTGGAGTTTTAGCTAATATATTTACTATGTTAAAAAAAATCAAAATTTATCCTGTAAATTGGCTAGACAGGATCTTAGTCGTCTAATTAGTTAAAGTTTAATCTTAATAAAATAAATTTTCAGTTTCACTTTTAATTTTTTTTTGGAGTAATAATGACATGGTATCAGATATTGTACTAAAACTAACTGTTAACCAATTAGATGACTAAACCCTATTTATTGCTAATAAAAAATATATGGATATAGTTTAACAAAAAACCATTTTTAAATAATCGATTAATTCAGTTACCGATCGAATTAACCGATTTTTTATTCGATTTAATTTTCATAAAAAAATGAGTCGGTTCGATTTGATTCAAAAAAGTTCGGTTGTTTGGTTGGAGTAGCCAACCGAGTGCTCACTTAATTTCACAGTATAATGTGAACAGCTAGAAAAGTTTATCAAAATAAAGGAAGAGATTCCACAAACATTTGATTTCAGAAAACTCTATCCATTCGCCGAAAATCAATGGTCTTTGATGAAATAAATAATTGGGTTTGTTTTAAAAAAATTATTTATAAAAAAAATTCAAAAATACCCCTAATTTAAGAACATTACAAATATACTGCAATCCACTGTTAGTTGAAACGCAGACCTGTAAAAAATCAAGTATCCGCTTCAGGTGGCAGCGGAGGGCAACAAAAAGACTCCGTTCCAACCTACAACAGAGACCTTTAAATTTTTTTTTTAAAATCACAGTTTTTTTACAAAAAAAATTTTCTTTCACCGCAACACTAATTTCATATATTTTAGTTGTTAAAAGAGATCTGAATTGTGATGGCTGTGTGTGCTCACGTCATAAATTAAAAGAGGACGATCTTTTTTTTTTTATCAAAATTTTACACGCTGTACCCAATATTATATATTAACTGGTACCAAATATTAATAGTGCATCGCTCAAATTCTTTAAAACGTGAAACAAATTAAATGCCACGACTTTAATGTGCTAGTTGCAACTGTTGTCTCACCATAATTAAATCAAAAAAATTATGATTATTGTTGCTATCAGACTATTTTGATAATATCATAATACTTTGCTAGAATAATTAATTTGTTTAATTTCATTTTTTCAAACTTTTTTATCATCCAAAAAAACAAATAGCATCACATTATTTTAGTGTTTTTCCCGAAAAATATATTATTATCAATTTCTACACCTTTCATTTAATCACGATATTTTATTTAAATTTTCATCGCCTCCTCCCAGAAATACTATATTTAGATAATATATTTTATATTATATTTTAAAATATCTCCATTCTAATCATAATCCAATTTGAAATATGCTTTAATATTATTCAAAACAAATTGTTGTGTTACTTTGATATTTTTTTTTCCTGAAATGAAAGTTGATCTAAAAAATAATTATTATATGTAAATATGAAATGTAAAAAAGAAATATTTCAGGGAAATAATAAAAATGAATTTTTTTTTCATTTTTGTAATTTTGATAGAGGAAATTATTATCAGAGATCATCCAAACCAAATGAGGCGAGGATCCATAGATGTTTCTGAGTTTTCACAATGTGAAGCGTTATATGTCTTTATGTTTCCTTAAATTACAAGCCATCAGAATTCAGATCTCATTTATTAAATTTACTCAGAGTTATCCACACATTGACCGTCTCACACAACACCATTTTTAAATTACAAGCCATCAGAATTCAGATCTCTTTTTAACAATTAGCACATATGAAATTAGTGTTGCGGTGAAAGAAAAAAATTGAAGGCTAGGTCCGATGCACGTAGCAACGGACCCTGTGATTTTTTTTTTTTAAAGTAAGAGACAGTAGAGGCCTTTTTTTTTTGTTGCCCTCTGGTGCCATTTGTAGCGGAGCCCTATTTTTTTTTTTTGCAGGTCTCCGCTTCAGCTAACAGCGGATTGTAGTATATTTGTAATGTTCTCAAATTCGAGTATTTTTGAAATTTTTATTTTTTTTAAAAAAAAAAGCCTAAGTAATTGACCTTTTGACTCCATGGTCCACCCTTTTAGCTAATTGTCTAGTTTTAAACAGTCAAGATAAGAGAATTTTGGGTTCAAGATACGTATGGTTAATAATGCTCACGTGGGTTTTATTGAATTTGAAGAACTGAATCTTTTTTTCCCTGTATTAAATGGTATTTCATCTCATATTTTGTGAGGGGCTCGTTCATATTCATGCATTTAATTATCACACAATGACTTTTTTAATGTCAACAATAGAAGATTCAAAATTTACCACAAAATGGCCCTAAAACTTTCGACTTGATTACAGATATCCATAACTTATTTGTTAATACAAAATACAAAAATTATGTAATACCAGTTTCATCTCCATACACACAATTCATCAAATGTAAAGTTCAGTATAAAGTTTCCAGATGCTAAATACTCAAAATACGTATACTCAGGACATATCCTGGTGAAATAGAAATAGTTTTTAAAACACTCTACTAAAGTATTGGGACTCAAACTCAATAAAATAAATCTGAACTCACTTTTACGGAGCTCTGGTACTCCTAGATGCAGGCTCTCAAACATATGTAGGACGTCCGCATGTACTACGTGTCATGCTCACACGACAAATACATGACAGCCCCCACTAAGGGGATCAGTAATCCCAGTACGAGAAATAGATAAAATCACAATAATATGACAAAGTATCATGCGATGTATGTCGTGCATGAATGCAATGCATGTACGGGGTAATAATCTCAAAGTGTCGATATATCCGGAAACAAAGGAATCATCATCAACAATACCAAGCTCGAGCTAGGATAGCGACACACTAGGCGCTATGACATATCTCTTCGTCTAGCCATCGGTGGTCCATCACCCTAGTGTGTGGGCGACAGCGACACACTCGGCTTTACAGTTACTACCTAAACCAAACCATCGATGTACCCATCATCCCCACGACCACATAGGGATGCTTATCGGGCCAGGTCAATCCGGACTCGACCCGGAACCGAACTGGGCCGGAACCAGGCTAACCGATTTTGGACCGCTCTGGAACCGGTAATAAACCGATCCGGAGCGGTTTCGAGGTTTGTAATCGGTAGCACCGCTAGTTCCGGTTCAAAATCAGAACCGGTTATTTATTAAAAAAAAAGAAAAAGAAAAAAAATTAAACGTTGCAATTGCAACCGCTGAAATAGCCGTTGCAATTAAAATCTAAAAATAGATGTGTGTTGTTTTATTATTTGTAAATTGTAACACTTCAAAGTTCTATACTTCTACTATTTAATATATTTCTCTTCATTGTGCATTAATAAAGGCATCTTCATCTAGCAGTGATGGTCGCAGTCAGGGTCTCATCCCGGGTCTCCTATCACTTAGTATATCGTCGGCAATGAATTTGCATGTGCGAATTCCCGAGTTAAATGAAAGTTATGATTATTTTCCTGACCTTAATATTGGAGGTTCATCTATGAACGTCGAAACGCAAGAACCCGAACAACCTGCCAAACCTCCTGCTGCCCAAGAGAGACAACAAGTGGAGTCATTCGAAACCACTACATCAGTGAGTAGACAACCGACTCGTGCAAAAAACAGTAAGATATGTGATCACTTTGAACTCGCTAAAAAAGAAGGTACTAATGAATATGTTCAATTTGTAAATTATATAAGATACAATATTCATATAAAGCTGGTGGTTCCGGTGGAGGCACCGGAACATTTAAAAAAGACTTAGTAAAGAAACATAATTTTGATGAGACAACATTACAACCATTAGGTAGAGAAGCAACAAAAGCACAAATTAATGTTCTCACTGATTTTAACTGCTGAAATTAATCGTAGGTCATGTGATGTCCGGGAATTAATGGTGTTAATTCCGGGGTGGTAATGATCCTTAATATTTTAATTGTGCCAATTGTGAATTAATTGCGGTATTTGGACTCTAGGGATTTTAAATCCGGTATTTGGAGTCGTTGAATCCAAAGGATGAGATTTTATTCTCATAGTGGTGATAACCTTGGAATTTGGTTTTTGGTGGGATCTGGGGTCCGGAGTACTTTGTATTGGGGCTGATATTGGAAATTGAGGTGGGAGAGATAATTAATGGAAACAGATGATTTTTAATGAATCATTATGTATTTGTGGAGGTATTGGTATTTTGGAGTTTTGGTACATATATACCAAGTAGACTCGGTGTTCGATCAGTTTGGATCTCATTTCTCTCACTCTAACCAGCGCTCCCCCTTTCTCCAACCCATTTCCCCTCTCTTCTCCTCCCATGGAAGAATCGAGCAAGGCTTGATCTCGGAGCGAGATTTCTCGAAGATAATGAGGTATTGTTTTTCCCCTAGCCTTTAGCTTCGATTTGATTATGGTATTGTGCTTGTTGGGAAGGATTTGAGTTGGGTTTACGAAATTGGTTTTTAAAGATTTTGGGTTGTTGTGTTTTGGGGTTGATTTATAGCCCCTTGTTAAGGATTTATGTTGTAGGGGTGTGAGGTTTGTTGTTGTGGAAAATTTTGCAAGAAAAACGCCATTTTTGGCTGATACAGGTCGAGGCGATCGATCCCTAGGGCGGGGGGATCGATTGTCATGACGTTGGTGAAATTTTAAGGAAGATGAACAGTGAGGAGATCGACCGCCTCAAAGGAAGCGATCGATCGCCATGAGGCAGTGGCCAAATACACTGAGAGGCGACCGATCGCCTGGAATGGAGTGGTCGATCGCCCATGCCATTTTGCGAGGCGATCGATCGCCTGGGATGAAGCGACCGATCGTCTATGCCTATTTTTGTGGAATAATTTTGTGTTGAGTTTTCGATGCATGCTTCACCCGGGGTCTTTTAAAATGGTTATTCGTCATGGATGACGATATTATTGGGGTTTGTGAACGTGCTTGGGCACGTGGTTGCATGCTTGAATTTAATTGTGGATTATTAATCGTGTTTAGCACATAATTCATCGGTCACGGGACCAAGGCAAGATTGGATTCGAACTACGTAATTATAAGGTACGTATAATGTACGAGCATAGCCCTTTTATGTAATTGCAATTGTTGAATGCATGGTACATTATATTGCAATAAATGGATAGAAATTAGGAATTATATGGTGCCGCTTTTGAGCGAGCAATGATTGGATGTTGTCACCTTTGAGTGAACATCGGTTATGACGCCACTGCTGTTGAGCATGCGTGAGAATAAAATGACGCTATTGTAGAGCGAACGATTAAATAGAACTATGGAACCATAAGTGAGATATGTAATATCTGTAATCATTGTTTAATAATATGATATTATTGATTATGGTATCGGTACGTGGCAAACAGATTTGTTAATTAACGTAACGATTAACTGGTATTTGGGAATTTGATGGTTTCAGTTATTTTGAGAACAGGAACAACACAGAGGATCTTGGATGAGGATGATGCCATCCAGGGAGTGTCTTTTAATATTCATAGCATTTACTTGTGTAAATTATGAATTGTAATATTGTGTTTATTGGATTTGGGTATTGGTATGCTCACCCCGTGTGGGGCTGTCTCTGTTGGGGCAGGTGATTAGGTACATCGATGGCTTTGGAGTTGAGCTCGAGCTATGGATTGGAGGTGCTTCTAGGATCGAAGTACAGTGACGGTATTGAGCACCGTGTTTTATACATTTGATACACACATACTTATTTGATGCTCGCATGTGAGCACTATTATGTGTATATGGTATGTATAAAAAGGCAATGGCCTTTCTCTCTTCATTTATGAGTTGCATGCAATTATTTATTGAATTGCTAAATGAACTGAGAACATGTTAGTGTATTATAATGGTGCATGATATGTATGTGGACTTGGATGGGGGAGATTAGACATTATATGGAATAATGTAAGGAAATTTATTATTGGCATGATTTGCTATGATGACAAGTGATTTTTCCCCTACATAATATGATTACATGCACTAAATGCTTGGGTTAATACACTAATAACGGGATAAGGGCACGGGGGTCCTTACATTAGTGGTATCAGAGCAGTGGTTTGCTCTTTGGGGCTGTTGAGGGCCTAGGATTATATGGATGGAAATGAGTAGCACACAATTATGCATGATGGTAGTTAGTGTTGTGTGACACAACTATTTTGCTTATGTGCGTTTATGATATGTGATCATTGTGGAACAATTATATGTCATGACATCTATGGAATCATAATATAATCTGTTGATTATGATTGTGAGTTGTAGTACAGGAACAACCAAAGGGAGCATTTTGAGATGCATTGGGATACAGGAAGTACTTTGTACTTTTGATTTATGCATAACCCTTTATAATCATATAGTGGTGGATATAGATTATTATATGCTCATGGCATGGAATCGTTCACGTAGGGACGCTTTGGCATGGAGGGCTAAGGCCAGGATTGACGGACACCAAACGGTAACATGTATTTTATATACATTATGGATTATGCATTATGGTTGCATATATATTGGAGTGATGATTTTAATGCTTTGCGGCTAAATGTTGAAGCGAGGGTATTGCCGCATGTCACATTTAAAGCGAGGTGCATTAAAATACACTCATTGTGGTTGTATATATTGGAGTGATGATTTTAATGCTTTACCGCTAAATGTTGAAGCGAGTGTATTGCCGCATGTCACATTTAAAGTGAGATGCATTAAAATACACTCATTGTGATTGCATATATATTGGAGTGATGATTTTAATGCTTTGCCGCTAAATGTTGAAGCGAGGGTATTGTCGCATGTCATATTTAAAGCGAGATGCATTAAAATACACTCATTCTGATTGCATATATATTGGAGTGATGATTTTAATGCTTTGCCGCTAAATGTTGAAGCGAGGGTATTGCCGTATGTCACATTCAAAACGAGATGCATTAAAATATACTCAGTGTGATTGCATATATATTGGAGTGATGATTTTAATGCTTTGCGCTAAATGTTGAAGCGAGGGTGCCGCATGTCACATTTGAAGCGAGGTGCATTAAAATACACTCATAGTGATGCATATTGGGATATAGATTGGATGCTTGGTGAATATTCCATGAGTCGTTGTTATGGACGAGTGATGATTTTAAATGCTTTGCCGCTGTCACTTGACGAGATGATAGAATACTTGTCGCTGTCATATCGTAGCGATGAAAGAATATTTGCCGCCAAATGTTGAAGCGAGGGTATTGACGCATGTCGCATTTGAGCGAGTTATTCAATACCGCTGATATGTCATAGCGAGGTGTATTAGTGCCACGATCATGACAAGCGAGGTGCATTAAAATACACTGCTGTAACGAGACTAGAGATCCGATATTCTATTGGCGATGGTTTATGCCGCTGGGTATTCATAGCGATGGTTCATTCCGCTATTCTATTGGCGATGGTTTATGCCGCCGGGTATTCATAGCGATGGTTCATTCCGCTATTCTATTGGCGATGGTTTATGCCGCCGGGTTAATTCCGCAATTCTATTGGCGATGGTTTGCCGGGTATTCATAGCGATGGGTCATTCCGCTACATCTATGGCGATGATTCATACCGCCGGGTATCTATATAGCGATGGTACATTCCACTAATCCTATGGCGATGATTCATGCCGCCGGATATCTATAGCGATGATTTATACCGTTGATTCTATAGCGATGGGTTATGCCGCTCTGTACGTAGCATGGGATTACACCGCCTTCGAGCGATGAGTGCTGCTTACATACCACTGTTGGGCGATGGATACAGGTATGCCGCTATCTTGTTAGCGATGAGGTATGGTATATTACTGTTTTATTAGCATTATTGTGGATGTCATGCGTTGATATACATATACCGTCACGTGTTTGACGATGGGATTATGGATGTCGTGTATCGACATATACCGTCGCGTGTTTGACAATGAGATTATGGATGTCGTGTATCGATATGTACCGTCACGAGTTGACGATGTTATTTTGGATGTCATATGTTGACATGTGCAGTCACGGGATGACGATGACATAGTGGATATTCTATGTAGACGTGTAGCATCGTTTTGATGAATAATAATTTATGTATGTGTATTCAGTCGTATGGTTTGAGTGCCAATGGTGAGCACAGGGTAGTGTCTGGGTCACTAGTTGACGAGACCATTATGCCGAGCAGGTTGCTTGAAGAATTATTGGGCGCGCCGTACAGGAAGTGTACTGCAGCATATATTTGTGGTAATATTTTGCGAGTCGTAGTATCTTTGGGTATACTCGTTGGAATGACTATGGCAAATGACTGGTAGTAGGAGTAGTTATTGAGGAAACTACTTGCTTATACAGAGGTGACATGTGATGGACATGATCACATCCACCCATTAAGGCGTGGAATAAATCCAACGGAATTAGGATTGCTTTGTGGTTGAGTAAGGACACTGGGATGTCCGTTGTGCTTTGGTGTTTTAGAGAAATATTGGGTGATGAGCCACTACTCTAAATGGATGTTACGGTATGGTATACCGAGTGGAACGTATGATACGTTGGTAGGCTTGGTATAAGCCTATGGAGGCATCGATTTACAAGCCAGGTATTGTGGCAGTGATATAATGTGCTTGTTGTAGTCATCATACTGAACGTTGGGACTGAGTTTGGTGAATCGTATGATGATACGATGAAGACTTATGGTAGACTTGGTAGTCGCTTTGTGGCATAAGGTTCGAGGCAGGAAATACCTCACGGAGACGTTTATACGTCAAATGTTTTGAGGGACTTGTACTTGGGAATACCAACGTGAGTGTCGACAAGTCGTTGTTAGCTCTGGTTGAGCATCTTTGCATATGAATGCAACGGGAGTCACAATTGGAATTGTGGGTTATAGTTAGTGGGGTAACACTACTAGATTGATTTTATCTCTTGGAGAGATTTGGATTGTACTGTCATGGAGACAGCTGGTATCGGTCGTGGGTTGATTGTAAATCATCCATGGTAAGCACTACTGATGTTGGACCGAGTAATGGATTTCTTACCTTTCGGTGAGACGTTTGAGGAGACGTCTCCGGGGAAATGCTCGAGATTGTGGAGTACTATGGTATTAGTATAGAACATTTGTTAGAATGAGTATACGTTGTGTATACAGGTTTCGGATTGGTAATAGTTGCAAGGATGCACTATTCTGAATCGGTTGAGTATTTATTGGTTTCAGGATATATTTTGGTATAAATATATCCAGGTTTCCGAACTGTGGTTCGAGGTTGGAGGGCCATGGTTCATGACACTTTCCTTGTGAGGAAGACGATATTCATATACCTATTGGGAATCTTTGGAAGATTCGTTGAATTGGTTGTGTGGTGTTGATGTTGGAATCACACCCTTTGGTTTTTTTTTTTTGGTTTGTCAATCATCATTCTCCGTTGAGTGAGAATAATTGAGGATTGAAAGTTGAGATTGGGACTTTTGGGTATGATTGGCAATACCCGAGTCGATTGCATTGAATATGCAGGTAGTATTAGTGCTTAGGCATGTATGCCGGTGTGGGGATACGAATGCCAGCATTTTCTGGTGCTTGTCGAACATCGGGCTAGTATGCTTGGATGGATAAATCTCCGGTGAGAGATTGTATCACCTTGAGATTGGTAATCTCGATGGCATGATTTATTCTGAAGAATGATCGTGAAGTTTGGTTGACTTCCTCGAGGAGGAATTGTAGTACTTTGGGGTCATGGAAATTCATTTCTGGATAATTCGATAGCCTCCCTGTTTTAGGATTGTTGAATCCTAGGATAAACGAGGGATGGCCAGGATTCGGATTTGTTAGGTGTCGTGGTTGACACGTGTGGCGGGAATGCAATTGATTTTCTTGCATGTCCTTTCGAGAACATGAGATCTTGTGGAGTCTCGATAGTGTGTTTGGACCAAGATGTGATTTCTTGGAACACACGGATGTAGACATCTTTGGATATATGTTTTGTGTTGATCGGTGGCCGTGAGTTGCCCGATCCGTGTTGCAAAGTGGTACAACTACTCCTCTGTTGGAGATGGATTTGGAAAATGGAAACCGATGTAGTTTAGGTACACTGTTGTGTACTGGTGGTCACTTTGGTAACGATGTATGTTTAACATCGTTGGCTATGTCATGGAAATATCATTGGGGCGATATATATTTTGGAATCACGATTGATTCGTTTGGTTAACAATTAGGGTTGACCGACTGCTTTTGGGTGGTTAGCATTGGGGTATGCTGCCGTTCTGTTGCGGTTGTGATGGTTTGGGAGGTTTACCCCATTCCAGATTTTGGTGCGAGGTTGGTACCCTCGCGGTTGATGTGTCGTTCATGACATGTTTATGATTCGACGATGTAGATCCGTTTGGATTGTGTGGTCTCGACGTTACGTGGAGTACGCCTGTGCAAATTTCGAGGACGAAGTTTTTTTTAGTGGGGGATAATTGTGATGCCCGGGAATTAATGGTGTTAATCCCGGGGTGATAATGATCCTTAATGGATTTTAATTGTGGCAATTGTGAATTAATTGCGGTATTGGGACTCCAGGGATTTTAAATCCGGTATTTGGAGTCGTTGAATCCAAGGGATGAGATTGTATTCTCATCGTGGTGAAAACCATGGAATTTGGTTTTTGATGGGATCTGGGGTCCGGAGTACTTTGTATTGTGGCAGGTATTGGATTGAGGTGGGAGATATAATTATTGGAAACAGATGATTTTAATGAATCATGTTGTATTTGTGGATGTATTGGTATTTTGGAGTTTTGGTACTATATATACCAAGTGGACTCGATGTTCGATCATTTTGGATCTCATTTCTCTCACTCTCACCAGCGCTCCCCCTTTCTTCAACCCATTTCCCCTCTCTTCTCCTCCCACGGAAGAATCGAGCAAGGCTTGATCTCGGAGCGAAATTTCTCAAAGATAATGAGGTATTGTTTTTCCCCTAGCCTTTAGCTTCAATTTGATTATGATATTGTGCTTGTTGGGAAGGATTTGAGTTGGGTTTATGAAATTTGTTTTTAAAGATTTTGGGTTGTTGTGTTTTGGGGTTGATTTATTGCCCCTTGTTAAGGATTTATGTTGTATGTGGTGTGAGGTTTGTTGTTGGGGAAAATTTTGCAAGAAAACGCCATTTTTGGCTGATACAGGTCGAGGCGATCGATCCCTAGAGCGGGGCGATCGATCGCCGCGACGTTGGTGAAATTTTAAGGAAGATGAATAGTGAGGCTATCGACCTCCTCAAAGGAAGCGATCGATCACCATGAGGCAGTGGCCAAATACACTGAGAGGCGACCGATCGCCTGGAATGGAGCGACCGATCGCCTGGAATGGAGCGATCGATCGCCTGGAATGGAGCGATCGATCGCCCATGCCATTTTGCGAGGCGATCGATCGCCTGGGATGAAGCGACCGATCGGCAGTGCCTGTTATTGGGGAATAATTTCGTGTTGAGTTTTCGATGCATGCTTCACCCGGGGTCTTTTAAAATGGTTAATTGTCATGGATGACGATATTATTGGGGTTTGTGAACGTGCTTGGGCACGTGGTTGCATGCTTGAATTTAATTGTGGATTATTAATCGTGTTTAGCACATAATTCATCGGTCATGGGACCAAGGCAATATTGGATTCGAACTATGGAATTATAAGGTACGTATAATGTACGAGCATAGACCTTTTATGTAATTGCAATTGTTGAATGTATGGTACATTATATTGCAATAAATGGATAGAAATTAGGAATTATATGGTGCCGCTTTTGAGCGATCAATGATTGGATGTTGTCACCTTTGAGTGAACATCGGTTATGACGCCACTGCTGTTGAGCATGCGTGAGAATAAAATGACGCTATTGTAGAGCGAACGATTAAATAGAACTATGGAACCATAAGTGAGATATGGAATATCTGTAATCATTGTTTAATAATATGATATTATTGATTATGGTATCGGTACGTGGCAAACAGATTTGTTAATTAACGTAACGATTAACTGGTATTTGGGAATTTGATGGTTTCAGTTATTTTGAGAACATGAACAACACAGAGGATCTTGGATGAGGATGATGCCATCCAGGGAGTGTCTTTTAATATTCATAGCATTTACTTGCGTAAATTATGAATTGTAATATTGTGCTTATTGGATTTAGGGTATTTGTATGCTCACCCCGTGTGGGGGCTGTCTCTGTTGGGGCAGGTGATTAGGTATATCAATGGCTTTGGAGTTGAGCTCGAGCTATGGATTGGAGGTGCTTCCAGGATCGAAGTACAAGTGACGGTATTGAGCACCGTGTTTTATACATTTGATACACACATACTTATTTGATGCTCGCATGTGAGCACTATTATGTGTATATGGTATGTATAAAAAGGCAATGGCCTTTCTCTATTCATTTATGAGTTGCATGCAATTATTTATTGAATTGCTAAATGAACTGAGAACATGTTAGTGTATTATAATAGTGCATGATATGTATGTGGACTTGGATGGGGGAGATTAGACATTATATGGAATAATGTAAGGAAATTTATTATTGGCATGATTTGATATGATGACAAGTGGTTTTTCCCCTACATATATGATTACATGCACTAAATGCTTGGGTTAATACACTAATAACGGGATAAGGGCACGGGGGTCCTTACAGGTCACTTGTTAGACATGTGATTAGATGTGAACTACGTTTTATACAAGCTGAACATGTGTAATGCCTCGATATGAATTTTACATGTTTGCTATGATTATTGCGTAATTATGTGAAAATTACGGTATGATGTGGACTCGAGTTCGAGTTGAACCGAGTATGATATATGTTGAGTAACATATATATATTGTAGTGACTTGACATGTTAGGTTTGGAACATGGTTAACCATTGGATTAACATTGGTGTATTATGTGGACATGACTTGATGAGCTAGTCAAGAGAAGAACATGAGTGGCTTGCATGTGATTTTCATTTGGGAGAGATTTTCATGCATTTGCATGTCAATTTGGTTTCTTAATATATAAAGTGGTTTCAGCTAGAAAAACACATATTACACCACATCTCACTCACAAATAAATCTCTACACTTCCCTTGACACACCTTGGAACTTTGTCTTGGAGTTGATCTTGCAAGAAACTTTGTAGCCAAAGAGGAAGTGAATTATTTGGTAAGGATAGTAGAATATCAATCGTTTATGATTATAGTTGGTGAATTTCTTTGTTGATGTTAGTTGGTGAATTTCTTTGTTGTACTTACCTTATGAAGACTTGAAACAGTGTTGAGATGTTGAATCAAAGTGAGTTTTAATCAAAGAAACAATATGTAATGGTATGAAAACATGTTTATATGATGCTAGAGTTTGCATGTATCAAGTTTTGATGATAGAAGTTGAGGTGTATGAGAAGCACCAAAAGATAGACTTGAAATCGCCATGTTCTGAATTTTATAGAGCATAGCGATCAATCGCTAGTCATGTAGCGATCGATCGCTCGAGGCTAAACACAAGAGAGACGGTGTGTTAAGAGATCGATCTCGTGAAAGTAGAGATCGATCGTATTGAGACAGAATGTGTTTGTAAAGGCTGTAGCGAACGATCGCGTGTCTTAGCCGATCGATCGCGAGCAAGGCGATTGATCGCATAAGTCATTGAGATCGATCGCGCTGAGACATAACTTTTTGGCGATCGATCGGTGATAATGAGCGATCGATCGCTAGGGTTGGAATTTTGGAAAAATGTTATATCTTGTGGAAATTGCTGATAAGCCTATTATAACATTGTATATTGTTGATTATCATGTAGCTTCATGACATGGGACAGGACAGAGAGACGGTTAAATACTGACGCCTGAGATTAGATATTTTGTATCGCACGACAGGTAATTATTCACGTACGAGTATTGAATGCTGATTGATGTGATATTACTTCTATATGTTGAGATTACATTATATGATTGTTGGAGTCATATGAGTAAACATTCATGTTGGTATACATTCATGTTATTGAGGTTGATGCCATGAGAGATATGCTCATGTTGAGTATATGCATTGGCATGAGAGGTATGCTCTTGTTGAGTATATGCTTTGGACTGTTATAACGTGTGAGCTGGATATATGATATATGCTGCTAATATTAAGATGTGATGAGGTTCCACTGATATATTGAGCGGAAAAGCAATATAATATGTGCGTCGTTATAACATGATGATGAATGAGACATGCCATGCCATATTTGCATTCGATGTCCTAATAGTGGTCAACAAAATATTCTCTTCTCTCAAAATCATGTCGTGCATGCAATATCTCAATATACTCATGTATTATGCATGCACATGAAATGCAAATAAATAGACAATGCAATGAAGTAACGAGTATTTATTTCAACATTACTCAAGTATTTTAAACATCAAATACTAGATAACATCACACTTATCCGGGCATCACATCACATTAAATAGCAAGAAATACTATGTTCATGCATTGTAGTTGCACATGAATTTTTACTTACCTTTCACTAGCTGATGTAGCTCGATTCCAAAATAGTTGAAATTCAATCTACATTATTCAAATTTATTGAATTCTAGTTATATTATTAAATTCTATAATTTGTCGAACACATTAAAATTCATATAAAATCAAAATTACAACATAATCTCAAGTTTCTTGTCAAATATTGTTTTATCATTATCTAATATGTCACATATATTAATTTCATAATTTTCTAGCAATACAAGAAATCTAGCATTTTCATAAATGCAAGAAAATCTTAGAGCAAACTACCTCAAATCGAAGATAACAACTCGAGGATTTTGAATATATAATTTGTTTGAAGTTTCGACTGCGTTACGAAGTCCGAAAATCAAAAAAACCACGAAACTTTTCTTTCTCTTTCTTCCCTCGCTGGCAGGGGAATTCGCCGTTTTGGCTACGACAATAGTGTAAGTCGGTTAAAGCAAGTTTATTTTATTATTATTATTATTTTCTTAATTTTATTCAATTTTTAATTAAATATTTATTTTTATTTTCAGGGGTCCACTTTATGCACGAATTCGGTATCATAACAACCGAATTTGCAAAGTTGTTCTGAATAAAAGTTGTATATTTATATCTTATCTTTCATTTGGGTATCAGGCGAGAAAATTATGCCAAATCTATCAAGACATGTACATGCACAAATTTCAATACGCGTGATACACTTCAAAAGTAATTTTCATTCTTTCGACAGAATTCGGTAAGAACACAAAATATGAAAGTATTAGCTCTACGAGTCATCTTTTAATAAAATTGACCTCATCATAGACTAATATTTAAGCCGTTATACTAGGATTCGTGACGGTCTAACACATATGTCAAACATAGATTCAAGTATTAGACTAGGGTATTACATTATAAAATTCAATTCGATTTATGCACATCTTATGAGCAAGATCCAAATTTTACCCCCTTTTAAAAAATTAATATCATCTCATGGTGTGTTTGCAATTGTTTATTCAAAATATTTTTTTGTTGATTTTACTTAAAGTTCGAAAAAATATTTTTAAGAAACAGTATTGAGTGTTTGCTTAAAATAAAAATAATAATTTAATAAACTTCAATCAATTACAAAATTGTCACCGCTCAATTTAAAACAGTCAGAAGTATCTCATGACTTGTTTTTATACTTTTGCTTTTATCTTCTTTGTTTTGTAGAAAAGCAACAAAACAAGAAAATTAAACACTAATAATGTTCTTTTTTAGGGTAAATTTCAAAATTAATCCCGTAGGATATGAGTTTGATCAATAGTAGTCTCAAACGTTTAAAACTAATCAAAATTCGTCTCATAGGATATGATTTTAACCAATAATAGTCCAAACGTTTATGACTAATCAAAATTGGTCCCACAAAATTGTGTTTTATCAAAAGTAGTTTCATAATTGAAAGATGTTTTATGACCATTTTTTATTAAATATATATATATATAATATGTAATTAATTTTAATTAATTATAAATGTTTGGACTATTATTTATTAAAGTTAGATTCGATTTAATTAATAATAAATATTTAAAACTATTATTAATTAAAAACATATTTAATTTTAAAATTTACCTTTATACGGGAAACATATAAAACCTCATGAGAAACACATTTCGCGGTAGAAGATGAATTCCGCGTTCAAGCTTAGATGTCAGGAGACATCGAAAGTCACGCCAAGCTTATCCAACCAAGGACATTCCAGTCACTTCACACCATGTAAAACAAAACAGCCTAAACGAACAGAACAGCAGGAGAATATTCACAAACACGCGCACAGGCAAAGACCTCTGTGGTGCACTAAACGGCATCGTATTAAAGGTCACCCGGCTGGAACGAAACGACACCGTCTCATACACCTTCACTTTTTTCCACTTCACTGGAATAAAAAATGAGATATTAATCCTATCCTTGGCCGTCCACGGGACATGACAGAAACGTGAAATTACAGAGATAACCTTCCAGCCACCCCCCTATAAGTTGACCTCCACCTGGGGCAGAACAGACTTATCAATTCCACGATCCTCCTCTTTCCCAATTGGGTCAACTGTTCCACGATCATCGCCGGAGACGGTTAGCTGTCTTTTCAGTTAATCGAGCTGAGTTCTAGATTGAGTGCTGATATCGTAGTGGAAATGGATCGTTCTGCGGTGACGGTCGGGCCGGGTATGGATATGCCGATTATGCATGACAGTGATCGGTACGACCTTGTTCGGGACATCGGTTCGGGTAATTTCGGCGTCGCCCGATTGATGAAAGATAAGCAGACGAAGGAGTTGGTTGCGGTTAAATACATCGAACGAGGGGATAAGGTTAGTTTCGTGATTTTCATACTTTGAAATCTGTTTTCTTATTGGGTTTCGGGGTTCCGGTTTTGGTAAAGTACTGCTGCGCTTTAATTTGCGCCCAATGTTTCTGTCGCCGCAATTATGGAATGTCTATTTTTGGAAAATTTGTTGGTTAGTTAGGATTTAGGGTTTCATCGTTTATGACACTTAATAGAAGAAAAAACCGCTGTTCGCGAGTCCGGATTGACATTTCTCTTCAATTTTATTTTATTTTTTTTATTTTTTTTGCTGCTAAAGTTAGAGATTACCTTAATATCAGAAAGTTGAGATTCTTCTGCTCTGCATCGTAATCAGCTTTTCGGAGCCAGTTACTAGTATAACCTCTTTAATTCGTTAGTTTGGGGCTTGTATGGTATTGTGATAATATTCATGGATGGACTACGAATTACATTGTATAGAAAGCTTTCTAGTTTCAGTCATCCTATCTTTTCTGCATGTGGTGGAACTGAGATTTTTTTGAAGAAATTTTGTCAAGGTTTGGTTTGGTGGTTCTTGCATCTTATCATCTGCCTAGGGAAAAATCTCCTTTCTATGTTGGTAAACGAACATTTCCTATATAATTGTTTTACTCCACACCCTTCCGCTGTAATTGAATTACTTTGGAATATTCCATTTTTGTTTTCACTTAAGATAGCATCACTTTTAATATCAAATCTTGTAATTATGATTTTCACTCAATTGGTCGGTGTCATCCACTTTCTGAGTAGTACTTCTTGATTTTCACTTAAGATAGCATCACTTTTAATCTTCAAATCTTGTAATTATGATTTTCACTCAATTGGTCGGTGTCATCCACTTTCTGAGTAGTACTTCTTGATTTTCCGCTAATTCTGTAATAGAGAATTCTCAAGCGGGCATTAGATCTGAATTGTTTCCCCTAAATTTCATTAATTTGTGATCTTGTTAAGTTGCAGGATCACGTTATGAAAAAGTGGGAAAAAAAAGCTATGTAACGAAGGTAGCCACATTATTACCAAAAGAAATAACTTAAAACTTCATTATTTTTAATTTTATTAATCAAAACCACTCTATTTATAATAATAGAGTCCAACAAAATCTTGATAATCCAATCACTAAGATAAACCAAAATCCTAAGAAATCAATCCTAGATAAACATCAAATAAAGATTCTTATCTTAACAAAAATGTAAAAACACCAATCCTAAATCCTAATAATTAATAAAAATATGAAAAGATAATGTCTTGAAGAGTTTGTTGCATCAAGGATTCTTGTAGGTAAAGTCTTCCTTATTTCCAGGACTCTTCTCGGTAGTGTGGGTTGGTGCACATTACATCACACCCCTCCTTGAAATTTGTGTTTGTCCTCAAACACCACTTGAATTTCATAAAAAATATGCATTGTTTTTCGAGAAATCCAAATATTGAGCCCATGTGATATTGCTCTTTAAATTCGTTGTAAGGAAGAGCAGCAACAACGAAAAGAGGTAGATTATGCCCTTGTTCTGATTTGGTTTCTGGATTCGCGTAAGGAGCTTGTGTGCACCTATTAATTAATTTGGTTTTCCTCGCCAAAAAATGTGTGATTGTGTCGCACATTGTTCGCGCGTTTCTAGATATGTACACGTGGCGGTTCTGAGCGGCAGGTTCTCGAACAACCAGCATTGCATCATCCTTGCGAGTCGGCATGGTCTGGACAAAGTGGGCTTTGGAGAATTGTTGGTTTGAATCTCGGTTGTCGTTATTGCTGCGCACGGTATGCCCGCGAGCCTCCGTGGCTTCGGGTTGAGCGTTGAAGGTTGTATGGTAATCAGATTGAAGGGACGCGACGAGTAAGCATAGTGCGTCGAGTCGTGATGTGAGATTATCTGTGCTGGCCTTGTTATAAGGCAATGAATTCAGCAAGTTGATGTTCAAGGGATTGTTGATTTGCCATAACATTTGTCTCTGATGCCATTGTTAAGGTTGCGGGATCACGTTATGAAAAAGTGGGAAAAAGAGAGCTATGCAACGAAGGTAGCCACCTTGTTACCAAAAGAAATTAACTTAAAACTTTATTATTCTTAATTTATTAATCAAAACCACTCTATTTATAATAATAGAGTCCAAAAAATCTTGATAATCCAATCACTAAGATAAACCAAATCCTAAGAAATCAATCCTAGATAAACATCAAATAAAGATTCTTATCTTAACAAAAATGTAAAAACACCAATCCTAAATCCTAATAATTAATAAAAATATGAAAAGATAATGTCTTGAAGAGTTTGTTGCATCAAAGATTCTTGTAGGTAAAGTCTTCCTTATTTTGCAAGACTCTTTTCGGCAGTGTGGGTTGGTTCACATTACAGATCTCCTATCTTCCAGCGTACTCATGATGTGTTTCATTATGGTCTTGTGGTTTAGAGAGGTTTGGCAGGATCATCTTATGGTCCGGTCCGACTTCAGACTGCTATAGCCGTTATCATTGCTAGTGAGAAATTTGTTATTGGGGCTAGGCATGCATATAAAAAATTCCTATAGATTACCTTCATTGATTGCAAAAACATACAGAATTAAAAATCCATGGAAATATCCACCGTATACATACTGATGTTACAAGTTTCTGTTGAGAGGGAAAGGCGTAGAGAGGATAAGCTGGGAAAGGCAGGTGGTCGTACGTCACGTCTATAACTTGTAGGAATGTAGTCTTTTGTGATCCTGTAATGTTTTATGTTAACCACACTTATACTTTAAGGAACATATTTTCCAAAATATGCATGTTACTTCACCTCAATAATGATAATTAATACTTAATCAATAACAGTTAACAAGGTCTTTGCTGTTGGCCATTGGCGATTTGGAAGTTTATTTATGAGAGACACAGTTGTAATTTAATCCCTAAATTAAATCCGCATTAAAAAAGTGTCGCAGAAAAATTTAGATAAAAATGACATTTTTTCATTGCAAGATGAGAAAATGTTCATATCTACCACCGTTTAACTAGCACTAACCGACAATATATTTGTCAGCATTAGTTATGTCTCCATCACCCTTCTGATTCATACTCCATTGAAAGTGTATCAGAAGCAAGCATCCACCTCATGGACTTCTGAACACGCAGAGAAAAGTAGCCCTCTCTGTCTAAAAATTTGAAGTAGAAAAGTAAACGCCGTCCACGGACTCATTAATATAGTCCATTTGAAAACCAAGGCAAACTTTGTCTCTAATTCCCTTTTTTTTCTAGTTCTAATCGATTGATACTTCTCATCATTTGTCATGGATGACCTTTAAGTGATGAGGGCTGATTTCTATTACTTCTTGGGGTCTTGGCAAGAATTCAATTGGGTATATGGAGTCTGGGGCCAAAATTGTTGTCCTAGTGGCATGCCGATCCTGCACGACAGTGATCAATATGAATTTGTTAAAAATATCGGATCTGGTAATTTTGGGATAGCCCAGCTCATGAGGGATAAACAGGTTGATGAGCTGGTTGCTATTAAGTATATTGAGCGAGGCAGCCGGGTCAGATTTGTACTTTCATTGCAAAACGTGTCTATTTGATCTGTCTTTGTTTACCTCTAGAACTGGTATTTTAACAACATTAGTGTTCTTATTTTTCTAGGAAATGTTAGCATTCTAATTTGTCAAGTAATAATACTGGTGTCGAATTACTGAATTTTCTTTCAGTGAGAACATTTTGAAGTACGATGAGGGTTTTAAATATTTTTTTCTTTAAATAATGAGGCATTTATTTATTTGTTGATTTTATGGTTTTAATCAGATTTATTTAGATAAATTCATTAATTATTGTAAGAGGATGACCCATTTTAATAAAGACTTTTGTATATATATCAGGAACTATTCTTACGTAAGGTGGAGTAGTTATTCATGAATGGTATATATAGGTGCACGTTGACTTAATAAGGATTCTACAATTTTCATAGCATTATATCTATCCTTCTGATGAATAAAGTTAGCGCATGCTGAGTATTGAGTCTTTCGCTTATCCCTCTTCATGGTAGGTACACTTAGAGTTTATTTTTATGCTTTCTTAGTCAGATTGTCTTGCTATTTTCCTGAAAGTAGTTATATTTCTCTTCTTTTGAGGGATGAACCAATTTGAAATGCTCAGAATGCAAATATCTCAGTGCTTGTTCTATTTTGTGTACTTTGATGTGTGTTTTGAACTAGTATTAAAAGGCTTTGCTGCACTGAAATAAGTTTCTTGACTGGGAGATCTGTTTACGTTGAGAAAAAGCTAAGTGCTCCAATTTCAAATAGACTGTTTTGTGGGTTTTTAGTGTCCGTGGAATTTAAATTTTGCTTTGGTCTCTGTTTCTGCATCAATTTATACTTTGTCCGTACATTCTTGCCTATATTTTCCCTTAGCTAAAAGAGAAGGTCTGTATATCCTTTTCCTTGCCCGATGTGTTTACTCTCATTTTATGAGCTAAGATCTAAACTTCATTGTATCTGGCTACTTGTCTGATTTTTTCTTGGCTGGAGACTAGGGTTGGGATTATATAAAATAATGCTCTGGTTATGACTGGTTACTTGTTGGTTTAATTGCAGATAGATGAAAATGTTCAGAGAGAAATCATCAATCACAGGTCTTTGAGGCATCCTAATATTGTTAGATTTAAAGAGGTTAGCCTCTGAATTCTCATTATCATTTCGCATTTTGCATGACTTTTCATGCCATTGAGGTCTAATTTTGTACTTTGTTTCAGGTGATTTTAACACCAACTCATCTTGCTATAGTGATGGAGTTTGCATCTGGGGGAGAGTTATTTGAGCGGATATGTAATGCAGGACGCTTCAGGGAGGATGAGGTTCTTAATTTACTCATATATGTTTATTTTATATGATGTGTGTATCGTGATCAGAGTTACTCATTGTGGATGTTTCTCATGCAGGCTCGTTTCTTTTTTCAACAGCTTATATCTGGTGTCAGCTACTGCCATTCTATGGTATCTGAAAGTTAGTTTCTTGATTTAATTATTTGTTGTCCTGTGCATAGTAGTAATCTGATTGATCTCTCATTTTCCTTGATGAAGCAAATTTGCCATCGAGACTTGAAGCTGGAGAACACTTTATTGGATGGGAGCCCAGCTCCTCGGTTGAAGATATGTGATTTTGGTTATTCAAAGGTATTCTTAGATACACAGTCAGCTACTGGAGAAGCATACTTGTGTAATTCCCTCCATCTGGGATCGAACAAAGGATATATTTCAGCTATATTTGTATCATCCTAGAGATATTTTAGAAGCCAGTTTGAAACATAGTCATCTACTATCTTCTATTCATTATTTGATCATAATTGTGCTTTTACAGTCTTCTTTGCTTCATTCTCAACCAAAATCTACGGTGGGAACCCCTGCATACATTGCTCCTGAAGTGCTACTTAGGAAAGAATATGATGGCAAGGTAAAACAATTCAGTGCCTTCTTAAAAACATTCGATCTATCTGAAACTGTAGTCTGCTTATTTTCTTAGCACGCGTGTGGTTTCGTTTGAAGAATTTCTTGATATGTTTTCCCAAGCCAATTCGACATGCATTTTGGATGTTGTATAAATAAATATTGGCTATGTCAAATTTTATTTGTGTTAATTATACTGTGACATTGTGCTGAAGTGGCAATATTCTTGTTTATTACCCAATTGCTTTTTGTTCATCAAATTATTCTCTAACCCTGTTTGTCTTTTTTCATTTGTTTATTTTTGGGGGCTCTGTTCAAAAGCTGTATGATGCAATAAATTGTGCTTTCCCGGCTAATTTTTTAATCTTGCATTTTATATTTGCATCTACTAGGAAATGAGTGATGCATTCTATTGTCAGTAATACCACTGTTAAAATGTGATCCTGCTCATTTTTATCAAATTTACTGTTAAATTTCATGGAAGACCTATTGTCAGAAATCATCTGCTTGCTGTGCAAAGTACACACCCACACTCCAAATCCCTCGTCCTTTAAGTTGATCCTAGCCTCTATACTATGGTTATTATAGCTGGAGTTGAAGCTTAGGATTGATTCATGATCCTAGCCTCTAAACTTTGGTTATTATAGCTGGAGTTGAACCTTAGGATTGATTCAACTTTCTTGTTAATTTCTTGTGATTGCTGCAGTTCTTGCTGCCGTAATGTAGTTCTCTTAATGTGCGTATAGGTCGATTCTGGGTTTTAATCCTCCAATCATGGTTCTACAGAAATTGAGCATTTATTTTCAGTCGTAGCTTGTAAACAGTTGTGAATCTCGTGGGTGAGATTGATTGTTGATTAGTTTCTTATTTCCATTGGCATATTATTGAAAAAAGCCAACCCGGTGCACGAAGCTTCCGCTATGTGCTGGGTCTGGGAAGGGGTCACTTTGGCCTAATATATGTAGCATTTCCTTTGCATTGCAAAGAGGTTGTTTCCGTGACTTGAACCCGTGACTTTCAGGTCACATGACAACAATTTTATCGTTGTGGCAAGATTCAACTTTTTCACCAGGCATATTATGATCGAGGAAATATGCACGTGGTTTTAAGCACTTTTTGATTTGATTTAGATCTAGCATTATAGAGGACGCCTTATGTTCTTGTTGGTAAGAAGTCTTCACATGTTTCAAAATAACCCCTGCATAACGATATAAACAAATGTTGTTTACCAGTTGAATGACGTGATGTCATTCCTTTCTTCTATTTGTGAATGATCTTTGAATGGTGTTCATGAATCTTGACAATGTCTTTGCTTCAGATTGCGGATGTGTGGTCTTGTGGAGTCACACTATATGTTATGCTGGTTGGTGCCTATCCCTTCGAGGATCCTGAAGAACCCAAGGACTTCCGAAAGACAATTCAGAGAATCTTAAGTGTTCAGTATTCAATTCCAGAAAATATCGATATATCCGAGGATTGTCGGCATCTAATCTCAAGGATCTTTGTGTCAGACCCTGCACAAGTGAGTCATTTCAGCTAATAAATGCCTATTGCCTTTCGATTTAGCATTTAATTTGCTTCATCAAATCTTTTTAAAGCAACATTTTTCACCTGGAGCATTATGGAAAACACGAGGAACCTTACCTCAGTGTCCTTGAGGTAACTTGAATCTTTTGAAATGTGCAATATATGGAACAATGATGTTGGCTATTGTCTGACCATCTCTAATTTTTTTATTTGTTTATTATTTAGCAATCAAAATCGGTTTCTTTTCTTTCGTTCCTTGCACTTTTCTTTAGTTAGTTTAGTTTCTCATTGGAGGGAAATTAGCCAGGTAAGCTGGAAAAGGTTGCATATGTGTGCCTGTATGCTTTACACATGTTTTAGAGCACCACAATAAAAAATATTTATCCTCCCGGATCCAACGAGGGGTCAAATGTTTAAGATTCATAGAACGCAAAACCCCATATATTCCATTAAGTTGACCTGGGTGTCATGTTTTTGCCAATTGCCCGATTAATTTGCACGGGTAAGCCTTGGATATTAATGCATATATTCCTTAGTCTTTGGTTTACTCGTTTGGCGGCATGTTAGGTATAGAATTATTGCTCGTACTACACATGAACTCGAGCTTTTGGAACAAGTGGTTTGAAGATCGAGCATTTGCCACTTTATTAAAAGCTATAACTTGTGGCTATGGTACAACTTAAATCATTTAAACAACACAGCTAAAGCGCCACATTTCAATCACGCTCTTATCATAGACGCTTATTCCTTTCAAACAATCTCTCCCAATAATTGCACCAACTTGCAATTCATAGGAATTAACATATTATCGTGGTTTTGGTAAATGATGTAATTCAAATCATTTAAATTGTACTATAGCTCGCGCGCTCGCGTTTCAATCGTTCTCCCCTCAAGGACAATTATTGATTCCAAATATCCCTTCCAATTTCCACAAGCTTGCAACTCATGGTAATCAAATATGTGAAATTGGCTTTGATGTCAATTATAAGATTAAACATTTGTCATTTTACAAAAGTTATACTTTGTGATAACAATGTAACTCAAAGCTTTTAAATTGTACAATAGCTCAAGCACCATGTTTCAATTGCTCTCCCAATAAGACCAATTATTAATCTCAAATAATCTTATTCTTAATAATTGCGTAACTTCCAACTTGTGGAATCAAGCACGCTTGACCTTATTGTAGGATGAAGCACATGACGCTTTATCAAAAAGTTCTTTTTAACAAAACCGACACAATCAAATTAATTAGTCAATGGCTTTATATCATTAGGGCATTGTTCATAAAGTTCTTCTTTCTCATCATTCTTCACTAAATGGGTCGGTCCTATAAACACATTACCCGATTTAAACTTGTCCGAGCAGAAAAATCAATAATTGAAATCGTTCCATATCCATTTAACTTACACAAACACGCCCAAACGAGTCAGGTTTGGTTCAGGTTGTCCTATCGAAATCATGGTCATCCCTATTTGAGCCGTACAATAGTTCAAGCGCTATATATCAATCACTTTCCCATATGTGATAATTATTTTTTTTGATAAGGCAAAAATTTATTAAAAAAAAAAGAATACCAGGGGTAACCAAAATATACAAATTCAAGTAGACCACAAAAACTAACAATACAACTAGACGGACTATAAGCAAATAATTGGTTCCTTCTCCCACTGTAAAACCATAAACAAAACGAGTATTCTTCCTGTTCTTCCCATCTGTGATAATTATTGCTCCAAACATTGTAACTAACCTTTGTTTGTGAATGCAATTAATATGGTTAGTTTAAAGCAAAGTTCAAATCTTTTTGGTCTATATGTGATGCAAGACATGATGAATAGGTTATTAGTAAATCGATTTCCTTGTTAAAATAGGTAATTTGAACAGGGCATAAGTGGACATCCTGTAATGTAAGGCCTGTTGTCTGATTTTTTTTAGAACACAGGATTTTAAAAGATCATTAATTTTATATAGGAGGTAATATGGTTTTTTGGGTTGTCACAAAGGTGCTAAATGTTATTTGCTCTAATTAAATCCTTTTACATATGTCAAAAGAATACTGTGCAAGTAGAAGAAAGAGTCGCTACATGACTATTTGTTTTTCAAACCATATTGCTTCATCTCTCAAATTTGCTCGTCTGAAGAGTTCATATTTGGATCGGACACCAAACTGAGACTCAGGTCCCAAGTCTCTTTTTACCATGAAGTTTGGTCTTTATTTATTTTCAAATATAAAGTAAGCAATGTATTGGTCATCCAGCAAATTGTTTTAATTTTTATGTTACTTCTGCCATATACTTGGACAGCGAATCACAATGCCCGGGATCATGAATCACCCATGGTTTTTAAAGAACCTTCCTGCGGATTTGATGGATGAAAGGACAATGAGTAACCAGTTTGAAGAGCCGGACCAGCCCATGCAGAGCCTGGAAGTCATTATGCAGATAATTTCAGAAGCCACCATACCTCCTGCTGGTTTGTATAATCTGGACATGATGGATGATGACATGGAAGACCTGGATTCCGATCCCGACCTCGATGTTGACAGCAGTGGAGAGATAATTTATGCAATGTGATTGGCTCCTAATAGTTTCCGGGTCATGACAATTATATAATCTGAAAAACGGAATATTTTTTATGGCCTATGAGAAGAATGTCGACAAAAAACATACTTGGAGTCTGCTCTCGGTTCAACATATCAAATCTTGCTCTGCTTATGGTATGAAAATTATCATCTGTGTACCTCTATCCTTCTGTCAAAGTGGATTGATGACAACATAGAAGAAGAGGCATTAGTAATGGTTATTATTTTGTGCCTGTTATGTATCTTCTCATGTTGTAACTGTATACTGCTTCGATTGTAGCATTGTCTATTTTCCAGTTTGACTATGGTGTTATGTAATGGCTCCTCAAGTTGTTTTGTGTGTTAGTTTAAACTCGATTATATGGCTTCCAAAAGAATGGGGAAAAACTCGAGCATGTACCAAATTATAATTTGTATGTTGATGGCCATGTTTGTGAATGCAGTATTGTAGTTTAAAATATGGTCAATTGCTGTTATACTTAAACCGAGTTTTCAACCATTGAGTGCCTTGTCATAATGTTCAAGTTGCCTCTATTTTGAGCCCGAGTTCAGTTATTTTAGCTGCCTCAAAACTCATTGTTTGAATTTGAGATTGATTCATTTGGTTTGCAATTTAATTAATAGAGTTTATTAAGTCAAGGCTCGACTTTGGACTTGAGCTTGTGAATTCATATAATTTCAAGTATCGTAACGATATGTGCACTGTCTCGGAGAGAGACTTGGTGAAATAGACATGTTTGTGAAGATGTGGACTATCTGTACCTGGACAGAAAGACCCTATGAAGCTTCTCATTGTTCCTGGGATTGGGTTTGGGCCTCGGAGAGCTCATAGCTCGGAGGCGGAGGCTTTTCAAATAAAATAAACCGAGAAAATATATTCAATTGTGTTTGAGTTTGGCTCGAATTCAATAATTTCGAGCTCACATGCAATTTTTTAAAATTAAACTAAATTACTTTTCATATAATATCAACTTGCATCGTCTGTGCCGTACTTGCGTTGACGAGAAAATGTGATTTTTACCTCTGTCGTGAGTGAAGTCTGTGTTAAACACTTTAATTGTAAAGATTAACAGAAACCTGGTAGAATATATTTATTTTGCTTGTCGTGAATATTGACCAATTTATGTGCTTCAAAATTTTTGAAAAAACTTTACGGGTTAGATTCATTTTGGAATAACTCCATCGCCCAGTTGTTGTCAAGAATCCGAAAACATTATCTTCATGTCAGGAGTTAATGTTATTTTACCCTCATTATTTTGCTAATAAACATTTTACCTCCTATAATTTGTAAGGAAAACGTTCCATATGGTTTGCAAAATATAGTCTTGTGCCCTGAGGGGTGAATTCAAAATTATTTTTTTATAGGAGCAAAAATAATAACATAAAAAATAGATGTCAAAATAATTTTCGGGATGTGTGTGTGTGTATATGGGTGTCTTTTTGTGGGTGGGTGGGGAGGCGGGGGGATTGCAATTTTTTTTTAAATTGCTTTTGAAGGTTAAAAATTTTCTTTTTGAGATAAGTGATGGATAAGTGGTTAAAAATTACGAAATATCTTTATAATGTATCAAACAGTGTCACGTGACTGTATATTAGTTAAATATTGAATAGCTCTTGTGCTAGTTGTGCAAAGAATGACTTTTATCAGTTAAAGCATTGTATAGTTTTATATGATTGTTTTATAGAACCTACATTCCAATATTTCACTCTACTAATCTAATCAAGTCATTTATATAATATGTTGAGGAACCGTTTGGTATGATGGATGTGGTGTAATAAATGATAAGTGATGGATGTATAGTTAAAAATCATGGTCCATCTTATCCTTATAAACATGCCAAACGTTATCTGAGTGGCTAGGTCTTCAACTTATTGTGCTCGTGAAATATTTCATGTGTGTTGTTTTCTTCTTTACTCTTTTATGAAAATCTCTCGTCCCTCACTCTAAATTGTGTTGCCATTGATTCCTTCAATGATATAAAATATTATCACACACATGCAAGTATGTTATAATGAATAGCTCAGTCGCTTTGTAAACACCTACATTGAATACTACTAAATATATAATCGTTATTTCTATTGCATGAAGCTGTGATAAAATATATTAGCAAAACAATAACAAATCGTCAAAATAATATGCTTCATATGATATAGTATTACGATTTCGTATACTAATTAGTGTTTGTATATCAAATATTGTCACAAGGCACCACCTAAATGGGACCATAATTGAGCTAAAGTTAACAATTAGCAAGTAAATTTGAATGTTTAAGATGTTTAACCACAAAGTATAGATAAAGTACAGTATTTATATTGAATATGACCCTTGACGTCTAAGCGAAGCATATTACTTAAAGATGAGATCCCGCTTTAAGAAACACTACTAATGCGTAGTTTAATCAATTTCACTTTACATTATATTTAACACTAACTGCATGGATGGTGGATATTATATGTTAGTTTGATGCTGTCTCTAAGAATATTAATCACCATTGGTATAAAATGTTACACATCAAAGTTAATCAAGGTTGATGTATCCTCAGGACAATATTTCTGGAATAGCATAAAATTTCTGCTAAAATATATATATATATATATATATATATATGTGTGTGTGTGTGTGTGTGTTAGTGTTACATGTTTAGATTATAATTTTCATATTGTATTAATTGATATAACTTCATTTCATTGGTAGATATTATAAAATTTAGAAGTTCCCTATTGATGAGACTATACATGTGTTTCAATAAGCAATGTGTTTACTGAATTTTTTAATTTTTTTTGTAAAATCAAGCTGTAATTAGCTTTGTTTTTATTTTTTTAAAAATGTTTGTTTGAAAATTTTTCATTTGAAGATTTTCTATAAACATTTTATTATAAAAATTTCAATTTATATCATCATATCTAGAAGAGAGGACAAATAATCACGTAATAATAATAACATTATTGACTTCAACCGACCCTTAAATCTTAATATAGACAAAATACCAACCAATTATTGAATAATAAATCAGTTTGTTTTATAGGATTACAAATGAAATAAATTAATCATTAAATCAAACATCTGATTAATATATATTAGAAATATATCGTTATTTAATCATATGTACAAAACAGAACCCTTAACAAGATTAACATTAGCTAATTATGTAATCTCTCAATTTCGCTGTGAATTCATTATATTTAAATATTTTTTTTAATTTTTTTTTAATACTTAAACATATGTGCTCAATATTATTATTTTTTTAAAAAAAGTAACCGTGAGTTATTTGGTTTTTTAATTAAATAACCTAAATTTAAAAAATATTTAACAAAATAACTCCAAATGGGGTATGTTATCGGATTGGCCGAAGTTGCCAACAGTGTTGTCGATTTCAATAAGGTCACGGCAACCAAGTTGGCGTCTTCATATAAAGCAATGGTCCATTATTTTACAACATTTTGGCGTGTCCAGTGTAATAAAATCACCGATCTTCTTCCTTCATCAACTCCTCCGACATCCTCTTCTTCCTCTCACCGACGGCTACACTACGATTTATCATATCTATGATCTCCTCCATTTTCAGACCATCTTTGCTCCATTTTTTGTTTAATTTCCTTACATTTGAACGAGAAATTGCCGATTTCTTCAGATTTAAAATATTTAGAGGTAAGAATATATGGTTTGGGTTATTTGATAATGTTGACGACAGAAATGAGCGGTAGCAGTAGTTGGAAGCGGAGGCGGCTGCTGCCCACAACTGCGACTAACAACTGCCGCCGGTAGCCGGTGACTGTCGGCGCCTGTCGCCGCCAGTGGCCGTCGCAGCCGGCCGGGCTTCGTCATATGATTGTTGTAAGTTTTGGTTTATTTTGTTCGATATATATATACACACACACACACATATATATATATATATATATATATATATATATATACTAATTTGGGTTCATATTACAGGATGGATCCGATGAGAGCACCAGGCCCGATTGATAATCATCTGTTTGTCATTATAATTATGTCATCGATCTGAAGATGTATGTGTGAGTAATATTGATAGCACCTTGCGTGTAAGAAATCCGGGTGACTATTTATTGGATCTTTGCCCATTAGACATACGTGTTGTAAGTATATTAAATGAGTTTGGGTTTTGTGGTGTATATATGTGTAATATGATTATGCTTGACCCTCATCAATCACAGTGTTAGTAGAGAGATGGCGTCATGAGACACATACATTTCATCTTAGATCTGGAGATGCGACTATCACAATGCAAGACATTGCAGTTATTTGGGATCTGCTAATAAATAGTCTTGCAGTGTTAGGCACCGATTATGATAGGATCGTACCTGAGTGGCAAGAATATTGTGATCATCATTTGGGATTTACACCAGATACGACTCACTTTGAAGGTGCAAGTTTGTTATTGTCTGCTTTGAATCATCATTTAGTGAATAGTCCTCTCGATTTGCATAGCATGGCATATGAGGTTGTTAATTATGCACGAGTTGTACATTATTAATGTTAGGTGGAATTATGTGCCATGACAGCTCCGGCAATACTGTAAAATTATTGTACATACAAAAATTAGAAGATATAATTTATGTTCGTACTTTTAGCTGGGTAGTGCTATGCTGGCATTTTAATATCGTGAGTTGTGCACTTCAGCAGAGAGTGAGAAAAAGTGATAGGTGGTACATTACAACTCATACAGGTAATCGTTACCTTTTTGTAAATAATGAAAACTTGTTTCTTGTCATATATAAATTTTTTTAAAGTAAATATTTTAGATTTGGGCATGGTCACGGATCCAAAGTTTAGCTCCTCAAATAGAACGCTCAAGAATTGATATTGGGCCTGTTAGGATCGGTCCGGAGTGTTTAGAAGGGGGGGGGGTGAATGAACACTCCTATTAAAAATTAATCCCTTGTACTTTCGTTCGGATTAGTGAGACGAAATCTGATTCTTAATCAACTCTTTGGCAGAACAGACCACTTGAATGTTTAGTGCGGAACGGTCTGTTCTTGAATTAGTAAGAACGGCTTGATGACTTGAATAATAAGGCGAATGCAGAATACTAAGACACAGAATATGTTTCTGGAAGTTCGAAGGTGGCGTAATCCTTCTACGCCTCCCCTTCTTCCAATTAAGGAAGGTTTCCACTAGAAGACTTTGATTTATACAATCCTGTTGTACAAACCCGATTCACACTGGATTTACCTCACTACCAGACTGAAACTCCTAGTCACTCGATCTGTTCAGACACACTCTGTCTGACAGTTACAATAATTTCTCACTTCTATCTTTCAATACAGAATACACAAGATAGACTTCTGTCTATGCACACAGTGATCCTAAATGATCAAATATTACAATGTATTCGTGCTTAAGAAGAATTTCAGCTTGAGAGCTTCTGAGCTTGTAAGCTTGTGCTGTTTTTATTTCTTGTGCGTTTTTTCGATTGATCAGCGAGAGTCTACTTGAGATCTTCTGATGCATCCTTTTATAGTTGTATGTACCAACGACATTATTCCCTTAATGTGCAACTTTTGACTCTGCTTAAACTCTGAGTAAGCTACATTCTACTTCTTTAAGGTAGTTGCCATTCTAGTTCATGCTTTCGGCGACTGTCAGGTAAACTCTTCTTTGTCTTCTTACCTTATATGATATTCTTCAGTCTATGGTCTTTTTCAGCATTAATTGCGACATTAAATGCTTCAATAAATAGCTGTTAATGATTCGGACTGAAGAACCAATCTTTATATATCCTTGATTGCTCTGATCTGATACATGTTGAGATCGATCTGAAGCTTCAATCTAGTCAGTCTGTTTTCTATCGATCCGGTCTGATATGCAATATGCCTCATCAGCTTGATCTGTTTTGAGCGATCGATCTGGTCAGTCTGATTTCTCTCGACCGGTCTGATATGTTTGTCATCTTTAAAATCTCATCGATAAGGTCCGGAACTAACAAATTCCCCCTTTTTGATGATGACAAAACCTAGCTTCTAAGTCTTTTTATCCAGTCTTTTAAGAATTTTGAAGCGTATACTTTCGGATCGATTACTTCTTCTTGTTCAAAATAAATGAACATAATTAAGTTGAATTTCGGATCGATTAAGCCTTTTATATATTTCAGTTCAAAATAAATGAACAAGGACTTAATCGAAAAAGGATTTTTATTGATCACCAAAAATCCTATATACAGACAGTCTGAATATTTTATTTTCTAGAAGACTGAGGCGGATGCGGCTTGAAGTCTTTTCTCTTTTCTCCCTTTTTGTCAGCAGCAATCTCTTGGAGAAAATCAACAACTTGTGCTAGCTGAGCGCTGATAGCGTCAAGACGAGTATCTTGAGCGCGAAGGGAGTTGGCGACGGATGCTCTGACTTCAGTGGCCAGCTCGATCTGCTCTTTTCTCAGGCTGTTCTTATAAGTGGCTTGCTGAGAGAACAAATCGTTCAGTCCTCGCCGAAGACTGCTAATACTGGCTGTCATCTTCTCTTTAAATGAATCAAAATCCAAAGACGTAGTCCTCTGACCTTGATGAACTTCTAAGACTCGTTGAGAGAGAGACAGACAGTTATCAGATAAGTGCTGAAGAGTCCTAGCCAGGGATGGAGGTGTGTCAGATAAACGGCTCGGAGAGTGATCAGATGATGACAATGTGTGATCAGCCTCTTCAGTAATCGGTATAAGTGAAGACATAGCAGCTTGGCGACTTTCGGACCGGATCAAGGTGACCAAGTCCGAAGAGAATTTTTCTATGAAAGCCATATCTTCATCTGATTGGACTGGAGGAGTGCTGGGTCTGGAAGGCTCCTCAATCTGGAGAGCTGCAACAACATTGGACACCACCAGATCCGGATCAACGAACTCTGGTGAGACAACCGTTGTAAGTGCGGCGGTTGGACTGATGTGAATATGGGAGACTGATGATCCCAGAGGAATAGATGTTGTTGGGGAGTCCAACAAGACATTCAAGGGTTCATCTTCTGCAGCAGACGGAGCATTAGTCATTGTCTGCTCCGCTGTTTGATCTGCGGTCTGATCTGCTGTCTGGTCTGCGGTCTGATCTGCTGGACCAGAAGGGATTTGCTCGATGAAGGGTTCAGCTACAGTCTTGCTCGCAGATGGATGATCCGGGCTGGGTACTGGAGTGGATATGCTGAGCTTCTGCCGTTGAAATCGGACAGCTAAGTGGAGAGCATGGATATCCATTTCCAATTGAGCGATAACAGCACCGTCATCCTTGGCAGTTGGAGCGTTCAGATCGAAGTTTGCTTTCTTAGCAGCTAAGATCAAATTCGCCAGTCTGAAACTTTGGTTGGCCTTAAAGAGATCTTTGCGCTGTAAAGCAATTCTCACATCATCTGTCTCTGTCCCCTTAATGACTTCTTCTTCCATTTTCTGTAGGCGTTTCAGTTTGCCGAAGAACATCTCAATGTGATTGATCGTTCTGTACTCGACATACTCATCAAAGGCTACAACAAGCGCCTTCACTTTCTCATCAACATCCTCCATAGCGATGTCGATGGCTGTTTGCGCTGCAGATTTGGGTTTGGAAGAGAGGGGTTCAGCGAGAATGGCTTTGCCCTTTCCGGTGAAAGATGGAGATTTGATCCCTGATTGGGTATAGTCTCCCAACTCAGTGATGACAATCCCTTTGACCACGGGGATGGCAGAGGGGACTTTGATGGTTACTTTTGGTGCAGTGGTTGGAGCTTTTGAAGGTTGGGTTGTAGGTTGGGGTGCAATGGTGGTTTTTGTGGGAGGCAATATAGGTAGGGCTGTGAGAGGTAAGGTTTTGATTGGCTTGGTAATCTGGGTTCTTGGCTTTTTGGGAAGGGGCTTGGCTGGAGGTGTAGGAGCAGACTGAGTTTCCTCGGAATCAGTCTGAATTGTCAATTTGCGCTTGACCCGAGGTTTTCGAGCAACAGCCTGTTCTTCTCCCTTCTCAATCTTGACGGGCACCAGATTGGTAGGAGTGGGTGGAGCACTCTTGGACTTCAGTAGTGCTAGCCCTTTGGAGTTGAGGATTTTGAAGGGACTTAGAGCAGACTGCTTCCCCAGCTCGATGTCCAAAGTCTCCAGTAGCTTGCTGAGAGGAACAGCAAAGCAGACGGCCTGTTTGGAGGCGATCACTGTTTCCAACAGGACTCCAAATAATATAACAGACCAGTTCATCTTCTGGCCTGAGACAATGGCAGCCATTGCCCTAAACTTCTCAGCAGTGACGGCGTCAAAACTTCCGGCTTTCCCCAATAAAGGCTTACCCACAATCTCGCATAACACCTGGAAATGAAAGAGCATTTCCTTCTTCTTGAATGAAGGCTGCAGGCGTTGGCCAAAGATAGATACTTCCCCTGAAGAGCTGTGATAGAAGCTTGAGGAATCTGGCCAAACTCAGTCAGTCCGGAGTTGGGAAGACCAAAGGTCTTTGCCAGCGTCGACGGAGAGATTTCAAATGATTTTCCCTTTACGGTGGTAGAGATGAGAGACTTCTGAGATACAGCATTGGCGAATAGTTCACGAATCTCTGACTCGTAAACCATCGTGCCACATTCCAGAAAATTTCTCAATCCAGACGATTCCAAAGCTCGGAAAATAGAAACCATCTCTGAATCTTCAGCCCTGTATATATCATCGAACTCAACGGAGAGAGAGTTGTGAGTAATAGTGTCCATTTGAGTGTAATGGAAATATGAAGAGATTAGAGAAAAAAAAGTTAGAGCAGACGGCTGTAATTGGTAAAAAGTGAGTGAAAGTGAAATGTTCAGCCCGCTAAATAAGAGAGGGAAGACACGTGTCTTTATCTCGAAGACTGATAATACAAGAATTCAAAATAAATGGTCAGGATAAAAGAGAGATAAGGCGGTTAAAATTTGAGATCAGTCCGGGCTGTTTTAAACATTTTATTTTATTTAAAGATATGTTGACCAGACAGATCAGGGGATAACATCAGATTTGACAAAGATCGGTCTGAAAGTTCAGACCGGTCTGTGTCTTTCTGAACATTGTACTATCGATCTGTGCTAGTATACAATCTTTAAAAGAAAAAGAATAAAATTACTAAATCATCAAGTTAAGTCTATTAAACCAAGAATTTGACGAAAATAATTAAACTTAGCCTCGGGAAGTGGTTTGGTGAAGATATCTGATGCCTGCTGGTCTGTTGAAATATGCTCGATCCGAATCTCTTTTTTGCCAACATGGTCTCAAATAAAATGATGCCGTATGTCAATGTGCTTTGTTCGAGAGTGCAAAACTGGATTATATGTTATGGCAATTGCACTTGTGTTGTCACAAAATATTGGAGATTCAACTGCTTGAATGCCATAGTCTTTGAGCTGGTGTTGAATCCAGAGCATTTGAGCGCAACAGCTTCCAGCGGCAAGATATTCTGCTTCAGCTGTAGATGTGCCAATGGATGTTTGCTTCTTGCTGAACCAAAAGATCAATCTTTCACCTAAGAATTGACATGTTCCACTGGTGCTTTTGCGGTAAATCTTACAACCAGCGTAGTCAGCGTCTGAATATCCGATTAAGTTGAAATTTGAATCTTTGGAATACCAAAGACCAACGTTCTGAGATCCTTTCAAGTATTTCAGAATCCGCTTAGCAGCGATGAAATGTGATTGCTTTGGTTCTGACTGGAATCTTGCGCACATACAGACTGAGAACATTATATCAGGCCGGCTCGCTGTCAGATATAAGAGCGATCCGATCAGTCCGCGATACATAGATACTTCAACTGATGTTCCCCCTTCGTCTTTGTCTAACTTGATTGAAGGACTCATTGGAGTTGATGCAGTTGAGCATGTTTCCATCCCAAATCTCTTGAGTAGCTCTTTGGTGTACTTGGTTTGATTTATGAAAATGCCATTGCTGAGCTGTTTGACTTGGAGACCCAGAAAGAATGAAAGTTCTCCCATCATACTCATCTCAAACTGTCCCTCCATTAACTTAGAGAATTTCTCGCATAATTTGGGGTTAGTTGACCCAAAAATTATATCGTCAACATAAATTTGAACTAACAAAGTATGTTCCCCCTTAATAAATTTAAACAGAGTTTTATCTACTGAGCCGATCTGAAAATCATGGTTCAGCAGAAATTGAGACAGAGTATCATACCAGGCTCTTGGAGCTTGTTTCAGACCATATACTGCTTTAGTAGATATACATGATTTGGAAATGAGTGGTTCTGAAATCCCGGAGGTTGCTCAATGTAGACTTCCTCCTGAAGCTTACCATTCAGAAAGGCACTCTTAACGTCCATTTGATATACCTTGAAGTCTTTAAAAGCAGCATAAGCAAGAAATATTCGGATTGCTTCAAGTCTGGCGACTGGTGCAAAAGATTCATCGAAGTCAATTCCTTCTTCTTGTCGGAATCCTTGTGCCACCAGTCTGGCTTTGTTTCTAACCACAACTCCATCTGCGTCTAGCTTGTTTCTGAACACCCATCTGGTTCCAATAACAGGCAGATCGCTTGGCCTGGGGGTTAGACTCCAAACTTGATTTTGTTCAAATTGATTAAGCTCTTCTTGCATGGCCTTAATCCAGTTGAAATCAGTCAGCGCTTCATCAATCCTTTTAGGTTCCAGATTTGATATAAAAGCAGCATGAGTGAATTCATCCATCATCTGTCCTCTGGTTCTAATTGGTGCCGAAGGATTTCCAATTACCAGATCAGGTGGATGCCTCTTTGTCCATCGATTACTTGTTTCTGGGTTGTCTGGTCCAGACGGATGAGTAGTAGCGGCATTATCAGCATCTGCTTTAACATTCGATTGAGGATCATCCGGATCGGTTCGATCTGAAGGAGCTTCATTGCCCTGATCCGATCTGTCTGGTACTTCAGGTTCTGGTGGATTATCTCTTGACCTGTTATCTACAATCTCATCATCACTGTTAGCTTTGAGATGGATATTTTTCATCTGATTTTGAATTGATTCCTTGCCACCCTCAATACATAAAGATTCATAAAAAACTACATGGACAGATTCTTCTACAGTTAAAGTGCGATTATTGAAAACTCTAAAAGCTTTGCTATTAGATGAATAACCTAAGAATATCCCATTATCTGATTTAGCTTCAAATGCAGTAAGATGATTCTTACCATTGTTATGAACGAAGCATTTGCAGCCAAATACATGAAGGTGAGAGATAGACGGTCTGTTACCAGTCCATATCTCATATGGAGTGAGATTCAACTTCTTGTTAATCATAGACCGATTTTGAGTGTAGCATGCAGTATTTACAGCTTCTGCCCAGAACTTTTGCGAAATTCCAGAATCAGCAAGCATTGTTCTTGCTGCCTATTTAAGCGTTCTGTTTCTTTCTGCAACTCCATTTTGTTGGGGAGTTCGGGCGGCTGAAAATTCATGCTTAATTCCATGATCTTCTAGAAAGGATTCAAGATTCTGATTTGAAAACTCAGTGCCTTTGTCACTTCGAATCCTGTCTATGCTGGATGATTTCTCATTCTGAGTGCGTTTCAGCAGCTTGATCAATTTCGGACCGGTCTGATCTTTACTGCTCAAAAATATAGTCCAAGTAAAACGTGAGTAATCATCAATAACAACAAGAGTATATAGGACCAAACAAGTCCATATGCAGTAGTTCTAAGCAGCGTGAGGAGGATTTGGCATTCTTGTTTTTGAAGGATGATCTGAGCTGTTTGCCCATTTGGCATGCTTCACAGATCTTATCCTTAGCAAAGTCGATCTTGGGGAGACCGACAACTAAATCATGTTTACACAGGCTAGAAATAGTCTTAAAGTTAAGATGATTCAAGTGTTTATGCCATACCCAGTGTTTATTATCATTATTAGCGATGAAGCATGTAGGATTATCAGGTTGAGCAAAATTTCAGTTAATCTTATATGCATTTCCATTCCTGATTCCTACAAGCATGGTTATACCATCTGATGATTTAACAGTGCAAGTGTGTTTATGAAATTCTACAGCATAACCATTATCACATAGTTGACTTATACTAATCAGATTATAGCAAAGATTTTCAACTAACAGCACGTCATTGATAATAATGTTACCATGGACAATCTTACCCTTGCCCACGGTCTTACCCTTCGAATTATCTCCGAATATAATTTTGGGTCCAGTACATTCTGTAACTTCAGAAAGCAGCTCGATGTTTTCAGTCATGTGACGAGAACACCCACTGTCTAAGTACCAGTCTGATGCAAGTTTCTTTGGTACCTGTCATCAAACATGATTATTGTTGGTAACCAATCCTATTTGGGTCCGGAACGGATTAGCCCTTTGGGAACCCACACCTGTATCAGCTTTAATGGCTTGTGTGTGTCTGGCGTGCTGTGAGCTGATCTGTTTCGATGTTGTGTGTGATAATGTGTACGATATGGAATCCTTTTATTCTCATAGGGTAGTCTATATCTTCGTTGAACTGGTTTTGAATTATAGTAGTTGGATGGTCTCCCTTGCCTTAGATTTTGCACCTTTGGATTTGGTCTGAAAGACGCAAAGCTTGCTCTTTTCTTTGGCTTGGTTAACATATCCAATCCCTTTTCTCAAACCTTGATTCATGAAAGAGACTCACGTTTGAATTGTAGGTGCTTCATTTCATATATTGTGCTGGATTTAACAAATTTCATTTGTTTGTTGTTGTTCTTTACCAGCAACAGTTCAGATTCATCTTTGGTGCAGTCTTTGATATCAAAGCCTATGCCTGTAACATCACCGACATTTCTTTGTACCTCTTGCAATTCTTCCAATGATGTTCTGGATTTTGTCCATGATTTGAAGATATGAGAAAGCTTAGCATTTTGTGTGCTAATTCTCTTATTTTCTTCATGGAGCTGATCATAAGAGATTTTTAGCTTATTCAGCTCGATCTGTAGATTGTTGCACTCACCCAGCTCAGAGCAGCTTGGTTTGATGTGCTCATCTATTTGATCATTGGCTTTAGCTTTACTTCTCTCAAATGATTCAGCTAAGAGTCTATAGTCATTAGCCATGTCTTGCAGTGCGGACATGAGCTCTTCTCGTGTAAATTCATTTGAGTCAAGATCGAATACCTCTTCTGTTTGACTCAACTCTTCGTCTGCCATTAGACATTGAATATCTTCTTCGCTTTCGCTGGAAGAATATTCAGAGCTTTCTGAGTCTGAATCAGTCTGAGCCCATTTGCTGTTTCCTTCTTCTGCTACTAGGACCTTTTGAGACTTTCCATGATTTTTGCGGTCTTTGTAGTGCTTCTTTTTCCTGTCATCACGATGCTTCTCTTTCCATTCTTCTTTCTTTGGTCTGGTGCAATCTGCAATAAAATGTCCGGTCTTACCACAATTGTAGCAAGCCTGATCATTAACCGCATCGTCCTTTCTTGACTTATAATGATGAGAGGGTTAAAAGTTCCTCTTATTTTTAGACATGAATTTACCAAATTTCTTGATAAATAATGACATAGCATCATTACTTATCTGTTCGATAGATCGATCTGTTGTTGGGGCGGTCTGGTCTGGAATGGCTGACAGTGCTTTGTTTGGTTGAGAGATGAATGGCTCTGCTTCACCTCTACTGATCAGTTCGAACTCATATGCTTTAAGATCTGCAAACAGATCATGAAGTTCAACCTTGTTCAGAGCTTTGGACTCCCTCATTGCAATGGTCTAATGTTAGGATCGGTCCGGAGTGTTTAGAGGGGGGTGAATGAACACTCCTTCTAAAAATTAATCCTTCGTGATTTCTTTCGGATTAGTGAAAGAAATCTGTTTCTTAATCAATTCTTGTACAAAACAGACCACTGAAAATATAAGTGTGGAACGGTCTGTTCTTGTATGTAAGAACGGCTCGATGGGTAGTGAGAAAGAACAAGTGCAGAAATAAGATACACAGGATATGTTTCTGGAAGTTCGAAGGTGGTGTAATCCTTCTACGTCTCCCCTTCTTCCAATTAAGGAAGGTTTATACAGAAGACTTTGATTTATACAATCCTGTTGTACAAACCCGATTCAGACTGGATTTACCTCACTACCAATCTGAAACTCCTAGTCACTCAATCTGCTCAGACACACTCTGTCTGACAGTTACAATATGTTTCTCACTTCTATTTTCAACACAGAAAACACAAGATGCACACAGTGATCCTAAATGATCAAATGTTACAAAGTAAACGTGCTTAAGAATGATTTCAGCTCGAGAGCTTCTGAGCTTGTAAGCTTGTGATGTTTTTGCTTTCTTGTGCGTTTTTCAATTTATCGAGAGTCAGTAACTAGAGTCAGTAAGTTCCTTTTGTTGCATCCTCTTATAGTTGAAGGTACCAGCGACATTATTTCCTTTAATGTGCAACTTTGACTCTGCTTAAACTCTGAGTAGGCTTCAGTCTTCTTCTTCAGGATACTTGCCGTTCTGGTTCATACTTTCGGCGACTGTCAGGTAAGCTCTTCTTTGTCTTCTTACCTATTATGGCAATCTTCAGTCTTTGGTCCTTTGTAGCATTAATTACAACATTAAATGCTACAATAAATAGCCGTTAATGATTCGGACTGAGGAGCCATTCTGTATGTATCCTAAGCTGCTCTGATCTGATAAAGATAGAGATCGATCTGAAGCTTTGGTTGAGTCAGTCTGATATTCATCGATCCGGTCTGATAAGTGATGTGACTTATCAGCTTGTTCTGTTGTTGAGCTATCGATCTGGTCAGTCTGATTACCCTCGATCCGGTCTGATATGCTTTGTCATCTTATCAGCTTGATCTGTTTTGGGCGATCGTTCTGGTCAGTCTGATTTCTCTCGATCCGGTCTGATATATTTTGTCATCTTTAAAATCTCATCGATAAGATCCGGAACTAACAAATTCCCCCTTTTTGATGATGACAAAACCTAGCTTCTAAGTCTTTTTAACCAGTCTGATGAGAACTCTGAAGCGAAAACTTTCGGATCGATTACTCTTTCTTGTTCAAAATAAATGAACATCATTAAGTTGGATCGATTAAACCTTTATTATTAAGCATTATATTGTAGTTCAAAATAAATGAACACGGACTTAATCGAAAGAGGATTTTTATTGATCACCAAAAAATCCTAAATACAGACAGTCTGAAAATATTATTTTCTAGAAGACTGAGACGGAGGCGGCCTGAAGTCTTTCTTCTTTTCCCCCTTTTTGTCAGCAGCAATCTCTTGAAGAAAGTCAACAACTTGTGCTAGCTGCGCGCTGATAGCGTCAAGACAAACGTCTTGAGCGCGGAGGGAATTTGCAACAGATGCTCTGACTTCAGTGGCTAGTTCGATCTCCTCTTTTCTCAGACTGTTCTTATAAGAGGCTTGTTGAGAAAACAGATCGTTTATGCCTTGCTGAAGGCTTCCGATACTGGCAGTCATTTTCTCTTTGAATGAATCAAAGTCCAAAGCTGTAAGCCTCTGACCTTGATGAACTTCGAGAACGCGTTGAGAGAGTGACAGGCAGTTGTCAGAGAGGTGCTGAAGAGTCCTTGCCAGAAATGGAGGTGCATCAGATTGTTGGCTGGGAGAGCGATCTGATGAGGACAAAGCTTGTTCATCGTCTTCAGCAACCGGGACAAGTGAAGATACTTTCGGACCGGATCAAGGTGACCAGATCCGAAGAGAATGTTTGAATAAAGGCCATATCTTCATCTGATTGGACTGGAGGAGTGCTGGGTCTGGAAGGCTCCTCAATCTGGAGAGCTGCAACAACGGTGGACACCACCAGATCCGGATCGACGAATTCTGAAGCGCCAACTGTTGCCAGTTCTACTGTTGGACTGATTTGTGCACGGGAGGCTGAGGACCCTAAAGGAATGGAGGTTGTTGGAGAGTCCAACAATACATTCAATGGTTCATCATCGGGCACAGACGGAGCATTTGGCAATGGCTGCTCCGCTGTCTGGTCTGGTAGTGGCTCTGCAGTCTGATCTGGTATTTGCTCTGCAGTCTGATCTGCTGCATCAGAAGGAATAACCTCAACGAAAGGTTCTGCCATAGTCTTGCTTGCAGAGGGATGATCCGGGCTGGTTGTGAGAGTGGATACACTGAGCTTCTGTCGTTGAAAACGGACAGCTAAGTGAAGAGCATGAACATCCATCTCGAGTTGAGCAATAACAGCCCCATCATCTCTGGCAGTTGGAGCAGTCGGATCAAAGTTCTCTTTCTTAGCAGCTAGGAGCAGAGTGGCTATACAGAATCTTTGATTAGCCTTAAATAGCTCTTTGCGCTGCACGGCAAGCCGAACATCATCAGTCTCTGTTCCTTTCAGAACTTCCTCTTCCATCTTCTTCAGTCTGCTCAGCTTACCGAAGAATAACTCAATGTGGTTGATAGTCCGGTACTGGACATATTCATCAAAGACCACAATGAGTGCCTTCACCTTCTCATCAACATTCTCCATAGCGATGTCGATGGCTGTCTGCGCTGCAGATTTGGGTTTAGAGGAGAGGGGTTCGGAGAGAATGGCTTTTCCCTTGCCGGTGGAGGAGGGGGACTTGATCCCTGATTGGGTATAATCTCCCAACTCAGTGATAACTATTCCTTTGACCGTGGGAATGGCAGAGGGGACTCGGATAGTGACTTTGGGTGCAAGGGTTGAAGCCTGTGAAGGTTGGATGGAAGGTTGGGGTGCAGGGATGGCTTTAGTTGGAGGCAATATAGCTTTCAGGGGTAATGGTTTGCTGGGCTTGGTAATCTGGGTTTTTGGCTTTTTGGGAAGTGGCTTGGTTGGTGGCGAGGGAGCAGACTGAGTTTCTTCCAGTCTGGATGGTCAGTTTGCGCTTGACGCGAGGTTTGCGCGCAACAGCTTGTTCTTCGCCCTTCTCAATCTTGACTGCAGCCAGAGTAGCAGGAGTAGGCGGAGCACTCTTGGACTTCAGCAATGAAAGTCCTTTGGAGTTTAGAATCTTAAAGGGGCTGAGAGCGGACTGCTTTCCCAGCTCGATGTCCAAAGACTCCAGTAGCTTGCTGAGAGGAACAGCAAAGGATACAGCTTGTTTCGATGCAATCACTGTTTCCATCAGAACTCCAAACAGAATCACGGACCAGTTCATCTTCTGTCCGGATACAATAGCCGCCATAGCCCTGAACTTCTCTGCGGTCACAGCGTCAAAACTTCCTGCTTTGCCCAACAGAGGCTTACCCACTATCTCGCACAGCACCTGGAAATGAAAGAGCATTTCCTTCTTCTTAAACGATGGTTGCAGGCGGTGGCCAAGAATAGATATCTTCCCTTGAAGATCTGAGAGTGACGCCTGAGGAATCTGTCCAAATTCCGTCAGTCCGGAATTGGGGAGGCCAAAGGTTTTGGCCAGCGTCATCGGCGAGATCTCAAAAGATTTGCCCTTGACAGTAGTAGATATGGATGTTTTCTGGGAGACGGCATTGGCGAATAGTTCGCGGATTTCTGATTCATAAACAACGGTGCCGCATTCCAGAAAGTTTCTCAGACCAGAAGATTCCAAAGCTTTGAAGATGGACACCATCTCTGCATCTTCTGCCCTGTAAATATCATTAAACTCAACGGAGAGGGAGTTATGAGTGATGGTAGCCATTGGAATGAAGTCAAACGAGTGCGAAGATTTAGGAGAGTGAGAGAGTAAGAAAACAGATAGCGGTAATTTGTCAAAAGTGAAATAAAATGAAGTGTTCAGCCCGCTAAATAGGAGAGAGAAGACACGTGTCTTTATCTCGATGACTGATGAAAAGAAATTCAAAAATAAACGGTCAGGATAACATATAGTTAAGGCGGTTAAAATGCGATCAGTCCGGGCTGTTTTTGTACAAATGATGTATTGACCAAACAGATCATGGGATAACATCAGATTGACATAGATCGTTCTGAAAGTTCGGACCGGTCTGTGTCTTTCTGAACATTGAATTATCAATCTGTGGTAACAAAAATCTTTAAGTGCGAAAGTAAGAAAACATCTAAACTATTAAGATAAGTCAATTAATCCAAGAATTTGACGAAAATAATTAAACTTAGCCTCTGGGAGCGGTTTGGTGAAGATGTCTGCTGCTTGCTGCTCTGTTGAGATGTGCTCGATCCGAATTTCCTTTTTGCCAACATGATCTCGAATAAAGTGATGGTGTATATCAATGTGCTTTGTTCGAGAGTGCAAAACTGGATTATACGTTATAGCGATTGCACTTGTGTTGTCGCAAAATATCGGAGAGTCAACAGCTTGGATGCCATAGTCTTTGAGCTGGTGTTGAATCCAGAGCATTTGAGCGCAACAGCTTCCAGCGGCTAGATACTCTGCTTCAGCTGTGGATGTGGCAATCGATGTCTACTTTTTGCTGAACCAAGAGATCAATCTTTCACCTAGAAATTGACATGTTCCACTGGTGCTTTTACGATCAATCTAACACCCAGCGTAGTCTGCATCTGAATATCCGATCAAGCTGAAGTTTGAATCTTTGGAGTACCAAAGACCAACGTTCTGAGATCCTTTTAAGTATTTCAGAATACGCTTGGCAGCAATAAACTGTGATTGCTTTGGTTCTGACTGAAATCTGGCGCACATACAGACTGAGAACATAATATCAGGCCGGCTCGCTGTAAGATACAATAGCGATCCGATTAGTCCTCTATACATGGTTACTTCAACTGCTGTTCCCCCTTCATCTTTGTCTAACTTGATTGTTGGACTCATAGGAGTTGATGCAGTTGAGCATGTTTCCATTCCAAATCTCTTGAGGAGCTCTTTGGTATACTTGGTCTGATTGATGAAAATACCATTGTTGAGCTGTTTTACTTGGAGACCCAAAAAGAATGAAAGTTCTCCCATCATGCTCATCTCAAACTGTCCCTGCATTAACTTAGAAAATTTCTCGCACAATTTGGGGTTAGTTGACCCAAAGATTATGTCATCAACGTAAATCTGAACTAATAGGGTATGTTCCCCCTTAATAAATTTAAAGAGAGTTTTATCTACTGAGCCGATCTGGAAATCATGGTTCAGCAGAAATTGAGATAGAGTGTCATACCAGGCTCTTGGAGCTTGTTTCAGACCATACACTACTTTATTCAGTAGATACACATGATTGGGATGCAAATGGTCCTGAAATCCAGGTGGTTGCTCAATGTAGACTTCTTCCTGAAGCTTTCCATTAAGAAAAGCGCTCTTAACGTCCATCTGATATACTTTGAAGTATTTAAAGGCAGCATATGCAAGAAAGATTCGGATGGCTTCAAGTCTGGTGACTGGTGCAAATGATTCATCGAAGTCGATTCCTTCTTCTTGTCTGAATCCTTGTGCTACCAGTCTGGCTTTGTTTCTAACCACAGTTCCATCTGCGTCCAGCTTATTTCTGAAAACCCATCTGGTTCCAATGACAGGCAGATCGCTTGGTCTGGGGGTTAGACTCCAAACTTGATTTTGTTCGAATTGATTCAGCTCTTCTTGCATGGCCTTAATCTAGTTGAAATCAGTTAGAGCTTCATCGATTTTCTTAGGTTCCAAAATAGAGATGAAAGCAGCATGTGTGAATTCATCCATCATCTGTCCTCTGGTTCTGATCGGTGCAGAGGGACTACCAATTACTAGATTGGGTGGATGCTTCTTAGTCCATCATTAGCTTGACTCTGGATTGTCTGGTCCGGTCGGATGAGTAGTAGCAGCATGATCAGCATCTGCTTTAACATTTGAGTGAGGATTGTCCGGATCAGCTCGATCTGAAGAAGCTTCAATGGCTTGAACCGGTCTGTCTGGTACTTCTGGTTCTGGTGGATTGTCTCTTGACTTGTTAGCTACAATCTCATCATCACTGTTAGCTTCGAGATTGATATTTTCCATCTGATTTTGAATTGATTCTTTGTTGCCCTCAACACATAAAGATTCATCAAAAACTACATGAACAGATTCTTCTACAGTTAAGGTTCGATTATTAAAAATTCGATAGGCTTTGCTAGTTGATGAATATCCTAAAAATATTCCATTATCTGACTTAGCTTCAAATGCTGTAAGATGATTCTTACCATTGTTATGAACGAAGCATTTGCAGCCAAAAATATGAAAGTGAGAAATAGATGGTCTGTTACCAGTCCATATTTCATATGGGGTAAGGTTCAGCTTCTTGTTGATCATGGACCGATTTTGAGTGTAGCAAGCAGTGTTTACAGCTTCTGCCCAGAACTTTTGCGAAATTCCAGAATCAGCAAGCATTGTTCTTGCTGCTTCCTTGAGCGTTCTGTTTCTTCGTTCTGCAACTCCATTCTGTTGAGGAGTTCGAGCGGCTGAAAACTCATGCTTGATTCCATGATCTTCTAGAAAGGATTCAAGATTCTGATTTGAAAACTCAGTGCCTTTGTTACTACGAATCCTGTCTATGCTGGATGATTTCTCGTTCTGAGTGCGTTTCAGCAGCTTGATCAACTTCGGACCGGTCTGATCTTTACTGCTAAAAAATATAGTCCATGTAAAGCGTGAGTAATCATCAATAACAACAAGAGTATACCGCATTCCCCCTAAACTTGTTATTGGTATAGGACCAAACAAGTCCATATGCAATAATTCTAAACAGCGGGAGGAGGATTTGGCATTCTTGTTCTTGAAGGATGATCTGATCTGTTTGCCCATTTGGCAAGCTTCGCAGATCTTATCCTTAGCAAAATCGATCTTGGGCAGACCGAAAACTAAATCATGTTTACACAGGCTGGAAATGGTCTTAAAGTTTATATGATTCAAACGCTTATGCCACAGCCAATGTTTATTATCATTGTTAGCGATGAAGCAAGTAGGATTATCAGGTTGAGCATGATTCCAGTTAATCTTATATGTATTTCCATTCCTGATTCCTACGAGCATGGTTATACCGTCCGATGATTTAACAGTGCAAGTGTGTTTGTGAAATTCTACAGCATAACCATTATCGCAAAGTTGACTTATACTGATCAGATTATAGCACATATTTTCAACTAACAGCACATCATTGATAATAATGTTACCATGGACAATCTTACCCTTGCCCATGGTCTTACCCTTTGAGTTATCTCCGAAGATGATCTTGGGTCCAGTACATTCTGTGACTTCAGACAGCAGCTCGATGTTTCCAGTCATGTGACGGGAACACCCACTGTCCAAATACCAGTCTGATGCGAGTTTCTTCGGTACCTGTCATCAAATATAATTATTGTTGGTACCCAATCCTATTTGGGTCCAGAACGGATTAGCCCTTTGGGAACCCACACCTGTATCAGCTTCAATGGCTTGTGTGTGTAAGGTGTGCTGTGTGCTGGTCTGTTTTGATGTTGTGTGTGATAATGTGTGCGCTGTGAAAACCTTTGATTCTCATATGGTAGTCTATATCTTCGTTGAATCGGTTTTGAATTATAGTAATTGTATTGTCTTCCTTGCCTTCGATCTTGCACCTTTGGATTTGGTCTGATAGACGCAAATCTTGCTGGTGCCGTTTCTTTGGTTTGGTCAACATAACCAATTCCTTTTCTCAGATTTTGATTCACGTAAGAGACTCCTGTTTGAATCTTAGGTGCTTCAGTCTCATATACTGTGCTGGATTTAACAAATGTCATTTGTTTGACTTGGTTCTTTACCAGCAACAGCTCAGATTCATCTTTGGTGCATTCTTTGGTGTCAAAGCCTATGCCGGTGAAATCACCGACGTTTCTTTGAACCTCTTGTAATTCTTCCAAGGATGTTCTGGATTTTGTCCATGTTTTGAATATATGAGAGAGCTTAGCATTTTGTGTGCTAATTCTCTTATTTTCTTCATGGAGCTGATCATAAGAGATTTTCAGCTTATTCAGCTCGATCTGGAGATTGTTGCACTCACCCTGCTCAGAGCAGCTTGGTTTGTTGTGCTCATCCATTTGATCACTGACTTTAGCTTTATTCTTCTCAAATGATTCAGTTAAGATCCTATAATCATTAGCCATGTCTTGCAGTGTGGACATGAGCTCTTCTCGTGTAAATTCATTTGAGTCAAGATCATATACCTCGTCTGTCTGACTCATCTCTTCGTCTGCCATAAGACATTGAATATCTTCTTCGCTTTCGCTGGAAGAATATTCAGAGCTTTCCGAGTCTGAGTCTGTCTGAGCCCATTTGCTGTTTCCTTCTTCATCTACTAGGACTTTTTGGGATTTTCCATGATTCTTGCGGTCTTTGTAGTGCTTCTTCTTCCTATCATCACGATGCTTCTCTTTCCGTTCTTCTTTCTTCGGTCTGGTGCAATCTGCAATAAAATGTCCGGTCTTACCACAATTGTAGCAAGCCTGATCGTTAACAGTATCATCTTTTCTTGATTTATAATGATGAGAGGGTTTGAAGTTCCTCTTATTCTTAGACATAAATTTATCGAATTTCTTGATAAATAATGACATAGCATCGTTACTTATCTGTTCAGCAGATCGGTCTGATGTTGAAGCGATCTGGTCTGGAATGGCTGCCAGGACCTTGTTTGGTTGAGAGATGAATGGCTCTGCTTCACCTCTGCTTATTAGTTCAAACTCATAGGCCTTAAGATCTGCAAACAGATCATGAAGTTCAACCTTGTTAAGATCTTTTGATTCCCTCATGGCAATGGTCTTAACATCCCATTCCTTTGGCAGAGCTCTCATAACTTTCAGAGCGATCTCTCTGTTAGAATATTCCTTCCCCAGACCATTCAGTTCATTTATGATGCCAGTGACTCTTTCATCAAACTCATTTAAAGTTTCTCCACTTTTCATCTTTATGCTCTCAAATATTTCAAGAGCAACAGTTAACTTGTTTTCTTTGGTCTGGTCGTTGCCTTCACATAGCTGTGCTATCTTCTCCCAAATTTCTTTGGCAGTAGAGCACATTTTGATTTTGCTGAACATGTTCTTGTCCAATGTCTTGAACAAGATGTCTTTGGCCACATTATCGAGATTTGCTTTCTTTCTTTCCTCATTCGTCCAGAGAGATCTGTCATTTTCTACCATTTGTGGTTCTCCACCAGTAATGGCGACTGCTGTATTTATTTTTAGAATCTTCATTGGTCCATCAGTGATGACAAACCACATATCGTCATCCTGAGCTGCTAGATGAGCTTGCATTCTGATTCTCCAGTCATCATAGTCTTCTTTTGAGAACATAGGGATTTTGTTGAATGATGCCATCAGCTCGAGTGATTTAGCTGATTAAGATAACCTGGCTCTGATACCACTTGTTAGGATCGGTCCGGAGTGTTTAGAGGGGGGGGGGGGGGGTGAATGAACACTCCTTCTAAAAATTAATCCTTCGTGATTTCTTTCGGATTAGTGAAAGAAATCTGTTTCTTAATCAATTCTTGTACAAAACAGACCACTGAAAATATAAGTGCGGAACGGTCTGTTCTTGTATGTAAGAACGGCTCGATGGGTAGTGAGAAAGAACGAGTGCAGAAATAAGATACACAGGATATGTTTCTGGAAGTTCGAAGGTGTGTAATCCTTCTACGTCTCCCCTTCTTCCAATTAAGGAAGGTTTATACTAGAAGACTTTGATTTATACAATCCTGTTGTACAAACCCGATTCAGACTGGATTTACCTCACTACCAATCTGAAACTCCTAGTCACTCAATCTGCTCAGACACACTCTGTCTGACAGTTACAATATGTTTCTCACTTCTATTTTCAACACAGAAAACACAAGATGCGCACAGTGATCCTAAATGATCAAATGTTACAAAGTAAACGTGCTTAAGAATGATTCAGCTCGAGAGCTTCTGAGCTTGTAAGCTTGTGCTGTTTTTGCTTTCTTGTGCGTTTTTCAATTTATCAGCGAGAGTCAGTAACTAGAGTCAGTAAGTTCCTTTTGTTGCATCCTCTTATAGTTGAAGGTACCAACGACATTATTTCCTTTAATGTGCAACTTTGACTCTGCTTAAACTCTGAGTAGGCTTCAGTCTTCTTCTTCAGGATACTTGCCGTTCTGGTTCATACTTTCGGCGACTGTCAGGTAAGCTCTTCTTTGTCTTCTTACCTATTATGGCAATCTTCAGTCTTTGGTCCTTTGTAGCATTAATTACAACATTAAATGCTACAATAAATAGCCGTTAATGATTCGGACTGAGGAGCCATTCTGTATGTATCCTAAGCTGCTCTGATCTGATAAAGATAGAGATCGATCTGAAGCTTTGGTTGAGTCAGTCTGATATTCATCGATCCGGTCTGATAAGTGATGTGACTTATCAGCTTGTTCTGTTGTTGAGCTATCGATCTGGTCAGTCTGATTACCCTCGATCCGTTCTGATATGCTTTGTCATCTTATCAGCTTGATCTGTTTTGGGCGATCGTTCTGGTCAGTCTGATTTCTCTCGATCCGGTCTGATATGTTTTGTCATCTTTAAAATCTCATCGATAAGATCCGGAACTAACATCTTAACATCCCATTCTTTTGGCAGGGCTCTCATAACTTTCAGAGCGACCTCTCTGTTTGAGTATTCCTTGCCCAGACCATTTAGTTCATTGATGATACCAGTGACTCTTTCATCAAACTCATTTATAGTTTCTCCAATCTTCATTTTTATGCTCTCAAATCTTTGAAGAGCAACAGTCAGCTTGTTTTCCTTCGTCTGGTCGTTCCCTTCACATAGCTGTGCTATCTTCTCCCAAATTTCTTTGGCAGTAGAGAACATTTTAATTTTACTGAACATGTTCTTGTCCAATGTCTTGAACAAGATGTCTTTGGCAACGTTGTCGAGGTTTGCTTTCTTTCTTTCTTCATTCGTCCAGAGGGATCTATCCTTCTCGACCATTTGGGGTTCACCACCAGTAATGGAGGCTGCTGTATTGACTTTCAGAATTTTCATTGGTCCATCAGTGATGACGAACCACATATCGTCATCATGTGCTACCAGATGAGCTTGCATTCTGATTCTCCAATCATCATAGTCTTCTTTTGAGAACATAGGAATTTTGTTGAATGATGCCATCAGCTCAAGTGTCTCTGTGCTGATTAAGACGACCTGCTCTGATACCACTTGTTAGGATCGGTCCGGAGTGTTTAGAGGGGGGTGGTAGCGCTTATCGTGTACGCCCAAATTAACCCTTCTTCAGTTAATAACAAAAATATGCAGTAGTGGAAGTAGGGATCGATCTCACAGGGAAGGTAAATTTTTTCGTGTCAAAAACGAATAGTAACAAGGGGGTTTTAGGATGAATGATTACTACTAAGCAAATTCTATAATTAAACTAATTAATGAGATTAACTAAGATGATTTAAACTTATGAGAGTGAAGCGATTCTTGGTTTCCAGGTAACCATACTTTTGGAAAATTATCTTTTAGTCATCAAATCAAAACATTCGAATTCTTTCAATTATCTATCGATTGGAAATTCAATTCCTACTCATCTTATTCGTAGTCAAAGAGAAAACAGCATTCAATTCAACCCTTACCAAATCTCTAATCACCACTACAGCCGTTAATGATTAAATCAATGATAGTTTTCAAAACTAATGAGTTCGATAAATCTAATCAATGAAAACTACAGCCGTTAAATTTGATTACTCAACCGTTTCTCCTAAGAATTCAATAACACCTACAGCCGGTTAATTATTAATCTTAGTTGTTTCTCAACAAACTATCGATTATGTAATTGAATATTAGGTGATCGGTCTAATACACAAACACAACAATCATGGAATTCAAAATTTGAGAAACAAATTGAAATCGAAATCTAATTCAACAATCAAACCAAATTCTCATAAAAGATTTAAATCCAAAGTTAGGTATCCCTTCAACCAAGAATCAAAGGATTTTAGCCTAGCATAATTAAATCTAAAAACAATAAAAATTCAATGGAAAACATTAAATAAATAAAGGAAAGAAAGTTACTAAGATAAATCACGATTCCGGGTTGTCGATTCCGGTTCCGTTCTTCGTTGTTCTTGAAGAAAACTTGAAAGAAAATTATTCTCAAAACCTAAAACTATTCTAAAGTATGGAATACTATGCCTAAGACTCAATAATCTCGAGTTATAGGGGTTGGTGGCTGATAAAATAGGTTACAATCTTTTAAACATGGTAAAAGACCTAATTTCCTAATTTTCGAACTCTTCGGCGATCGATCGCCTTGAATGTGGCGATCGATCGCTGCATTATGTTTTTTCGGAAAAACCCTTGAGGCGATCGATCGCTATAAAGTGGCGATCGATCGCCGAGCTCTAGTAGACTTTGGCGATCGATCGCCACTTCTTCGCGATCGATCGCTGGCTCTTCAAATTTGATGCAAATGTTTCTGTCCATAGGCGATCGATTTCCTCTTCATGGCAAACGATCTCCTCCTTCAAAATTACATTTTTGCCCTTTTCTTGATCAACTTTGAGTCCTTGTCATGTCCATGTCTCTTCTTGGTCTTTACACATCATTTTTAGCTCGTTTTCTTCGATTGTACCTACAATTACACAAATATACGATTAGGTAGCATACATATCAAATTATCTATCAAAACCTACCAAATCGTAGACAATTAAGCACTAAAGATGTGTCTATTTCTAGTCACATCAAACTCCCCCATACTTACTCTTTACTCGACCTCGAGTAAACAAATAAAACTACAATATTTTGGGTTGGCTCATAGGTTCATAACAAAGCAACTTGTCCTCACTTTAATACCTCAACAATTTTAACATGCATAATAATGAACGGCGGTGAAAAGTTAACAGTGGAACAAGTTCAATCCCTAAACATTTCGTACCCAACGAAGTAGTGAACGTGTGTGTGTGGTCATAAACAAATGTTGTGTACAAATTATAGATCCAAAATATGCAAAGCCATAATAGTTCAAGTCATACACTAACACAAGTATAAGCTCACTTGCACACTCTTCTCCACTATCTTAGCTACTTTGCAAACATAAATCAAGTAGGTCTTTATTAGTTGTAGCTTGGCCTAGGTATTGGCTTATGAAAGAAAGGGAAAGGATATTCAAACAAGAGAGTATGATGAAACGCACACTAAAAGCTTCTCTTCTTGCATGAATTGTTCAACTTCGTTCTTTTTCACAAGGTTTATTTCAACGCTTTTCTTCTTTTGTGCCTTGGCTCCCCTTGGAGTCATATTTTTATCTATTTTTTCAAGGCATCCCTTTTTCTTTCATGCATTCCATTCTTTTGACAATTAAGCTCACAAATATACTTCAATGATCCCCAAGTGCATTTGAATGAAATACATTATTCTCCCTTAAAAGGTATGGATCAAAATCACGTTTAGGCTTAAAGGGTAGGATGATAAGCTAGTCAAGAAATGTTGAATGTGGGTCTTTAGTATGCTTAGCATACTACCATTCTTTTACATTTAAGGCTCAAAATAGGTACTAGAGAATGATTTTGTTTACATGGTAGGCTTGAAAGGCTCAAACGCATCAAAGATTGCCTATATCACTTTCATGCTTGCAAGTAGTCTAGACATACGCCTCAAAGAGCATGTAGTTAAGCTCTAGCATGTATTAGAGACTTCTTAAGACTATTACAAAGTTCACACAATCTTCACTAAGCTATGCACACTTCACAAGTCATGACAATAATGTGCTCAAAATATTCAACTTACTAAGTCAAAGTACACTTTGCATTAGAGTTCAAAGTGTTCCAAGGTTAACAATTCACCTATGTTCAAAAGCAAGCATGCCATCAATTAGGTTTCATCATGGGCTAGTAATTCTAAGCATGTGTTCATTACTAACTATGAGCTCAAAATTTTAAATTTTTCGATTTTTTTGTATTTTTGCAATAAGAAAAACAATAACACACTACTAATCCCTCCCCCATACTTAAATCTTACATTGTCCCCAATGTAAGACAAAAATATAAGAAAAGAGAAAAGTTAAAACTAGAAAGCAATAAAACGAAAAAGGGAAAAGGGAAACTAACTCCCCTTGGGTTGCCTCCCAAGCAGCGCCTCTGTTTAACGTCGGTGGCCGACGCTATCCTCTATCAAGGTGGTTGATGCAGTGTTGCTCTATCCTTCCTTAACCACCTCAATATCTTCTTCACTCCTCTGTATTTCGGCTTATTGCTCTTTGAGTGGTCGTCCTCAGCCCTTACTCCTTCGGCACGTGATTGACATGGTCGATCCGGAGGGTGCTTCTTATTAACGGTATGATCCTGCAAGTTAGACAAGAGAGGGTTAGCAGTATCGTGAGTAGACAGAGTAGCAATCATATGAACAGTATGCACTAAATTAGAATCCATACCTTTCTTGTCGTCAAGGCCATCAGTAGCCTTTCCCATTTCCCACAACTCATCATTATCAAAATCAGAATCATAGTCGTCATGTACATCAATAGCGTAACTAGAATGCTCAAGAGGTTTAATGGGTTCATACATGTTGAATTTTTCAATTTCACCATTAGACTCCATGGTTATCAAACCGCTATTCATATTGATTACTGAATTTGATGATTTCAAGAATGGTCTTCCTAAAATAATTAGACTAGAAGGATCACCATTTCTCATGTCTAAGACATAGAAATCGGCTGTGAAGATCAAATTCTTTACATGCACAACTACGTCCTCTATTATCCCCTTAGGTATGACCGTGGATTTATCAGCTAAGTGAATAACTGCGCTATTTCTTTTTAAAGGTCCCATTTTCAGTTGAGAGTACATTGAGTAAGGCATGACATTTATGGACGATCCTAAATCGAGCATAGCCTTCTCAATCCTAATAGCACTAATCTCACATGGGATAAAGAACATACCTGGGTCCTTGCATTTAATGGGGATGCTTCTTTGGTTGTTCGCCGAAACATTGTCATTGAGCTCGACCTTGGGCTGCCCTTTGTGTAATGGGGTTTGCTCTTTGCAGTGTGGGCTCATCTCGTAGAGGCCTTTAAGTCCGGCACCTTTCCTATTGTCCTTCAATGCTTGGGGAAAAGGGGGGTGGTACTTTATATTCAGAAAGTTTAGGGAACTCACCTCGTGGTTCCTCCCCTTGCATTGGCTCTTCAACATCTGTCTCTGTCTCCGTCATCTCTTCTTTCTGGGGTGGCGTCAGTACCACTTTTTCTTCAGCTGCATCTTCATTCACATTCACTGTGATAGCACTCACATTTTCCCGGGGGTTCATCTCTGGTCGGCAGTCCATTTGAAATCCTTGCTTCGATCTTGCTGATTGAAGTTGCTAATTGTCCCATCTGCGTCGTCAAGCTCTGGATGCTTGCCCTCGTCTCCTGTTGAAATTGTAGGCTATTTTCAGCAATAATTTTAATGCTATGTTCTAACCTGTCAGAAGGAGGGTGCACTGGAGGTGGTGGAGGTCTCTGATATGGCGGTCTGTAAGGTGGAGGTTGGTTCATCTGTTGGTTACCATAGCTTTGGTTCGGATGATCTCTCCACCCTTGATTGTAGTTGTTTGGTGGATGGTCATAACTTCTTTGTGGGGGGCCTGGAATCCTCCCGCCGCATTCACGTTCTCCGTGGTTGTCTCTTGTAGTGAGGGGCACGCGTCTGTGGAATGGTTCGCAGCCAGACAGATTCCACACGGCTTTGTCTTTCCTACATTTCAACCTGCCATACCACGCACAAGAAAAGTGAGGTCTATCAGTTGTTGTTCTAAGTTTGATATGTTTACCTCTTTTCTTTGCGGTTGTCCATGGCGCACAGATCCGAATTGTTGGGAGTTGGCCGCCATGTTAGCTATCAACCTTCTAGCTTCCTCCGCTGTTTTATCTATAAATGCTCCTCCGCTTGCCGCATCCACTAAATTCCTGTCAGAAGAAAGTAAACCTTCATAAAAGTATTGGATGAGAAGGTGTTCACTTATCTGGTGTTGTGGACAACTTGCGCACAACTTCTTGAATCTCTCCCAGTACTCGTGTAGTGATTCCTCGTAGAGCTGCTTCACACCATATATCTATTTCCTCAAGTTCGTTGCCCTTGAAGCTGGGAAGTACTTTTCTAGGAATACTCTTTGTAAGTCAGTCCATGTGGTGATCGATCCGGATGGTAAGTAGAAGAGCCAGTCTTTTGCAGCGTCCTTTAGAGAAAACGGGAACGCTCTTAGCTTTATTTGATCCTCAGTGATTCCGGTCGGCTTCATGGTAGTGCACACCACGTGGAACTCCATCAAATGCTTATGCGGGTTTTCACCTGCAAGACCATGAAAAGATGGCAATAAGTGAATTAAACCAGATTTAAGTTCGAAGTTTACGTTATTGGCCAGAGCAGGGAAACTGATGCAGAGCGGTTGTTGATCCAAGTTAGGATTCGCCAACTGCCTCAAGCTTTGATTTGCAGCCATCATGGATCTCTCTTCTTCTTCTTGTTCTATAATCCTTCGTGCTTCTCGTCTCCTCTGATGTAGCGTCCTCTCAATCTCAGGATCATAGTGAAAGTTATCTTCGTGATTGAAAGATTCACCTGTACTCATTAACAAACCAAAGTAGTAATGCGGGATAGAAATAAAAAAAAAATCGACACTAATAAATATTGCCTTCCCCGGCAACGGCGCCAAAATTTGGTAGCGCTTATCGTGTACGCCCAAATTAACCTTTCTTCAGTTAATAACAAAAATATGCAGTAGTGGAAGTAGGGATCGATCTCACAGGGAAGGTAAATTTATTTCGTGTCAAAAATGAATAGTAACAAGGGGTTTTTAGGATGAATGATTACTACTAAGCAAATTCTATAATTAAACTAATTAACGAGATTAACTAAGATGATTTAAACTTATGAGAGTGAAGCGATTCTTGGTTTTCAGGTAACCATACTTTTGGAAAATTATCTTTTAGTCATCAAATCAAAACATTCGAATTCTTTCAATTATCTATCGATTGGAAATTCAATTCCTACTCATCTTATTCGTAGTCAAAGAGAAAACAGCATTCAATTCAACCCTTACCAAATCTATAATCACCACTACAGCCGTTAATGATTAAATCAATGATAGTTTTCAAAACTAATGAGTTCGATAAATCTAATCAATGAAAACTACAGCCGTTAAAATTGATTACTCAACCGTTTCTCCTAAGAATTCAATAACACCTACAGCCGGTTAATTATTAATCTTAGTTGTTTCTCAACAAACTATCGATTATGTAATTGAATATTAGGTGATCGGTCTAATACACAAACACAACAATCATGGAATTCGAAATTTGAGAAACAAATTGAAATCAAAATCTAATTCAACAATCAAACCAAATTCTCATAAAAGATTTAAATCCAAAAGTAGGTATCCCTTCAACCAAGAATCAAAGGATTTTAGCCTAGCATAATTAAATCTAAAAACAATAAAAATTCAATGGAAAACATTAAATAAATAAAGGAAAGAAAGTTACTAAGATAAATCACGATTCCGGGTTGTCGATTCCGGTTCCGTTCTTCGTTGTTCTTGAAGAAAACTTGAAAGAAAATTATTCTCAAAACCTAAAACTATTCTAAAGTATGGAATACTATGCCTAAGACTCAATAATCTCGAGTTATGGGGGTTGGTGGCTGATAAAATAGGTTACAATCTTTTAAACATGGTAAAAGACCTAATTTCCTAATTTTCGAACTCTTTGGCGATCGATCGCCTTGAATGTGGCGATCGATCGCTGCATTATTTTTTTTCGGAAAAACCCTTGAGGCGATCGATCGTTATAAAGTGGCGATCGATCGCCGAGCTCCAGTAGACTTTGGCGATCGATCACCACTTCTTCGCGATCGATCGCTGGCTCTTCAAATTTGATGCAAATGTTTCTGTCCATAGGCGATCGATTTCCTCTTCGTGGCAATCGATATCCTCCTTCAAAATTACATTTTTGCCCTTTTCTTGATCAACTTTGAGTCCTTGTCATGTCCATGTCTCTTCTTGGTCTTTACACATCATTTTTAGCTCGTTTTCTTCGATTGTACCTACAATTACACAAATATACGATTAGGTAGCATACGTATCAAATTATCTATCAAAACCTACCAAATCGTAGACAATTAAGCACTAAAGATGTGTCTATTTCTAGTCACATCAGGGGGTGAATGAACACTCCTATTAAAAATTAATCCCTTGTGCTTTCGTTCGGATTAGTGAGACGAAATATGATTCTTAATCAACTCTTTGGCAGAACAGACCACTTGAATGTTGACCGCTTTATTTTTAAACAAAAGATATTTCAAAGTGTAGTGTGAAGCGATTCTACCGCAAGTGCACGGTTGTCAAGTTTTAGTATAGTGAAAATTAAGTACAGGTTGTCGAATCCACAGGGACTAACGTATAAGTACCAAATAAGATTAATAAAATTATATTTAGCCTACGATTTAACAAATGTGATTATCTAAAGAAAACTTAAACTAAGAAATGAAACTCAAACAAGAAACAATAAAATGAATGGTTCCGGATATGCGAAGGTAAGTTGCTCAAGAAATTTATCAAGCTCTTCGTTCAACTGTGTTATCTTTAATGATTCATTTGAATAAGCAAATTATCAACCAATTGATTCTAAGGGTGAAAGGTTTTCGCTATTATTCAATACACTCTCTCGAGCCGTAAAGAAACTAACAATAAATTAGAATAAGTCACTCTCGTGCACCTATTTACTAATTCAAAGTTGCATAAATTATCAAAACCTTATAACTCTAAATCTCTCGATTCCAAGTTCTCACGTATGCGATATCATCTCTCGATCTCAATCATAACATACTTCATGAATTAAAAGAGCGTGTTACAACGTTATCTCTCGATCTCGGTTATAACTCTCAGAATCAATCAAAGTTAGCTAGGCTTTGATCTTAACAATCGATTAAATCATGAACAATAGACATCAATACACTCAAACACAATTGAATCAATATATCAAACACAATGATACTAAATCTCAATAAAATAAACTAGAATTGTTTCAAATCAAATACAAAAGAAGTTTAATCGTCTCTCGACCTCAAAAACATCAATTGAAAATTAATATGAAATAGATTAAAGTCTAGAAATACGATAAACGGCGGAATGAATCCGTGCGTAGCACCGAAATCTCTTCTCTTGCTCCTTCCTTGCACTCCGGAATTGATTGGCTTTGGCTCGGGCGAAGAACCGGAAGAACGGATCTCCTTGGCGGCGGCTGGGCGGCGGCTGGGGTTCTTCTTTTGTCCAGTAATTTCGTCTGATATGCTCCCCTATTTTTTGGAATGAATCAACTCCCGCTTAAAACCCCCCACAATCACGATAAAAAAGGAAAATAAAATCTTCAGGATTTCGCGTCTCGATCGATCGAGATTTTCTACCGATCGATCGGTGCACTGTTCATGCCAGCTTTTGAAACTCACTGTCTCGCTCGATCGATCGAGATTTTCCACCGATCGATCGAGACTTTAATAAAATTTGCTCTGGAGTCACTGCCTCGCTCGATCGATCGGAAATTTGTACCGATCGATCGAGACTTGAAATCTTTGATGCTCAACTCTCTGCCTGGCTCGATCGATCGAGAGTAAATCTCGATCGATCGAGATTCCGAAAATCTCATTTCCTCAATTTTAGTTCTTTCTCGCCTCGATTTCGCCCGTTATCTTCATATTGGCTCATTTCTTCCACTTCCGATCTATTTTCCTGAAACAAACGAATAAACACCAAAAAACATAATATCATCCAGGAAAAAATACGAAAAGTAGGAAGAAATTACAGTTAAAAACACTCAAAATCTAAGCCTATCAACTCCCCCAAACTTAGACTTGATCGTCCTCGAGCAAGCAATAAGCTCAAAAGAAAAATTAAACTCGATACTAAGCATGAATCATCTTTACAACATACGTAAAATCTCAGAAATCCTACTTACACATCAATAGAAGTCATTCAACACTTAACAAGAAGCAATTTCTCCTAAGTTAAACAATACATCGCAACATCGGAACGTGCGTGTGTGCTATTGTCAAACATGAGTTACATACATATCTTTAAGATCAACATGTGCCATATCAACTCCTAGTCAAGATTACTTTGAATTACTCTACAAATTTACTATCCAGCACTTCTCTACTAATGTAATTATTCCCTAGACTTGAATCAACAGGACTTTAAAAGCTTATAACGTTAGGCTTTTTGGTGTCGGCTCCAAAGAAAAGGTAGGATAGAAGCAAAGAAGAGAGTATAATAGAATCAGTTCAAAATCTTCTCACATAATCATTGAGCTTCTCTTCACATTTTCTAGCCTTGGCCACTTTGGGTCTTATTTAAATTTTCTTTTCAAGGCTTTTTCTACAACTTTTCTTTTTTCTTTGCTCATTCTTTCGTTCATTTCATTTCTTTCACAATGAACTTCTCAACATATAAATATTTAATGCAATGAATGAGATTCATTATACTCTCCTAGGGATGGATAAAATTGTTCTTTTAGGCTCAAACCAAGGTGGGTATAATGAGTTTGTCAAGAATGTTGAATGGGGGTCTAATCATATGCGATACATATACCATTCTTTTTCAATAAGGCTCAAAAGGGGACACTAAGGAATAATGTGTACCAGGTAGGCTTGAAAGGCACAAACGGTCCAAAGATCGCCTAAATCATCTCCAAGTCTAGTTCCTAATTATAAATTTCGCCTCAAAGTGCTTTCAACTAAACTGTAGAGTTATCTAAGATACTCAAGACTCATCATAGTTAACACAAATTTTCAATTTAATCAATACATACTTCACTCAATCATGACTCAATAAGTGCTCAAATTATTCCTCAGTTTTGACATATGGTTAACAAAGGATATATACAAACAAGTTAAACATTTTCATGACTCCTATCTAGATGAGGATTAATTTCATCATGTATTACCGTTGCAAATCTAATTCTTCATTTCTCAAGACTAACTCACAAAATTTTTTTTTTTTTTTTTTTGTAATGCTCAAGGACGATTCAAGTGACAATTAAACACACAACATGTGGATAAAACAAGTTAAACACGCAAACCACTCCCCCAAACTTAACTGAAACATTGTCCTCAATGTTTAAAAGAATCAAAAGGGAAAAAGTAAACTCCCCTGATCAAGACGCTTGCATGAGGATTGAGGAAGTTTGGCTTTTGAAAGCTCCACTGTTGTAGGGGTTCATCGCTCCACTTGAGTACCTCGCAAAAGAAGGATGCTAGAAAAAAAAAATCGACAAGAGAGAAAAACAAACTAAATGCAAAATTGAAAATAAAACAAAGCTAAATGCAAAAGGATACGCTTGGGTTGCCTCCCAAGAAGCGCTGATTTCTAGTCGTCGGCTTGACCATCAGAAGCAACCATCAAAGAGCGGTTGCCGCCCATAGTAAGTATCGTATGATACTACTAATGGGTCTTCATATAGTATGCCCTCAAGCTTGGCAAGAGTGTAACGGTGTAAGCTCGTTGCTCCAACAACTTTCTTCATGACATAGTGAGCATGGGAGAATGATTCTTGAATTGGCTTCATCTCATGGATGGCGTAGTGCGGTGAAGTTGGTGGCATCGATGAGGAATACGTATCCACATATGGCCCATAACATGCCTTCATCGATGGGTGGATATCAAATTTCTCGAAAATCTCATCATCCAACTTCACTCTTGGCTCGTTGTCCCATAGGATCTCCTCAGATGCCTTTTCCACTGTAGGCTCAATCACTTCCATAGGCTCAACTTCCCTTGATTCTTCCCCATGAGTCGGATCACTCCCCCAAACTTGATTGGTTGAGTGATCATCATCATGTAACCAGGCCTGATTTGTAGATCTCGTCTCCTCCTCTTGGCAGCTCATTGAGATGGTTTCCACTAGAATTGCAAATTGCTGCTCTAGATGACGTATATAATTGGTCTGGTTCTCTAAACGTTGCTCAGTTGATGCCATGAGTCTAAATAACATATTCTCTGATTGAGCCGTTCCTTCTACAAAACTATCTTTCTTCTCGCCATGATGCTCAAAGGTTTGGTGCGTATCATTAGGGTAGTGAGGCTCTGGTGGGTATTGGTGACTCCAACCTTGCAAGGAAGGATCACAATGCCAGTGGTAATCGAAGTCCGCCATATCATTGAACAGGTGTAATACACTGTCCTCATCTCTATCAACCAGGGGACTCCCATTCATCAGTGCTCCTTTGAATACCCATCCTCGTGTCTGTGCATCCAAACCTTTGAAGAAATGTTGCAGAAGAGTATAGTTCGAAAAGTTGTGATACATGAATGTGTCTGTCAGTTCATTGAATCTCTCCCACGCCGAATAAAACGGCTCTGAAAATTGTTGGGCAAATCTTGTGAAGACTTGTTGATGAAGCATCACAAGTACCTCGCAAGAAAACAAATAACATACTTAAATAAAATAATAAAGTTTTTTTTTTTAAATAACAAAAAGAAAAAGAAAACAAAAACGCAATAATAAAATTGGCTAAATTACAATTAACTAATCTCGTATGATATTATACAGATTAGTCTCCGGCAACGGCGCCAAAAACTTGACCGCTTTATTTTTAAACAAAAGATATTTCAAAGTGTAGTGTGAAGCGATTCTACCGCAAGTGCACGGTTGTCAAGTTTTAGTATAGTGAAAATTAAGTACAGGTTGTCGAATCCACAGGGACTAACGTATAAGTACCAAATAAGATTAATAAAATTATATTTAGCCTACGATTTAACAAATGTGATTATCTAAAGCAAACTTAAACTAAGAAATGAAACTCAAACAAGAAACAATAAAATGAATGGTTCCGGATATGCGAAGGTAAGTTGCTCAAGAAATTTATCAAGCTCTTCGTTCAACTGTGTTATCTTTAATGATTCATTTGAATAAGCAAATTATCAACCAATTGATTCTAAGGGTGAAAGGTTTTCGCTATTATTCAATACACTCTCTCGAGCTGTAAAGAAATTAACAATAAATTAGAATAAGTCACTCTCGTGCACCTATTTACTAATTCAAAGTTGCATAAATTATCAAAACCTTATAACTCTAAATCTCTCGATTCCAAGTTCTCACGTATGCGATATCATCTCTCGATCACAATCATAACATACTTCATGAATTAAAAGAGCGTGTTACAACGTTATCTCTCGATCTCGGTTATAACTCTCAGAATCAATCAAAGTTAGCTAGGCTTTGATCTTAACAATCGATTAAATCATGAACAATAGACATCAATACACTCAAACACAATTGAATCAATATATCAAACACAATGATACTAAATCTCAATAAAATAAACTAGAATTGTTTCAAATCATATACAAAAGAAGTTTAATCGTCTCTCGACCTCAAAAACATCAATTGAAAATTAATATGAAATAGATTAAAGTCTAGAAATACGATAAACGGCGGAATGAATCCGTGCGTAGCACCGAAATCTCTTCTCTTGCTCCTTCCTTGCACTCCGGAATTGATTGGCTTTGGCTCGGGCGAAGAACCGGAAGAACGGATCTCCTTGGCGGCGGCTGGGCGGCGGCTAGGGTTCTTCTTTTGTCCAGCAATTTCGTCTGATATGCTCCCCTATTTTTTGGAATGAATCAACTCCCGCTTAAAACCCCCCACAATCACGATAAAAAAGGAAAATAAAATCTTCAGGATTTCGCGTCTCGATCGATCGAGATTTTCTACCGATCGATCGGTGCACTGTTCATGCCAGCTTTTGAAACTCACTGTCTTGCTCGATCGATCGAGATTTTCCACCGATCGATCGAGACTTTAATAAAATTTGCTCTGGAGTCACTGCCTCGCTCGATCGATCGAAAATTTGTACCGATCGATCGAGACTTGAAATTCTTTGATGCTCAACTCTCTGCCTGGCTCGATCGATCGAGAGTAAATCTCGATCGATCGAGATTCCGAAAATCTCATTTCCTCAATTTTAGTTCTTTCTCGCCTCGATTTCGCCCGTTATCTTCATATTGGCTCATTTCTTCCACTTCCGATCTATTTTCCTGAAACAAACGAATAAACACCAAAAAGCATCATATCATCCAGGAAAAAATACGAAAAGTAGGAAGAAATTACAGTTAAAAACACTCAAAATCTAAGCCTATCAAATGTTTAGTGCGGAACGGTCTGTTCTTGAATTAGTAAGAACGGCTCGATGGCTTGAATAATAAGGCAAATGCAGAATACTAAGACACAGAATATGTTTCTGGAAGTTCGAAGGTGGTGTAATCCTTCTACGTCTCCCCTTCTTCCAATTAAGGAAGGTTTCCACTAGAAGACTTTGATTTATACAATCCTGTTGTACAAACCCGATTCAGGATGGATTTACCTCACTACCAGACTGAAACTCCTAGTCACTCGATCTGTTCAGACACACTCTGTCTGACAGTTACAATAATTTCTCACTTCTTTCTTTCAATACAGAATACACAAGATAGACTTCTGTCTATGCACACAGTGATCCTAAATGATCAAATATTACAATGTATTCGTGCTTAAGAAGAATTTCAGCTTGAGAGCTTCTGAGCTTGTAAGCTTGTGCTGTTTTTCTTTCTTGTGCGTTTTTTTCGATTGATCAGCGAGAGTCTACTTGAGATCTTCTGATGCATCCTTTTATAGTTGTATGTACCAACGACATTATTCCCTTAATGTGCAACTTTTGACTCTGCTTAAACTCTGAGTAAGCTACAGTCTACTTCTTTAAGGTAGTTGCCATTCTGGTTCATGCTTTCGACGACTGTCAGGTAAGCTCTTCTTTGTCTTCTTACCTTATATGGTATTCTTCAGTCTATGGTCTTTTTCAGCATTAATTGCGACATTAAATGCTTCAATAAATAGCCGTTAATGATTCGGACTGAAGAACCGATCTTTATATATCCTTGATTGCTCTGATCTGATACATGTTGAGATCGATCTGAAGCTTCAATCTGGTCAGTCTGTTTTCTATCGATCCGGTCTGATATGCAATATGCCTCATCAGCTTGATCTGTTTTGAGCGATCGATCTGGTCAGTCTGATTTCTCTCGATCCGGTCTAATATGTTTTGTCATCTTTAAAATCTCATCGATAAGGTCCGGAACTAACAGGGCCAATACCAATCGAGAAGAGAATCAGTTGCCTAATGCTCCATATGGTTCAAGGTGGTGTATTAGAAATTACGTTGCAATGTACAGTATTTAATTAGTTGTAATCTAATTTATGTTTTCTGATTTTGTTTATACATACACATTCTGTATGAATTATTAGGGACATCTTTGACCAGCAACCATTAACTCAAGTAATTTTGTTTACGATGTTCCTCTATAAAATATGACAGTCTTTTATATAATTTTAATCTATTACTGTATTTGTATTTTAATTGGCAGCCCTACCATAATGATTATATCGAAAGATTGCGTAATGAGTTATGGACATATAATGGCCCGCTGATTTTCAATGACATAGTTTAGATGCATCATCCTGAGCGGGTATTTCTTCAACTCGGCATGGTACAAGACATCCCAGCAGATTCATGTTTAGGGGATGATAAATTACATGCAGTTAACTGAAGGGGCAAAACCAATAAGAACTGGTCTACACACCATAGGCGGTACACGACTACATGAGCTAGTGCACATGCTCATACCGTGGGCATACCACAATATAATGGTGCTGGACATGGTGTAGTTGTCGGGTGCCTGGTATGGACGAGCAACACGTAGATTCATTGGCCATCAACGATAATTTGTCCAGACTAGATATCAGTATCGAGATGGCCCAGCTGGGCAACATGTGGTGTTGATATATTAAATATATATAGATTTTGAATTGTGTTTAGATTTATAATTTTAATTGTTCACACATTTCAGATTGATCAGTCGGACGAGTTAACTGTTACATAGACCGTAATATCGGTGAGGAACAATCCATTGCGGGGTATGTGGATGCATTTAATAATGCCAGGAATGTAATCCAACATGAGATGCATGTGGCTGAGGAACGACGAGATATAAATTGTGTTCTTATCCAAATTTGAATGATCAATCAACTTCTCACTCAACAGACAAGTGTGAGGACCACCACAATTGGTTATTTTGAATAACCCAACATTTTTATCCAAATATGCATGCAGGTACCATCTGCAAGGTATATCATATGTACTATGTATATCACTTTCCACAATGTTATGTACTCTAACGACGTGGTACTCACGTTTTGCAACCCGTACAGAATAATCCTTCACAGCTACTTGCAGATGATCTTTTATCTTTAAAGACCATGTTGCAATACATATCACCTTTGGAGTAATAGTAATAACTACCCAGCTACCTGTTGGGTTGTCGATCGAATCTTCAACCACTTATGGATGTGTCATGGAAAAGAATGTGATTCTTGGATAGAACACGATCATTTATCGTGGTTGTAAGTGGCACTTCTCGTCTCGTTGGTGTCTCATCCTCTTGGCTTTCAACTGCTTCTGTCATCACACCAATATCAACTTCATCATCGTTAGCATCATTATCGGATGAAATACCTTATGATTAAGAATGAATTTCATCACCAAAATCAAAAAACTGTATGCTCGTGGCTGATGAGTAATACTATCAGCATCTACAGGACCATCATCTGGTTCTCTACAACTATATGAACCCTCATCTTGATGTTGACCACCTGACGTCTCTTGAATCACTGATGTAGTCAATCCTTCTGTAACTACATGCAACATAACTACATTTTCGTGTGTGGAATATGCCATTTCTAGAATATAATCATAATTCATTGGTTCTGTTTGTATATAAATTTTCAAGCAACTGTAATCCTGATCTGAAACAAGTAGTCATGCTAAATTGTAATCGTTGTCTATGGATAAAGTCTAACATATCCCCGAAAAATCTTTGAATACATCTCTAGCATACAATGTCAACTGGTTGCGTATTATATACTTTATTTAACAATTGTACAAAATTATTTATGATATATGGTTGTACCTCTTGATGGACCACGATCATATCTGACGGATTCAGAATCTTATAGGATATTACCTCCCCCAATACAGTAAAACTTGAATCGCCATATTTTGAAAATAATATAATAATCAAATATAATATCTCCAATAAAATCAATTATCATGTAGAAGATCAGCAAAGTTGCTGCAACCACATAACATACTCAGAATTTTACTAGATTTTGTAAAATAATGCAAGAGAAGGGAGGAACCGAATATTAATTGGTATGTTTTCGAATGAGTGAAGAATGGGAATGAGGGAGTCGGATTTTATAGTGAGGAATACGCCGACTCAATTGGCATCATATATTGGAGATGCCAACCCAATTGGCATCTCCAGTATTTTATAATGGAGAATGGGTAGGCGTCTCCAATATTTTATATTGGATGTCGACTTCGGTTAGTTTCTTAAATAACCCTATTTGGGGTTATTTTATTAAATAATTTTTTCATATGAGATACTTATTTAATTTTCCCGTGAGTTATTTAAGTTACTTCATTTTCCAACAATATTATTTAAAATGTGTGGCTGAGGTAGCAAGTTGCATGAATTTGATTACTTTTACATGGAAAATTCTTAGATGCACCCGGTACCTTCAAAGACCAACAGAAATGCCGGGTATATGTATGTATAAATACGTATATATGTTGGTCTTCGGTACACTGGTTGTGTTCCAAAGAATTTCCCATTTTGCATGCATAATCCATGCCATAATCTATCGTAAAGTTTTCAATAAAATATTATATAATAATTATTTAAATAGTATTAATTACAGAGTTTAACATTTTGAAATTTTTCTGACATAAAATTTAGTAATTACTAAATTTAATATTATAATCACATATTGTCGGATCTTAAAATTATTCTGAGATAAAATTTTGGTATAGTCAACAATTAAATTACTACAATTAAATAGTTGATTGTGGATATAGCCAATCAGACCATGATTTTAACAATTAATGGAGAGTGGTTTTGACTTTAAAGCTTTTACGATCCAAGGATTTTTTAAATATATAAATAATTAAAATCTTTAAAAATTAGAAATATAATTTGGATTACTATAAAGAGGCAATTGTACTTTATGTAACATATGTAGAATATTTATTCTTAAAATATATTCAAATTTTAGTGTATCGTTATACATAATTTTGTAACATTTTAATAATTGGTGTTCATGTTTTTTTTAAATATCATTCTATAGACTTATGATATATAAATATTTATCGCTTTATTTATTTGTAAAAAAATAGTTTTATCATATCTTGTCGTATAGTAAATTTTAAAAAAATTCTCTTATATTCATGTTTCGATATCCACATCATTGTATCATAACTAGGGTTTAAACGATTTAATGTATTTTAAAATCAACTTTTTCTATACCCTTGATTTTCAGGAGCTACATTTGATCGAGACTAATTCACAATTTAGCTAGATCAAACGTATATGATCAAACACTTGTCACGTTATCAAAGAAAAATTATGTTTGGTATACGGCGCAATTCAAATTTTATAAAGCGTACAGCAGCATAAGCACAACGTTTCGATCACTCCCATAGCAGGGCAATTATTGTTTCTCAATAATCTTCATCCCAAATTATCTTGCAACTCATAAGAATCGAACTCGTGATTATGTTACTAATTGTAGGATCAAAGGGTTGTCGCTCTACCAAAACATATAGTTGGTATCGATGCAACTCAAATATTATAAAACATAGAACATCATAAGCACCATGCATGTTTCGATCATTATCTTAGCTTATGCAATTATTGTTTCCCAACAAAACACATTAGAGGAAATTTTTTGAAAAACTTTCCCTCTTTTGACAATATTCGAAATCGAGAATTTGTTTAAAAATTACCGAGTGATCATTCAAAATATTAGAAAAAACTTTATATATTAAAAAAAAATCATTCGGCATGATATTGTTATTATTGTTGTTTTTTCCCCAGTGTATTCAACATTGGAATAAATAATAGAATATATTATCAAATTTTGAAACATTACATATAATAAATAGTTTAATAATTTCTTTGTTCTTCTAGCATATGCACTAAATTTATGGTGACTGGTAAGCTTAAAATATTCTAATGTAATATCTTTTTTTCTAAAATTAAAAAAAAAACACAAAATCATTTATTTCGATAAATTTTCTCTGGCCTCGTGATTTAAATTAATTATAGTGAAAAAAGTTTGGGTGATATACTGAATAAAATATTTGAGTGAATCCAATGGCCACAATAATGGTCAATTTAACAGTTGCAAAATTTTAAAATAATATATTTTATTTTTTTAAAACATTTATTTCACGCTTTTTTTTTTTAATCTGTCCCGACTCACATCAATACAAATTATGTTTTAAAATTTCAAATTGTGTTCAAACGCATCCATGTATGATTTGGTTGATAGGCAAAGTCTCCAGTTTTCTGTAAAAAAAAAATGATGGCAAGAGAGCTTATCCAACAACGATTTTCGACTCGACCCAACTTTTTCAGTTATAAACTATGCATGATTCTATGAAAAAATTTACAAATATCTGGAATATTGCAATAAAATTTCACAGAATTCTATGAAAAAATACATAAGAGTCTCTTTTTCATATTTCGTGAAATTCTACAAAAGTCAATAGAAATCTATCAATTCCATAAAAGTCAATAGAAATCTATCAATTCCATAAAAGTCAATCATTTAAAAATATAATTAGAAATAATTAAATCTCAAGAACGAATACATCTTCTAAATTAGTTTTATAGGATATAGCTCAGTTTCATTTCATATTATTGTGAATTTAATCTAGTTCAAAAATGGATGATAAAAGAAGTAAAGATTAACCAAAAAACATAAAGCAATAAAACAGTGGAACAAGTTGGGGTTTTTTTATTAATTATTCAAAAATAAGTTTATTTAACAAAATAATTGATTTTGGGTTACTTTAATAAAATAACTCAAGTCGCTATCGGAAATGACGACTTCATCTGAAGTCGTCATCTACAATGATGCCTTTATTTTTTAGAAAAAAATATGATTGAAGGCGTCGTCTGAGATGCTGTCTTCAATAAAAATTAATTTTTTATTAAAGGCACCATTTGAAATGACGTCTTCAATAATGCCTTTATTAGCCCGCCCCCTTTCTTCTTCCTTATTTTCCTTTATTCTCTTCGCCCTCTTCCACTTCGGATGAAGATTTCTCCATTTCTCAATCTTTTGAAATTTTTTGTGCCTAATTTCCAAGGTTTTTGTGGTTTACAATTTGTGAAGCTGAGTTGTTTATCTATCTTTCAAATTAAGGTAGTAATTTTTTTCGAAATATAAATTTTGGAAGTGGTAGAATTTATATTATTTTGTTGTTTGTGTTTGATTTTTGTTGTTTGACAGTTGTTATTTAAGAAAATAGTTATAGTTTGGTGTTGAGTGGCAGAAATTTAAGGCCAAGTTGTGTTAAGGCCGACATCGGTGGTCGTGGGGGTGTTCGGTAGGCGGCGGCGGGAGCCGATGGATGGTGGCGGTGGTGTACATGTTTATTATTTTTTTATGTTGATATTTATGGTGTAATATTTCATGATGGACGTACAGAGAGCACTAGGTTCGATTGACAGTCATATTCTATCATTGCAGTCATCTCATCGGTCTGAAGATGTTTGGTCAGGTGATATTGATAGAACACTTCGAGGCTTGATAAATATTTTTGGGATCTTTGTCCACTTGATATGCGTGTTGTGAATGTATTTGATAATATTGGTTTTTATGTTGTTTATGGGTGTGGTAAAATTGCCTTGATTTTCACCTCATCACGCCTTTTGTTTAGAGATGGCGGTGTGAAACACATATGTTTCACTTCAGATCCGGAGAGGCCACCATTACCCTGCAAGGCATTGCAGTGATATGGGCATTGCCAGTAGATGGCATATTATTATCTGGTGTTGATTACGATAGGAGTATACCTGAGTGTCAAGAATATTATCATATGCTTTTGGGATTTATACCAAATACTGCACACTTTAGAGGTGCAAAATTGTACATATCTACAATAAAATATCATTTGCTGAATAATGCTCTTAATGTGCACAATACGGTAGAAGATGTAATCAAATATACACGGGCTTGTGTATTATTGATGTTATGTGGAATTTTGTGCCATTATTCCTCCGACGATACTGTAAAGTGATTTTGTTTACAGAAGTTAGAGGATATTGAATCTGTTGGCAATTATAGTTGGGATAGTGCCGTGTTGACATATTTGTACCGTGAGTTGTGCACTTCCTCACAGAGAGGGAAAAAAGTTATAAGTTGTGTATTACAGCTCGTACATGTAATACGTTTGTGCTTTTCAAATGTTGAAATATTTTTCTCGTCATACTTACTAATATTATGACATTTTTTTAGATTTGAGCATGGTCACGATTACCGTGTTTAACTCCTCAAATGGCTGGGCCAAGCGTGGTATCATGTTGTAAGTTAATAGATTTAAAAATTGCTTTTAGAATCTGTAATATGGATTTATAAATTATAAATTTAAATACTATTTTTTACTTTTCTGGTTGATCAGATGGAGCAATAAAGTGTTGTTTGTGATCGATATTCTGCTGATGGAGAATCTGTAATGTCGATGTTGGAGTCGATGAGAGAGCATCTGTAATGCCTCGATTTGTTTAATACACGTATGATATGATTATGGTGTAATTATATCACTTGACGATATGATAATGGGGGTTCGAGTGGAACCAAGAATGAATTGATTCATATATGAAATGAAATATGGGATGGCTTGAAACATGGTGTGTAATGCATTCATAATATAAACATATGAATTATGGATTAAGAGTTGAAGGTGCATAAATATGTGCATATGAGTTTGCATTTGAGTATGCATATGACTTTAATGTGACTTAGAGTTTCATTTGAATGGGAGGTTCATTTCATGTACATGTTATTTAACATGTAATTATCCCTAAATGGCATGATAGCAAGTGAATTAAGGGACTAATGATCTATATCAAGTGGATAAGGGAGGTGTAATCACATAACACACCATTTTACACCTACAAATCTCTACCAAGCTCCTCTCCATCTCTTTCAACTTCCTTGTGGTTTGAGCTTGAGAGTCACTTGTAAAGTAAGCTAGGAAGGTGTGTGAAGTGGAATTGTACCATCTTGGTAAGAAAATCATGGTTTTATACTTGTTTTTGTCATTGGTGTTGCTATATGAGAAATAGCATATGAAATTTTTTATGTAAAGAATCATATCTTGTTGATATGTTAGTAATTGGATTCTTTGCTGATAGAAACAAGTTATTATGTTCCTAGAGATTGCCAGAAACATGTTGACATGGTTTAAAATGAATTAGAGGAGAAGAACCATGGAGATAAGCTTGAAATCGCCATTTTTCTCATTTTTCTGATCGGGCCGATCGATCGGCTGTGGTCTCGATCGATCGCCGCGACCAGTGAAGGTTTAAGGCGGTTTGAGCATGAGGCGATCGATCGGTGATTTGAGGCGATCGATCGGTGCAAGGTGGCGATCGATCGGTGATTTTGTGCGATCGATCGGTGAAGCATGAACAGTTCGGCGATCGATCGAGATTTTAGGCGATCGATCGGTGATGGCAGAATGTTGAAATTTTATATTTTTGTGGAATTTGATTTTAATGCCTATGATAACATGATATATTGTTGGCATTGTTGTAGCACCATCACAGGGGACAGGACAACGAGGCACTTAGCTATTGACAACTGCTTTATCTCGTTTGTGTCGCAGTACAGGTACGTGTTGACGTACGGAGTATAGATATGATATGATGATGCTATTATGGTTTTGATATCATATGATTTATGTTATCGTTGTGTCATATGATTGGTAGTATCATATGCATGTGCATACATAGATTTCATATGATTGGTATGGTTGCCTTGATAGATATGTGTATATGCTTTGGTACGATCATTGTCTTGATAGATATACCTGGTGGGGTATATGCTTTGACTGCCACGATAGATATGCTAGTGTTGGGCATATGCTTTGACTGGGATCGGTGCCTGGATAGATATGCTAGTGTGGGGCATATGCTTGGGCTGGGATCGTTGCCACGATAGATATACTACATATGCTTTGGCTTGAGAGATATACGTCTGGTGTGGGTATATACTCTGGTTATTATCACAGATGAGTATGGTACTATGATATGTGCTGCTAATATGAAGATGTGATGTGGTTTCTCACAGACATATTGAGCTGAATAGGCATATCATATGAGACTCGTGATAATAGGGAACTTGTTGAGACATGTCATGACATAATGCATTTGTGGATGCATGATACAGAACATTCACGTTATCTGATTTATTGAGCTTTATCATTGATATTGATATTGTGTTTTGATATTGCACTGAGATAGTTGTTATCTATACTCACGTTGTGAATGTTTCTGTAGGGACTCATAGACGTGGCGTGAGTCATGATTTCCGCTGCGAGGGGAACCACTGCCTAGGAGTTCTTTTGAATTAGGTTGTTTATGTACATGATATGTATAGTTTGTTAGGTTTTTTTGATAACCTTGTAAACAACTTAACTAGCATGAACTCTTAATCCGTGCATGGTATATTACTTAATTCAGACTCACATATGTATGTTTAATGAATACATAATGGATTAAGTAAATCAGGCCCCACATTAGTGGTATCAGAGCAGTGGTTCGAGAACGGGGTGAACATGGGTAGAAGAAGTGTATTAGGGAGTTACCTAAACACTTTGCGAATGGTAATAGCATGTTAGGAGTTGGCATATGATGTTATTCTAACATGTTTTATTTTTATGATTGTTATTGTTAACCCTTGATCTACAGCTATGACAGACAGAGGGTTACATGAGGATGTTGGGGATTCCATGAGTGGCAATGCGAGTGTACGGATGGCGCCTGTGCCACCACCACCGATTGAACAAGGGCCAGTGGAACAGGTATTGTTGCCTGGAGAATTGACTTTGACCCAGTTTCTGAGTTATCAGCCACCTAGGTTTGAGGGGACTGAGTCAGGGGAACTGTCAGAGGAGTGGCTGGAACGTATAGAACAGATATTTGTATCAGCACCGTGTGCCAAGACTGCTTGGTTACGTTTAGCTGAATATCAGTTGGCCAAGAAAGCTATGATGTGGTGGAAATCCACAGTACTTGAGTTGAGGGCTCAAGGACAGACAGTGAACTGGGATGTGTTTAGAACAAAGTTTCTGGAGCATTATTTCTCTGTTGCTGCAAGGCAAAGGAAAGAGGATGAATTTACAAACTTGAGACAGGGATCCATGACAGTATCTGATTATGCTGTGCACTATTCCTCTTTGCTTCGCTATGTGCCACATATTGCTGTCAATACAAAGGCAAAAATCAGACAATTTGTGAAAGGGTTGAGGCCTGAATTGTTTGATAGGGTCATGTCCAATAACCCTACATCTTATGAAGAAGCCTTGACTCGAGCTGAGATGGCTGAGATTGCTGTAGGAGTGTATAAAGATGTTGGACAAGCCCAACCACCTACATCTGACAGTATGCGACCTAGAGGAGATTCCTTTAAATCACCACGAGGTGGTGCATCGTCATCTAGGTTTAGTGGGAAACGGTTTGGACCAAGGAAAGGGGATGACAGAAGGGCTAAGGGACAGTCCCAAGGTAGTAGTAGCAGTAGTGGACGAGGATTACAGTGTTTTAAATGTGGAGGGCCACATTATCAAAAGAATTGTCCACAGTTTGATACAGTAGTTTGTTTCCGTTGTGGGAAACCAGGACATGTGATCCGTGATTGTCCTCAAGTGGGCGGACAACAGAGGAGAGGACCCATGTCAGAGAATACAGTGCAGCAGAGACCACAGAGTGTAGTACAGTCTGGTGGCGGACAGAGGGCAGGAACACCTCAGGCTCAGGTGTATGCACTAAACAGGGAGGAAGCAGAGGCAGCTCCTGATGCTGTGATAGCGGGTAAGTGTACTTTGTTTACTTATCCAGCCTTACTTTTGATTGATACTGGTGCATCACATTCTTTTGTTGCACAAACTTTTGTTGATCGGTATCATATATGCTCGTCTCCACTGTTGATGCCTCTTTATGTTTCGACACCCATGGGAACTACTGTAATGGCTTGTCAGAGTGTGTCTGATTGTGAGATTCAGTTTGAGACTGAGTTTGGATTACAAGCTGATCTGATTGTGTTAGACATGACAGATTTTGATTGTATTATTGGGATTGATGTTTTGAGTAGATATCAGTCTGTTGTGGATTGTTGTCATAAGGTTGTGAGATTTCAGTCTGATACTGGAACTCAATGGTACTTCTATGGCCAGGGATCGAGGGCAAGGATTCCTTTGATATCAGCAATCCGAATGTCGCGTTTGTTGGAACGTGGACATGAAGGTTATTTGATTTATGCCCTTGATGTCATAGAACAGAAAAGAGAAAGGAAAGTGGAGGAGATACCAGTGATTGCAGAATATGCGGATGTGTTTCCAGATGAGATACCTGGATTCCCACCGAGTCGAGAAGTGGAATTTGGTATTGATTTGATACCTGGTACTTCTGCAATTTCACGTGCTCCTTATCGAATGGCACCAACTGAATTGAAGGAATTGAAAACTCAATTGCAAGACTTATTGGATAAGGGGTACATACGTCCTAGTGTATCGCCTTGGGGTGCTCCGGTATTATTTGTGAAGAAGAAGGATGGGACAATGAGATTGTGTATTGATTATCGACAATTGAACAAGGTAACAATAAAGAATAAATATCCTCTTCCTCGTATTGATGATTTATTTGATCAGTTACAGGGATCAAAGATATATTCTAAGATTGACTTGAGGTCAGGATATCATCAAATACGTGTGAGGGAAGGAGATATACAGAAGACAGCATTCAGAACTCGTTATGGACATTATGAGTTTCTGGTAATGCCATTTGGAGTAACAAATGCTTCTGCTGTCTTTATGAGTTTAATGAATCGTGTGTTTCAGGAATACCTTGATCGATTTGTCATTGTCTTTATCGATGATATATTGATCTATTCACGGAGTGATGCCGAACATGTTCAACATTTGCATATGGTGTTGCAATTGTTGAGGACACATCAGTTGTGTGCCAAACTCAGTAAGTGTGAGTTTTGGTTGACTAGTGTTGGATTTTTGGGTCATGTCATATCAGAGGAAGGTATATCAGTTGATCCAAAGAAAGTGGAAGCAGTGTTGAATTGGTCAGCACCTACTTCTGTGCCAGAGATTCGTAGTTTCTTGGGTTTGGCAGGTTATTATAGACGATTCGTTGAAGGATTTTCAGCGATTGCCAAACCATTGACACATTTGACACAGAAGGGAGTATCATTTCAATGGTCAGAGGCTTGTGAGCGTAGTTTCCAGGAATTAAAACATCGATTGACTACAGCTCCAGTCTTGATCATTCCATCTGAGCATGACAGGTTTGCAGTTTATACTGATGCATCATTACTTGGATTAGGTTGTGTTTTGATGCAGGACAAACATGTAGTGGCTTATGCATCACGACAGTTGAAGCCACATGAAATGAGATATCCAGTGCATGATCTGGAATTGGCTGCCATTGTCTTTGCATTGAAGATATGGCGACATTATTTATATGGTACGTCGTTTACCATATATACTGATCATAAGAGCTTAAAATTTCTATTCACTCAAGCGGAGTTGAATATGAGACAAAGGAGATGGATGGATCTGTTGAAAGATTATGATTGTGAGATTGATTATCATCCAGGAAAAGCTAATCTTACAGCAGATGCCTTGAGTCGGAAAGTACATCATACGGCTGATGAGATGGTTCATTTATCTGCTTTGATGACTTCTTGCTGTACTTTGGGTTATGATTTTGATATGGAGTCAGTGCCGGTACGGGTATCAACATTGTTGGTTGAACCTGACATTTTTGACAAAATAAGAACGGCACAAGGGAGTGATGATGAGGTACAACATTGGAAGGAAAAGATAAATCAAGGACAAACATCTCAATTTGTACTAACAAGTGATGGAACGTTGAAGTACCGAAACTGTTGGGTAGTACCTGCGTCATTAGGACTACGCCAAGAACTACTACAACGTGCTCATTGTAGTAGATACAGTATACATCCTGGAGGGAAGAAAATGTACCATGATTTACGTACCCAATTTTGGTGGAAACGTATGAAACAGGATGTATTGAGTTTTGTGAAACGATGTTTGATTTGTCAACAAGTGAAAGCGGAAAGACAAAGACTAGGAGGTGAATTACATAGTTTGGAAATTCCTCAGTGGAAATGGGAACATATCACGATGGATTTTGTGACTCATTTGCCACGGACGTCTTCTGGTTGCGATGCAATTTGGGTAATTGTTGACAGACTTACCAAAGTATCTCATTTTGTGCCATATTGTATGACATATACATATCTGAGAATGGCACAGTTGTACATTCAACATGTAGTGAGACTACATGGTATTCCAGTTTCCATTGTATCGGATAGGGATCCGAGATTTACTTCTCATTTCTGGGAAGGGTTACAAACAGCGTTGGGAACTGAAGTGCGGTTGAGTACAGCATATCATCCTCAGACAGATGGACAAACAGAGCGTACGATACAAACGCTAGAGGATATGTTGCGTGCCTGTGTATTAGAGTTTGATACTTCTTGGCAAGAGTCGTTGCCATTAGTAGAATTTTCATATAACAACAGTTATCAGTCTAGTATACAGATGGCACCATTTGAGGCATTGTATGGGCGACGATGTAGATCGCCATTATATTGGGATGATGTGGATCAGTCTTCCTTACATGGACCGGATATGATTCATGATATGGAAGAGAAAGTCAAGGTAATACGATTGAAATTGAAAGCTGCTCAGGATAGACAGGCTGCTTATGCCAATAAGCGACGTAGACCACTCGAATTTCAAGTTGGTAACCGTGTGTTCTTGAAAATCTCACCTTTTAAAGGTGTAGTACGATTTGGGAAGCGTGGAAAATTGTCTCCACGATATGTTGGTCCGTATGAGGTGTTGCAACGTATTGGTACGTTGGCATATCGCTTGGCACTACCACCAGCTTTGAGTAGTATTCATGATGTTTTTCATGTTTCACTGTTGAGGAAGTATGAACCAGATCCGAGTCACGTATTACAGTTACCTGATGTACAGTTGGATACAGATGTGTCGTATGAGGAACGACCGGTTATGATCTTGGATCGAGCTGAACGCAGGTTGCGTAACAAAGTGATTCCTATGGTAAAGGTACAGTGGGACAGACAGGGTGTCGAAGAGGCAACGTGGGAGACGGAGCAGCATATGATGCAACGGTATCCGGATTTGTTTACTGGTATGATTTTACAGTTTTATGATACTGTTGCATACATGATCATGTTTCCTATTGTCATATCGTAGTATTGTTGAGTTGCGTATTTTGATATGCATGTTATGTATCTACAATTTCGAGGACGAAATTCAATAAGTGGGGGAGAATTGTAATGCCTCGATTTGTTTAATACACGTATGATATGATTATGGTGTAATTATATCACTTGACGATATGATAATGGGGGTTCGAGTGGAACCAAGAATGAATTGATTCATATATGAAATGAAATATGGGATGGCTTGAAACATGGTGTGTAATGCATTCATAATATAAACATATGAATTATGGATTAAGAGTTGAAGGTGCATAAATATGTGCATATGAGTTTGCATTTGAGTATGCATATGACTTTAATGTGACTTAGAGTTTCATTTGAATGGGAGGTTCATTTCATGTACATGTTATTTAACATGTAATTATCCCTAAATGGCATGATAGCAAGTGAATTAAGGGACTAATGATCTATATCAAGTGGATAAGGGAGGTGTAATCACATAACACACCATTTTACACCTACAAATCTCTACCAAGCTCCTCTCCATCTCTTTCAACTTCCTTGTGGTTTGAGCTTGAGAGTCACTTGTAAAGTAAGCTAGGAAGGTGTGTGAAGTGGAATTGTACCATCTTGGTAAGAAAATCATGGTTTTATACTTGTTTTTGTCATTGGTGTTGCTATATGAGAAATAGCATATGAAATTTTTTATGTAAAGAATCATATCTTGTTGATATGTTAGTAATTGGATTCTTTGCTGATAGAAACAAGTTATTATGTTCCTAGAGATTGCCAGAAACATGTTGACATGGTTTAAAATGAATTAGAGGAGAAGAACCATGGAGATAAGCTTGAAATCGCCATTTTTCTCATTTTTCTGATCGGGCCGATCGATCGGCTGTGGTCTCGATCGATCGCCGCGACCAGTGAAGGTTTAAGGCGGTTTGAGCATGAGGCGATCGATCGGTGATTTGAGGCGATCGATCGGTGCAAGGTGGCGATCGATCGGTGATTTTGTGCGATCGATCGGTGAAGCATGAACAGTTCGGCGATCGATCGAGATTTTAGGCGATCGATCGGTGATGGCAGAATGTTGAAATTTTATATTTTTGTGGAATTTGATTTTAATGCCTATGATACCATGATATATTGTTGGCATTGTTGTAGCACCATCACAGGGGACAGGACAACGAGGCACTTAGCTATTGACAACTGCTTTATCTCGTTTGTGTCGCAGTACAGGTACGTGTTGACGTACGGAGTATAGATATGATATGATGATGCTATTATGGTTTTGATATCATATGATTTATGTTATCGTTGTGTCATATGATTGGTAGTATCATATGCATGTGCATACATAGATTTCATATGATTGGTATGGTTGCCTTGATAGATATGTGTATATGCTTTGGTACGATCATTGTCTTGATAGATATACCTGGTGGGGTATATGCTTTGACTGCCACGATAGATATGCTAGTGTTGGGCATATGCTTTGACTGGGATCGGTGCCTGGATAGATATGCTAGTGTGGGGCATATGCTTGGGCTGGGATCGTTGCCACGATAGATATACTACATATGCTTTGGCTTGAGAGATATACGCCTGGTGTGGGTATATACTCTGGTTATTATCACAGATGAGTATGGTACTATGATATGTTCTGCTAATATGAAGATGTGATGTGGTTTCTCACAGACATATTGAGCTGAATAGGCATATCATATGAGACTCGTGATAATAGGGAACTTGTTGAGACATGTCATGACATAATGCATTTGTGGATGCATGATACAGAACATTCACGTTATCTGATTTATTGAGCTTTATCATTGATATTGATATTGTGTTTTGATATTGCACTGAGATAGTTGTTATCTATACTCACGTTGTGAATGTTTCTGTAGGGACTCATAGACGTGGGGAGCGTGAGTCATGATTTCCGCTGCGAGGGGAACCACTGCCTAGGAGTTCTTTTGAATTAGGTTGTTTATGTACATGATATGTATAGTTTGTTAGGTTTTTTTGATAACCTTGTAAACAACTTAACTAGCATGAACTCTTAATCCGTGCATGGTATATTACTTAATTCAGACTCACATATGTATGTTTAATGAATACATAATGGATTAAGTAAATCAGGCCCCACAGCATCATAGGGCAATAGTGCAAAATGTGATACAAGTAGCTCGTGAACGACGAGACATGAACTTCTCACCATACGAACAAGTTCATGAGCATGAGGATGAACAAGTTCAATCGGACCATGCACATAGTGAAAACGATATTGCTGGTCCGTCTATGTTGACACATATCTCGATGGATGTGCCAGGTTCATCTATGTATACACCTATCCCGACAGATGTGCCAGGTCCATCTACTGGTTATTATGTCCCCGATCCACCGATGTATAATCAATCACCATTCACTCCATATGCTCTGATATACACACAACAGGATGTCCGTTTTGATTTGCACCATCATAATTCATATACGACATCTATGGGTCTAAATTTTGATGTATCACCTGTAGTATTCCCCCAATTCATTCCATATCATCCACATAATGATGTACCAATGGTACAACAGAGGAACGAACAAGTAGATAGGGGAGAAAGAGTTCGAAGAGAGGTAATTCCTCGTCCTTGTGGTAATGGAGGGCATTTAAAGATGAGGCCCCGTGGCATGGTCGTTAATCACATGTGTTGCATTCCTCTTGTAATTAGTTTGAATGTTATAAAAGTTTGTGAGTAATGTTATATATTCATACTCGTATTATAAACAAACAATAAACGTACAATACAAAAATTGTGAGACATTTCTTATAATATATATTTAACATCGATTAAAACATACAGACAACGGACAATTATGTACAATAATCGAACAATAAATTACACATCAAAAAACAAATTTATTGATTTCGAGAACTTGAAGCCATTTGTCGTCTTGCACGAGCTTCTGGCCAAGCCATCTCATTTTGAATACGCGTTGTTTGATCTCGGCCTACTCTTCTTGTTTTACGCAGAGTGTAGTTGTGGTACAACTCAAAATATGGGGCGTCCCAATACACCCCCCCCCCCCCATAATGGTTCAAATTGTCCTTGATATATGCTACAATATGCATTCATATTGTAAAATGGCTTCACAATATTTTTGCGTTTAAGCCATACCTGCGACACAATTAGATCACATGTGAACTAGGTATGCCGAACTCTTTCCATTTTTCACAAGAGCACCCCCCTGCTTTTAGATTCACAACATGAGTATTACCCCCAGTTCCCGCTTGAACTCTTGTTATAACAGATACTGTTAGATGTCTATGATCGAAAATCTGGACATCATGATTAATGAAATAATGGTCAGCACGAGCATATCTTTCGAACACATAATCTAGCCACTCTTGATTATTTTCAATCATTCGCTCCGTCTTCTTAAGTCGGTCAAGAAAATATGTCACACAACGATCAAAAGTTACTTACACAATGACAGTGATTGGAAGCCAACGAGTACCCTTCATAACACCATTTATGCACTCTGACATATTTGTGGTCATGATGACACAACGCCAGCCTCCGTCATGAGCAAGTGACCATTGAGACTTATCAATACAAAGCAAGTAATCAAACGTCCTCGGTTCACTAACTTTTATCTGTTTCATTGTGCAATCAAACTTTCTCAGTTGATTTTATGATCCAGCTCTCCAGCATAATCTTTCAGATAAACATTTTTGACCGATTATTAAAGTTTAAAGACACATGTCGTTGCACTCCACGGGGGGGCTTGAAGTCAGGAATACAATCAGCTGCTGCAATGAGGCCCGGATGATGGTCAGAAAACATATATCCACAATTGCTCTCACAATATGCTTATAATCATCTCCAAAAACGATCTCCATGACACATAGTTCTCTTCATCAATGATTGTAAATGCCAAATGTAAAACTTGATTATTAGCGTCCATTGCCACATCAATCAACATCTTCTGTTGATATTTCGTATATAGAAGATGACATCTGAATGACACATTCTTTAAAAAAAATTTTTTTTATTGATTGCGTCTTCTCAGTTATTTTTTTAATTAAAAACTGAAGGCGCCATCACAAGTTATAACTTTAAATGAAGTTGCCATCTGTGAAGGCACTTTAGATTAGTTTAATAATCTTATTCAAAATCGGTTATTTTTGTTAAATTTAATTGATTTTTCAATTATTTTATTAAAAACCCGAACAAGTTGACTCGAAGCAAAATACAATTAACATCTGCCATTGCTGGCATTTTAACTGTTTTTCTTTTTCTTTTTCCATGCAAAAAGGGTTAAATTTAGCAAGTGATAATGGAGATTATCAGTAAATTTTCTGAATAAAAATGGAGTCTTTTAATAGTTATTAGCGTATAACGATAACGCGGAAACGCGTGAACTGCACCGATATGTGAGAGCTGGCAATTATGGACACAGGTCTTCCTCATTCAAATCTCTGTCAGTATCATTACTTTATCCATTCATATACATATTTCATATTTGTAGTATGAATAGCTAAAATTCTTTACATTGTTGCGATTTTCTTGTAACTTTATTCAACTTAACCTGGTATGTTTCAAATCTTTCTACATTTTATCTGTTTTTACTTTCTTTTTGGTTGAAATCCCACTTCAGATCTGCTAGATTCTTGTCAGCATTTCATGTTTTGGTCTAGATTAGGTGTTCTTGTTACTTTGTTCAGAAACCATTCGTTAAAATGCGAATGATATTCCATATGAGCCAAGAATTAAGCTTTCAAGGAAGGCAGCTAAGATTTAAGAATGTTTGATGAATTTGAGGTGGGTGTTTGCAGATACATCGGCTTTTCCGGAATGGGGAAAACGTTGCTGCTGTTTTCTCTTACAATCTTGGCATTTTGGGTTGTTCCAGATGTGAAAGGAGAGGATGCATACAAGTACTACACTTGGACTGTCACTTATGGAATTGCTTCACCTCTTGGCCAACCTCAACAGGTCAGTGTAAATTCGAGCCATCCCCGAGATTTTGAATTAAGGGGGGATTTGACACACTTTCGAATCTTTGGAATTTATGAGATGTTGATGTTGGATTTTGCAGGTTATCCTCATCAATGGTCAATTTCCAGGTCCTAGGCTTGACACTGTGACCAATGACAACATAATCCTTAACCTTGTCAATAAGCTGGACCAGCCCTTTCTTTTGACATGGTGAGTCACACAAAACACCACATATAGCAAATCAAGAAACTGACAGTAGTATTTTGGAACCTGTGGCCTTCAATAAATTTCACTATACACCTCTATGATTTAGCTACTTTTTGTCCAAGCTACGTATATTACTAGTTGTGTTGTTTTGTTAAGAGATTGGATGCTCAAAAGCTAAAACCACCACATATAGCAAATCAAGAAACTGACAGTAATATTTTGGAACCTGTAGCCTTCAATAAATTTTCACTATACACCTCGAGCAAGTTGCTTTCGATACTATGATTTAGCTACTTTTTGTCCAAGCTACGTATATTACTAGTTGTGTTGTTTTGTTAAGAGATTGGATTCTCAAAAGCTAAAACCACCATATATAGCAAATCAAGAAACTGACAGTAATATTTTGGTACCTGTGGCCTTCATTAAATTTTCACTATACACCTCGAACAAGTTGCTTTCGATACTATGATTTAGATACTTTTATCCAAGCTACGTATATTACTAGTTGTGTTGTTTTTTTAAGAGATTGGATGCTCAAAAGCTAAAACCTGTCATTGGAAATACCTGCATCCCATGAATTAGGAATGGGATCAAACAAAGGAAGAATTCTTGGCAAGATGGCGTTGTTGGGACTAATTGCGCAATCCCACCAAACTCTAACTACACATACAAGTTCCAAACTAAGGATCAAATCGGAAGCTACACTTACTTCCCATCGACTCTGATGCACAGAGCTGCTGGAGGATTTGGTGTGCTTAATGTGTATGCAAGATCTGTTATTCCGGTCCCGTACGCCCCACCTACCGGAGATTTCAGCCTGCTGATTGGTGATTGGTATAAAACCAGTGACAAGGTGAGAGTTAAATATTTTCATGGATGATTCGTTATAATTAACATTTCTGGAGCCTTACCTTCGAACTACTTAGCATCGACTTATTATAGATCTATGTTTCCGGTTGGTAGAAAGTAAAAACAATGGGGAAAAATGGATGATAAATTTAGTGCTGTTAACTTTTTTCAAAATGTTTTACAGGGGTTGCAGCAACTTCTTGATTCAGGGAAATCTTTGCCTTTCCCTGACGGATTACTTATAAACGGACAGGGTCGAGTTACCTTCAGTGGCGATCAAGGTGATCTTCCTGGCCCGAAATTTTAAGTTCATGCACCCTTTATGTTTAAATGAAAATTTGAATCCTATCCTTTTTTCTGCGTGATGAAATGCAAATCAGAATCATCGATTTCATATCAAGAGCTGTGTATTCTTACCGTTTCTTGATCATATTTCCAGGTAAAACCTATATGTTCAGAGTCTCAAATGTAGGCCTATCCACCTCCTTCAATTTCAGAATCCAGGGGCATAAATTGAAACTAGTTGAGGTTGAAGGATCAAATGTGGTTCAGAACGTGTACGATTCTCTTGACGTACACTCTGGTCAATCTGTGACGATTTTAGTAATCTTGGATCAGCCTCCAGAAGACTACTATATCGTTGCAAGCACAAGATTCACAACGACAGTTCTGACAACAACTGCAGTTTTACACTACACGAACTCCCAGACTCCAGTTTCTGGACTCTTGCCGCCCGGCCCACCTCCCGAAGTTGAGTGGTCCATTGAGCAAGCTAGAACTTACCGGTAAAACTCGAAGAACAATGGACTTGAAAAACCAACAGCCAGAACTTTGTTTTTTTCATTTTGATAAACTTTACATACCTGTCCCTTTTTGCAGGTGGAACTTGACATCCAATGCTGCCAGGCCCAACCCTCAGGGCTCATTCCATTATGGGAATATTACAGCATCAAGGACGATTATTTTGGCTAATTCGGATCCTATCATAAACGGGAAGCAAAGATACGCTGTCAATGGTGTTTCTTACATCAATGCTGACACCCCTCTAAAGCTTGCTGATCATTTCAACATTCCTGGTGTCTTCAGTCTAAATTCGATCCCGAGTTCTCCATCCAGCGGTGGTGCTTACTTATCCACAGCTGTGATCGGAACTTCTCTGCACGAATTCATAGAAGTCGTCCTCCAAAACAATGAGAACACCATGCAATCTTGGCATCTTGATGGCTACGATTTCTGGGTCGTTGGGTATGTTGCGGTGTTTAGCATCCTTGAAACAATGGTATTTGGGGATTGAGTTCTAATCTTATTCACTTTGCTTGTAAAAACAGATTCGGGGCAGGACAGTGGACACAAAACAGCAGGAAGGGATATAATCTTGTTGATGCCTTGACCAGACATACCACACAGGTAACTAACTTATAGAAAACCCATCATCATCATATGCTAGTACGTTTCAGCAATCTATTTCACAACATTTGCTTACTGTCTTATTTTTATTTGTCTTTTTTTTTTTATAGGTATACCCCAATTCTTGGACAGCTATTTTGGTATCATTGGACAACCAAGGAATGTGGAATTTGAGGTCTGCAATGTGGGGAAGGCAATATCTTGGCCAGCAATTATATCTGAGAGTTTACAATCCAATCCCCAGTTTGGCTAATGAATACGATATACCGACAAATGTTCTACTCTGCGGCAAAGCTGTGGGCAGAATCAAGATTCATGGCTAGTTGTAGTATTTTATTGAAATGTAGTATTTCTACTGTTTCCCAGTCATGAGAGGTTGACTGCTAGGCTAGTATATTGAGGAAGAATCTTGTTTTACACTTTGGTTTTATTTTTTATCGTTCTATGTGATGACTATATTTATTTATTAATTTTTAAAATTATTTTAGGATGTGTATTATTGTTACCATAATGAGAAGATTTAAAATTAAGTGTTGGGACAAAAGATCTGATTTTCTCCTCTCTTTTTTTTTTCTTGATAAGGGGGAGGGATTGTTTTAACAAGGCTCGAATATGAGTCACTCCAAAATTTGGGATATAGACAACCAACGGGGGAATCCCTGGTGTCTTGAAATTCTCCATTTGACCTACAAGATAATTGGGATTTGGGATATGAACTTCAACTGAATTTTTCCATGTATCTGGTGCAGTTCACATCCTTGCATTGGATGGACTTCCCATTCAAAATAAGAAGGATCATCCTATGCTTTGTGGATCGTTGGGATTATGTTCCACGAGATACATGTCTAGATATGTTAAAATGGGCCAGACCATCAGATATAGATCTAGAGGTGTCAAAACAAGTCAAGCCCACACAGGACCCGTCAAATAAACGGGTCGGGCCAGCATTTTTTGGGCCGGCATTATAGGTCCAACTCGTTTGAACCGCGGGTTAGACGGGCCAGCTCATTTAAGTCTGACTGACCGTTTTGTAGACTCTATTAATAGATCATTCGACTATACTCAAATCCGAATTTTAGCTTTTTTAGTATATTATTTATCGTATGTGTTAGTGCTCCATATATTATTTATCTATGTAAATTGAATTTATACTCAAATGTAAAACAAAATTTCTACAAATTACTTGACAAAAATTTTACCATAAAAACTATCCCTTCCTTTAAAAGGGGAATTTCTATACACTCGGTTTGGACCCCACATATATATCAACTCAATATTAAAACACAACACACTTTAAATAAAAAAATATAAATTAACAAACCAATAATTTTAAATTAATCATATTGAGTTAGTCTGTACATAAAGTTCAAACCAGATGTATTTTTCGTTTAAAAGATAAGTTGGTCAGTTGATTTGATTGTTTTCTTTATGTATATATGAAAAATAAATTCATGTATTTACATATTTTATCATATTGGACCCCAAACAAATATTGGAATTCAAAAGTTTCAACTTATTATGAAAACTGAAAGTCATCCACGAATTAATCTAGATATAGGGATTACCAAATGAATTGTATTTATGTAATTTCTTTGTACAAAAAATTAATAAATAGCATAAATTTGTTTTTCACAATATTTTAGTAACATATTCTTCATTGGATTAAAACAACTATGTTTTTTAAAATATATGTTAACATAAATAATTATCTGAAGTTCACAACATACACTCGGTATTAACATGGAGAAAATATTTCTGTATACAAATCTTTTACGATAAAACGTATTTGGATTTCTAATTCAGTGTCTAAAATTTTTAGTAACCTGTTTTAGCCTATAACTTTTTAAAAATTATGATTCAATAGACAATGTTAAGTGGGCCGTGAAAAGTAAATGGAGAGAGACTGATTCAAAAATATTTTTAAAATTTTATGGACTAAATCAAGTGAGTTTTAAAATTAAAACTAGAAGGATTTTTTTAAGGTATTTTCCCAATTTTGCGGTTAAAATATTTGACTTGTATCAAAGAGTGCTACTGTACCCATCCGAAGCAGGCCTGAAAGTCGCAATAATGCGACAAAATTAAATCCGCATTATCTGAAGTCTTCCAACCTGGTAAACCTGAACTATTTAGGTCACCACTAATCGGAGCTCACACTCCGCTTGATTTCCTCTCTAGTTTTCAAAATTCGAACATCTTATTGATCTTCCTTGTCCAGCAATCGCGATGAATTGCGAAGTTTGCCAGCTCAAAGAACTTGTAAGTATCCTTTTTTTTCTTATCCTTATGATGGTATACTTTTATACGCCTACGGCTAACGATTAATTTTTCACGCACTAAATCAGGAAGTTGAGCACTTTGAGATACGTGAAGTTCTCCGGTGTAAGTTGCTTTCTCTTTACCTTTTTTTGAAAAAAAATAATTGGTTTACTCTTTGTTCTTTGGTGATGAACCGATGAGTCGAATTTCTTAGCTAGGTTGATCGTTATAGTGAAATTTTTACATGTTTACTTGTGTAGCTGAATTTTGATTCTTTTTGCAGTAATTTTTATGATGAAAATTTAAATTGAGATTAATTAATGATCTGGAATCATGAATTTTATATGATCGCTCTTAATCTTTTTCATTGAAAACCATGGGTGATTACTTTGTTGAACAAGTCAAGATTTTGTGAATATCTAATATGCAGTGCCATTAGTGCTTACAATTGCCGATGTGGTGAAATTTTGATGTGCAGGCATTCTACACACTGTGTTGTTCCATCGAGCTTTAGGCCTAGTGCGCCCAAAAGACGTTGATTTGGAGCTTTTTGAGATTACATATGTAAGTAATTTTCAATCTCTCAGAGATCTGCTGGTATGATCTTCCTTGATGCCGTTTTATTGATTTTTCAGTTTCTCTCTGCTAGTAAATAAATCCTGCTCTTTTTATAGTGTGTGAGTCTGGCATTGTCTTTGAAGTAATGTTGAAAGATTAAGCAACTTTGGAAATGGTTTGATTCTTTTGATTGGGACTTTTAAGATTTTGTCTCTATTTTTTTAAAGAATTACTGGATCCAATTCTTTGAACAAAAAAGGGTTTTATTTGATATATATCTTCTCATCCAAAAGGGATGAATTGGCTACTTTCTTTGGTGCTTTAGTTGTATGTATTATGTAATATAAACAAGCAAGCTTTGCTCTTTTTTAAGCTTTCCTTGAATTAGTGGACTTCACAAGGTTTCTAGCTTGCCTAAGTTTTGCAATTCTGAAGTGTCATGGCACTTCTACATCCATAAGCAATTTAACAATTATGAGTTGAAACCAAATTATGATACAACACTAGTATATCTATCATTTTTTATAGTCTTAATATGGTTGCCAAGGTGGTGCTTGATGTATTTAATAATAATGCAATGCATTCTTATTTAAATTTCATTTTCTCTCTTGTGTAGCCTTTGGGTAGGTATTCCTAGTCTCACCATTAAAAAAATGTTTCTTTTCTGGATGGAATGACAACATATGCTGAGAAATCTCTTAAGCTCCATTTGGATGGAAGAATTTGATAGATTGATTCCAGATCCTTGCTACATATTCACTCAAAATTTGGCTATTTTTCAAATCTATTTATTTCAAAATCCTCCAATCCAAATGAAACCTTAGTTTTCCTAAAGTTCAATGCCTGGCTCATTGGTAATTTGAGATTAGATTTTTTATTTTTTTTCTTGTACCGGTTCTTAACCTTTCTTTATATCTAACATGCAGGTGCAATGTGGTGATATGGAGGTTGAGAGGAAAATTGATGAAAAGATCGACCAGTTCATAGATAGGGTTGAGAAGCACCCAAACAAAAGAAATCAGGTCCATGGATTGCAATAATCTTGAACTCCACAAATTATAAATTATTGGATGATCATTAGTCTGTGGTTCATATACTTGTAGACAATCTATATTTATTTATTTTTAAGTGTGTGGAAGGACAAATGAACACTGTGAGGTTTCATAGGCATTAATTGTGTCGAGACTGTCCATACGTCTCCATCCACCTTTGATTGTAACTTACCATGTGTTAAATTCATTTTTTTGTCATGCTGAAGAGTTTTCTTATAGAATATGAATACACAAGGTCTACATCCTTGCTGTATAATTCCATCCTACCTGACATATTTTGCTGCTAATATTTTTTCACTGAGCCCCTACGGCAAGATAATGCAGCTATCCCTTTGTTAGGTTAGTGTCCTGTTGCAATACCTGATATAGCATGTATTTTCTTTTCAATGCAAAGGGCTTATAAGGATCCAGTCTGTGGTGTATATGTGTGTTTTTGAATGCTTCCAAGTAGTAAGCATTTTGAGAGATGGTCAACTATCAGAATTTAATTCATCCTGCTTTATTTTAAATGACAATGCTAATCCACTCCCGTTGCGCTGAATGCACTTTTTTTTTAGTGATGCATGTTGTGGTGTAAGAAGGAAATAGTAGTTTTTATTATTAATGAATAGGATTATGCCTTTTTTGATGTTTTTTCTGTACATTACTGGGACGCAGATATGTTTGTCATTCTATGAAGTCAAAAACAAACAGGCCACATGGTTCACTAACAAAGTTGAACGCCTCTACTGGGAACAGTGGTACATAAATTTGAATGTGGCCCAACACCCTAAAGTACATTCTGGAAAGTCTCATTATTCAAAAATAATAGTTGATCCTGGAGGTAAAATTTTAATCTGGTTTAGAGATTCAAGATTCCACTCTTTATTTTTAGCGTGCATGTAGCTGTCACACTGATTTTCTGTTATTGCCCACAGATACTGCAGCGGAGGCGAGGAGTGCTCGGCGTACTGCACTGGAAGCTTCTCTTCGTGATGTTTTGTTTCAGATAATTAGGTTTGTCAATGATAAGAAGGATCATGTTCCTCCAATACCAAACCTTGAAGGTGTTTCATTTCCCTATGAAATTACCATCTCAAGGTACTCTCCGTACCTTCACTTAGATTATTTTATCATGCCTTCGCTGTTAACTTGTATGGTTTTAGTATATTATTTTCATACTGCGCTATATACTGTCTTGTGCTACCTTGTATTTAAATGGACTCAACTATACTCTCTATATATAGGGAACAGTGGAAGTTTTAAATCCTTTCATGACCCAGGGATAAATCTAAATTTAGTTCAGGTCATATTATGCAAAAAAAATAAATAAAAATCGTTAAATCTGGTACTGCGCTGGTATTTGGATGAATCATGTTTGCACTCACTTATTTCCAAGGTCATATCACATCTTTTTACCATGTAACCTAAAGCTCTTAAGTGATGTATAGTTTATATATTTTATTTTGATGCATTTAGAATGTTCTCTATGAAACCAGAGCAGCATTCTGGCATTTGTTATCAAGTCCTTCGAATTGAAAGTTAGGGTTGTCTATTTAAGATGAAAAATCTCTCTTCATAATGATATTCACTTGATGTCTATCAACTTATTGGCCTAGCTGTAGCCAGCATATGTGCAGTCGATTATTTTCCATAGCATCCATCCCATTGCTTAATCCACTACATTTTCTGTGTGTTTTTTAATTTTTTCTCGATGAAATTTGCTTGAAGCTTATCTTTAATAACTAGAATGTCTCCTTAGCATTACCTAGGTTGTTCGTAAATTTTTACTAGGGCCACAGAACAACCTACGTTAGATTTAACTAGTTATTTCATTCAGATGAGAACAAAGCCCTAACTTTGAATTTGTCGGCAAAAGGTACACAAAACGTGCTTTTCTTGCAGAACATACCGGGATTTGGCTCTTTTTTTTCTTCTTCTTTCTAAAAAAAGGAACTTACTCAAATCCCACTCTATTAACAAACTATAGATGTAACAGTTCACTTATAGCCGGAAGTGATGGTTTTCGATGCCACTTATGTCTGTTTAGCTTTCTAGTGCACCACACTTTGAGAAAGGCATAAATATAGCTGGCCAAGTTTAGATTAATTGATAATCCTCAGGTTTACAATTACAACAAATTATCACCATCTCTTTCAATGTTGCTATTGTTATTTTGTCTTCCTAGAGGTACCTGAAGCCAAGTATAAAGCTGCTTAGTTATGTACTGCCTTCTCTTAGTTCATCAGATTCTGCATTCGGGATGGACATGTTCAAGAGGATTCTCCAAACTGGGCATCCTACAATGCTCAGCTGACTTGCAAGGACCCCGAGACGACCCCGTGTTTATCGAGGAATTCAAGTACCCGTTTACATGTGAATATTAATTATGGGCTAAAGTCTGTGAACTGCAGCCGTAAGTGCCAAGTAAAAGTCATTTGATTGAAGAAACCGTGGATATGTACATATCAAATTAAAACTGCTGTTCGTAAGTTTCATTTTGTTTTGTGTTTATGAGTTCGGATTGGATCTACTTTGAGAATTTTTGAGTTAATTTTTTGGGAAACCGTTTGAAATCAAAATCAAACTGTTAAAAAAATTTGGTTATATTTCCCTAAGAACATTGAAAGCAGAAATGGTGGTTTGAGCGATTTTCTTTTCTTACATCGAAATAATTAAACCTAAAGTGAGGTTAAGTAAGAAAAATATGGGTTTGAGCCAGATTTTATCCCATTCTTTTAGGGCTTTTTAATATAATAACCCATTTTTAAAAATATTTGACAAAATAACCTAAAATAAAATATATTTATAAACTGATCCAACACACCAACCTAGTGGACAACAACTTCGTTTTTTTTTTATTTTGTTTTTTTTTTTTTTAAACAAATAATCTAAAATAAATATAATAAAATTTATGTCTCAACTTATCAGATAAATTGTAAAAATTGCGTCCATTAAGTTTCAAATTTTACTTAACATTTTTTTATTATAAAATTCAAAAGTTAAGTATGCAATAATTGGAGTAATGCATCATGACGGGGATACTGATTTCGTTCTTTGGTTTGAAATGGAACCATGTGTTATGTTTCACATCATCAATTGTCAAGAGGAAGATGACGAGATAAAAATATATAATTATATAAATTTTATTTTGAAAAAATTAAATTTGTTTCGCCACGGTCGTTCTGAGCAGCAAATTCACCGTTCCAAGTCGCAAAATTGTCTTTCATTCCATGGTTAACAACGCATATCATCTTGCTCGACGCTTGCTAACAAACTTGATTCAAGCCACTGGTTCTACTTCAACGGCAGGGGAAAAAATATAATGAAGGTTCATATGGAAAGCAAAATTTCCAAATAATGCAAACTTTTCTTTTGGAGGGTGTCATGGAATACTTTCGACTTTACAAGTTCTGGCTCGAAAACATATTATGGAAGTTAAGTTTTGTGATATCTGCCTAACAAAAGAAGAATCGTTATTACATGTTATAAAGGAGTGCCAATTTGCTAGGCTTTGTGGGGCTTGTACACATATTCCACGGACCTAGAGCTGACAAAACGAGCTAGCCCTACCCAAAAGGGCGGCCATTTGGGCCCGCCTCCAGGCGGGTTGGGTAATCCCCAACTCGAGGCTGGCCAGCACGCAGGAAACTTTTTCTTACAAAAAAAACTTCAAAAAATAATTCCAATTAACTTGCCGAGCCAGGAATTGATGCTAGACGAATAGTGGAACTTGCTTCAAGTTTTATCTAGACATTAACTCTGCTATTAAAAATACTTGACTAGGGAATCAGTGTTTTACTCAATTTTGAAATACATGTTGCAACTTTCAAGCACGACCAAGTGAAAAATATATAGTAGACCGGAATCTTCAATGTGATATCGAGTTCCTATTTATGAATTGAGGCCAAGAAAGGGAATAACTTTCTAAAAAAAAAGGGACCACTCGACGAAACATGCGGCCTGTTTGGGCCAACCCGAACGGCGGGCCTCATAAATGTTCCTGGCCCATTTTTATACCTCTACACGGATCACATGGATCTTGCACTAATTATATGTTGGACACTTTGGAATCAAAGAAACAGAAGATTGCAAGGCGACTACTGGTCTGATGCGAAAGGATGTATGAATTTCGCAATAGACTATTTGAAACAATTCAAGTCTGCCATAAAAATCCATATTTTACATCGAACGCTTACTACTCCAACATGTTGGCAGAAACCTCCACTCGATATTATCAAAATTAATTGCGATGCAGCGATCTTTCAATATGGGAAATCAACAGGTTTCAGGATCATTGCTAAAGACCATAATGGACAATGTGTAGCTTGGATCATCAAACATTTTCATTCCCCCGTAAACGCAGAACTGAGCATTGGCATTAAGGGAGGCAATTGCATTGGCATCCTAGTATGGATGGACTTGAATAATTCCAGAAAGTGATAACAAGAACGTTATACATGCATTGAATTCACATTCTGAAAATCTGTCACACATCGGCCATATAAAATCTGATATCACAGACTTGTGCTGAAGTTTTCAATGGCAAAAACATAGATGATTCGAAGAAGCGGAAATGAAGCGACACATAATTTAGAAAAAAATACATTCATATCGACATTTGGATCATCCGATTATCCAAACTTTATTCATACTATTTTAAATCATGAAGCTTCGGATAATGAATGAATTTGTCGTGTTTCTCTAAAAACAAACAAGGAGGCATCACATAAAATAAATAAATAAAATTGGGAAAGAGTGTGAGTAGGATTAAAAAAAACAAAGATTCATATTTAGGTTATACTTTCAATAAAAATTGTGATTTACCCCTCAATCATAGTCTCCATCTCTATTTTAATCAATCGAACTAAAAATATTTTGATTCATTTGTCGCTATTCCACGTCACATCCAATCATCTCAATAGGCATAGTATAATTAGTCGATAAATAATCACATTTCTCGAAGTAAAAACAACCTCAATATACTTTGATGATTTAATTAGAACTAAACAAATAAAACTTGATTATCAAAACTTTAATTCAAATCAAATTGGAGTTTTAAATAATTTATTTTTAAGTTCATTTCAACATGACAACAACTAATATGCAGGGTACTAGTGCTACAACAATCTAACCAGTTGTTAAAGCCATATGTATTTATTTCCATGTCCGACGACTTTCTATAAAGACATTCATCGTCGCATATTCCCCTCAAACAAAAACGAACACACCATGTCGTTTTACGACCAATATTGTGAATCATGTTTAATATACTTATGAGAAAATAAAATATTAAAATAAACAACCAAATCTCGTCAACTATTTGATGAAGAAATATTAAATAAATTTACATTATACGAATGTTAGGGGACACACATATTTGAAGTTGCCAGACAAGATGCTTTAACACGTTGATTTTACATATTTTAAGGAACAATTTAATATTGAATTTGCTAAAACATATCAGTCTTTAAGATTAATGTCTTAATCATGATCATTTGTACACGTAAGTCGTAACCCCTTCCAAAGTCAATAATTATATATAAATAGTTTGATGTTTTGTAATATATATATATATATATATATATATATATATATATATATATATATACTCTTAGTCACGATCATTTGTACACGTAACCCCTTCAAAAGTCAATTATTAGGGGGTGTATTCAATCTAGACTTTTATTTGCTTTTTTAAAATGATTGACTTTTATGTAGTTGATAGATTTCTATTGACTTTTATAGAATTTCATAGAGTTATAAAAAAATTTGTATAGAGTCGTAGACTTTTTCAATTTATATGGACTTTATTTTAAATGATGAACTTTTATGAAATTGATAGATTTCTAATAATTTTTATAGGAGTACACGGAATTATCAAAAGAATTTTATAGACTCTATAGATTTTATAACTTATAATTGATTTATTTGAACTAACAATTGAACATAAATAACTTCTTAACATATAATTTTTTTTACTATTAATGTAAACAAATTTTATTTATTTAACAGTCAAAATGTGAATAATCGTTATTCAATTCTTTTGCATGGCAAATATTGAACAATTTTTTTGCATCTTCAAGATGATGATCTTGAAGATTCTGTCATTGATGCTATATAAATGTAATCTATAATTTTGTGTAATAAAACAAAAGATTCATAATAAATAAAATTTTATAAACTTAAAATATGTTTTCATGATAGTTGACTACTATAAAAATTCTTAAAACATACTTTTTAAATTAAACATGATAATTTGTATCCTTATAAATATCTTTTGTTTTAGAAAAATAGTTATTATAATTGTTTATAGATATGGACCTATACAATCGTTTTAAAAAATATATCATCTAATATAAAATTGAGCACATTAACTTGCTATTTTATCAAAATACTTTGCGAATATTAGTATTATATTGGATAAAAAATAAGATGTGAAAAAAATAATAATTGAAGAAAGAGCCGCACATTAGGAATTAAAGAAAATGTACATGTAGAAAACAGAGAAGGAAAAGTCTATGGGGATTGACTGTGTCGGAAATGAAAATAAACATAAAGAGTAAAGAGAGATGACGGTAATTAGGAATTAAAAGTCATTCCAAATCTTTACTAGGATTGGTGGAGAATTTTTAACTTTTTTGGGATGTACATGTGGCATCAAAGTTTATACCTAAAGATTTCAACAGAAGTAATCAAAAGTCTATGAGATTTGGATACCTATAGAATTTTATAGAGTTTTAAAAATTCAAATTTGAATACCATTTGACTTTTAAAAATTCTACGAAAGTTTATCTTGAATACCATTAGACTTTTGTATAGTATATAAAAGTTTGAATTGAATACCTCTAGACTTTTTTTAAACTTCATAAAAGTCTGTCGTTGAACATATGTCTCTTCCAGGGGAGAGATTTATACCACAAAATATTTTGATTTTTGAAATATATATATATATATATATATATATATATATATATATATATATATATATATATATATATATCGATTACCCCTAAATAAAAGGAATGTCCAGGGAATCATTAAGGGGAGCCAATAGTGGGGACAATTATGGGAGAAGATCATGGAAACTGTAACATCCTTAAATTTATAAAATTAGACAAAAATAATTTGAAGCTATCTTAAATGCTACTAAAATGATCTCCTTAAAATATGCATAATATTAAAATAATAATAATAATAATAATAAATCCATAATAATAGTAATATTGAAACAAAATTCATTAGGCATCAAAATACCATTTATCACACTAAATTCATATATATATATATATATATATATATATATATCTTAGATATATAAACAAAATAAAATAATAATAATAATAATAATAATATCATTTTCAATTAATTATAAGAGTTATTATTTGTCATAAAATTTTTCTAACACTTGTCGAACCATCCAGACCCAATTCATACACACAACCCCTATAAATATCCACCCATTTCATCATATTAACACACAAATTCAAGAATAATTGCTGGCAAAAATTAAGAGATATTGTGGTGTAGGAAATGTAGAAAATATGAAAACTACCAAACCTTGTCCAAAAATTCTGAATATTTCACACAACCCTCCTTATATTCCTAGAAAACATTTAGTTTGAGGGGTGTAACAAAATCAAAGCCAAATCACCCAAAAAATTCAAAAATCAGGGAAGAACATGAGCTGAAATCCAACCGAGAAATCTGTTTTGAGGTAGTATGCACATGCCTTCATTTGTTTTATTTAAAAACTGATTTTGGTCATTTGTATAAAATGAAAGTTGTTCAAAATGTGTTAAAGTTTAGTATGTCGGCTGATTGCTAAAAATATCACGGTACTTTTTGTTTTCGGCGACAGAAACACCCCAGTTAATCATTTCGAAACATCAAAATCTGGGCACAATCGGTTGAGAATTTCAAAATCGTTTCCAAACAAAAGTTGTATATCCCGACAAGACGAATGCACTATCAAATTTTTTCGGTTGTGCTTGATCATCGGAGATGCACGCACTGGTACGGCGGCGCTTGAGATGCATGCGCCTCCCCGATTCTAAATTTCTGACGTCCGAACGTTGGTGGAATAATTTTAGGCATTTCTGGAAAATCTGGTGATTTTTCGACTTATGGTTGAATTATCATGAATTTTTAAAGTCTTATTCAAAATTATCCGGACAAGTTTTGTACAAAAAATGATTTTTAGAATGTTCAACCATATATTTGGGTCGCTAATCGCTATAAATTGCCTTATATATTTGATGTCATATGACATATTGATTTCCTCGGGTAAAATCCATTTATGAAGATACGTACCCTAAAAGCGCCGAGCAGAAGTTAGACCGAAGAGAGGTTTACCGAACACAGGATACTGACCAGCATATTATCGAGCATCCTTTACCCTCTTCGGGATTTTGGTCAAAACATAGCGGAAGACTCGGTCATAATTAAAACTAATTAACCGGCGGGGATTGAACGTGCATAAATGTGGCGGATTTCTCGGACACGCTTGGCTTCCATCAAGCCACGATCAAAGGACATCATGTTGCTGGTTTTCCGCGAGTTAGTTACTGAGGGCAGTCCTATAAATACCCTTAGATAACCTCAAAAAAGGGGTTGGATTTCTTTTAGGCAAAAGACTCCGAAGAGAGCAAACTCGTATCTGTTCGGTCCTTTTTGTTGTTCCTCAAAAAGATTTATGTAAATCATTGAGCGATTATTTTGTGAGTCTAGGAAATCTTGTAAATCATCAATATTTATAGTGAAGTTTTATACTGGACTAGGTCCCGTGGTTTTTTCTCTCAATTTGAGGGTTTTCCACGTAAAAAATCTTGGTGTGCTTATCGTTATTTTGCTTTACCACGTTATTTTACCTTATAGCAAAAAATATCGAATCACATCATTGGCGCCGTCTGTGGGAACTTTAGGGCAAAGACGTTGAAGTAGTACGAGTTTTCTAACAAAAGATAAACCAAAAGACAAGATGGCCAGAGGTAAAGGTAGGGGGCAAGCTTCCAGGGGAAATGGATCCAATTGCCATCCATACTCGCTTGACGAACCCAGAGAAGAGCCAGAAGATGAGGGATCATCTCAACATGTTCCTCGGTCATTTCCCGCTGGGGGAATGCCCATGGAGCATTTGACAGAAATAATAACCAAAACTGTCGGAGAGATTATGAGGCAATTTATGGCCCCTCCCCAGAATCAAGAAACTGTGCAAGAAGAAGAAGGATGAGGGTTGGCCTCCGGACAGGAGCCTGAAAAGGAACCTGAGAAAGAACCTGAAGAAGTTAGAAGTATTCCTAGTCATTTGAGTGATGAAACTGATAAAGCTCTAAATCGCCAAATGAAAGAGCTGAAAAGTGAGATGCAGCAGATGCGTAACAAGATGGAAGGACGTCTATATCCTCCGCAGAGGAGTACTCCATTTGCTTCCCATGTGGTTGACGATCCCTTGCCCCCAAACTTTAGGACTCTGAATGTGGGAAACTATGATGGTGGTACAGATCCCGAAGAATACCTGTCTCGATTTGAAAACGCTTCGCTTCTTCATCAACTCACGGATGGAGTGAAGTGTCGGGTTTTCTTGACTACATTATCGGGTGCAGCGCAAGCATGGTTTAATCAGTTGCCAGCCAGAATCATAGACTCTTTCCCGAAGTTTAGTTCTCTGTTTTTGCATCAATTTGCAAGCAGCCGGAGTTGCAAGAGAACAGCTCTTAGCCTGTTCGGGATTAAGCAAGCGGAGAAGGAATCTCTTCGAGATTTTCTGAAAAGATTTAGTCATGCCTGTCTGGATATTCCACATGTCACCTCTGAAATACTCATCAGCGCGTTCATTCAAGGATTAAAAGAAGGAGACTTATTCCGATCTTTGGCGAAAAAACCACCTTCTGATTATGATGAACTGTTGGGAAGAGCTTCCAAGTACGTTAATTTGGAAGAAGCCCAAAGGATGAAACAAAGAAGAGATGGTAAAATTGGGGAGGAAGTGAATAGAAAGAATAAACCAGTGGAGCCAATCAAAAGAAGTTTTGACCAATTTCTACCGATGAGACCTCATCGGGAAGTAGCTATGAACCAAAGTATGCCGAAGAGGGGGCGGGGTGGACCTCATAGGGGGGGACCTTTCCGAGGAGGAATGATCCGAGGAGGGTCCTTCCGAGGAAGAGGATGTCGAGGAGGAGGTTTCCGAGGTGGGAGATCTATTGAGTCTGATGGAGGGCGGGGATTTAACGAGGAGTTCAAAGACAATAATTTCACTCCTAAAGTTAACATAAATCCCGGAAGAGGAGCACTCAGCCAGTCCCTTGGTCAGTTCGGGGAGAAAGAGTAGAGGGAGAAGAAGAAACCTTGAACAATACCCCTAATCGGGGAACTATACACATGATATCCGGAGGGATGTCGGGTGGAGATTCGAACAGAGCAAGAAAGAATCACGCCCGGAAGCTTCAAGTGCTATCTCTTGACCCCAATCATGTACATGAGGGTCCGTCCATATCTTTTGGGCCTGCAGATCTGCAAGGAATCCATTTTCCTCATGATGATGCGTTGGTTATTTCTGCTACAGTGGCTAATTATAATGTGCAGAGGATTTTCGTGGACACAGGAAGTTCGGCGGACGTACTTTTTCTTAGCACGTTAAACCAAATGGACTTGGGAAGCTTACCTATATTGAAAGTGAATACGTCCTTGCACGGATTTACAGGGGAAGTCATAAATCCGATAGGGCAGGTGTCTCTATCAGTTACACTGGGTGAAGAATCAAGGATCAAAACAAAGATGATAAATTTCCTCATTGTGGATGCACCATCTTCTTACAATGTAATATTGGGAAGACCAGCCCTAGCTGCTTTCGAAGCTGTTGCCTCCACCTATCATCTAACCATGAAATTTCCAGTAGGAGAAGAGGTGGGGAAAGTAAGAGGTGATCAAAGCTCATCACGGAAATGTTACGTACAAGAGTTAAGGCAAGAAAGAGAGCAGAATAACGAAGGAAGAGAACGGGGAGGAAGTGAAAAGAGGAAGCGGGGCGAGGAGGAGCGAGTAATACCCGAAGAGGAGTTCCTCAACATCGAGATGGGTCACCCTACTCGAATTACGAGGGTAGGATCCCAACTTGATCCAGAATTACGGGAAAAGGTGGTTAATTGTTTAAATCAACACGTGGATGTATTTGCATGGAGTACATCTGATTTAGTGGGAGTAAGACCTGAGGTTACCGAACATCGCCTCAACGTGGACCCAAATGTTCGGGCAATAAGGCAAAAGAGAAGGCATTTTGGACCAGAAAAGGACGCGGTCATTGCTAAGCAAATAGAAGAGTTGTTAAAGGCAGGCCACATTCGCGAGATCGGTTTCCCTACATGGCTCTCGAATGTAGTTTTGGTGCCTAAAGCTGGTGATAAATGGAGAATGGGTGTGGATTTTAGGGATGTGAATAAAGCATGTCCCAAAGATTGTTATCCTCTGCCCAGAATCGATCAGCTTGTAGATTCTACTGCTGGACATGAATTATTATGTCTTATGGATGCTTATCAAGGATATCATCAGATCCCTTTGGCACAGGAGGACCAATCAAAAGTAAGTTTTATAACAGCAGGAGGAACCTTTTGTTATGTGGTAATGCCCTTCGGATTGAAAAATGCGGGGGCCACTTATCAAAGGTTGATGGATAAAATGTTCAAAGAACAAATTGGTCGGAATGTGGAAGTATATGTTGATGATGTCCTGATCAAGAGCCGAAAAGCCGAGGACTTAGTCAAAGATATGGAAGAAGTTTTCAACACTTTAAGAAAATATGGCATTAAGTTGAATCCCGCAAAATGCACTTTCGGGATTCGTAGTGGCAAATTTCTAGGGCATGGTCACGGAAAGAGGTGTTGAAGCTAACCCGGAGAAAATCCGGGCTATACGAGAAATGAACCCCCCGAGAACACTAAATGAAGTGCAAAGATTAGCAGGAAGAATAGCGGCACTTAGCCGATTTATATCCCGATCAGCTGATCGGAGTTTGCCTTTCTTTAAAGCATTAAGGCAAGGAGTCAAGTTCGAGTGGAATGACCAATGCCAAAAGGCCTTCGAGGATCTAAAAGATTATTTGGCTCAGTTACCTTTGATAAACAAGCCTGATCCTAAGGAAACGCTTCTCGTGTATTTATCGGTGGCCAAAGAGGTGATTAGTTCCGTGTTAATCAGAGAAAGGTCAGGACAACAACAGCCTGTGTATTATGTCAGCCGAGCCCTGCAAGGAGCCGAGCAACGATACACTGAAATTGAAAAGTTGGCGTTAGCTCTAGTCACCACAGCGAGAAGACTTCGGCCATACTTCCTGTCTCATCCTATCATGGTAATAACAAACACTCCTTTGGGTAGACTTTTATCCAAATCCGAAATATCAGGGAGGATGGTGAAGTGGGCCACAGAGCTGAGTGAGTTTGATGTCACTTATCAACCCCGAACTACAATCAAAGCTCAAGCTCTGTCAGATTTTCTGGTGGAAGTCACTCATACTCCGGAGGAAAAAGAATGGAGTTTGTTTGTAGATGGATCATCTACCCGATTGGGAAGTGGAGCAGGTGTCATACTCATTAGTCCTAAAGGGGAAGAAATCAGGGTTGCCGTCCAGTTTGGATTTCTTTCCTCAAACAATGAAGCTGAATTTGAAGCTATCATTTCAGGCCTCCAAGTAGCATTGGACGCTGGAGCCAGGAGGATAAAAGCTTTTATGGATTCGATGTTGGTTGTCCATCAAGTGAAGGGGGTATACAAGGTGAAAGAAGAGAAGCTTAGAAGGTATGTGGAAAAGGTGCGAGCAATGATAGCTCAATTTCAAGAGGTGGAATTAACGCAATTACCAAGGGAAGAGAATACTCGTGCCGATGAATTAGCAAAATTAGCTAGTTCGGTACACGAATGGAAGAACAGGAATGTGCTCGTGCAAGAGCTTTTGATCTCTCATATATCCGTCAATAGCATAATGAGTGTGGAGCCATGTATTATATCCGATTGGCGAGAGCATCTTATTAAATTTTTGAAGACAAAGGTTATGCCTCCTGACTCAAAGGAAGCTGCTAAAGTTAAAAGAATGGGGAACCGATTTGTGTTGATAGAAGGCAAGTTGTTCAAGAAAGGATTCTCAAGTCCTTTTTTACAATGTGCCTCGAGGCAAGAAGGGGAGCATTTATTAAGGGAGATTCATGAAGGATGTTGCGGAAATCATGTAGGGGCTAACATGTTGTATCAGAAATCTATCCGAGCTGGGTATTATTGGCCGACGATGAGGGAATACGCTGAGGAAGTTGTGAAGAAATGCATTAATTGCCAAAGGCATGCGAATTTATCCCATGTACCTGCGGAAATCCTTAATAGTAGCATCATTTCCTGTCCCTTTGATCAATGGGGAATGGATATCGTGGGACCATTTCCTCCCGCTACAGGGCAGAGAAAATTTCTCCTAGTAGCCGTTGAATACTTCACTAAATGGGTGGAAGCCGAGCCATTGGCTAAAATAACTGAGGAAGAAGTCATCAGATTTTTATGGAGAAACATAGTATGCCGTTTCGGAATACCTCGAAGAATAATTTCCGACAATGGAAGACAGTTTCAGGGAAGAAGGATACAAGAATGGTGCAAAGATATGAAAATTAAACAAGTCTTCACTTCAGTCGCCTATCCTCAAGCAAATGGGCAAGCGGAAGTGATTAATCGGATTTTATTGCACGGGATCAAGACAAGACTAGAAGGGGCTCGAGGGGAGTGGGTAAATGAATTACCCGGGGTCTTATGGGCTTATAAAACGACTCCTCGGGTATCCACAGGAGAGACTCCATACAGCTTAGTGTATGGATCTGAGGCCCTCATTCCAATAGAAATTGGAGTGGAATCTCTTCGGGTAAAAAATACGATCCCGATCAGAATGAAGAAAAAAGGAAGTTGGAGTTAGATGGGATTATGGAATTAAGAGCGAAAGCCTTGGCTAAAGTGGAATTGTACAAAATAAGGGTGACCAATGCTTACAATCGGAGGGTTCGCCCGAGGGCTTTTCAGGTGGGAGATCTAGTGCTGCGAAGAATCAATCCCGCGGGGGAAGTGAAGAAGTTAGCACCCAAGTGGGAAGGACCCTATAAAATAAAAGGGGTGATTGGAAGAGGAGCCTACAGGCTGGAAGATCATGAAGGTCGGGAACTGGTGAGACCTTGGAACATTCATAATTTAAGAAAGTATTTCGTGTAATCTTTCAGTTATCACTGCTGTTTCCGTATGTATTTTTTTTATTTATTAAATAAATTCCCTTTTACTGAGCAATGTTCGGTTTACTCGTTGGATCGGGATGTTTGGTCAACGTTTAAACTTGAAAATACCATCGTTTACTCGTTGGATCGGGATGTTTGGTCAACGTTTAAACTTAATAACACCATCGTTTACTCGTTGGATCGGGATGTTTGGTCAACGTTTAAACTTAATAACACCATCGTTTACTCGTTGGATCGGGATGTTTGGTCAACGTTTAAACTTAATAACACCATCGTTTACTCGTTGGATCGGGATGTTTGGTCAACGTTTAAACTTAAAAATACCATGATATTGTGCTCGGGGTAGCGAGCTTATGATATTATAGTCCATTGTTGGCAGGTTAAATACAGGATCGGGAAGTTTGGTCTGTATTTGAACCTAAAATGGGACTAAGTTATTGTGCTCGGGGTAGCGAGCTTATGATATTATAGTCCATTGTTGGCAGGTTAAATACAGGATCGGAAAGTTTGGTCTGTATTGAACCTAAAATGGGACTAAGTTATTGTGCTCGGGGTAGCGAGCTTATGTTATTATAGTCCATTGTTGGCAGGTTAAATACAGGATCGGGAAGTTTGGTCTGTATTTGAACCTAAAATGGGACTAAGTTATTGTGCTCGGGGTAGCGAGCTTATGTTATTATAGTCCATTGTTGGCAGGTTAAATACAGGATCGGGAAGTTTGGTCTGTATTTGAACCTAAAATGAGACTAAGTTATTGTGCTCGGGGTAGCGAGCTTATGTTATTATAGTCCATTGTGGGCAGGTTAAATACAGGATCGGGAAGTTTGGTCTGTATTTGAACCTAAAATGGGACTAAGTTATTGTGCTCCGGGGTAGCAAGCTTATGTTATTATAGTCCATTGTTGGCAGGTTAAATACAGGATCGGGAAGTTTGGTCTGTATTTGAACCTAAAATGGGACTAAGTTATTGTGCTCGGGGTAGCGAGCAATGTTCGGTTTACTCGTTGGATCGGGATGTTTGGTCAACGTTTAAACTTGAAAATACCATCGTTTACTCGTTGGATCGGGATGTTTGGTCAACGTTTAAACTTGAAAATACCATCGTTTACTCGTTGGATCGGGATGTTTGGTCAACGTTTAAATTTAAAAATACTAAGTTATTGTGCTCGGGGTAGTGAGCAATGTTCGGTTTACTCATTGGATTGGGATGTTTGGTCAATGTTTAAACTTAAAGTTGTATCATGTTATTATGCTGAGGATGTTCTCTCTAAAGCCCGACCATATTTATCTGCTCGGGATGTCTTTTCCCCGAGCTCTGTTACTTCGGGATATTTTCTAATCAAGCTTTATTTGCTTAAAATTTTGCTTGATGGAGAGACTAGTTTGCACAAGAGGGTAAGAAGACAAGGAAAGTCATAATATCATCGTCAAAAGATTACAAATTAAAACAAAAGAGGTATAGCCCTAAATCTACAGCTGGAGAAATTCATCGAGAACGGTATTCAGGGCCTCATCAACATTGATGAAGTCCGTTGAAGCTCCTTCAGGAGGATAGCCAGCGGCTTTAAATTGACGAACAGACGCTTCAAAGCCATAGTTAAGAAACTTGGCAGCGCGTTCGCCCAGAATATCACCATACTCTTCAGACTTCATAAATTCTTCTTTCTTGATGAGCCAGGATTCTTCGATCTGAGCAGCCCGGGATAGTTTCTCCAGGTCAAGCTGTTCAGAAAGGGCTTTGCCCTGTTCAGCTCGCAATGATTTCTCTTGTGAAAGTTGCTCTGAGAGGGATCTATTCTCTTCAGTCACGGACCTGAATTGCCCGGATAAAGTGGTGTTAGCCTCCTCAAAGTTGGCTAATTTCTTGTGCGCTTCCTCGAGAGCTGCCACTGTCTTATCCCGAGCAGCAACGGCAGCAGAGTATTGTTCCTCCAGTAGCCTTATGGATTTCTTCATCTCTTCGCCGATACCTTCTAGCTGCTTGAGATGTTTCTGGTTCTCCCCATCTGAGGACCTCATAGATTGGAAACGAGTCATAATCTCGCCTGCCATTAAATTGGTCTGCAAGAAAATAAATGAAGTCAATCTACCGAAGGCAAAAAGTTCATCGGATAGAAATGAATATAAGTTACCTGAGTGAGGGAAGTGGAGAAATCATTTATCAAATTGCTGAAGGCCAATCCTCCGAGGTATTTGCGGTCGGGAGAATTGGCCCAATTGCAAATAATGGAGTGAGAAATTTTGGGGTCCGGTTTTCTCAGAATGGGAACGTTGGGGGGATAAACCCAATCGGGTATATGATATCGGGAGGTTGGCCGAGAAGAGCTAGAACCACCAGGAGCAGGTTGAGAAACAGCTCGAGTTTGAAGAGGTGGACTAGCTCGATGGGTAAGGGAGATTCGAGGAGAAGGAGTTTTCTAGGCAGGAGGAAGTCTAGAGGAAGAACCTTGGCCCTCGGGGGTCGCCCTCTTCAGTGATCGAGGAATTAAGGCTTCCGTTTCCGGTACTTCAATCACCTCTTCGGGGGGAGCATGTGTAACAGATGGGGGAGGATTTGTCCCAGTGGTCGGTTTGGTAGCCTTCTCTGGTGCGGCAATTTTCTTCAGGCTGGCAGCAATCTTGGCCTTCAACATCTTGTTTTCTGCAAGAAGGAAACATCATAGCAATTATTCAAGCATGTTAACACAAAATAAGCAAACAAAGCAAGATGCTCGGTAAATACTCACCGAGGGGCATTTTTAGGGAAACACCCTTAGGACTAAGCTGGAACAAGTACAGCAGTCCGTCGTCAATCAGCTCCCCAAGGTTAAAACACTGATCGCCAAGCTTACGACGAACTGACAGATATGTTTCTCCCTCAAGTAACCCCTTGATTGACTTGCCCTTCGGTAAGTTTTCTTTCCACTCCATGGGACAATCCCAGGGTTGGAGTGGGCGAGCAAAGAAGAAAAATATTTTCCAATTTTTTATGGAGGATGGGTAATTTTTCAGAAAACCCATCCCTGTTCGAGAAGAAAAGTAAAAAAGCTCGATCTCCTTTCGATTTAATTGAAAAAAACAGTGGAAGAGTTCGGGAGTAGGAGAAAAGCCAAAAAAGGATAAGACTATGTAAAACCCCGCCAGCAATCGATAACTGTTGGGGAATAACTGACTTAGAGAGATGGCAAAATAGGAAGCAACATCTACAAAAAAAAGGAGGGATAGGAAAGCGAAGTCCCCCTCGGAGTTGGTCTATGTAGAAGGGAAAGTAACCCTCGGGAGGCAGGTGGGGACGAGATCCGGGAGGGGGAACTATAATAGACGTCCCCTCGGAAATCCCCCATTTAGTTTGGATACTGGATAGGTGCCGTTGTGATTTAATCCCGGATTCAAATATCTCAAACCAGGGAACACGGGCCTTTATCAGATCCTGTTCTGTCGCAGCCTGAAGCTCTTCTCTGCGAGCATCAGGGGCTGACGACGAGCTGGAAGTTTCTTCACTATCAGATGAAGAAGAATGACGAGGAGAGGGACTTAGGACACCCTCCTCCTCGAACATATCTATAGTTTTCGAATAATCGTCAGAAGAAGACATACTTGATGAGTGGAAAGGAAATAAGTAGGAAGGAAAAGTTGGTCGGACGTCTAATGCTAGCTCGGAAGCGAATTGCAGAAAAGTAAGTTAAATCAACGAAATGAGCGAGTATTTATAGTGGGGGGCCACTTGAACAGTCGTTAAATCGACACCGTTCAAAATAAATCCCATGAACGGTTATAGATATACCTCGGGAAACGAAACGTCGCCAGAGTTTTGAAATGTTTAGGCGGGAAATTTAGGCGGTTAAAATACCCCGAGCATGTCAGAATTTCACCCGAAGACAATAAACCAAGATTTCGCTACTCTCATCTTGCTTTACTTTGGGGGGGTGAGGTGATGTCATATGACATATTGATTTCCTCGGGTAAAATCCATTTATGAAGATACGTACCCTAAAAGCGCCGAGCAGAAGTTAGACCGAAGAGAGGTTTACCGAACACAGGATACTGACCAGCATATTATCGAGCATCCTTTACCCTCTTCGGGATTTTGGTCAAAACATAGCGGAAGACTCGGTCATAATTAAAACTAATTAACCGGCGGGGATTGAACGTGCATAAATGTGGCGGATTTCTCGGACACGCTTGGCTTCCATCAAGCCACGATCAAAGGACATCATGTTGCTGGTTTTCCGCGAGTTAGTTACTGAGGGCAGTCCTATAAATACCCTTAGATAACCTCAAAAAAGGGGTTGGATTTCTTTTAGGCAAAAAGACTCCGAAGAGAGCAAACTCGTATCTGTTCGGTCCTTTTTGTTGTTCCTCAAAAAGATTTATGTAAATCATTGAGCGATTATTTTGTGAGTCTAGGAAATCTTGTAAATCATCAATATTTATAGTGAAGTTTTATACTGGACTAGGTCCCGTGGTTTTTCTCTCAATTTGAGGGTTTTCCACGTAAAAAATCTTGGTGTGCTTATCGTTATTTTGCTTTACCACGTTATTTTACCTTATAGCAAAAAATATCGAATCACATCAATATTGATGATAGGATTTTAGCTGGCATTTGGTTCAAAATCAAGTCATTCCAGTAAGATATCAAGGTGTGAGGTGAGGTGTACTATTGAATTCTTGTTATACAACACTTTTGGCATTTGGCCTGGAATTTACATTAACTATTTTTTATCTCACTGTTCATATATGTCATCATATTGTACACCACATCATTACATTGGTCATCTTGATATGCATGTTTAATTATCTTGAATGTTATCGATTTCTTTGATTGAACGATTCCTTTGACTGGATGAATGAATGAATGAGAGCCCTTGATATTTAATTCACTGGACAACGTGGCTTCGGCCCGGAAAGTGAGTTCAATGAACAACCGATGACAGTCCGGGTATATGGTTCATCTGAACAACGCGCACCATTTTACGATCCGAAGAATGGTTCTCCTTGACTTTTAAATGAATGATTGTACATATTCTATCTGAATATGTGGGGACACGTGCTTCATCAAACTGTTCGGTGGAAGCTAACCTCTTTATCCCATGATATTCACTCTGAAATCCAAAATCGTCACTGTTCAGTATTAACAATTACTTGATTGCAAAATCTTTGTTACATGACAAATCATATTGAGACATTGCGCTGTTTGATAATTACATATATGAAAGTAATTGGTATACCCTCACTAAGTCCTCAAAGACTTAACCTCTGTTTTTCTTGTTATTTATTGTGAGTTCCAGATATAGGAGTACCAGAGCCAGAACCGGAGAGAAATTAAGAAAAATGGAAATGTTAGCTTACCAGGACTGTTATAAGGAGTTTGTACTTGGTTTTATTTTGTTATTAACTAATTTGTAAAAATGCTTCCGCTTCCGAAAAGGTTTAAAACTCTCATACATAATATTCAGGAGAATGTGGTACCAGATAAGGGATTATATATTATGTGCCTGAGTCGAGTCCCATGGAGGTGGTATCAGAGCCCATGCTCCCAGTATATTCTGAAATATCTTTGGGTAGTAGAATAAATTCAAAAGAATTTTATGCTTTGGGTTGTCAGATATTGATGAAGAGTGGTTTATTTCAGGGTAAAAATCTCTAGTGCACATACAAGAATACTTAGAACACCTTGGTAAGAAAGAGAAACCAACCATTAGTAACCTAAAGAGGTAGTGTGCTTTAGGCCCGAGCTCGAAAGTTTCCTCTTTTGAGACTATTGTGGTTGACACTTAGATCGAGTAAACCCGAAAAACCCAAGGATGGTTGAAGCTTTACTCTAGTTAATTAATTTCATTTTGTGCATTGAGCATTATTAATATTAACTCACGATTACAATAAAAATATTTCAAATCACCACTTACACATACATTTGATGATGTCATCAAGAAGTAATTCACGAGCTAGGTATTAATGAGATAAACAATTTTGTGAAAATCTAATGGTATTTTACTTATGTAATCCGGTAATTGATACATTATAATTACGTGTAAGGATGCCATCGTCACTTGGTGGTAGCTCTCACACGAGAAATCAAGGAAATGAGGAATATTCTCCTGAGGAAGTACGTAACCCAAGAAAGAACCGCGAGCAAGAAGAACATCATCCTCGACAAGAGCTACCCAACAGGAATGCGATGGAAATTTTACTACAGTTCATGCAATTCCGTCAGCAAAATCCACCACGAAACGTTATGAGGAATGAAGAACCATTAGATAGAGTACTTGGAACGATTTCTGAGGTTCCACCCACCTAAATTCTACGGAACCCCTAATGCCCATCATGCAGAAGAATGGTGGCTCAAAGTTGAGAGAATTTTTACTATTCTCAATTTTTCTGATGAACAAAAGGTCAGCTTTGATGTCTATCAATTTGAAGATGCAGCTCATCATTGGTGGAGAGTCATAGATCACCAATGGAAGAAATCAAACCCCGAGAACCTGGGCGAATTTTGTACGTGCATTCACGGAAAAGTATGTTACACAGGTAATACTGAACACCCGTGAACAAGAATTTATGGATTTGGTACAAGGAAGACGTACTGTAGCTGAACACGAGGCTGAATTCCACCAACTAATTCACTATGCCCCACACTATATGGATGTTGAACCAAGGACATTAAGAAATTCATTCAAGGCTTAAATCTTGATATCCGTTGGGCCACACTATCCACCAAATCCACTAATTATCTTTCTGCAGTCAACCAAGCGTTACAAGTTGAATCCGTTATCAAATCATTGATCCAAAGAGAGCATATGGAAAAGAGGCTCTATAACCCAAACTTGACAGATACAATCATACAAGCAACAAGAAGAGAAATCTTGGAAAGGAAATGATTGGAGAACCAATTAGACAGAAACCACAAAGATACTTGAGTAATATTAATGCACTGAAATGTGGCTATTGCAAGATGCCCACTCACGAGGAAGAGAACTGCTGGAGAAAGAATGGAAAATGTTTGGTATGTGGAAATGAACAACATCGTATCCAGGATTGCCCAAAAAGGACCCAGAAGACACTGTCGCCACAAAAACCTAGATGCCAGCAAGGGCTTATGCCCTAATAGGAAATGACGAAGTTAACCCGATCGTTGTGGTTAAAGGTACCATTATTTCAATTTCAAAAGTTGGCTAAATTTTGTTTGACCCTAGAGCTATACATTCTTTTGTGCTACCATTAACAATTGACATGTCATCTAGAAATAAGTTTACCGATATTAATTGAGGTAACCACCGACAACGTCTAGAAGAATTGCGACTAAAATTCTACGAATCAGGATATCTGATAGATTTAGTCAAGCTACATATACATAATTACGATATTATACTGAGCATGGACTGATTGTTCAAACATAAAGCTCACGTAAACTGCTACATGAAGAAAGTGACTCCACAAGGTGCTACTACACCGGCTACCAAAGATGCCAGCAATCATAAATGACAGATGGTTGTAATATCTACATTGGAATCAAGGACAATTATAAGAGATGAGAAATTCGAACCAAGATAAATTTAGCTACCAGAAAGGAAGTCTCAGTATAATCATTACCTAGGGTTAGATTTGAGCCTAGCCTTTTCCCTCCCTTTGAAGTCACTCAATCTTTTCAGCGAGAGAACTTTTTGCGGACGTAAGCTGGTAGCGCTTATCGCGTACGCCCAAATTAACCCTTCTCAAGTTAATAAAGTAATGAATGTAGTAGCGTGAGTAGGGATTGATCCCACTAAGAAGGACGTGTTTTTGTGTTAATTATGCAAGCAAATAGTAAAAGGAGGGTTTTGGATAACTATTACTAACAAATATCTAAGAATCAAATTAATTAGCAAGATTAAACTAAGGTGATTAAATTATGAGAAAAACGATTCTTGATTTTTATCATGATATCCTACTTATTTTTCTTCTGCACTTTTTTTGTCGAGTAGCGAAAATATTGGATCACATCATTGGCACCCTCTGTGGGAACATCGAGCTAAGGCAACGAAGTAGAAGCCCTGGTATAGCATTCAGCGGCTCCGACTGTCACGCCCTCTCTTTCAAAATATAGAGAAGGGGATTTTCAAGTTTGACGATCTCCTTATCCTCGACAGGAGTTTTGTCGGATTTTCTCATTCTTGTATTAACCTCTACGAACTTGCTCACACCACTACAACCTGCCTGCATCACTGTGCTCGGCGCGATTTCTCATCTTTTGCATGTGTGCAGCTGTGGTGGTGCAGGGTAACTGGGCTTATTGAGCCTTGTTGATCAGATCGAAATTTTATGCATGAGCTGCACGATGCTATGTGCATGTTTCATGATATTGTGTGTGAAAGAGAGAGACCTAAATCTTCTGGTCATCTATTCAACACCCTGTTGAGCATGGCTGTACAGCTGAAACATTGCATGGCCCCCCGACCCATCACAGTCCTTGCCCTGAGATATACGGTGATATAATCACAATCTTTTGTCTACTTGTTTTATTTGTGCATACGTTCTTAGTTTGTGCAAATGATTTCAGTGAGAAGATCTATTATTAGCATCTAGCTTATCATTTCTATTAACTTACGATCTTGAATGAATTAATATACCGAATTATCTAAGCATGTATTTTCGGGAAAAATTATCTGAGTTGGCTTGCTTCTAAGTTGTTTCTACCTTCCGTTAGGTCCTCTTTGTACAGTCGTGGTATAAGAGACGGAACACACAGATCAAAGCAGATTCTCGGATTGTTACTCTATATTAAAAGTTTGATGTGCGAAGAATGACAATGGACGGCAGATCGAAATTTTATGCATCCAAGCTATTGTGTCCTTCTCACCTATATGAGCATTGTTTGGGCAGCATGTTTGTTAACTCGGATTTTGGTAGTGGGTTATTGGTTAACAATAGCTCCTCCCTTATTGGAAGTGAGCGGTCCTGAAAAGAAAAGGTTGGAAGAAGACCAGAGAGTGATCTCCGATGGGTCTTTCCGATGATCAAATCAGGGTTCTTTTTTATGTAATATGGAAATAAACATTTAGCTAGAAATTTGCGGGGGGGAAGCTCTTTTTCTTAACCTGACGACCCCATATATATATGGGGCGGTGAAAAAGAATACCCTATCGTGTTTGGCTGGGACCTATGGGAGGCCACCGACAAACACTGTACCTGTATAGGGCGCACTACTTGAGGGATTTTTATACCAGAAAATATTCCCTATACTAGTCACCATATGATTGGTCCTCGTGGCAAGTGGTTCCCTAATGAGACAAAATTCAGTTAGATGTTTCCCGCGTGGAGGACCGCACTTGTGTCCAAAGTATCTCCCTGAACTCTGAAAGGGAAACCAAGACAGCTGTTTAAAGTTGGGAGTATAGCCCGTGCTACCTGGTTCAATCCAGCAGGGCTGAAGACCTTTCCCGAGCTGAGCATACTGATGGGAAACGCAACTGGCCTAGCCCATGAATACCGAGCTGATCACTCTTGTAAATAATATACACTGACCTGCTAATATAATACCGTGCTGCGTTCAGAAGTGGTCAAATACCCCTCCTGGGAATATTCCTTTCGGATTGAGCCCTTCTGGGTGAGATTATGCTCGAGTAAGGGCCGAGATCGTACTGGACATGATATCCGGATATCATGAGTATCCCCTCTTAGTCGAGCTAGAGTAACGCTGTTCTCGACTATACTTAGACCGAGGCCTGAACCGAGCTATCAAATTCAAATTTCTAACCCTTGACAAGACAGGGTGTCAGTCAGATGTGACCGTTGATGTATGGCTAATCGATGCGGCTGCCACGCGTCATCATCCACAATTGAGACGTTTGAACTCCCTTGATCTTGGCCATTGAAATGGGCCTGGCCCTAACGGCCCAACCTTCCGGGCGCCTATAAATTAAACCTCACTTCTCATTCGCACCACTTCTTCTTTCTTCGCCTCCTTCCGCTCCGCCTGCCCAGCTTTTTCTGTAAGTTTTTCGCCCTTGCTTTTATTATATCTACTTTTTCATGTCTGCCTCAACATCGTCAACTTCCGGGGCTGCCCTTAAGGGATCGACCTCCGATGCCTCGGGGTCGGGGCTGTCGAGCTCTCCGACCCTTAGTGGCCAGGCAGAGCCAATTACTACTGCCGTTCCTCTTCTTCAAGTCCCCCCTATTTTTACCCATGATCCCTCCCCCCAGAACTTCGAGGTTGATCCTCGAGATCTAGTGCGGGCTGGGCTACCATGGTACGAGGTTCTTAGCTCTCGGGTTTTATCTGAGGCGGAGACTCTTCTCCGTCGTCATGTCATTCCTCCCGACCACGAGATTCAAATACCAAGATCGGGTGACCGTCCCCATTTGCCCCCTCCGGGGTTTTTTCCTTTCTTTGTTGAGCAGATCAGGAGTGGACTACGCTTCCCCATTCCTGCTTTGTATCAAGAAGTTTCCACCTTTTTCTGCGTTTCCCTCAGCCAACTCAGCCCCAATTCCTACCAGATCATGGCAGCTGTAGTCGCCTTGTTCCAATCTCTCAACCTCCCCTTCTCTCCGCCTCTTCTACACTACTTCTTTAGTGTCAAAAACACCACTTTCCCTGGTCTATTCTATTTTGGTTCCAGGCCTTCGTGTAAATTTTTGGAAAAAATCCCGAGCTCTCACAAAGGGTGGAAGGAAACATTTTTCTTTGTCAAGCCGCCCAGACCTTGGTCTTGCCCAATGGCCTGGAGAGACTCTCTCCCTCCGGGTCGTCCCCTTCCGTATCGGTACAAAGAAGACATATTCTATCAGAAGGTTATGTCAACCATTGGGCACCGACAATTTGATACAACTATACTAATCCGGGAGGACGTACTCAGGCGATACAGGCTGAGCTCTTACCCAGCTAGTCCTCCTCCTGGTGCGTCCTTAGTTAACCTGCCTTTATTTTCTTATAACTGGCTACTCACCTGTCTTTCTTTTCCATATAGGTAAAATATCGTTTAACCAAATGTTCTTGGCCATGGTTGCCCAGAAAAAAGGGAAAGGAAAGGCGGTTCCAAAATCCCGCACTGAAGGACGAGCTTCCTCGCCGCCTCCTGCTCCCCAGGCTGCCCCGATAGTTATTCTTCAATCGGAAGAGAGCGGGGGGTGGGGGTAACTCACTGCTCAAAAGGAAAAGGGGTGAGAACATCCCTGGTCCTTCGACCCGGGAAGAGGTGGCCACCTCTCCAGGACCACAGGCTGAAACATCCCGGGATTCTATTCAAAGCCCGCAGTCGGCTCGGACTGCCGGGCCTGGTTCTCCTGGACTTCCCGTGGAGTATACACAGTCCACCAGCTTGATCACTGGAGCCCCCTCAGGATTACCGGCTGAGATCTTGGAATGCATTACTTCCGGCGCAGATCAACAAGCCATGGCGGGGATGAAGTGGAGGCCTCTGGCCCAAGAAGGGCTGTCCCAAGCTCTATCGATATCCATTCTTACTGTTCTTACCTGCTCCCTTATAAATATCTTCTTACTAGGTTATCTTTATCCAGGGCTTACTGATGTTACGCGAAAGCGTTAGGAGGGGATCCAACTATGGCCAATCCTCATCGGATGCCAGGAAGAAAGCCCGAGATGCTGTACATAGGGCTGAGGCTGCAGTAGCTGAGTCAAAGGAAGCCAACGCCAGGCTAACGACTGTAGAGGTAGAGCTGTCAATATACCGGGCTGAGGTCAATCGACTGCGATCTGTTATTGAAGCGAAAGAGACTGCCCTCACCGAATCGTCTGCCGAACTGAACAATGCTCGTTCTGAGCTGGAAGCCTATGTCGCCGGAGAAGTCGGTCGAAAGGAGGCTTTTCTGAAATCAGAGGAGTTCAAGGGGCTCCTTGCAGCAAAGGCATTTCGATTTCTAGATCTCGGCTTTGAGGGCTGCAAGGATCAGTTCAGGGCTCATGGATTCCCTCCTGAGGAATACCGAGCTGCCTTCTGATAAAAGGGAAGCAAGAAAGATAGAGAGACAGTCTTTTAGGTTTGCTCTAGTTCGGGATGATTTGTACAAGAGGTCTTTTGCAGGGCCTTTGCTCAGGTGCCTAAAGGAGGAAGAGGCTAAATATGTGCTCCACGAGATACATGAGGGTTGTTGCGGGGATCATTTAGGGAGCCTAGCCTTGGCACAAAAAACCATACTAGCAGGATACTTTTGGCCAACGCTGAGGAAGGATGCAGTGAAGGTCGTGGCTACTTGTGAAGGCTGCCAGAGGCATGGACGAATCCAACGACAGCCGGCTCAATTCATGAAGTCTGTAATATCAGCCTGCCCGTTCGACCAGTGGGGAATGGATATCGTGGGACCCTTCCCCATCGCCCCAAGACAGAAGAAGTTCCTGATAGTAGCCGTGGACTATTTCTCAAAGTGGGCTGAGGCCGAGGCTTTAGCCCGGATTACCGAGGAGGATGTGCTGAACTTCTTATGGAGGAATATTGTGTGTCGATTTGGGGTACCAAGGAAGTTGATTTCCGATAATGGGAGACAATTCCAGGGACGAAAGGTGACCACCTGGTGCCAGGAAATGAAGATCGTACAGGCCTTTACTTCCGTGGCCTACCCTCAGAGTAATGGGCAGGCGGAGGTCACCAACCGATCTATAGTACAAGCATTAAAAGCAAGGCTGTATGGGGTAGGAAAAGACTGGGTTGAAGAGCTTCCCAGTGTACTGTGGGCTTATAGAACTACGCCTCGAACTCCTACGGGGGAGACACGTTTCAACATGGTTTATGGTTCCGAAGCAGTCTTGCCCGCAGAAATAGGAGCGACCTCAGCAAGAGTCCAAGCTTATGACAACAACAATGATGAACGCCGAGCTCTAGATCTGGATATGATTTGCGAAAAAAGGGAGAGGGCCGTGATCAGGATGGAGTCTTATAGAAATAAGGTCATCAAAGCCTATAACAAACGAGTGATGCCTCGGAGTTTTCAGGTTGGAGACCTGGTACTCAAAAAGGTCCAGTCAGTAGAAGTTAGAAAACTTGATCCTAAATGGGAAGGACCTTACAAAGTTATTCAGAAAGTGGGCTCTGGAGCATACTACCTGGAAGACGCAGAGGGAAAAAAAGCTAAAAAGACCCTGGAATGCATTTCATCTTAGAAAATATTATTCCTAGGTAGATATTTCTACAATGTATAAGCTCAGGAAATCAAGTTTTTAAATGAAGTTGTACTCAAAAATACGGTTCAGTATGCTGACTATAAAAGTTAAGGTCCGCCCCGACTATGAAAGTTAAGGTCCGCCCTGACTACTATGAAAGTTAAGGTCCGCCCTGACTATAAAAGTTAAGGTCCGCCCTGACTACTATGAAAGTTAAGGTCCGCCCCTGACTACTATGAAAGTTAAGGTCCGCCCTGACTACTATGAAAGTTAAGGTCCGCCCTGACTACTATGAAAGTTAAGGTCCGCCCTGACTATGAAAGTTAAGGTCCGCCCTGACTACTATGAAAGTTAAGGTCCGCCCTGACTACTATAAAAGTTAAGGTCCGCCATGACTACTATAAAAGTTAAGGTCCGCCCTGACTATGAAAGTTAAGGTCCGCCCTGACTACTATAAAAGTTAAGGTCCGCCCTGACTATGAAAGTTTAGGTCCGCCCTGACTACTATAAAAAGTTAAGGTCCGCCCTGACTATGATAGTTAAGGTCCGCCCTGACTACTATGAAAGTAAAGGGAGCGGTCCTGAAAAGAAAAGGTTGGAAGAAGACCAGAGAGTGATCTCCGATGGGTCTTTCCGATGATCAAATCAGGGTTCTTTTTTATGTAATATGGAAATAAACATTTAGCTAGAAATTTGCGGGGGGGAAGCTCTTTTTCTTAACCTGACGACCCCATATATATATGGGGCGGTGAGAAAGAATACCCTATCGTGTTTGGCTGGGACCTATGGGAGGCCACCGACAAACACTGTACCTGTATAGGGCGCACTACTTGAGGGATTTTTATACCAGAAAATATTCCCTATACTAGTCACCATATGATTGGTCCTCGTGGCAAGTGGTTCCCTAATGAGACAAAATTCAGTTAGATGTTTCCCGCGTGGAGGACCGCACTTGTGTCCAAAGTATCTCCCTGAACTCTGAAAGGGAAACCAAGACAGCTGTTTAAGGTTGGGAGTATAGCCCGTGCTACCTGGTTCAATCCAGCAGGGCTGAAGACCTTTCCCGAGCTGAGCATACTGATGGGAAACGCAACTGGCCTAGCCCATGAATACCGAGCTGATCACTCTTGTAAATAATATACACTGACCTGCTAATATAATACCGTGCTGCGTTCAGAAGTGGTCAAATACCCCTCCTGGGAATATTCCTTTCGGATTGAGCCCTTCTGGGTGAGATTATGCTCGAGTAAGGGCCGAGATCGTACTGGACATGATATCCGGATATCAATGTTCTATTGAACTTTTAGAGCCCCCAGTTCCATTTTGATGAGGAACCAGTTTGTCTCAATTTTTGGAAAATATTGTCCTCCTGCATCAAGTTGTTGGCTTGTAAAAGACACCAACCCATCCTGGAGAGGTCATGCCTCAGTATGACAAAGGCATTTGGGACTTCTGATTTAGAGAATGTTGTTTGTTATGAAGCTCTTTTTGGTGATCTTTTTTCTGAAGCAACTCATCCTTGGCTTAATGTACCAAATAAGGACTCTATACATGGCCTAAGTTTAGCATACCTCGGCCTCGGTTCTACCAGTCGCCATCATCGCCGACCTCCATGGCCTTATGTACGATTACTCCTTTCCGTTTGATATTTCAATTTTCCTTAAATATACGTTTTGGGTTGCACTGTTTATTTTATTTAGGCCGATCTTGGGATAGCTCTGGCATGCAATCTAGCAGTAATACCTTATTATGCTAGAACGGGCATGCAATCCAGCAGTAAGACCCAATTGCATCAGATGGGGCATGCAATCTAGTATTAAGGTCCTATTATGCCAGATCAGACATGCAATCTAGCAGTAAGACCATATTCAAAGAGCTCGGGATGGGGCAAAAATTTATATTTTTAATAAGCTCGGGATGGTCGAGCAAAATTTTATATTTTTAATGGGCTCAGGATGTTCGAGCTTGTTCGGTTTTAGTTGTTTAAATCGTGTGATGTTTGATCCATATTTAAACCTAAAATTGTCTGAGTGTTGAGCTCGGCATGTTCGAGCTTGTTCGATTTTAGTTGTTTAAATACGCCTAATCGGGATGTTGGTCTGTATTTAAACCAAAAATTATCTAAGTGTTGGTGCTCGAGAGTCGAGCTGGGTTTATTGGTGCTCGGTGTCGAGCTTGGTTTATTGGTGCTCAGTGTCGAGCTTGGTTTATTGGTGCTCGGGTGTCGAGCTAGGTTTATCTGCTCGGGATGTTTTCTATGGAGCTCGGTTATATTATCTGCTTGGGATGTTTTCTGTGGAGCTCGGTTATATCCACTTAGGATGTTTATCTATCATCTCTGGAGCTCGGTAATATTTATCTGCTCGGGATGTTTAGCTATCATCTCTGGAGCTCAGTCATATTTATCTGATCGGAATGTTTTCTCTAGGTATCTGCTCAGGATGTTTTCTCTGGAGCTCGACTATATTCATCTGCTTGGGATATTTTATATGGAGCTCGGTTAATTCATCTGCTTGGGATGTTTTCTCTAGAGCTCGATTATATTTTTATGCTCGGGATGTTTTCTATGGAGTTCGGTTATATTTATCTGCTCGGGATGTTTTCTCGGGAGCTCGGTTTTATTTATCTGCTAGGGATGTTTTCTCTGGAGTTCGGTTATATTTATCTGCTCGGGATGCTTATCTTTAATCTCTAGAGCTCGGTTATATTTATGTGATGTCCAGATTTATTATAATCATTTGTTGGAGTAAATATGATTTAGATTTTATTGATAATTAAATTTAGAATTAATTAATTAGAAGTGGAATTGACCAAGTGAAGGTCAACTGGCAAATTAATCGGATCATAAAATATTTTGAGATTTTAAAATATACTCCGATAATATTTTAGAGATAAGTTAATTAAAATGAAGAATTTAAGTTTTGGGTTTTTGGGGTGTGTATAAATCCCAAACATTGTCTATAAATAATATGTCAGTGCACCGGCGACACTTCGATGTACAAAACTGGGTTAGGATACAATAAATAAATATGTTATGTTGGCCATTTTTGGACACACAATAAAACGTGTAAATACACGCACAAAAACCTGATCCCCTCTTTTCTTCTCTGCACTCGCGCGATGCCTGACCCTCGCCGCTAAAAGCCGCGCGCCCGCCGCCGTCGGACCTCCTTCCGGTGCGTCCGAACCACCATCGTCTTTGTCTCTTCCAGGCGCATCTTTCCATACCAAGAACATGAAGTTTCGTCGCGGATTGCGTCCGGATCTTGCAAGGAAGCGCGGGGATAAAATTTCCGAATTCCTCCGATTTTGGGACGATTTTCTTCCAATTTTTTTGTGGGTAATTCTCCTCATCCTTCAATCGTTCTTCCCCTGAAATCCCTCGATTTTTGATGAAGCTTTGGTTTGATTTTTGCTAGCATTTTGGAAGGGTTTGCTAGTGTGTGTTCGTGTGTGTGCAGCAATGTGTGCGTGAGTGTGTGTTCTGTGCGTGTGTTTGTATCCAGCATGTATTAGTGTGTGTAGGTGAAGTTTATACAAGAAAATGTGTATTCCAACATGTATTGGTATAGGTACAAGACTTCTATATATGTTGTGCCTTGTGGTTGGATGATGTTTTGTTAATGTAGAAGGCAAACTTGGTTTGGTGTAGTGGGTTAAGGCGATTATGTGGCTATAATTCGAGTATGAACATTATCATTGGAAACTCGATAGCATGAGACATGTTATTGATTGTTAGAATGAAATGTTGATTTATGCATTGACTAGTATTATTGTTGGTTAAAAGATGACTAAAATCATGCATGGAAGGTGTTTGTTAATATGCTTAAAATGTGATTCAAGTGAGGGTCTAAACCTTGTTAGTTGCTAATAGGTGGTGAAAAGAATTGACTTCTATGGTTTGTAGCCATTATAATATTTTGGTGGGTGTGATGCCCCGAAATTAATTAATGGTAACCTGGACATTAACTATGTTTATATGATGAATTATCACGATGACCAAGTTATGTGTGGAAATGATGTATTAACATGATTTAAGGATGTTGATTTTAATTATGAGGAGAGTATAAATTTAATGAAGTCGGTTGCATTTTGTAATGCTTTTGAGATATCATGTTAGCATATCTTATACATCATGTTAAGTGTTGGGGTACAATTTAATTAAACCCACATAACCTCCCACCACCCCACCTTTTTTAATTCATTTTCCCCCTTTATACTCAAATCCCCAAAATCATTTCTCCCAAACCCTTTTCCCCAATTTTCGAGTTTGGCACTAAGGTGGGAAAGAAATCCTTGCAAAAGCTTCACCCTTGTGATTCTTGGTAAGATTTAAGCCCTATGATGTGTATATATCACTCCTTGAAGCTTTTGTAAAGTTTTATTTGAGTTTGTGTTGATTTTGGAGGGTTTGAAATGGATTTATGTGGGTATGTGTTATTTATGGTTGGGGAATGATTTTTGAAGTGTTTTAAGTGGGTTTTAGTGGGTTATGATGTTATTGTTATTGTTGGAAAGTTTGGTGTTGAAAGGTATGAAGATGAGCTTGCAAAATACACTTAAAAATGGAGAAATCGCGGCCACTGTAAGTGGCGATCGATCGCTACAAAAGCAGCGATCGATCGCCGAGAAGCAGTACGCGAAGAAGAGCTTAGGCGATCGATCGCCTCAAATGGCGCGATCGATCGCCAACGTCCAATAGCCTTTTCACGTATCAGGCGATCGATCGCCTAAAATTAAGCGATCGATCGCCGCAAGGCAGAAGAGCGAGGCGATCGATCGCCTCAAGTAGCGATCGATCGCCACTGTGTAAATTTTGGAAAATGTTGATTTTTGTTGAATTTTTGGTATTGGGCTATTGTTTAGCGTCTAATATCAATTTGTATGGTTATGTAGAACCATTCCAGGTGCTAACAATATCAAGAAGATAGAGTTCATCAATTTCTCCACTTTTGGAATTAAGGTACGTAAGAAGCCTCCGGGCATCGGACGGAAGGTGATATGAGGTTTATAATGATAATTATGATAAGCAAGCTTATGATGATGATGTTATGATAAATGAAGATGATATGATGTTTATAATGATGATTAAGATAAGCAAGTTATGACGATGATGATTATGATGATGAAGTTTATGATGATGATTTTGTTAAGTAAGTTATGATGATGGGATACGATGTTATTATGTGGTAAGACGCCACGGGGTAAGATGCCCATATGGCAAGAGGCCATACTCCTATATTACGATCATACTATGATTGCATAAGAATTTACGATGCCATGGTGGTGTACTTAATGAATAAGAATGATAAGATGTTTAAGATGATGTTATGATAAGTAAGTCCATGATGAAGATGATTTGATAATGAATCAAGATGATAAGATACTTACGATGATGTTATGATGAATAAAGATGATTTTATGATGAATAAAGATGACAAGATGCTTAAGATTATGCTATAATAAATGATGATGATAAGACGTTACTTGATGATAAGACATGACTATAACGGTTATGATGAGACGATGATGTCTATAAGACGATAATGCTTATACAATAATGGTGTTTACAAGATGATGATGTTATAAGATGCTATGATATTTATGACGAATATGAAACTATGTTATTAAGAATGGTTGAATGTCCGGTGGTCATTATGGGCAAGCGAGGAAGGTCTTGCCGCTCACATAACTGATGAGCGATGGGGTACATCCGCTATCAAGGTGTAGCGATGGGTATCATCCGCTGATGAGCGATGGGGTACATCCGCTATCAAGGTGTAGCGATGGGTATCATCCGCTGAGCGATGGGGTACATCCGCTATCAAGGCGTAGCGATGGGTATCATCCGCTGAATAAAGAGATACATCCGCTATCAAGGCGTAGCGATGGGTATCATATGATGTGTTATGTCGAGCGAGGGGGCCAATTGTGCCGCTGTCATAATGGAACCCGGACAGTCCCATTCCTAATTAACATAGTTTGTTGTGAGCATATATGTGAAGTATGATGTTTAATCATTTATGTCAAGAACTAATGATTTTATGCATGACTATGAAACAGGGACAACCAAAGAGGGTTAATACGATTAACCAGGAAGTATATGTTATCAATTACTTTCATGCATTTATTTATATGCCATTTCCTTATGATTATTAAGTAACGATGTTATGCTCATGATGGGTTGTTCCTGTAGGTACACCTTTGGACTAATGGACTAAGGGCCGGGTTGAGGCAGTGAGCTTTGAGAAGCATGGAAGAAGTTAGGATGCAAGAACTTTTGGATAGTATCTACTCTAGGAGTAGAATAATCATATCGCCTTAATATTCATTTTATGAATGTAATTATTTAGACTTTAAAAATTTCATTCTCGGCCCATAATTTTGCTAGCTCTAAGCTACAACTGAAACCCTAAGACGTATTAAATGCATGTTTAGTCCCTAATAGGTGATTAAGACGATGACAAGGTAGGAAGGCCCTACATTAGTGGTATCAGAGCAGTGGTTAGATAACTCGGGAATGAGTGAAGGGTAGCCTTAGCAATAAGTTGGCTAGATGCTTACTTTTAAACATGTTTTGTGCATAAGTTGCATATGAAGTATATGATGTGATGCTAACATGTTTCGCTTCTCTAACAATGTATTATGTGAACTGCTTTTGGGATATTGTTGTTAACCCTTAACTTGCAGTATGGCAACAAATGTCAACATGTTTTGTGAAAAGGCACCACATATGCACTTCTCCGTCGCCCACGTCTCTTGTAGCCTCGACCCCGCTGGAAGAAGTTTGATAACTGATCAGATTGGTTAAGACGGCCTCATTTATTTTGAGGATAACGAACTGAGGACAGACTTGATTGTTCTGGGGATGTCAGTTTGTAGGCATTGATGTTCTGAACAGGCATCAGGCAGTTGTGAACTGCAGACAAGGACTGTCCGATTCAGGTCTGATATGGGAGTCCGATGGACATTCTATAAGGATGATTTCAGTTCGAGGATTCCGTTAATACCTGCTGTCAAGATGGCACAGTTATTGGAACGAGACTACAAAGGATGTCTCAACTGTACTGTTGTTATTACTGAAAGAGGGAAGAGTTAAAGGTTGAGGATATGCCCGTAATGGCGGTAATTCCTGATGCACTTCCGGAAGGGATTCCCGGATCTCCCACCGACGAGAGAGGTCGAGTTTGGGATTAAGTTACTACCAAGGACGTCTACCATTCCTCGTACCCTGTATAGGATGGCACCGGCGAAGCCAAGGGAAGTTAAAGGTTCAGTTGCAAGAGCTCCTTGACAAGGGCTATATGCACCCTAGCATATCGCCTTGGGATGCCCCAGTCCTGTTTGTCGAAAGAAAGATGGTTCGTTGCGGTTGTGCACCGATTTCAGTCAACTGAACAAAGCCATAGTGAAGAATAAGTATCCGTTCTGAGGATTAATTATTTGTTTGATCAGCTGAAAAGTACGAAGCTCTACAGTAAGATCGGTCTGAGATCGGGGTATCATCAGATTCGAGTTCGAGAGGACGATGTACGGAAGACAGTTTCCAGGACTATATATGGGCACTGCGGATTCTTAGTCATGCCCTTTGGGGTGATGGATGCCCAGCTATTTTATGAGCCTAGTGAACAGGGTGCTCCAACCATGTTTGAATCAATTTGTCATAGTTTCCGTTGACGACGTGCTTAATTACTCTCGAACTGAAGAGGAACATGTAAAGCACTTGAGAACAGTACTCCAGATCCTTAGGGATCATCAGTCGTATACTAAGCTCAGTAAGTACGAGTCCTGGTTGAGCAGTGTAGTGTTCGTGAGTCATGTTATAGCAAGATTGCTAAGCCGTTGGCACGGCCGACTCAGGAAGGAGTGCCATTCTTTTGGTCCGAAGCTTGTGAGGACAGCTTCCAAGAATTGAAGCGTCGTTTGACTACGACAACTATGTTGGTGATTCCTTCTGAGAATAAGAAGTTTGCCTTGTGCACGATTACATCACATCAAGGTTTGGGCTATGTGTTGATGCGAGAGAAGCTTGTGCTGGCTTATGCATCGAGGCGGATGAAACCACATGAGGCTAGGTACCCAGTCCACGATTTGGAGCTGGCAGCCATTATGTTTGCCTTGAAAATGTGGAGGCATTACTTGGATGGTACGTCGTTTACCATCTCCACGGACCATAAGGCCTGAAGTTTTGTTCACACAGGCTGAGTTGAATATACGGCAAAGAAGACGAATGGACTTACTCAAGGATTTTGGCTGTAAGATTGAGTACCATCCTGGTAAAGCAACTTAATAGCAGGCACCTTAAGTCGGAAGTGAAAAGTACTGCTGAGGACACTATGTGTTTATCAACGATGATGACTCCTTATCGCCAACTGGGCTATGATATTGATGTGGACACGTCGCCGGTGCGAGTGTCGATCTTGTGGGCCGAGCCAGGCGTATTTGAGGTTATCAGGAAAGCCAGGGGTCGGAGGATGAGGTTCAAAGATGGTCATTTATAGTACTTCAAGGACGGCCATCAAAGTTCAGAGTGGCGGAAGATGATTCATTAAGATTGGGCCACCGATGGGTAGTCCCAAATACGCCGGAGTTGCGTAAAGGAATCAGGAGCAAGCTCACCGTAGCCGGTTCAGTATCCACCCAGGAAGAAGGAAGTTGTACAAGGACCTAAGTGGTCAATTCTAGTGAAGACATATGAAGCGTGATGTTATGGCCTTGTCAAAAGATGTTTGATCTGCCAGCAGGTAAAGACAGAAAGACGGAGGCCTGATGGCGAGCTGAAGAGCTCGGAAGTACCCCAATGGAAGTGGAGGCATATCATTATGGACTTTGTGACCCACTTGCCAAGAGCGGCCTCTGGATTCGATACGATCTGAGTGATCGTTGATAGGCTGACGAAGTAGCTCACTTCATCCTTTGTCATGTGTCTTTCACGCAACCAAGGATGGCTAATTATATGTGCGGGATGTAGTGAGGTTGCATAGAGTTCCAGTCTCGATTGTGGCTGACAGAGACCCAAGGTTTTCGGGGAGGGTCTCCAGACGACTTTAGGCGCAGAGGTGAGACTGAGTACGGCCTATCACCCTCAGTCAGACGGCCGGACAGAGCGTACCCTTCAGACGCTCGAGGACATGTTGAGGGCATATGTTTTGGATGTTGACACTCGGTGGCAAGATTCAGTGCCAATAATGGAGTTCTCCGATATTAACAACTATCAGGCGAGCATTCAAATGACCCCTTTTGAAGCTCTTTACGGACGACGATGTAGGTCACCGCTGTATTGGGAGGACTTGACAGTAAAGCGGTCGGATGATCGGATATGATTAAGGATATGAGATTAAGTTGATACGCCAAAAGAGGAAGGTGACCCAGGATAGACAAGCCGCCTATGCCAACAAGCGGCGATGACCGCTAGAATTCCAAGTAGGAGACAGGGTCTTCTCGAAAATCTCACCCTTTAGGGGTGTAGTTCGTTTTGGTATGCGGGAGAAGTTATCCCCGAGGTATGTGGGTCCATATGAAGTATTGCAGTGTATCGGTACTTTGACTTACCGTTTGGCTCTACCGCCGTCTTTATCTGGGATGTATGATGTTTTCCATGCCTCTATGTTACGAAAGTATGCGCCAGACCCGTCTCATGTATTACAGCCTACTGAAGTGCAGTTGGACTCAGATGTATCCTACGTAAAACGACAGGTTATGATTCTGGATCGTGAGGATCGCAGGCTACGAAGTAAGATGATACCGATGGTCAAAGTTCAGTGGGATCGCCGGGGTGTCGAGGAGGCTACGTGGGAGACGGAACGGCATATGATGCAGCACTACCCGGAACTATTTTCTGGTATGATTTATGTTTAGTTTCTTTTTGGGTAAGTGCATGCGATTTCGAGGACGAAATCTTATAAGTAGGGGAGTAATGTGATGCCCCGAAATTAATTAATGGTAACCTGGACATTAACTATGTTTATATGATGAATTATCACGATGACCAAGTTATGTGTGGAAATGATGTATTAACATGATTTAAGGATGTTGATTTTAATTATGAGGAGAGTATAAATTTAATGAAGTCGGTTGCATTTTGTAATGCTTTTGAGATATCATGTTAGCATATCTTATACATCATGTTAAGTGTTGGGGTACAATTTAATTAAACCCACATAACCTCCCACCACCCCACCTTTTTTAATTCATTTTCCCCCTTTACACTCAAATCCCCAAAATCATTTCTCCCAAACCCTTTTCCCCAATTTTCGAGTTTGGCACTAAGGTGGGAAAGAAATCCTTGCAAAAGCTTCACCCTTGTGATTCTTGGTAAGATTTAAGCCCTATGATGTGTATATATCACTCCTTGAAGCTTTTGTAAAGTTTTATTTGAGTTTGTGTTGATTTTGGAGGGTTTGAAATGGATTTATGTGGGTATGTGTTATTTATGGTTGGGGAATGATTTTTGAAGTGTTTTAAGTGGGTTTTAGTGGGTTATGATGTTATTGTTATTGTTGGAAAGTTTGGTGTTGAAAGGTATGAAGATGAGCTTGCAAAATACACTTAAAAATGGAGAAATCGCGGCCACTGTAAGTGGCGATCGATCGCTACAAAAGCAGCGATCGATCGCCGAGAAGCAGTACGCGAAGAAGAGCTTAGGCGATCGATCGCCTCAAATGGCGCGATCGATCGCCAACGTCCAGTAGCCTTTTCACGTATCAGGCGATCGATCGCCTAAAATTAAGCGATCGATCGCCGCAAGGCAGAAGAGCGAGGCGATCGATCGCCTCAAGTAGCGATCGATCGCCACTGTGTAAATTTTGGAAAATGTTGATTTTTGTTGAATTTTTGGTATTGGGCTATTGTTTAGCGTCTAATATCAATTTGTATGGTTATGTAGAACCATTCCAGGTGCTAACAATATCAAGAAGATAGAGTTCATCAATTTCTCCACTTTTGGAATTAAGGTACGTAAGAAGCGTACGGGCATCGGACGGTAACACACTCCTAACTCTGACTATGCATTAATTGCATAAGTATTTACGATGTTTACGATGATGTTATGATAAATGAAGGTGATATGAGGTTTATAATGATAATTATGATAAGCAAGCTTATGATGATGATGTTATGATAAATGAAGATGATATGATGTTTATAATGATGATTAAGATAAGCAAGTTATGACGATGATGATTATGATGATGAAGTTTATGATGATGATTTTGTTAAGTAAGTTATGATGATGGGATACGATGTTATTATGTGGTAAGACGCCACGGGGTAAGATGCCCATATGGCAAGAGGCCATACTCCTATATTACGATCATACTATGATTGCATAAGAATTTACGATGCCATGGTGGTGTACTTAATGAATAAGAATGATAAGATGTTTAAGATGATGTTATGATAAGTAAGTCCATGATGAAGATGATTTGATAATGAATCAAGATGATAAGATACTTACGATGATGTTATGATGAATAAAGATGATTTTATGATGAATAAAGATGACAAGATGCTTAAGATTATGCTATAATAAATGATGATGATAAGACGTTACTTGATGATAAGACATGACTATAACGGTTATGATGAGACGATGATGTCTATAAGACGATAATGCTTATACAATAATGGTGTTTACAAGATGATGATGTTATAAGATGCTATGATATTTATGACGAATATGAAACTATGTTATTAAGAATGGTTGAATGTCCGGTGGTCATTATGGGCAAGCGAGGAAGGTCTTGCCGCTCACATAACTGATGAGCGATGGGGTACATCCGCTATCAAGGTGTAGCGATGGGTATCATCCGCTGATGAGCGATGGGGTACATCCGCTATCAAGGTGTAGCGATGGGTATCATCCGCTGAGCGATGGGGTACATCCGCTATCAAGGCGTAGCGATGGGTATCATCCGCTGAATAAAGAGATACATCCGCTATCAAGGCGTAGCGATGGGTATCATATGATGTGTTATGTCGAGCGAGGGGGCCAATTGTGCCGCTGTCATAATGGAACCCGGACAGTCCCATTCCTAATTAACATAGTTTGTTGTGAGCATATATGTGAAGTATGATGTTTAATCATTTATGTCAAGAACTAATGATTTTATGCATGACTATGAAACAGGGACAACCAAAGAGGGTTAATACGATTAACCAGGAAGTATATGTTATCAATTACTTTCATGCATTTATTTATATGCCATTTCCTTATGATTATTAAGTAACGATGTTATGCTCATGATGGGTTGTTCCTGTAGGTACACCTTTGGACTAATGGACTAAGGGCCGGGTTGAGGCAGTGAGCTTTGAGAAGCATGGAAGAAGTTAGGATGCAAGAACTTTTGGATAGTATCTACTCTAGGAGTAGAATAATCCTATCGCCTTAATATTCATTTTATGAATGTAATTATTTAGACTTTAAAAATTTCATTCTCGGCCCATAATTTTGCTAGCTCTAAGCTACAACTGAAACCCTAAGACGTATTAAATGCATGTTTAGTCCCTAATAGGTGATTAAGACGATGACAAGGTAGGAAGGCCCTACAGTGGGTGTTGGGCTATGGTGTGGATTATATTACCTTTAGAGGCATGTATGGTATCTGTTAACATGGAATAGAATTTATGGTGATGTATATGCTTGAATGTGTATCATGACATGTATTGTTGATTTATGTTACTTTATTGAATTACTACTCTTAGTAGTGAGTTCTAAATCAAGAATTTTGGAATCCAATGCATCTTTAAATTGTTAAAGTTGAATTTAACCAATAAATGACTTTATGTTGGGATTAAGGGAATTAGATTTTAAAAGGGTAGAATCTTGTATCTACATGGATCCTTTCTTTCATGTCTTGGTTTGAATCACCTCGGTGTGGGTTTGAATGTTTGGAACATGTTAATTGGCTTAATTGGATTGTTTTAGTTAGACACCTGTTGGATGTTATTATGCATACACCCTTGCACTTCCTTTCCCTCTGTTGGACTGGTGTGTCTAGTGAATTGCTATGTGAGTTGGGCGTGAACTTGCACGTATGGGTGTGTGTATCCTGCATCATGTGTGTGATGTAGCGGGTGATGGGAGAAAATGGGGTTTTGCATCATTTGCATCACCAATGATATATCATGATTAATGTGAAGATTTGTTCATCAAAGTATTGATTATGATTTGATTCATAATATTGAGTTATTGATTTGTGATATGGAAGTGAAAGGAAGAACTATTGATGGATATTCATTGCTTGGATTATGAGCTAATATTGAATTGATATTCGATATAGACTCTACAGGAGACTTCGGACGTTGAGGATAGCTTGTTCATGTTGTCTACTATAAGGTACGTGGTGACGTACGAGCAGGTATATCTAGTATCTATACATTCATGTATACATGCAATTTTGAATATGATGATTCAGGTAAGTGTTTGACTTTAATAATTGAGTTTCATATACGAGTTATGGGGGACACGTAGTGGTACGTGATCCAATTTTACTTGTTGAGTAGTGATGCCGTGGGCATGAGCGATATGAGAAATTATCGAGAATGAGATAGTGGGATAACCAGGTTTACATTGGGATAACCAGGTTTACATTGATGTTGAACTGTTTATGTTTGAGCATAAATGATATACTGTCATTGTATTGAATTCATAAGCGTAGTTGAGTCACATTTTCAGTGATAATACTAAACTTGACATTATGAAGGTGCGTGAGTTTGAAACAGGAACAGCGTGTGGAAGCTATACAAATTCGGAATTGTACAGGGAGTATACTTTATGAGTTTTGAATAATTTAAATTATTGCAATATGATTTTGTATGTTGATTTGTGATTGAATATTGAGTGGGAGTGTGCTCACCATGTGTGGGGGCTGTTTCTGTTGAAACAGGTACAACAGGTACGATGCTGCTTTGGAGTGCTAGGCTCGAACCTTGTTGGATGATGCTTCCAGAAGCATAGTATGAGATTGAGCCGATATACGAGGTTGAGCGGTTGGTATTTATACTAATTATGCATCCGGATGAGTATCCGTTATTCGTTGCTCTTCTGTGAGCACTTGTATCTGTATATGGACTGTATAAGGGTGTTGAAACCCACTTTTGTTGTCTTATTAGTGTGGTGTCTTCCCTGGCTGGGAATTTACTTAGTGTTTATGTATTCTGTTTAGTATTGTGTTGTCCCTGGTCGGGAGTTATATTATGTGATGTGTTTTTATTTCTGGATAACTCAATTTGTGGGGAGACTCTGCCCAAAGTTTTATAAAAAAACCACAATGTAAAAGTGGTGTAATGGGGATGGTATTGGGTGAAACCCCTGAGTCTATTTGTTGGTCGAGATGATCATATAATGTTGAACATTGGTTATGTCATGGGATTATGGGAAACATGTAATGATTCTTTTATAGAATGAAAAGAAAATGAAAAATTTTATTCACATACGACGTCATAAATGAACTAATGACGAGTTTAACTGTTGGGGCCTTACATTAGTGGTATCAGAGCCAGGTTGCTCTTTGGGGCTGTTAAGGGCCTAGGAAGTTATTGATAGCACATATTTATGCATGATGGCATTAATGTTGTATGACACAACTAGTTGTTTATGTGCTTTTATGATATGAAAAGTGGTGTTGCTAATCATTGTAATTGCAGGAATCGTGTAGAATGCGATGGGATGGCATTAATGGTGATGTCTAGCACTTCATGTATTATGTGTTAAGGGATCTGATTTTGTAGGAAAATCAGGAAATGTGAAACGTACGGGCTTCGGACGGTAAAACATGTTATACCTTTGATTATGTATATCATGGATAATGAACCCTTACATGTGATGATATATGTGACATGATAGTGATATATTGTGATAATGGAACCAATTGTTGTGTTTGATTATTGTGGTAGAATTGATGAATGTTCCGGTAGCCTTTATCTCCGAGCGAGGGAGTTACTTGCCGCTGTCATATGAAGCGATGGTAGTATGATATTTGCCGCTGTCATGTCTAAGCGAGGTAACATGCCGCTGTCATTGTCAAAGCGAGGGATATCATATGATGCCGCTATATGTCGAAGCGAGGGGTCCTAAAATTCCGCTGTTGTATTGGGACCGGAACAGTCACAATTCTAGTGATTAATGTGGAATATTGTGGTTATAACTGGAACGTGGTATCGATCATGATATTGTGAACTGTTGTATTAACCTGGATGCAGGTACATGGAGCTAGTGGAAGTTCCGGTAGTTGTTATATTCGAGCGAGGGAGGTACTTGCCGCTGTCATATGAAGCGATGGTATTTGCCGCTGTCATGTCTAAGCGAGGTAACATGCCGCTGTCATTGTCGAAGCGAGGGATATCATATGATGCCGCTATATGTCGAAGCGAGGGGTCCTAAAATTCCGCTGCTATAACAAGACCGGAACAACCACATTATCGATATTGATAGCGATGTCTCATTCCGCTATATTGGTTGGCGATGGTTCATGCCGCCACGTATATTGATAGCGATGCCTCATTCCGCTATATTGGTTGGCGATGGTTCATGCCGCCATGTATATTGATAGCGATGTCTCATTCCGCTATATTGTTCATGCCTCCAGGTATATTGATAGCGATGTCTCATTCCGCTATATTGATTGGCGATGGTTTATGCCGTCGGGTACATGTATAGCGATGCCTCTTTCCGCTATGTCATTGGCGATGGCTCATGCCGCCAGACATGTGTTTAGCGATGGTGCATTCCGCTAATTCCAAGGCGATGGTTCTTGCCGCCGATTATATATATAGCGACATCTCATTTCGTTATTCTGCTGATGGTGAGTATATCAATTTGTGTATTGATATGAAATCATATTTTGTGGAATATTTATGTTGAGAGCAGGGACAATTTAAAGGATCAAATGTGGATCAACTGTGTACAGTAAGTGTTATTACGTCTTGTTGTTTTAAGAATGTATATTCATTGTGATTATAAATATTATATGTATGCCAGTAGTGACGATGAGTACTATGTACCGCAGTAGGGTGATGAAGATTGATGCATTGCTATTGTGTTAGCAATGAATATTTTTAGTACCGCTATTGTGATTCGCGATGAATGCTGTTGTATCGCAATTGTGTTAGCAATGAGTATTGATGATGCTTTGATTGCAGATGGCAATACAAGTTGTGCTATATACAGTTATGTTATTGTTCCTTGGGTACATGTGATTTAGCCCCAAGAGGACATTGGATCGATCCAGGAGGACGGAATATCGAGGTAAACCGTTTCAGTTGGTTAAACATATTGATATATGTTGATTCGAGTTATTTTGTTGAATTATATTGATTTTGAAATCATGTACATGTAGAAAAGTTGATAATGGAATTGAAGTGAAATCTAGATGTGTCATTCATATTTTGTTGCGGTAATAAGGCAAGAAGGGGTGTAACCTCTGTGATAACACTCTCATATCTACAGTGTATAGTGATGAGATATTGAAAATAGATGTTAATCATTTTGTGATGATAATTATTGTTGTGAAAGCATGCTAGTTTTGTATGTGGTGGGATTAATAATTGATTAATCACCTATTATGTTGAATGGAATACAATCAGATGTGGTAGGATTAATAATTGATTAATCACCTATTATGTTGAATGGAATACAATCAGATAGACATGAGTTTAATGAGCGTGTCACGGGATGACATGAGTATGTCGCGTGATGACGCGTGATTACTACGAATGTCGTGTGTGGACATGTGTTCATTGTGAATATTCATGATTAATGAATTATTATGTTTCGAGGATGAGTTAAAGATTGATATAAATTGCGTCATTGAGGCATGCAATTAATTCTTATGTTAAATTTCAATCACCCTATGAGACAGTGTACTGTAACATGTTGTGTATAGAACTGCGAGAAACTTCTGATGCAGGGAATTAATGTTTGATGACAGAAACATTATGAATATCGAAATGCGTAAATGACAAGGTACGTGTTATGTTACTAGTATTTGAGAAATACTAACGAGATTATTTCGTAATTGTCCTATGACAGATAATAGTTGGGTGAAGTAATGTGGAAATGTTGATATTAAGAGTATGTGAGTGCTGTGATTAATATGATATTATGGTGCCATTGTGTATTGTAGATGATTCCATCTACAAAGGTATGTCACGAACTATTCGATATTGATGTTGATGTCGTGTGTTAGATGAGTATAATCGTGATATGAAGATATTGGTATTAAGCCATTTATCATGATTTGATACTGATGGTCTGTGGTTGTTGGTGTGTATAATGTGTATATACGTATGTGAGAATGACTAATGGGTTTTCTAGTCATTACCTTGCACCAGATAATAGCCAGGAGATGATATATGAAAGATTGATGCATAAAGGCTCAAGAGTACCGTTACTTCATACGGATGACGGTGATGATGTGCGGATAAGTTGCATACATTTGCAACGACACAGGTATGAAGTTAATTAAGATAAATGTTGATGTATTGTCATATATTCTTGAATATACATGAAAGCATGGATTGCATGATTTAACGAGATTATATGATGGGTACTGTGATAAAAGTATATGACGGGAAATAAGATTGTGCAATGGAATTGTGTCGATGAAAGTACACAGGTAGTGAGAGATGACAAAGAAGCTTGACGGTTAAACACTTCTTGCGATCGTTGGTGCAATGGGGCACATGTGTGAGCCACGATGATTCCGATAACTGTCATCTTACAGATGGTAAAGTCACTACATCGAGCTATATAGGGTACGTACATTTTACAGTTGGCTTTTATGGTAAGCATGCGTTGAAATTTCGAGGACGAAATTTTATATGTTGGGGAGAATTGTGATGTCCAGATTTATTATAATCATTTGTTGGACTAAATATGATTTAGATTTTATTGATAGTTAATTTTAGAATTAATTAATTAGAAGTGGAATTGACCAAGTGAAGGTCAACTGGCAAATTAATCGGATCATAAAATATTTTGAGATTGTAAAATATACTCCGATAATATTTTAGAGATAAGTTAATTAAAATGAAGAATTTAAGTTTTGGGTTTTTGGGGTGTGTATAAATCCCAAACATTATCTATAAATAATATGCCAGTGCACCGGCGACACTTCGATGTACAAAACCGAGTTAGGATACAAAAAATAAATATGTTATGTTGGGCATTTTCAGACACACAATAAAATGTGTAAATACACGCACAAAAAACCCGATCCCCTCTTTTCTTCTCTGCACCCGCGCGATGCCTGACCCTCGCCGCTAAAACCCGCGCGCCCGCCGCCGTCGGACCTCCTTCCGGCGCGTCCGAACCACCATCGTCTTTGTCTCTTCCAGGCGCATCTTTCCATACCAAGAACATGAAGTTTCGTCGCGGATTGCGTCCGGATCTTGCAAGGAAGCGCGGGGATAAAATTTCCGAATTCGTCCGATTTTGGGACGATTTTCTTCCAATTTTTTTGTGGGTAATTCTCCTCATCCTTCAATCGTTCTTCCCCTGAAATCCCTCGATATTTGATGAAGCTTTGGTTCGATTTTTGCTAGCATTTTGGAAGGGTTTGCTAGTGTGTGTTCGTGTGTGTGCAGCAATGTGTGCGTGAGTGTGTGTTCTGTGCGTGTGTTTGTATCCAGCATGTATTAGTGTGTGTAGGTGAAGTTTATACAAGAAAATGTGTATTCCAACATGTATTGGTATAGGTACAAGACTTCTATATATGTTGTGCCTTGTGGTTGGATGATGTTTTGTTAATGTAGAAGGCAAACTTGGTTTGGTGTAGTGGGTTAAGGCGATTATGTGGCTATAATTCGAGTATGAACATTATCATTGGAAACTCGATAGCATGAGACATGTTATTGATTGTTAGAATGAAATGTTGATTTATGCATTGACTAGTATTATTGTTGGTTAAAAGATGACTAAAATCATGCATGGAAGGTGTTTGTTAATATGCTTAAAATGTGATTCAAGTGAGGGTCTAAACCTTGTTAGTTACTAATAGGTGGTGAAAAGAATTGACTTCTATGGTTTGTAGCCATTATAATATTTTGGTGGGTGTTGGGCTATGGTGTGGATTATATTACCTTTAGAGGCATGTATGGTATCTGTTAACATGGAATAGAATTTATGGTGATGTATATGCTTGAATGTGTATCATGACATGTATTGTTGATTTATGTTACTTTATTGAATTACTACTCTTAGTAGTGAGTTCTAAATCAAGAATTTTGGAATCCAATGCATCTTTAAATTGTTAAAGTTGAATTTAACCAATAAATGACTTTATGTTGGGATTAAGGGAATTAGATTTTAAAAGGGTAGAATCTTGTATCTACATGGATCCTTTCTTTCATGTCTTGGTTTGAATCACCTCGGTGTGGGTTTGAATGTTTGGAACATGTTAATTGGCTTAATTGGATTGTTTTAGTTAGACACCTGTTGGATGTTATTATGCATACACCCCTGCACTTCATTTCCCTCTGTTGGACTGGTGTGTCTAGTGAATTGCTATGTGAGTTGGGCGTGAACTTGCACGTATGGGTGTGTGTATCCTGTATCATGTGTGTGATGTAGCGGATGATGGGAGAAAATGGGGTTTTGCATCATTTGCATCACCAATGATATATCATGATTAATGTGAAGATGTGTGCATCAAAGTATTGATTATGATTTGATTCATAATATTGAGTTATTGATTTGTGATATGGAAGTGAAAGTAAGAACTATTGATGGATATTCATTGCTTGGATTATGAGCTAATATTGAATTGATTTTCGATATAGACTCTACAGGAGACTTCGGACGTTGAGGATAGCTTGTTCATGTTGTCTACTATAAGGTACGTGGTGACGTACGAGCAGGTATATCTAGTATCTATACATTCATGTATACATGCAATTTTGAATATAATGATTCAGGTAAGTGTTTGACTTTAATATTTGAGTTTCATATACGAGTTATGGGGGACACGTAGTGGTACATGATCCAATTTTACTTGTTGAGTAGTGATGCCGTGGGCATGAGCGATATGAGAAAGTATCGAGAATGAGATAGTGGGATAACCAGGTTTACATTGGGATAACCAGGTTTACATTGATGTTGAACTGTTTATGTTTGAGCATAAATGATATACTGTCATTGTATTGAATTCATAAGCGTAGTTGAGTCACATTTTCAGTGATAATACTAAACTTGACATTATGAAGGTGCGTGAGTTTGAAACAGGAACAGCGTGTGGAAGCTATACAAATTCGGAATTGTACAGGGAGTATACTTTATGAGTTTTGAATAATTTAAATTATTGCATTATGATTTTGTATGTTGATTTGTGATTGAATATTGAGTGGGAGTGTGCTCACCATGTGTGGGGGCTGTTTCTGTTGAAACAGGTACAATAAGTACGATGCTGCTTTGGAGTGCTAGGCTCGAACCTTGTTGGATGATGCTTCCAGAAGAATAGTATGAGATTGAGCCGATATACGAGGTTGAACGGTTGGTATTTATACTAATTATGCATCCGGATGAGTATCCGTTATTCGTTGCTCTTCTGTGAGCACTTGTATCTGTATATGGACTGTATAAGGGTGTTGAAACCCACTTTTGTTGTCTTATTAGTGTGGTGTCTTACCTGGCTGGGAATTTACTTAGTGTTTATGTATTCTGTTTAGTATTGTGTTGTCCCTGGTCGGGAGTTATATTATGTGATGTGTTTTTATTTCTGGATAGCTCAGTTTGTGGGGAGACTCTGCCCAAAGTTTTATAAAAACCCACAATGTAAAAGTGGTGTAATGGGGATGGTATTGGGTGAAACCCCTGAGTCTATTTGTTGGTCGAGATGATCATATAATGTTGAACATTGGTTATGTCATGGGATTATGGGAAACATGTAATGATTCTTTTTAAAGAATGAAAAGAAAATGAAAAATTTTATTCACATACGACGTCCTAAATGAACTAATGACGAGTTTAAGTGTTGGGGCCTTCAATTTATCTGCTCGGATTTTATCTCTGGAGTTCATTTATATTTATACGTTCAGGATGTTTATCACTTCAGCCGTTCGTATGAGGTTTATTAGCTCATGACATACATTATTTTTGGGTATTGATGCTCAGGATATTTTGAGCTTTATTATCTCTGATTCTTTATTGACACTTCATTACTTCGGGAAATTGATGCTTCAAATGAGTGTTATTTGATCGGCTGTATATTAATTCTCGAATTCAGAGGATCTTTATTTGCTCATAATAATTATTAGCTCTGAAGTTTGGATGAAATTTATTTGCTAGGGATGCTTTTATTTAATATTGAATCTCACCAGTCAGTATTTGAAGTGACATAGTATTCAGTCGGCCCAGTCATCTCAGGATGAGTTTTCATTATGGATTTCATGTTCATGGCTTGAAGTCGGCTCGGGTGACTTACAGACTCTACAAAGCTTAACTCAGCTTATTATGATTCAGGCGGATTTCTTATAGTCCGGTGTTCTCGGGAATTTCTACTTATCAGTGGATATTGCATCGGACGTCATATATATGCGATTTCTTTACAGTCACTTACTTTTATTGAGTCTCCTCGATAACCTCGTCGACTCGACTAAATGAGATATATGAGAGACCCATTAGCCTAAAAAAAAGAAGGGATGATTTGGGAGCCATTAAGGGGAGCCAGTGGGGACAATCATGGGAGAATATAATGAAGACATTTCCTCCACGCACCATTTTTCTTCTCCTCGACTTTCGGATCTCATCCAATAAAAGGGGAGCATGTTCGATGGTTTGAGGGGGCCAGAATACTTTTCTCCTTTATTTTATTATGCTCATTATCTTGTACAAAGGATTGAAAAAGATAGAACTGTTCATTGTGAAATTTTATATTGGACTAGGTCCGGTGGTTTTTCCCTTTGTTTCGAAGGGTTTTTCACGTAAATATCATGATGTCTTACCTATTTTTTTACTGTACTTTCTTTACCAAGTAGCGAAAATATTGTTTGATAAAAAAATATATATTACAAGAGCAAAACGAATAATATTAAAAAATTATATATAATCCTTATATATGTGTGGAAGCCAAATGAAAGCATAAATAATTTTTTTACTTAATCATATCCTTAATTTAAGGTGTTGATTAATGAAGGTATTTAATTTACTGATAGTAAAATGAATCAATTTTTTGTAACAACAATAAAGAAGGAAGATGGTCCAACGTAATTAATTGTTTAATAGGGATAGGCACATTTGTTATTTCATGCATATTATAAGTAAATTTTACATTGAAAATGCCTACACTAAAAGGCACAAAATATATGCTAGAATAAAAAGTAAAAAAAATAAAAGAGGGATTTGATGCCTTCGTTATTCATAAATTGACTTAATACTTGTATGAATTCAATTTGGGTCCAAATATAAAATCAATTTAATATGATTGGTATAAAATGATTTGTATGTTAATTTATATATATTTTATTTAAAATATTTTGTATTTTAATGTTAAGTTGGTGAATAAGTTGTTAGAAACACTTCATTCAAGTGATTCATTTAGTGGATGTTAGTAAACACTTTTAATTGTTCATTTAGTGGTCCATTTATTCCATAGTAAATTTATTACATATCCCAATGACATAACATATGAGGTGCTCTATGATGGTTAGAGCCTATAAATACTATGTATTTGGGTCCCTATGCCAACAATCTAATTAAGCCATAAAACACCATCTAAAGTGAAATTGTGAAGGCTTAGAAGAGCCAAAAATTAGAATATCTTGTGAGCAAAAAGCAATGGCTGGAGGTATAATATTTATTTATTTTATTCCGCGTTTGATCTAACAAAATGATTAGATCAATAAGAAATTACTTACATTGATATCAGAGCCATGTTTAGCCTCTGCCTTGCTATATGCCAGTTATGAAAAATTTTCTGCAAAATTTTCAAACCCATGTTCCTTATATACATATATATTTTATGAGAAATATGGTTAGAAATTATTATGAAATTGGATTCTAACATTACGGGGCTTAAAAGAGAATTTTCATGGCTGAAAAGCCTAAAATTATCGTATTCTCTATTGGCGAGAGGATGAAGACGGCCTTTACCAGAAACGTAATGAAATGTTTTCTATGTGACTTTTTGGGCAGTAGTATTTTAGAGTAAGAAAATACTGACAAAATGATCTCTTATGTTGACAACTCTTTGTAATTGCCAAAAGTTGTACAGAGAGCTCTTTTGCATCAAAAGCCATTCTCGAAAAAGACAAAAGCTTTGACATTTGAATAAATAATATAAAATATTAGCATTTGATTTTGTTGTAATTCAGTATACGTATATATTTATCTATATCTTTATATATGTATCTATATATATATTATGGTTTAAGATTTATGTACTAAACTATTTATTTTAATATTTTGTGTGTATAATACTTAATGTTTTATTATACATGCAATATTGAGTTAACTACTTTAGTACATTAAAAATTAAATTTGATGTTCATATGCTTATGGTTTTGTGCAATTTATATGAACACATTTTTTGTGAAGTTAATTAAATATAGTGTGATCCATATGATTTTAATTAATTAGGGAGTAGCCACAACATTTCTATTTATGCAAAATTATATATTAAGTGTTTTGGGATCACATTATAACATCACTTGTAAGTCATATTTAATATAATAGATTTTCCCACATGAATTTTTATTATATTTGTATGATTAATTATGATAGAATTATTTTCTATTTACCCACAGGAATTAGGAAAATGAAGATAATTTGATAGTTTTATCATATAATTTTTATGAATCTAATTGAGTAAGACTTTAGCCCGCAGACATGTTTCATGTCACTAGATTTTATATTTTTAAGCATGATTTTACATTGGTAAATCATGAATTATGTTCATTAGTCTCAAATTTTAGATTATAAGCATGTATGATGATTTTTTTATGCAGTTATGCAATCTGTGAATTTCTCTGATGCTAAATGTGATATTCCCGAACTAAAGGGTGATAACTATAAAGTCTGGAAGGAGATAATTCTTCTTCATTTAGGGTGGATGGACATTGATTATGCCATAAGGAAAGACGAACCATCTCCAATTAATGAAATCAGCATTCCTGATGAGGTTGATCTTTATGAAAAGTGGGAGCGATCTAATCGTCTCTGCGTAATGTTCATAAAGACTAAAATCTCTGCTGGTATTCGAGGTTCTGTCGAAGAGTATAAAAATGTCAAGGCATTGCTGAAGGCTATTGATGAGCAGTTTGAGACTTCAGATAAAGTACTAGCCAGTACCCTAATTATGAAATTTTCATCCATGAGGATCACTACTGTGAAAGGTGTGTGTGAGCATATCATGCAAATGAGGGACATTGCGGCTCAATTAAAGACTCTTGAGGTTGAGATGTCTGAGTTTTTCCTTGTGCATTATATTTTGAACACTCTTTCAAGGCAATAAGAACCCTTTAAGATATCCTACAACACACATAAGGATAATTGGTCAATTAATGAACTTATAACCATTTGTGCTCAAGAGGAGGGAAGATTGACAATGGAAAAGAGTGAAAATGCGTTTATGGCAACGGAAAGAAATGACATAAACCAATCCAAATGGAAAGGGAAAGGTAAAATACCTCCCCAAGGTGGAATCAAAAAGGAAATCTAAGTGTTTCTTCTGTAAAAAGAAGGGACACATGAAGAAAGATTGCACCAAATTCAAGAAATGGCTTGAGACGAAAGGTAAACCAATCTCATTTGTCTGTTATGAATCTAATATGGTTGATGTTATAACACATGGTGGATTGATTCTAGTTCTACAATCCATATTCGAATACCTTGCAGGGTATGTGAAACCTAAGGAAATCAGTGGAAAGTGATAAATGCATTTATTCAGGAAATAAGATGCGCTCACATGTGGAAGCTGTTGGAACATGCAATCTAGTTCTAAATAGTGGTTTTTGTTAGGATCGAGGTAGTGTTTAGAAGGGGGGTTGAATAAACACTAGATTCAATTTTGATTTTTCTCGGGTTAACTGCAGACTGTTAAGTACTACAGTAGCTTCTCAATATAAGGCAAGTCAGCAGACACTGATTATAGTGCGGAAGACATCTGCTGGACTTGTGAGGAGTAAAACTTAATAGTAAATAAGTAATAAGTAAAGAACACAAGTATTGTTTCTGGAAGTTCGAAGCACAACGCTTCTACGTCTCCCATTCTTCCTTTGCAGGAAGGATTCACTAGAAGACTTGGTTTACACTTTACAGTATACAACCTTCTTAGGCACTCACACAACTTGGCCTAAACTCCTAGCAATCACAACTTCTTAATTTGATTACAAAAGATTCTATGACACTCTTTACAAAATAAACTTTTAGCTTCGAGTGTTCTTGAGCAGCGGACTTCAGTTGGAAATAATCTGTCACAGATTCAGTTGCACTGCTTTTCTGCTCTTTTGCTGAAGTTTTAGAATATCAGTAAGTTGATTTTCTGTTTACAATGAAGTGTTTCTCGTGATTTAATAAATCGCTCAGCTCACCTCTTCATTCTTTGCTTGGACGTATTTATAGAATCAGGGGTCCAACGGTAGCTTTTCTGTATTAGGAAGAGATCAGCTTTCCAAATTCAGATTGTCTTCTTTCCTATTTTGTTAAGCAACGGATCTTTTATTCTGACGGTAATGGTGGCGGAGATATAGCAGGGTGCGCCGCTCTGTTGTACCTCTGTCCAGTTGATGTCTATCCAGTTTCTGTCTATCCGGTTGATGTCTGTCCAGTTGATGTCCATCCAGTTTATGTCTATCCGATTTATGTCTATCCGGTAGATCTTTGTCACTCGGTAGGTCTTCATCATCCGGTTGGTCTTTATCACCCGGTAGGTCTTCAACCAGTTGGTGTTTGTCATCCGGTTGGTCTTTATCACCCGGCAGGTCTTCAACACCCGGTAGGTGTACATCCAGTTGGTGTTTGTCAACCGGTTGGTCTTTATCACCCGGTAGGTCTTCAACACCCGGTAGATGTACATCCAGTTGGTGTTTGTCATCATCAAAACTTAGAAATGTTTTCCTAACAATTTCCCCCCTTTTTGGTGATGACAAAACCTAGTGCTGGAGACTCTTGTTAGAATAAAAATGAACAGCAACTCCTGTTTGAGACTTAGAGACAAAACAAATCTAGATTTTGCAATTTGTTAGAATAAATAAGCAGATTACAAGACGTAATCAAACTGAGCAATATGAATGAATATCATTTTTATATAAAATGAATTCTGATTACATCTTACTAATTACATCAAGCATTACAAAGATTACACTGGACATCTTACAAGTCATTTAGCAGTCTAGTTTTACAATTTATCCAAATAGAGAAACATAGCCAGTATGGAATGATCCGAGCTGGCTAGTTTCAGGGTTATAGACAAAGGGAGGAGGAGAGAAAGTGCATATAGAAAATCTTAGAACAGAGAAATTACTAAAAAGAGTCTATTGTCTTCAAGGTAGTCCTCTGTTCATTTGGCAAGATCTCTGTCTTTAATAATCAGAATACTCTATCTTTGTCTTCCCCCTTTTGTCATCAGCACCCAGGCATCTGCTGTTCAAAAATTCCAGGCTGGTGGAGAGCACCAGAACTGGATCAAGAAGAATGAGCTAGCAGGGATGGGTTAGATAAGTAATCAACCAATGTAGGGTTGATTTAGATAAGTAATAAACCCATGAATTTGGAAAAACAATTTCAAGACTGGTAATAATTTGAGTTAACATGTGCATGATGAATGAATTGGGTTAAAGAACTTAGCATGGTATATATAGTGAAAGAATCAAGTTGTAGTGTGAAGTGTCAGATCATGAACAAGAAAAAAATCAGATTAAGACAGAGATGAAATGACAATTCAGTGTATAAAAAAACAGATAACGATAAATGCAAAAAGACAATAAAAGTTATTGTTTGCCTCCAAGCCAATGCGAGGAGTAGTCACGGGTGGAGGGAGGAGTGTCAGCCTGTGGTTGTCTGGAGTTGTGGGACCGTTGCTGAGATGGACGCCTTGATCTACTGGATGCTCCAGCTGCAGTAGATGAGCGATTTGCTGGACTTTGGTCTCGTTGGGACTGAGGAGCAGGTCTGCTAGACTCAGGCAGTCTTCTAATGATTTGAGGATCAGCAGGCAGGCTGTTGCTCAAGTCTTGAATTTGAGAAGCAAAAGCTGCCTGCATGGTCGCCAGTTGATCTGAGATGACTTTCTTGGCGTCTTCTATCCGATCTCCAAGAGCCAGGGAGGTGGCAGCCTGAAGTGATTCATTGTGTTGATTTATCTGAAGACGAGCCTGCCCTATTCAAGAGAATGTGTCCGCAAAGGCATCCGCAACAAAAGTCTGAAGTCTAGTGACAGTAGACGTTAGGCTGTTTAAGTCCCTATACACGTGCTGGAACTGAGTATCAGTGTGCTGCTGATGGCTTCCTAGAATAAGAGTCGCTGTGCGCTCTTCCTGTTTGAGCTTATTTACATCACTGGCTAGTGCAAAAATTGCGTTGGGCAGAGTTACTAGCTGATCAGCAATGTTGGGTGGCCCTTCCAGAGGGATGGAAGTTTGGAAGTCAAAGAAATCCTCCGAAGGGTCTTGAGCCATCGATTGATCCAGAGTATCTATTTGAGGTTCAGCAGCAGTAGCGAGGACTCTGGGATGATCCATAATAGCTGCAGTGGGGAGTAAAGCAACGGCTTCAACAAGTGGTGCAGCAGTTGAGTCTGTGGCAATAACAACCATGTGATCAGTGGCTTGGTCCATCGCAGCTGCAGACGACTGGGTGTGATCATTAGAATGTGAGGACTCGCTGGGTTGATGATTACCAGAAGAGATGGTAACTTGATGAACCACAGTTTGAATCACTGTGTCCACATTCTCATGATCAACAATCATCAGTTGGATCGGTTGATCATTTGTAGGACTGGGAGCAGAGGAGAGGGGTTGAGCAGTGGGAGATGTGATCTCTATGGTAGGAGGAGTTGTCTCCAAGGCAGTTGAAGCTATCTCCACATCAGTGGTAGCTATCTCCAAATAAGTCGGATCGGGGCTTGCAACATTCACAGCTGTAGAGCACGAGTGAAGACCAGTTGATATGTGAAGATCATGAAGAGCTTGCTCGGCCATTTCCAGTTTTGGTCCAAGAGCATTCAGAACGGCTCTATCATGATTCGCTTTGCCTGAATCCATGTTGAATTGCTGAAGACGGGTTTCAACAAGGGCTTGAAGTTCGCCCACATAGTTCATTTGACGGAAAAGATCCCTCAGCTTCAGACTCTTCTCAGTGTCCGTGACTTGAAGATAAACCAAAATTTGGTTCTCATCTTCCCGTGCTTGATCCAGGATTGGAGTGAAATCATTAAAGGGAATTTTTACCCGTGCCTTCACCCATCGATCAAAAAGTTCTAGCTGTGGCTGCAGCTTTGCTTCCACTGTATCCATGACCATCTGTATCTCATAGGCAACGGGTGTGGTCACTGGAGCCATAAGAGTCTTTCCTTTTCCAGCGGGGGTGGTCTTTGGATGACAGTGGGGACACAAGGACTTGGGCGTCCGAAAACTAATAGTGCCAGGGGCTTGCGGAGAGCTCACCAGTGTGGAGGATTTGTCAGTTGGAGCCACTGATGTAGCAAGTACCATGGCTAATGAAGCAGGTGTTGCAGTTGGTTCCTCAGGGGGAGGATTTTCAGGACTGGGCTCTCTACCAGGGATGTCTGCCATGGGACCTGCAGAGGAGATGGTATCGGAAGCAGCAATGACTGTCTGTCGGAGAGCAGGAGGAGCCCCTTTTTTGGTTCTGAGCTTCTTAGGAGGAGGAGGGGGAGGAGATGACTCAGCGGATTCAGATATGGTTTGTTCAGAATCACTTATAACTTGAGTCGATCTGCGCTTCGTCAAACCAACCTCTCTGCCACTCCGCTGTCTGTGTATCTAAAGATACTTAGCAGTGATAAGTCTGCCCGGATGAAGGTCGGAGGAAGCCCCTGCCTGAATGTTTTTGCTTTCAAAGATGCTGCTGAGAGGTAGGGCAAAACCAGATTGACCCTTGCCTGAAGTGATGAGTCCAGTGAGGATCTGAAACAAAACTACGGACCAGTTGATTTCGAGTCCCTTGAAGATGGCGCTCATGACGTCAAACTTCTCAGGGGTGATGATGTCAAAAGATCTAGCTTTGCACAACAGCCCCTTTGAAATAACATCGGCCAGTTGCCGAAAATGACTTTTCATTAGCACCTTCTTGAATGGAGGGCGTCGGAGACGTTCATTTAAGTCGGAGAAGGTGATTCGCATTTCTTCCCTGACATCCACAGGAACTGTGGAGAAATCTGTAAGTCCAGTGGCAGGAAGACAAAGGTGCGTGCTGAATTCCTGTTGAGTGGTTGCAATAGGTTGTCCAGAAACAGAGGCCACCACGGAATCATTTTCAACTTTAGCGGTGGCGAAAAATTCATGTAAAGCGGCTTTGTAGAAGGTCGGAGCCTGGCTGAGAATCACAAAAAGTCCCGATGTATCCAATTTTTGAAAGACTTCATTTGTTTCGTCATCAGAGGATGTGGAGATGGAATGGAAATCCACATGAACAGCATTAGTGATGAAACTTGGCTGAGTATTCTTTGACATTTTTGATGAATATGAGGAAAGAAAGCAGCAACAATCCAAAAAAAAACTTGAAGGGAAGTTACGCAGTAAATATTTTTGGGAATGATAAAGAGTAATAACCAAAGTAATGGCGGTTAAAGATAGAAGTATATGTAACGTCGTACTGTAGATGAGCGGACAAATGGGTACGTGGCGATCATCTAACAATTTAAAGATTTTAAAAAACAATTAAAAGGACAGGATTTGGGCGGGATTCAATTAATTTATTTTTATAACAAAAAGATGAATTTAAATTCTGACGTTCCAATAGGTTAATAGGCATCGAAGGTTATTCAAAGCATACTTGGCAAAGTCTGCCGGTATGTAGGGTCCGACTGGTAAGAAACATCTACTGGCATGTAGAGTCCTACTGGTACGTATACACCTACTGCAGCAGACCATTGTATTACCAGCTGAGCTTATATAACTAAGATAAAATTTTAGCTAAAATTCCCCCTTAATTTATGCGAATAAACTAAGTAATTCCCCCTGAATACATTACCAAAAGATAATCAAGAATTGATTTCAATTAAACCAAGAATATTTCGAAAGTAGGAAAACTTAGCGTCCGGTAGGGGTTTTGTGAAAATGTCTGCTGCCTGTTGTTCGGTAGAAATATACTCCAGCCGAATTTCTTTCTTCATGACATGATCTCTGATAAAATGATGACGGATGTCAATGTGTTTAGTGCGAGTATGAAGAACTGGGTTGTATGTAATGGCTATTGCAGACGTGTTATCACAAAATATGGGTGCCTCCGTGGATTCATTTCCATAATATCTCAGTTGTTGCTGAATCCAGAGCAGTTGAGCACAGCAGCTTCCAGCAGCAAGGTATTCTGCCTCTGCAGTAGAAGTTGCTATGGATGTCTGCTTCTTGCAACCCCATGATATCAATCGATCACCAAGAAACTAACAATATCCACTGGTGCCTTTTCTGTCAATTTTGCATCCAGCATAGTCAGCATCTGAATATCCAATGAGGTTAAAAGTTGAGTCTATTGGATACCATAGACCGACATTCTCAGTGCCTTTCAGATATTTGATGATTCTTTTGACAGCAGTGAAGTGCGACTGCTTAGGATTTGCTTGAAACCGGGCGCACATACAAACTGCGAACATTATATCTGGTCGGCTGGCCGTCAAATAAATAGAGATCCGATAATGCCTCGATACATTGTAACTTCGACTGGTATTCCTGAATTATCCAAGTCGAGTTTGGCAGATGAGCTCATTGGTGTAGCGGCAGCTGAGCTGGTACTCATTCCATATTTCTTCAGCAGTTCTTTAGTATATTTGGACTGATTTATCAGAATTCCTTCACTGGATTGCTTGACTTGCAATCCTAAGAAAAATGATAATTCTCCCATCATGCTCATCTCAAATTGATCCTGCATAATTTAGAAAATCTTTCGCACAATTTTGAGTTAGTACTGCCGAAAATAATATCATCAACATAAATTTGGACTAGCAGAGTATGATCTTCCTTTGTGAATTTGAAAAGGGTCTTGTCCACCGTGCCAATGGTAAAGTTGTGCTCAGACAAATATTTTGATAGAGTTTCATACCATGCACGGGGAGCTTGCTTCAGACCATACAAAGCTTTATTGAGACGAAAAACATAAGAAGGCTGCTGATGGCTTTCAAATCCAGGAGGTTGTTCAACATAAACTTCTTCCTGGAGTTTGCCGTTAAGAAATGCACTCTTAACATCCATCTGATAGACTTTAAAGTCTTTAAAAGCAGCAAATGCAAGAAATATGCGAATTGCTACTAGTCAAGCTACAGGGGCAAAGGTTTCATCAAAGTCAATGCCTTCTTCCTGTCTGTAGCCCTGTGCGACTAATCTTGATTTATTTCTGATTACTGTTCCATTTTCGTCTAATTTATTCCTAAATACCCATTTGGTGCCTATTATAGTGTGATGTTGTGGTCGTGGTACTAAATACCATACTTTGTTTCGCTCAAACTGATTTAGTTCTTCTTGCATTGCATCTACCCAGCTTGGGTCTAACATAGCATCACCAATCTTCTTAGGTTCTAAGTGAGATATGAATGCAGCATGAAGGAATTCATTAATCATTTGTCCTCTGGTGCGTAGAGGAGCAATAGGGTTACCTATGACCTGCTCGGGAGGATGATCCTTCATCCACCGGAGCGGAGGTCCAAGAGTATTGAGTTCTTCATTTGATTGGTTATGAGTGGGCAATTCAGAAGTTCTGATTGTCGCATCTTTTTCATTTGTTCCCTCTACTGCAACAGGAGTATGTGAAATAGTGTCATTTTCAGCTGGATGCGGTGCTTGTTGACCAGCAGACTCCTCTGTTTGAGCTTCAGGAACTTCTGGTTCTAAGGAGCAGTCAGTCCTCCTTCTGTAATTTATCTCATCATCAATATTTTCATCAATGTAAGTGCTTTCCAGTCGATTGCTCAAGTTGTTGATTTGCAGATTAGATATCGTACAGTCAGTAGGTTCATCAAATTTTACATGCACTGATTCTTCTACAGTAAGAGTTCTATTATTAAATACTCTGAAGGCTTTACTAACTGTAGAATAACCAAGAAATATTCCAGCATCAGATTTGGCATCAAAAGAGGTGAGATGAGTCTTTCCATTGTTGTGAATAAAACATTTGCAACCAAACACATGGAAATAAGAAATATTTGGCTTACTGCCATTCCAGATCTCATAAGGGGTTTTATTTGCTCGCTTATTAATCATCGATATGTTCTGTGTATAACAAGCTGTGTTGATAGCTTCTGCCCAAAATCTCTGCGATATTTCTGATTCCGCAAGCATAGTTCACGCAGCTTCTTTTAAAGTGCGGTTCCTACGCTCAGCAACTCTGTTTTGTTGAGGAGTTCTAGCAGCAGAGTATTCGTGTTTAATACCAAGGTCATCTAGATATGATTCGAGTGACTGATTGGTAAACTCAGTACCTTTATCACTGCGAATTCTATCTATCCCACACGATTTCTCATTTTGGAGTCTTTTCAGTAGTTTGATCAGCTTTGGAGTAGCCTGATCTTTGCCACTTAGGAACAGGACCCACGTAAAACGAGTGTAATCGTCTATTAACACTAGGGTATACTTCATTACCCCTAGACTTGTTACTGGTATAGGACCAAATAGATTCATATGCAGCAACTCTAGGCACCGAGAAGAAGATTTACTCCATTTGTGCTTAAAGGAGGATCTGATTTGCTTACCAAGTTGGCATGCTGCACAGATCTTGTCTTTTGAGAACTCAATTTGGGGCAGTCCAATGACTAGATCAAGTTTACGCAGACTGTCAATAGTTTTAAAATTTAAGTGACTCAATCGTTTGTGCCAAAGCCAATTTTTGGAAGTATTCAGGGCAGCAAAGCAGGTAGAGGAGGTAGGCTGATTAAGATTCCAATCAATTTTATATGTGTTATCATGCCTTCTTCCTACAAGTAATATACTGTCATCAGTAGATTTGATTGTGCATGAGTGCTGGTTGAACTCTACAGAATGACCATTGTCACAGAGTTGACTTATGCTAATCAAGTTATAGCATAGATTTTCAACCAACAGAATATCTTTAATAATAATGTTACCGTAGATAATCTTACCCTTACCCACGGTTCTACCTTTTGCGTTGTCTCCAAAAGTTATTCTGGGTCCGGTGGAGTCCACCAGTTCAGACAATAAGCTCGCATTTCCTGTCATATGTCTAGAGCATCCGCTGTCCAGAAACCACTCTGAGCTCCGAACTTGATGCATTCTAGTTTTCTACAATTAAAGCGATAAAATGATTGGTACCCAATCCTACTTGGGTCCGGGCAGGATTAGTCCTTTCGGGACCCACACTTGTATAACCCTGACTTGTTTGGGTCTGTGTGTGTCCTGAAATGTGTGTGCATTAACTGAAGAAGTTATTCTTGGGAGATACATGTGATACTGAGTTTATGCATGTTGTTTAGGTTTTTGGTTTCTGTTAGGAAGCATGTATCTCTTTTGGACAGGCATACAATTATGATACCAGTTAGGTTTTACCTCTCGAGTGGCCTGACCAGTGAATTTATGTTTATTTCTAAACATTTGCCCCTGTCGAGCTTTCTCTTTTGGCTCCACATAACCATACCTTTGTGTGATGCCCGTTCTTTGAAGAGTATTGGTTCAACAGATTCCTTAACCAACTCACTTGGTTCATATACTGTGCTTGATTTAACAAAATTCATTGTTTGAATCTTGTTTCTTTCTAGACACACTTGAGATTTGATGCCGAATGAATTATTATCATTGTTAGAGTAGCCTATACCGGTAAGATCACCAGCAAGTCTTATCGACTCAAGCATTTCATCCTTTTTGGGAGTAGATGCATTCCATGTGCGAACCAGCTTACTGAGTTTCTGGTGTGCACATGTTGCTTCATCCCTTTCTTTCTCGAGCTGACTTACTTTATCCCTCAAGCTTTTCAACTCAGTGGATTGTTCACAATCACATTCGTTGTTCTGCTGTTTTGTTGGGACTTGTTGTTCAGTCTTGTAGTTCTCGAAGGATTCGTACAACATCTGATACTCATTTATCATGTCCTGTAATGCATTTGTGAGCTCAATATGTGTAAATTCAGAAAGATTAGGATCATTTACCTCACAGTCATCGTTGGCCATTAGACAATGAACTTCTTCATCTTCACTGTCACTGGATGAGCTGGAAGAAGTTTCTGATTCTGAGTCAGCCCATTTGTTCTTGTTTTCTTCCGCCACCAGCACTTTCTGTTCTCTGTCTCTTCTGGATGATCTTCTATTTTCTTAGACTTTCTATAATCTTTTGGTCCTTACTTTTGATCATCCTTCTTCGGTTTGGGACAGTCAGTAATAAAATGTCCTGGTGTGAGACAGTTAAAGCATACACGATCATCTTAATCAGATCTATTTTTGAAACTTTGTCGCCTGGGGTAGGATTGATAGGTCTTTTGACTCTTCTTCATAAACTATCCAAATTTCTTGACAAATAGCACCATTGCATCGTTGCATATTTTTTCAGGGGTCATCTCTGTTGTGATAGGTGGAGCTTCAGATGCAGTAAGAGCTTTGGTTGGTTGACTGGTGCTGGGTTCATCTTCAATCCGAATACCTAGTTCGAACTCATAAGCTTTTAAGTCAGCAAATAGGTCGTGTAGATCTATCTTGTTTAGATCTTTTGATTATCTCATAGCAATCGTCTTTACATCCCATTCTCTTGGAAGACCTCTCATGACTTTTAGAGTGACTTCCATGTTGGATAGATCTTTACCAAGGCTATTGAGTTCATTTATGATTCCAGTTACTCTCTGTTGAGCCTTAAACGCATGGTTGTGTTTAATGCGTTAAATTATCCCCGGTTAATCTTTGAGTTTTGATGATCAACAAAACTTGCATTTGTTATACTAATATGTCTACTTAGTGTACAGGGTTATATTGATAAATTGGTTGGGAAGACCAATCGAAGAGAACCCAAGTTATACAATAACATATGCGAGTTCATAGGACAAGCGGTGATTTTTATCAAGGAATCTATTGAGCTTGGACGAGAAGGAATGACATCTATGAACAACCAATTTAAGTGTTCAACATGTGTGGAATGATGTTAGAACAATTTCTTATGATGGGATGAAGACCCACAAACCAATGGTCCGTTGGTGGGCAAATTCGTATAGAAGCCAATTGGAGCGCAGTGCAATGTTTTGATTATATCTCTTGGCTCGATGCTCCGAACAAGGTGAATCCATAGAGGTTGGAAATAAAACTCAATATGCTAGATTTCATATTCGAACATCTCAGTCCAATTCGGATTGCATCATGGAGCAAAATGTCATGGAAGTCATAACAAGTACATATTGTAGCAAGGTTTGAGCGACTGTAGCATTGTGGGCATAACTTCTTCATACCTTAATGAAATGCAATGAAATTTTGTACACACTTAGATAAGAGGAAGAGCTACAACTTTTATGTTTACCACGTTTCCCATAAATGAGCTTAAGATGGTCGAATAGTGCAAAGTTTGAGAGTGCTGAAATCTGGCAGATCACCTCAGGCGATCCGGGCCATCACCTCAGGCGATCCGAGCCATGTTGCGCACCATCGACTGAAGCGATGGCACGGTGGGCACGCTGGCGATCAGATCGCCCCAGGCGATGGTCAACCTCGCCCCAGGCGATCCAGAATGCTTCCTTGGCCATTTTTTTGAAGGGCGATCGCCCCAGGCGATGCACAGAACGCCCGAGGCGATCCAGAACTTTACCTACGGCCTTGTTTATCATTGATGATCGCCCCAGGCGATGGGGAGATCGCCCGAGGCGATCTGGGCCAGATTTGACCGTTAAAGGGTGGCGATGGAGATCGCCCGAGGCGATGTCCGAGGCGATCGAGGCGTGATTCAAGCCTTATGTGTAGCAACGGCTAGTAGGAGCCTTGGGGGCCTCCTACACTATAAATATTGATGCTTTGGAGCATTTTGAAGACAAGAAACAAGCCTACAAACTTCTACAAAGCTTTGATCATTCAAAATTCAAATAGCATTGCAATCTCCATACATTGTTGTTGTATTGGAGCTTGTAATTCATTCTTTTTGTTAGAGTCTTGTTATCTTCGTGTGAGTACACCGTGAAGGTGTTTGTTGGTTTATTGTAAAGGTCCTCCAACACCAAAGCAAGTTGGAAAATTGTAAAGTCGCCAACAAGTGAAGTTGGTGCATGTGTTGTGGCTATCCTTGGAGCCCTTAAGGCCAATAAGACTCGTGAAGAGTGTTGGTAGCTCGGGAAGAGCTTTGTATACTCGGGAAGAGTATTGTGCTCGGGAAGAGCTTGTGTACTCGGGAAGAGTAGTGTGCTCGGGAAGAGCGTTGTAAACTTGGGAAGAGTTGGGTTGTGGCTAACTTGGAGCCCTCAAGGCCAAGATCGTTTATGCTAGTGGAACCTCGGTTGGAGGTTATCTAACCGGGAAGAGGAGACGTAGGCGATTCATCGCCGAACTTATATAACAAATCCTTTTGTTATTTATTACTTTATTTTTCATTACGCATTTATTTATTTATTCTTTTTATTTATCGATTGACTAAAGGCTTCCGCAAGCGCAAAACTCTTTTATTTTTCAAACTCATTTTAAAAAGCTAAAGTAGCCAAGGAATCTCATTCACCCCCCCCTCTTCGATTCCAACAAGTGGTATCAGAGCCATTTGATTTTTGTTTTTAAATCAAATCTTTTATATGGCTAATCTAGCAAATGAGTTTGCTCAAGGTCAATCGACAAATCGCCCTCCGCTTTTCACGGGTGATAACTACGGTTATTGGAAGAATAGAATTTCTCTATACATCCAATCCGTAGATTATGATCTATGGAAAATCATTGTGAAAGGTCCACATACTCCTTTAAAGGAAGTTGGGGGAATTAGTGTTCCCAAAGATATGGACGATTTCACTAGAGCGGATATGATATTAATTTCACAAAATGCTAAAGCGATTAATATTTTGCATTGTGCTTTAGATATGAAGGAGTACAACCGGATCTCAATGTGCTCGACGGCAAAGGAAATTTGGGACAAATTGCAAATTTGTCATGAGGGCACTAATCAAGTAAAGGAGACCAAGATTGATCTATTGCAACTCAAGTATGAAACCTTTGAGATGGAGTCCGGAGAAGAAGTTGATTCCATGTTTAGGAGGCTCACCCTTATCATAAATGAGCTTGCCCAACTTGGAGAGAAGTACCCTCCAAAGCAAATATGGAGGAGAGCACTAAGAGCCTTACCAAAGGAATGGGATGCAAAGAGGACGGCAATTATCGAGTCCAACAAAGGAGAAAGTGCTTCCTATGATCTTGATGAGCTCCATGGCACCTTGGTGACTCATGAACTTGAAGTTGCCACAAGGAGAGAAGTAAAGGAGGAGGATAGATCCAAGAGAAATGGGATTGCCTTGGTGGGAAGGAAAGACCATTCCGATGATGAAGAAGATGATGATGATGAAGAGATGAGGTTGTTCACAAAGAAGTTCAAGAAGCTCTTCAACAAACATAGCAAGTCAAAGACCTCCAATGCTACCAAACAAGAATCCAAAAATGAGGTAACTTGTTACAATTGTCAAGAAATAGGCCATTATGCTAACAAATGTCCTAGGAAGAAGAATGAGGACAAAGGGAAGAAGAAAGCATTCATAGCCACATGGAGTGATAGCGACTCCGATGAAGAAGAAACCAAAAATCTTTGTCTAATGGCTCTTGGAGATGTAGATGAAAGTGACGATGAGGTACCTTCATTTGATGAACTTTTAGAATCTTATAATGAACTCATTGATGCTCTTGGTAAAACCAAGATGAGTAATAAATTGCTCAAACTTGAGAATGCTAAGAAAGATGAAGAAAATAATTCATTGAAAAATGAATTAAATTCTTTAAAAATATCTTTTTGCAAATATAGTGAAAGTAGTCAAAAGATGAGTGAATTGCTTGGATTACAACGTAGCTTTGATAAAGCCGGGTTAGGCTTCTCAAGCAAATCAAAATCCTTTTCTAGCTTGTTGGCCAATGCAAAGCATAATTCTCCTACTTGCACTTATTGTTGCAAAGATGGTCATATTAAGAATAAATGTAGGTTTGCTAGAATCCAATACCAACCTAATAAGATGTGGAAATGGATTCCAAAAGTGCCTTTGAAAGTTAACCCTCAAGGACCCAAAAATCAAATGGGTACCAAAGTTCCTCCTATTGTAAATTTATCTTGTAGGAACAAAAATGGAATGGAGGATGAAGGGCCAAGCAACTCAAAGGAGGAGTTTGTATTATTCACCACTATAGAAGAGGCTCGAGGCGTTGGACCAATGACAAGAACGAACTCTTGTCATCGAGGATAAAATTTACTTTTTACATGTTAAAAGAGCAATTCAAAATTTAATTGGCACAAATTAATTGTGACCAATAAATATGAAGCTCAATATTCATTGGTAGTAAAATGCATAACCCCTTAGCATATGCACATATAAATTATTTTGATGCATGATTCTTGCTTATCTCTTTTTGGTATATATATCTTGATATGCCTAAAATTCAAATTTGAATATGCAATGTGGAAATTTGCAATTATATGTTTTGTTAACTTATCTAATAATGCTTTGATATTTTTAATGTTTATTGGGCATAAGTGCATGAACTCATGGTAGAACATATGCACACTTTGCAAAATTTAGAATTCATTGTTGATTGCCTTAAACGCATGTTTTTTTTTCATCTCATTGATTAAATCTTATGCTTATTACATGATTGATGAGGAACATGTGTAAATTGTTGAAATATGGCTATGTGGCAACATATAATTGAACTATGTTTATTTAAATTTTGTGCTTTTTGATTATCACAAAAAGGGGGAGAATTTTGTGATAAACTTGAACCTTAATTCATGCATAGTTTAAGGGGGAGAGCTTGAGTATGCATGGTTTGAGGGGGAGAGTTATTTGCTTGATTAACTTGTAGTGTATGCAATTGTTAAGGGGGAGTTATTTTTACTCACATTTCATGCATATTACTTATTCAAGTTTATCAAGTTTTGTGATCATCAAAAAGGGGGAGATTGTTGAGCCTTAAACGCATGGTTGCGTTTAATGCGTTAAATTATCCCCGGTTAATCTTTGAGTTTTGATGATCAACAAAACTTGCATTTGTTATACTAATATGTCTACTTAGTGTAAGGGTTATATTGATAAATTGGTTGGGAAGACCAATCGAAGAGAACCCAAGTTATACAATAACATATGCGAGTTCATAGGACAAGCGGTGATTTTTATCAAGGAATCTATTGAGCTTGGACGAGAAGGAATGACATCTATGAACAACCAATTTAAGTGTTCAACATGTGTGGAATGATGTTAGAACAATTTCTTATGATGGGATGAAGACCCACAAACCAATGGTCCGTTGGTGGGCAAATTCGTATAGAAGCCAATTGGAGCGCAGTGCAATGTTTTGATTATATCTCTTGGCTCGATGCTCCGAACAAGGTGAAGCCAAAGAGGTTGGAAAGAAAACTCAATATGATAGATTTCATATTCAAACATCTCAGTCCAATTCGGATTGCATCATGGAGCAAAATGTCATGGAAGTCATAACAAGTGCAGATTGTAGCAAGGTTTGAGCGACTGTAGCATTGTGGGCATAACTTCTTCATACCTTAATGAAATGCAATGAAATTTTGTACACACCTAGATAAGAGGAAGATCTACAACTTTCATGTTTACCACGTTTCCCAGAAATGAGATTAAGATGGTCGAATAGTGCAAAGTTTGAGAGTGCTGAAATCTGGCAGATCACCTCAGGCGATCCGGGCCATAACCTCAGGCGATCCGAGCCATGTTGCGCACCATCGACTGAAGCGATGGCACGGTGGGCACGCTGGCGATCAGATCGCCCCAGGCGATGGTCAACCTCGCCCCAGGCGATCCAGAATGCTTCCTAGGCCATTTTTTTGAAGGGCGATCGCCCCAGGCGATGCACAGAACGCCCGAGGCGATCCAGAACTTTACCTACGGCCTTGTTTATCATTGATGATCGCCCCAGGCGATCTGGGCCAGATTTGACCGTTAAAGGGTGGCGATGGAGATCGCCCGAGGCGATGTCCGAGGCGATCGAGGCGTGATTCAAGCCTTATGTGTAGCAACGGCTAGTAGGAGCCTTGGGGGCCTCCTACACTATAAATATTGATGCTTTGGAGCATTTTGAAGACAAGAAACAAGCCTACAAACTTCTACAAAGCTTTGATCATTCAAAATTCAAATAGCATTGCAATCTCCATACATTGTTGTTGTATTGGAGCTTGTAATTCATTCTTTTTGTTAGAGTCTTGTTATCTTCATGTGAGTACACCGTGAAGGTGTTTGTTGGTTTATTGTAAAGGTCCTCCAACACCAAAGCAAGTTGAAAAATTGTAAAGTCGCCAACAAGTGAAGTTGGTGCATGTGTTGTGGCTATCCTTGGAGCCCTTAAGGCAAATAAGACTCGTGAAGAGTGTTGGTAGCTCGGGAAGAGCTTTGTATACTCGGGAAGAGTATTGTGCTCGGGAAGAGCTTGTGTACTCGGGAAGAGTAGTGTGCTCGGGAAGAGCGTTGTAAACTCGAGAAGAGTTGGGTTGTGGCTAACTTGGAGCCCTCAAGGCCAAGATCGTTTATTCTAGTGGAACCTCGGTTGGAGGTTATCTAACCGGGAAGAGGAGACGTAGGCGATTCATCGCCGAACTTCTATAACAAATCCTTTTGTTATTTATTACTTTATTTTTCATTACGCATTTATTTATTTATTCTTTTTATTTATCGATTGACTAAAGGCTTCCGCAAGCGCAAAACTCTTTTATTTTTCAAACTCATTTTAAAAAGCTAAAGTAGCCAAGGAATCTCATTCACCCCCCCTCTTCGATTCCAACACTCTCTCATCGTATTCGCTTAGAGTTTCTCCGGACATCATTTTGATATTTTCAAACTTCTGTAAGGCAACAGTGAGCTTATTTTCCTTGGTTTGATCATTTCCTTCGCACAGCTGAGCAATCTTTTCCCAGATGTCCTTTGCAGTGGGACAAATTTTGATCTTGTTGAACATATTTTTGTCCAGAGTTTTGAACAGTATGTCTTTTGCCACGTTGTCCAGATTTACCTTTTTCTTTTCTTCATTTGTCCAGAAGGATCTATCCTTTTCAACCATCTGAGGTTCACCACCACAGATAGCAGTTGTTGTATTGACTTTCATGATCTTCATTGGTCCATCAGTGATGACGAACCACATATCATCATCTTGGGCACTTAGATGTGCTTGCATACGAATTCTCCAATCGTCATATTCATCCTTTTTTAACATTGGAATCTTGCTGAATGAGGCCATCAGTTTTTGGTAATTTCTCAAGATTGAGAAGACCTAAGCTCTGATACCACTTGTTAGGATCGATGTAGTGTTTAGAAGGGGGTGTTGAATAAACACTAGATTCAATTTCAATTTTTCTCGGGTTAACTGCAGACTGTTAAGTACTACAGTAGCTTCTCAATGTAAGGCAAGTCAGCAGACACTGATTATAGTGCGGAAGACGTCTGCTGGAGTGAAACTGAATAGCAAATAAGTAATAAGTAAAGAACACAAGTATTGTTTCTGGAAGTTCGAAGCACAACGCTTCTACGTCTCCCCTTCTTCCTTTGCAGGAAGGATTCACTAGAAGACTTGGTTTACACTTTACAGTATACAACCTTCTTAGGCACTCACACAACTTGGCCTAAACTCCTAGCAATCACAACTTCTTAATTTGATTACAAAAGATTCTATGACACTCTTTACAAAATAAACTTTTAGCTTCGAGTGTTCTTGAGCATCGGACTTCAGTTGGAAATAATCTGTCACAGATTCAGTTGCACTGCTTTTCTGCTCTTTTGCTGAACTTTCAGAATATCAGTAAGTTGATTTTCTGTCTACAATGAAGTGTTTCTCGTGATTGAATAAATCGCTCAGCTCACCTCTTCATTCTTTGCTTGGACGTATTTATAGAATCAGGGGTCCAACGGTAGCTTTTCTGTATTATGAAGAGATCAGTTCCAAATTCAGATTGTCTTCTTTCCCATTTTGTTAAGCAACGGCTCTTTTTTCCTATTTTGTTAAGCAACGGCTCTCGTTGCTTAGTGTTCTTACTGGATGGTTAGAATTCTGCTGGCCTTCTTTGTTCAACTGTGAGACTATTCGGTTGATGTCTGTCCAGTTGATATCTATCCAGTTTCTGTCTATCCGGTTGATGTCTGTCCAGTTGATGTCCATCCAGTTTATGTCTATCCGGTCTATGTCTATCCGGTAGATCTTTGTCACTCGGTAGGTCTTCGTCATCCGGTTGGTCTTTATCACCCGGTAGGTCTTCAACCAGTTGGTGTTTGTCATCCGGTTGATCTTTATCACCCGGTAGGTCTTCAACACCCTGTAGGTGTACATCCAGTTGGTGTTTGTCATCCGGTTGGTCTTTATCACCCGGTAGGTCTTCAACCAGTTGGTGTTTGTCATCCGGTTGATCTTTATCACCCGGTAGGTCTTCAACACCCGGTCGGTGTACATCCAGTTGGTGTTTGTCATCATCAAAACTTAGAAATGTTTTCCTAACAGTTTTATTTTGAATTTAGAAAAGACATTTTATATTCCTAGTTTTTCTAGGAATTTGTTTCAGTTTCAAGACTCGTACCGTTTGGTTATTCCTTTAATTTCTCAGAAACAACCTTCAATTTATTTTATATATCTGATCTTGTTTGAAATGGTACATTGTCTGATGGTTTTTCTCTATTGATTTACAAAGTAATGTCACTTATATGCATGTATACATTGGTATGAAACGATGTGTTATGAATGAGGATTCCTCTATTTTGTGGCACCGGAGATTGGGTCATATCTCCATAGATAGGATTAAGAGAATAGTGAATGATGGAGTACTTAGTACTTTACTGATTTCAGTACTTGTGTGGACTGCATTAAAGGACAACATACCAACAAGTACAAGAAAGGTGCTAAGTGGAGTACAAACATATTAGAGATCACACATTCAGATATTTGTAGTCCAGTAACGGACTCACATGGTCCGAAATACTTCATCTCTTTCATCGATGATTATTCACGATATATGTATATCTACTTGCTTCATAACAAGAACGAAGCACTAGACGCCTTTAAAGTATTTAAGGCCGAAGTAGAGAAACAATGCGAAAAACAAATTAAGATCGTGAGAACAGATAGAGGTGGAGAATATTATGATAGATCCACAGGATGGCCAAGCACCTGGTTCATTTGCAAAGATTCTTCAAGAACATGGGATAGTTGCCCAATACACCATGCCTGGATCTCCGGACCAAAATGGTGTAACAGAAAGAAGAAACGAACTTTAATGGACATGGTGCGGAGTATGCGATGTAACTCCAGGCTTCCTGAATCCTTGTGGACTGATGCTCTTAAAACGGCAGTATATATATTAAACCGAGTTCCAACTAAGTCTGTCCCAAAGACACCATTTGAATTATTCAAAGGTTGGAAACCAAGTTTGCGACACATACGTGTTTGGGGATGCCCTTCTGAAGTAAGAGTTTATAACCCACAAGAAAATAAACTAGAACGAAGGACCATTAGTGGGTATTTCATTGGATATGCCGAAAGGTCAAAGGGTTTAGATTCTATTGTCCATCTCATAGCACTAGGATTGTGTAGTCAAGAAATACGAAGTTTCTTGAGAATGACTTGATTAGTTGGAGCGATCGATTCCAAGACATTGTTTCTGAAAGGAATCATATTGATTGTAACACCCCTAAAATCTCAATTACAAAAATTTGACAAAAAATAAATTGAAGCTATTTTAAATGTTACTAAAATAACATCTTAATATATTAAAAATGCATACATCAAAATAGATAATAAAAGAAAAAGATAAAAAAGAAAGAATAAACAATATAACTATTTATTGGAAATTATATATTTGTGAAACATACCAATAACTAAAATCATTCACAAAGTGAATCCGTATATTACTTGTAATATTAAATTTACATAAAGAATTAGAGGAAAATATAATTATATTTTTGAATATGAATATTTGATTTTGGTTAAAACATTATTCATTAAAAACTTTACTCGCAAACAAAATATATAAAAATAACTTGTATTAATATATTTTAGACATAAATATAATAAAATAGGTACAAGCATAATAAAAAGTTCAAACAATTATAAGTACCAAAAGAATAATCAAGAAACTAGTAATAAAGTGGTTTATAATTTTTATTTTCTACTCTAATATATTTACAAGTAGAACATAGATAGATAAATTCATTGTAAAACAACTTAAATATTATTAATAGAACAAAAATATATTAAATAATAAATATAGTATCAAAAGGATTAAAATATTAATATTTAAGTTAGCACTTGTCACTTCTTGGCCAAGACACATGTCTCCCCATTTGTGTTTTGTGTCCTCCCATTTTGCCTATAAATAACCCCCCTCATTCATCAGATTTCACTCACACAAATTTCAGGTAGAAGTGTTGCAAAATTATGAGAAAGTTTGGGTTAGGAAAAAAATATAGAAAATAGGGTTAGAAGTGAGAAAATTATGAGGAAAATTACCAAAGCTTGTCCGAAAATTCCGAAAATATTCCACAACACTCCTCACATACCCAGATCATCTTCTGTAAATGAGGTGTTGAAAAATCACAAGCTGATAAAATGTTTTACAAACAAAGAGTGTTTCAAATATGTTTTACTTTACATATCTGTCGGTCGTTGGTCGTAAAACTCATCGGAAACAGTATGTTCCGGCGAACGAATTTCCATGGGTAATCATTTCAAAAACTCAAAATATGGGCAAAATTAGTTGTGAATTTCAAAATGGTTTCTATACGAAAGTTGTAGATCGAAACGAGGCGAACCCGCTGTAAAATTTCAGCCTCACGTGGCGGCCGGAGCACGGCCACGCGCCGGCGCGGCGGCGCGTGTATTTCACGCGCCGGCAACTTTCTTGAAATTTCGAGCTCCGAACGTCGCTGAACTGATTTAAGACATTTTTGGAAAGTCTCGTGAAGTTTCGACTTAAACTCGATTTTTAATGAATTTTCAAACGTTTGCTTAAAATTACCCGGATAAGTTTCTTACAAAAATGATTCTTAAAAATGTTAAACCATACCTTTAGGTTGATAACCATTATAAATTACCTTAATAGGAATGCTATCGGCATTTGAGTTCAAAATCGAGCCAATCAAGTCAAGATAGCATAATGATGTGAGGTGTATTACCGATTCTTTCTATATAGCATCTTTGGCTTTGGCCTAGAACTTACTGTAAATGTTTATTCATTATTGTACCTTCCATTTATGTTATCATGTTGTTCATTATAATGTTTCGTTGATCATATTGTCTGCATATGAAAGTACCGTGTTTATCGCTAATCTATTCCCTTGAATGAATGAATGAACGAATGGAGCCATGTACATGAGTCCACTGGACAACGTGGCCTCGGCCCGGAAAGTGAGTCCAATGAACAACGGATGAGAATCCTGGTATATGGTTCATCTGAACAACGCGCACCGGAGAATGGTTCACCTCGGCTCGTAAATGAATGTTTGTATTGGATCGTATTCGAATATGTGGGGAAAAGTGCTACATCTAAATGTCGGGTGGGAACCACCTCTTTAGCCCACAATATTCATTCTATTGTCCTAATTCGTCTTTGTTTCATTGATCATATTTTCCTGATCCAGATACGTGGGGAAACGTGCTACACCTTAATGTCGGGTGGGAGCCACCTCTTTAGCTCACGATATTCCTTCTCAAGTCGTAAATGTCATCGTTTCATTGAAATATTATTTGATCGCTGTGTTATCTCTTGTTACATGACATATCATATCGACATATTGCATTATTTGTTATTATATACACGAAAAGCTATTGTTATTCCCTCACTAAGTCCTTAAAGACTTAACCTCTGTTTTCTTTTTGCTATTTATCATGAGTTCCAGATACAGGAGAACGGGATCCAGGATCAAATGATAATAAGGAAAAATGAAAATGTTGGCTTATCAGTGCTGATAGTATTTTCTTCTTTGGTTAAGTATCATATCATTAGAATGAGTTTGTCAGGATTGTATTTTGTTAATAGATATTATGAACGCTTCCGCTAACGAAATATAATTAATTGTTATGCACACTTCCGCTAACGTAATATGATTAATTATTATGTATGGATTGTTTTAAAGTAATACCCTACAAATATATCTGTATTTTTATATAGTGGAGAATGTGGTACCAGATAAGGGATTATATATTTTTTGCCCGAGTCGGGTCCCACATTGGTGCTCAAACTTCCACTTCAAAAGATAGAATGATTATCATTCACAACACTCCTCAAGTTCAAACGGGTGTGGACAACCAATCATTGAAGTTCCAGAAGCTGCTGATAATATTCCAATAGATCAAGATGCTCGAGAATTGCCATGAATTATTGAACATCCGGTTGAACAATATGATCCTCAGTAAAATGTTGATACAACATTAAGGATATCTGCTAGAGTAAGGAAATCAGCAATACATAGTGATTATGTTGTGTATTTTCAAGAAGCGGACTATAATATCGAAGCCGAAAATGATCCTGAAACGTTTACACAAGCCATGAGTTGTAAAGAATCAAGTTTATGGTATGATGCCATGAAAGATGAGTTGAATTCTATGTCATCTAATGGAGACTGGGATCTTGTTGAGTTGCCTGATGGTCTAAAAGCCATTGGATGTAAATGGATCTATAAAATGAAGAAAGACTAATTAGGCAATATTGAAATATATAAAGCAAGACTCGTTGCCAAAGGATTTACTCAAAAGGAAGGAATCAACTACAATGAGACATTTTCATGTATCAAAGAAATATTCACTTAGTATTATCATGGCATTAGTTGCACATTTCGATTTGGAGTTGTAACAAATAGATGTGAAAATAGCTTTTCTAAATGGAGATCTAGAAGAAGAGGTTTACATGAAACAACCAGAAGAATTTTCCTCTAGTGACAGTGAGCAATTGGTGTGGAAGCTCAAGAAATCTATATATGGATTGAAGCAAGCTTCCCGTCAGTGGTATTTGAAATTTCATGACGTTATCTCTTCATTTGGATTTGTAGAGAACATTATGGATCAATGTATATACCAAAAGGTCAGTGGAAGTAAGATTTTTTTCTTTTTCTGTATGTGGATGACATTTTACTTGCAACCAATGATAAGGGTTTGCTACATGAGGTGAAACAATTTCTCTCTAACAACTTTAATATGAAAGATATCGGCGATGCTTCTTATGTCATAGGCATTAAGACAGAATTCAAGGAATTCCGAGCCTATCTCAAGAGACATATATCAACAAAGTTTTAGAGAGATTTCGGATGAAAGATTGTTCACCAAGTATAGCTCCCATTGTGAAGGGTGACAGTTTCAGCTTGAACCAGTGCCCAAAAAATGATTTTGAGAGGGAACAAATGAAGAACATTCTTTATGCTTTTGCCGTTGGAAGCCTAATGTATGCTCAAGTCTGCAAAAGACCTGACATTGCATTTGTTGTTGGGATGTTAGGAAGATATCAGAGTAATCCAGGTATGGACCACTGTAGAGCTGCAAAGAAAGTAATGAGGTACCTAAAGGGGACCGAAGATTGCATGCTTATGTATAGACGGACCGATAATCTGGAAGTGATTGGCTACTCTGATTCGGACTTCGCTGGCTATGTTGATTCACGAAAATCAACATCAGGATACATTTTTATGTTTGCTGGTGGAGCTGTATCTTGGAGAAGTGCAAAGCAGACATTGACTGCTACTTCCACTATGGAGGCTGAGTTCGTATCTTGTTTTGAGGCTACATCGCATGGTGTATGGATGAAGAGTTTCATTTCTTGACTTAGAGTCGTTGATTCGTTCTCTTGGCCTTTGAAAATGCATTGTGATAATTCGGCTGCAATTTTTATGGCTAAGAATAATAAAAGTGGTAGTCGAAGCAAGCACATCGACATCAAGTATATTGCCATAAGAGAAGGTGTTAAAGATAAAACCGTGGTTATTGAACACGTTATTACCGAATTAATGATTACTGATCCTTTGGCAAAAGGCATGCCACCACTAAAATTTAAGGATCATGTAGAAAGAATGGGACTTGGTTCCTTTATGTGATTTTCGTTGTAAGAACGAATATCTGTGAAACTATATTTGTGATATTGTCTCATATTTTGACTTGTGTACATATTTATTTTGAGAAATATCATTGATGTTTGGACCTTGAATAAACATATGGTTTATTCATTAAGTAATATGGACTGGGATTTGAGAAACATGATGCATTGTGATACATGGAAGATAATACTCGTATTAAGAGAAACTAACGCCATGATTCATGTATTTTTGTTTCTTACTATGGTGAATGGTAAAATATATGGACCAAGTGTGAGAATGTTAGAAATATTTCATTCAAGTGATGCATTTAGTGGATGTTAGTAACCACTTGTTTAATTGTTCATTTAGTGGTCAATTTATTCCACATTAAATTTATTACATATCCCAATGTCATAACATATGATGTGATCTATGATGACTAGAGCTTATAAATACTATGTATTTGGGTCTCTATGCCAACAATTTAATTAAGCCATAAAACACCATCTAAAATGAGATTGTGAAGGCTTAGAAGATCCAAAACTAGAATATCTTGTGAGCAAAAAGCAATGGCTGGAGGTATAATATTTATGTATTTTATTCCGCATTTGATCTAACAAAATGGTTCGATCATTAAGAAATTACTTACACAAGTTAAGCCTAAACTGGGTGCATATAAGTATTTTCCGAATATATAAACGTGGATCTCCACGTGATCGGTCATTTATTACTAGTGACATCGTATATTCACATATTAAAATATGTGTTATTTTATCAATACATGTTTAAGACATTATTAATCCAAATACATATTATATTATATTGTAGTAGAGTCTTGTATGATGGTTACAAGTTTTTCTTATAGAGCATAATATGTAAAAGTTTTTGTTATTATTTTCATTTTTATTATTATTTATAAATTTCATAATCATTCAACTGTCATCATTTCACTCAAACAATTTTTAAAATATAATAAAATAATTTAAATTCTTCAAAGTACTGCGGATAATTTTTTGCATTATCCTTTTCATGTCAACACTTGACTAAATTACTTATGGAGCTAAATGTGAGGATCAAACGCTATAACTAAGTTTAAAGTTATAGCTGATTGTAGAGACATAATTTTATTTTTTTATACAGTGGCAGCCAAGCCACATACTAAGCTATATATGGAGATAAGAGGCTGCATTCTATAGGTGTCAATATGCTAAGACTGTTAAGCTAATAGACGACACATGACTGCATCTTCGTCTACGAGTGTACATAAAGACTTGCTGGGCAAACACAACCCCAACATTAAATATTTATCTTAAGACGATAACTTTTGAATATTCACGCCAATTAGAAATGAATGACCTGCCCACTTAGGATAGCATGAAATTTTCGCAAATATGGCATGCTCGGTTTGATAATTGACTTACTAAAATATATAAGGATTTTGGTGGACTAGTTGCATATAAAGAATGCCTGATTAACAATTTGCAAATTGTTTTAGAGTTGTGGAAATATAACCATCAATCGTGAATGTATTAATTATTATTTATGATTTAAATTTTCCCTTGTTCAATAAAAAGTTCACGGGATACTCCTTTCAAAGTTTCACTCATTTGTTCGGAGTTTGAGATGGGATTAGTTTTATTTATATTTAAATAAAATAAACTAAATTACAAAGAAATTAATATAAATTCAAAAATCTTTTTATTAATATAATAAACAATAAATGTTATTTTTTAAAAATACTCCCAAAAAATTAATCTTGATTAGATCGATTATCGATCTTTTTTTTATGATGAGGGAACCTGCAGCTCTATCTTTGGGGTGCGCACTAGGTAAACCAACAGGCTGACACAGTAGCCTGCAAACCACGTCAACCAGGTAAACCGCGATAGACAAACTTGGTGTAATATACTTAGATCGAAAAATTGTTTGCAAGGAATCAAACTATGATCTTATGGTCCCAAACTCATCATCCGGGCGATTGATTATCTATCTTACTGTGGCTAGCAGATGCTTATTTCATGTCTCCATGTATTGTATTCAGTGTTTTGAAAATCGGTCCGAACAGGCCGGTTCAACCAGTTTAACCTGTAATCAGTGCTTGATCCGGTCCGGTTGACCCTTCAAAACCACCCTGATAAAAAACCAGTGGGAACCGGATTAAACCGGTAAAAAACCGGTTCAACCAGTGAACCGGTTGAACCAGTATGTCCTTCATTTTTCTTTCCTTTTTAAAATTTTAATTCTTTTTATTTTTTAAAAATTATAAATCAAATTTGTAGAACAAAATATATTATATACAATTTATGTTATTGAAATGATTACAAAATAATATTTTATGCGTGTTTTTATCAAAAATTTCATATAATTCAATAAATGTGTCTTGTATATTATATATAAACATGTTTAGTTTCTGTAAATTATAATATATGTGAATAATTTCATAATATTTTAAATATTTTATTATAATTTTGGGATATTGATCTTTTTTGGCATTATTTGTTGTTTTTTAGATTATTATTATTATTATTTTATGTTAGACATTTCATTTTATCTGATTTTTAAAGTTTGACATGTTATGTTGGTGTAACGATATTTTTTTATTGTGAACAACTTGAAACTATAGTAAAATATATGGTATATATATTTTACAAAACTTAAAATAGATATTACATAATGATGATGTATTACATAATGCTGACGTCATCATCGGTTGAATCAATGGTTCAACCGAGTGAACCGATCGAACCTTTAACCAGTAAAGACACCGATTTCATGTCCGATCCGATTTTGAAAACACTGATTGTATTCAACCTTTGAGTTTTTGTAATTTGGATTTTATAATTTACTTCTCGTTCTCATAATCCACGTAGTCACTTGACTAATTCAACAAGACATGAAAAAAAGAAAAAAGAAAAAAAAGAGTAAATAAACGTACTGGATGTTAGAAGTCAAATGAGATTTCTTTCGTTTGTGAAGAACGTAAAGGGGTGGTGGGTTTAGTGTACCACATAAAAAGCAATTCCACCATAGCTTCGCTAGCCCCCACTAGGGTCAATGTCAAAGCAAGAGAGGAGAGAGACGATGACTTAAATAGGGAGAGCAAACTGGGGTAATGGTAACCAGTAAGGATATGTTTTGGATTCAATGCTGTAGTAAATGTGCAGTTGTTGTAGTGGGTCCGCTCTTAACTAACCTGCAGAGAAGAGGAGAGAGGGGAGAGCGTGAAAATTTGAGAAGAAATTGAAGTTTTTATAGGTCTTTTAGGCCATTGAAGGCAAGTTGGAGAATGGTGTTTTATTTGATAGATGTACAAAGGCGAGATCTTGTGAAGGATTGACAAAATTTGAGAAAAAAATCGTAGTTTTTACGGGTGTTTTAGGTGATTCAAGACAAGTGGAAGGAGGGTTCTTTATTTGCTTTACAAAGCTGAAAACTTGTGAGGGATTTTTGCACAGTTGAGTAGTTCTTGTGTTTTTCTTGTTAACGTTCGATTTAGGCGTCTACCTTTCCTTTGCGATTTGTTTGAAATCTGGGTTTTTTCTCCCGTGTTCTCGTTCTTATCTTTTATTGGGTGGTTTGAAGAATTGATGCTTCAAAGGTTGAATCTTTGAAATATTGGATCTTGAATATATGTGGTTTGTTCTGCAGTTTTTTTTTTGCCATTCCTGAGCTGTAAGTACAGAACCATTGAATTCATACTTCCCCGTAATTTGTGGGTTGGGTATAATTTCATTCTTTTCTTTATTCAAGAATCCCCATTCCGTGCTCACTTATTGGGCTATCACCATCTGAAATGAATCTTTAATAGATTTTGAAATTGACTGAGTTCTGTAATAGATAGCGAATGTTCTTGCACTTTCCCTCCGCAAGATAGCGTGTCCTAAGATTTTCGGGAGCAAGGTTTTTCTGGGATTGATTCCTTTTAGCTTTTTGCAACTTAGGTTTGAAACTGAGCCAACCTTTCTGGACAGAGCTAAAGCCAAGTAAAAAATATAGATAAAGAAAAAACACTCATATATTTTTATATTATTGAATTTTTGTAGTTGCTAGGGGGATAGACAGAAGGAAAGCTTTAATGCATCTCTCACTATGGAAGCCAATATCTCACTGTGCTGCTCTAATCTTGGATAAAAAGAGCAAAAAAAGTGATGGGTCGGAGCATTCGGCATATGAAATTAAGACGAATCCATCAGTTCTTAGGAAACTTCAAGAACACAAGCTGAGGGAGGCTCTTGAAGAAGCATCTGAAGATGGTTCCCTTGTTAAGTCCAAAGATATGGATTCCGAGGCATCGACCAATCAAGATGAGGGCTTAGGCAGATCAAGGTCTCTGGCACGGTTAAATGCTCAGAAAGAATTCCTCAGGTCCACTGCTCTTGCTGCTGAGCGCACGTTCGAATTGGGGGATGAAATCCCACAGCTTAATGAAGCATTCTCCAAGTTCCTCACAATGTACCCTAAGTACCAGTCAACGGAGAGGATTGATCAGCTTAGGGGAGATGAGTACTCGCATCTCTCGGGTGCTGCCTCAAAGGTATGCCTCGACTATTGTGGATTTGGGTTGTTTTCTTTGCTGCAAACTGTACATTATTGGGAATCTACTTCATTTAGTTTGTCTGAGATTACTGCCAATTTGAGTAATCATGTTTTGTATGGGGGAGCTGAGGAAGGAACTGTAGAACATGATATAAAGAGCAGGATAATGGATTATTTGAACATACCGGAAAATGAGTACGGTCTTGTTTTCACTGTAAGCCGTGGCTCGGCCTTTAAATTGCTTTCTGAATCGTACCCTTTTCACACTAACAAGAAGTTGTTGACCATGTTCGATCACGAGAGCCAGTCTGTGAGTTGGATGGCTCAGTGTGCTAGAGAGAAAGGTGCAAAGGTTCATAGTGCATGGTTTAAATGGCCGACCCTCAAACTCTGTTCGGCTGATTTGAGTAAACAAATTTCGAACAAAAAGAGAAGAAAGAAAGATTCAGCAAATGGCCTTTTTGTTTTCCCTGTTCAGTCTAGAGTCACCGGAGCCAAATACTCATATCAGTGGATGGCTTTGGCTCAACAAAACAATTGGCATGTCTTGCTTGATGCTGGGGCATTGGGCCCCAAGGACATGGATTCCCTTGGATTGTCTTTATTCCGGCCTGATTTTATTATCACATCATTTTACAGGGTCTTTGGTTACGACCCAACCGGATTTGGTTGCCTTCTAATCAAGAAATCCGTGATGAGTAGCCTTCAAAATCAGTCCGGTCATGCAGGGTCTGGAATAGTGAAAATCACTCCCGTGTTTCCTCTGTACTTGAGCGATTCAATGGATAATATTCCCGGATTTGGTTCTGAAAAAGAAGCTAATGGGAATGGTGAAGTTAATTCTGAAACCAACATGGGATCTCAATTACCGGCCTTTTCTGGAGCATACACTTCTGCACAGGTAAGGGACGTGTTTGAGACAGAGATGGAGCACGATAATGCTTCGGACAGGGATGGGGCGAGATCCATATTTGAAGAATCCGAAAGTTTTTCTGTGGGGGAGGTGATAAAAAGCCCGGTATTTAGTGACGACGAATCTTCAGATAACTCACTGTGGATTGATTTGGGTCAGAGTCCGCTAGGGTCTGACAATGCTGGTCATTCAAGCAAATTAAGGTTGTCCACACCACAGCCACCAGCTTGGTTTTTAGGCAGAAGGAATAATAAGCTAACCTCTCCAAAAGCATTAAAGTTATCAAGTAGTCCAATGTATGACAAGAAATTTAACATGGGGCATCATGAAAATTGCAACATCTTATCATTTGATGCGGCTGTTCGATCCATGTCTCATGAATCAGCATGTTTCGTGGATATCCCTGAAGAAGAACAATATACAGAGGGACACCCTGAATCAAGAAAATGCAGTACTCCTGATAATCAGCATGTTCATGAGATCGAAGAGGAACCGGAGACCGATCAATCAAGTAGTTTTGCTGCAAAGGACTCGATTGTTAATGATTTCCCTTCTGTTTCCAAGCATAAGGCAATTCAGAATGGGTCAGTTTCTGAGACGTACCTTGAGAAGGAGAGTGCAATAAGAAGAGAGACAGAAGGTGAATTTCGGTTACTAGAAAGGCGAGAAAAGAGTAGAATCGCAGGCGGCAGATTTTTTGGATTAGAAGAGACTGATCAACCAAGAATCAAGGGGAGCAGGATATCTTTTAGCACTGAAGAAAACAACAAAACCCGTCTTAGTCATACTGTTGAGCCAGGAGAACTATCTTCCATTAATTTAGACGATGATGATTATATCAGCAATGGAGAATATGGGGATGGACAAGATTTGGAGAGGGGTGAACCGGAGATAAACTGTAGGCATCTTGATCACATTAACATGCTCGGTCTCAACAAGACCACTTCCCGGCTGCGGTTCATGATCAATTGGCTTGTTACCTCATTGCTCCAATTAAGGCTGCCTAGTTCGACTGGAACGGATAAGGTGCCCCTAGTGTACATCTATGGTCCTAAAATTAAATACGAAAGAGGTGCCGCGGTGGCATTCAATGTGAGGGATAGAAATCTGGGCCTGATTAGTCCAGAAATCGTTCAAAAATTGGCTGAAGGGCACGGTATTTCTTTGGGTATTGGAATACTGAGTCACATCCGGGTTCTTGATAATGCCAAACATCTTTCTTTGTGTCTAGATGATACTAACCTTTGCAAACCGATGGACAATGGCAGACACGACGGTAAAAGTGCATTCATCAGAGTTGAGGTTGTTACTGCTTCACTTGGATTTTTGACCAATTTCGATGATGTCTACAAGTTGTGGGCCTTTGTGGCTAAATTTCTTGACCCGAACTTTGTAAAAGACGGCATTTTTCCTCCCCTAGCAGAGGAGAGAGAAAATTGAGGCCTCGGCGGTTGGTAGTATTACTTTTGTTCCACTACCGGGCAGACCAGAAAAGTTGAATTCAAGAAAACGAGATCATAGAAACACTTTGTCCTGGAGTATTTGCCCTCCTGCATCTTTGCTGCAAGCTGGTGAATTTTTTCATTCCTGTTTTTGATTGTTTGAAATTTATCCTTTGCTTTCTGGGGTTCCCTGTAAAATTATTTTTGGGAATTTTCATCATTTCAGATAGGGATGAACGAATTTGGATGTGTGTACTGACCGAAGCAATTTCTTGTGTAAAAAAAATAATGTTTTTCTTGCTTCAATGCTACACTGTATTGTATAATTCATCTTGTTACAAATTTTATGAGCTTCTGGAAACTGAATTGGTCAGTTACTCACTGGTTAGTACTTGAATAATGCAGCCTAGACCAGACAAAAATTCATACTGCTAGCTAGATTCGGGTTTTTTGAAGGGAGATGAGGAACCGAGCTTGATCCTAAAAATAGCAATAAAAGCAAAAAAAACAAACATAAAACTATCTGAATAATAGGGGTTTAAACGGATAGAACATATTCACCAGCTTTTCGAGCCAGTTCAAAAAAAATTTGTTTCTTATTCGAAATTCTCGAACTCAGTCCGAACTCGAAAATGTCCGAACTTTTTTTCGAGCCGAACTCGAGCTCAAATTACTTTATTCAATAGCCCGCGAGCCGCTCACCGTACTTTAGTATTTTATTAATATAATAATATAAGTATATATTAAATAAATATATTTCGAATGTTCCGGGTATTTATTTTCGAGAAATAGTTCGAATATTTCGCTAACATATTCGGATCTTTTCGAGCAGAACTCGAACTAATTCGAGCTGAACTCTAGCCAAATTTTTGAACTATTCGAATTTTGATTCGAACTCGAGCTCGAATATATCTATTTCGAGCCTAATTCGAACCTTAAAATTTTCTTCATATTCGGCTCAATTCGGTTCGTTAATTACACCCCTACTGAAAAGTCTCAGTTGCGGATCTCAAGGCTATCTCAAACCGGACGCTCGCTATTTTAGCGTTCTGTTTCTCCTCCAATCCAGCACCATCCCTGGCTACATTGCTATGCTTGGGATAGCGTAGCATTGTAGCTGTGTTATTCCTGGCGTGGCACCTTTTTTTATTTTTTTAGCCCTTTTTTATTTTTTTTTTTTAAAAATAAAAAAAATTATATTTATTATTAGGTGTTATTTTTTATTTATTTAATTGTTAAAATTTAAATAGTAATTTTGAAAAATCTATAAAAAATCAAAATAATTATTATTTATAGTAAAATAAATTTTATAATTAATTTTTTATAACAAATTAAAATTATTAGTTATCATATGATATAAAACTTGTTACAAATGAGAAAATTAAAATTGTCTGGCACAATAAATTTTAGATTAAATATTTAAATAAATGTAATTAAATTAAGTTAAATTAATAGATTATTTAAATATAAATTTATAAATAAATATATAAAGGAATAAGATAATAGTTATAAACTACATTAAAAAGAATATTCTAGAGAATCTTCTATGGGAAGCTTCTGTATAGAGTAACGTTGAAGTTTGTAGGTTGGAGATGGATTTGTACTGTATAGAGTAAAATTGAAGTATGTTGGTTGAAGATGGATTTGTATTTGGTGCAAAAATTATGTTATTTTGGTGCAAAAGCTATGCTAAGTTTTTGGTTATATATAATCTTGATAGAACACAAGAGGCCACGTTTCTCTCAGCACACTAAACTCTTTCCATTAGACTTGTGTTTTAATACAATCCCAGTTGAAATAATCACTCAAGGAAGAAACAACTTGAGAATCTAACACAACCTGCGGCCATACATGCATTCATTGTGGACAAAACAATGCAAATCATCTGTTCTATTTTTATTTTTTTTTTAAATAGCTCACAATTGTAGAACGCGGGATCTTAACATCACGTCTATAAGGTGATGTTGGCTGATCTTATACTTTATTAAGATGTATTTTATATTTTCTCAGAGGAGGGGGAGAAGATTACCTACATAGGAACTCGAGACGTTGGCGAAACCTTAGGTTCCGTTATCCCGACATCTTGACACAGATGCAGGCTATGCAATCACACAAGGTCAATAACACTTTCCAGGCAGCCAGGCAATGATTCTTGGACTTGAAAATTCAATTATTGTTAAAACAAAAAACAAATTCGTAATTATCGTGGGAAAAAAATTGATTATCTTTTTACGGTAAATCGCCTTCCGCAATGACAATTCAACCTTCTTTTTTTTTATTTGAAGTAAAATCGTCTTCTCGATCGACGATTTTAAATATATTTTTTAAATCGTCGTTCGAAAAGACGATTTCAGATAACACATTTTATATACGAAATCGTCTTTCAAAAAGGCGATTTCTAAATAAAATCTTTTTCCGGATTATTTTATTTATGTATATGTATTTTTTTATTTTTAAATAAATATAAAAATGGCATTTCAAACATTTATACGGAATACTCCTCTACATTTATTAAGAAGTAGCATCTAACTATTTCTATGGACGATAAATTAAATGCCCCCAGTGCCATATATAGGCGGTTGTGTGATTTTGCGCTCTTTAATGATAGGCTGAGCACTAGGGTTTCTTTGTGGATCTTTATCCCCACTTTCCTCATTCTGACTCGATGATAAGTGGATTGTGGTACATCTCTACATGCTGACGCCATATCACTGTATGGAATATGAGATACAAAATGTGGACAGTTGTGGCACGTAAGTTGGTGAGTGAAGCTCCACGTGTCTAGAGTACGAGGTTGTATGCATGCCATGATCATGTGGAGTAAATGGTGAAACATCATATGATGTCATGATCGGCCGATAGACCTCATCCCCCGTGCTCAGAAGCGGAGGCACTTGTTATGTGGGTGGGGCTATAGCTCCACCCACATTTTTTTAAAAAAAATTGCATTACTTAGTGTTAGTTTTGGAAATTTTATGTTTTAGCCCCACCTTTTAAACCGATATAGTCCGTTAGTCTTACACCTAGCTCGACTAGTCCCAGGTAAATTTGTATCACAGCTCCGCCCCTGGCTGTGCTCATACCTTGGGAGATTGTCCAATGAGATGTGGAAGGAGCGTCTGTGTCAAATCCTCCAACAGACCAAGAATCATGCGATAAAGTCCCCCTAGCATAGACAATCAACATCACATTTCTTCTAGGTGCCATAACTTCACAAAAATGGTACACAACATTTATTATTACAATTCAAATAAATATAATATAATAATATATATGTATATATATATTATAATATTTACAAATATATATTATAATAATATATAATAAAATATGTAGTTGCATGACAACAACAATTGATCAAAATACATATTTTCTGAAATAGATCTATGTATTATGCTATGTACGTAAAATCATGATATGTAATATAAATATTTTAACTTTCAGAACTATATTATACCTTCAAATTGCCACCACCTTCGTCGTTGATGTCGCTGCCAATGGGATGGTAGTGTGTGTGAAATATGTGTGAAGAGATGGGTGCAGCATCCGAGACAATTTTTAAATTATTATTAAACAAAAAATTACAAATTTCTTAAACTTGAAGTGAATTACAAATCTAATGTAATTCGTTAGTTGAAGTAAAGAATTCATATAATTCATATGAATTCGTTACTTCAACTGACGATTTCATAAAAAAAATTAATTAAAAAGTTAGTTTTTTGAATTTTATATATAATATAATATAAATGTAAATTATATGTATCCGTATATAATATAAAAATATAATAATAATAATTATTATTATTAGATTAATTATAATTATAATAATAATTAACACTTACATGATATTTTCTACTTCCAAATTCTATCAAATTACATGTTACTTACACTTATTCAAAAGTAGCATCAAACTATTTACGTGGACGATAAATTAGATGCCCTCTAGTACCACTTCTAGTCGGTTGTGCAGTTCTACGTCATCTAACCCTCCGAGCAATAGGCTGACCACTAAGGTTTGTTTGTGGAGCTTTATCAGCATTTTCTTCATTCTGACTCGATGATGAAGTAGATTGTGATACGTCTATATATGCTGGCATCATATCACCATACGGAATATGAGATATATAATGTGAACATAGTGGCATGAACTGGTGTGTCAAGCTCCACGTGTCCGGAGTACGAGGCCGTAAAAATGCCCTGGTCGTATGGAGTATATGGTGAAAAATCATTTGACATCATGGTCAGTCGATAGACCTCCTCTGCCTCACTCGTACCATGGAAGACTGCAAACAAGATGTAGAAGGAGCGTCAGTGTCAAATGCTCCAACAGTATCTTGTGAAGTACTCGCCCATCTGTGAATGTCAAAGTAGTAGGTATGTCAACACCGGCATAAGTACCATAAACTAATCCACTAGATGACTGATACGGTGGGACTGGATGAGCAGGGGGTACTGGCTGAGAATTCTGATGTACTCTGTTGAGAATGCTCATGGCATTATCACCAACATAAGTGTAACGATCCAGTAATGAATTACAAGCCGCTAAGTCATCTTGAGGCCTAGATCGAGCACTTATGCTCATGGATGCCAACTGGTCAGCCTAAAATATATTATAATCATTAATTGAGCATATAATATATGTTAGGATTATAGTGAATAATAAACAATAATAATATTCAGTTACATACCACAAAAGTCATTATCGAAGCATCTCCGGGTTGATATCTCTTACTTTGAAGGCTGTCAAAAGACGATATCAATCGATGCGTAATTCAATCAAATCACTCCATATATCCGTCTTGAGTGGTCACAGCAGAAGTGATCGGTGGTCCACTAGCAGAACCACCCCCATTCCCATTCAGCCACGCATCAATGTAGAGTGTATGAAATAATGGCCAATCAAAACCTGTTCATCCCCGACGATCATATTTATGTTGACGTAAATGTCAACCTCGTGGAGAGGCAGATATATGATGTATCATCTCAAACTGTCGCAGTACCCTATCAGGATAGTGCCACTCAACAATGTGGTAAAATATCAGTGGACATATAGCCGCCCATAAATAGGGTGCACAATCCTCGGGTAGCTTCGCAAAATACCCTGTTATCGTATCATATGGTTGCCATATAAACTGTAATCATAAAATAATTTTCGTAAATACAAGTTTGTTCGATTAGCTCATATGAAATAAAATATATATTAAATATGTATAACCTGATGTGGCACCATAAGATCAAGTATCTCACGGAATAGCGCACTGAATGTTGAGTCGTCTGACAATATCTCACGTTGGCATTCCAACTGCCAATATTTAATGTAATCTGTTATATGAAAACATCATGTTATTATAAATATATAAATTAATGATTTTACCGTGCATCGTATGGAGGCCTAGGAAGTGTCAAATAAAACTCATTATATCGCCACTCATCCAAGTTTACATTGATGGCATGGACTTGCGGTGTTATTGGTGTGATCCGAGACCATGCCCAAATCTGTAATATTTGAATAATATGCTTGAGTAGATAAATTAAGTACTTTAAAACAATAAATATATGAAAAGAAATATATGTTTTACCTGTAGTAACTGCAATGGACCGCTAATGTTTGAATTTGACTTGTCAGATAACGTGCAGAGCTCTCTATACAAGCACGCCAACCCAGCACTACCCCAACTATATCTTCTTACAGCATGAATATCCTGAAGTATGGTCAGATATAGGAGTGAGATAGTGTATCCAGTTGAATTTGGGCACATCACACCCCCAAGAAGCATGAATGCACATGCACGAGTGTACTGCTCAACTTCATGCTCATCACTATCAACTTCCACTTGGTGTTCTCTCATGTACTGTCATAGTACCTTAATCCTCATACATGACCCGTCGATCTCACCATCTTCAACGATGTAATCCAATGTGTCTTGAACATAACTATGACACTCCTCTATTGATATCTCCATATCCTGATCTATTACAGTGATCTATTACAGGGCGACCATAGACTGGAAGCCCCCATATCACAGCGACATCTTGCAACGTAATGGTCACCTCACCAACGCGAAAGTGGAAAGTATGTGTCTCAGGTCGCCACCTCTATACCAAAGCAGTGATAGGATTAAAGTCAGGACGGAACTGACCACACATGCATACACCATAAAACCCATGTAGTTTAACTGTCTCATTACCCTCGGGTGTGGCAGATTGTACGGGGCCGCCCGACCCTTAAATATAGACCATAAAGGACCATCTGCACATCTACCATGTAGAGTACTATTGAGTGAACCATGAAACACTGACTCAGATATATGTTGTGATTGCATTGTCAGCGCAATATCATCACGTGGCCCATAGTGCATCCGTGAATCCATTGTTGGGAGCAAAAAATTAGATAACAAGTAATCTGTTTGAAAATTGCATTAGAAATTAAATTGAGAGTTAATTTATACAAATTACAACAACAATATAACCAAATCACAATATTGATACAAAATAAAAAATTACATAAAACAAGTAATAGTACATTCACAATATTAATCCTACTGGTGATATACTCCTTGTCGACACAGTATTATTGTTATTCTAAAATATTACAATTTTTACGATATATATATATATATATATGTATATATATACATCTATATTTATATAATATAATTAATAATAATTCATATATTTAAATCACAAATAATAACAGTTATACCTTCGAAAATGTAGTCGATAATGTCATCGCAGTTGGCGATGCCGCTTGTTGTTAGTATTGGTTTTTGTTAATTATACTGGTGTAAAAATGATTAAAAAGATTGTGATATAGAGATGAAAAATAAAACAAATTCAAAACACTCAAGAAACATGACTTGTCCCACCGGTCTGAAAAGGTGAATTCGTTTCTCCAAGAAACGACTTCACCTTTAACATTAAAAAAATATAAAAAAAAAGTTGGTATCCCGTGAATGCTTGTCAGACCAAAAGCTGGAATCGTTTGTCCAACAAACGATTTACCATACTTTATCATTCACATTTTCACTTCCGGTACTTTGCAATTTTTTTTTCCTTTTAATAATATCTTAATAATTCTGTTTGCAGCATCCCTTGTATGTCACATCGTGGTTTAATGACAGCAGGTTCTTTAGCATTTCTTTCTCCAAATTTGAGTGTTATAGTTGTTCACATAATAATAGTATGAAGTGAAAGTTCAACCAACTATTTGCGAATTGACAAGAAACTAACATTTCATTTATGTTTTCTGAAACATTTTTATCTTTGTTAGAAATTTTTTTAAAAAAAAAATTCCACATTTCATCTTTTTTCTAAAAATATAAATTTTCCACACACACGTCCATGAAGTTAATACTTAATACACGTTTTCACCACTCCTAATATTCTAACTCATGTTATTTATGTCTTTTTTTGGAAAAAAAAAAAGTTTACTTATAAATTTTAGAACACCCACCTACCATTAAAAACTTGAATAATCCAACAAATTTTAACATAATATAATATGAGATCTGCAATACAAAATATTTTTCCAGTATCATTTATATACATCACATTCTCATATTCAACTTCTAAAAACATATTTCCATGAAACTTCTCCCAGAAATACCAAGAACATGACTAATAATGTATATTCTATTGAGCCATAATAATAAAACATAAAGGCGGAAATACAATATTTAAACAATCGGATCATAAACAATTCAAGAACTAATAGGTGTAATAGTTAAATTGACAAAGAACCACCTCTCCGCTCATCCACTTCAAAGTGTAGAAGGCACAAAATCTCACGGACCTACTGTTTTCATGAGCAAAATATGTGTGTAGAATCTCCGCTCATATTCAACAAAATCTCCGCTCATCCACTTCAAGAACTAATAGGTGTATAGAATCTCCGCAGAATACAATTTTTTCACAAGCCAAATGCCATCTTTGTCATATCTTACTTTAACTCACTCATGCACCAGAGTGTTCATAAACTCTCACCGAAGTACAGTTTCATAAGTAAAGAATGATTAAAATAAATCAACTGACATGCCACATTGAGTAAATTTTTAGTGTTGGCAGCTGTTTCCTGGTTTGTTGCTGTTTCCTGGTTTGTTTGATGATGCCCTTAAGGGTAGTGTCTTTAGGGGCATCATCACCATTCATTTGAAATCTTTTTTTTAAAAAGAAAAAAAAGATTTTAAATGGATGGAGGATGATGCCTGAAGGCAGTGCCCTTGAGGGCAGCAACAATGAAACCCCGTTTCCTCGATATCCTATTTTAGCAAGCCAGAAGTTGACAGGAGGCGCAGTGCTTGGTTTGAATTGTCCAAAACAGCAGAAGATCTTGAAACCTGCATTTTCCGTTTCTTTAGAAAGTCCAGTGAATTCTGCACACACTGAGCTGGTGGCATGTCATTTAAAATAACAGGTTCTAACCTGTTCAACAAACCAAAGAAGAAGTTAAATTTGGGTTTACAAACATCTAGAGGAAGAGCATGTGTGTGGCAGAGATGTAAAAAAAGAAATGGAGGGAGCTGAACCCAGATTTTTTTGGCCTTCTCTTTCTTAAGGCTGGCTTCTTCTCAGATTTCTCATCCTCAGAATCTGATGTAAAAACTATCCTACGAATTAAATGTGATATTGGTAAAAATTCATATCACAACTCAGAGGTAAAGCTGGTATATATATGAACCGAAAAGAATGAGAAACGTGAATAAAGCAAGATAGAGTACTTTTCTCGAGCTGCAAGAAGTTTGACAATGTCATCCGGTAGCATTCCTTTGTTGTCACGAGACTCTTCACAGGTTTCTTGTCCTTTCGGTAGTGCCTTTTGAGTTGATTTTTGCGCCTACTTTTTGCGCCGCTCTTTCCCTTCACGAACTACCCTAAAAAGTATCAAAATTCGTTCAATGATGTGGTCATCAACAAGAAGTTGAATTTCAAAGTAGCATGCATTTATCAACTGAAGCAGAAAACTGTGTTATTTAAGTGCATCCAGAGGGGAAAAATAGCTGTAACAAGTCAAATTACTTTTCAAAGTGCTTCAATCATAAGAAAAAGCTACAACGCAACAATGTGATAACTACAGATTCAAACAAACACAACCTATTGACTGACTTGCAACCAATGTAAGATATATCTTCCAAGTTCTTTCAATTTTTTTGAAAAAGAAGTGCAGCGAAGCGCTGACTAGGTAAAGGTCAACGCTACAGTAAGAAAAAGGATGTGAGGCCATTGAGTAAGGCCAGCTGTTTAAGGAAAGCTTGTAAGCAAATTCGGTCACTCGAGGCAAGATTTTCTACAAAGCTACGGATTCTCTAAACAGGATATCTAGGTCGAAAGGCGGGAAAACAGGAATTAACTACTGGAGGTCCTTCAACCTAAGGTCCCCGAGGCAGTCTTCTAGTCTATGAGGACCTAGATAGCAAAAGAAGAAAAAACAACCCAATTAAAGCAGGCCAGGACATGAACATCCGTCAAAGTTGATGCATTATTAAACAGTATAACACAATCTCTTAATTGGTAAAGCTACAGAGCTAATCTTTATCTTATACTTTCATGGGTGTTCAAGAAAGAAAAAAATCAATCCCCACGTACAAGCTACAGAACTGGCGGATTAATTCCTGCATAAAGTCCCACAATAGACAAATCCTCAAAGCAGATATTCAGCATATTGTTCGGAAAATAATGAACTCAGTAAATAAAGTCATGCCTGGCCTTATTTTCTATTTGAATTTTCCTTATCTCTTCGTCTTGTTGCACCCCTGAAAAAATTTACGAAAATTTATAGCTAAAAATATAGCAAACGTTACTTAAAATAAATTAAACTCTTCAAGCTGATAGCTGAGGATTGAGCAAACCTGTTGCAAAGTAAACTCCTCGGGGGCATCGGAGTCCCAGTCTACTTCTCTGCCTGACATTTAATTTCAGAATACAAAAAGATCTATCAATTAGGTTTACTTGAAGATCCCACGAGATTAAATATTAGGGTTTTTGCTGGATCAGATATGATGCGGCGGAGGGGAGGGTCGTTGCTGGGGTCGATGCTGGGTTACCCCACTGAGCAAAAAATGGATCCCACATTTGTGGGGTCTATATTTCCTTATAAGTTTTGTGATTATTCGCAGTGGGGTAACCCAGCATCGACCTTCCCGCGGCGAAGATACTTAATTCAGATTCAGTGAATAATATTCAGCTTTACATCACACTCGTCAACTTTAACTTAAATATAGTTTCATATAGTGTAACATCGTCAAAAACAATTAACAGAATATACAAAAAACATTTTTGACATCTTATATATGTAATATAAATTTATCAAAATATTACAAATACACCTCATGTATTATATGTAATATAAAATTATCAAAACATTACATATACACCATATATAGTACACTTTACATTATATTTATACATCATATTATATCGTATTATTTTTAATTATTTCAAAAAAATATTTATTAAATATTTTAAACTATAAACTAGTTTTCATATTAATTAATATATTTTAAAACTACTTATTGGTAATTATAATCATAAAAGATCTTGAAATATCAAACACATCAACATCTTTAACATATTTAAAATAAATTTATTCAAATATTTTATCATCTTATTGTTAAAATAAGACTTCACAGCTTATAGACTGTTTAAAATAAATTTAGTCAAATATCTTTTAGACAATTATATGTTTAGATGTTGCATTTAAATTATATAGTTTAGGCAATGATCTTTAATGACAATCGATGTTTGTCGTATCGGTTTGTTCGATTTAATGTACAAATTAGTCAGTTCGATTGGTTGAATAACAAATTCGGTCGGTTCAATTTTTACAAATTCGGTTTGATTTTGACCGAATGTTCACCCATAGTTGAACTCGTATTTGGATAGTTTATTTTCAAAGTTCAGATTTTTATCTCCTTCTCGAATTATTAATCATAGATTATTTACATTTTAAATAATTTAAAGAAAGTATGATAATTATATATCATCAAGTTTTTACGGTATTTTTTGGCGAACCACTATTTATTGACGTCAATTTCGAAAATGACAATCGAACGTATTATTCTTTAATTTGACTTTCAATTCGGTTTAATTCAAAATATTACAAGATGTTATTTCTAACAAAAGTTTTTAAATAATAATAATTAATACTTATTTTATTTTTACATGATGTTGAGGCCACAATTGTTTTCCTGTTCATTGATTTTTAAATTCATAAATATCACTATTTATAGAGTCGGATTGGTTGAAATGGAGAAACGACATCATAGTTCTATGTGATCGTAATATTTTGCTTATATTGAAGGGGAAGTTTTATAGAACTATTATCAGACACGCAATGTTGTATGTGACAGAATGCTGGGCACTCAAGAGAAATCACATCCAATGGATTAGTGTGAGAGATATATGTATACTCCATTCGATATGTGGTAAGACCAGAAGCGATAAAATAAGGAACGAAGACATTCGAGCTAAAGTAGATGTGGCTTGTATATAATAGAATATCCAAGAGAGTCATTGACGCTGGGTTGGTCATGTACAACGTAAAATAAGAGGACGACTGAATAAAACACGACTCATAGTTATTATATACAAAGATTTGGAATCCAAGGGGGTCAACTATGATAATTTGACCGAAAGAAGCTCTTAGAGAAGATTGACGCATGTGCGTGACCCAACCTGTTTTATCTATGGTTAATGTAGCATACCCGAATCTATTAGGATTAAAAGTTTATTAGTAATAGTTGTTGTAGTTGGTTTATTTTTAAAAAAAAAACATTATTCTAAATGTGCAATTTCTGTAATTTGTATTCATTTTTTAAAAAAAACCAAATATTGTCGAAAAATTCACAATATTTAGCGTCCGAATAACTCGACTATAGTAAGCAAATTTGAGTTTAAAAATTAAAACTTTAATTTTGAGTTCCATCAAAATTGAGCTTGAAATCAAGATAATTTGCCTTTTGTTTGCATAATTACGTAAATATCTTAATCATATTTCATATCCTTAGGCCCCATTTGCGGTGGGGATATGATTAGTAATCCCATGTTTGTTTCGATTTTTTAAAAAAATTACCTCGTCATCTCATTATAATCTCATTTTACAACAAAATGACAAAAATACATATCTCCCACCTTTTTTCAGTATCTCAAAATTTGAAATTCCCATAAAAAATTACAATTTATTTCATATAACTTTATTATTATATTTGTACTGTTTATTTCATTCTTATTTTTATTATTATTATTATATATATATATATATATAAATGATTTTAAAATTACTTAATGAAAATGATATTTTACCTTATAATGACTTAGTGAAAATTGCTTTAAACCTTAATATTAGAAGGATTACCAGAAAGCTTTATAGCAGCTTTAAGAGATGGTAGAAATTTAAATTGGAAACAATCTTTGATTGGAATTATTCAATCTAGTTTGGCTCATGGCCTTGTTTATTTTGATGTTTATCCAAATTTACAATTATCATTATCTGATGTCAATATATTAGATGCTTTAACATTAAATGTTAAAACTCATGGTTATAATTATGCTCCAGAAACAGAAATTATTTGTAACTGTTAACGTATTTATTATAAACATTTGCATACATTAAATCCTCAATGTAGGAGAATGGATAAACCAATTAATGAAACAATATTGATTGAAACTAATTTTAGTCGATCAAATATTACAACTCGAAGAGCTATTAAATGGGATGAAATTGTTGTCCCCGATAACTGGACAATTAAACATGCAATTCTTGTTCAAACCAGAATTCAAAACAATTTAGCTGATGTAATACAAACAAATGATGGTTCAATTAAGTTACAATTTGAACCAAATAAACAACAAAAATTATTAGAATCTATACCTAGATCTTTAAGATCTAAATTATCTTGGTCTTATTCATTTTTTTTTTCATATTTTCCCAATGGAGGTAAATAATTCTCCACATAGAGCCTCCACATCTACTGTGCCGAATACAACTGATAATTTACAACATGAAAAGAATAAGTAAATTATATATTAATCCAGACAATATAGTCAGTGGATTAAAAGAATCAGAAATAACTGAATTAGAAATGAATTTTTCTTTATGAATATTACACCCAAAATTTATTTTAGTCCTGGACCTAGTGCCAGGCAAAAAATAAAAACTGAATTTAATCAACATAAATGGGAACATTTCAGAAAATGGTTTTTTGACAATATCTCAAAAGAAAAACAAACTCTGTTACAGAATGAATTTTACAAATTCTGTTCTGATCAGAATTCTTATATACCATTTATACATGGTTTATATCAACATATGTTGAACACTATATCCAAGCATTAGAAAGGACATATAAAATTTCTAATGGAAATATTTTGAAAATTTTATATCCTCCTCAGCAACCCTTTGAAAATGAAAAGGAAGGAACAATTTAAATTTTCAGCATTTTCAAAATTATTGGAAAATGAAACATTACAAAGTACATGTCAACATATTAATAAATTATTAAAATAACAAAACTATACAAATCTTTTCCTTGTTATATTAGGAGAACAAATTAATTTATTACACAATCGAATTGAAATTATTAATAAAAATATTATTCAAATTCAACCATCAGTATCTATGACACAACCGTCAAAAATTATTCTTGCAACTCCTAGTATACAACCTCCACTTGAAATCAAAGATTTAAATTAAAATCAATGATTGAGTTGGAAACATTTCTCAATAATAAATTTAAAAATTTAAATTTACCAGTTTCGGTTCTTGACAATGATTTACAAGAACAATTAGATACCAATCAAGATTCTAAACAAGTTATTAACGATCAAATTAATAAATTAAAAAATAAATGGGCTGATCAACCCACACAAAGATTATTTTATTATCGGAGAACTTCTCCTATGGATACTCTACATGAAGAAACAAAGTATATTGTTAATAATTATGACATCCCTGAAATAATTAGGTGCATTTGGGCCATTAAATATTTTTATGTGATAATTATGGTTTAATTAATGATGGTGGTGAAATGTATAATTATGCGGTGTGCATAAACTGGTAATACATTTCAGGGTGCATGTAATGTATGTTGTGGAAATTGGGTTTTGGCATGGTTTATTTGAGGTGGGTGTTAATTATTTTGGAAAACATGTTTAATTGAGGTTATGGTGCATTTTTGAAAAAATGCTTTTAAAATATCATGTAGGGATATTTTATACATCATACTAATTGCTAGGACATGGTTTTCAATTACAAAACCCCACCCCAAGATCGATTAGGCAAGGGAAGAAGAGGGAGAGATTTTCAAGAACTTGCACTCTTGATTCTTGGTAGGAATTTGTAGCTCAAGTTATAAGGAACTCTTCTTGTTAAACTTTGAACATCTTTGTAATGGTTGAGTTATGAATTTTTGGGGGAAATTGCATGTATTGGTGCTTTTGTTGGGTTGATGTTTGTGTTGCTATATTATGGTTTTATGGAGTTTATTATGTGTTGAGTTGATGAGGATTGATGGTTTGTGGTATATGTTGGTTTAGCTTGTGGTATATGCACAAAAATTGTGATTTCTCGCGATTGCAGAGCTCGGCGATCGATCGATTGGGATCCTCGATCGATCGCGCGCTGCAGGGATTTTGCTTGGGAAGAAAACACTTCCTCAATCGAGCGGAACTCCCGATCGATCGAGGCGACTTCTCGATCGATCGGTGAGTCTTCTCGATCGATCGAGGAGGGCAGCGACTTGGTGTCAAGATTGATCGCCTCACGATCGATCGAGCGCAGTGGCCGATCGATCGTGAGGCATGGAATGGTGGAATTATTGGATTTTGGTTAAATTAATGGAATTTTTAGTATTAAACTATTATTTGGTTTTTAATATTGGATTGTGTGATTGTGTTGAGCCTTCCCAGGTGGCAACACAAAGCAGGGGATAAAGCCCTACGACATCCCACATTTTGGAAGAAAGGTACGTAGTGAGACGTACATGCATCGGACGGTAAAATGTATTTTTACATTTGGATTATGCATTATGGTTGCATATGTATATTGGATGCATGGGTGCATGTTATTATAAGTCGAGATTATATTCCAGTGATGAAGAATGCTTGTCGCCTTCATATCGAAGCAATGTAGAATACTTGCCGCTGTCATATCGTAGCGATGAAAGAATATTTGCCTCTAATATGTAGAAGCGAAGAACAAGCCGCTGTCATATTATAGCGATGTATATTAAATGCCGCTGGTATGTCGAAGCGAGGGGTATTAATGCCGATGTCATGTCAACTCGAGGGGCATTATGCCATTGATATAATAAGACTGGAAAATGGTTATCAGTATTAATGGAATGGAAATATGTCATGACATTTATTAACGGTATGATAATCTGTTGATTATGATTGTGGTACATGGACAACCAAAGGGAGCATTCAAATGCATTAAATACAAGAAGTGATTTATATTTACGGTTTATGCATTTTTATATCATAATCATGTTGTTGTGGATAATGTTTATTATATGCTCATGATTTTGGGATTGTTCCTATAGGAGCTTTTGGCACGGAGGGCCAAGGATCGGGTTGATGCGGTGAGCTTTGTGAGGAGTGCTATCGGTATAGCGGGACATGATTATTTTGTATAGTCTATACTCTAGGAGTAGTGTAAAGCTATAGACTTAACATCCTTTTTGTGAAATGCATCAATATAATCCCAATAATTATATTTAATCATTTGATTATTAGGAAAAGCAAATTCCTTTTCTTTAAGAGGTGATATGCCCCATTCGGTCAGAGGTATTATCCGTTTAATAATAATTTTGTTGAATGTAAAATTATCCTTTTGATGAAGAGGATAATGCGTAATTTCGCATGAATGGTTTATGAGCAGATTATCATAATAAATTATTGACTTATAAGTCCCATAAGCAAATGAAACAGTGTCAAGATATTTGCTTATAATTTTTCAGGGTTCGTTGTCCCATTTCAAATCAGTATCTTCAAGGAAAAATATAATTTCCTGGGAATCATTTGAAAATATAATTAGTATGTGATTCATCTTCATCGTTATTAACGATATTTGCATATAATGATGATGCAGTTTCAGGGATATGACCCTCTTTCTGTTGATTAAAGGCAAGAAATTTCTGATATAAAGGATCTTGTTGTTGAGATAAATTCGTAGCTATAAGCTTACGTGATCCATGTTTAGCCAAAATATGCTCTGGAATATGTCCACGGCCACCTCTTCCTCTATAAGAGGAAGTTCCTCTATAAGATTGACTCATTCCTGAAAATATGTCAAGAACTAAGATATTCACGAGTCAAAAAGTTTGGAAGATAATTTTCTTCACCTTTTTTATATATTATATCAAAATCAAAAGGAGCTAAATGAGCTTGCCAACGAGCAAGCATTTGTTTGGATACATCATGTTTAAAATCTTTATTAAACATAAATTTAGCTGACTTTCATTTTGTTTCAATTATAAGTTTCTGATTATATAAATCATCCTGAAATTTTAAATACATTTAACAATTGCAAGAATTTCTTTTGCGATGAATGCATAATTCTTCTGGCTATCATTTCATTTACCAGAATAAAATCTAATTAAAAATTCATTTTTTGAGATATGATCTATCTGTTTTAATATACCTCCATAACCAATATCAGAAGCATATGTTTCAATAATTTTATTCCAATTTGGGTTGGCTATCATCAAGCATGATAAATATTTTACCTTTTTTAATAGTTTGAACTGCCTTGGTATGTTGATCCGTCCAAGGTTTAGGATTTTTTTTAAGTCTATCATATAAGATAGCTGAGTCTTGAGTTAAATTTTTATAATAAGCAGAAATATAATTCAGAGTTCCTAAAAATCTTTACAATTGAGTTTTATCAGTTATTTTATCTGGAAATTTAGACGCAGATTCTATACTACGAGAAATATGAATTATATTTCCTTTAATATTATGACCTAAAAATTTTATTTCAGTTTGAAATAAGGACATTTTTGGTTTAGATATAACTAAGCCATTTTGAATAATAATTTTCTTAAACATATCTAGATGTTTTATATGTAAATTAATTGTTTTGGAATATACTAAAATATCATCTATATAGACCATTATAAACTCACTATAAGGAGTAAAAGTATCATTCATAATTTGTTGAAATTCAGATGGTGCATTTTTAAACCAAAAGGCATAACATTCCACTCATAATGTCCTATTGGAACATTAAAAGCAGTTTTATAAGTATCACCTGTATAGACTTGAATTTTGCCAATAACCTGACTTTAAATCAAATTTAGAAAATATGATAGAATCATAAAATCTATCTAATAAATCTTTTTTATTAGGAATTGGATGTCTTATCAATTTTAAGACTTTATTTAATGGTTTATAATTAATAATCAATCTGGGTACACCATGTTCTTGTTCACTCTTTTTATTAACATAGAAAGCAGTGCAAGACCAGGGAGAATTACAAGGTTTAATTAATTTTTTCTGTAATAAGGGTTCAATTTCCTTTTTACATAATTCTAAATATTCAGAGCTCATTTGACATGGTCGAGCTTTTGTAGGGATTACTTTCATTAAAATCATCATCATAAGGTAAAGAGATAATATGCTTTTTTCGATTCCAAAAAGCATTGGGGTGATACTACAAATTTCTAAAGAAATTTGTTGTGTTATCAATTTATTTTTTTCCTGTAATTTAGGATTTTGTAACTGATCACTTATTGTGATTATATTAACTTCAAATTTTAAAAATTGTAATTGATGAATTTTATTTTGTATATGATCATGAATAATATTAATGTATCTTGGTGAAGGAGGATCTAAGAATTTAAGGAAAATTGATTTGCCTTCAAAGATACCACGAATACCTAAATTATCAATATATTTAATGGGGTATAATTGAGTAATAAATGGAGATCCAAGTATTACTTGGTTTGTAATATCTTTGGCTAATAAAAAGCTAGTTTTTATTCATATTTGATTAATGCATATAGAAACGTGTGGAAGTTTATATTGTATATTTATTTTTTGTCCACCAGCATGGGAAAACTATGAGTAGTTTTGGTGTAATATCTAGTAGGAATTAATCCTTCCTGAATAACATTTAAATCTGCACCACTATCAATAAGTGCTGCAAATGTTTTAGTAAAATGATTATCAATTAATAAAGTAATCTGAGTATACCATTTTTGAGAAACTAGAATTTCTAGTGTTGACAGAAAATCATGTTCTAGTGGTAATTGTCTTTTTCTGAAAATTTCGGAGATGTGAATTCCAGAATTAGAAATTTGATTATCTTCTAATTTAGAAATACGAGTATCAAATAATTTGTTTTCATATTGAAGAAATTTAATTTCTGGTTTAAGATTATCAATCTATATTAACAAATCATTTGTTGATGTAGGAGTATCATTTGATTGTGTTTGTCTTAAAAGTTTATAAACTTCTGACATAGAATAAGGATGATTAGAATTGGTAGTATTTGTTCGAGGAACATTATTAGATGTTGAAGTGGAAGGAATGTCTTCAATTTGATCAATTAATTTATAACGTAGTTCAGGATCTTTAACTATTTTTAAAAATTCTAATGTATTGGTATTAGTTAAAGTATTAATATTTAAATCCTGGAATTGTGATAATATTTTGTAATATGAATCATTTGATTCATCTATAATTGTCTTAATACATGGTTGTCCAATAGAACAAGGTTTACAAGAATCTGTTTCTGAATGACTAGATTCATTATCTAGAACATGAAGATGATTTGATTCATTTGAATCATGTGAATCATAAGAAGAGTCTGATTCGTCACAACTATTAGAAGAATGTAATAAAATTGTGCTAGGAGCATATTTAATATTAACAGGAATTTCCAAATTATTAATTTTTTCTTTCATTTTGCATTTAGTAGCATAATGACCTTGATGACCACATCTAAAACAAATTATATTTTGTTTTTTAGATGTTTTAACTTGTTGTCTTAATTGTTTCTTTCATCTAATCTTTTTTGAGAATATTTTCTCCTTTTCTTATAATAAGGTTTTGAAAATATTTATTTGTCTTAAATGATTTATAAATCTTATTTTGTGATGGTATCTCCATACCAAATTGTTCACAAAATTGACCTAATTGTTTTCGTTCAGAAAATTTTGTCTTTTAATTTGTTGATTTAATTTAATTTCATTACATAGGGCTAATCCTTCTTGGATACATGTCCCTATAAGCTTTCCGTAGGTATATGAATCATAAGGAATATTAATATGATATTTTCTAAGATTCTTTCTAACTCTTTCAACAAAGAGGTGAGGTAATCCATCAATAAATTTTGATTTCCAATGTGAACTATTACAATATTGAAGTTCCATAACTCTACTGAGAAATGTATATTTATACCATCTAAAATCAGTTAATGCTTTACATCTTAGATTTTGTAAAAGAGTTCGAATATTTTCATTTTGACTGAATAACGACCTGTAAAATGATCAATAATATTTACAACTAAAGTGTAGACAACATTTTCTACAAAGTTGTTATTTTCTTGTTTTACAGTATTCATAATCTCTTCTTTATTAGCAAGAGTTAAATAATGATCCCACCAACCTTTTAATTGACCGGTGAATCCAGCAATGATCATATTAGCAATAGTTTTGTCATTATTGCCATTGCTTTTACAAATAGTAGAATACATTAGCATTCTATGAGCCAAATTATAAATTTGTATCAGGATAACCATCAAGATTTCATTCATAGATATTTTTACCATTATAACTATTATTAACAATATTCTATGTTTCTTCATGTAGAGTATCCATAGGAGAAGGTCTCCGATAATAAAATAATATTTGTGTGGGTTGATCAGCCCATTTATTTTTTAATTTATTAATTTGATCTTTAATAACTTGTTTAGAATCTTGATTGGTATTTAATTGTTCTTGCAAATCATTGTCGAGAACCGAAACTGATAAATTTAAATTTTTAAATTTATTATTTAAATTGTTTCCAACTCAATCATTGATTTTAATTTAAAATCATTGATTTCAGGTGGAGATTGTATACTGGGGTTTGCAAGAATAATTGCTGACTGTGGTGTTATAGATACTGATGGTTGAATTTGAATAATATTTTTATTAATAATTTCAATTCGATTATATAATAAATTAATTTGTTCTCTTAATATAATGAGGAAAAGATTTGTATAGTTTTGTTGTTTTAATAATTTATTAATCTTTTGGTATGTACTTTGTAATGTTTCATTTTCCTATAATTTTGAAAATGCTGAAAAAATAAGAATCGTTCCTTCTTTTTCGATTTCAAAAGGTTGTTGAGGAATATATAAATTTTTCAAAATATTTCCATTAGAAAGTTTATATATCCTTTCTAATACTTGAATATAGGGTTCAACATATGTGGATATAAACCATGGTATAAATGGTATATAAGAATATTGATCAGAACAGAATTTATAAATTCATTTTGTAACAGAGTTTGATTTTCTTTTGAGATATTATCAAAAAACCATTTTATGATTTGTTCCCATTTAGGTTGATTAAATTCAGTTTTTGTTTTTTGCCTGACACTAGATCCATGGCTAAAATCAATTTGGGTGTATTATCCATAAAGAAAAAATCATTTCTGATTCAGTTATTTCAGATTATTTTAATCCTGTGACTATATTGTCTGGAATAATATATAATTTACTTATTCGTTCATGATGTAGATTATCAGTTATATTCGGCACAGTAGATGTGGAGGCTCTATGTGGAGAACTATTTATCTCCATTGGGGAAATATGAGAAAAAGATGAATAGGACCTAGATGATTTAGATCTCAAAGATCTAGGTATAGATTCTAATAATTTTTGTTGATTATTTGGTTCAAATTGTAATTTGATTGAACCATCATTTGTTTGTATAACATCAACTAAATCGTTTTGAATTCTGGTCTGAACAGGAATTGCATGTTCAATTGTCCAGTTATCGGGGAAAACAATTTCATTCCATTTAATAGCTCTTCGAGTTGTAATATTTGATCGGCTAAAATTAGCTTCAATTAATATTGTTTCATTAATTGGTTTATCCATTCTCCTACATTGAGTATTTAATGTATGCAAGAGTTTATAATAAATACGATAACATATACAAATTTCTGTTCCTGGAGCATAATTATAACCATGAGTTTAACATTTAATGTTAAAGCATCTAATATATTGACATCAGATAATGATAACTGTAAATTTGGATAAACATCAAAATAAACAGGGCCATGAGCCAAACTAGATTGTATTATTCAAATCAAAGATTGTTTCCAATTTAAATTTCTACCATCTCTTAAAGCTGCTAGAAAGCTTTCTGGTAATCCTTCTAAGGTTAAATGTTTGAAAGCAATTTGCACTAAACCAACATGAAGAAATTTATGAGTTTCTATATAAGGTATAATATCTTTTTCACTAAGTAATTTTAAAACCATTTCATCATTATTTAATGATACTGCTTCTTCAGTTGTTTTGACAATTTGTTTAATTCTTAATCTTTCAAAAGCTCCTAACTTATATATAAGTTTAGGTTCAAATTTTGGGATTGTCCATCTATTTAATGATTCTAAATTCTGAGGTACATCATATTCTTGTACCATACTGTTTTTAACAGTATTCTGTTTTTTAATAAGGTTTAAATTCATTTGAATACGACTACTTGTGTTAACTCTCATCATCTTCTACTTAACTTATTACCTAATTGGCTCTGATACCATTCAAACCTCCTATGAATTCATCATAAATCTAGGACTTCTACAGAACATAAAACCTTCTATCTTTGAACTATATCCGTACAAAACACCCTAATCGACACACCTCATCATAAGCGGGCAATAGTACAATAGTTTTCAAATGCCAGTTTTAATGTTCAAACCTAGAATGATATTTTCATAAGATATTAAAGGACCAATTTAAAACATAAGTAAGTAGATGAGATTTAAGCTAACACAAGTAAATAATTAGCCTATCATTATTTTGTTACAAACAAAATAATAATATTAAAAATAATACTTACAGTAATGAAGATCAGAACAATTGAAGGTGTAACAGAAGCAGACTGTTTATTTGATTCTTGAATATATTACAAAGAGAAGAAGATTTTTTTGTCTTCCGAACAAAGAAAATAAAACCTCCTTATATTGGAGTAGGACTTCAGATCTCAAATCCGGAATTCAAACTTAAAATAAATAGTACAGACTAATAATTACAAACAGTAACCCAACAAAAAATAAAAGTAGACGCACTAGACAATTATTGACATGGTGGACGGTTTATAATCCGTCGTACAAACTTTACTTTTATAAAAGTAAAAATTCCTTTATTAAAGATTGTCGGCTATTTGTCCGAATAATGCGGGAAATCAGCATCTGCTTTTATAATGCTTTGTCTTTATCTTTTGATGTGGTTCCCGTAAAACAGTGTTCATCATAGTGACTTTGAATGTAGCAAAAATATCATCAAAAGAAATATTCGGATCTTGTGCATCCTGTAAATCTTCGGAAATTGATTTACCGGACATATCAAACATGGTTAATATATCTTTCTTCATTGCTTCAAGATATTCTTCAATCATCTTTTCCTTAGTCATAACTTCGGATTTCATACGGCATTTTCGAGCAATGTGTTCAAATGGTGAAGGTTGATCAAAAGAATTTTTTAAACAATTTTCAGTTTGATATGTAGCAATTGTATCAACAATAATTTCCAAGGTTTCCATTCCAAACATTTGTTTGGTATTTGGGTTTTCCTAAAACAATTTATCCCAAAATTTTGAATAAAAATTTCTTTTAAGGCAATGGATTTGAGTGTCAATACAAGACACTATTGACAACCATTTCCAAATCCAAGGAATAGAAAATACAATACAGAAATAAAAAGATGAAATTCTTGTAATACCAGAACTTTGTTTCTGTAATTGAATTAATTTAGGGGATAAATCAATCCATTCATTAAAATAAGTTTTATAAATTTCTGGTAAAATTTTATGAGTAGTGCCATACATGCTATTTTTATTTTTATTATATATGCATATTACTACACGCATATTATACATTATATGTTAGTATTATTATTATTATATATGATATGTTATTATTATTATATATTATTATTATACAATATTAATATATTATATATATATATTATTATTATATATATATATTTATATATTATTATTATTATTATTTTATTAATATTATTGTAGATATATTATTATTACATATTAAGCTTGTTTCATATATTACTAATATAATAATTTATATATATTTGAATATATTATTATTATTATATATATATATATAGACGTATAGATATATTATATATATTATGATTATATTATTATTATGTTGGAACCGAAGAGGAGTGGTGAATGAGGTTCATTAGCTACTTTACGATTTAAAGTGATTTTGTAAAAGTCGAGTTTGCGCTGCGGAAGACTTGATGTCAATTGATCAATGAACAATAAGCAATAATAAAGTAAATGCGTAATGCGTAATGTAAATAAAGTAATAAAGAACACAAGTATTTGTTATAGAAGTCCGTCGATGAATCGCCTACGTCTTCTCTTCTCGGTTAGAAAACGTCCAACCGAGGTTCCACTAGAACTCTTCGATCTTGGCCTTGAGGGCTCCAAGTTAGCCACAAACAACTCTTCCCGAGTCACATACTCTTCACGAGTCTTCTTGGCCTTATGGTAGGGGTGCTTATTGGTTTGACCCGGTCTGGTCCGGACCGGAACCGGCCGGTTCCAGGTCCGTTAAGAACGGAACCGGCCGGTTTCGGGTCCGTTAAGGACGAAACCGGTCCGGTCCATTGAGGAACCGGTCCGGTCCATTGAGGAACCGGTCCGGTCCATTGAGGAACCGGATCGGTCCCGGTTCCGGTTCCAACCGATTCCGGGCCGATCCGGACCGATTTATTTATTTATTTATTTTTTTGCGTATTTTGTTTTAAAAAAAAAAAAATTTCAAAAAGTTTTATTTATTTTTTATTTAATGTTTCCCCAATATTCATCACAAATTCAATATATTTCTTCTTCATTTCATAATATAGATGCATACAAATAATTGTAAAGAGATGGCAATTAAAAAATCAAAATAAAAAATTATTGTTGTTTAGCACTCTTCATAATTGATAAGTATTGTTTTTGTTTTCTCTTATTCTTGCTCGTCATAATGGTTTACGAATTCGTCAACCGCCCCATCTCTTATATTCTTACATTCTGCTTCAAACCAATCTTTAAGTAACGCGAGCATGCATAACGAATCAGCAGAGAGACTACTTCTGTATTCTCCAATAATTCGGCCACATGTTGAGAATGCAGATTCAGAAGCGACGCTTGAAGCTTGTACCGCTTACACGTCTCTAGCCATTTTGGCTAAGATGGGGAATTGTGCCGCATTTGACTTCCACCATTGTAACACGTCGAAGTTGTCTTCCGTTACAAATTGATAATTCAGATAAATTTGCAACTCAGTCGACGTGCTAGTAGAATGTCATTTTCCTTTAAGTTTTTTCCTGCCCAACAGCCTAAGCAAATTGATGCCCCCACCTTTAGTTTGAGCTTGGGGTTGTTCTTTAGCAGGCCTTTGTTGCGATGATTCACTTGCCTGTTGATTATAATACAATTGAAACATATTTTGGAGAGATTGCATTGTAGACGTCTTTTGATCGTCAACAACCTTCCCCAAAAATTTAGCATAATATTCAAAAAATATCTCAAATGAAGATAAACATTGACTAGGATCTAGCAATATTGTGATGCAGTGCACGTGTGGGATTTGTTCCCAATATTTTATAAATTTAGTTTCCATTGCACTAACAAAATCATGCAAGTCATAGTCATCTCTAAATTCTATAAACTTATCAAACATATTCAATACTAAAGGAAGAAAATAAACGAAAGTTGGATAAGTAACACCGGAGAAGCGTTCCGTCGCTTCTTTGAAAGTACCTAACAATGATACACAATTTTCAACAAATTCCCAATCCTCATTAGTCAAATAAATACTATCATCGCTATCAGGCATTTGATATGAATTATAAAATGGAGTTAAAATATCTTTGTAAGGTAACATAGCATTCAACACTTTGTACAACGAATTCCACCTAGTTTCTATTGGTGATGGAAAAAGAAGATGCTTTAAACCATTAGATAAACATAATTGTTTCCAATCGCGCTTTACACGGCTCGTGCGTAACCATTTAGCGCAGTATTTCATTTTGCCAATACATGCTGAGTGATTGTCCTCATAACCAACTTTAACAGCCAAATTAATCACATGACATGCACATCTAACATGAAAAAAAATACCATCAAGCATTGGTTTCAGATAGGTCTTTAAATCACGCATCGCATCATTGTTATTCGCTACATTGTCTAATGTGATCGATAATACCTTATCCTGAATTCCATAATGTCTACAAGTGTTGAATACATATTTAGCAATTACATAACCAGTATGTGCACAATCTAACTCATCTAAAGACAAAATCCGTTTTTGCATACACCAATTATCATCAATCCAATGACAAGTGACAACAAGATATGAATCTGAATTTACATTTGTCCAAATATCGGTTGTTAAGCTAACCCTACAAGGCAAACTAGAAAGATGTTGAAACAATGTATTTCTATATTCAACAAATACGTCCATACAATTTCTTTTTAGTGTGTGCCTGGAAATATGTTTAAACATGGGTTGTATAGACGAAGCAAATTCAATAAAACCAGCATGTTCAGCTTGTATAAAAGGTAGTTCACATCTAATCACATATCTAACAAGTGACCTACGATTAATGTCAGCAGTTAAACTAAAATTCGTGCCAGTGAGAACATTAATTTGTGCTTGTGTTGCTTCTCGACCTAATGGTTGTAATGTTGTCTCATCAAAATTATGTTTTTTTACTAAGTGTTTTTTAAATGTTCCAGTGCCTCCATTGGAACCACCAGCTTTATATGAATATTGCATTTTACATAATCTACATATTGCAACAGATTCATTAGTACCTTCTTTTTGACCGAGTTCAAAGTGATATCATATCTTACTTCTTTTGGCATGAGTCGGTTGTCTACTCGCTGCTGCAGTGGCTTCGGATGACTCCACTTGTTGTCTCTCTTGGGCTTGGCAGCAGGAGGTTCGACAGCTTGTTCGGGTTGTTGCGGTTCGACATTCATAGAGGAACCACCAACATTGAGGTCAGCAAAAAAATCATAACTTTCATTTAACTCAGGTATTGGTACAGACAAATTCATTGCCGAAGATGAACTCAGTGATAGACGACCCGGGACGAGACCCCGACTACGACCCCGGCTACGACCAGCGTCGCTGCTAGATGAAGATGCCATTATTATATAAAAATTGTAGATAGCACAATTGAGAGGAAAATATGAGATTGAAGTATAGAATTGTGAGAAAATTGGATTGTGAGAAGAATGAATTGTGAGGAAAAGAATGAAAAAAATGCACATATTTATAGATTTCAAAAAAAAAAAATTAAAATTAAAAAAAAAATAAACTGAACGTTGGCAACGGCTTTATAGCCGTTGCCATGCTGAATAAAAAAAAATTATTTTATTTTTTATTTTTTGAAAATCTAACCGGTTTCGGTTCCGAAACCGGTTCCAAACCGGCAAAAACTTGATCGCTTTTATTTTAAACAAATATTTCTGGGTGTAGCGATTCTCTACCGCAAGTGCACGGTGTCAAGTTTTAGTATAATGATATGATAAGTATGAGTGTCGAACCCACGAGGACTAGAAAATAATTACCAAACTCCACTAGTTTAACTATATTTAGTCTACGATAACTGATTGTGATTAATTAACTAAATTGACTAACTAACTCAATATCAACCCAAACAAACAAGAACGAATAAGAATATAATCAAAAGAAACAATTATCAAGACTTTCGGTTCACCTATGTAATCCCCCACAATTCGCATATTAGTTAATAATCGAATTCAAACAATCTAAGGTGACGAGTTTTCCAAATTTATCTAATATACTCTCTCGAGTTATATTAAACCTAATATCAAATTGCATTAAGTCACTCTCGCGTACTTATTTAACAACACAATATTGTATTAAGATCCGTGAAAACTTCTAGCTTTCGATTACTAGATATCTATAGCTATCACACGTGTATTTGACTTCATCTCTCGATCTCAGTCTGAAATCCACGGCATAAATCACTATATCGAATTCCAATTTTATCTCTCGATCTCAATTGTAATTTAATATCATTCAAGGATGGCCAGACCCTTAAAAGCATGTAGAACAATGATCTATACACTTAGATAATAAAAATCAATAAAAAACAATCAATTTAAATCATGGGTTCATAACATAGGATCCCCTAAGTTTTGACAACAAACTTAGACTAGCAACATATTCAATATCAAATGCAATATCATGTTTTTCAACATCAAAAGCATAAGAAAATAAAATAGAATCAAACTAAGTTTAGAAATACGCATAAACAAGCGATGTTGAATCGCGTTGTCGATCCGTAACTCCGTCTCTCCCTTTGTAGTGCTGTACGTGAACTGCTCCTCAATTATTACGTGAATTTCTTCACTCCTTGCTGCCTCTTCTCTCGTTCTACTCGTTGCTTTCTTCACTGTACGTACGTGACTCTTCTTCAACAACTCGTTCCAAGTTGCTGTCTGTACGTGTATCTTCTTCACCACTCCTTGCTGTGTTCTGTGCTGTACGTTCCTTCCCCTCAACTCTCGTTTAATGTTCTCGTCCGTGAAGGTTTATCCACTGAAGCACGTCCGTGAATCTGCTGCTCACTCTCTGCGTCTCTTCCCTTTCGTATCTCAGCTCTACCGAATCTCCTCACGTAACTCTCCTTCTGTTTCTGTTTTTACGTCTATCTCCTCTTCTCCTCCAACTCCTCTCACTCTGTTTCTGCTGCTCCCCCCTTCAATCTCTTGCTGCACTTCTCCTTTATTTTCTCCCGCTTCTTCCCTGATATTTGCTTCTCACCTTCCCTCTGAACTCACGTCCCTTGCTCTTTTAATTGTGCCGTCTGATATCTCTCTTTGTATCCTTACTTAACTCTCTCCTCCTTCCTCACGTTTCTTCTTGTTGCTCTCGTTAATCTTCTTTTCAATCTGCACTGTCACGCCCCGAGACCGGGATCGATAACACCGGCGTTGATTCCAAATACAATTGAAAATCAACAAGCCTCATAGTACATAATTTAATACAACCAGTCTATTTATTCCATAAACATAAATGTTTTACAACTGAAAATAAAACCATAACTTAAATCCTAACAGAGTTTAACGGAAGCATAATTATGTAAAATCTTGAAATACTTGCGGTAGATCACCAACCCCAAAAGTTGTGTTGTTCTGCATCTTCGGTATCTGTCTCACTTTTATCTGGGGAGGGGATGTAAGGGGTGAGTGTTCTGGTTGACACTCAGTAAGCGGGGGCCAATCGAATATGCCAAAAACATATACTTATACAGATTTCAAAACAGATTTCAAAACATAAACTGATACACATAACAAAATTTTGCTTCTTTGAGTCATACCAAAAGCATCATCTTAGAACACATATCATATACTTATCAAATTAGATCGATCTACATAACATAAGGATTATAGAGGTGGCTCCTACGAATTCAAGAGGTGGCTCCCGTACGTATAGCACTTTGCCCCATCGGTTCAAGAGGTGGCTCATACGTACGTAGCACGTTGCTTCGCATAGCACTTATCTCCCGATATTCAGAATTTTCATGACATCATAGTTTTTAAAACAGTTCACATATTCGACTGTATTTTTCATAAGCATTCATATGTTATCAAAACGAAAAGATAATATAACAAAAGCCCACTTACTTGATTGTTTACGATGATTCTTTAAACTTGAAAGAGTATGGATCTACAACCTTCAAAAATCAACTTCTTTTCTTGCTAGAATATTTGATATTTTGAGAGTATTTTGAGAGTATTTCCTTTACACTTTTTGTGTTTCTACTAATGAATCTAGCTTGGTATTTATAGAAGTTTTTCAAGAAAATATGTAAGCAATGACATCAAGTTAATATTATGTAATCAATGACATCAACTTAATATTATGTAATCAATGACATCAACTTAATATTATGTAAGCAATGATGTATTTAAGGATAGTTTAATTAAATTCTTGGTACCTAAAGTCAATGTAACATGTTGTGGTATCATGTTGTGGCAATGTAACATGTTGTGGTATCATGTTGTGGCAATGTAACATGTTTGCAAGTGGTGATCATCATATTCTTCCCTCCTTATGAGGAGTTTCGTCCTCGAAACTTGAAGCAGCTTGATCTTGGAACAGATAGGGATATTTTTCTCGCATTTTCTCTTCTGGTTCCCAAGTGGCTTCTCTCTCTGTATGGTTCGACCATTGAACTTTGATATATGGAATGGTCCTTCGTCTCAGTACTTGATCCTTTGAGTCTATGATTCGGATCGGAATTTCTTCATACTTCAGGGTTTCATTCAAGTTTCCTTGATCTACTAAAGGTTCTGCTTCGAGTACATGATTTGGATCAGCAATGTACTTCCTTAATTGTGATACATGAAATACATTATGAATTCTTGAGAGGCTTAGAGGTAGTGCTATTCTATAAGCTAAAGTTCCCACTTTCTCCAGGATTTCAAATGGTCCAACATATCTTGGTCTTAGCTTCCCTGCTTTGTCAAATCGGATGACTCCTTTCATTGGTGAGACCTTTACATAAACCTTGTCGCCAATCTCGAATTCTAACGGTCTTCTTTTCATATCAGCCCAACTTTTCTGTCGATTTTGAGCTGCCTTGAGCCTATCTCTAATAATTGTGACTTTGTCGATTGTGGTTTGTACAAGCTCAGGTCCGGTGATAGCCTTCTCTCCAATTTCATCCCAATATAACGGTGATCGACATTTTCGCCCATAGAGTGCTTCGTATGGTGCCATTCCAATGCTGCTATGATAACTATTGTTGTAGGCGAACTCGATCAGAGGCAAGAGCTCACTCCAATTTGCACTGAAATCTATGGTACAAGCTCTTAACATATCCTCGAGGGTTTGGATTGTCCTCTCTGTTTGGCATCGGTTTGTGGGTGATAGGTCGTGCTAAGAGTTACCTTAGTTCCCATAGCTTGTTGAAAACTATTCCAGAAGCGTGACACGAATCTGGGATCTCTATCGGATACAATACTTATCGGGACTCCATGAAGTCGCACAATATTATCCATGTAAAGGGTCGCCAGTTTATCCAAGTTATAATTCATACGAACTGGGAGGAAATGTGCAGATTTTGTGAGTCTATCCACAATCACCCATATACCGTCATGACTTTGTCGAGACTTTGGCAATCCTACTACAAAGTCCATGGAGATATGTTCCCACTTCCATTCCGGAATTTCAAGAGGTTGAAGTAATCCTCCTGGTCTTTGATGTTCAGCTTTAATTTGCTGACAAACTAAGCATCTAGCGACAAATTCAGCAACGTCTTTCTTCATTCCATTCCACCAGAAGCTTTCCTTGAGGTCTTTGTACATCTTTGTGCTTCCAGGATGGATGGAGAACTTTGATTTATGTGCTGTAATCATCACTTCTCGTCTAAGGTCCTTCACGTTTGGTACACATAACCTTCTTTTCATCCATAAAGTTCCATCATTGTCTGTCGTGAAATCGGGTATTTTTCCTTCCTTAACTTGTTCTTTCAATTTAGTTAGGCTGGGATCCTGACTTTGGTCTAACTTTATCGTTTCTCGGAGGCAGGGATAAGCTGAAAGGGATGCTAAAATCATCTTCCCTGTGCCCTTCCGACTTAGTGCGTCTGCGACCTTATTTGCTTTCCCTGGATGGTAGCTTATCGTAAGGTCATAGTCCTTCAATAGTTCTATCCATCGTCTTTGCCTCATATTTAATTCCTTCTGGGTGAACAAATACTTGAGACTCTGATGATCCGTGAAAATTTCACACTTGGCACCGTAAAGGTAATGCCTCCATATTTTCAAGGCAAAAACTACGGCTGCTAACTCAAGGTCATGCGTAGGGTAGTTTTGTTCATACGGTTTGAGTTGCCTTGATGCATAGGCAATCACTCTTCCTTCTTGCATGAGCACACATCCTAGACCTTCTTTTGATGCATCGCTGTAGATGGTAAAACCCATATTCTCAGTTGGCAATACCAATACAGGTGTAGATGCAAGCTTCTTCTTTAAAGTCTCGAAACTCTCCTCAGACTCCTTACTCCATATGAATTTGGAGTTCTTTTGTGTGAGTTTTGTAAGGGGTATGGCTATCGAGGAAAATCCTTCAACAAAATTTCGATAATAGCCAGCTAACCCTAAGAAACTTCGAATTTCCGTAACAGTCTTTGGTCTTGGCCAGTCCATAATTGCTTCCACTTTCTTAGGATCTACGGACACGCCTGCTTCAGAGATGATATGCCCTAAGAATGCAACGTTGTCTAGCCAAAATTCGCATTTCTTGAACTTGGCAAAGAGTTCTTTCTCTCTTAAGGTCTGTAGAGTAAGACGAAGATGTTCCTCGTGTTTCTCTTTACTCGGTGAATAGACCAGAATGTCATCTATGAATACTACCACGAACTTGTCCAGGAATGGCTTGAATACTCGATTCATCAAGTCCATGAATGCGGCTGGAGCATTCGTCAAACCAAATGGCATCACTGTGAACTCGTAATGCCCATATCTTGTTCGGAAGGCAGCCTTTGAAATATCTCCTGCCTTAATCTTGAGCTGATGATAGCCCGATCTTAGATCAAGTTTAGAAAAGACTTTAGCTCCCTTGAGTTGATCGAATAGGTCGTCTATCCTTGGGAGAGGATATCTATTTTTGATTGTGATCTTATTTAATTCTCTGTAATCGATACACAATCTCATACTCCCGTCTTTCTTTTTTACAAATAGTACTGGAGCTCCCCATGGAGATGTACTTGGTCTGATGTGCTTCTTGTCCAAGAGTTCTTGCAATTGTTCTTTTAGCTCTTTCAATTCAGCTGGAGCCATTCGATATGGTGCCTTCGAAATGGATGTAGCGCCTGGCACCAAGTTGATCTCAAACTCTATTTCACGATCCGGGACTAATCCGGGGAGATCATCTGGAAAAACATCCGGAAATTCTTGTGCTACCGGAATATCTTCTAGTCTGAGTTCAGCTCCTTCCGTGACTTTGTTTATCATGGCTAGGTAAATTCTCTCACCGTTTTTCATGGCTTTCCAAGTTTGTGAAGCAGATAAAAGAACTTTACGCTCTTTTGTATTGCCACAATATAAGATTTCTTCTTGGTCTGCTGCTCGTAGTTTGACTTTCTTATTATGGCAGTCAACTAAGGCGTGGTGTTTAGATAACCAATCCATTCCTAGGATAGCATCAAACTCCACCATGTTGAGTTGAATCAGATCGGCGTTGAACTTTTTGTCACTTATATGAATGTTGCATCCTCGATGAATACTATGTGTTTCCAAGGTTTTGTTAGCAGGAGTTGCTACTCTATATGGTTCACTAAGTATGTCAGGTACAAGCTTTAACTTCTTAGCGAACCTCTTAGATATAAACGAGTGCGTAGCACCACAATCAAACAGCACATAGGCAGACAATTTGTTGATTAAGACAGTACCTGCCACAACGTCATTGGCATTATTTGCTTCATTCTGTGTCATGGCGAACACCCTGGCATTGGGTTTGTTTGGAGGGATGCCATTGCCTGCTCCAGTCCCCTTCTTCTTAGTCTCAGGGCAATTAGCAATTCTATGTCCAAACTTCCCACATCGGAAGCAAGCACCACTTTGTCTACGACATTCCCCAGTATGTGCAAGATTACAGATTGGGCACTTTGGGAATTCTTTGTTGTTTGGGGTAGATGTGAATCCCCTTTGTTGATTATGGAACTGATTTGGCCGTTTGAACTTCTGGCCATTGGTAGAGGGCTGATGAGGGAGAGGTCGTTTGCGCTTGAACTCTTCTTCTCGGCGATGTATGTCAGACTCGGCCTTGATGGCTGCTCCCATCACATCCTCAAAGTTGGTGGTTTCCAACACTACTAATGCCGATTGGATCCGACTGTTCAGACCCTTCTTGAAACGGTGTAGCTTTAAGTCATCATCTGCCATAATGGTTGGGGCATAAGTCCCAAGAGAATGGAATTTTGAGGAATACTCTACCACTGACATTCCTGGAGTTTGTGTCAGGTTATCAAATTCCTCCAACTTTTGGAGTTTAATGGCTGCTGGAAAATATTGTTTTAGAAATGCACCACGGAATCTTTGCCAAGTGATTGGTCCTGTCACTTCCATCGAGGGTGACACACTATCCCACCACTTATTTGCGTCGTCAACAAGAAATGGCGATGTAACTTCCACTTTGATTTCTTGAGGTACTTCCAGTAGTCTATGATGTTTCTCTACTTCTTTCAGCCAGTGCTGAGCCACTTCTGGTTTTGAGTTACCATCGAATGTTGACATTCGATTCTTGCGAAGAGACTCATAATGATATTTTATCCCATGTTGCTGAGGCTGAGGCTGAGGCTGCGGTTGTGCCTGATTAGCAGTTGGGTTAATAATCCCCTGAAGAGTAGTGGCTACTATGGTAGCTATGGCCATGAAGTCTTCACGACTTAAACCCGTTTTTGGAGATTGTGGTGGATCTTGGCTTCCTCCAGCTTCATTGTCATTATTGCGTGGAAATCCATATCGTGGGTTGCGGTTGTTACGGGGTGGTCGTCCAGCCATGTCCTACAAATTCACACATTTGTAATTTTGGTCCAAAAGTAATGCTCCCACATCGAGTCATTCATCAATCCAAGCCTCAATTTTTATTATAAATAATGGCTTGAAGTTGAGTTGAAAATCACACCTCTAAAATCTTCTTTGTTATCATTTAGTGTTCGGTTTCAGTAATTACTACTGAGACTGAACTTGTTAGTCTAAAGTTTGGCTAGAAGCAAGGGTGGTTCATCTGGACGAGGGCGAGCTTCAAGACATGTCTGAAGAAACCCCAATGTTTTTAATTTTGTATTTTATTTTGCAGTTTATTGTGTTTTCATGTCTGTTGGTGATGTCGTTTGGAAATGTAATTTTATTTATCATAAGTTTATTTCTTTTTGTATTGTGGATCAGATATGTAATATTTTGAATTAAATATTTGTAATGATAATTATATAAAAGAAATAAAGGTTCCACACCGCTAATATTGCAGTTATAAATTACATTCCTTTATGTTAATAAAGATTGTCGATTTGCAAAACGTTCATAGCTTAAAAATATTGAAGAATTTGCAAAGTTTAAGGTCATTCTTACAAGCGAAATGAGTTTAAAAATAAAGTTGTGGAGAGAATAAGCTAAAAGAAAGTTTTGAAGAAAAAAAAACATATAACACTAATATCTAAAAGTTTAGTTTATTCTTATTAACCAAAAAGTTATATAAAACAGAACATGATATATCATAATCTTTGTGCATTTTGAAAAAAAAAATATTATGTTTTAAATTATTGATAAATCTCAAGATTTTTCTAGGCTAATGGGTACAAAAATTGCGATTCAAAATTCTGTCAATCTGGATATGGAAATTCAAAATGGGTCGAGGGATTTTAATGAGCATTATATGGGTATCATAAAGCCAGAATTAATTTGAAAATGGTGTTCGAATTTGAGAGAAATCGAAGCTCAAAAATTTCGAAATTTTAGGGTTCTATGGCGTGAAATTTGATTCAAAATTGAGCATTTTACTTTGTTTGTGAGAAAGATATGACAGAGGGCTTTTATTGCCCATACTATGGTGAGTATAAACACGAAGTTAATTAAGATTTGGCGTTCGAATGGTCGAGCAATTTATCAAAAGAAGTTTCGCCAGTTAGGGTTAGGGTTAGGGTTAGGGTTCTTCAATGCTCGGCTTCGTTCGATCAATTGGACATCTTCCGGTAGTTGGAACTTGGAAATTGTAGAGGGCTTTTACTCCAAGGGTGATTCTCGTCAAGTTAGAATGTCGGATTGGTCAAGATACTCTCGGCGGTGATGAGATCGGAGCAGGGGCAGCGTGAAGGGTTTGGGCGAGTGTTAGCCGAGCGATTGGAGGGGAAATCGAACTCCGATGGCTATGAAATTTGGAGAGTTCGTTCGTCAATGTTTGGCGTTTCTGGTGGTGGTGTCGGCCGTCAGCTATGGTGGCGGCAGGCGGCGCCGGCGGTTGAGCAGCGGGTTGGGTAAGAAATTCGATTTTTATTTTTTTATTCATACTGTTATTTTGATCCCCCAAACTGATTTTTTTAAGATTTAATCAGTTGGTCTATTGGATCCGAGATTCATATTCCGGTTAATTTGTTTTAACCAGAAATCTTTTCCCAACGGGATTATGGAACCTGGTTTAGCTCTGATACCACTTAAATGTCACGCCCCGAGACCGGGATCGATAACACCGGCGTTGATTCCAAATACAATTGAAAATCAACAAGCCTCATAGTACAGAATTTAATACAACCAGTCTATTTATTCCATAAACATAAATGTTTTACAACTGAAAATAAAACCATAACTTAAATCCTAACAGAGTTTAGCGGAAGCATAATTATGTAAAATCTTGAAATACTTGCGGTAGATCACCAACCCCAAAAGTTGTGTTGTTCTGCATCTTCGGTATCTGTCTCACTTTTATCTGGGGAGGGGATGTAAGGGGTGAGTGTTCTGGTTGACACTCAGTAAGCGGGGGCCAATCGAATATGCCAAAAACATATACTTATACAGATTTCAAAACAGATTTCAAAACATAAACTGATACACATAACAAAATTTTGCTTCTTTGAGTCATACCAAAAGCATCATCTTAGAACACATATCATATACTTATCAAATTAGATCGATCTACATAACATAAGGATTATAGAGGTGGCTCCTACGAATTCAAGAGGTGGCTCCCGTACGTATAGCACTTTGCCCCATCGGTTCAAGAGGTGGCTCATACGTACGTAGCACGTTGCTTCGCATAGCACTTATCTCCCGATATTCAGAATTTTCATGACATCATAGTTTTTAAAACAGTTCACATATTCGACTGTATTTTTCATAAGCATTCATATGTTATCAAAACGAAAAGATAATATAACAAAAGCCCACTTACTTGATTGTTTACGATGATTCTTTAAACTTGAAAGAGTATGGATCTACAACCTTCAAAAATCAACTTCTTTTCTTGCTAGAATATTTGATATTTTGAGAGTATTTTGAGAGTATTTCCTTTACACTTTTTGTGTTTCTACTAATGAATCTAGCTTGGTATTTATAGAAGTTTTTCAAGAAAATATGTAAGCAATGACATCAAGTTAATCTTATGTAATCAATGACATCAACTTAATATTATGTAATCAATGACATCAACTTAATATTATGTAAACAATGATGTATTTAAGGATAGTTTAATTAAATTCTTGGTACCTAAAGTCAATGTAACATGTTGTGGTATCATGTTGTGGCAATGTAACATGTTGTGGTATCATGTTGTGGCAATGTAACATGTTTGCAAGTGGTGATCATCATATGCACACTACCTTTTTTAAACCTCTCGGACTCCAATATTTTGGTCAGATCCCTACGTATCCGTCCCCCTCTCAATCTGTTCCCGTCTGTGCGTTTCTTTATTTTTATTCCTCTTCCGTAAGTTGCTTCTCACCTCACTTATCTACTGCACGTTCATGTTTATCCTCTTAATATCATATATTATAATATCATATATTATAATACAATATTTCATCCATGTCCAATAATATCGTGTTGTGCTTGGTTTGGTCCTTTTTCATTAATTAAAGCTTATTTTCTCAACTTTTATGCATTTGGACCTGGATTCCTGAAAAATACAAATATATACCAAAATGCATAATATTTTCTAGGGATCACTATAAAAACGCCTCTAATCTTATATTAAATTAAGTGTAAAAATCACACTTATCAGTAGCACCGGAACCGGTGGTGCTACCGGTTTGGATTAAAGGAACCGCCCCGGACCGATTTGATACCGATTCCGGGGCGGACCGGAACCGATTAGTCCGGTTCCGGTTTTGGACCGGACTAACCGGTCCGATAAGCACCCCTACCTTAAGGGCTCCAAGGATAGCCACAAACAAACTCTTCCCGAGTCCCACACTCTTCACAAGTCTTCTTAGACTTAAGGGCTCCAAGGATAGCCATAAACATGCACCAACTTCACTTGTTGATGACTTATACAATTTCCAACTTGCGTCGTTGTTGGAGGACCTTACAACGATTCACAACTTGTATGCTTCAACAAATTACACATTCACGGTGTTTACAAACTCAAGCACCAACTCTCACAACAACAAATGGCTTATAGAAATAAGCCCCATATGCTCACAAATGAAACACAACTCAAAATGATGAACTTGAATGATAAATGTGTATTCTTGAGCAAATCTCGTGTTTCTCTTTGTTGTAGGTTGTTGTGTTGTTTTGTGCCACCCCAAATGCATCAATTTATAGTGTAGGAGGCTCCCAAGTGAAGACAAAAGCCAAACTAGCCGTTTAGAGCCATTAGGAGCAATTTTTGACCAAACCTGCGCCTCCATCGCCTCAAGCGTACTCCTCATCGCCTGGGGCGACCTTCAGATCGCCTCAGGAGTTCTCCCCGTCGCCGGGGGCGATATTCAACAAAAACCAAGGTCGTGGGGCGAGCTTGACATTGCCTGGGGCGAAGTCATCATTCGGATCATCGAGCCAAGAGATATAATCAAAACACCGCACTGCGCTCCAAGTGACTCCTCTTTGAATTTTCCCACGAACGGACCATTGGTCCGTGGGTCTTCATCCCAACATAAGATATTGTTTCAACATCATTCCACACATGTTAAACACTAATTTTGGTCGTTCATAGATGTCTTTCCTCTCGTCCAATTTCAATAGCCTCCTTGATATAATTCACCGCTTGTCCTATGAACTCGCAAATGTCATTGTATAACTTCGGTCCTTTTTCATTGGTCTTCCCAACCAAATTGTCCATCTAACCCTGTACACTAAGTAGACACATTAGTACAACAAATGCAAGTTTTTTTTTATCATCAAAGCCCGTGAATAATTTAGAGATTAATTAAGCATTAAACTGAACGATGCGTTTAAGGCTCAACAATCTCCCTCTTTTTTATGATCACAAAACTTGGTAAACTTGTAAATGAAATGCATGAAATAAGAATAAATAAGCCCCCCCCCCCCCCCCCCCCCCAACAAATGCATAGCACATAAAAATTTAACCAAGAAAAGCATATTCAAGAATTCTCCCCCTCAAAACATGAATGTATTAAGCTTCAGGTTTACCACAAAATTCTCCCCCCTTTTTGTGATAATCAAAAAGCATAAAATTTAAATAAACAAAAAGAGAGCATAGCACAAATATATGTTGACACATAGCCATAGTATAAAAATAAGCACATGTTCGTCGTCAATCATGTAATAGACATAACAATACGTCAATCACAATTGCTCAATAAATTGTCAATGAAATCAAATCCATTTGAACTCTTGAAAGCAAGATATCATATACGCATGAGAGGCAAGATGAAAATTTTTTTAACCTTAAGATCAAATCATTGAGAGGAAGGCAAACATGCGTTTAAGGCAATGAAGAGATATGCGAGGTATCCTTAAGGTGCAAAGTGTGCATATATTCCACCAAAAAATCATGCATTCATGCTCAATAAACATTAAATTGCTCAATGCATCATCATAAACAATTGACGAATTAATAAGGCGCATGTGATGAGAGCAAACATCATTTATTTCATAGGAACAATAAATATATATGAAAATTCTCAAGTCATAATCCTATGATCCAAGAAGCATCTAAATAAATGAAACATGCTTAATCACGTTGAATTAAATTGCACATTGCATATTCAATGTGAACTCAAGGCACATAATAGATTTAGCATCATGCAAATAATCTCATGCTTAACCAACTAGAAGTTAAACTTAAGCATAGAGGCATGCCATCAATTTATTTGAAAAATGAATGAACTAAACTAAGTTCAATTAAGCAGTTAAATCATATATAACATGCTATACACATTTAATGATCTTAGCGAATTGAAACCTGATAAATATAAAAAGATTCTTAAATTACATTACCTATGTCAAACTCATAGATTTACACCAAATTCAACAAGCTTAAGATCAAATATAACAAATTAGAGCTCATGTTGAAACAATTAAAACATGATTAGGACAAGAGGAAAATTTAAACACATTAAACATGATTTGATCAAATAGCTTCAAGTATATAATTATAAACAATTATAGCATCATGAAGAAACTTTTTAAAGCTCATGGCAAAGTCTCAAAACATATAACATGGCATCATGAGACTAGGCCTACAATTAAGGCACATATAATGAGATCAAGATTAGGAGCATAATTATAGGTAGTTTTTAAACAAACTCCAATAACCATAATTGTTTGCATATTTTCACTATAATGAGTTAACATATAAATCATGCATTTAAACAAATATGCAACAAAATTCATTATCATAAGAAGATAACACTTAATTCAATCATAAACTTGTGCAATAACAAAAATGAGCATGTAATCAAATCATATCATGTTTAAGCATTCAACAAAAACTCAATTCACAAAACTAAAGCATATAGACCCATATATATGATTATAAAAGTTATAGAACATTTGAGAATAGAGGGTTACACAAATATACACATGCTAAGGGGAAATGCAATGCACTCCAAATGAATGTTGAGCTACACAATTTATTGGTCACAATTAATTTGTGCCAATGAAATTTTGCAATTGCTCTTTTAAATGCATATGAAAAATATAATTAGCTCCCCTTAAATATGATATCATAATCAATGTACTCAAAACTCAATTTCTCAAAGATCACCTTCAAGTAATTGAATTTTAATCACGATATACAATTCAAGGAACATTAACCAAGTAAACGAGCTAATTATGCTACTATGATGCTTAAAAGAAAATTTACCTATAATCATAAGAGTATGTTCTTATCATTGGTCCTATACCTCTAGCATCCTCTATTATGGTGCATTTGATGGTTTCCATTGAGGTGCTAGTTCATTCATCCTCGTTCACTTTGTAGTTCCTACTCAACAAGCTTATAATTGGAGGATCTTTGGTATCCGTTTATCTTTGGGTCCTTGTTGGTTAGTAATAATGGGGGACTTTGGAATCCACTTCCACCTCTTGTTTGATTGTTATTGATTTTTAACAAATACACATTTGTTTCTTACATGTCCAACCTTACAACAATAAGTGCAAGTGTGGGGATTGTGCTTGGCTTTAGCCAACAAGCTTGAAAATGTTTTTGATTTGCTTGAAAAGCCTAGTTCGACTCTATTGAAGCTGTATTGTTGCAAGCCAAGCAATTCATCCATCTTTAAACCACTATCACTAAACTTGGCAAATGATGTCTTTAAATCATGTACTTGATTTTTTAAAGTGATATTTTCTTCTTCCTTCTTAGTCAAGTCTAGTTTGAGCATTTTATGCTCCTCTTAGTTCTACCAAGACAATCAATGAGTTCATTTTATGCATTAGTAATTCATCATAGGAGGGTGGCTCATCATCATCATCATCTTCTTCATTGCCAAGAGCCATAAGACAAAGATTAGCTACATCTTCATCATTGGAGTCACTATCACTCCATGTAGTCATTAGAGCCTTCTTCTTCCCCTTGTCCACATTCTTCTTCCTAGGACAATCATTAGCATAGTGACTTTATATTGACAACTGAAACATGTTACCTCTAGTTTGGAATCATACTTGGTGGCACCGGAGGTCTTAGGCTTGTTATATCTGTTATAGTACTTCTTGAACTTTCTTGTGAACAAGGCCGTCTCCTCATCATCTTCGTCATCGGTTTGCTCATGCTTTCCAACCAAGGCAATCCCCTTTCTTTTAGGTTTATCTTCCTCCCTTTTTATTTCCTTCCGGGTTGACACTTCAAGCTCATGAGTCACTAAGGTTTCATGGAGTTCATCAAGATCATATGATGCACTATCTCCTTTGTTGGACTCAATGATTGTCGTCCTCTTGGCATCTCATTCCTTAGGCAAAGCTCTCACTGCTCTTCTCCATATTTGCTTGGAAGGATGTTTTTCACCAAGTTGGGCAAGCTCATTGATGATTTGAGTGAGCCTTCTAAACATCGAATCAACATTTTCTCCGGACTCCATCTCAAATGTTTCGTACTTGAGTTGCAAGAGATCGATATTTGTCTCCTTCACTTGGTTTGTGCCCTCATGACAAATTTGTAGTTTGTCCCAAATTTTCTTTGCGGTTGAGCACCTCGAGATGTGGTTGTATTCCTTCATATCTAAAACACAATGTAAAATATTAATTGCTTTAGCATTTTGAGAGATTAAGATCATGTCCGCCTTTGTAAAATCGTCCATTTCTTTGGGAACATTCTTTCCCTCAACTTCCTTTAAAGGAATATGCGGACCTTTCACAATAATCTTCCATAGGTCATAACGGATTGAATATATAGAGAAATTTTATTCTTCCAATATCCGTAGTTATTTCCCGTGAAGAGCGAAAGTCGATTGGTCGATTGACCTTGAGCAAACTCACTTGCTAGATTAGCCCTAAGAATTTTAGTTTAAAAACAAAAACCAACCTGGCCCTGATACCACTTGTTGGGGGTGGTGAATGAGGTTCCTTGGCTACTTTAGCGATTTAAAGTGATTTTACAGAAGTTGAGTTTGCGTCGCGGAAGACTTGATGTCAATTGATCAATGAACATTAAGCAATAATAAAGTAAATACATAATGTAAATAAAGCAATAAAGAACACAAGTATTTGTTATAGGAGTTCGGTGATGAATCACCTACGTCTCCTCTTCCCGGTTAGAAAACGTCCAACCAAGGTTTCACTAGAACACTTCGATCTTGGCCTTGAGGGCTCCAAGTTAGCCACAAACAAACTCTTCCCGAGTCACACACTCTTCACGAGTCTTCTTGGCCTTAAGGGCTCCAAGGATAGCCACAGACAAACTCCTCCCGAGTCCCACACTCTTCACGAGTCTTCTTGGCCTTAAGGGCTCCAAGGATAACCAAAAACATGCACCAACTTCACTTGTTAATGATTTACGCAATTTCCAACTTGTGTCGGTGTTGGAGGACCTTACAACGATTCACAACTCGTGTGCTACAACTAATTACACCTTCATGGTGTTTACAAACTCAAGCACCAACTCTCACAATAACAAATGACTTATAGAAAAAACCTCACACTCACACAAATGAAACACAACTCAAAATGATGAACTTGAATGATAAATGTGTATTCTTGAGAAAATCTTGTGTTTCTCTTTGTTGTAGGTTGTTGTGTTGAGTTACGCCACCCAAAATGCATCAATTTATAGTGTAGGAGGCTCCCAAGTGAAGACAAAATCCTAACTAGCTATTTAGAACCGTTAGGATCAATATTTGACCAAACCAGCGCCTCCATCGCCTCAAGCATTCTACTCATCGCCTGGGGCGACCTCCAGATCGCCTCATGCGTTCTCCCCATCGCCTGGGGCGATCTTCAACAAACAAACAAGGCCGTGGGGCAAGCTTGACATCACCTGTGGAGAAGTCATAATCGCCTGGGGAGAAGTAATCATCGCCTGAGGTGATGGCTAGGATCGTATGGAACTATCTGCGCAGATTTCATCTCAAACTTTTCACTTTTTGACCATCTTAAGCTCATTTCTGGGAAAAGTGGTAAACATCAAAGTTTTAGACCTTCCACTTGGCTACGTGTTGATACCAAAATCATCAAATTTCATTAAGGTATTAAGAAGTTATGCCCAAGATACTACAACCGCTCCAACCTTGCTTCTTGCTAAATGCAATCTGCCCTTGCTATGACTTGCATGCCATTTTGCTCCATGATTCAATCCGAATTGGACTGAGATGTTTGAATATGAATCTAGTATTTTGAGTTGGCTTTCCAACCTCTTTGGATTCACGTCATTTTGATCATCGAGCCAAGAGATATAATCAAAACACCGCACTGCGCTCCAAGTGACTCCTATTTGAATTTTCTTACGAACGGACCATTGGTCCGTGGGTCTTCATCCCAACATAAGATATTGTTTCAACAACATTCCACATATGTTGAACACTAATTTTGGTCGTTCATAGATGTATTTTCTCTCGTCCAAGTTCAATAGCTTCCTTGATAAAATTCACCGCTTGTCCTATGAACTCGTAAATGTCATTGTATAACTTGGGTCCTTTTCCATTGGTCTTCCCAACCAAATTGTCCATCTAACCCTGTACACTAAGTAGACACATTAGTACAACAAATGCAAGTTTTGTTGGTCATCAAAACCCATGTATAATTTGGAGATTAATTAAGCATTAAACTCAACGATGCGTTTAATGCTCAAGATATTATATATATATATATATATTTGTATATACTACTACTACTACTATTATTATTATATATAATAATAATAATATTATTATTATTATAATTTATTATTATTATTATTATTATGTGTTAGGGTATTTTAGTCATTATACCAAACAATAATCATTATCAACCATCTTATCCTCCAATCAAAAATAATATAACTCATCACACATTATGTTACAATCATTTCATAACTTTTTAATTTTACATTATTTATCACATCCATCATTTGAAATTATACCTTACTGTTTCAAGAGAATATCTAAGAGTTGGTTCAACCTTATGGTGTCAGGTTAAGGATAAATCCAATTGTTGGGTATGTTGCCCAATTAGTTTGGCCCATTAGCGCTTAACCCTTTTGTCCCTTTATTTACTTAATTCGATCAGCCTACTTTGTCTGTTCTCCATGTCTGAAGTGTTGCGCTTCTATTTGAATTCTCTCGCTCATTCTGTCTGAGATTTTTTCTTGTGAAACCCGATACACTTTCTTCCTCCTTGGTTGAGTGGTTTCCGGTTAGAGAGTTGTGTGCGCTTGGTGTGATTTCCGGTCATAGTGCTTTGTGCTCTTGGTGTAGGGTTTCTGTCTGATTGCTTTGTGCAGTCTGGTGTTCGGCATTTGGAGGGTTGGTTCTGATCGTGGTGCTTGGTTTATGGTGATGTACGCTCGCTTGCATTGTGATGTGCGTTCGCTTGTATTCTGTGGGTTCCTTGCGTTAATAGTGTTCACTTTACCTTCCGGTCTTTATCTTAGTTTTTCGGTGACGTTGATAGGGAAAATAACAGATATGAGACGACAGCGGCGGCGACGCTCGGGCAACAGCTGTTCAGCTGTTCAGCGGTTTAGATTCTGCACCGATTTGATTTTTCGATGGAAAAACCCCAGAGCATTGGCCTCTAGGTGGTAGGTAATTGGCTTGAACCCTAAAAATTTTACAGTTTTGTTGATCGTCTAGGTCATAGGTTCTGAGGCTTGCTTGCTGTAGAAAACTAGGATTCACTATTTTCTGTTATATTCAGTGTGGCCCACTGATATTTTAAAATTGTTTAAAACTTTCAATTTTTTCATTATCTGTACCCTTTTGTGTGGTCCTGCTTCTGCGCTTACTTTGTGTAATTTGTTAGCTTGTGAATTAGTGTGCCTTATTTTGCCTGTGTGCGATGGCTTCTGTTTCTGGCTATAATATTGAACATTTTAATGGAAAATTAGATTTTTCTATTTGACAACAGAAAATAAAAGGAATTTTAATTCAACAGGAAGTGTTTAAAGCTATATGTAGTAACTATGCTGATAATATAACCCATGCTAAGAAAGCTGAAGATGATGAATTTGCTTACTCTTCTTTAATCTTGAATCTATCTGACTATGTGCTTAGAAAATGTGGTAAACTTACTTCAGCTAAACTTCTTTGGGAAAAATTACAAGAGTTGTATACGGAAACCTCTTTGCCTAGTAAATTGTTTTTACTTGAATTTTTTTTCAGATTCAAGCTTGACTTGAATAAAGATGTTGATGAGAATCTTGATGTGTTTATCAAGTTGATTCAAGATATTAAGTTAACTGAAGATAAAAACATTGATGATTATACACATATTGTCCTTTTAAATGATATTCCCGAGACCTATAATGATGTCAAACTACTATTAAGAATGGTAGAGATTCCAATACGCTTGACACTATGATTAATGGTCTTAAAAGTAAAGAATTAGATTTAAAAGTGAACAAAGGTAGTAAGCAAAATTCAGGTAAAGTTATGCATGTTAGAGGTAGGTCTCATCATATGTATAACACAATCATAAATCTGATAATAACCAAAACCAAAATAATGGTAAAAACAAGGGGAAAAGCAAGACTAGGTCTAAGTCTAGGCCTAAAAATAGAAGGTGCTTTAACAATGGTGATCCTAATCACGTTATTAAAGAGTATCCTAAAAAGAAAAACCAAAAACAAAATGATAACAACCAATCTTATGAACAAGTGAATCATGCTTCTTCATCTGGTAAAATCTCGGGTGATATCTTTATTGTGACTGATTTATGTGATTCTGTGAATGATGTGCATTCATCTACTGTGTGTGAAAATAAATGGCTAATTGATTCTGCTTGCTCCTATCACATGTCACCACTAAGAAATTTGTTTTCTAATTATAAAGAAGTTTAACATGGTTTTGTTTCTATGGCTAATGAGAAACGTTGTAAAGTTGATGGTATTTGTGATGTTTACTTGAAATTTGATTCTGGTTATTCTGTGACTCTAAAAAATATGAGACATGTTCCTGCTTTGTGCAACAATTTGATGTCTTGTGCTGCTTTGAATTTTATGCTCTAAAGACTTCACTGAAATTTTTGCTCCTGTTGTTAAGTTCACTACTGTGATAATTATGATTTCTCTTGTTGCTCAATTTGACTGGGAACTTATACAAATGGATGTAAAAACTGCCTTTTTTGCATGGTGGCCTTGATGAAAAGATTCATATGAAGCAGCCTGAAGGTTTTATTGATTCTAAAAACCCTGAAAATGTGTGTTTACTCAAGAAATCTTTGTATGGTCTAAAGCAATCTCATAGGCAATGGAATAAGAAGTTTGATAAGTGTATGCTTTCCTTAAAATTTAAAAGAAGCTCTTATGATTATTGCTTGTATTTTAGGGTTAAAATATCTTTGACTATATTCATGTTGATTTATGTGGATGACATTTTAAATGCTAGTCATTGTTTGAAATCTATCGAGCATGTTAAGAAATGTCTAAATGAAAAATTTGACATGAAATTCTTAGAAAATGCTGGAAGAATATTAGGCATGGATTGTGAGAGATAGGAAGATGTCGACTATCTACTTGAACCAAACTTCTTATATTGAAAAGATTTTGAAGAAATTTTCTATGTTTGATGCTAAGCCTTTTAATGTGCCCTTAGCTGCTCATTTTGTGTTGAGTAAATATCAATGTCCTAAATCTGATTTTGACTTTGATTCTATGAAGAATGTGCTTTATTCAAATGCAATATGATTTGTTATGTATTTGATGGTTAGTACTAGACCTGATATAGCTTATGATGTTAGTTGCTTAAGTATGTATATGTTTAACCTTGACATGGTGCATTTGAATGCTGTTAAATGGCTGTTGAGATACTTGAAACACTCTTTGCATTATCGCTTGAGTTTTTCTAAATGTTCTGAAGGTGTTAAACTAAAAGGTTATGTGGATTCTAACTATGCTAATGATAGGGAGAACAGAAAATCTACTATATCTTATGTGTTCACTTTGTGTTGTGCTTGCATTAGTTGGAAATCTCAGTTACAATATATAGTTGCTTTGTCTACAACTGAATATGAATATTTTGTTGTAACTGACGCTTTAAAAGAAGCTATTTGTCTAAAAGATTTAATCTCTGAAATAGGCTTGCTTGAAGGTGATGTAGTTGTTCTGATTCACAATCTGGAATACAGTTATATAAGAATCCAGTCTTTTATGATAGAACTAAGCATATTGATGTTAATTTCATTACATTAGAGATGTTTTTGTCAAAGGCTTAGTTTATCTTGAGAAAATACCTTCTGAGTTTAATCCTGCTGATATGGGTACTAAGTGTTTGCCCCTTAGTAAGTTCCAATCATGTTCAAAAAATTTAAAATTTGATACTGGTGATTGACGCATGTTTAGTCCCATGGTTAGTGTTTTATAACCTGCTTTGTGCTCGTTACAAAACTCCTGGTTTCTTTTCCTCTTTAACTTGTTATGTACTTGTTATTATTTTTCCCTTGTCTCTACTTTGTGTTTTGACAGGAACTTGGTTCACACAATTACTTTATGCATTGTGGGGACCGTAAAGCGATGATGATGTCTGATTGTGTGTTTTCCATAGGTCTGAAAAGAAACCGGTATTGGCCAATGTGGAGATTTGTTGGGTATGTGGCCCAATTAGTTCGGCCCATTAGGGCTTTTGTCCCTTTATTTACCTAATTCCATCAGCATACTTTGTCTCTTCTCCTCGTCTGAAGTGATGCACCTCTCTTTGAATTCTCTCGCTCATTCTCTCTGAGATTTTTTTCTTGTGAAACACGATACACTTTCTTCCTTCTTGGTTGAGTGGTTTCTGGCCAGAGTGTTGTGTGTGCTTGGTGTGATTTCCGGTCAGAGTCCTTTGTGCGCTTGGTGTGGGGTTTCTGCCCGATTGCTTTGTGTGGTCCGGTGTTGGGCGTTTGGAGGGGTGGTTCTGACCATGGTGCTCGGTTTATGGTGTTGTACGTTCACTTGCTTTGTGTTGTGCGTTCACTTGCTTTGTGCGGGTTCCTTGCGTTCAGTGGTGTCTTGAGTTACTAGTGTTGTCTTGACCTTCCGGTCTTTACCTCGGTTTTTCGGTGACATTGATTTGGAAAAATAGCAGATATGAGCCGGCAATATATTCTTTTGGATATTACTGTTATATTTGTATATTGTGTGTTTGTATTGATATTTGATTTGCAGGTACACATGGTGAAACTAAGGCGGATAGACATCTAACACCAATGATCATTGTTGGATCAATTTTTACGTAAGTCAATTATGGACCCGAAAAATTATTGTCATTAGATGTGCATCGAGGATAGTAGTCCCATCGTAGCATCTCATTGTAATTTCTAGATAGAGCTCATTGATCCATTTCCAATCCAACCTCTTTCAAAATTTAGTGGAAATTTTGAATTCAAATATGCCAAAATTAATCAAAATTTGGCAAAGTATACAAAAGAGTATATAGTACAATATTTAAAGTATAATAATTATATTAAGTAATTGACAAGTATATAGCAGTTCGGCCGAATCTCAATAAACACGATTACACAACTGATCACACAACAATAAAGACTTGTGCCGAAAATTTGAATATCCTAACCAACACATAAGCCTATACATGCAAAAAAGAATAATGGAAGAGTGAGTTTCATCTGCATCATAATAACTAAATCTGAAATATGTAGGGATCATCAGAGCCAACTTAAGTCTTCTCAAATCATGAAGTTTCAGATGTAGTCAACCACAGATAATCAAACCAAATAATACTTTGAATATGATTTTTTTGCTTGGTTCAGAGATTGATATATAAATAAATTAACATTCCACTGAAAAAAAATAAATAAATAGCTACAAATACTTGATATGATATTTGAAATAGCAAAGCAAAATATGATTTGTGAACAAGTTTCTAGAATTTGGTGCAGCTCATCAATGATGGTCAAATAATTCTGCTCTGTAGGGTTATGATCATTTATTTTTATAGAGAACTAGATGATTATTAAGTTATTCTATAATTTGTTTGAGTCCAAGTTTTGACTATAAAGCCTACTCAAAATAATAATTGTGAGCTATTTAGTCTAGCTCAACTGATAAAAGATTATATTTATTTTGAAAAGACTCGATTTCAAGTCTTGCAGTATGAAAAAAAATATTTAATGCTTATCCCTCTAAAAAAATTAATATTTTGTGGGTGTTTCTAAAAAAATAGTAATAAACTTTTATATGGAGACATCAAATTTTTATTTATTTATTTTTGGACGGGTGAATTTGTTAAAACTCATTCAAATTCAAAGACACGTGGATTTTTTCAATACGAGTCTAAAACTTTAAAAATAATTAAATATAGTCTTATAGTAATTGTTTTTAATAAAAAATAATCTCACATAAATGTCTTCAACAAATGTAACCTCACATAATTTAATTTTTAACAAATAGATGATTTTGAGATCATTTCTAATTAAAAACAAAAGTTGATTAAAAATAATTTTCATGAGATTATTTTTTATTACAAAGACATATTAACTAAATTTTGAAAATTTATTACTGATTCTTTTCGTTTATTTGTTTCAAAATTTACAAAATTTTATTAAAAACGATAAAATTGGTGCACAAAACTCTTGGTATACGTGATGTCCAGGAAGGATTTCAGAGACCTAATGTATTCAGCCTTTTACAAATAAATCAACTTTTATAAAATATCATTATATATTTAAAATAATTATATGATATACTAACAAGAAAGAAAGAACTCACGAGAAACCGCGTAGTTGTTCATCCTTCATGTGCCTCAGCACGTAACAGATAAACTAGCCTGTTTATTGCATTATCTAAAGAGTTTCTTCCTCCTCCTCCCTCCGCCCGTGAGTGTTTCTGCGCAAATTCTTGCAGCAGCCGCCATGGACAAGAAGCAGAAGCCGTTGGAAGTTGGAACATTCAATAATCTGAAATGACAGAGCCATTACAAAAAAAACAGTAAAATGCATTTAATTTCTTCCTACCAATATCAACTGCACCCCTTTATGGCATCCATTAATTCTACCCTTACAAGTCAACCTTCTCACCATCGCCGTCTCCATTTCGCTCTCCCTCATTAAATTTTTTGCTGGTTTTTTTCCCTTTCTTCTAATGTTAATTCCTCAAGTTCGACCACAATGATTTTTCGTTTCTTTCAAATAGTTTTCTGTTTGATTCTCTCAGTTTTAGCTCAGTTATCTTCTGCTCTGAAGATCAACTCAACCGGGTGCAATCAGTTATGCGGTAAAAACCGCGTGTCATATCCGTTTGGGTTCTCTGATGGATGTGAAATCAAGTTAAATTGTAGTAGGAAATCGGGAAATATTATGATATCTAGTTTTCGGGTTCAGAATTTGACGTCCGATCAGATTTTGGTTAGTGTTCCGGCGATGTGTAACCGTCCCATTGAAACATTATCCCAACTTTTCGGCGAGAACTTCGCACCCACGTGGCATAACGGTCTTCTGGTGGAGAACTGCAGCTCCAGCCTCAATGATTGCGTGATCCCTGGTAGATTGATTAGGTCCGGAGTCAATTTCGAGACTTGCAATTCAGGGAATGATCTTCATAATATAAGCTGTTATTCTGAGGGGAATGGGATTGAAGATTGGAAACAGTTTTTGAATTATGAAAAGGTTTTGAAAACGGGGAACTGCACTGTTTTGTTTTCCTCGGTCACGGTGGATATGATTGGAGATTTTGGTTCTGGGAATGGGAGGTCCGCCGTTTCTCTGAAGTTTCAGACGGCGGAGCTGGGGTGGTGGGTTGTAGGGAACTGTAGTTGTCATCCAAACGCGACGTGTACTGCGGTTTCAAATGGAGAGGATCAGAAGGGGTTCCGCTGCAAGTGCACCGAAGGGTATACCGGAGATGGTTTTGCCACCGGCATAGGTTGTCGGAAAGGTCAGTTCATGCTAATTTAATTTAATATAATTTTTTATTTTTAAAAAAAAATATTTGTAAAATTGCATGTTTGACTTTCGCTAGGGGTTGAACTAGTCAATTGAAAGATGTTATTTTTTTGAGAAAAAAATATTTAAAATATCTTCTCTTTTAAAAAGTAAAGAAAGTTATCCTTCTTTATTTTATGGAAACACACAATCGCTGTTATTTCTATAAAAGGAAATATTTAAAAAGAGCGAAATATTTTTAATTTATGGAAGTTTTCTAATTCTTGACTTAAAAAGAAGGTTTGTGTGATGATATGATTCTTTCTACTATTCATATAATATCGTATTTCAATTTATTGGACTTAAAAATTTAACAGTTGCTGTAGAAGTTTTCTAATTTATAAAGAATGTGTAAGAATTGATTTAACTACCAACCACATCTATCCAAACAAATTGAACTATGTATTTGGTCAAATCATCTATTTTGTCTTCCCTATATAAAATGAAACTTCTTCTTACCATATTGGGAGACTATTTTTTCTTAAACTAATTGATTTCTTGAATTTCATAGTTAATTGGTTGGTATGTTTACAAATATGTTGAACCACTTTGTTCGGAAACAATCAAGAAATAAGTTAAACGAGCATAGTTCACTATCCTTAGATATAGATTCCTTTAAATAAGTCATTTATAAATTTGAAAAAGCTATCGATAAGCCATCGATGATTAATATAGAATGAGATAAAATGACAATCATGAGATATATTGTTTATTGATTTATGCAAATTGTTGAATGATGCTAATCGTATAAGTCAAAGATTCCACCATTTGATGGTGAAATTCTTATATAAATTGGATCCTATCATACACTAATACATATAAAATATATATCTATATGTATACTATATATATGTATATATGTTGATGTTTGTAGGACCCGATTCATATGAGAATTTTCACATGTCTGTACGACAATATGGGTTTGACCTTGCATGGCTTCAATCTAATGACCCCAAATCATTTTTGGGATCGTGAGGTCTACGTTAAATATGGATCCTACAGCCCAAAATGATTTGGGACCCTTGGATGTACTCGAACAGACAAATATAATGTCCAATACATAGGGACTTTCGAATTTTGAAAGTTTGAAATGTTCAATACAATGAAGTCAAAAATTAGAAGATATGGATTGCTAGACAATAATGGCTTTACGGGTTTGACTATACCTCCATTGGGAGCGATATTCTCGATAGAACATAAATCAATTACTCCCCGTACCAAATGGGTGTTAAGTGTATAATTTATAATTTAGGGTGAGCGACATTTTTTCAAAAAATCAAGGTTAAAACATAATTTTTAAAAAATGGACCGTACCCTCTCCCTCTGCCCTGCACGGCACAATAATGAGATGGCTCAAAGATTAAAAAAAAATCTCCAATTCATCAAGTTGGTTTTTTGATGTGTTTTGTTTGGTCTCAGTTTCTCATTGCAGTGCTTCAAGTCGCCTGTTGGGTCGATGTGGCGGAACCAAAGTACGCACTCTCATTGGAGGTACTATTGCTTGCTCAGCGGTGCATCCATCCTTGGACAGTTGTTGAATCCTCACAATATTCTACTTTTGTAGGGATCATTGCCGGAGCCTCTTCGGTGGGGGGCCTGGCTTTCATCTGCTACTGCATAAAGAAACGCTCCAGATCTTTGAAAAACCGATTAACCATAAAGCGTCTGATCTCTGAAGTAGCAGGCAATTCCAGTGTCCCATTCTATTCATACAAAGAAATCGAGCGAGCAACGAATGGGTTCTCCGAAAAACAACGTCTGGGGACTGGTGCATATGGCACGGTTTATGCAGGAAAACTCCACAACCAAGAGTGGGTTGCCATTAAGAAGATAAGATATCGTGATCATGACAGTGTCGAACAAGTAATGAATGAGATCAAGCTTCTGTCCTCAGTGAGCCATCAGGGTTTACTCCGTCTTTTAGGATTCAGCATCGAAAATGGTGAGCAAATTCTCCTTTATGAGTACATGCCGAATGGGACTTTATCTCAGCATCTACAGAGAGAAAGGGGCACTGTGCTTCCGTGGACCATTCGTCTCACCATTGCTGCTGAAACAGCTCGTGCTATTGCCTATCTTCACTCGTCCATGAATCCTCCGATATACCACAGAGACATAAAATCGAGTAATATACTCCTAGACTACAATTTCAAGTCAAAAGTAGCAGACTTCGGGCTATCAAGATTCGGCATGTTGGATGATTCCCACATTTCCACGGCTCCCCAAGGAACTCCTGGCTATGTCGATCCTCAGTATCATCAGAACTTCCATCTATCAGATAAAAGTGACGTCTATAGTTTTGGTGTCGTGCTTGTTGAGATAATCTCGGCAATGAAGGTAGTTGATTTCACACGGCCTCACAGTGAGATTAACTTGGCTGCACTAGCAGTAGATAAGATTGGAAAAGGTCGCGTTGATGATATAATAGATCCGTATCTCGAGCCAAATAGAGATGCTTGGACCCTTTCATCTGTGCATAAAGTGGCTGAAATAGCATTTAGATGTCTTGCTTTTCATCGGGACATGAGGCCTTCCATGATGGAGGTGGCAGACGAGCTAGAGCGGATTCAAATAAGTAATTGGGCACTGTTGGAAGAGAATATACACATGGGATCATCAATTGCCTCGTCTTGCTCATCACCCTACCATGGAAGTGAAAGATCTTTTAAAGCTTCCACAGCAATCAAGAAAACCGGGTTGGCGAGTAGGAGGCTGGTTGTTCCGCAGAGAGAAGCAGAAGATGCTAAGGACTGTTCCCCAGTTTCTGTGCAAGATTGTTGGTTGAGTAGCCCGAGCTCTCCCTCAACCAACACCTTATTGGCTAATGTCGTTCAGTAATTGTATTGTTACATGTCTTAGCCTTCCATTTCTGCATGCTTTGTGTACTTTGGGACCTGAATATGGCAGTCTAAAGAGCGGAAAGACTCGAGAATTCAATCGAGATGGAGAATTACTATGGTTTTTTGGAGAGGAAAAATGTACCACTACAGAAAAATGATGCGTAACATCGATAATGTCTTATTTGAGTAAGCAGACAGTCTTTAATTTGTCTTGCTCGTGAATAAGGTGATCGAAAAGTGTGCTAACTCCTATGTCAAGAATACATGGGGGGTTTCAACTCCAAACCAATTGGTAACGAGTGGAGTAAAACATGTATAGCTAATATAATTCTAAATTACCCACGCCCCTGACATTATATAAGTTAAAAATACGTGGATTGATAACACGAGTGGCGATGTGGATGCTGGTGGAATAGTTAATCACATAGAAAAACTTGACTGTGACACCAACTCATGTATCTTAACATAACTTGTAAATTCCGGGACAACTCTCATCATGGTATTTGGTAAATACAAAGGAAATGCTTTTCAATATTTTGCTCAAACTTGGTTGCTTGGTGTATCTTCAAGTGACCACTTCTCAAATCTTGGAAGTGGCACATTATTTAAGTGAAGTACATGGGCAGAACACAAAGAACAATGAAATTCTTACATAAATTTCCTTGAATCCATAATAATACACTTAATTTCACATAGGCCATACAATGCCAAGAGCTAGAGCATTCATAGGTAAAACTAAAATTTTTAAATACACGACATGAACGCACAGAACAATCAAAGACACGAATTTACTCACGCTTTCCGAGCTTCAGGCCCTAAAATAGCGTTCACAATAGAAGAAGCGATCACAACTCCGAGCAGCTCCGCGACAGCAACCGCTCCTGCCTGCGCCAGATTACTGGTCCTCACCGCCTCCTCGATCTCCTTCTCCGCCAGCGTTACTTCCTTCTCCGCGACTTCAATTTCCTTCTCCGCGGCCAAGAAACCCTTGTCAGCTGCCTCGAACCCTTCTTTCACTATCAGTTCCGCCTCCTCCTCCACCTTACGCAGGCTTCGCCGGAGCCCGAATAGCGGTATGTCCTGCGCTTTCGAAGGCAACTCCACCGCTTGTAATGCAGTCGTGGCGGTGAAAAGCAGCAAGCATTGCCTCCGGGATGGGAGCACCATCGGAACATGTTTTCTAACGTGCGCCGTTTGGGGAGTGGGGTGCGCAGGAGGGATTTGTGCAACGACGAGCGAACTTGTGGAGGCCATGGACTTTGTCTACCGATAGCGGATGTGATTCTCAGTTCAGCATAACTAATACCTGCCATTCATTGGTCTTTGCTTTAGAGGATTTGAGACTGAAAAGACCAAAACGCCCACCATAACACCAGCCAATAATATGTTTGGTTTTTTTTTTACATAAGCCAAAAATATGTTGGAAACTTGGAATTTAATTTTTTTTTATCATATCATACATAAAATAATATCCCAATAGAAATATTTTTATTAGAAACAACCAATTTTTATATTATTATTTTTATCCCATCCTATTGGATTCTAAATTCGTCCATGCATGCACGTTAGATTACGTATGAAGAACTATATTATTATAATATATATATATATATACACGAAATTTAAATTTATATTACAATTCAGCTTTATAAAATATTATTTATTATAACTATTATGATATTAATACAAGATAAACATAACCATAATGTATATCCAAGAACTAAATATGCATACATGAATATGAAGGTAATTCCAATCTTGTTATCTCTACTATTACCTCATGGTTTGGTGCCACCTCCTCAGGTACAACGACTGGCCTACCAGTTCTTTCGGTCTCATCGTGGTCTAATATCATGGTCTACAGTTGTCTGGAAACCTTATGTCCTGCCTAAGCACTCATTCATCCCCTGGCTCGGTGATCAAGACAGGTTGGTTAGTTCGGATCATCTCCCATTTGTGATGGACAAGTCATGCATGCTATGTTAAGAATTGCACACTTTGAGTATCTGCCAAACTCCCAAGAAAGTCTTTTAAGTCAGTTTTTTGATAATCCCTCTTTTGTTTACAAGATGTTATATAGTAATTTGCTCAAAACCAAAAATAAAACAACCAACACAATTAATCATGCTATAACTGCCAAGGGAGAGAATTCTCTACGTGATCTTGCTCTCATGTGATGTAATCATTCATCCAAGCAGGTTTGTTACGTTTTCTCGAATCTTCCTGAGGCTTGTTCTCCCTTGGTGTTTCGGCAACCTTTCTTGTTGCTTTTCTTGTTCCAGCCTTTGTTTCTCCATCTTGTTTTTCTTCTTGGACCCAATCTTTAATGGCTTATTCCATCATCCCTTGGCCCACTTCAATGCTATGACCTTATCACTCACTTCCCCTTCAAACCCAACCTTGTCCTCAAGGTTGAAAGATCTATACATGGGGCAACTCCTGACCATTGGACCAATATTTGTTTTGTTGGTCGATTGTTCTTTGTGATAATTCGGGAGGCTACAATACCCACTGGGCTGGACACAGGCTGGTTGTTAATGCTATAAACTGGTAATGCATCTATCTTGGCATGCACTTCTCCTTGAAAAACTTTTGAGTTGAGACGCATGAAAATTCGGATGTATTCGACTTGTCGTAGGTAGCTGTAGAGTGTACGCCACCTTCCCTACCTTAGCTACTATCGGAAATGGCCCAAAATAACGTTTGCATATCTTGGAATGTCCTCTATTAGCCACAGTGGTTTGCCGATAAGGTCGTAGTTTAACCAATACCAATTCTCCCACCTGCAATTCCTTATCAAGTCGGCGTAGGTCTACAAATTGCTTCATTCGTTGTTGAGCCACAACTAAATGTTCCCGGAGTTTTTTTAATACCTCAGCACGTTGTAATAGTGATTCCTCTACGGCTGCAACAAACGTACTTCCTCGGAGATACAAGGGAATGGTGGGTGGTTCTCTCCCATAAACGGCTCGAAAGGGAGTCGTATTGAGAGATGAATGATGACTGGTGTTATAATGATACTTTGCCCAAGATAAAACTCGAACCCACGATGTTGGATGCTCAGAAACAAAGGCTCGTAAGTACTGCTCGAGACAATGATTCAACACTTTTGTTTGTCCATCCGTTTGGGGATGGTAAGCGGAGCTCATTCGCAACCTAGCTCCCATTAACTCGAACACCTTCCTCCAAAATTGACTGGTAAAAACCGGGCGCAATCCGAAATAATGGAACGGAGCACACCATGCAATTTGATAATCATGGTGCAAAATAATTCAGCTACCTGAGTAGCTGTATGAGATGTAGGCAAGGGTCCAAAATGTGCATATTTAGATAGCATATCCACCATAACTAGTATGGCCGTGTACCCTTTAGCTTTGGGTAATCCCGTAAATGAAGTCCATAGCGATGCCCTCCCATATCATCTCAGGAATTTCAGTGGGTTGTAGCAAGCCGTATGGCTTCTCCATTGAGTATTTCATTGTCTGACAATTGTAGCATTGTGCCACGAAAGCTTTGACATCCTCCCTCATTCCCAACCAATGAAAATTAGCTGATAATTGCATATAGGTTCTTTTTACACCCGCATGCCCCCTACAAATGAGCTGTGAAATTCTTGCAACATAATCTTCTTGAGTGCCGACGCTTGTCAAAGGAAGTATTTCCCTTTATAAAAGATTAAACCTTCCCTAACAGAATATGGAGTGGCTTCCTCTGTTTCGCCCTTTAAACGATCATGGATGTCCAGGAGGTCACTCAAAGATCGATTTTCTGTACGAAGGTTATCCACGAAAGCAAACTCTCGCGTAGACTAAGGGCAAAGACTGCCAGTGGTCGCTCCCTCATATCCTCATGTACTCTTGACAATGAATCTGCTGCTATATTATCTCTTCCCGGTTTATATTCAATGGAGAATTGATACCCCATCAGTTTGCGCAAATAGTGTTGTTCTGGTGTTTGTATCGTTTGATCGAGTAATTCCTTGAGGCTCTTACGATCTGTCCGAATAATGAATTTTTGCCCAAGCAAATATTGCCTCCACTTAGCCGATGATTCTGTAACCGCATACAATTCCCGAATATACGTGGAAGCGACTTGCATCTTAGTACTCAATTTCTTGCTGAAATAAGCCACCGAGTGTTTGTCCTGCATTAACACTCCTCCGATGCCCACCTTGGACGCTTCTGTTTCAATCACGAACATTATAAAAAAATTAGGAAGCTGCAATACAGGGGTTTTGCTAACCTCATTTTTAGTTGTTTGAACGAATCATTAGCCTCCTACGACCACTGAAATGCATCTCATTTTAGTAAGTCTGTTAATGGTGCTGCCAACGTAGCATAATCCTGTACAAACCACCTATAATATCCTGTGAGACCCAAGAAGCCTCTTCATTGTTTGAGTGTGCGAGGTATCGGCCATTGTATCATCGCATCCACTTTCTGGGGATCTGCCAAAACTCTTCCTTCCGTGACTGTATGTCCCAAATATTCCACAGTTTGTTGGAAGAAGCTATATTTGCTTTCTTTGGCATAGAACCTGTTGTGGGCTAAAAATTTGAGCACTTGCCTGAGGTGTGTACAATGTTAGGAATTTAACATGAATACTAAATCGATTTTCAATGTACCTAAACGTATGGCACACAAAATCGAATATGCGGAAATAAAAGTTCAAGATCAGTGTTACCTCCAGCCATTGATATGCAGTTTGATCCAGACAGATCTGAAGAATTGAGATGCAAGAGGGCTCTTCTAAACCTTATGCAATTCTAATAGATGGTGTATTTTATGAAGTGAATTGCTTGGCTTAGGGACCCGGCTTAGGGACCCCCCGCACTGTCTTATTTATATAAGTGTCTTGCCATCAAAGACTTAGAGTTTGACACAGTTACACCACTTAAAGATAGCGGGTGGTTATCCAGATAGTGCGCAATCTTCTGGATTAAATATTCTTGATATTATCTTAATAATATATTAACCAAATTAATATTAATTATTAACATTCTCCCACTTGGTTAATATATTCACAAACTGAATAATCAAGAATACTTCATCATATCAAGAAACAAATACACGAATCATGGCGATGTGTCCTCTTATATTGTGTAGTATCTTCCATGTATCACGATGTATTATGCCTCTTAAATCCAAATGTGGTAACCTTACTGAATGAATAAACCAATGTTTATTCTAGGTCCAACTTAAGTAATATTTCCCAAATAACTGAATGTGTACACAACTGAATAAGAGAAATATCATAACCGAAAGAGTTTCATTAAATATACAAAAATGTACGTACTATGAAATCACATAATGGAACCAAGCCCCATTCTAACCACATGATCCTTAAACCCCTTAGGTGGCATGCCTTTTGTTAAAGGATCGGCAATCATCAATTCAGTACTCACGTGTTCAATAACCAATTTATTGTCTTTAACACGCTCCCGAATGGCTAAATACTTTATGTCGATGTGTTTACTTCGACTTCCACTTTTATTATTTTTAGCCATGAAAACTGCAGCTGAATTGTCACAATATAACCTCAACGGCCTAGAAATAGAATCCACAATTCTAAGCCCAGATATGAAACTCGTCAACCATACACCCTGTAAAGATGCTTCAAAACAAGCAACGAACTCGATCTCCATAGTGGAAGTAGCAGTCAAAGTCTGCTTCGCACTTCTCCAAGATATAGCTCCGCTGGCAAACATAAATATGTATCCAGATGTTGATTTTCGTGAATCAACGCAACCAGCAAAGTCTGAATCGGAGTAGCCAATCACCTCCAAATTATCAGTCCGTTTATACATAACCATGTAATCCTTAGTACCTTTAAGGTATCTCATAACTTTCTTTGCAGCTTTCCAATGATCAATACCAGGGTTACTCTGATATCTTCCCAACATTCCCACAACAAATGCAATATCAGGTCTAGTACAGCCTTGAGCATACATTAGGCTTCCAACACAAGAAGCATATGGAATGTTTTTCATTTGTTCCTTTTCAAACTCATTTCTTGGACATTGATTCAAATTGAATCTATCACCTTTCACAATGGGTGCTACACTTGGTGAATAATCACTCATCCGAAACCTCTCCAGCACTTTGTTTATATAGGTTTCTTGCGATAAACCCAAAATGTATTTGGATCTATCCCTATGGATCTTAATACCAATGACATAAGATGCCTCACCCATATCCTTCATATCAAAGTTCTTAGAGAGAAATTGTTTCACCTCATATAGAAACCCCTTATCATTGGTTGCAAGTAATATATCATCTACATACAACACCAAGAAACAAATGTTACTCCCACTAACCTTCTGGTATATACATTGATCCATGACGTTCTCAACAAAACCAAATGAAGAGATAACGTGATGGAATTTTAAATACCACTGACGGGAGGCTTGTTTCAACCCGTATATAGATTTCTTAAGCTTACACACCAAATGCTCACCATCACTAGAGGAGAATCCTTCAGGTTGTTTCATATAAACATCTTCCTCTAGATCACCATTGAGGAATGCCGTTTTCACATCCATTTGATGCAAATCCAGATCAAAATGGGCCACCAATGCCATAACCACATGGAGAGAATCCTTTTTAGATACAGGAGAAAATGTCTCTGTATAATCAATTCCCTCTTTCTGAGTGAATCCTTTGGCAACGAGTCTAGCCTTATATCGTTCAATGTTACCCAGTGAATCTTTCTTTGTTTTAAAGACCCACCTACACCCAATGGCTTTTACACCATCTGGCAACTGAACCAACTCCCAGACTCCGTTATGTGCCATTGAATTTATCTCATCATTCATGGCATCGAACCACAACTTGGATTCATTACTTTCCATCGCTTGTGAAAACGTCTCGGGATCATTCTCAGCTCCAATATTATAGTCAGATTCTTGTAGATACACAATATAATCACTAGGAATTGCTGATCTCCTCATTCTAGTGGACCTTCTCAATGTTGTATCAACATTTTCCTCTAAGACAGGATCATGTTGTTCAACAGGGTTCTCGACAGTATCTGGAATCTGTCGATCATCAGGAACTACTAGATCATGATCAACTACTTGTGGAATCTCTAATACTGGTTCATCAACACGCCTAAGAACTTGAGGGCAGTTGTAAACATCAATCAGTCGATCACTTACAGTGGATGGATGAGCATCGTAATGATCATTTTCAGAACAAATATCCTGAAATCGATCGCTCCTACTAATCAGGTCGTTCTCAAGAAATTTTGCATTCCTCGATTCCACAAATTTAGTGATGTGAGATGGACAGTAGAATCTATATCCCTTAGACCTTTCGGCATATCCAACGAAATACCCACTAATGGTCCTCGGGTCCAACTTCTTTTCATGTGGATTATAAACTCTCACCTCAGACGGGCATCCCCAAATGCGTATATGTTGCAAACTCGGTTTCCAACCTTTCCATATCTCAAAAGGTGTCTTAGAGACAGTCTTGGTTGGAACTCGGTTTAATATATACGCTGTCGTTTTAAGAGCTTCAGTCCACAATGACTTAGGAAGTTTAGAACTACTAAGCATACTACGCACCATGTCTATTAATGTCCGGTTTCTTCTTTCCGCCACACCATTTTGGCTCGGAGAACCAGGCATGGTGTATTGGGCAACAATCCCATGCTCCTGAAGAAACTTAGCAAACGGACCAGGTGCTTGTCCACTCTCAGTGTATCTACCATAGTACTCACCACCTCTATCTGATATCACGATCTTAATTTGCTTACCACACTGTTTCTCTACTTCAGCCTTATATGCTTTAAAAGCATCTAACGCTTCATACTTATTATGAAGCAAGTAGAGATACATATATCGTGAATAATCATCAATGAAGGTGATGAAGTATTTCTGACCATACGAATCCATATCAGGACTACATATGTCTGGATGTATGATCTCCAATATATCAGAACTCCTCTTAGCACCTTTCTTTGACATGTTGGTCTGCTTACCCTTAATGCAGTCCACACAAGTGTCAAAATCGGTAAAATCCAAAGCACTAAGTACTTCATCATTCACTAATATTTTAATTCTATCAATGGAGATATGTCCCAATCTCCGGTGCCACAAAATAGAGGAATTCTCATTCACAACACATCTTTTAATACCAATATTTTGTTGAGCATGCATTATAGAATTAGTGGTATCATTTTGTAAATTCAATCGAAAAAGACCATCAGACAAAGTACCATTTCCAATAATCTCAGATTTATAAAATAAACTGAATGATAAATCCGAAAAATTAAATGAAAATCCAACAGATACTAGTCTCGAAACTGAAATCAAATTTCTAGAAAAATTTGGATTATAAAATGTCTTTTCTAAAATCAAAACGAAACCACTACTTAAAACTAATTTGCATGTCCCAACAGCCTCCACATGTGAGGGCATCTTGTTTCCAGAATAGATGCTCTGCTCACTTCCCAATGGCTTCCTTAGGTTTTGCAATCCCTGCAAGGAATTGGTAACATGGATTGTAGAACCAGAATCAATCCACCATGTGTTATGATTAACATCAATCATATTGGATTCATAACAAACAAATGAGAATTCACCTTTCTTTTCGAGCCACTGCTGGAATTTGGGGCAATCTTTCTTAATGTGATCCTTTTTCTTACAAAAGAAACACTTGATTTCCTTCTTAATATCCAGCTGAATAGGCATTTTGCCTTTCCCCTTATGCTTGTGCTGACCTTTCTTCCTCATATGGGTAGCTACATGCACACTTTCAGGTTGCTCCATAGCCAATCGACCCTCTTCCTGAACACACATGGTTATAAGTTCATTTATTGACCATTTGTCCCTATGTGTGTTGTAGGAAATCTTAAATGGACCGTATTGGTAAGGCAAAGTGTTCAGAATGTAGTGCACCAGGAAAGTATCAGACATCTCAACCTCAAGTGTCTTAAGTTGAGCTGTTATATCCCTCATGCGCATGATATGCTCACGCACTCCTCTAATACCAGTGAGCTTCATCGATGAAAACTTCAAAATTAAGGTGCTTGCCAATGCCTTATCCGAAGACTGAAATTGAGCATCAATAGCCTTCAGCAGATCATAGACATTATTATGCTGATCGACAGAACCTCTGATCCCAGCAGAAATTTTGGTCTTTATGAACATAACACAGAGACGATTAGATCGTTCCCATTTCTCATAAAGATCAACATCATCCAGAATGCTGGTTTCAGTAATAGCAGGTGGTTCATCTTTCCGTATAGCATAATCAATATCCATCCAGCCTAAATGGAGAAGAATCCTCTCCTTCCACACCTTATAGTTATCACCTTTGAGTTCCGGAACTTCACATTTCATATCAGATAAATTAACAGGTTGAATAACTGCAAGAAAATTTAAAATACATGCTTATATCACAATTTTTGAAGCAAATAACTAAATGACATGTTTTACCCATGTAAATCATGCAATAACTTATGAATCGCTGACATAGAACTTACCTGTGGGCTAAATTTCCAATTCAAATAAATTCATATAACTTTATGATAAAACTATCGAATTATCCGACATTCTTAATACCTGTGGGCAAATTAAGAAAATAATTCAATATCTCATCCTAATTAAACATATTTAATATAATAAAATTTCATGTGGGATAAATTCCATTATATCAAATATAATTAATTACAAGTAATGTCTATTTAGCTTTATGTCATGTTTGAGAAATTAATGCACTTTAATTAATTAAAGCTGCTGTGGCTACACTTTAATCAATCATATAATGCATATCACATAGACATTTCATCTGAATACATCAAACTATGCCATAGTTGAATTAATGTAATGCCTATTTTACTTTAAGTGATCCACAAAATTAATGTAGTAATTTAATCAATTAAAGCTGCTGTGGCTATACTTTAATTAATTAAACTATATGAATCACTTAGACATTTATGCATAAAAATATTTTATGCTATATCTTAATTCATATAAATATTGTCTATTGAACTTTATGTAATTCACATGATTAATGAATAATTTAATCAATTAAAGCTGCTATGACTATACTTTAATCAATTAAACTATACGAATTACTTAGACATCTTAATAATTCATGCATAAAAATATTTTATGCTTTACATAGATTATGGTGCATTTATCCATAATAAAACAATCAAAAATTACACATAAAGATTGCATAAAATAAATTTTAAAAATAATGCAGAATTTCGAATTTCAGAATGAAACAGAACCAAACAGGCCTTAAAAATAAACCAACCCTAATTCCCAAAATCACCAACAACCCTAACCCTAACCCTAACCCTAAACTGGAATCCGCCGCCGCCGCCACCTCGGTCTCAGACACATAATGGCGACGACATTCCAAGCGTAAGAAGCCAAGGCCGATCACCATCCAGGTGTCTCCTCCTCCGGAACGCCCAAATCTGTCGGAAATCAATGCGAGGGACGAAAATCGCTTGAGACGGGAAATCGCGATTTTCCGGCCGTCACAATCATTGATTTCCACCACACGTACGTCGGGGTACACTTAATTGACATTCCATGTCCTTGCCGCTGTCTGAATGGCCAGAAATAGAGCAAAATCGGCCAAAAACTAGGCAGAACTACGCGGCCAAATTCACGCAAATTCCGGCCAATTTCCGATTAATTATTCCGACCAGCGGCGCTATTATGGTCGTCCCGTCATGGTGGTTCGGGCAGTACCTTCAATTCCGGAATTGGGTTCCAAAAGGCGGCTAATTTCTCATCCCAAAAGCTAGGATTTCAAAACTAGGGTTCATGCCAAAATTGAAATTAGGAATTCAAATGAATTTCTGATATATTTTTAATTTCGAAAATTATGTAAAAATTCATGATACAAAATCAAAATTGCATCAATATTATTTTCAAAATATTTTTGCCCAGATAAAAAATCTCAAACGTATCAAGGCAGAAGTAAGAATTGCTCTGATACCAAATGTTAGGAATTTAACATGAATACTAAATCGATTTTCAATGTACCTAAACGTATGGCACACAAAATCGAATATGCGGAAATAAAAGTTCAAGATCAGTGTTACCTCCAGCCATTGATATGCAGTTTGATCCAGACAGATCTGAAGAATTGAGATACAAGAGGGCTCTTCTAAACCTTATGCAATTCTAATAGATGGTGTATTTTATGAAGTGAATTGCTTGGCTTAGGGACCCCCCGCAGTGTCTTATTTATATAAGTGTCTTGCCATCAAAGACTTAGAGTTTGACACAGTTACACCACTTAAAGATAGTGGGTGGTTATCCAGATAGTGCGCAATCTTCTGGATTAAATATCTTGATATTATCTTAATAATATATTAACCAAATTAATATTAATTATTAACATACAATGGTCATGCTCCGATCGACTGTAGACTAATATATCATTAAAAAAACAATATCAAACTTTCGCAAGAAAGATTTAAAAACTTGATTCATTGTGGCCTGAAACGTCGATGGTACATTGGATAATCCAAAGGGCATCACCATAAATTTATAATGTCCCTCGTTGAAAAGTTGTTTTATGCACATCTTTAACGTTCATCCTGATCTGATGATAGCCAGAGCGCAGGTCCAGCTTTGAATATGCTCGTGCTGCGCCCAACTCGTCAAATAGTTCATCAATAGTTGGAATAGGGAATCGATCCTTAACCGTGATATTGTTTAATGCAAAATAAGTGACACAAAACCTCCATGTGCCATCTTTCTTGTTTACCAGCAGCACCGGAGAGGAGTACGTGCTAGTACTATGCCGTATGAATCCCCTTGCCAACAATTCTTGCACAATCTTCTCCATGGTATCCTTTTGAAAGTGAGGACACCCATACAGACGAATGTTAATTGGCTGAGAACCAGGAAGCAAAAATATACGATGGTCTACCCATTGATGGGGAGGTAAACTCTGCGGTTCCTAAAACCTCGTGCTATGTCTCCAAAATCTGCTTACCCTGTACTGGAACAGAGTGTTCCTCCATGTGTGACATGTTTCCAGGTCGTCCTTCTAATATTGGTGTATCGAGGTGTTCCCCTGTTATAATGTAGAAAGCAGTAACAACAGTTTTGTTAACTAATGCACATAAGGCATTATACGTAATAGCACCTGGCATGGGTACTGAATTTCCCCTGAAGCAAATGCGTTGATCCTTCTAGGAAAATTCCATGGTGAGGGCCTCATGATCATGGAGGCAGGGTCCTAATGTTCTCAACCATTTCATTCCCAGCACTACATCAAGGCCCCATATGGGAAAAATATGCAAGTCCAAGATGAATTCATGTCCTTGTAAGGACAAAGCGACTTGTGTGCAAAGTCGATCGCACCACAAGTATTGTCCATTCCCCATGTAGACTCGAAATCTTTTTGTTGCGGTGTAAGGAATTTTCAGTTTGTCCACCAACCCTTCTTGAATAAAATTATAGTGGCTGCCCGTATCAATCAAGACTTCGACTGTTGCGTGTTGATGGTCGGCTGTAATTCGAAAGATACATGTATTGGAAGTGTTAGTTAAGGCATGTAAACTTACTTCCCTTTCTTCGTCTCCACCTTGTATAACCTGCTCTTCGTTTTGTGAGGTGTACTCGTCATTGATTGGATCACCCTCTTCCCCAATGAGATCCATCACTCAATTTTTGCAGCATTGGTTGGCATTGTATTTTTCGTCACATAAAGCACAAGCCCTTTGCTCTTTTGTCTTGTATTTCAGCTGGTGATAAGCGTTTGATGGGAGTCCTCGAAGGTGGTGGGGATGGTCCGGATTTAATGGTTAACGGCGTTGATTGCCCCGGGCCACCTTGGTTGTTCGATCGTGGCCATGTTATGATGACTGCTTGCCGTTATATGTCTCAATGAGTAGCGTTGCAACGTTCCCCGAAGCTCCTCATTTTTGTCCTCATACATTTGTGCCTTAACCATCGCCTCATTGAGTGTGAGTGATGTTGGGTTTCCGTACCCCGACACCAGATCCAAACGCAGCGAAAAATAAACATAAACAGATCTGACACAGGGACAGATCGATCGCGCCTGATCCATATATAACATGCAAATATCAAAATAAATGCACGAAAGTGAATTACCGATAACAGCGAAATCAATCTGATGTCGGTGGTCCTCGAGTCCAAACAACCTGACCAGATCTAAAAGCCAACACCAGTGCTAGTTTGGCGTCGGTGTTTCTATGATATTGTGTATTGAATTGTCTGAGTAACCCTAGAATGAACCTTATATTTATAGTGTTTATGAGACAGCTAATTGGGCTAGGGCTCATAAAGTCCATCGGGCCAACGTTTGGCTTGCTGGGTATTTTATGCTAACAATCTCCCACTTGCCCAAAAGCCAACACAAAACAATCATAATCCAAGTAAGTCAATACAATTGAACAACTTGATGTACAACCATTGTACATAATTATGAGACATAAATATATCAAATGAATTAATTTTAGAACTTTCTATAGATGAAACACTTTCAAATATAGAAACTCCACTAGAACGAGGAGCTTTCAAAAATTAAATTAATCTATTCTAAATCACTCAATTTGAGCAATTAACATTTAAGTCTCAATCCTCATCAATAGATCGGCGGCCGGTTGATTGTGACCCAGCGATGCTCAAGTGTATCATAGCAGTAGGATCACAACCTTTGTGATTTTAGAAATCAAACAACTTCTTTGGGCTTACCCTGAATGCCCCATTGTCAATTAAATTCCTTTAATAAACAATGACCGAAATACAATTTCAGCAACAACCTACCGATCGTGGGTAGCGCCTAGCATCTGCGCTTCACGAAGACCTAGATACAAATGACTAGCAACGTACGAGTACATTCCTTTCACTCAATATGTCCCGATTGAATCAAGGGCATTGGTTGATCGAGACCCATTATGATTTCAATAACTATGTATTTGTTTCACGTTATATGATTCCTTGTGTGCGTATATGAAAAACCCATTTTTCACAAGCACTACCCACTCTGGCCAGAGATTCCTCGAATCATATATAGAAAAACACATAGGACATCCTGATTCATCAAGACCAGTGGTGAATCCCCAACGACAACATAGGCCTTTGACAGCATCACTGAATACCCAAAATAATGACTTTATGACCCACATGTGATCAGTCATTAAATCAAAGTACACAGCTATCTATCAAGACCTCAATGACGACTCGGGTCATGAGGAGTAATGGTGCACAACTATGACTACAAATTATATACTCGACAAATGGTAACCACTTATAGAATTCCGAGTATGGTCGTTCAGTGAACTCATTCCTAATGAGCACCTAGTCATGTGTGCTGAATTCTCCAAGCCAACGCCGATGAAACGCGGCGCACTACACTAGACATATCATGAATACCAGTCTCTAACGAGTATATCGATATCCCATTCTCGAAAGCTCGACCAGGAACATTTTGAAATCGCAGTCAAGAATGTATTTCATGGTCACCATCATATGCGTAACCACATTCTATAGACTATATCAATCTCAAGGACTTCATCAATGCATCAAGATACATGGGTATACAGATGAAGAAATGCCATAAATATTAATATTCAAACAAAGATTTGTCATAATAAGATTACAAGTACAATCAAACAACTAATGATTTACTTAATCATGTATGGCAACAATATCTTTCACTTTCCAAAAGCCAATTACTCATGTGTCTCAAGACCATCTTCCCAAGATGTGTAAAGACTTTGTAAGTGGATTCACTATATTTTTCTGTTGAAACGATTCTCTCGATAATAATGTCGCGTTTACCATCTCTTTCATTAGATGGTATTTTCTCAATATATGTTTGGATACTGATGAGATATTAGTTCAACTGTTGTCACGGTACAGAGGAACTGTGTCAACCGCGCTAGAAATTACACCCAACTCTTAGATGAAATTCTATATCCAAACTGCCTCTTTGCTTCATCGTATGCTGCAATGTATTCAGTTTCAGTGGTGGAATCCGATGTGATGTCTTGCTTGGAACGTTTCCAAGAGACAACGTCATCATTAAGCTTAAATACAAATCTGAACATCGATATGGTATCATTTGCATCCGACTGAAAAAAACCAGCATCAGTTTAGCCTTCAACTTTTATTTCTCCACTTACAGATCCAAAAACCATGAACATAACATAAGTTCTTCATAAGAACTTGAGGATTATTTTCACAGTTTTCCAGTGACCTTCACCAGGATCTGTCTAATGTCTGCCAATTACTCTAAGAACATACATCAGGCCAAGTACATAACATAGCCTACATTACGCTATTAAAAATCGAAACATCAGGTACCAATTTTGTCTTTTCACTCTCATCATCAATCTTAAGACACGTTGACTCGAGAGATGAACACTATGACATATTATGAAGTAACTCATTTTTTGACTATTCTATGCTAAACCCTTTTAGCACAGTGTTTATGTACGTAGATTGAGAGATCTCAAGCATCATTTAGATCTATCCCTATAGATACTTACGCTAAGCACGTAGGACGCTTCTCCCGAATCTTTAATGGAGAAATTAGTAGATAATCATGCTTTAATTGATTAATCCAATACCATTCACAATGAGTAGGATATCATCGACTTAAAGCTTCACAAATATAACCGTGCTCCCACTAACCCTTTTGCACACACATTTCACTTCCAGATTTTTAACAAAACCAAACACTTTGATAATGCTATCAAAACAGAGTTACAAACTTCGGGATGCCTTCTTATGCCCACAAATGGACCTCTGGAGTTTGAAAACATTTTTCTCACTCCAAGAAGTTGTAAACACATTTGGCTGCTACATTTCTACCTCAATGCCACCCACTGAGAAATGTTGTGTTCACATCCATTACTCATATGTAAGGACCCCCGTGCCCTTAACCCGTAATTAGTGCATTAAGCCATACCATGAGTGCATATAATCATACCATCAGGGGAAAAACCCTATGCAAGTGCAACACCGTATGCTACCCAGAAAATTTCTTGCATTCAATTCCCAATATTCAAATTCCCCTTACCATTATTATTCACATAACATGCACCCACATAATACACTAATATGCTCTTAGTTCATTTAGCAATTTCCATAATTAATTGCATGCAACCATAATGAACAGAAAGAGGCCATAGCCCATTTATACATCCCATATACACGTAAGGTGTACTCAATGAATAAACGTGTATTTGATGCATAAAACACTATACCGGATACCACTACTGGTACTTCTATCCTGGAAGCACCTTCCAAGCACAACTCGATCTCATCTCTGGATCTGAGCGTCTATCCAGCCAGCTCTGGTACCTCTATCCTGGAAGTACCTCTAACCAACAGCTCGAGCTCGACTCCTAAGTCGCTGCTACACCTGTAATACCTGCCCCAACAGAGACAGCCCCCACACGGGGTGAGCATACCAATACCCCAAATCACAAAATAATAATATTACAATTCATAATTTACAGAATGTAAATGCCATAATTTAAATGATACTCCCTGGATGGCAATACCCTCATCCGGGATCCCCCTGTATTGTCCCTGTTCTCAAAATAACCAAACTCATCAAATTCCCAAAGCCAGTTAATCGTCACATAGATTAACTAATACCGTTCTATTATACCAGTTCCATAATCAAAGGGATAAGAACATAATGTAAAAGACTATAGATATCGCATATATCTAACCAACAATTCCATGTTCTTATTTCATTGCTCGCTCCACAATAGCGGCATACTAAACCTCGCGCACGCTCAACAATAGCGGCGTCATAACCGATGGTCGCCCAATGGCGACCGCATCCCGAATCATTGCTCGCTCGAAGGCGTCACTGTATGATTCCCAATATATATATATATATATATCCATTGAAGGCAAAGACCGTTTACCATGCATATCATTATCCATTTGAAGTAAATATAGTGCACCATGCATCTCAATATTTATCCAATGTAATTACCACATGCCAGACCACATGCCAGATATTGTAATGTCCATATAATACAATTACCATACACCATGTATTCCAATGCCCATTTAATACCATTATCACAAACCATGCATATTACAGTTGCAATACTATAATAGGCTATGCTCGTACGTCCCACGTACCTTAATTTCCGAAGTCCGAGCCAAACCTTGCTCGAGTTCCATGCTCCGAGGAACGATGTGCTAACACGATAAATAATTCACAATTAATTACGAACATGCAACCCATGCTCAAGCACACCCATAACCCTCAACATATTGTCAATCCACAACAATTTACCATTTAAAAGACCCGGGGCAGGGCATATACAGGGAGGGAAATCGAATGAGACAATATCGAAAATTGCTCAAGGACCACCCCTAAATTTGAACCCCAACAACACAAATCAAACCCAAATAATCACCATAATTCATTTAAAACATGAATTAAGCTATCCAAGCAAGAATCAACACTCCTTGCCAAAAACCCCCAATTTTCGAATTCAATACCCTTAAATTCGAACCCAAACAAGCCCTTAAATTCGAACCCTTACAATTCTTCGAATTCGAACACAATCAAGCATCATAATGCATCTACAACATGAATTAATCAATTACCAACAACAATAATCGCCCCACAAGCGAAACCCCCAAATTTCGAACCCTAACCCACGAAATCGAGCTGAAAATTCGAACCAAACTTAACCAATAATTTCGAACCAAAAAGGCTGAAATAATCGACTCAAAACCAGCTTAAAAACGCCCCAAAAACATCAGAAAAATCGCACCAAAAACATACCAAAATCGCGCCCCAAAATCGGATGAAATCCAGTTTTTGAAGCCTACGCTTTTCTGGCAAATCCGAGCTCGATTCTCGACCAAACTTCAAATTGTTGGTATGGATAGAACCGCCTGGAAGAGACGAACACGGCGGCGGGTCGGACGCGCCGAACGGCGGCCGGACGGCGGCGGGCGGTGGCCTTTTGTGCGCGGGGGTAAAGGGGATCGGGAAAGGGGCTGCGGGCGCGAGGAGAGAGAGAGGTGAGGAAAAATGACTCCGATAATTAAAATCCCGGGTTCAATTGGTATTTATAGCAAAAATACCCCGAAATACTAATAGCCCCACAAATACATCATGATTCATTAAAAATCATCTGTTTTCAAAAACTCTCTCTCTAACTCAAAAACCCCCTACCGGTGCCCACACACAGCACCCGAAATTCTGAGTCACACTAAAAACCCAACTCGCAGGTTTTCACCGGAATGAGAATACGATCTCAACCTCGGGATCCAACGATCCCAACTAATCAATTAGACGAGCCCAGAAGGCCCGATTTACCAACCTCGGGAGATGCCGAACCGCAATTAATTCCTAATTGCCACAATTAAAAATCCATCCAGGATTAATACTACACCGGGATTAACACCATTAATTCCCGGACATCACAATTATCCCCTACTAATAAAATTTCGTCCCCGAAATTGCACCGGTGTACTCCACGTAACACCAGGACTACACCAACAAAACAAAGCCAAGACCCTGATTCTGAACCACCTTAGAATCGAATTAACAACTGCGAGAATACCAGTCTCGCACCAAGCCCCAAAATAGCGCAACGCCAAAACCAATACAAACCCGAAAGATAACAACATACCTCGACGTGAATCGTCCCACAAGTCAGTTCACCAAAACTGCAAACCAACCAAATCTCCATTGGTTCTGACAAAGATATCATCCCGTGATATTTACCACCTTCCCACGATGCATGACACATATCGTCATGGTGGGGACCACTAGTATACAACAGTATACTCACAGAAAAACCAGTTTTCGCTTCCCAGCCCATCTCCTCCAAAGGAGTAGTTGTACCACTTGCAACCCGGACCGGGTTACCCACGGTCACTGATCCACACAAAAATACATCACCGAGGATGTTTACACCGGTGTGTTCCAAGAAATCATATCTTGGTCCCGACACACCATCAAGACTCCACCAAGTCTCAAGTTCCATAGGGGACATGGAAGGCAACCAATTGCATTCCTACACAAGTGTCAACCATGACACTAAACAAATCCGAATCTCGGCCATCCCTCATTTATCCTTGGATCTAACAATCCTAAAATAGGAAGGCTATCGAATTATCCAACAAGAACCACCATGATTCCAAATCACATCGATCCCTCCTCGTGGAATCAAACAACCCTCACGATCATTCATTAGAATGCATCGTGCCATCGAGATTACCGATCTCGAGGTTCCACAATCTCACACCGGAGATCCACTAAACCAATTATACACACTCGGCGTTCCACAATGAACGAAATAAGGTTGGCATTCGTATACACACACGGCATACATGCCCATACACCACACAACATGCATACGCAATGCAATAGACTCGGGTGTCTCCAATCACACCCAAATCCCAAAACCAACTGTCAAACCCCGATTATTCTCGCCCCACGGAGAATGATGGTTGACAAACCAAAACCAAAGGGTGTGATTTCAACATCACCACCACACGAACCAAAATAACGAATCTCCCCAAAAGATTCAACCGGTAGGAATCACAATACCGTCTTCCTCTCAAGGAAGAAGTCATGAATCCATGATCCTCCAATCCTCGAATTACCGTTCGGAAAACCTGGTATATTAATACCAAAACATATCCCGGAACCCAGAAATATACAATTGGTTAGAGTAGTGCATCAATACTACCATTACCCGATCCAAAAATCCGTATACGCCATGTATACACCTTCCAACGATGCTCTGTACTAATACCATAGTACTCCAAAATCGAGCATCTCCCCGAAGACGTCTCCTCAAACGTCTCACCGAGGTAAGAAATCCATTACTCGGTCCAACATCAGTAATGCTTACCATGGCTGACTTACAATCAAACCACGACCGATGCAAGCTGTCTCCAAGACAGTACAATCCAAATCTCTCCAAGAGATAAAAAAATATCAATATAGTAGTGTCACCCCACTAACTATATCTCACAAACCATTGTGACTCCCATTGCATGCCATATGCAAGGATGCTCAACTAGAGCTAACCACGACTTGTTGACACTCACGTTGGTAATACCAACAAACTTGAGCTGTCCCAGCACAAGTCCCTCAAAACAATGACGTATAACGTCCCCGTGAAGTATTCCCTACCTCAAACACCATGCCACATAGAGACTACAAGAGTCTACCATAACCCTCATCGTATCACCATACGATTCACCAAACTCGAATCCAACGAGCATTATAATAGCTACCACAAGCACACTAAAGCACTGCAACAATACCTGGCTAGTGATTCGCTGGTCCCATAGGCTTATACCAACCTATTAACGCGACACACATTCCATCCCGGTATACCATACCGCCCAAACCATTAGAGTTGTGGGTCATTGCCCAACATATCTCTAAAACACCAAAGCACACTGGACAACCCGGCGTCCACGCTCAATTATCATGCAATCCTAATCCATTAGGACTTCTTCCACGCCCTTAGGGTGGGTGTAACCATGTTTACTCCTCATCACAATAACAAGCGAGTAGTTTCCTCAATGACTACTCTTACCACCATTCACTTGGCCTTAGCCATCCCAGCGAGCATACCCAAGGGTATCATTGCTCGTCAATAATATACCTCCATAATACGATGCGTACTCTCACCGGTACAATGCATCAATGATCCATCGAGCAAACCTGCTCGGCAAAAGGTCTCGTCAACTAAATACCCAGACCCTACCATGTGCCCACCATCGGCACTCAAACCATACAACCATATACATAAACATGAATGTATAAATCACCAAAATGACGCCAAGCGTCCACATAGTTATCCCAAATAACATCGTCGAACATATGACGGTACCTGTCGATACACGACATCCATAATCTCATCGTCAAACACATGACGGTAAATAATAATACACCATAATCACCATACTGATAACAAAAGTAATATGCCATACCTCATCGCTATCGAGATAGCGGAATACCTGTATCCATCGTCCACCAGCGGTACATAAGCAGCACCCATCGCTCGTAGGCGGCATAATCCAGTGCTACACACATAGCGGTATAACCCATCGCTATCGAATCAGCGGCATGATCCCTCGCCATGGAGTCAGCGGCATAAAATGTCGCTATAGATATCCGGCGGTATAAACCATCGCCAATAGAATACCCGGCGTAACCGTCGCCAATAAAATACCCGGCGTAACCATCGCCAACAAAATACCCGGCGTAACCATCGCCAACAAAATACCCGGCGTAACCATCGCCAATAAAATACCCGGCGGAACCATCGCCAATAAAATACCCGGCGTAACCATCGCCAATAAAATACCCGGCGGAACCATCGCCAATAAAATACCCGGCGGAACCATCGCCAATAAAATACCCGGATAATCGCGGACTCAAGAGGTACTCACACTCATGTAGTACTTTGTTCCCGATCACATCGCTACGTCATGACAACGGCATCATCGCTTCGACGTGACAGCGGCATGTATCATCGCTTCGACACGACAGCGGCATCATCGTTTCGACATGACGGTGGTACCATCGCTTCGACGTGACAGCGGCATTTACCATCGCTTCGACACGACAGCGGCATTTACCATCATTCCGGCATGACAGCGGAAATACCCTTCGCTTCGACGTATTAGCGGCATAATATCCCTCGCAATAATAATATGACAGCGGCATTTTCCTTCGCTTCGACATATTTGCGGCAAATATTCTTCATCGCTATAATACGACAGCGGCAAGTATTCATATCGCTACGCCATGCATGCAACCGTAATGCATAACCCGTATTTCAATAATTGTTTCGGCACGACAGCGGCATCATCGCTTCGACGTGACAGCGGCATTTACCATCGCTTCGACACGACAGCGGCATCATCGCTTCGACGTGCATGCAACCGTAATGCATAATCCGTATTCCCATAAACATCGCCATGAGTGTATTTTAATGCACCTCGCTCCAACATGTAGCGGCAAAGCATTAAAATCATCACTCCGATGTATACCTATGCAACCGTAATGCATAATCCGTATTCCCATAAACATCGCCATGAGTGTATTTTAATGCACCTCGCTCCAACATGTAGCGGCAAAGCATTAAAATCATCACTCCGATGTATACCTATGCAACCGTAATGCATAGTCCATGTCTCATAAGACCCTGCAACCACCATGGTTAGCAACACATATGCCAATGATGAACACATATCATAAACGCACATAAGCAATCATGCATGAGTATGTGCTTCTCATTCCCAATAACATGTTCCTAGGCCCTCAACAGCCCCAAAGAGCTAACCACTGCTCTGATACCACTAATGTAAGGACCCCCGTGCCCTTAACCCGTAATTAGTGCATTAAGCCATACCATGAGTGCATATAATCATACCATCAGGGGAAAAACCCTATGCAAGTGCAACACCGTATGCTACCCAGAAAATTTCTTGCATTCAATTCCCAATATTCAAATTCCCCTTACCATTATTATTCACATAACATGCACCCACATAATACACTAATATGCTCTTAGTTCATTTAGCAATTTCCATAATTAATTGCATGCAACCATAATGAACAGAAAGAGGCCATAGCCCATTTATACATCCCATATACACGTAAGGTGTACTCAATGAATAAACGTGTATTTGATGCATAAAACACTATACCGGATACCACTACTGGTACTTCTATCCTGGAAGCACCTTCCAAGCACAACTCGATCTCATCTCTGGATCTGAGCGTCTATCCAGCCAGCTCTGGTACCTCTATCCTGGAAGTACCTCTAACCAACAGCTCGAGCTCGACTCCTAAGTCGCTGCTACACCTGTAATACCTGCCCCAACAGAGACAGCCCCCACACGGGGTGAGCATACCAATACCCCAAATCACAAAATAATAATATTACAATTCATAATTTACAGAATGTAAATGCCATAATTTAAATGATACTCCCTGGATGGCAATACCCTCATCCGGGATCCCCCTGTATTGTCCCTGTTCTCAAAATAACCAAACTCATCAAATTCCCAAAGCCAGTTAATCGTCACATAGATTAACTAATACCGTTCTATTATACCAGTTCCATAATCAAAGGGATAAGAACATAATGTAAAAGACTATAGATATCGCATATATCTAACCAACAATTCCATGTTCTTATTTCATTGCTCGCTCCACAATAGCGGCATACTAAACCTCGCGCACGCTCAACAATAGCGGCGTCATAACCGATGGTCGCCCAATGGCGACCGCATCCCGAATCATTGCTCGCTCGAAGGCGTCACTGTATGATTCCCAATATATATATATATATATATCCATTGAAGGCAAAGACCGTTTACCATGCATATCATTATCCATTTGAAGTAAATATAGTGCACCATGCATCTCAATATTTATCCAATGTAATTACCACATGCCAGACCACATGCCAGATATTGTAATGTCCATATAATACAATTACCATACACCATGTATTCCAATGCCCATTTAATACCATTATCACAAACCATGCATATTACAGTTGCAATACTATAATAGGCTATGCTCGTACGTCCCACGTACCTTAATTTCCGAAGTCCGAGCCAAACCTTGCTCGAGTTCCATGCTCCGAGGAACGATGTGCTAACACGATAAATAATTCACAATTAATTACGAACATGCAACCCATGCTCAAGCACACCCATAACCCTCAACATATTGTCAATCCACAACAATTTACCATTTAAAAGACCCGGGGCAGGGCATATACAGGGAGGGAAATCGAATGAGACAATATCGAAAATTGCTCAAGGACCACCCCTAAATTTGAACCCCAACAACACAAATCAAACCCAAATAATCACCATAATTCATTTAAAACATGAATTAAGCTATCCAAGCAAGAATCAACACTCCTTGCCAAAAACCCCCAATTTTCGAATTCAATACCCTTAAATTCGAACCCAAACAAGCCCTTAAATTCGAACCCTTACAATTCTTCGAATTCGAACACAATCAAGCATCATAATGCATCTACAACATGAATTAATCAATTACCAACAACAATAATCGCCCCACAAGCGAAACCCCCAAATTTCGAACCCTAACCCACGAAATCGAGCTGAAAATTCGAACCAAACTTAACCAATAATTTCGAACCAAAAAGGCTGAAATAATCGACTCAAAACCAGCTTAAAAACGCCCCAAAAACATCAGAAAAATCGCACCAAAAACATACCAAAATCGCGCCCCAAAATCGGATGAAATCCAGTTTTTGAAGCCTACGCTTTTCTGGCAAATCCGAGCTCGATTCTCGACCAAACTTCAAATTGTTGGTATGGATAGAACCGCCTGGAAGAGACGAACACGGCGGCGGGTCGGACGCGCCGAACGGCGGCCGGACGGCGGCGGGCGGTGGCCTTTTGTGCGCGGGGGTAAAGGGGATCGGGAAAGGGGCTGCGGGCGCGAGGAGAGAGAGAGGTGAGGAAAAATGACTCCGATAATTAAAATCCCGGGTTCAATTGGTATTTATAGCAAAAATACCCCGAAATACTAATAGCCCCACAAATACATCATGATTCATTAAAAATCATCTGTTTTCAAAAACTCTCTCTCTAACTCAAAAACCCCCTACCGGTGCCCACACACAGCACCCGAAATTCTGAGTCACACTAAAAACCCAACTCGCAGGTTTTCACCGGAATGAGAATACGATCTCAACCTCGGGATCCAACGATCCCAACTAATCAATTAGACGAGCCCAGAAGGCCCGATTTACCAACCTCGGGAGATGCCGAACCGCAATTAATTCCTAATTGCCACAATTAAAAATCCATCCAGGATTAATACTACACCGGGATTAACACCATTAATTCCCGGACATCACATCATATCTCATATTCATAATATAAATATATAACTAATAAAATCTAAATAGACTATAGCATCATAACCGATGAAAATTTTCTCATAAACAACTCTTTGCCTATGAGAATAACCGTTCTCACCAGTCAAGCTTTGAAGGTCACTACCTTCCCATCCACTCCAAGCTTTCACTTGTAAATCAACGCAACCAATGGGAACAATTCCCAAAGATGATCTACTAAGGCCCATACCTTATTGGAGTACATGGAGTCCATTTCAGATTTCATGGCATCTTGCCAATGTCCCGAATCAATATCTGGCATCGCCTCCTTGAAAGTCCAAGGATCATATCCATGGTATATTTCTTGACTACATTCAAGGAGTACATTCATTTTATCAGGAGCTCTTGAAACATTTTCAAATCTCCTTGATGTGTGTAAATCAAAGGTTGTGATTGACTAAATTAATTTCACCGTTTTCACTTTTCTTGTGGTTTGTGCTTCTTGAACCCTTTCAAGTTATATTATTTTGTCATCCTTATAGAAACATTTTCTCGAGAAATATTGCACTTGCGAAACAAATTCTTTGCATGCAATTGATATTATAAATTTCCACCAAATAACATAAGATGGATCGACTATCCAACGTATCTCCCACTGGCTGCTTCACATAAGCAGAACAATCTCAAAATAAAAATTTGGATTATTTTTCATTCCATATCGTATATGGAGTTTTGGTCACTACATTGGTATGAATTATGTTCAACAAATATGTAACTTTAGAGAGTTACTCAAAGAGAATCACACTCTTTAAGATAACTCAACATCCTCTTGCACTAACATTTAGTGCTCCACATACGTCAATATGAATTAAATTCAATGGACATTCAACACATGCTAAAGATATGTGGGATTTAAGTTATCATTCCTTTTATATTCTTTGAACATAATCATACTACTCGTTCATAAGTTCACCAGATTCAATAAATCATGCATTCTTAAAAATACTGCAAATCATATTCACAAATTTAAAAGAATATCATTCTCTGTCAAAATAGGAACAATGTTTATGATTAAATTTATAAACAAATAAACAATTGCTCAAACCAGATCCTAACCAGTTCAAGACTTTATATTAAATCAAACAGCATTTGCAACAACTCTTGCTACAATGCTTAGCCTCAGGTAGGTGTCACCTTCCTAGGGCTCCTTCTCATCACATGCAACTCTTTGCAAAGATGCGAGGACAACTGGCATCATATACCAAAGAAGTAGAACCAATAGAAACATTTTATTTTAATATAAAACATACCCTTTCTAGAACGCTTCTAGTCTAGGTATTCCTTGCAGTTTTGCGACAGTGACCAACAGTGAAAACATTGATGCCTCTCCTTTCTTAGTTGCTACTATACATTTTCATCTTTTGAGGTTGAGAACCATTTCCCTTCCTCTTCTTTATCCTTGAACTCTTCCTACCATTGGTAGAGGATTCGACAAGAAGAACACATTTCTCCTTTTGAATCAAAGACTCATGAGTTTCCAACATTTTTGACTATAAGATCAAATCTACAGTCAGTTAATGAGGTAGTGTCACATTCAGATTTTCCAATTCTCAACAATAGATATTTTTCTTACACCATGCTCATAGACCGAAGCACCATCTTGCATGTTAAATGAAAATAGCTCTTTTGAAGTCGCGAGTCTTAGTAATCGCGTCCGTTAACCAAACAATATTTGTAGGTGTTGGAAAATATCAGCAGTGTGAGCGAGCTTCTCATATCTGTGTTGAAACTCATTAGTGACATTGATGCTATCATATAACACCTAGCCGAGAGATCATTGTCACACAATTTCTCAAGTGTGGCGATCTCTTCATAAGATGAACCGGGAGACACTTCAACAGGAGGCTCCCACCATGGGTATATAGTAACTTTTTAGAAGCAAGCATTATTTTAAAATTAATAGCAAATCAGGATAATTCGATGGTTAATTTGTTTATTCGAGACTTGATGTAATCGGATTCAAGACAATCACAATAATGAGAATAACAAAAAATATAAGCAAACCGTTTGATTATTAATTAATTCAAAAACTATAAACTTTAGTTATTGAATGCTCCCACTAAATTTTTCGAATTCATCACCCTCATGACAAATGAACGGAAAATCATATTTTCTTAGTGGGCTTGGAGTCCAACTAGCTCATGAAAACCCCGGACGTGGGTCCACCGGCTTCATGATACTAAAGTTAGATGACAATTCCATCATATGCAACCCCCAAGATATTTGTCTCGCAATTGACATAACCCTACGTGGGCAGGACAATTATGCCTTCTCACGTCAAACTAACCCACAGGTCCCAGGATCGTAACCTGGCTCTAATACTACTGTTGGGTTTCCGTATCCCGGCGCCAGATCCAAACGCAGCGAAAAATAAACATAAACAGATCTGACCCAGGGACGGATCGATCGCGCCTGATTCATATATAACATGCAAATATCAAAATAAATGCACGGAAAGTGGATACCGATAACAGCGAAATCAATCTGATGTGGGCGGTCCTCGAGTCCAATCAACCTGACCAGATCTACAAGCCAACACCAGTGCTAGTTTGGCGTTGTTTCTATGATATTGTGTATTGAATGGTCTGAGTAACCCTAGAGTGAACCTTATATTTATAGTGTTTATGAGACAGCTAATTGGATAGAGCTCATAAAGCCCATCGAGCCAACATTTGACTTGCTGGGTATTTTATGCTAACAAGTGGACGGTAATAGCTCCCTACGTATGTCCATGTTTAGTCCCCATATGAAAAAAATTGAGAAACATGGCTTCCGAAACTCCGATGATTTGATTCATGAGCTCTTCGAATTCTGCTCGAAAAGTGGCCACTCGTCCCTTCTGAATGAATTTAGAAATACGGCCCAAAGGATCATCATAGATGGATGATCCAAATCTCTATTTTACAGCAGCCAAAAATTGATTCCAGTTCTGTAAACAACCATTTCGATCCATCCATTGATACCACACTGCTGCTTCCCCTTCAAATTAAAATGCGATGACCCGTAGCCGCACTTCGGGTGGGACATTGTGAAAGGAGAAATACTTTTCAATTTTGTACAACCAATTATGTACTTCTTCACCAGTGAACTTTAGGATATCCACTATGATGCCCTTGATATAAGAAGAAATGTCCATGATTTCCTCCTTTTCTCGGCGATGAATGTTTTTATCCGAAGCAGACTGCTCCCCTGCATATTCTTTATCCTTCATCGATCCTTGCATCATTTGGTGCATTTGCCCAAAACGTAATTGTGTCATGTATTGTTCGATCATTTTAGTAAAGTTGTTCATCTGGGTCTCTGAATGAGCCATGAAATTGGATTCCATCGGGCGCATTGCTTCCGCTATGTCTTCGTTCCTCTTGCTGATATCTTCGAGAACGAGCTCAACGAGAGCACCAAGTGTTAAGAATTGCACACTTTGAGTCTGTACCAAACTCCCAATAAAGTCTTTTAGTTCAGTTTTTCGATAATCCATCTTTTGTTTACAGAATGTTATATATTAATTTGCTCAAAACCAAAATATTTAACAACCAACACAATTAATCATGCTATAACTGTCGAGAGAGAGAATTCTCAACTTGCTCTCATGTGATGTAATCATTCATCCAAGCAGGTTTGTTACGTGTTCTCGGATCTTCCTTAGGCTTGTTTCCCTTGGTGTTTCTGCCCACCTTTCTTGTTGATTTTCTTGTTACACCCTTGTTTCTCCATCTTGTTTTTCTTCATGGGCCCAATCTTTAATGGCTTCTTCCATCATCCCTTGGTCCACTTCAATGCTTATGGCCTTATCATGCTATGTGGCACAAACAATGAATCAGGGAATCACCTGTTCTTCTCTTGCCAGTTCAGCACCGCCGTCTGGAATTTTGTACGAGGCTGGCTTGATCTCAAATTTGCGATGACTACATTACGGAGCTCGTCGAAACATTATAATACTGTTGTTATGTAGTTTATATTGGTCTGTCATTTTTTATTTAACTGCTGCTTTAGTTTCTTTGATGAAAAAACATTTTATATATATATATAAATATTTTTAACCTCACATAAAAACCTACATTAAATATCCTACAATTTTGCACCCATAAATCACATGGCTAGATTCTTCCCTGATTGAGTCCGTCATATTTATTCGCTATGATGCACGGACACTGACACGGCGACACCGACAAAACACGACGCGGATACGGACACGGCGACACGAATTTTCAAAACTTTCAGGATACGACATGGGCGTGACACACCTGCATATTTATATATATTATACATGTATTATATTACAAAATACTAAAATTGACTTTTTTAAAAAGTAAGAAAAATATTCTTATCAAATTCAAGAAGCATATAAATAAATGAACGTCACTGGAATCATCATAGTATCGATCATACTTATTCAAAAGACATATTACTTCAATTAACATACAGTTTAACATACACATCAAATAAAACATAACACCAAAAATATTATTACCAAATTCAATATAAATAAATGTATGTCACTGAAATCATAGTATCACACATATTAACTCCAAATGTATATTACTTCAACTAACACACTCGAATTTCATTTTAGCCAAAAAAATTTAAATTGTACAATTATCCCCCAAAAATGTCATTTCTGTGTTTGCTCCGATAAGAGTTTTCCATTTTGAAGGGATTGTTCGATACGGGAGTCCGATTTTATTTCTTTTAAAAAAAAAATAAGGACACGCAACGAGGAATGTCGGTGTCTTAGAAGTGCCCGACACTGTACCGAATGATTTTTAGGAGTGTCCGTGGATCATAGTTTATTCGAGAAGGGTTGATTTATGATATTGGACTATTAAGCACATTGATTCTCCTCTCATCAAGAAAGAGCTTGGCATGTGATTTTTTCATACTACGGAAGTAATAGCACCTTGGGCGTTGGTAACATGGAAGTCGTGTCTTTCTACCTTAACAAGCATTTATTCTCTAGCTTTGTGCACATGGAAAGTTGGCTACAAGAATTAGTTACCTTTTGTACACGATAAAAGTTGTTCTGGTAATACAGGATCAGAATCCATTGATAATTTGTTCTTCACTTGCAGTTTCAGCAGAATCTTTGGAAAAAGTTTGCACCTGGCTTCGTATGAGTTATCGCATGACTACTATCAAGAGCTCGCCCAAGTAGTGCATGAAAGCTCACAAGGGCACCTCTCGACTCGTGAAAGCTAGGCTTCTATACTCTATTTGATAAACTTCAAGGCAAAATGATGTTTCAGAACCCCATGCTTTTAAATAATCATGTGTAAAATCCCTGTAAATGGGGTAAACGTGCCTCATTTTTTTGGAATAAAGGTTTTAAAAGGCTTTTAATTTTAAATAGGTGGTATGATATTTCGATATTTCAAAGGGTGATAAATATAAGGAAAAATTACAATAATCATAATATAATTTAGTTCAAATTTCACTTTACAACCATCGTTTGAAAAATTACAGTTTACATCATCAATTTTCATAAATTCTAATACTATGCATCCTATTGACTTCTTTGGTATTTTTATCGAAGATTTATTATCATATTCCATCATCGCAATATATCCTAAAACTTAGAGCCATTAAGATCCATTAAGCTAGTTATTGTAAATTTTTTAAAAAATCAAATGAATTTTGGGGTGTTAAATTTCATTTTTTCCAAAAATCAAACAACTAGATAATTTTGATACCCAAAATAAATTCCTAGTTTTTTTTAAAAAAAATTGCGACATCTAGCTTATGCGACTCTATGTTTTATAATGTAAGGTGATGATGAAATGCGAATGAATCTTCGATAAAAATATTAAAACGAGTCAAGATGATGCAGAACGTTTCTTTATGAAAGTTGAGGATGTAAACAATAATTTTTTAAATAATGGTTGCAAAGTGAAATTTTATGTGATTGTTTTTATAATTTTTCTTAAATATAATTTACCCAGAAACTCCAAGATATTGTATGATGCACATGCAAGGTTGCATATTTTTTTTATTATATATAAAGTATATTGATGTGTTTCGCTATTTATCGTGTTCGGTAGAATTAGATGTGTGCGAAAAATAGATGAAGAACACCACAATTTTTACGTGGAAAACCCTCAGAAAATGAAAGAAAAACCACGGGACATTGTCCAGTATAATCTTTACTATGAAAATTTGGACGTGTTACATGACTTTGACACGACACACGAATAGAAAATTATTAAACAAAGAATATCAGAAAAAGTATGAGAAATGACCGAACAGACTAAGCGTGCTCTCTTCGGAGTCTTTTTCTGCATAAAGAGTCCAACATCTGTAATGAGACTCTAAGTACGTACTTATAGGGCCGATCCCTGTGATTAATCGACGGGAAATCTGGAACATGAACTCCCTTGACCGTGGCGTTAATGTGGCAAGGGTGTCCGAAAAATTTGCACCACAATAATACACGTTTATTGCCGCCGGTTAATTTGTTGGTTACACCCGGGTCTTCCGCTAGTCTGTGATCGGTATGCCAAGCAAGGTTTTATAATGTTCGGATATATTCTGATCGGTACCCGATGTTCGGCTATATTGCGTTCGGTACTTGCAAGAGATTTTACCCGAGAAAGCTAATATATCATATGATATCACCTCACCCCCTGAAGTAAAGCAAGATGAGAATATTGAAGTATTATTTTATTGTCTTTGGGTAAAATCCTAAGTTTGACCTGCTCGTGATTTTTTGACGCTCTTTATTACGGCTCAAAAATTTCAAAAACCACGTGACATTTCATTTCTCGAGGCACATCTGTGACCGTCCATTCAACTTATTTTGGACGGCATGTATTTGATAATTGTTCGCATGGTCCCCGCTATAAATACTCCATCATTCTCCTCATTTGTCTTACTTTGCTTCAATCTGCTTCCGAACTAGGATCAGACGACCGAGCAACTAATCTTCCAGATTTTCAAGCTTTTATCTACCAAGTATGGTTTCTTCTTCTTCGGGTGATTCTTCTTTGAAGGAGATAGAAATGTACGGCACACACGATGAGGAAAGAATTACTACTCTTCCTCCTCTGCCATCATCCTCTTCGGACAGCGAGGAGACTCTAAGCTCTTTGTCTTCTTCAGCTACTAGCAGAGAGGAAGAGCGGGATGTTACTGAACAGGACTTGGTAAATACTAAGGTCCCCTGGTTCGAAATTTTGAATCCAGGGTCTAGACGGACCATCATCTATCCAGTATTCGAACCAACTGGGAGATATCTGAGAGGACTTCTATTATTGCTCCCCCTTCAGGATCTCGCCTGCCCCCAAAGGCTATTTTCCCTTTTATTTAGACCAACTCGAAGGGGGCCTTCACTTTCCTGTCCCCTCATTCTTTGTTGAAGTGGCCTCCTATTTGCCATCTCCCTCAGCCAATTATTCACCAACAGTTATAGACTGTTGGCGGCTTCTTCATAGTTCTTTCTTTTATGGGTTTTACCCCTACCCCCAAACTCTTTCATTGCTTTTTTCAATTGAATAAGAAAGAGATTGAACTTTTTACTTTTCTTCCCGAACAAGGGTTGGTTTCCTCAAGAACTACCCATCTTCAATAAAGAACTGGAAAATTCTAAATTTTTTTCTCGCCCACTCCAGCCTTGGAATTGTCCCATGGAGTGGAGAGAAAACCTCCCGAAGGGCAAGTCGATCAAGGGACACCTTGAGAGGGAACAATATTTGTCGGTTCGTCGTACGCTTGGCGATCAGTGGTATATAATCTGGCGGAGCCGATTGACGACGGACTGATTTACTTGTTCCAGCTGAGCCCGAAGGGTGCATCCTTGAAGATGCCCCTCGGTAAGTGTTTCTGAGCAATCTTATTTGCTTGTATATTTTGATTAATCTACTCGGACTACCCTCTGTTTGTTCTTTTCAGAGACAAAAATGATGAAAGCTAGGATGACTGCGATCTTGAAAGCCAAGTCCAAGGAAGGACAGACTTCAGGGCAGGCATCAGGACCCACTACTCTTCTTACTCCTCCTCCATCCATTGAGCCTACTTCTGCTCCTCCTACCTCTCCAATTATTGGAGGATGAGGCTCTGGCCCATCGACCTCGCAAGAAGGCAACCCTTGAGGGCCAGGTTCCTTCTTCAAAACCCCCCACCCCCCGCTCCACCAAAAAAACCTATTCTTCTACCATTCCTCCCGTACCCCGAGCTTCTTCTCAACCTACTTTATCCTTGGCCCCACCTCAAGATACCATATACCAAGTTGGGACTACTCTCCCCACGCCCCTCTCCTGAAAAAACCCGACCCTAAAATTTCCCAATCCATCTTCTGCTTCTCCCCCAACTCTTCCGAATGCAAGTATCTCGGAGAGTTTGCCTTCAACAACTTGGTGAATGACTTAGCCACTTCTTTTACCAAGGTAATTGTTTTCTTAATGAAAATTTATCAAGTGTTTGTGTTCGATATACTCACCCTTCATATTTTTATGCATGCCCATATGATGGCTGGTGAGCTCCTCACCCGATTCCACTCTGTTCGCTTAGAGGCGGCTAGTCATCGCAAGGAAATTCACCAGCTTTGGAATATGGGTGAGAACTTTGAGAAGACAGTGGGCATTCTGTAGGATCGGCACTCCTCTATGAAGGCTGCTCAGAAGAAGGCGCAGAAGGCCCTCGAGGAAGAGCGCAAAAGGTCAGTTGAGCTGGAAGAGGCCAACAAGACCTTATCGGAGCAGTACAAGTCCCTCTCCGAGCAACTTTCCCAGGAGAAATCTTCGGGTGATGCTCGAATGGATGAGTTCGGGCTCGCGAAGAAAGCTGACTTTTTGAAGTCCTCGGAATATAACGACATGGTGGCTAACCGCGCCACAAAATTTTTTGACCATGGGTTTGAAGCCTGTGCTCATCAGTTTGAGGCGAATGGTTATCCGCCTGAGGGAGCTCCAAAGGACTTCCTTGACAGGGGCTGCTCTGGAAAGCCTCCATCCCGTACTCTTCCAGCCGTAGATTAGGAATATTGTTTTTCCTTGCTGTAATATCTTCTTTGTGAATAAAATAATTTAGTTCATTTTGTTGTTCGAAATCCCGATCCCTAGCACTTAGACAATTTTATGTTTAAACGTGGACCAAACATTCCGATCCCACGAGTAAACCACTAAAATTCCGACAAGCTTGCCACCCCGAGCAAATAACATAGGCAATTTTATGTTTAAACCTGGACCCAACATCCCGATCCCACGAGTAAATCATTAAAATTCTGAACAAGCTCGCGACCCCGAGCACAATAAGATAGACAATTTTATGTTTAAACGTGGACGAAACATCCCGATCCCATGAGTAAACATTTAAAATTCCGAACAAGCTCGCGACCCCGACAATAAGATAGACAATTTTATGTTTAAACGTGGACCAAACATCCCGATCCCACGAGTAAACCATTAAATTTCGAACAAGCTCGCTACCCCGAGCACAATAACATAGGCAATTTTATGTTTAAACGTAGACCAAACATCCCGATCCCACGAGTAAACCATTAAAATTTCGAACAAGCTCGCTACCCCGAACACAATAACATAGGCAATTTTATGTTTAAACATGGACCAAACATCCCGATCTCACGACTAAATCATTAAAATTTCGAACAAGCTCGTCACCCTGAGCACAATAACATAGGCAATTTTATGTTTAAACGTGGACCAAACATCACGATGCCACAAGTAAATCATTAATATTCCTATCAAGCTCCCTACCCCGAGCATAATAACATAGGCAATTTATGTTTAAACGTGGACCAAACATCTCGATCCCACGAGTAAATTATTAATATTCCGATCAAGCTCGCTACACTGAGCAAATAACATAGGCAATTTTATGTTTAAACATGGACCAAACATCCCGATCCCATGAGTAAATCATTAATATTCCGATCAAGCTTGCTACCCCGAGCACAATAACATTTGCAATTTTATGTTTAAAAATGGACCAAACATCACAATCCCACGAGTAAATCATTAAAATTCCGAACAAGCTCACTACCCCGTGCACAATAACATAGGCAATTTCATGTTTAAATGTGGACCAAACATCCCGATCCCACGAGTAAACCTACCCCGAGCACAATAACATAGGCATTTTTATGTTTAAACATGGACCAAATATCTCGATCCCACGAGTAAATCATTAAAATTTCGAACAGGCTCGCCACCCCGAGCAAATAACATTGGCAATTTGTTATGTTTAAACATGGACCAAACACCCGATCCCACGTGTAAACCATTAAAATTCCAAACAAGCTCGCTACCCCGAGCACAATAACATAGGCAATTTTATGTTTAAACGTGGACCAAACATCCCGATCCCACGAGTAAATCATTAAAATTCGAAAAGGCTCGCCACCCCGAGTAAATAACATTGGCAATTTTATGTTTAAACATGGACCAAACATCCCGATAGCACGAGTAAACCATTAAAATTTTGAACAAGCTCGCTACCCCGAGCACAATAACATAGGCAATTTTATGTTTAAATGTGGACCAAACATCCCGATCCCACGAGTAAACCATTAAAATTCCGAACAAGCTCGCTACCACGAGTACAATAACATAGGTAATTTTATGTTTAAACGTGGACCAAACTCGATCCCACGAGTAAACCATTAAAATTTCGAACAAGCTCGCTACCCCGAGCACAATAACATAGGCAATTTTATGTTTAAACGTGGACCATACATCCCGATCCCACGAGTAAATCATTAAAATTCAGAACAGGCTCGCCACCATGAGCAAATAACATTGGCAATTTTATGTTTAAACATAGACCAAACATCCCGATCCCACGAGTAAACCATTAAAATTTCGAACAAGCTCGCTACCACGAGCACAATAACATATGCAATTTTATGTTTAAACGTGGACCAAACATCCTGATCCCACGAGTAAACCATTAAAATTCCGAACAATCTCGATACCCGAACAGAATAACATAGACAATTTTATGTTTAAACGTGGACCAAACATCCAGATCCCACGAGTAAATAATTAAAATTCCGAACAGGCTCGCCACCCCCGAGCAAATAACATGGCAATTTTATGTTTAAACATGGACCAAACATCCCGATCCCACTAGTAAACCATTAAAATTCCGAACAATCTCGCTACCCCGAGCACAATAACATAAGTAATTTTATGTTTAAACGTGGACAAACATCCCGATCCCACGAGTAAACAATTAAAATTACGTACAAGATCGCTACCCCATAGCAAATAACATAAGGTAATTTTATGTTTAAACGTGGACCAAACATCCCTATCCCACGAGTTAACCATTAAAATTCCGAACAGGCGTCTTAAAAGCAACTTTATTTCATTGAGAGCAGATTCATAAACAAAGACAATAATCAAAACATTACACAAAATCTTTCTTTAAATTATGAAAGTTCCAATGCCTCACCAGCTCGCAACCTTCTGGATCTTTCCTCTTCCGATCACCACTTTGATGCCAATTTCTTTACGTCGCCAGCTGGATTAGTTCTTCGTAATACCAGGTCCCCGACCTGAAATGCTCTTGGGCGAACCCTTCGGTTATAGGCATAGTAATCCTTAATTTGTACATTTCAACTCGTGCCACATCTCGCTCTTGATTCATCGACCTCATCCAACTCCAGTTTTCTCATTATTTCATTATGTTCTGGGTTATAACACTGCACTCGAAGAGATTCAACTCCAATTTCAGCTGGTATAAGGGCTTCTGACCCATACACTAGGTTGTACGGAGTTTCTCCTGTAGATACCCAAGGTGTCATTCACCCAAGCTCCTTGAGCTCCTTCTAATATTGTTTTAATTCCGTGTAGTAAAATCCGATTAGTCACCTCTGCATGTCCATTAGCTTGAGGATAGGCTACCGAAGTGAACACTTGCTTAATTTTCATATCACTACACCATTCTTGCACCTTTTACCCTGAAATTTCTTTCACTGTCGGAAATTAGCCTCCTCGCTATTCCGAATCGACATACTATGTTTCTCCATAAGAATCTGATAACTTCCTCATCAGTTATATTTGCTAGGGTTTAGCTTCTACTCACTTGGTGAAGTATTCAACAACTACCAGAAGAAACTTTCTTTGCCCCGCTGCAGTGGGAAAAGGGTCCTACAATGTCCATTCCCCACTGGTCGAATGGAGAGGAAATAATACTTTTATTCAGGACTTCCGCGGGTATATGGGATAAATTGGCATGCTTCTGGCAATTATTGCTTTTTTTTTTCACAATCTCCTAGGCATCATCTCTCATTGTAGGCCAATAATATCCAGCCCGAAGAGCTTTCTGGTATAACATATTGGACCCCGGATGATTTCTGCAATAGCCTTCATGAATTTCCTTCAGCAAATGCTCCTCTTCTTGGACCGAGGTGCATTGTAGAAAAGGGGTTGAGATGCCCCTCTTGAACAACTTGTCACCGGTCAGCACAAAACGATTTTCCATTCTCTTCACCCGAGCAGCCTCTTTCTGATCAGATGGCAAAATCTTTATCTTGAGGAATTTAATGATATATTCTCACTAGTCAGTTACGATATATGGTTCCAGATTCATTATGTTGTTGACAGATGTATGAGAGATCAAAATCTCTTGAACTAACACATTCTTGTTCTTTCATGAATTGAGCTAGCCAATTTCGTCAGCTCATCAGCTCGGTTATTTTCTTCCCTTGACACATGCGTTAACTTTATCTCCTGAAATTGACTCATCAACCTTCGAGCACTCTCCACGTATTTTTTTCAACTTTTCCTCCTTTACTTTATACATCTCGTTCACTTGCTGACCATGAGCAATGAATCCATAAATGCTATCACCTTCCGAGCTCCAACATCCAACGCTATTCGGAGGCCCGACATAAGAGACTCAAATTCAGCTTCATTATTTGATTAATGAAAGCAGAAATAGATAGCTACTCTAATTTCTTCTCCTTCGGGACTAATGAGCATGACTCCCGCACCGCTTCCCAATTGAGTAGACAATCCATTTACATACAAATTCCACTCCTTCTCTTCGGGGGTATGGGTCACCTCTACCAAGAAATCTGACAAGGCTTGGGCTTTGATGGTATTTCGGAGCTGGTAAGTAATGTTGAACTCACTCAGCTCGGTGGCCCACTTCACCATTCGCCCTGATATTTCTGCTTTGGACAATAACCTTCCCAATAGAGTGAGCCAATTTTTCGACTTTGGTATATCTCTGTTCGGCCCCTTGCAGGACTTGGCTTACATAATATACTGGTTGTTGCTGCCCTGATTTCTCTCTAACCAATACTGAGTTGATGACCTCCTTGGTCACTGACAGATAGACAATGAGTGTCTCATCATGTTCTTTCAAATCTTGGAAGGCCTTTTGGCATTGGTCATTCCATTCAAATCGAACCCCTTGCCTTAATGCCTTAAAGAAATGCAAACTCCTATCGGCTGAGCATGATATGAAGCGACTCAGCGCAGCTTCTTCCTGCCAACCTCTGCACCTCGTTTAATGTACGAGGAGGCTTCATCTCCTGAATTGCTCAAATTTTTTCGGGATTGGCATCAACAACTCTTTCAGTAACCATGTATCACAAGAACTTCCCACTATGTATCCCAAACGTGCGCTTGGCAGGATTCGACTTCATGCCAAATTTTTGCAAAGTACCGAAGACTTCCTCCATATCACCAATTAGATTTTGTGCCCTCTTGCTCTTGATAAGGACATCATCTACGTATACTTCCACATTCTGCCCTACCTGATCTTTGAACAGTTTGTCTATTAGCCTTTGGTAAGTGGCCCCAGTGGTTTTTAGGCCAAAGTGCATGACCACGTAACAAAAAGTTTCTCCCGCTGTAACAAAACTGACTTTTGGTTGATCTTCTTGTGCCAATGGGACTTGATGGTATCCATAATAAGCATCTATAAGACATAGCAGTTCATGCCCTGCATTAAAATCTACTAGCAGATCAATTGTCGGCAACGGAACAATCTTTGGGACATGCTTTATTCACGCCTCGGAAGTCCACACACACCCTCCACTTATCTCCAGACTTGGGTACTAGGACCACATTTGAAAGCCATGTGAGGAAACTAATCTCCCGTACGTGGCCTACTCTCAACAGTTCCTCCACTTGCTTGGCAATAATCGCATCCTTATCAGGCCCAAAATACCCCCTCTTCTGCTTGATTGCCCGAGCATTAGGATCGACATTAAGATGGTGCTCGACAATCTTAGGTTTACCCCGATACTCTAAGCAAATACGTCCACATTCTGATTCAAGCAGTCAATCACCCTTCTCCATAGCTCTGGATCTAACTGGGATCCCACTCTAGTGGTTGTAGTCGGATGACCCATCTCGATTGTGAGAAACTCCTCTGCGGGAATTACTCGCTCATCAACCTCCATCTTTTCACGCTTTCTCTTATTACTGTCTCCTTGTTCGCCCACCTCTTTCTTCTGCTCTTTCTCCTACCTCAATTCTTGCACATAATTCTTTAGTGCATCATCATGGGGGAAGTGAATCCCTTTTAGATCTTCAGGTACGAAGTCAATGGAAGGGCCTTCTGGTGTGTTACTCGAGTCGATAGACATTACTTGCTGCTTTCGAGAATAACTTTTCCTCGCTCGGTTAGAGTCTTCCCCTGACACTCCCCCAAAAATCAAATGTATAGTTCCTCGGTTAGGCTTGATTATCATCCTCTTCTGGCCTTTCTCCTCGAACTGCCCATGGTACCGGCATAAGTGCTCCCCTTCCCGGATTAGCGTTATTCCAAGGAGGGGGATTATTGCCCACTGGTCCATCACGGGGTTTTTTGCCTTCCCCCAAATCTACCAGCTCATCTTCCATGAAAATGTCTTCCTCGAAGTTGTCCTTCCCTGTTTGATCCACATCGACTTCTCTACGTCACCATTAGATTCATGGCTACTTACCGAGGAGGTCTCATCGGGAGATGCTGATCAAAGTTCCTTTTCGTTTGCTCCAATTGTTTATCCCTCCTAATGGGTTCGCTGCCAGCTTTCATATATTTCATCTGCTTCATTTTTTGAGCTTCCTCTAAGTTGATGTACTTAGAAGCTCTTCCAAGCAGCTCGTCATATTCCGAAGGTGGTTTTTTAGCCAAAGATCTGAACAGATCTCCTTCGCGTAACCCCTGGGTAAAGGTGCTGACCAGTATCTCTGAAGTAACATGATGGACGTCAAGGCATGCTTGATTTTATCTTTTCAAAAAATCCCGAAGAGATTCTTTTTCTATTTGCTTAAGTCCGAACAGACTAAGGGTTGTTCTCCTGCAATTTATGTAATGCCTCGAGTTTTTTTATACACGTGTCATATGATTATACCGTTAATATGATTAATTTCGGTATGATATGGACTCAGGTTCGGGTTGAACCGAGGATTAATGAACACATACATGAAATGAATATTAGATATATGACAAGGAAAGAAACATGATGCACAAGATGTAGTGCATAGGAATGATTGAATTAAATCAAGTGTAGTGACATATCAAGCAACTTAGACTAGTAGGCATTTGAATTGAATTTCATATGCATGTGCCTTTTATTTGAGTTTGCATTTGAGGTTGATAAATATGAGATATCAGATTTGCAACTCACAATACACCTCAACACACCTACAAAATCCCTACACAAGCTCCTCTATCATTTCTTCCTTAGGTTGAATTTTTGAGCTTGGATTGCACTTGGTAATCAAGCTAGAAAATAAAGTGAAGTGATATAATAACTTCTTGGTAAGGAATTCATGAGTTTAAGCTTGATTTATGTTGTTGTGTATGAAGTATGTGAAGTTGAGTCTCAAGTGTTCATGTTTGAAATCATAACTTGTTTCTTTGCCAAGAATTGGATTCTAGGATGATGGAAACATGTTTATATGTTACTAGAGATTTCAAGAAACATGTGGAAATGGTTAATTTCGAGTTGTAGGAGAAGAATTATGAAGATATGCTTGAAAATCGCCATGATCTAAGTTTTCTAGACATAGGCGATCGATCGGTGCTTGTGTTGCGATCGATCGCCGAGGACAGAAAAAATATAAGGCGGTGAAACTATGTGGCGGTCAATCGGTGAGTTTGTAACGATCGATCGCTATGAACAGGGCATTTTGGCGATCGATCGCCAAGTAGTTGTGATCGATCGCGAGGGACAGAAAGTTTTGGCGATCGATCGGCAATTGTAGCGATCGATCGGTGCCTTGGAAAGTATGAAAAATGTTATATTTTTGTAGCATTTATTTTTGAAGCCTCTTATAACATGGTATATTGTTCATGTGCTTGTAGCATCATCACAGGGGACGGGGCAAAGAGGCAATTAGCCATCAACGCCTGATTTATCGCTTTTATTGTCGTATACCAGGTACGTGTTGACGTACGGAGTATAGATATTGTGTGATGATGTTATGAGATTGATATCATATGAATTGTGTTGTGTTGGTATCATATGATTTGTAGTATCATATGCATGTACATTCATGGATATCGTGTGTTTGAGATGGATGAGGTATATGCTTTAGCATTAGAGGTATACGCCTGGTTTGAGTATATGCTCGGGTATGCTACATATACGTTAGCATTAGAGGTATACACCTGGTTTGGGTATATGCTCGGGTATGCTACAGATACTTGGTATGAGAGATATACGCCGATTTTTTTGTATATACTCTGGCTATTATCACATATGAGTACGGTACTATGATATGTGCTGCCAACATGAAGATGTGATGTGGTTCCACTGACATATTGAGCTGAGATAGACAAATCATATTGGTCTTGTGATAATAGGATGATCGTTGAGATATGTCAACATGGTGCATTTGTTGATGCATGATACCGAGCATTCACATTTGATGATTATTATTGTGCTTTATCATTAATATTGTGTTTTGATATTGCACTGAGATAGTTGTTATCTATACTCACGTTGTGTGAATGTTTCTGTAGGGACTCATAGACGTGGGAAGACGGGATGTGAGTCATTTTCCGCTGCGAGCTGAACCATTGCCTAGGAGTTATCTTGGATTAGTTTGTTGCTTGTACATGTGATGTATAGTTGGTTAGGTTTTTATAACCCTTGTAACAACTTAACTAGTCAGAAACTCTTAATCAGTGCATGTTTTTACTTAATTCAGACTCACGTATGTATGCTTAATTGATACATAATGGATTAAGTAACGAGGACCCCACATTAGTGGTATCAGAGCAGTGGTTCGAGAACGGGATGAACAAGGGTAGAGGAAGTGAGTTAGGGAGTTACCTAATCACTTAAAGGCATGTGGTACTTATGATATAGTGTCTGGGAACATGCTTTGTATTTGTATCTGTTATTGTTAACCCTTGTTTTGCAGGATGATAGTATGACTTGGTATGAATCCTAATGCGTGGCATAAGTGATGTTGTGGGTGTACCCGTGATTGGTATACCTATCATTTGGCAGGGGAAACATGATATGTTTCGCGGGAGCTATTCCACTGATTCCGTGGTAATGGTATGTAGGTCGATACCGAATCGGAGGAGTAAGTTGTACAGTGGTTGGAGCGTGAAAGCAAAGCTTGGTATCAGCTTCATGTGCAAAGTCAGCCTGCATGAGATTGTGTATCAGACCTAATGATGGACTGGCCGCTGACACATGATGTGTGAATGGAAGTGAAGATACAGGTTATTGATCAATGTATCTAGTTCAGGGGCAATTCTTGATATTGCAATCTGTGGTTGCATTGTCAGTTCGACATGTATGGCCTGAATGGGAATGTAATACTTTGCTCTTGATCTGTGGATAGTATGTCTAACACAGTGTGTTTACATTGGGAGATGATGCAGACATGGGTTACTTGTGGTACTCAGATGGTACATGTAGTGAATGTGAGATTCGTGTACAATAATAGTATTCTTTATTATTGTATTCCACAGCGGTAATTGGTGATTTGTGAGATCACCGTGGTGATGATTTTCTTGTCAGGGTATCATCTGGGTATGGTTCGTCAGTGTGTATGGGTGTGTTGAACTCTATGTTTGTTGTCATGGAGTGACAAGGAACATGAAATTGGGAGAGTTCAATGATAGTGACGCTGAGGCATATGGATGGAGCGGTACAACCGCAGTAACTGTGAGTTATAATGTTCGACTGTTATCAGCCTATGTCGTTTAAGTCACTCGTGTTTTGGTGACTGGTTAACGGACTGTTTGATCCTTTCTGTGTATTAGCTTCTTGTGTTCGTTCTTGTTGTATCATATGGATTTGAGCATGGAAGTCTTCTAGATTGGAAGAAAATGAGTACCGGCGGAGATTGCAGTGATGCAATGTTCACCGGCAAAGATTGCTGTGATGCCTGCACATGTGATCTTTGTGATGGCTGTACTGGGACATACATGGTGCTATGTGGCCATGTATTATATCTGGTTAGTGTATAGTACAGATGGGAATGGATATCATTGTTTTGATGTGAACTCCGTCCGAGCTATAAGGTTTTCCGTATGAGACTCTATGTATGTGGTATGTGTGGCAACCATGGGTGTCTTTGAGTGACACGAGATACCTCAAGTGCATACAGTTGTGTATGGGATGTTGTATATGAACATCTAGTTCTGTGTTTGTGAACTGTATTTATGAGGTTGAAATTGGTTGGTCTGCTTTGAACAGAGTGTGGATATCTGTGTTGTTGCTGAGAGCATTGGATGCTTGTATGGCTTCTGGATATAGAAACAGACGTCATGATAGACATCCGTAAACTGGTTCTTTAGTGGAACTGTGTATGACATCTTGTCATATTCTGGATTATTGCATGACAGTAGTGATCTGTACATGTGAGACCAACAGAGAGTGGTTGGCAATGTGAGACCAACAGAGATTGGTTGGCAATGTGAGTATCCAGTAAGCATTGAGTGTGAACTATTGTATGATAGCATAGCTTGGTGGCTATGATGTATGGTTCACAAGTCTGATGTTGAATGTCCAAGTAATCCAGATTGATAAGGAAGTTTGAGTTTCCGTCGATTGCTTGTACACTACGACTGTAATACTGATGCAATCAGAGTTTCCGTTGTGTTGTGATTGTACTATGCGTTTGACATGAAATCATATATTCTTGAGTCAGGACGGGAGATGTATGACTGATGGGATCGTGATTGTGATATGCCGACCTCGTCATGCGATTGGTTTGCATAGTTGATTGGTTTGCATTTTGTGCTCGATAGATGTTGGGTTGATATCTATTGATGGACAGTCTGCGAATATGTTTCATGAGGAAACAGTATGGTTGGTATACTAAACCATGTAATGGTTAATGAATGGTTGGTATGCTAAATCATGTGATGGTTGATGAATAGCAGATGGTTATGAGAAGGCTGAAGAAGCTCACACGTATGAGATAGTGTGATGGGACTTAATTTGTCCATGAAATGAATTATCTCTTAAGCTTGTTCGTACACATATGTGTATGGCATTGAAGTTTGTGTCATGTTATAGTGGTACGACCAATATGAGACTGATTTGACATATACCAGATGGTGAATGGTATTTTATCTATATGGTTGTACTTGAATATTCTGATATGATATGGCAATTCCTTTGGGTCCGATTGCAGAGTCATAGTGCCAGAATGACCATGAGTGGTATGGTAATTTGATTGTCATTCATGTCAACAATAGTGTGTGGATTGTGTGATTGCAGTTGAGTTGGAATTTGTTACCTTCCATGTATTGTTGGATTGGCTATTCCTTCATGAACCAGAGGTGATAATGATTTGCTGGGAGCAGTCGTGTTTATCAGGAATGCATTCCAATAAAGAAAGATTCAATGAATATGGCGAGGTAGACAACTGTTGGTTTCGATTATGTACTATATGCGATCATGTGATATATATGAGTGATATATTCGATCATGTGATATAGTCGGGTGATATCTTCGATTGTATGATCTATCCGGGTGATATGATAATCCGTATGGATAGGTTCTTGAAGCAGAACGGAATGGGTTATCAGGTACCTGTGATGTGTGGGACTTGTTGGCGTAATCCATGTAGCAAGTGAATTACACATGCGTGGAAAACGTGTCGGTTGGAAAACGTGTTGATTTCCAATGCTACATGATATTTTGTGTTGATCATTACAGGGAGCATTGAATAGAAAGTAATGAATCGTTGTAAAAGCTTGTTATACTCAAGATGGTAGTCTTGGGGGAACAGTTGATACAAAGAATGACATTTCCGGTACAGGGGTCATGACAGGGAATATTGAACCACGCAAATGGTGTGGATAGATACTATGAGAACATAGTCATTGGGTGAGATAACCATATAATCATATGGACATATGTATTGTACATGGCTTTGGTGTACAATATGCATTGATGACATATGAGTGTGATGTGGATTGCTTCTTGTGGTTTGGTCAAGTTCGTGTCCAGTGTTTAATCTAGACTGAGAAGTCTGGCGTTGGAGATTAGTATGCAAACGATAGATGGATGTGTTGTATCTATCACATTGTGTAATTACATACTATAATACAACTTTGTGAAATGTTAGAGCAGAGATGGCTCTGTGCATATTTGGATGTGTAGAATCTGAATGTGACAAGGACCGAGGTACTTGGTTTAGAGTATCTTGCTGATCTCGATATTCTGCGTAGGCTTACACAGGAGTACAGACGAATGGAAACATTCTAGACCGTTATACAATACACAACGTGGGTATGTGTGTTGCTGTGTTTCTAAAGTGTGGCATAATGTGTATGGAAAATGTGTAATACCAGGATTTGAACCATTGACTGTATTACTATATGGTGACTAGTTGTCCAAGGAGGGACGTATGTATTAGACATTAGACAAACAGATGCTCCATTGGGGATCATTTGTATGCATCCAGCAGGAATGGGAGTGGGCAGTGACTTGGTTAAGGGATCCCACCGGTACAATGAGTTGTATGAGATCAAGTCAATTTGATAGATACTGTTGTGTATAACAGGATATGTATATGTGCCAACATTCGGACATGATTTCTTGAGTGTTCACCGATACTAGTGAAATGTTTGTCTGTTGATGGTATTACAACGATGCATACATACTATCTATGCCCGGCTGGTGTAGAGTGTTGTGAGCATATGGCTACGTGGACAAAAGCGAATGGCAACAAGCTGTTATGCGAGAACATGAGTATGCAGTAGAATCCAAGGTAAAATGTCTTGTATGTTTTCTTTTGGTTTCTTATACTGCTGGTCTGGTAAGTATCTGCTAGTTGAGCATGTTGAGTATGTAGCAGATTTACTTTTGATTATTTGTTCCGGCAAATAATGTTGCATTTATAATGCATGTTTGTGCAAAGCTTATTTGCCACTATGTTGTTATTCCTTATAGTGTTGCTAGTAGGGTTGAAAGCTTATGGCTTTCTGTATGCGATTCATATGATATATGAGATTCATATTATGAATATGGAATTTCGAGGACGAAATTCAATAAGTAGGGGAGAATTGTAATGCCTCGAGTTGCTTTATACACGTGTCATATGATTATACCGTTAATATGATTAATTTCGGTATGATATGGACTCAGGTTCGGGTTGAACCGAGGATTAATGAACACATACATGAAATGAATATTAGATATGACAAGGAAAGAAACATGATGCACAAGATTAGTGCATAGGAATGATTGAATTAAATCAAGTGTAGTGACATATCAAGCAACTTGGACTAGTAGGCATTTGAATTGAATTTCATATGCATGTGCCTTTTATTTGAGTTTGCATTTGAGGTTGATAAATATGAGATATCAGATTTGCAACTCACAATACACCTCAACACACCTACAAAATCCCTACACAAGCTCCTCTCTCATTTCTTCCTTAGGTTGAATTTTTGAGCTTGGATTGCACTTGGTAATCAAGCTAGAAAATAAAGTGAAGTGATATAATAACTTCTTGGTAAGGAATTCATGAGTTTAAGCTTGATTTATGTTGTTGTGTATGAAGTATGTGAAGTTGAGTCTCAAGTGTTCATGTTTGAAATCATAACTTGTTTCTTTGCCAAGAATTGGATTCTAGGATGGTGGAAACATGTTTATATGTTACTAGAGATTTCAAGAAACATGTGGAAATGGTTAATTTCGAGTTGTAGGAGAAGAATTATGAAGATATGCTTGAAAATCGCCATGATCTAAGTTTTCTAGACATCGGCGATCGATCGGTGCTAGTGTTGCGATCGATCGCCGATGACAGACAAAATATAAGGCGGTGAAACTATGTGGCAATCGATCGGTGAGTTTGTAGCGATCGATCGCTATGAACAGGGCATTTTGGCGATCGATCGCCAAGTAGTTGCGATCGATCGTGAGGAGACAGAAAGTTTTGGCGATCGATCGGCAATTGTAGCGATTGATTGGTGCCTTGGAAATTATGAAAAATGTTATATTTTTGTAGCATTTATTTTTGAAGCCTCTTATAACATGGTATATTGTTCATGTGCTTGTAGCATCATCACAGTGGACGGGGCAAAGAGGCAATTAGCCATCAACGCCTGATTTATCGCTTTTATTGTCGTATACCAGGTACGTGTTGACGTACGGAGTATAGATATTGTGTGATGATGTTATGAGATTGATATCATATGAATTGTGTTGTGTTGGTATCATATGATTTGTAGTATCATATGCATGTACATTCATGGATATCATGTGTTTGAGATGGATGGGGTATATGCTTTAGCATTAGAGGTATACGCCTGGTTTGGGTATATGCTCGGGTATGCTACATATACGTTAGCATTAGAGGTATACACCTGGTTTGGATATATGCTCGGGTATGCTACATATACTTGGTATGAGAGATATACGCCGGTTTTTGGGTATATACTCGGGCTATTATCACATATGAGTACGGTACTATGATATGTGCTGCTAATATGAAGATGTGATGTGGTTCCACTGACATATTGAGCTGAGATAGACAAATCATATTGGTCTCGTGATAATAGGATGATCGTTGAGATATGTCGACATGGTGCATTTGTTGATGCATGATACCGAGCATTCACATTTGATGATTGTTATTGTGCTTTATCATTAATATTGTGTTTTGATATTTCCCTGAGATAGTTGTTATCTATACTCACGTTGTGTGAATGTTTTTGTAGGGACGCATAGACGTGGGAAGACGGGATGTGAGTCATTTTCCGCTGCGAGCTGAACCACTGCCTAGGAGTTATCTTGGATTATGTTGTTGCTTGTACATGTGATGTATAGTTGGTTAGGTTTTTATAACCCTTGTAACAACTTAACTAGTCAGAAACTCTTAATCAGTGCATGTTTTTACTTAATTCAGACTCACGTATATATGCTTAATTGATACATAATGGATTAATTAACGAGGACCTCACAATTTCTACTGCTTGCAAACTGATGCAAGAATAACGAGCTAAATTTCGGGAATGAATCTATGATCCATTATGGCAGCTGGTTAAACCAAGACTGAGTAGCTTGAGCTAGAGTAGTCAGGAAGACTCTACATTTCACTCCATCTGTAAGTTGGTGAAGGAGTGAAGCGTTCTCAAATGGGGACAAGTACTCCTCGGGATCTGCACTACCATCGTAATTCCTAACATTCAAAATTCAGAAATTGGATGGTAAGGGATCATCAACAACTTGAGGAGCAAATGGGGTGCTCCTCCGTATTGGATAGATACGCCCTTCCATTTCTCTGTGCATCTGCTGCAACTCGTCTTTTAAATCCTTCATCTGGTGATGTAAAACCTTGTCACCCTCCTCGCCTATCTAACTGGATAGACCCTTAACCTCATTTGTTTCTTCCTTCAGCCACTTTGAAGAAGCTAAATCTTCTTCATCTTCAGTGGTTTTTTCTGGCTGGGACGGAGTTATAAATTGTTTCATGACTTCCTCACAGTTTTAGCAATCATCTCAGTTAATTGCTCCATAGGCACTCCTCTAGCAGGAAATGAATGAGGGACATTTCGTGACGATTCCATATCCTCTGTTTCTCATTCCTGCACCGGGGACGAATATGAAGGGGGTTTGTTATGTTCCCCTCGAAGCTTGTCCATGACCTCTACTTCTGACCATGTTTTCTTCTCTGTGATTTTTGTAAGAAAAATTATTTCTACTTCAACATCTCTGCTTGAAATGTTCCCACAGACGGCGCCAATGATGTGTTTCACTATTTATTATGTTCGGTAGAATTAGATGTGTGCGAGAAATAGACAAAGAACACAACAATTTTACGGAAACCCTCAGAAAATGAAGGAAAACCCACGGTACCTTCTCCAGTATAATCTTTACTATGAAAATTTGGATGTGTTACAGGACTTTGACACAACACACGAATACAAAATTATTAAACAAGAATATCAGAAAAAGTAAGAGAAATGACCGAACAGACTAAGTGTGCTCTCTTCGGAGTCTTTTTCTGCATAAAGAGTCCAACATCTGTAATGAGACCCTAAGTACGTATTTATAGGACCAATCCTTGTGATTAATCGGCGGGAAATCCGGAACACGATATTCCTTGCTCGTGGCGTTAATGTGGCAAGTGTGTCCAAAAAATCCGCACCCCATTAATACACGTTTATTTCCACCGGTTAATTTGTTGGTTACATCTGGGTCTTCCGCTAGTCTTTGACCGGTATGCCTAGCAGGATTTTATAATGTTCGGATATATTCTGAACGGTACACGCTGTTCGGCTATATTGTGTTTGGTACTTGTAGGGGATTTTATGCGAGAAGGCTAATATTTCATATGACATCATCATATATATTCTGTTATTTGTATAATTTACTTCCTCTCGGTATATTTTTAAGGGATTTTGATGTCTTGACTCGATACTTATCGTAACATATACCCAATGTATTTGTACACTGAATTTATTTATTTTGATCATTACAGTAAATTTATTTTACCGTAAAAAAAATAAGGGTGGACAAGGCCCGGATAGAATAATACGGCTGGGCCATAAACTATCACTAATTGTAAAGTGATAATGGATCAAATTAGTCAAATTCTGGTTTGCGCCGTCCTCGACAACTTGAGCCCAAATGTCTGTTTGAATAAAGACAAATTTTGGGCCGGTACTAGAGGGAGAAAGTTTTTAGGCCCAATCTACCAAAAAAATTTCTTTCAACTAACTCTATTTTAAGTCAAAATTACCAAAATAGACTTGTGAGATCCTCGTTCCCACCAGAACAACCACGCCTCTTTTTGTACCAACTCTTGACCCCTTTTCCTCGCAACCTAAGTATCTCTCAATTTCGCCAACGTGAGCCCCACCAAACCCTAAATTCGGCCGTGATATGCTATAATTATTGATGCTCGCTTCGTAAGGTAGATAAACAACCCAAAAATATCGAAGAATAAGAAAGATCAAATTTTTGGTTGGCTTCCGTGAAAAGTTTAGGTTTTTTTTTTTCTAGTAGGTGAGATTTAAGGCTCTTGTTTGTGTAAAAATCCGACTTTATTTTTTTGCCTAACGCCCCTCGGTTTCTTCCCGAAAAGTTTGTTCCATGACTATGTTTTTTGTTAAAAACAGTATGTGTCTCTCGATGCATGTAATTTACATGCATCAATAAACTCGACGGTGCATGTTATTCACCTTCTCCATCTATTACACCATCACCTCCTCATCCCTCACCCCTCCTCCTCCATCGTCTCCCACATTTTATAACATAGACTATGTCCTGTTATATAACTAGGTTGGTTGCGTTGGGCTCTCATAGGCATCTACTATCTGTTGTTGTAGTTATAAATGTCAAACCCTTTCTTCTTTATATTACATTAACCCTCCACAATTCACCATTGATAACTCTATTAAAAAAAGTGTCATCTTCTCCTTTTATTCCTGGGAGAAAGTAGATTTGACTCTCATTTTTTTTATGCTTCAATTTTTCTTTCAACTGACGTTTATCATGTTAGTACACGCATCGTTTGTGTCGGTTTCAAAAGCGCTGGGTCGAGGCAATTCCATGTGCAGTGAACCAAAATTCATCAAATTTGAGCAGAGTTTCTCAACGATACGAGAGGAAACGAATTCAAAATCCTTTCGAACAAGCATTTACAACAGAAATTTCATTTGAATATGTCGCCATGAAAATTCAGCTCAAATCTCAGCCTCCAATCCTTGCATGGTCGGCAAGGGATTCAGGAAAACAAGGGTAAATTAGTAATGACAATGAACCAATTAGATTAGGGTTTGATAAAATGGGCTTATTTGAAATAAGTTTTCTAAAAGATGTATTTAATTGAAAGATGAGATTAGTTGAAAGATGTTTTAGAAAGGGTACCGTTATGTAACTATGTTATTTCCTGAATAAATTCTCCATACGTCGTCGTTTTTATCGAGTCTGCACTTAAAACATAATGTAACTTCAACTTTCAAAGCTTTCGGATTCACATTTTGCGCGGTGAGGGTTTCTAATTTCTTTCATTTGAAACACAAGGAGCGAAAGCGAAGGGCAAACGGATTTTCCTTACTTTTTTTTTTGAAATATGGCCGGAGAAGACGCGAATTCTTCGGCGCAGGGTCCTGCAGCTGAGAAAAATCCCAATTCTGTTGAAGCTACCATCGAGTCGGGAGTCGATTTCGGCGGCGCCGAATCCACTTGCAATAACAACAATATGAGCAATGGAGAAAGCTCTGCAGTTATGACTGATATTGAGCGCGAGAAATCGCTGGAATACGCCCAAGAGTTGATGGTGCGTGCCTCTGAAGCCGTTCAGGAACGTGATTATACTGAAGCGACTGATTGCTACAGTCGTGCCCTAGAAATCAGGTGAGGTATTCAGGTGTTTGTTAGATGAATTATCCTTCACTTCAAACAGTCTTGTCTCTCTAATGTGATGCGTTATGGGTAAGGTGATGAAGGAAGTTTAAGAGCTTTCTGAATCAATGCTCCTATTTTTTTTTTGTTTTGTTTCATTTTGTTCCTTTGTCAGCGCCCACTAAGGTGAAAGTAGAGTTTCATGTATGAAAATAAGTTTATTTCTTGTGGTTTCACCTACTTATGTTTATTTTTCACAAACCAGAGAAGCATTTGACGTGTTCTTTGGTTTTCTCCGCCCCCCTCCCGCCCCACGAATTATTAGTGCATCACATTCTTAGCAGATGTCCAAGAATTATTGAGTGATTTCACATTTTCTTTTGCTAGTCTTTATGCCAGAATTTTTTGAATGTGCTAAAAATTGATTATGATGTTAAAATTGCATTTAAGGGTTGCACATTTTGGTGAACTTGCTCCCGAGTGTGTCAATGCTTACTATAAGTACGGATGCGCACTTCTGTATAAAGCTCAAGAAGAGGCTGATCCATTGGCTTCTATGCCAAAGAAAGAGGAGGTATCTCAGGAAGATTGTGATAAAGATGGTTCTGTGAAAAGTTTTGTTAATGGTGAATCTTCTGCAACCTCATTTTCTACTATTGAACAAGAAGGAAGCACCAATTGTCTGGATGAAGTTACAGGTAGCATGTAGTGTTTATTTCACCTATGTTCACTGATGATTGATATGGTAATTTTATCGATAAAGAGTGGGTAAAATTAAAAATACGTGCTATTAAAGATGGGAAAGGTCATACTTCTTGATCATTAAATTTTCTCAACAATCTTTCGTTCCTCTAGGTACAGCTATGAACTAAATGGTGATTTTATTGATCATGGGCTGGTAAACTTAAAAGTTCATGTTAACATGTGTGTGCTATTGAAGATGGGAAAAGACATATTTTTATCATTACCACTTACCAGTCACCTGGTTATGTGTATACTATATTGTTTAAATTATATTACGCATGAAAAAATCCCTAATCATCAGGTTATGAAGGAACCGATATATATATATATATAAGTATCACTCAATTGGTATCACTTATATTTGAGCAATTGATTATTCATCAGTGCTAATCTATATGCCCAAATGATAGCACCACATTAACTTGTCTGAGAATTGCAGTTCCTACCATCCACCTATCAGTTGGAATGGAAGCAGACTCCCCCATGAATGGAGAAGTCATGGATTCTCCCCATACCTATTTGAGCATATAGATTAGCACTGATGACTAATCAATTGCTCAAATATCAGTTATACCAATTGAGTGATCCATCTTTTGAGATTTGTCTGTTGACCAACTCGGGGAGGATGGGTGTGTTAATATGTTAACAAGATGCAGTTATATAGGATTTTGTGGAATTATGTAGATGTGGTGTACCTAGTCTTCTTCTGTGACATTTGTTTGAAACATGAAATGCATTTTTGCTTGTGGTTTCTCCTTTTTATAAATAGCAGTAGAAGGGAAAACTGAAGAAGGAGAAGACGAAAGTGATGCTGAAGACCTAGCTGATGGTGATGAGGATGAATCTGACCTGGATTTGGCATGGAAGATGCTAGATGTTTCTCGGGCAATTGTTGAGAAGCACTCCGATGACACTATGGAAAAGGTGGATATCTTGTCTGCCTTAGCAGAAGTTGCTTTGGAAAGAGGTTTGCTATTTGTTTCAGTGATTTCTATTATGACTATATATCTAGATAGCTTGATTATGTGGTCATTTTTACTCATATAGAAACTTTCTGCTTTGCTTAGAGGATGTTGAAACCTCACTTAGTGACTACTTGAAATCCCTGTCCATTTTGGAGCGTCTGGTTGAACCTGACAGCCGGCTTATAGCTGAGTTGTATCCTTTTACGAGTTGCACATTATAGTCTGAAAGTATCTTTTGCGAGTTTGAGGGCTTATTATGGATTAGCATTAGGTGCTTCACCTGGGTTTCAAAATCATTTTGGAGATTAAATATGTCAAAATTAGTTCAAAAAGTTTTCTTAACATGAGAATCAAGAAATTTTAGGATATGCCTATGTCTGGAAATTGGTTCTAGACCTGCAGAAGCGGTTCCATATTGTCAGAAGGCTATTTCAGTTTTCAAGTCTAGACTGCAGAGACTTACAAATGAAGTGAAGATCTGTCATGGAGCTGAAAAAGCACTGACTGATTCCGAATCGAGACAACTTGTTCCACCATATTCTGATGCATCCCAGTCAGGTGATCCCCTGGCTGACGGAGAATCTGAGATTGACACACTGACTGGTCTGTGTGATGATCTAGAAAAGAAGGTAAGCATTAATCAATCGACAATTCTTAAAGCAGCTTAGCCAGTGTGTTAACTTGTGTTCGTATTGCAGCTAGAAGATCTTCAGCAGCTCGCCTCGAACCCAACATCGATCCTCTCAGACATCCTAGGGATGATCTCTGCAAAAGCAAAGGCTAGTGAGAGAAGTGCAGTTTCAGTAGCAATGAACTCTTCTCAGATGGGTACTGCCTACACTGGTGGAACTACCGAGTCTCCAACTGTTTCCACTGCTCATTCAAATAGCACTTCTGGCGTTACACATCTCGGTGTCGTTGGAAGAGGAGTCAAGCGAGTGAGTATGAGTTCGACCACCGAGTCTGGACCAACGAAGAAGCCCTCAATTGATCCATCGTCGAATAATAGTGCTGGCAGTGCCTCCTGAACCCTCAGTGCTGACTAAGAAGATGATTTAGTGACCACCGGTAATGCTTTATTATTTAGAAAAATTGATCTGAATGTGTCGTTGGTGTTCATTGATGTTTGCTTTCTCTATCAACATTAAGGCAGATATAACCTCTTACGTTCTTGTGTAACCATAGTTTGTGTTCAACTAGTTTTACTGATCCATGCTTGGAAAGGGCCCTATGTTTGTACCTTCTGCTTTTGATGGTGTACTTTGTACAAGTTTTTGTATAATTGTAGTCCGCACAACACGGAAGGTCCAAATAAATAAGAACCCTCCAATCGGACTTCTCATATCCGCGATAATAGTATACGATGATCCTAATTCCTTGGTGATATTTTTCTAACCCAACACTTCACTTAACTTTCGGTTCTTGTTCTTGTTCTTTTTGGACGTCGATTTATTTTAAATGGCTCTATTTGGAAAATGTTGAACTTGTGTCTTATATATATATATATATATATATATATATATATATATATGCACTTTCTAGTCTTTGATTCTTTGAATATGAACGTTTCTGTTCTTTTTTTCGGCTCAAGTTGTTGAGTCCTATGGGTACGTATGCATGAAGTATTGTAAATTTAAGAGGAATATTTTGAGCAATGGTGAATGTATGCATGTAATTGTGATTATCTTTCTTTAATAATTTTTCCAATTAATTATTAAAAACCTATGTTGCACGGATACGGATATGCGGATACGTAGATACGCAGATATGGGTACGACTGTACGGGATTTTCGAAATTTGTAGGATACGATACGTCCGGATACGGTAAATTTTATTAATTTATTTATATATATATAAATATATAATTAATAATATTTGTAAGAAATCAAGTTTCAAGCATATAATCAACATTAAACACATTAGAAATCAGAATAAAGTTGCAAACTCACCAACTTCATGACAAATTGTAAAATATTAATCCAGGACATCTAAAAATTTCAAGTATATAATTGACATAAACACTTTAAAGTGGTTAGGAAATAGGGATTTAGTTAAATATTTTAATTTTGATTACAGTTTCAACCTTATTTTTTTAAAAAAATCCGAAAGTTTCCGTATCCAACCCGTGTCGGATACGGTCAGCGGCGTATCTTGATCGTATTCGAAATGTATCCGAAATAAAAACTTATTTTTTAACCCCAGATACGCCACATGGCGTATCCGATACGTATCGATGTCGTATCCACGTGTATCCGTATCCCAGAAGTATCCGATACTTGACCGTGAAATTTTTTGGAGTATCGGTGCAACATAGTTAAAAACTCTTATAAAAAATCATTTCTAAAGTTTTGAATTTTGATATAATCTCTCTCTCTCTTTCTCTCTCTCTACAAATGGTGAATGTATGCATGTAAGTTGTAACTGTGATTATCTTTTTTTAATAATTAAATTAATTATTAAAAACTCTTATAGAAAATCATTTCTAAAGTTTTGAATTTTGATATATTCTCTCTCTCTATATATATATATTAGTACAATATAATAAGGAAAGAACGGTAGCTACAATACTCTGAGTCACATTTAGCTGTTGCAATAAACAGTGTCGTGTTTATTGGGTCATGGGTCAAACTTCTATTATTTGGGTTCCTCGGCTCTTTGGGCCAATTCCAAATTAGATTTTGGTGGGAGGGTTTTGTTGCAATGAACAGTGTCGTGTTTATTGGGTCATGGGTCAAACTTCTATTATTTGGGCTCTTCGGCTCTTTGGGCCAAGTCCAAATTAAATTTTGGTGGGAGGGTTTTGCGTGGGACGCCTATAAAAAAAATTGTTTATTGTACTTTAATTTTTTTATAAAGTAACTTTCACACATGCAAGAAACAAATGTTGGAAATTAAAAAACTCTTTCTTTCCTATATCATCTCAATTCTAAACTAAAGAAGAAATAAATAAGATTATATAAACCAATAGCTTTTGTATAAAGGAGTCCCCCCTATATTTAAAATCTTGATCAAACAAATGTTAATTTTTAAAATAATCCCGCAGCACTATCGTAATTAATAGGCTTATTTAATTAAATATTGTAAAATAAATAAAAAATCACCAAAATAATGTAGTTTTTTGTTTACTTAACAAACTAATGTGAAATAAAAATAAAATCAAGAAAATACTGTAAGAATTTTTTTTTTAAGGAACTAAAGTGAAAAACATTTGGTCATCAAATTCTGTGCCAACTTTAATTTACATCTTAAGAACTCAATTTACAACTTAAAAAATTCTTTGCCAAATCCAATTAAAAATAATAATTAAAAAATAGAAAAATGGAAGAAAGACATGTTTCTTAAGCTTCAAGATGGATTACGTATTTTTTCCACCATTTTATAAAAAAAATTATTTAATAAAATATATATTATATTGGTTTAAATAATTTATTAAAAAATATAAATATTATATTTAAAAAATATTATCTAACAATTCCTAAAAATATATGAGAAATGACCACATTTATATACACCATAAAATCACATATCACGTAAGGTGCATACTGCACATATGTGAAGTGGTCTTGTTCTACACGTATTCCAAACAACATGTCTCCACGCCTCACAATAAGAGTAGTGTAAATGTCTCCGTTAAATACAGCCTCCGAGTGGTGCACTTATTGCTTATTGAGAATGCTGGTGTCAAGTGGGCTGTATGTACTCTGTATATCCATCCTGTAAATATAGCCAACAAATCATAGCAAAATAAAGAAATATGCAATTGGAAGTTATCACATGCAATATGGATTTTTACAAAATGGATAAGACACATTGACTAACATCGTCGTTGGGAACTCTCCGCTTGTTGTTGAGTTCTTCGTGCCTGTTGTTTCTCACGGGTTTGTGGCCAGTCCATTTCATTTGGAATACGAGATGTCTGATACCTTCCCGGGCGTGTTCGAGCTCTCATCAAAGGGTTATGGAATAACTCGAATAAGGGGACCCTCCAATATTCTTCCGACAACAACGGCTCAAAGATCCCTTGGTATGTAGCCGAATAAGATTGCAAATTGTAATAATCGCTAACTATACTCGATGCATTGACATCAAAATGTCGACAAGCGTGTATAGCATGTGAGCATGGGATACCAAATTGTGTCCATTTTCCACAAGAACACGTCTTGGCTCTAAGTTTGACAACATGAGTAGTGTTCCCGACTCCAGCTACGACAACTGTTATCACTGAAGCAGTTTGTTGTGCATAATGCCACACCGCCATCCTCCATCATGTGCCAAAGTCCACTGAGTTTGATCGATTCCACTAAGATAATTAAAAGCCCCCTCATTGATACATTTGATTTGTTCCATAAATCGATTGAACTTTATGATTTGGAGAGATGTACCTGCTTTCCAACATATGTCCTTCAACATCACATTTTTGAACTGTTTATTGAAATTAGAACACACATGCCTCAGACAGAAATGATGTACGCCTCGGGGAGGCATAAATTCAGGCACACATTGAACAGCACGAAGAAGACCTTGGTGCCTATCAGAAATAGGACAAATCCCGGACGTGTCACGAATAATGTGTCTGGCGAGCATCTGAAGAAACCATTTCCAAGACAAAAATGTCTCCTCATCTACAATCGCAATAGCCAAAGGTAGGACCTGTTGATTAGCATCAATCCCGACTGCAATCAACAACTTATGCTTATACTTCGTATATAAATGTGTTCCATCAACACTTATTACCTTTCGACAATGTTGAAACCCCTGAATGCATGGCCAGAATGCCCAGAATACATATTTGATGATCTTTCGATTTGGTACATCTGTGTCAATATGGTCCCACTCAATAATGGTGCCCCCGTTGTACTACTTAAGGGCAGACATATACTTCGGCAGTTGCGTCACGGAGCTCTCCCATGTGCCGTATACTTGCTCTCTAGCTGCTTTTAAACCATGCCAAGCCTTATGATATGTGATTTCGAACCCATATTTTGCTTTCACCGTTTCTTGTACGAATTTAATCTCATAAGCAGGATCCTTTCTAACAAACCCTATCAACAAACTGGCAATCACATTCCTACTCAAGTTACGATGGTCAACCGACACCTCATTCATCAGGCATGTATGATCTCCACTGTACTTTGTAATCTTAAACACATTCATTTTCTCTTTGTATATCCCTCTTACCATCCACTCGCATGGTGTCACTAGAGAATTGTGTTTACAAACTACTTTCCATATTTTGGTCGTGCTCTCAATGACACGGTACTCTCGTCTAGCCACCCGTATAGAAAAGTCCTTCACTGTCGACTGCAAATGCGCTTTACTCTTAAACGGCATACCCAACTCCAACTTTCCCTGTACATGGTCATAGAACTTTCCCCAGATACCAGTCGGAATATCAAAAGAATCAACAGGTACCTCCGGAAATGTTGTTGAGAAGAATGGAAGAACTGGAAAAAGTTGACGATCAGGTTGGTTTGCTTGGGTCATTGTTGGTTCAGTTTGCTCCACATATATAGATGAAGGCCCCTCGTTGTGTCGTGAAAGAGTTTCTAACATGACATCAATTGTTATATCTTCATCGCTATCATTATCAAGATCATCATGAACGTTAAGTTCTGCCTCGTCGGGTTCAGAATCGTCATGATTTTCAGGTCCGAAAAAATCAGCATTTGCATACTCATCTCTACCCCCTTCGCTATCTTCCCCTTCAGTTCTATTAGTATAAATGGCTTCTACTCCTGCATCAGCTACACGATCCACCCTTAAACTTGCAAATCCTTGAGTGATAACCGGTATGTCCACGTTTTGATCTTCAGTAAGAATTGACATGTATGGCCCCCATTCTTGACTATATTGAATGCTTGGCATATTACTATGGTGGATCTGTTCTGATTCAATATACAAGTGACACCAGCATTCCCAATATCGGGGTTAAAGAAAAACCAAATATCACTAACCTCTTTGATTTCTAATCGATGCTCGACTCGCCCAGAATTATTATTGAATATATGCTTAGTCCACACTTTAAGTGAATATTGCAGGTTATCGACACCTATATGCTCGTAAAGTTTCGACAACATCTCAGACATTGTAATATTTCGAGGCATTCGTATGTATTTTATTGGAGGTCGATCATAATTAACTGTAATCCCATCGTGTGACATGCAACCGCCGTAGTATAACAAAATATCAATTTCACTTCGAATCGACATATTACCTACGAAAATAGATATGAAACTCATAATTATTAAAATATTGTGTTTTGATTAAACATCAATTTACAAACTAATATATAAAAATTGTTCCTTTATTATTTTATATTAATATAGTATTAAATTTTATAATTTTATTTTTAATCAAATTTTTTGTACAACTAAAGATATCATTATTTTTTATTCTTCCACTCTATGTTAGAAATTCATATCCAAATTTTATAAAACATTCTTCAATTATAAACATGCTTAACATATATATGATTTATCATCATACGTATTCTACAAAAAAATTGAAATAACATACCTCAAAAATCAAGATTCCATAACATACAACAAACAACATGCAAAATTAATACAACAAAAAATTCAAAATTTTACAACATTAAATAATTAAAGCTTACCTTTTGTGAATATATGAAGGTGAAGAATTGGAGAGAAGAATGATGATTTTTATGAGGGAAATAAGAGTCCGGAATGAAGGTGAAAAATTAGGGTAAAATATGATTTTTTTTCCCGAAAGATATTTTTATAAGTTGTGAAGGAAAGAAGATGTTGGATGAAGATGGCTCAATCATGTTATAAAGAGGAAAAAAATTATAGTTGATGGTCAACGGACCAAATAGGTAAGTCAAAAGACATAAAGAGTTTGTTTGATGATGCCCTTAAGGGTAGTTTGATGATGCCCTTAAGGGTAGTGTCATTAGATGCATCATCACCATTCATTTGGAATCTTTTTTTTAAAAAGAAAAAAAGATTCTAAATGGATGGTGGATGATGCCCCTGAGGTAGGGGTGGTAATCGGGTCGGGTAATCGGGATCGGGTATTCGGGTTTTGGGTAGCTGGACGAGCTACCCGATCCCGAACCCGAACCCGAACCCGAACCCGAACCCGAAGAGATCGGGTACCCGATAATTGGGTTTCGGGTACCCGAAATCGGGTACCCGAAACCCGCCTGCTTTTTCTTAAAAAATCTGCACCATTTATAGCAGCGAAAACAGCAGCGAAAACAGGAGAAAAACAGCACCAAAACAACACCAAAACGGGTAAACATAGATAGCCGTAAATGACATATTAAATCCATATTTCAATACATATTTCAATAGTCAAGAAACAAAAAAAAAAGTTCTTCGAAGGTAAATATTTCACATTCCAAAGCCAAAAACTACTCGTATTTTATTGACCACCGTTGCATTACCAGATTCAGGCTCCTCAAAAGTAAGGCGCACCTGCAATCAAGACAACCATATAACAACAAAATGAAGTTGAGGAAATTTCTTGCCGTTGGTTTCCATCAAAGAAATTTACCTTGAAAACAAAATAGTAGACATCATCAAAGCCTTAGATATCAGTCGACACCATCGCACTACTTGTAGTTGTATCAGTATTTAGATTAAAAAATTCTACAAAAAAAAGAAGAGATATTAGTAAAGTATATCGACTACATTCAAATATGAAACAAAAGAAACACAATAAAATGAAATGTAAACATAGTAAAAAAGATAACTATCACCTTTCTCCATTTTGTCAACCACATGCAAATCCTCATCAATAGATATAGGAGCTGACGAACCGCGAAGCCAATCTTGAGAGCATATTAGAGCTTGAACTGTTTTAGGTAATAAAGAGCTCCTGAAGGCATCAAGCACACGTCCTCCTGTGCTAAATGCGGCTTCTGAAGCAACAGTGGAAACTGGAATTGCTAGCACATCCCGAGCTATCCTAGAAAGAACTGGAAACCTATGTGCATTCATCTTCCACCAACTTAAAATGTCAAACCCATCATCATCATCATTCTCAGCTTCTTCAGCTAAATATCTATCCAACTCCGACTTGACATGCTCACTGTTACCTCCACTCTTCAATTTCTTGAACTCAGTTTTCAAATAAGATTTTTGCCTCTTCGAAGGATCAGGATGAGGAGGTCTGCTAACACTAGAATCAACACTCATATTTGATGCAGTATGCGAGCCAGATACAAATGATTCATCACATCTCCTTTTGTATTCATCAAACATTGCATACATACATTCTCTAACTTCCTTTTTCATTTTCTCACTCTCCAGAACATGATATAGCATGTCAAATGAATAGTTAAGAAAGTCCAATTTGTGACGAGGATCAACAATCACAGCATAATATAAAACCTTGTTCATTTTCTCAATTGATCCCCAATACTTGTCAAATTTTTCTTTCATTCTATAAGCCATCTTACTCAATTCAACATCACAATCATCCAACCACGTTCTAAGAAGCATGTCAACAGCACTTATCTCGTGAAACACACAATTAGATGCTCCTCCTTTCCCTTCAAAACATCTTGCACTACTAGGTTAATTATATGAGCAATGCACCTCATATGCAGATATTGATTGCCTAGCAAGCTAGTACCCCAATTATTAAATTTCTTTCTCAAATGACCAACAACGGTATCATTCGATGAAGCATTATCCACGGTGATAGTCAAAATATTCTCAATTTCCCAATCTCGAATGCATTTTTCAACAGCCTTGCCAATTTCCTCCCCTTTATGACTAGTGATCGGACAAAAATTCAAATTTTTTTTTCCAACTTCCAATCATTATTGATGAAATGAACAGTTAGACACATGTAATTAATCTTCTGAATTGATGTCCAAGTGTCAGTAGTGATGCAAAACCTTTGAGTATTTCTTTTCAAAAAAGTCTTAAGCTTCAACTTCTCATCCAAGTACATTTGAAAAATATCTTTGGCAATAGTCTTTCTTGATGGAATGGTAAATTGAGGACAAATAACAGACATAAAATGTTTGAACCCCTCATTCTCAACATGCTTAAATGGAAGTTCATCAACAATCAACATAATGCACAATGCTTTTCTAACTTTAGCCTCATCAAATCTCCAATTACAAGGACGAGGGTCTTTGTCATCATCCATGAAAGATTTCTGCATCTTAAGTCGCATTTGATTTGTTTCCAATTCAAGCGGGGTTTTCTTGCACTCATTTATGTGATTTTTAAGACCCTTTGTTCCATGTTTTTTTGGATCGGCTCTAATTTTGACACCACAATATTTGCATTTACCCTTCCTAATTTTCTCATTCGGACAATCAATTCTGTCAAAATGAATCCAAAACTCCGATCTTGACTCGTATGTTTTTCCCTTTTTGGACGACCCGTCTTTATCAGTTATCTCGTTTTCATCCCGCTGTTCTAAATCTAAACTATCACTTTGGCTTGGGTTTGGTGTTGTTTGAGGTTCAAACTGTGCATCGCTTTCATGGCTCGACATCTAATTTCAGAAGGATATAAAATCAAAGTTCTCAATTCTCAAACTGTCGAACAATGAAATGAAACAAATCACACAATCTCAATTCTCAAATTCTCAAAACAGAAAAGTCAATAAGAATCTAAGATACAATCAACAATTGAACATCTCAACTTTAGCCCTAAAATTTATTTTGCCCAAAATGCTAAAGAATTGGCCAACAATCAACATATTCAACAATAATTCTCAAACATTCCATGATTCCATCACCCAAATCACAACAAAGCATAAAACATTAATCAAAACAGAAATGTAAAACCTGGACTTTGAAGGCGTAAGAGCGTGCGCCGTGCAGCGTGCGGCGTTGAGAACCTCGAGGTCGGTTGAGGAGAGGAGAGCGAGTGACTTTTAGGATGGAAAGAACGCAGGCGGCAGACGTGCGTGTGTGGCTGTGTGCGGCGTTGACGAGAGGAGAGCGAAGCGCCGAAGCGAGTGACTGTCTGTGGCTCTGTGCCGTGAGAAGTGAAGTGAAGAAATGAGATTATGAGAATCTGAAACGTAAAAATTGAAATTAAAATCAGAAAAGTCAAAACAAAAATCGGGTTCGGGTATAGGGTACCCGACCCGAATAAAAAACCAAAAAATTAGTCCCGATCCCGAACCCGAAAAATAAGCATCCCGATCGGGTATTACCCGATCGGGTTCAAAAACCCGAAAGTCCCGATAATTTCGGGAAAAACCCGATCGGGTCGGGATTAGACCCGATTACCCGAACCCGACTTCCACTCCTACCCTGAGGGCAGTGCCCTTAAGGGCAGCAACAATGAAACCGCCATAAAGTGGATAGTCTGATTGACAAGAAATGTTTGACAGTGTCATGTATATGCTTTAACGTTAGTTTGTTAAAAAATTACAAACTACATTATTTTCGTAATTATTTATTTATTTTATAATATTTAATTAAATAAGCCTAATTAATATATGGTTGTAGATCCATTGAATGTTGTATTTGTGAGTGAGGTCGTGGCTGAGGACATTTAGGTAGGTAGTTTGGATTCATTGGTTGGCTGCGTATATTGTTTGGGAGTTCATAATCAATTTCTGATGAAAAGTCGCAAACTTCGATGTTTCACCATAACAACTTTTGTTTTTATCATTTTTGGATTCACGTACCCTAAAATGTTGTAAAATACTTCTATTTTTCCTCGTTATCTATTATTTTTATTTTAAAATTTAACTCGTACACTTTTATAACATAAAAAATGAGGAAAAACAAATTTTATGGAGGCAAAATTCAAATTTTAACTTTTATTTAGGGTAACAAGTTTTTTTAACCACATGACATCTTTTCGCCCCGGCGACCGAGGCCCCGATGAACGGCTGCCATAACTATAACGGACGTGATAGCGAAATTTCTTGTTGGGTAACTTCTGTGTACATCTTGTTATTAACGATATCATATGTTTCAATTAAGATTATGTGGACCATAATCTTATTAACAAGAAAACACTATACTCCCTCCAATCACATCACATTCCGAATTCTCTCATTGGAAAGGCTCGACATTTTAATTATAATGTTCATAGCAAAGCAGATTATAATACATATTTCACATATCAGACTTCGTTCATAAAAAAGTGTGGGTATTATGTTGGGTTTCTCTCCACCGTCAGATTCAAACGCAACGAAAAAATAAACATAAACAAACTTAAACCCAAGGACGATCGATTGTGCTCGATTCATATATAAACATGCAAATATCAAATATTAATCACTCGAGTCCAATCAACCTGACAAGATCTACAAGCCTAGCAAGACTACTAGTTTGATGTCGGCTTTTCTATGAGAGTGTATGGATTGGAGTGTCTAACCCTAAAGAAGGAGCGACGTACTGATAGTTGAAATTGAGTCACTAGTTGGACTAGGTTTCTTAAAGCCCAACATATCACCATTGACTCATTGGCTTGTAGGGCATCTTATGCTAACAATCTCTCACTTGCCCAAAAGCCAACACAAAACAACACTGATAATCCAACAAGTCAATCCAATTGAACAACTTGATGTACAACCAATGTACATAATTATGATACATAAATATATCAAACTTTTTAAGTATAGAACTTTCTATAAATGAAACATTTTCAAATATAGAAACTTCACTAGAGTGATATGCTTTTAAAATTAAATTCATTTCTTCTAAATTATTCACTCAGTTTGAGCACTTAACATTTAAGCTTCATTTCCCATCGATAGATCGCCGGCCGATTGATTGTGACAGAATGGCTCAAGCGTATCGTAGCAGTAGGATCACAACCCTTTGTGATTTTAGAAGTCAAACAACTTCTTTGTGCTTACCCTGAATGCCCCATTACCAATTAAACTCATTTAATAAACAATGATCGAAATATAATTCCAGCAACAATCTACCGATCGTGGGTAACGCCTACCATCTCCGCTTTACGAAGTCCTAGATACAAATTACTAGCAACGTACGAGAACTTGTAAGCCATAGCTAACGTTCAGTAAATTCCTTTCACTCAATATGTCCCGATTGAATCTAGGGCATTTGTTGGTAGAAGCTCCTTATGATTTCAATAACTATATATTTGTTTCACGTTATATGATTCATTATGTGCGTATATGAAAAACTCATTTTTTCACAAGCTCGTTTTTCACAAGCACTACCCACTCTTGCCAGAGATTCCTAGAATCATATACATTGGACATCCTAGTTCATCAAGACCAGTGGTGAATCCCAACAATCACCAGCCTCTAACAACATCATTGTATACCAAAAATACACGTGATCAGTAATTAAATCAAAGTATACAACTATCTCTCAAGACATCAATGACGCCATTGGTCATGAGGAGTAATAGTGCACAACTATAACCAGAAATTCTATACTCGACAAATGGTAACCACTAATAAAATGCCGAGTAGGGTCGTTCAGTGAACTCATTTCCAATGAGCACATATTCATGTGTTCTGACTTCTGTAAGCCAACACCGATGAAACACGGAGCATTACACGTGACACATAATGAATACAAGTCTCTAGCGAGCATATATCGATATCCCATTCTCGAAGGCTAATCGACTAGGAACATTTAGAAATTACAGTCAAGAATGTATTTCATAGTCACCATCATATGCGTAACCACATTCTATGGACTACATCAATATCTAGGACTTCATCAATGCATCATAATGCATGGGTAAATAGATGAAGAAATGTAATTTTTATTAATATTCAAACAAAGATTTGTCATATTAAGATTCAAGTACAATCAATCAATTACTGATTTACTTAAATCACATATGACAACAATATATTTCATTTTTCCAAAGTCAACTACCCGTGTGTCTCAAGACCATCTTCCCAAGATGTCTAACAAACACCAATTATCGTAAAGGTTTTGTCAACGGATCTGTTATATTTTCTGTTGAAACAATTCTCTCGATAAGAATGTCGTCTCTACCATCTCTCTTATTAGATGATATTTTCTCAATATATGTTTGGATTCTGATGAGATCTTGGCTATTCGTAATAGCTCAATTATTATCACAGTACACAAGGACTATGCCAACCGTACTAGAAATTGCACCCAACTCTTGGATTTCTTATCCAAATTGCATATTTGCTGCATCGTACACTGCAATGTATTCAGCTTTAGCGGTGGAATCCACAGTGGTGTCTTTCTTGGAACTTTTCCAAGAGAACACCACCATTAAACTTAATACAAATCTCTCAATTTGGAGTCTTTTTCATCCGACTAAAACTCAGTACAGCTTAACCTTCAACTTTTATTTCTCCACATATTGATCCAAAAACCATGAATATTTCACGAGTTCTTCATAAGTACTTGAGGATTATTTTCACATTTTTCCAGTGACCTTCACCAGATCTGCTAGATATCTGCTCGTTACACTAAAAACATACTCCATATCAGGCCGAGTACATAACATATCATGCATTATGCTACCAACAGTCGAAACATGATGTACCAATGTCACATTTTCTCTCTCCTCATCAATCTTATGACTCATTGACTTCAAGAGATGAATAATATGACATATTGGGAAGTAACTCCTCTTCGACTATTCCATGCTAAACCTTTTAGCACAGTGTTAATGTACGTAGATTGAGAGAGCACAAGTATCTCTTAGATTTATCCCTATAGATCCTTATGCTAAGAATATAGGATGCTTCTCTCAAATCTTTCATGGAGAAATTAATAGATAATCATGCTTTATTGATTAGTCCAATATCATTCATATTGAGTAAAATGCCATCGACTTAAAGCATTACAAATGTAACCACGCTCCCACTAACCTTTTTGTACACACAAGTCACTTCTGAATTTTTAACAAAACCAAACACTTTGATTATGTTATCAAAACAGATATTCTAACTTTGGGACGTCTTCTTAGGTTTATAAATGGACATCTAGAGTTTGCAAACATTTTGCTCACACCCAGTGGATGTGAACCCCTCTGGCTGCTGTATATAAATATCTTCACATCCATCTATTATATCTCATAGTCATAAATGGATACAACTTATAAAATCCGAACAGACTTTAGCATCACAACCGATGAAAAGTTTCTCACTGGCAACTCTTTGCCTATGAGAATACCCTTTTCCCACCGGTCAAGCTTTGAAGGTCGCTACCTTCCTATCCACTGCATCTTTCGCTTGTAGACCCATTCGCAGCCAATGGGAACGATTCTATCAAAAGGATCTACTAAGGTCCATATATTATTAGAGTACATGGAGTCCATTTCAGATCTCATGACATCTTGCCAATGTCCCGAACTGATGTCCAACATTATCTCCTTGAAAGTCCTAGGATAACATCCATGGTCAATATCATCTTGACTACTTTATAGGAGTAACTTCAATTTATCAGGAGTTCTTGAAACACTTTCAGATCTCCTTGGTGTGTATTTCAAAGGTAATGATTGACTCAATTAATTTAATAGTTTCCACGCATCAAGTGTTTGTGGTTCTTGAACTCTTTCAAGTTATATTATCTTGTCATTCCTTTCTAATAGAAACATTTTCTCTAGAAATATTGCACTTGCAAAACAAACACTTTGTTCTAATTGATAATATAAATGTTCACAAAATAGCATAAGATGGATCAACAATCCAACTCATCTTCCACTGGATGCGTTGCATAAGCAGAACAATCCCAAATATTTATTTGGATTATTTTTCAGTCCATATCGTATTTGGATTTTTTGTCACTGCATTGATATGAATTATGTTCAACAAATATGTAACTTTAGACACTTACTGTGATAGAATCACATTCTCTTTAGGATAATTCAAAATCATCTTGCAATAATATTTAGTGCTCCATATATGTCTATGTGAATCAAATTCAATAGACCTTCAACACATGCTAAAGATATATTGGGTTTAAATTATCATTCTTTTATTTTTTGAACATAATCATACTAATTGTTCATAAGCACCAGATTCAATAAAACATCCATTCTTAAAAATATTGCAAATCATATTCACAAATTTAAAAGAATATTATTCTCTATCAAAATATGAACAATGTTTTCATTGTCTATGAAACAAATAAACAATTATTCAAACCAATTTCTAACCAGTTCAACATTTTATATCAAAGAAATGTTTCATACAACCTCAGGTAAGTTTTACCTTCCTAGGGTTTTCTACTTCTTCTCAACATTTGCAACTCATTGTAAAGATGTGAGCACAATTGATATCATATAAAAAAAATAGAACTAACAGAAACAATAATTTTAATATAAAACACACCCTTTCTAGTCTAGGTATTCCTTGCAGTTTTACGCCTTTGACCAGCAGTGAAAACATAGATGCTCCTCCTTAGTTGCTACTATATCCATTTTTTGTCTTTTGAGGTAAGGAACCATTTTCTTTCCTCTTATTTATCCTTGAACTCTTCATACAATTGGTATAAGATTCAACAAGAAGAACATGTTTCTCCTTTTGATTCAAGGACTTATGAGTTTTCAACATTTTGATTATAAGATCAAATCTACATCCAGCTAATAAGTCATTGTCACATTCAGATTTTTCAACAAGAGATATTTTTCTTACACCATGCTTATGGACTGAAGCCCCAACTTGCAAGTGAAATGAAAATAAATCTTTTGAGGTCGTGAGTCTCAGTAAACACGTCCGTTCACCAAACAACATTTGTAGGTGTTGAAAAATATCACCAGTGTGAGCGAATTTTTCATATCTATGTTGAAATTCATTTGACATTGTTTTTATCATATAGCACGTAGCCGTGAGATCATCGTCTCACCACTTCTCAAGTGTGGTGATCTCTTCATTAGACAAACCATGAAACACTTCTACAGAGGCTTCCCATCAAGTATATAAAACAACTTTTCAGAAGCAAGCACCATTTCAAATTACGTAGCTAATCAAAATAATTTTGTCTGGTTAATATGTTTCTACCGAGAATTGATGCAATCGGATTCACGACCATTATAATACTGAGAGTAAATAGAAAATATAAGCAAACCGTTTAATTATTAATTAATAAAAAATAATGGACTTTAATTATTAAACGTTCCACTAATTTTTTCGAATTCACCACTCTCATGACAAATGAACGGAAAATCAAAATTTCTTAGTGGGCTTGTAGTCCAACTAACTCATGATAGCCCCAGACATGGGCTCACCAGCTTCATGATACTAAAGTTAGATCACAATTGCATCATATGCAACTCCCAAGATATTGTCTTGTGATTGACATAACTCTACGTCGGAAGGACAATTATGCCTTCTCACATCAAACTAACAAATCCCACAGATGTAGATGTCAAACCCAAAAGACCCCACGTGGGTGAGTGTAATGTCCGGAATAATTATTAATTGTTCAATGGATTTAATTATGATGTTTATATGATATGTCAGAATTTAATTCTTAGGCATCTGATTTTGGATCGGAGTAGGAATAAATGATTCCGGGATCGAATTTATAATGTTAATTAAATTCAAAAAGATTCTTAAATTCTTGAGAATCATATTTTGGTTCAGAGTTGGAATAAATAATTCCGGATGAAATTATAGTGTATTTTAAAATGGGATTCTTGCAAATGATAAAGAATTAATTATTTGTTTAAATTAGAATTGAGAATATATAATAATTTTCTAGTGGGGATTTAAGGCTAAATTAATTAAACAAAGTTAAAATGATTTTTTTTTTAAAAATAAGGTAATTAAGGTGAGGTTTACGGAAGTAAGGTGAAACGTGGTTTGTGAACACGTTTTTTTTTAAAAAACGTGTTTCCAAACCACGATTCTTGATTATTTTTTTTTTTTTTTTACTTTTAAAAGAATCGTGGAGTTGATCCACGTTTTTTTAAAATATTTTTTTTAAAAAAATTTATAAAGAAACGTGGAGTTGATCCACGTTTCTTTAGAAATTTATTTATTTATTTAAAATTTATATAATTTGTTTTATAAAAATATGATTTTATTTTATAAATAATATAGAAATAATAGTTTTAATGATTAGATTATTTGAAACAATATATAAACTTAAATATTTATTTATATTTCAGTCATTCAAATACAATATTATTCATTGAAATTCTAAATATTTCCTCCGGTCCCACAACCACGTCTGTGTATCTGTCTTTGTGGTCTTCTAGATGGCTCAGCTTCCGCAACATTATTTCTTTGTGTTTCGTCAGGTGTAATCCTGGCGATGGACTCACCAATATCATGATAGTGTGGAGTCAAGTCAGAGAATGCAACAGGCGAGACATCAAAATTTGGACGTAATTGTGAAGAACCAGTTACTCCAAGCATTAGATCAATATATGATAATCCACCATATGGTTGGGTTGGAACCGGTATATATGGAGTATATGGGGACGGCTCTTCCTGGTTGGCAGTTTGGGGCACGTAGTAGTCAGAAGATGCTTCATCAAAGTGGAATGATGGACGATGCGATGTGGATGCACCACCTGCATCAAATGTGCCAGTCGTAAAAGGAGGGATGTCATCGTGAGCATCTACTGGAGTATCAGAGCTAATTGATCGTCTTCTCCTCCGAGTCACCCCCCTACCGATAGCTGGTTGTCGTGCAGGCACACCATATCTATTTTGTTGAGCCATAGCAAGTTCATGCACTTCGGCTGCAATAGCTATGTTCTGATCTAATACACGCCTGACCCCCGGTGATATCTCTTCCTCCTCACTCAAACTTGAGCAACTAAGTCTGAGTTGCTCCATACGTGCATCCTCGAAAAAACAAATTGGTTAATATCTACCATAACTCAGAAGACAAAGAAAATGATAAGTAAGAATGAATGACATATATACATACCACCTGCAACCATGCAGCAGCATCTCCTGCACGGTATCCTATCTCAATATTATTGGTAGGTGGAGATATAATATGACGGGTAATTTGACCGTACCACGCCATGTAATCCTCACTAACAGCGTAGGAGCCTGAGGCCTGAGGGGAATTAACGATATGATATCGTCTGGCCGTCCACATATCTAAGTACTCACTATGTTGCCATGCCCAACTTGTGCCATAACGACCTCGGCGATCGATTTTATGCAAGTTCATCTGGTCGTCAGCTATTGATGGTGGGACCGTTTGGAACATACCAAACTGCCGCATAACTCTTTCTGGACGATGCATTTCAACAATGGGATAATTTATCAATGGACATTGTGCCCGCCAATCATCGTCCGAAGCCACGTCATACGGAGTCCAAATAAACTGTAATACCAAAAACATCATATAATTACTTAACATATTAGGAAAAAATACGTAATATTAATTTTCAGCAAACATAATTCAATACTTGCAACATTTAAATTACCTGGTCCCAAAACATCCTATCTAGTATGTCACGAAATACACGCAATGCATGTCGGACAGTGTGTCTGAAGCTAAAAAATTGAGCCCACCTAAATAATTTGGATATGATAATGTTAGTACATTAAATTAAAAATAATAAACACAAATAACATGTATTATCATACCGTGCACCATATGGAGGGGCTGGGAGTATTTGCTCGTCATTGACTATAACTGGGCCTTCTTGAACTCGAGTACCATGAGTTGTAGGATGGAAACTCTTTATCCTCGCATAGGCCCAAATCTGAAATTTTAATATAACATAATTTGAGAATATATAAAAAAAATTCAAATTGACGAGGCTAATAGATTTTATTACCTGTAGCATTTGCATTGCACCTCCGATATTCGTTCTTTTCTGCTTGGAGGCATTGCATAACTCACGATACAAGAATGCGAGTACTGCACTACCCCAACTGAAGGTACGAACTCTTGAAATATCTCGCAGTTGACGGATGTATAACATCGACACGTAGTTCCCCGATGCATCTGGACATAACACACCACCTAGTAACCGACATATTATCTACGAAAATATAACATCAGCTCATTAATGATAAATGGAAAATGACATAAAAATAATACTTATAATATATTTTATTTACATAGATCCAAAAATTATATTTTATTTACATATATTAATAATTTTTTATTATTTTTCGTATTAAATATTATGTTTAAATAAAAGTTTAAAAATTAAAGTTTAAGTATTATGTTTAAATAAAATTATAAAAATTTGACGTCGAACCGACATATTATCTCCGACAATATAACATCAGCTAATTAATGATAATGGAAAATGACATAAAAATAATACTTATAATTTATTTTATTTACATAGATTCAAAAATTATATTTTATTTATATATATTAATATTTTTTTAAACATAATTTTTCGCAATTTCCAGCCCAAGAAACGTGGATGGAGTCCGCGTTTTATAAACAGCGAAATCAGCACAAGAAACGCGCCTGCCATCCGCAATTTTCGAACTGAAAGATAAGAAACGCGGATTTCAACCGCGTTTTATAAACATATTAAAAAGAAACGCGGACATCAACCACGTTTTATAAACATATTTTTTTCTGCTAACAAGAAACGCGGACATTAACCGCGTTTTTATAAACCATTTTTGGAAAAACAAACGCGGTTACCATCCGCATTTTTGAACTAATTTTTTTATTATGTATTTGTGGAAATTACAGCATCCGCATTTCTTGAATAATTAACCCTCACTACTCCCGAGCCGCATAAAACTTTTTAACAAATTATATACAATATATTTAAAATTTATCATTGTAAAATTTCAGGAAAACATACCTCAAAATTCAGATTTGTTTTTGGAAACTCGAAACCAAGACAATTCAAACCTACAAAAATTACACAATATAGGTAATTTGCATGCATATATACAACAAATAACTGAAAAATTTACTCCATAAAAATTGTTAAACAACTACTTACAGAAGCCAAGAGGATTTCTTTTCTTTTCTTTGCAGACAGAAATATTTGCTTCATTCATACAAAGACCACCATTTAAAGAGAAAAAAAAAATTTACACTTTTTTTTTTTAATAAAAACATCCCGTGACTCTCAGCTTTACAGCTGAGAGTCACGGGTTGGTTTGGATTTTTTGAAAGCTGAAGGATTTTCGAAGACCAAGAAACGCGGTGCATGATCGCGTTTCTTCTTCTTGATTTTCGAAGGCCAAGAAACGCGGTGCAGGACCGCGTTTCTTCTTCTGGATTTTCGAAGACCAAAAAACGCGGATCAGGACCGCGTTTCTTCTTTTGGATCGAAGACCAAGAAACGCGGAGCATGACCGCGTTTCTATTTTAAATTTTTTAAAAGAATCGCGTTTTGGATCCGCGATTTTATTTAAATTTTTTTAAAGAATCGCGGTTCACATACGCGATTCACATTACTTTGGTAAATAGACTATAACAACGTTAGTTTTAAAATATTTTTTCATTTTCATATTATTTTATTAAATTTGTCGGGGATTTAATCTCACCAGGTTTAAGGAATAAAACAAACCCTCTCATCTTTATTTTCCCCACACCCAATTGACTTCACGCCTACACTTTGTTGTTCGCCTAGCCGACGTGAAGAGCAGCGGATTTGTCAACGATTCCTACAAGGTTTGTGTGATTATGATACTTCTTGATGCCTTGGTCATCTTCCCGTTTGCATCTCGATATTTACCCAGTTTTGTGCGATTTCTGGTGCGGTTTATTTTATGGGAAAAGCCGATGTTGTTAGTTTGGGTTTTGCTCGAAATGACTTCTAATGTAGTATCTAGTCATGGTTTAGCTTGGTCAATCGCTATTTGAAGGAATGTATCGATATGTTTCCCACTGCACAGTGTTCCTGCTCTTCCCCATTTTATCTATCGTTCGCCCTGCTAGTGAGGGAGGTTCAAAATTCTGCTATGCCTTCAGTATTTTCTTGTTGTTGAATACTCTACTTATATGGATTTTCCTTATTCCTTTATGGTGGCTACAGTGTAGCTGTGTGCGTGGGTGTGTTCTGGTGCGTGAGTTTGTGTGTGTGTGAGACTGCTCGTGAGTCTGGGGTGTGCTTAATCGACTCCTACCTTATTTAGTTCATGTTTTAGCTTGACTAATCATGTGTAGGATGACAATATAAATTTTGGATCGCATTTTGGTTGAGTTCGTATGTTATCTTGCTGTTTCGGGGATATGATTTTAGTTGATCTGTTGGGGCTGTTTAAGAGTTGTTCCTTCTTTAAGTTTTGTCAAATTTTGTGTGGATTGGATGCGTCTTAATCTAATCTGTCATTACTTCATTTTTCCCTACCCCAGCTGAGTAAAATGAACCGTATGACAGTATGAATTGTCCCTGTTCCTAGGGGTGAGCATTCGGTTAATTCGGTTAAAAACCGAACCGAATTAACCGAAACCGAAATAACCGAATTTTTTTTTACAAAACCGAACAAACCGAACTTTTTTAAGAAACCGAACAAACCGAACCGATAAAATATCGGTTAATTCGGTTACCGAATTAACCGATATTTTTGAAAAATGTAAAAAAATGTAAAAAAATTATAAAAAAATAAATTAAAAATGATTTTAAAAATATAAAAAAAAAAAAAAAAATAATAAAAATCTGTTAGTTCGGTTATATCGGTTAACCGATATTTTTAAAATCAAAACCGATAACCGAACCGAATTAACCGATTTAACCGATATTTTAAAAAAATAAAACCGAACTTCCGAATTGACCGAACCGAATTTCCAAATTTATTCGGTTCGGTCGGTTATTTCGGTTAAACCGAAGTTTTGCTCACCCCTACCTGTTCCTGCTATTTGTAGTTTGAGCGGCATGCTATACATATGGAAGTGGGTGTGTCTAGCGTATACTAGTGTGTGTATATGTTGTATATACATGGGTATGGGTATTTAAGTGCGTATAGATGTGTATATGTCAAAATGGCGTATAGTAAAGCTAGACCGATTAGTCTAGGTCCTTGCAATGTATATGAGATAATAACTTTAAGCACGAGTAATACATCTTAAATGCATGCTAAATGTTGAGTAGATCGTACGACCGAAATGTATAAAGGCATGAGAAAGTCGAGTAAACTTCAAGACTTTGACTATGTAATGAAGCTCATATTATTAAATTATAAATAGAGGATATTGTATTGAGTTGAGAAGGATTTGAATGATATTATTGGTAATGTAAATGAGGTGACATGGAATTGATATTCGATACAGATACTGTATGAGCATCCAGATATCAAGGATGGCTTAATCATGTTGTCGACTATAAGGTACGTAGCGACGTACGAGCAGGTATCTTATGAAGTAATTACATATTCATGCATTGTTGAATGTGGTGATTGAATATAAGGAAATGTATATGTGATTGAGTTTAGTTATGTGCTATGGTGGCCACGTAAATGTACGTGATCCGGATCTACGAGTTGATTATTGATACCTTTGGCATGATCGATACGAGAAGTGGTTGAGAATGAGATTAACTGATAGGCAGAGTTGCCTTCGAGATGAGATTCGTTATGATTGATCATAAATGATGAATTGTGATTATATCGAATTTATTGCATTGATGAGTATCATGTTTTGAATAATGATACTGAACTTGATGTTTATGAAAGTGTATAAGATTGAAACAGGAACAGTTCGTGATAGTTATACCGGTTCGGAATGGTACAGGGAGTATATTTATAGATTTTCAATAATCTTAATTGTTGCATTACAATTTCGTATATTGATATGTGAATGATTATTGAGTGGAGTATGCTCACCCTGTGTGGATTCTGTTGAAACAGATATAACAGGTACAACGCTTTCTCGGGAAGAAAGCTTGAGCCCATAGAGAATAGTGCTCGCATGATTATGGTACAAGTATTGGTTGATGGCACATCTTACTTATGCATTTAGAATTGATTCATTATTCGTTGCTCGTATGTGAGTACCTGAATGCATCACTAGACCAAGCATCCAGGCTAACATGTACAAACGTTCTATAATGGTTTGTTTTATGCTAATCGTGCTATGGTGGATTGATAAGTGTGATTTTTTCACTTATTTCGCTATGAATTTATGTGCGATTTATTATGATTCTGGAACGATATTATGCGTTTTCGTGTTGTTTTTGTATGTTCTAGGAATAAAGGTAGAAATGCATAAAAGTTGAGGATTTGAGCTAATTATCGATGAAAAGGACCAAACCGAGTGAACTTGTCGAAGAAGGACAATAATTTAAGTTTGGTAAAAAAAAAAATTCCAGTTCACTATTCATGCGATTGATCGCCATGAAGCCGGCGATCAATCGCCCGTGGCAGAAATTTTTGGCGATTGATTGTGAGAAATTGCCGATTGATCGCCCGTTGAAGAATTCTGTGATGTCCAGGAATTATTGATGTAAATTTCGGTGTGGTATTAATCCTTAAAGGATTTTAATAGTGGCAATTATGAATTAATCGCGGTATTGGGACTCCTGAGGATTTTAAATCCGGTATTTGGAGTCGTTGGATCCAAGGGTTGAGATTATATTCTCATCGTGGTGATAACCTTGGAATTTGGTTTTAGGTGGGATCTGGGGTCCGGAGTACTTTGTGCTGGGGCTGGTAGTGAAAAATTGAGATTGAGAGGTAACTATTGAACACATATGATTTTTATTGAGTCATGATGTGGGGGACTCGGGATTTTTGAGCCTTGGTACTATATATACCAAATGGACTCGTTGTTCAATCATTTTGGATCTCATTTCTCTCTCTCTCACCAGTGTTACCCTTCCCCAAACCCATTTCCCTTCCCTTTTTCCCCTTGGTGAAAAATCGATTGAGGCTCGACTTGGGAGCCGGATTTCTCGAAGATAATTTGGTATTACGCTTCCCCTCTTCTTTATCTTCGATTTGATAGTAGTATTGTGCTCTTTGGTTATGGTTTGGATGGGTTTGAGTTTTTGGCTTCAAAAAGATTTTTGGGATGGTTTGTTTAAGGAAGATTTATGATGTTTATATTGAGGATTAATGGTATTTTGGGTGTTGGTTTTGTTTAATTGGGGGTTTTAAACTCGAAAACGCCATTTTTGGGCTTGTACAGTGCTCGCCGATCGATCGGCAATAGGGGCCTGATCGATCACGCGTAATTCGATAATTGGAAGATGATGAACAGTGTTGGTGATAGATCGAGCAAGAGTACCGATCGATCGCGGGCGCGTGGCAATCGATCGGCCAGTCTCACCGATCGATCGCACGCAAAGGATTTTTGTTGCCAAAATCAGTTGTGGCTCTCGATCGATCGAGACTCATGTCCGATCGATCGAGAGGCCAATATTTTTGGGAAATTTTGGTTGGTCTTTGAATCGTTGCATGTTTCACCCGTGGTTTTTTAAAATGGTTAATCGTCATGGATTGACGATATAATTGGAGGTTGTGAACGTGCTTGGGCACGTGGTTGCATGCTTGTAATTAATTATGAATTTTTAATTGTGTTTAGCACATAATTCATCGGGTTACGGGACTAAGGCAAGGTTGATTCGGACTACGGAATTCTAAGGTACGTGTAACGTACGAGCATACATAGATATATTATTGTCACGTGCATGAATAATATATGGTTGTTGCAATCACTTGATATGCATTGGGAATTATATGGTGCCGCTATTGAGCGAGCAATGATTGGGATGTTGTCGCTTTTGAGCGAACTTCGGTTATGACGCCGCCGCTGTTGAGCTTGCGTGAGGTTAAAATGCCGCTATTGTGGAGCGAGCGATGAAATAGAACTATGGAATCATTAGTGAGATATATGGGATATCTGTAATTATTGTTTAATGATTTGATTTTATTGATTATGTATCGGTACATGGGGAACAGATTAGTTAATCGATGTAATGATTAACTGGCATTTGGGAATTTGATGGTTTCGGTAATTTTGAGAACAAGAACAACACAGGGGATCCCGGATGAGGATGATACCATCTAGGGAGTATCTTTTAATATTCATGGCATTTACATTCTGTAAATTATGAACTGTGATATTATGATTATTGGATCGATGGTGTTGGTATGCTCACCCCGTGTGGGGGCTGTCTCTGTTGGGGCAGGTGGAACAGGTATATCGGTAGCTCCCGAGTTGAGATCGAGCTATGGATCAGAGGTGTTTCTAGGACCGAAGTACCAGTATCATGTAGAGTACATTATACATTAAATACACATTCTCTCATTTGATGCTCGCATGTGAGCACTGTTATATGTATATGGTTTGTATAAAGAGGAAAGGACCTTTCTCTTTTCATTTATTGGTTACATGCAATTAAATAAGGAATTGATAAATGAACTGAGAGCATGTTAGTGTATTATAAGGGTGCATGCTATGCAAGTGGACTTGGGATTTGAACATTATGTGGTTATAATGCAAGAAATTTTATAGATGGTATATTATGCTATACTTGCATGTGGTTTTCCCCGTGATTACATGATTGTATGCACTAAATACGTGGGTTAATACACTAATAGAGGGTTAAGGGCACGGAGGTCCTTAAAAATTCTGAAAATAGTACCTTTTAGAGTTTGAGTCCTACAATGAAGCTTCATATTTTCATTCCTCTACAAATATGGGACGTAAATCAGATGTTAAACACAAATTTTACCCTAGGATTGAGCCTCCATCTCTTATCTCCATATCACCATCAACCACAATCCATCCATAAATCATTCTAGCTTTGGAACAAGCCAACAAGGCGATTTAAGAGACGATCGAGAAATAAGCGAGAGAGGAAACAATGATCTACGAACGAAGCCGACATTGGGAGTTTTTCTTTGTCTTTAATTATTAGTTTTGTTTGTTTTGATTGATAATGTTGAACTAAAATTATTTATTGAGGCTAGGCAATCCGTTGTTTTGAACCTATGATTTGATGATTTTTATTTGATTGAAGTACTTTATTCTATGCGTATAAATTATTGTTCTTCATGCTTTTGAGGGATTGATCACCCTTGAATGCTTAATTTATTGCGATTGACTTGACCATATGATATTGCAATACGATATAGTAAATTGTACCGTAGATTTTAGATTGAGACGGACCAAGTAAAATATGGCACACGTGTGATAGCAATAGATTTATCAAAATCGAAGGCTAGTAGTTGTCACAAATCTTGATGCGATATTGATTGTTCAATAAGGATACGTGAGTAGCTTATTGCAACTTAAATATTAGACTTGTTATAGCTTGACCATAGTATAACGAATCCATTAGGAAAAACCATCACTTTAGAAATATTTGGATATTCAATCGAGAATTGTAGGGATTGCATTGGTGAGCCAAACTCTCGATAATCTTCTCTAGTGGATTTTTCTCATTAACTTTGATCCTTGGTTGTATTATTATTTAGTATTTTATGTTTGTTAATTAGTTTAATTATTCATTCATTATCGTAGGTTAACATGGTTTAAAGACATCTTATTTGGTAGGTAAAATATGGTTTAAAGACATTTTATTTGGTACTTACAGTTAGTCCATGTGGGTTCGACAACCTGATCTTAATCATCTATACTAAAACTTGACAACCGTGCATTTGCGGTATAATCGCGTCACACTGAGAATTATTGTTTAAATAAATCGCGATCAAGTTTTTGGCGCTGCTGCCATGGACAAATTTGAGTAATATCATACGAGGTTCTTTGACTGTAACTTAACCATTTTTGTTTATTTATTTCAAAAAAATAAAAATAATTTATTTTGTTTTTGTTTTGTTTGTCTTGCAAGGTACTTGGGATTTTTCATCCACAAGTCTTTACAAGCTTTGCCCAACAACCTTCAGAGCCATTCTATGCAGCGTGGGAGAGATTCAACGACTTGGCAAACACGTATCGGTATCATGACTTTCCAAACTACACTCGTATGCAATATTTCTACAGTGGTTTTGATGCGGACACACAAGAATGGGTATTCAACGGAGCTTTGACAACTGGTAGTCCTTTGGTTGATAGAGATGAAGACAGTGTATTGCACATGTTTAATGATATGACGAACTTCGACTATCAGTGGCATTAGAATCCTTCACTGCAGGGTTGGAACCACCAATACCCACCAAAGCCTCACTATTCTCATTTTACATACCTACCACTTGAACATCACGGAGAGACGAGTGACAGTTTTACATAAGTTAATGATCAGCTAGAGCATACATTACTTATATTTATGGTATCATTTGAGGCAAGGATTGAAAATCAGATCAACTGCATACGTCGTCTGGAGCAGCAAATTGCGATCCCCATGGAAACATTATCAGCAAGCTGCCAAGAGAATGAGACAAGTCTTACTAATCAAGAGGAGACGAATCAAGTTGAATTTCATGACGATGATCACTCAACCAACCAAGTTTTGGGGAGCGATCCTAGTAGTGTGGAAGATTCAAGGGAATGCAAGCCGCCTAGAGTAATTGAGCCTACATTGGCGGAAATATCCAAGGAATTCCCAATGGAAGATGAGCCGAGTGTGAAGTTTGAGGATGAGCTGATTTTTGAGAATTATGTAATGAGATTATCGACGGTGACATGTTCTATACCATATGCGGATCCATTCTTCCCATCTATCCAAACTCACCACACTATATCCTTCAAGAGATAAAGCCAAACATAGAATTCTTCTCCCATTCCTACCACTTCACACGAAAGTTGTTGGAGTGACGAACTTACAATGGAACAATCTTGCCAAGCTTGAGGGCATACTGAATCAAGACCCATTTGTGGTATCATATGATACTTACTATGGGCGGCAGCCACTCTTTGATGGTTGCTTCTGATGGTCAAGCCAACGACTAGAAGTCAGCGCTTCTTGGGAGGCAACCCAAGCAATATCCTTTAGTTTATTTGATTTTCAGTTTTTGCATTTTAGTTTGTTTATCTCTCGAATCGACATTTTATTTCCATTCTTCTCTTGCTAGGTAGTCAGTTGGAGGGATAAACCCCTACAACAGCTGAGCTTTTGTAAGCCAAATCTTCCTCAGTCCTCATGGAAGCGTCTTGATCAGGAGAGTTTACTGTTTTCCTTTTGATTCTTTTAAACATTGAGGACAATGTTTCATTTAAGTTTGGTGGAGTGGCTTGCATGTTTTATTTGCTTAATCTGCATGTTGTGTGCTTAATTGACAATTGAATCGTCCTATAATTTTGAGGTAAATTTTTTTTGTGAGTTCATAATTTGAGAAAAAAATGAATCATAGTAGTGCCTGCTGTTCCACGATGATATTGATCACATCTTGCATGTCGACTTGAGTCTTAAAAAACTGTTGAACTTGTATGTGAATACCATGTTTGAGTTATTATGTTAAAATTGAGGAATACTTTGAGCACATTGAGTCACGATCTTGTGGATTGCATGTTGAATAGTGATAATTGTTGTGAACTTGACGATTTATCTTGAGCATCTTAGAGTACCCTAGAACCTATTTGATGATGAGGCAAAATTTATAGTTATAAACTTGATTTGGAAATGATTTAAGCGATCTTTGAAACGTTTGAGTCTTTCAAGCTTACATAGTCTATTTCAATCCCTAGTATCCCATTTTGAGCTTTATTGAAAAAGAATGGTATATGCATTGCATATAATTAGACTCCCATTCAACATTTATTAATAAACTCATTATATCTACCCTATCATGAGCCTAAAATGAAAAAAAAGTATCATCAACCTAAGGGAGTATAATGAATCTCATTTATTGCATGTGAATTGTTATATCTTGATGAGCTTAGTAAAAAATGTTGAGAAAATGGAAAAGAAGAAAAGAAAAAGTGCCTTGAGAAAAGATTATATAAATAAGACCCAAAGTGGCCAATGCTAGAAAAAATTAGAAGAGAAGCTCGATATGTTCTTAAATATAACGTTACAAGATTATACTCTCTTCTTTGTGCTATCCTATCTTTTCTTTGTAACCGACACCAAATGCCTAACATTACAAGCTTATAAAGACCTTTTGATCCAAGTCTAGGGAGTAACTACGTTAGTTGAGACTTGATAAGTTGTTTGAAAATAGGTCTATGGGGTGCTCAACGATAATCTTAATTTTGAGTTGATTAGCATAATTTGATCTTGAAGATGTATGAAACTTGATGTTGATAATTGCACACATGCACGTTCCGAGTTTGAGATATGTTGCTTGATACGGGGGGAAACTCGTCTTGTTCAGTTTGTTGATTGATTCTTGTCTGTCTGTAAGTGAGATGTCTGAGCTATTTAGTAACCATGAATTGATCCATTTGAATTATCAATGTTGAACTCTAAATTTTGATCTTATTGCTTGCTCGAGACGATCAAGTCTAAGTTTGGGGGAGTTGATAAGTGAAAGGCCCCATTGTTAATTAATCCGGATATTTAACGATTAAGCAAACCCAGATAACTAAAAGTTGAGAATGCAAATTAAGGTGTTCCGGATCACAACACCTTATCTTTAATTGAGATAAAATACATCAAATTATATATGAATACATGTAATTTTCTGCCAACTCATTATCAAACACATCACCAAACATCTTCTAGGATACTTGGATAAACCTAGGTTGGAAATTATTAAAAAACTCACCTCCATTTCCCTAGTTTCCCACGCCGCCCACTAACACCATTTTTATGCATAAATTTTGTCCATTTCCACCTTAAACTATCAGATTTTAGTCTCCAAATTTTGAACCAATCCTCCCAAAATCCATTAGAGAAAAATGATGAGAAATCACCATGCAAGCTTAGCTTGAAGAAGGTGGGAGAAAGGAAGCATAGATTCTTCAAGAGTTTTGAAGATTAGGAGCTTGGAGTTGGATTGGTGGTGGATTTAATCTGAAGTACAAGGGTATGATTCCTTTTCAAACTAATTTAAGTTGGTTTTGGTTGACTAAAATTGAAAAGCTAGGAAGAAGCATGATAATGTTGATCTCATTTTGAAAAAACAGAATCTGCAGAAAATATGTTTTTGGTAGTCTGTAGCTTTGTGTTTTTGACCATTTTAATCTTCGAAAACTTTGAGCAAAATATAAAAGTTATATATTTGAGTTTTATTACTGTGGCCGAAATTTGAGAGGATTTGGACTTAAAATGAGTGATATATGGGCATTTTACTAAGATGTGTCATATTGTGCTCTGCATGTACTAATGCATGAGTGAAGAATTCCGAACTTTTGACCAATTTTCCTTCCGAATTTGATGACTATTTTAAAATAAAAATTGTAGATATTTTAATTCTATTCAATGTAAAAAAAGGACTTATTTCGGACTTATTTTGAATTAGTTATGAATTTTATACTTTAAGTGCTTAATCTGTGTGCATGTGGGCGGAAATACCTATGCAGTGTGTTCTTCGATTTCCTGAGCAATTTTGGCTGGGAATTCCGAAAAATGTCCAGAGATAAGAGTTGTAGTGCTTTGAGTTTGCTGTCAACTGCCACTAAAATCACTCAATTCGAGTTTTAAATGAAAAAAAGTTATGACGATTTTACTAAAACCACTCAAGCTGGAAAACATATTTTTAAAGGTTATGTTTTTAGTGTTAAAACTCCTTTTAGATGGAGGAACCAGCTTGACATTATCAATTAAAATGTATTCCTTTGAGTTTTTGAACTTTGAGCATCAAAATCGAGTCATTTGGACGTCATATGAATTTATTATGAATTTTGTAGAAAAACATGGGTCATGCTGAATTTTGAAGGAAAGTACTAGGAGTCATCCTTAAAACTTGAATTAGATATTGTGCCCTACTTGAACACTTAGGCTGCGTTTGGTACACAGGATTAAAGTGGGATAAGGACATTATCCTATGTTTGGCTCGTATATTAGCACAAGTATTTAATCCCGGAGCCCCAGGATTAAACACTATAGATATAGGAATTAATGGAAAATCGGATCCCTTCTTCCACATATGATTAGTAAACCCATTTCAAATAGTATTCATGATAATGAGGATAATTTACTAGATTACCCTTTTCACATTTTTTTTTTATTTTTTTATTTCAAATTAGTTTTGTAATATCTATTATAATATTTATAGCTTATTTATACATACTATATAATTCATTATAATATTTTATTAAATATTAAATTAAAGAAGTAAATTCAATTTAATTATTTGTTTAAACAAATTATATTAATGTAATTAATACTAATTTGTATTATGAATTATGCTGCCATTTCAAATAAATATGAGTTATTTTCTAATGAATTAATTAATACTAATTTATAGAAAATGACATTTGCTTGAAGAAGATCATCTTCTCTATCATTCTTACCCATTTCAAGCAAATGCGACTGAGAGGAGAAGACCGAGAAAGAATGGGAGAAGAATGTGACCGATCCATTTCTCCAGTTTGTGCGACCCATTCTCTTGATGTGTTTTACAACGTAATTCAAAATGGTTCATGAATTTGTAGCAAAAAAATCTTATCTTTGTTTTAATCTAGGATTTTCCTTAGAGTAAGCAAGACTTTTATTCACATTTGTGGATGCTAATGGTGGTCTGAACCAACAACGCACATCGGTATAAAAAAAAAAAACTCCTGGAACACTTTTTTTTTAATTTGTATAACCTCTTTGCTTATATAGAACTAAAGAACACGATGAATTTTAGCTATGAAATGGGGAAGAAAGCTTGGAAAAATGTTCTTATGTTATTATATATATATTTACTTCATTTGTAATACTTTTTATAATATTGATAATTTATCAATACTAACATTTTTATTAATAATCAAAATAAATAAATTTAATTTAATTTAGTTTATTTAATTAATTGCTTGAATAAATTGAATTATTAAAATAAATTCTTTAATATGTCATAAATTAAAATATTTATAAATAAATAAATGATAGAATAAAAGAATTGTTGTAAATAGTAATAATAAGTGAAACCTCGTCAATGGTATTTTTGGTATTTTATGAATAATATAAATCTATATCATGTATTATCAGGTACACCAAACACATTATTATTTATCATATTTTACTAATCATACGTACCAAACACAATATAGTTTATCCATCAGTTTCCTTATCATCTCATTATCCACCTTTTTATCTATCCATCACTTATTCTATCACAGCAACCAAACGCAGCCTCAGTGATAATTTTGTAGTATACTGGACCAGGTTTAATAATTCCGGGGTTGTTGAGGAGTACTCGGTAGAGTTAGTTCTGGTCCGAGGTACATAGAAATCCGGTTCTATCACGATGTCTGACAAAGACATGTGATGTTCCCAGGGTATGATTTAACTGTCATTATTTGCTACTTATGTGACTATATGACAAGTTGAATGTCAGTATGTGAATTGCATGATACATTGAACTGGATGATATACGATGACATGATATATTGAGATGCATCACATTATGATATTGCATGATGCATCGACACGCATGGACATTGAGCACGTCATGTTGATCCTATCGATTCTTTTGTTGATACCTATATCATTTCCTTGGTATCTGTGATGCGTGTCTGGGGATGATGGACACTCCAATGGCTTGACGGAGAGTGTGAGCTGAGAGGTGCCATAGCGACGAGTGTGCCGACGTCGCCCAGACACGAGGGATGATGGATCGTCGCTGGATCGACTGAGAGAGATGTCGTAGCGATGAGCGTGCCGACACCCTGCTCGAGCTTGATGATTTGATTGATGATCTTCCATGGACTCCTGAGATCTTGATATTGGAGATTTGATACCCCTCATATGCATTTGCATTCATGCACGGCATGCATCACATGATATTTTGTCGTTCATTAGGATTTTACCTATTTATCGTACTGGGGATCTGACCACCTTGGCGGGGGTTGTACCCCCTTGGCGGGGGCTGTCATGTCTTTGTTGTATGTACATGATAGATGGTAGCGTTTATCGTGTACGCCCAAATTAACCCTTCTTTAGTTAATGACAAAAATATGTAGTAGTAGAAGTAGGGATCGATCTCACAGGGAAGGTAAATTTATTTTGTGCCAAAAGTGAATAGTAACGAGGGGGTTATAGGAGGAATGATTACTACTAAACAAATTCTAAAATTAAACTAATTAGCGAGATTACTAAGATGATTTAAACTTATGAGAGCGAAGCGATTCTTGGTTTCCAGGTAACCGTACTTTTGGAAAATTATCTTTTAATCATCAAATCAAAACATTCGAATTCTTTCAATTATCTATCGATTGGAAATTCCATTCCTACTCATCTTATTCGTAGTCAAAGAGAAAACAGCATTCAATTCAACCCTTATCAAATCTCTAATCACCACTACAGCCGTTAATGATTAAATCAATGATAGTTTTCAAAACTAATGAGTTCGATAAATCTAATCAATGAAAACTACAGCCGTTAAAATTGATTACTCAACCGTTTCTCCTAAGAATTCAACAACACCTACAACCGGTTAATTATTGATCTTAGTTGTTTCTTAACAAACTATCGATTATGCAATTGAATATTAGGTGATCGGACTAATACACAAACACAACAATCATGGAATTCAAAATTTAAGAAACGAATTGAAATCGAAATATAATTCAACAATCAAACCAAATTTTCATAAAAGGTTCAATTCCAAAAGCAGGTATCCCTTCAACCAAGAATCGAAGAGTTTTAGCCTAGCATAATGAAATCTAAAAACAATAAAAATTCAATGGAAAACATTAAATAAATAAAGGAAAAGAAATTACTATTATAAATCACGATTCCGGCTTGTCGATTCCGGTTCCGTTCTTCGTTGTTCTTGAAGAAAACTTGAAAACAAAATAACCTAAAATCTCCAAAATATTCTAAAGTATCAAAAACTATGAAAACTTGCTGCTAATGACTGAATAATTCGAGTTATGGGGGTTGGTAATTGATAAAATAGGTTACAATCTTCTAAACATGGTAAAATACCTAATTTCCTTATTTTCGGACTCTTCGGCGATCGATCGCTTTGAATGTGGCGATCGATCGCTGCATTATTTTTTTTCGGAAAATTCATTGAGGCGATCGATCGCTATAAAGTGGCGATCGATCGCCAAGCTCCAGTAGACTTTGGCGATCGATCGCCACTCCTTCGCGATCGATCGCTGACTCTTCAAATTTGTTGAAAATGTTTTTGTCCATAGGCGATCGATTGCCACTTCCGGGCGATCGATTGCCACTTCCAAAATTACGTTTTTGCCCTTTTCTTGATCAACTTTGAGTCCTTGTCATGTCCATGTCTCTCCTTGGTCTTTACACATCGTTTTTAGCTCGTTTTCTTCGATTGTACCTACAATTACACAAATATACGATTAGGTAGCATACGTATAAATTTATCCATCAAAATCTACCAAATCGTAGACAATTAAGCACTCAAGATGTGTCTATTTCTAGTCACATCAAACTCCCCCATACTTACTCTTTACTCGACCTCGAGTAAACAAACAAAACTACAATATTTTTGGTTGGCTCATAGATTCATAACAAAGCAACTTGTCCTCACTTTAATGCCTCAACAATTTTAACATGCATAATAATGAACGGCGGTGAAAAGTTAACAGTGGAACAAGTTCAATCCCTAAACATTTCGTACCCAACGAAGTAGTGAACGTGTGTGTGTGGTCATAAACAAGTGTTGTGTACAAATTATAGATTCAAAATATGCAAAGCCATGATAGTTCAATTCATACACTAACACAAGTATAAGCTCACTTGCACACCCTTCTCCACTATCTTAGCTACTTTGCAAACACAAATCAAGTAGGTCTTTATTAGCTTGTAGCTTGGCCTAGGTATTGGCTTATGAAAGAAAGGGTAAGGATATTCAAACAAGAGAGTATAATGAAATGCGCACTAAAAGCTTCTCTTCTTGTATGAATTTTTCAACTTCGTTCTTTTTCACAAGGTTTATTTCAACACTTTTCTTCTTTTGTGCCTTGGCTCCCCTTGGAGTCATATTTTTATCTATTTTTTTTTTCAAGGCATCCCTTTTTCTTTCATGCATTCCATTCTTTTGATAATTAAGCTCACAAATATACTTCAATGATTCCCAAGTGCATTCGAATGAAATACATCATACTCCCTTAAAAGGTATGGATTAAAATCACATTTAGGCTTAAAGGGTAGGATGATAAGCTAGTCAAGAAATGTTGAATGGGGGTCTTTAGTATGCTTAGCATACTACCATTCTTTTACATTTAAGGCTCAAAATAGGTACTAGAGAATGATTTTGTTTACATGGTAGGCTTGAAAGGCTCAAACGCATCAAAGATTGCCTATATCACTTTCATGTTTGCAAGTAGCCTAGACATACGCCTCAAAGAGCATGTAGTTGAGTTCTAGCATGTATTAGAGACTTCTTAAGACTATCACAAAGTTCACACAATCTTCACTAAGTTATGCACACTTCACAAGTCATGACAAAAATGTGCTCAAAATATTCAACTTACTAAGTCAAAGTACACTTTGCATTAGAGTTCAAAGTGTTCCAAAGTTAACGATTCACCTATGTTCAAAAACATGCATGCCATTAATTAGGTTTCATCATGGGCTAGTGATTCTAAGCATGTGTTCATTACTAACTATGAGCTCAAAATTTTAAAATTTTTCGATTTTTTTTGTATTTTTGCAATAAGAAAAACAATAACACACTACTAATCCCTCCCCCATACTTAAATCTTACATTGTCCCCAATGTAAGGCAAAAATATAAGAAAAGAGAAAAGTTTAAACTAAAAAGCAATAAAAATAAAAGGGTAAAAGGGAAACTAACTCCCCTTGGGTTGCCTCCCAAGCAGCGCCTCTGTTTAACGTCGGTGGCCCGACGCCAGTCCTCTATCAAGGTGGTTGATGCAGTGTTGCTCTATCCTTCCTTAACCACCTCAATATCTTCTTCACTCCTCGGTATCTCGGCTTGTTGCTCTTTGAGTGGTCGTCTCCAGTCTTTGTTACTCCTCCAGCATTTGTTGCTTGCTTTGGTCGATCCGGAGGGTGCTTCTTTCCAATGGTACGATCCTGCAATTGAGAAATAAGAGGGTCAGCAGTATCGTGAGCAGACAGAGTAGCAATCATATGAACAGTATGCACAGGAGGAGGATCCATACCTCTCTTCTCGTCAAGGCCATCAGTAGCCTTTCTCATCTCCCACAACTCATCATTATCAAAATCAGAATCATAATCATCATGTACATCAATATCGTAACTAGAATGCTCAAGAAGTTTAATGGTTTCATACATGTTGAATTTTTCAAATTCACCATTTGACTCCAATGTGATCATACCGCTATTCATATTGATTACTGATTTTGATGTTTTCAAGAATGGTCTCCCTAAAATAATTAGACTAGAAGGATCCCCATTTCTCATGTCTAAGACATAGAAATCAGCTGTGAAGACCAAATTCTTTACATGCACAACTACGTCCTCTATTATCCCCTTAGGTATGACCGTAGATTTATCAGCTAAGTGAATAACTACGTTATTTCTTTTTAAAGGTCCCATTTTCAGTTGAGATTACATTGAGTAAGGCATGACATTTATGGATGATCCTAAATCGAGCATAGCCTTCTCAATCCGAATCGCACTAATCTCACATGGGATAAAGAACATACCTGGATCCTTGCATTTAATGGGGATGCTTCTTTGGTTATCCGCCGAAACATTGTCATTGAGCTCGACCTTGGGCTGCCCCTTGTGTTCCTTGCTTCGATCCTCTTTCACGATCTCATGCAATGGGGCTTGCTCTTTGCAGCGTGGACTCATCTCGTAGAGGCCTTTGAGTCCGGCACCTTTCCTATTGTCCTTCAATGCTTGGGGGAAAGGGGGTGGTTCTCTATATTCAGAAAGTTTGGGGTACTTACCTCGTGGTTCCTCCCCTGGCATTGGCTCTTCAACGTCTGTCTCTGTCTCCGTCATCTCTTCTTTCTGAAGTGCCATCAGTACCACCTTCTCTTCAGTTGCATCTTCATTCACATTCACTGTGATAGCACTCACATTCTCCCGGGGGTTCATCTCTGGTTGTGATGGCAGTCCATTTGAAATCCTTGCCTCGATCTTGCTGATTGAAGTTGCCAATTGTCCCATTTGCGTGTCAGGCTCTGGATGCTTGCCCTCGTCTCCTGTTGAAATTGTAAACTATTTTCAGCAATAATTTTAATGCTATGTTCTAACCTGTCAGAAGGAGGGTGCGCTGGTGGTGGTGGAGGCCTCTGGTATGGCGGTCTATAGGGTTGAGGTTGGTGCATCTGCGGGTTCCCATAGCCTTGGTTTGGATGGTCCCTCCACCCTTGATTGTAGTTGTTTGGTGGATGGTCATAATTCTTTTGTGGGGGGCCTGGGAATCCTCCTGCAGCATTCACGTTCTCCGTGGTTGTCTCTTGTAGTGAGGGGCATGCGTCTGTGGAATGGTTCGCAGCCAAACAGATTCCACACGGCTTTGTCTTTCCTACATTTCCACCTGCCATACCACGCACAAGAAAAGTGAGGTCTATCAGTTGTTGTTCTAAGTTTGATACGTTTACCTCTTTTCTTTGCGGTTGTCCATGGCGCACAGATCCGAATTGTTGGGAGTTGGCCGCCATGTTAGCTATCAACCTTCTAGCTTCCTCCGCTGTTTTATCTATAAATGCTCATCCGCTTGCCGCATCCACTAAATTCCTGTCAGAAGAAAGTAAACCTTCGTAAAAGTATTGGATGAGAAGGTGTTCACTTATCTGGTGTTGTGGACAACTTGCGCACAACTTCTTGAATCTCTCCCAGTACTCGTGTAGTGATTCCTCGTAGAGCTGCTTCACACCATATATCTCTTTCCTCAAGTTCGTTGCCCTTGAAGCTGGGGAAGTATTTTTCTAGGAATACCCTTTGTAAGTCAGTCCACGTGGTGATCGATCCGGATGGTAAGTAGAAGAGCCAGTCTTTTGCAGCGTCCTTTAGATAAAACGGGAACGCTCTTAGCTTTATTTGATCCTCAGTGATTCCAGTCGGCTTCATGGTAGTGCACACCACGTGTAACTCCATCAGATGCTTATGTGGGTTTTCTCCTGCAAGACCATGAAAAGCTGGCAATAAGTGAATTAAACCAGATTTAAGTTCGAAGTTTACGTTATTGGCCAGAGCAGGGAAACTGATGCAGAGCGGTTGTTGATCCAAGTTAGGATTCGCCAACTGCCTCAAGCTTTGATTTGCAGCCATGTTGTTCCTTTCTTCCTCTTCAAGCAGCCTTGCTTCTCTCCTTCTCTGATGCAGCGTCCTCTCGATTTCTGGATCGTAATATGAATTATCCTTGTAATCAAATGATCCGCCTGTACTCATCAACAAACCTCAGTAGTAATGCGGGATAAAAATAAAAAAATTCGACACAAATAAATATTGCCTTCCCCGGCAACGGCGCCAAAATTTGGTAGCGTTTATCGTGTACGCCCAAATTAACCCTTCTTCAGTTAATGACACAAATATGTAGTAGTGGAAGTAGGGATCGATCTCACAGGGAAGGTAAATTTATTTTGTGCCAAAAGTGAATAGTAACGAGGGGGTTATAGGAGGAATGATTACTACTAAACAAATTCTAAAATTAAACTAATTAGCGAGATTACTAAGATGATTTAAACTTATGAGAGCGAAGCGATTCTTGGTTTCCAGGTAACCGTACTTTTGGAAAATTATCTTTTAATCATCAAATCAAAACATTCGAATTCTTTCAATTATCTATCGATTGGAAATTCAATTCCTACTCATCTTATTCGTAGTCAAAGAGAAAACAGCATTCAATTCAACCCTTATCAAATCTCTAATCACCACTACAGCCGTTAATGATTAAATCAATGATAGTTTTCAAAACTAATGAGTTCGATAAATCTAATCAATGAAAACTACAGCCGTTAAAATTGATTACTCAACCGTTTCTCCTAAGAATTCAACAACACCTACAGCCGGTTAATTATTGATCTTAGTTGTTTCTTAACAAACTATCGATTATGCAATTGAATATTAGGTGATCGGACTAATACACAAACACAACAATCATGGAATTCGAAATTTAAGAAACGAATTGAAATCGAAATATAATTCAACAATCAAACCAAATTTTCGTAAAAGGTTCAATTCCAAAAGCAGGTATCCCTTCAACCAAGAATCGAAGAGTTTTAGCCTAGCATAATGAAATCTAAAAACAATAAAAATTCAATGGAAAACATTAAATAAATAAAGGAAAAGAAATTACTATTATAAATCACGATTCCGGCTTGTCGATTCCGGTTCCGTTCTTCGTTGTTCTTGAAGAAAACTTGAAAACAAAATAACATAAAATCTCCAAAATATTCTAAAGTATCAAAAACTATGAAAACTTGCTGCTAATGACTGAATAATTCGAGTTATGGGGGTTGGTAATTGATGAAATAGGTTACAATCTTCTAAACATGGTAAAAGACCTAATTTCCTTATTTTCGGACTCTTCGGCGATCGATCGCCTTGAATGTGGCGATCGATCGCTGCATTATTTTTTTTCGGAAAATTCATTGAGGCGATCGATCGCTATAAAGTGGCGATCGATCGCCGAGCTCCAGTAGACTTTGGCGATCGATCGCCACTCCTTCGCGATCGATCGCTGACTCTTCAAATTTGTTGAAAATGTTTCTGTCCATAGGCGATCGATTGCCACTTACGTTTTTGCCCTTTTCTTGATCAACTTTGAGTCCTTGTCATGTCCATGTCTCTCCTTGGTCTTTACACATCGTTTTTAGCTCGTTTTCTTCGATTTACATAAATATACGATTAGGTAGCATACGCATCAATTTATCCATCAAAACCTACCAAATCGTAGACAATTAAGCACTCAAGATGTGTCTATTTCTAGTCACATCAATAGACATTGCAGGTGGATAGATGCCAGATGCTCAAGAGGAAGCATCTAGGAGTACTAGAGCTCTGTGAGCACGAATTCCTATTTTTATTGTCGAGTTTGTTTCCCAGTATAGTATTAATAAATTTTAAAGACCTACGTTTATTCACTAAGGGATGCCCCAAGTATTTTGTATGCTGACGTATTTTCGTACTTTCAAAACTTTATTCATGTTTAAAAGATGGTTGTGTGAGAGATTCGAACTAGAAATACGTATTTTGAGTATTAATATTATATATGTACCATCGAAAAAATTTGGGCCACGTTTTGATAACCTAATAAATCTTCCGTTGTGTACGTAAACGTAATCATCGTGTGATAATTAAATGCATGATTAGGACCAGACCGTCACAATAAGTGTGATTGTTACACTTATTTTGCTATGAATTTATGTGCGATTTATTGTGATTCTAGGACGATATTGCGTTTTCGTGTTGTTTTTGTATGTTCCAGGAATACAGGTAGAAATGCATAAAAGTTGAGGATTTGAGCTAATTAACGATGAAAAGGACCAAACCGAGTGAACTTGTCGAAGAAGGACAAGAAATTGAGTTTTGTAAAAAAAAAAAAATTCCAGGTTACTATTCACACGATTGGTCATTATGGGGCCGACGATCAAACGCCCGTGGCATAAATTTTTGGCGATTGATCGCAAGAAGTTTGCGATCGATCGCCCGTTGAAGAATTCTGAAAAATAATACATTTTAGAGTTTGAGTCCTATAAGGAAGCTTCATATTTTCACTCCTCTATAAATTGGGACGAAAATCAGATCTTAAACACAACCACCCTAGGATTGAGCCTCCATCTCCTATCCTCATATCACCATCAACAACAATCCATCCATAAATCATCCTAGCTTTGGAACAAGCCAACAATGCGATTTAAGAAACGATCGAGAAAGTGAGAGAGGAAGCAAGGATCTACGAACGAAGTCGACATTGAGAGTTTTTCTTTGTCTTTAATTATTAGTTTTGTTTGTTTTGATTGATTATGTTGAACTAAAATTATTTATCAAGGCTAGGCGATCCGTTGTTTTGAACCTGTGATTTGATGATTTTTATTTGATTGAAGTCCTTTATTCTATGCTTATAAGTTATTGTTCTTCATGCTTTTGAGAGATTGATCACCCTTGAATGCTTAATTTATTGCGATTGACTTGACCATACGATATAGTAAATTGTACTGTGGGTTTTAGATTGAGACGAACCAAGTAAAATCTAGCACACATGTGATAGAAATAGATATACCAAAATCGAAGGCTAGTAGTTTTCACAAATCTTGATGCGTTATTGATTGTTCCATAAGGATACGTGAGTAGCTTATTGCAACTTTAATATTAGACTTGTTATAGCTTGACCATAGTATAACGAATCCATTAGGAAAACTCGTCACTTTAGAAATATTTGGATATTCAATTGAGAATGGTAGGGAATTGCATTGGTGAGCCAAAGTCTCGATAATCTTCTCTATTGTATTTTTCTAGTTTACTTTGATTACCTTGGTTGGATTATTATTTAATATTTCCTGTTTGTTAATTAGTTTAATTATTCATTCATTATCTTAGGTTATATATAGTTTAAAGACATCTTATTTGGTACTTACAGTTAGTCCCCGTGGGTTCGACAACCTGATCTTAATCATCTATACTAAAACTTGACAACCGTGCACTTGCGGATAATCACGCCACACTGAGAATTATTGTTTAAATAAATCGCGATCATGGATGCTGCAGTAGGATTCACTATAATGAAAAAGACGTCTGAAGAAGCTTATGAATTGTTGGAAGAGATGGCTTCCAATAGCCATCAATGGCAGTCGGGTAGGAATATGCCTAGTAAAACAGCTGGGGTTCATCAAGTTGACACTTTCACTGCATTTTGACTGCTCAAATTGAGGCACTGTCAAAGAAGATAGATAGCTCGAGCATGCCTATGATGAAAGTTCAAGCCATCACATGCGAGCTTTGTCTAGGAGGACGTTCTAGTACTGAATGTCAGGCAGGTAACCCTTTCGTTCAATCTACTGAAATTGCTAACTATGTGGGAAATAGGCCACCACCCAATAACCCATACTCAAATACATACGATCCGGGGTTTAGGAATCATCTGAACTTATCATGGGCCAATCAACAAAATGTGTTGAACCCACCAACACCACCCGGATATGCACTGAAACCAAGTATGGAGAAGCTAATGACCAAGTTCATATCATCGACTGAGGCTATGATGAAAAATAAAGATGCATCGATCAAGAACTTGGAAATTCAAGTGAGGCAACTAGCAATCATCCTGCAAGGGAGAATGAAGGTACATTGCCTTGCGACACTGAGAAGAACCCAAGAGAGAAAGCCAATGCTAAAACCCTTAGGTGTGGTAAAGAGCTGGGCATTGTGGAAGCAAGCGAGAAAGTTGAGTCGAGCACGAGAGAAAGGACACTGAAGTCAAGCATGATGAGAAGCCCAAGCACAAGGATGCTAAGATCCAAGTTGAGTAGAAAAGCAAGTCCACTATCTCATCACCCGTCACACCACCCGCACCAATAAACATACCCACCCTTATTTCCCACGGCAGTAATGACAAATAAGCTAGATGCGAGTTTCACTACATTTCTAGAACTATTTGAAAAGCTGCATGATGATATCCCATTTGTTGATGCTCTCCTTAAAATTCATAGTTATGCTAAGTTTATGAAGGAAATGTTATTCAAAAAGTGGAAGTTGGGGGAGCATAAGATGGTGTTTCTGACTGAGGAATGCTATGCAGTCTTTCAAAAGAAATCAGTCCCTAAGCTAAAAGATCCAGAGAGTTTTTCTGTACCTTGCACCATTGGTTCTATTTCATTTACTAAATTTCTATGTGACTTGGGTGCAAGTGTGAATTTAATGCATTTGTCTATTTTTAGGCGACTTAGATTAGGAGAGCCGAAGCCTACAAGGGTTATGCTGCAAATGGCGGATAAGTCTGTCACATATCCACGAGGGATCATAATGGACATGCTAGTCAAGGTCAGTAAGTTCATATTTCTAGTGGATTTCCTCGAGTTCACAAATGGCAAAATAGAAAATTATGTTGTTTTAACATAAACGGTGAATATTTCATAACCACAAATAAGATATTCTAAAAAGGAACTGGTCCACCATGGCCCGATTCCTTTTTATCAAACACATATCCGCAGTTACGGGTGGCAATGCATTGCAAGTGTGAAGACTGATAATTACAAAGATATTATTTAATGATTCAATTACATGTATTTTATGTATGCACAAATCTTTGTAGAACCAAATCAGTTTTCCATGTATTAACGTACAGGTAGGGAGATGCACAACATTTACAAAAAACTGATCATGCTAAAGCTCCTACGTTTTTATGTGGCTTCGCTGCAACAGAAGCAACAAACTTCATAAAACCGTGCAGGAACCCATACAATTATGCCATTAGAAATCACAAAATAAATTCATAATATTACTGCATAACAACCACAATCTGGATGAGATACCAAATGAGTTGCCAAACTTTTGGCTAGAGCCGGAAACCATTGCACGACAAGACACATACTTGCATGGAATCCCAGGAGTAATGAGATCAACCTCAACATCAAGTTCCTGGTCAAAGTCGAGTACCTGATGCATGAATCTGTAAAAGAGTGAAACCATTTATTTAAATATTCCTTTATATATATATATATATATAAAGTATCAACATTTGCCTAACTACGAACATGCAAAGTAAAACAAGGACACCATGATTATTCAATCACTAAAAAAACAAGTATTGTAAAAATAAATGTGATTACAATTTCAAAGAAAGGTAGTTAAATGCACAATCAGGGGCAGACACAGAAAAATTTGCTGGGGTGAAATTTTTTTATGATAATACACGAGTTAAAAAAAAATTTGGGGGTGCAAAAAAAAAGAAGATAATATCATAACAAAATTGCATTGAGGTCAGTCAAAATGATGTAATACTAATATCGCAAAAACAAAGAGGGCACAAATTTTCAAATAACCAAAAAGAACGATTATGTAGACAGAGGTTTATAAAAAATTACAAGACAAAATGACAACTCAATTTTATTTCAACAGAAAGTTCATTGCTCAACTTTTCTCATCTAATCCAGAGAATATGTGTTTTCTTGGGCCACACAACTATACCATCATTCTTCGTTTGCCAAATCTTGGTAAATGGTTGTAAATGTGTCATAACAATACAATCAGGTATATTCACATCTTGAAAGAACCGACCATCATATGCAGGCATAATTTAACCTTAAAACACTGAAGTTTAACACCTAAGAGAGAATCTGCATTGTCAAGAGCCAAAGATCCGTCCTTTGCAAATTCACAAAGATCATGATCTTCCACAGATCACAGCTCATTTTTTAAAAAAAAATTAGAACCCATATCAATTCTTGACTCTGCGACCATAAATATATGTATTAGAGCCGTCTTTTAATTATTAAAGGTGTTCTATATCACTAATATCAGTAGTTAATACATTGTAATAACGTAATGGTTTGTTTTCTGCAAATCGTGCTATGGTGGATGTAGCAGTAGGAGGAACTATAATGAGAAAGACGCCTGAAGAAGCTTATGAATTGTTGGAAAAAATGGCTTCCAATAGCTATCAATGACAGTCGGGTAGGAATATGTCAAGGAAAACAACTAGGGTTCATCAATTTGACATTTTCACTGCTTTGACTGTTCAAATTGAGGCCCTGACAAATAAGATAGATAGCTTGCGCATGCCTAAGATGCAAGTTCAAGCCATCACAAGCGAGCATTATCAAGGAGGACATCCTATTACTGAATGTCAGGCAGGTAACCATTTCATTCAATCTACTGAAATTGCTAACTATGTAGGAAACATTCCACCACCCAATAACCCCTACTCAAAGTAAATACAATCCAGGGTTGAGGAATCATCCGAACTTATCATGGGCTAATCAACAAAATGTGTTGAACCCACCGACACCACCCGGATATGCACTGAAACCAAGTGTGGAGAATCTAATGACCAAGTTCATATCATCGACTTAGACAATGATGCAAAATCAAGATGCATCGATCAAGAACTTGGAAATTCAAGTGAGACAACTAGCAAACATCCTACGAGGGCAACCTCAAGGTACAGTGCCTAGCGACACTGAGAAGAACCCAAGGGAACAAGCCAATGTTAAAACCCTTAGGAGTGGAAAAGAGCTGGGCATTGTGGAAGCAGGCGAGAAAGTTGAGTCGAACAAGAGAGAAAGGACACTTAAGTCAAGTGTGAGGAGAAGCCCAAGCACAAGGATGCTAAGATCCAAGTTGAGTAGAAAGGTAAGTCCACTATCTCATCACCCATCACACCACCCGCACAAATAAAAATCCCACCCTATAATGAGAAATAAGCTAGATGCGTGTTTCTCTACATTTTTAGAGCTATTAAAAAGCTGCATGTTGATATCACATTTGTTGATGCTCTCCTTAAAACCCCTAGTTATGCTAAGTTTATGAAGGAAATATTATCCAAAAAATGGAAGTTGGGGTAGCATGAGACGGTGTGTCTGACTGAGGAATGTTCAGCAATTGTTCAAAGAAATCGCCCCTAAGCTAAAAGATCCAGCGAATTTTTATGTACCTTACATCACTGGTTCTATTTCATTTACTAAATATCTATGTGACTTGGGTGCAACTGTGAATTTAATGCATATGTTTGTTTTTAGGGGACTTGGACTAGGAGAGTCGAAGCCTACAAGGGTTATGCTGCAAATGGCGGATAAGGCCGTCACATATCCAATAGGGATCATAGAGGACGTGCCAGTCAAGGTTAGTGAATTCATATTTCCAGTGGATCTGCTTGTGTTGGACATGGAAGAGGATGTAAAGATGCCGTTGATACTAGGAAGACCATTCCTAGCAATTGAAAGGGAGCTTATAGATGTTGAAGAAGGGAAGTTGATCCTCCGTGTCTGAGAGAATCAAGTTAATTTCAATATGTTTCAATCTTCAACACACCCACACAATGATCAAATGTGTTTTAAAGTTAATGTAATTGATGTGGTGCAAGGAAAATGTAAGGTTGAAGTGGAGACCAAGCTTGGAAATGAAGGAGGAGGACCGAAGGAAGTGAAAAAGCAAAAGGATGCACAATGGAGGAAATCCAATGAAGGAGACATAGTCCTATCGCATAAGTCCATACCATGATTTTTTCCGGGCAATTGGAAAGCATGTTAGTTTGGACCATACCCAGTCTCTAAGGTATATTGACCGCTTATTTTTTAAACAATTATTTCTCAGTGTAGCGATTCTACCGCAAGTGCACTGTGTCAAGTTTTAGTATAGTTAAATGAAAGTAAGGGTTGTCGAATCCACAGGGACTAACGTATAAGTACCAAATAAAACTAGTAAAATTATATTTAGCCTACGATTAAAAAGGGGGTCGATTAACTAATGCAAATTTAGAACTAAAGAACCCAAATAAAACAAGAATAAATAAAATAAATGGCTTCCGGATATGCAAAGGAATTTCGCTCGAGAAATTTATCTAGCTCTTTGTTCAACTGTGTTTTCGTCAATGATTCGTTTGAATAAGCAACTACTAAACAATCGATTCTTAAGCTGAAAGGCTTTCGCTGTTATTCAATACACTCTCTCGAGCTGTAAAGAAACTAATATCAACTTAGAACAAGTAACTCTCGTTCACTTATTTACTAATCCGATATTGCATAAATCTTCAAAACCTAGTTACTCTAAATCTCTCGATTCAAAGTGCTCACGTATGTGATTTTATCTCTCGATCTCAATCTTAAACATACATCATGAATTATTGTAGCGTATTATAACGCTATCTCTCGATCTCGGTTATAACTCACAAATTCAATCAAAGTTAGCCATGCTTTGATATAATTAAGCATATAATTCATGAACAATAAGAAATCAATCCACTCAAACAAATTCGAATCAATAACTCAAACACAATTATACTCAAACTCGATAAAATAAACTCGATTCAATTCAAATAAAATAAATGAGATGTTTAATTGTCTCTCAACCTCAAAAACATCAAATGAATATGAAAATCAAATAAATCAGAGTTTAGAAATACAATAAACGTGGGAACAAATCCGTGCGTTGCACCGTAATCTCTTCTCTTGCTCCTTCCTTGCACTCCGGAAATGTCTCACTCAAGCTCGGACGGAGAACGGAGGAAGATGGCTTTTCCTCGGGTTCTTCTCGGCGGCTACTAGGGTTCTCCCTTCTCTAATTTTCGGCCCTTTTTCCCTCTCTGATATGATATATATATGGAAATGATCTTCTTTTAAAACCACCGAGAATCCATCAAATATGGAAGATAAGATTTTTTAAAAATTCGCGTATCGATCGATCGAAAAGATTGTCCGATCGACCGGTGCACTGTTCATTTCAGCGTTTTAAACTCTATGCCTCGATCGATCGATCGAAATTTTGGTTCCGATCGATCGACACTTCGATAAAATTTTTTTGCTAAATTCTCTGCCCGGATCGATCGATCGAGAAATATTCTCGATCGATTGGCTCTTTGCAAAATCTGAATTCTTCTCTGTTTCTCTTTTTTGCCTCGATTTCACCCGTTTTCTTCATTTTAGCTCATTTCTACCATTTCCGACCTATTTTCCTGAAACAAGCAAATAAATACCAAAAAGCGTAATTTCATCCAAGAAAAAGTACGAAAAACGGTAAGAAAATACAGCTAAAAACACGTAATATCTAAGCCTATCATATATCATTTTGGTGCTATAAAGGTACATGATTCTTCTGGGAATACAGTCACTATTAATGGACAGCGGTTGAGACACCATCAGGTGGATGATGTCAATCTGTGCATCACAGTCCATTTCATAACTGAGGCAAAATCGGTAAGAAGTCCAGCTTGGGACTATAAATCATGAACGTTTCTTTCCCCTTATCTTCATTTTTGAATCTAATTGTTAGTTTTAATTTTGGTATGGTCTTGACCCCAAAGTTTGACCGTTATATTTGTTCTTTGCCTTTGCTTTTATTGTTTTATGTACATTGAAGGCAATGTACATGTTAAGTTTTGGGGGGTGTTTATTGTCTGTTGATTGGTTGTTCTTGCTGGCTATCTACTGCAACTATAACTTGATTTGTTTCATGAGCACCTACAATTTTTTTTTTATGAAATGAGTTCAAACTTGAGAAAAAATTGAGTTATAGTAGCGACTCTATTACATGATGAAACTTATATCACTTTGCATCTCAACGTCTTGAAATTTTTTGACATGTACGTGAATATCCTTTGTTGAGTTAATATGTAAAGATTGAGGAATACTTTGAGCACATTGAGCCATGATTTTGTGAGTTGTATGTTGAATAGTGAAATTTTTTTGTGAACTCAATGATTGTCTTGAACATATTATAGTTATCCTAGAATCTATTTGATGGCACTTTGATGCAAAATTTTATAGTTGTGAACTTAAGTTGGATACGATTTAGGCGATTTTTGAAACATTTGAGCCTTTCAAGCCTACCTTTTCTATATCATTCTCTAGTGTCCATATTTGAGCTTAATTGAAAAAGAATTGAGTAAGCATTGCATACAACTAGCCCCCGTTCAACTTTTGTTGTTTAAACTCATTATACCTATTCTTTATGAGCCTAATTAGAACTTTTATCCTTACCTTAAGGGAGTATAATGAATTTCAAGCACATACTATGTTTTGAGCTATTACAAGAAAAAATTTAATGCCTAATGAAAAATGAAGAAGAAAGGCATAGTAAAATTATAGCATAGTTATGTGATGATGGACCATGTGGAGGGCTTACATTGATCACATTCAGTAAAATCTAACAAAGTTCATGGTCATCAAGTCATAGAGAAAAGAAGAAGAAAAAAAGAGAGTTGAAGTTGTGCTAAAATGAAATTTACATATTATGCTCTCTTATTTGCTTATCTATAACTTTTCTTTGATACCAACACCAAATACCTAACATTATAAGCTTAAAAAAGTCCTTTGATCAAAGTCTAGGGAGTAATTACATTAGTTGAGAAGTGCTTGAAAACTAGGGCTATGTGGTGCCTAACGATAATCTTAACTTTGAGTTGATTAACATGGTTTGATCTTGAAGATATGCATGATACTTAAGATTGATGTATTGCTTGGCTTAGTAGAAAACACGTGTTGTTGATTTTTGGATGGACTCTTGTTTTTGTGTAAGCAAGGTTTTTGAGCTATATATTTGAGTTGCTAGTTAATCCTTTTACAGTATACTCTACATTTTTATTCTCACTCTTGCTCGATGACGATCAAGTGATAAGTTTGGGGGAGTTGTTAAGTGTGATTTTTACACTTCTATTTCTAGGATTTAAATGCTTTTTATGTTGATTCGTGTACGATAGTATGTGCTTTTGTGTTGTTTTTGCATGTTTCAGGAATCAAGGTCGAAGAGCATGGAAGTGAAGAAATTGAGCTAAAAATAATGAAAAAGGACTCGAACGAGCAAATCGATCAAAGAAACGACAAAAATTGAACGTTAAAGGAAAATGAGCACCGAGCGGTCGATGGTTATGGACCAACCGACAATTTAATAAAGTTGAGAAACAAATTTGAAGAAATTCCAATCGGTCGTGAGCCTTGTAGCGATTGACAGGTAAATATCGTGACTGATTTCAGTAAATATAAGTTTCAAAATTTCAGTAAATATAATTTTCATATTTGATGATGGTGTTCAAATAAAATTGTAGATCTTTTAATTACCTTCGATTTGACGGTAAATTCATCCAATTTGGAGTTAAGATGAGAAAGTTATGGTGATTTTACTAAACTGTGCAAAAATTGAGTCTGCATGTTCATGCATGTCATATGCAGTGACTTCTTCAAATTTATGGGAAAATATGTTTCTATTTGATAGTAAATTCACTTAATTTGGTGTTAGTATGCATGTCATATGCTAATTTTACTACATAGTGCACAATCTGAAAATTGCATGTAGGCGAGTTGGACTCTTGTTTTTGTGTAAGCGAGGTTTTTGAGCTATATATTTGAGTTGATAGTTAATTCTTTTACAGTATTAAGGATGGAGTCTACATTTTTATTCTCATTCTTGCTCGATGACGATCAAGTGATAAGTTTGGGGGAGTTGATAAGTGTGATTTTTACACTTCAATTTCTAGGATTTAAATGCTTTTTATGTTGATTCCTGGACGATATTATGCGCTTTTGTGTTGTTTTTGCATGTTTCAGGAATCAAGGTCGAAGTGCATGGAAGTGAAGAAATTGAGCTAAAAATAATGAAAAATGACTCGAACGAGCAAACCGATCAAAGAAACGACGAAAATTGAACTTTAAAGGAAAATGAGCCACCGAGCGGTCGATGGTTATGGATCGATCGACAATTGAATAAAGTTGAGCAACAAATTTGAAGAAATACCAATGATCGTGAGTCTTGTAGCGATCGACAGGTAAATATTGTGACTGATTTCAGTAAATCTAAGTTTCAAAATTCCAGCTATTATAAGTTTTGAATTTGATGATGATGTTCAAATGAAATTGTAGACCTTTTAATTATATTCGATTTGACAGTAAATTCATCCAATTTGGAGTTAAGATGAGAAAGTTATGGTGATTTTACTAAACTGTGCACAAATTGAGTCTGCGTGTTCATGCATGTCACATGCAGTGACTTTTAGAATTTTATGGGAAACTATGTTTCGATTTGATAGTAAATTCACTTAATTTGGTGTTAGTATGCATGTGATATGCTAATTTTACTACATAGTGCACAATCTGAAATTTGCATGTAGGCGAGTTGGACGTACATTGTGTTTGTCCTAAATTTGGGCAAACTGTGTTATGAATTAGGGGTTTTGACCTGAATTAAAGCTTTATTATGTTGAGTTTTCTTTAATTTGACACAAAAATCACTCAATTTGGAAGTGATATGAAAATGTTATGCTAATGCTAAAAGGGCTCAATCTGGAAAACAGAGCACCTGCGTGTTTTAAAAACCGACATACTTTGCTACAAATGTGCCTTAAGATGAACAAACTAACTTACGTAAATAAAATACGAATTGTAGTATTTTGAGTTATATTGATTCTCCCACTAGAATCTGGTCATTTCGATGTTGTATGAATTAAATATGATTTTTCTACAAAAAGTGGTCAAGCTGGAATAAGTTCGCCCATGGTTTACTTAGGTACTATTTAGCCCTACTTTACCCTGAGCAAAAGACCGAATTTGGGGAAGTGCCAAACATATGAAATTTCATATTTTGAGTTAGCATTCAAAATAAATTAGACCCATGTCATTTGGTTAAGTTTAGGAAATGTTATGAGCCGATTACATTGGTCATGTAAGCTGAAATTTTAAGAAATTAGCTATGTGTCAATGTTTGGAGTTTAAAATTGATATTATGAAGTATTTGAGTACTTAATAATAAATTTGGGGTGTAAGTGACCAGGTTAATAAATCCCGAGGTCGATTTGAGGAACACTTGGTAGTTTTAGCAACGGTTTGAGGTATGTAGAAAACCGATTCTATCACGATGTCTGACAAAGACTTGTGATGTTACCGAGATATGATTTATTTGTCATTATTTGATTCCTACATGATTATGTGACATGTTGTGCTGCATGATATGTGATTACATGATACATTGAGCTGCATCTGATGTGGCTAAAAATAGACATATTTAGTGGGTTTAATTGTCTACGATTGGGTATATTTTAATGGTTAATTTGATGCATATGCTACATCGTATAATTGTGTGAATGTAGGTGAAATCGAAGAAATCGAAGAAATCGAGTTAATAAAGGTGAATAAGGACCAATGAATGCATTGAAGTTGATAAGGAATCAAAGAATACCAAGAAAAATGCAGATAATTCATCCAGAACTCGCGATCAATCGGCTCGGAACTAGTGGTAGATCGCGCGAGGCAGAAAAATTGAGCAACAAAAAAATGAGGATGGCGATTGATCGACGAAGTTTGGCGATCGACCGGTGGATCGGAAAAAATGAAAAAAAATAAGCAGGCGATCGATCGCGAGCTCTACCGATCGATCGCGCCGGAGAGTCCTAAAATATGGAAACTCGATTTCTTCAATCTGTGGATAGATCTTTACCTACCCTATCATTATCCTACCATATAACTCGAGATTGGGGGCCTCAAATCAGACTACTCTTGATAATTCTTCAGTTTTTACATCATAGTTTAGACCTAGAATAAAAGTTATCTCTCAAGTTTTGAAAGGCGGCTTGAAGATTCAACACAAAGGCCAGATTGACAACCTCGATGTGTGGCGATTCACATAGTTTGTCTTACTTGTGTTAATGTCTTCTATACATTATTTTGTTTGTTTTTAATTCGTTGTGAGTAGCTAAACTTTTATTCTTGGTTGAGGAAGACAAAACCTTGAAGTTTTATCCATTCATGAGATTATTTTTAATTGGTGATTTTTATTGAGTATCATGAGTTTTTCAATTAATCTTGCCATGAATGTGTTGTTTGGTTATTAGAATAGCTTCCTAATAATTTTTCATACATTGTAATGCTAAATTCGATATCAAGTCCGTAATTGTTTGATTAATCGAATTTGCGAGGCAACTAGGGTCAATAATTCTCTGCTGTTGAGGTTATTAAATTCTTAGGGAAAACTTTTGACTAGATTAAATATAAACTGCTTTTGTTTATGTTATTTAGTTTCATCAATCTAACTTGTTCGCATGCTATCATTAGTTTATATCTTAACTGCTATTGTTAAGATTGATTAATCGATAATGGTTAAATTTGAATGTTGTTTTCGATTTAACTAAACTTAAGGTGAGATATGAGTTAAATCTTTGATGAATATGGTTGTATAAAAATTACATCTATAAGAAAATCGATGAATGAAAGAGTGAATTCCAATGGTAGAGTCGGTCGAAACCAAGATCTTTCTTTAATTGATTAATTCATCTCTTATTTAAAACTTGCATCCTAGATAATTTAGATAACTAACATCCACAAATCCCCCCAGTTTCGATTCTTGTTAGCATAAAAATATTCACTTCCCATTGTGATCGATCTCTACTCACACTACTACATATTTTGCTATTAAATGAGAATGGTTAATTTGGGCTTACGCGATAAGCGCTACCAAATTTTGGCGCCGTTGCCGGGGAAGGCGACGTTATTTTTTGTGCTAATTTTTTGTTTGCTAGATATTGCTATTTGATTTCCTATACTACTCCTTGTTTGTTCATGCACGCGGGATATCATTAGGAGGGAGACTAATATAAATATGATTCAGAGATTAAAAGAACCTACATCGACGTATGAGAGAAATTAGTAGGAGGCAAGAAGAAGAAGAAATTATTAACATGGTGGAGAACTAGAGTCTAAGACATCTAGCGAATCCTACCTTGGATCAGCAGCCCATCTGCGTCACTTTCCATAACCTTGCTACTAATATTAATTTTGAATTAAAATCTAGCCTAATACATCTCTTGCCCTCTTTTCATGGTCTTGCAGGTGAAGATCCGCATTACCATTTGATGGAATTCCATGTAGTTTGCACTACTATGAAGCCGAAAGGCATAACGGATGAGTAAATCATATTATGAGATATTCCCTTCTCTTTGAAGGACGCTGCTAAGGATTGGCTCTTCTACCTACCATCTGGATCCATCACTACGTGGAACGAGCCGAAGAGGGTTTCATTGGAGAAGTATTTTCCAGCATCAAGGGCGACTAACATTCACAAAGAAATATATGTCATCAGACAACTCCATGAGGAATCACTTCATGAATATTGGGAGCGCTTCAAAAAGCTTTGTGCAAGCTGCCCTCAACATCAGATAAGTGAGCATTTACTTATTCAATATTTTTACGAGGGTCTTTTGCCAGGAACTTGGTGGACGCTGCAAGTGGAGGAGAGTTTGTGGATAAGACGCCAGAGGAAGCAAAGAACTTGATTGCGAACATGGCCGCCAACTCTCAACAATTTGGGATTGCTCAACTTGACCACAAGCTTAGGAAGCAAAGGGAGGTAAATGTTTCTAGCCTCGAACAATAATTGATTGATTTAACTGGGCTTGTGAGACAACTTGCAGTTGGAGTTGGACAAAGTGCTAAGGTATGTGGAATCTGTGCAGTACTGGGTCATCCCACTGATACATGTCCCACACTTGAAGAACCACCCAGTGAGGAAGCAAATGCAGCAGACGGATTTTTGGGATAGCCACAAAGAAGATATGATCCCGTTTCTAGCACATACAACCCAGGATGGCGAGATCATCCAAATTTGAGATATGTGAATCAAGCTAAACCACAGGCACAGTCCAACCCACCGCCCTATAGACCACCATTCCAAAGGCCATAGCAAGTCGTTCCAACCCCAACCCCTGGTGAGTATCTAAAAAATATTGTTAAAGAACTTGCTAATGGTAATTTAAAATTTCAACAGGAGACAAGATCAAGCATCCAAAACTTGAATACTCAAGTGGGACAGTTGGCCACCACAATAAATCGCATAGAAACTCAAAGATCATGTAACTTACCATCACAACCAATGGTGAATCCGAGGGAGAATGCAAGTGCGATTAAACTGAGGAGTGGGAAGGAACTTGAGACAAACCATGAGGAGAAGCCGATGGATACTCCACACGGAGATGATAAAGAAATCAAGGTCAAAGGCAAAGAGTCCATCAAACATGAGGAACCACAAGGTAAGTCTCCTCCATTTTTAATTATGAAATTGGTGCCCCTTTTCCCCTTGCTTTGAAGGAGAACATGAAGAATGAAAGCATCAAGGAACTCTATGACACCTTTCGAAAATGCGTGGTGAATATTCCAATGTTAGATGCTATCAAGCAAATCCCTCGCTATGCTTAGTTCTTAAAGGAGTTATGCACTGCAAAGTGGAAGCAGAAGTTGAAGGAGTTGAGTTGGGGGAGAACATTTTCGTTGTGATTCAAAGGAAGATACCAACCAAGTGTAAAGACCCAGGTATGTTTACTATCCCTTGCACTATTGGCACAACACAACTTGAGAAAGAGATGCTAGATTTAGGAGCATCAATAAATGTCATGTCATATTCTATGTATGCTTCATTAAATCTATGCCTTTGAGCAAAACTGGTGTGATTGTCCAATTAGCGAATATGTCTAATGCATATCCTAGGGGTGTTATCGAGGATGTTATGGTACAAGTCAACCAATTGGTATATCATGCTGATTTTTATGTTCTTGATATGAAAAATGGAGATAACAACAACCCTATTCTGTTAGGGAGACCCTTTTTGAAAACGTCAATGACAAAGATAGATGTTCATATGGGTACTCTTTCTATGAAATTTGATGGTGAGGTGGTCAAGTTTAATATCCATGATGCCATGAAATATCCATATGATGAGGATGATATTGTTTACTCTGTCGATATTCATGATTACTTGTCCCAAGAAGTTTTTGAGCTTACAAGTAAAGACAAGTTGGAGATAGCCATCACCACCCCACTTGAATCTTATGGCCAGGCGTTGACACTTGGAATGCTATGAAAGACACAATAGAGGCCTTGAATTGCAAGCATACTTTGCTACCTGTACGATTTCTTATGTTTCATTACTTATCTATTTCGCAGGCACCTTCTATTGAATTGAAGCTGCTGCCACCCCACCTCAAATATGTGTTCCTAGGAGAAGGAGGCACACTTCCAGTGATCATATCAAGTAAGTTGGATGAATGGCAAGAAAAGGATTTCGAGCAAGTGCTCAAGGAACAAAAGATCGCCATTGGATGGACGATTGTTGATATCAAGGGTAATAGCCCCTCCACATACATGTGTCGCATACTACTTGAAGAGGGAGGATAGCTTGCATGCCAACCACAAAGGAAGCTCAACCCACCCATGATGGATGTAGTTAAAGACAAGATACTTAAGCTCATTGATGTAGGAGTCATTTACCCCATCTCTGATAGTCAATGGGCAAGTACAGTCCAAGTTTTCCCCAAGAAGACAAGCATCACGGTGACCAATAATAAGGATGATGAGTTTGTTCCCACATGCAGTCAAAATGGTTGAATAGTTTGTATTGATTATCGAAAGCTAAATGCGGTGACTCGTAAGGACCACTTCCCTCTACCCTCCATCGATCAAATGCTTGAAAAGTTAGCCTATCATTCTTATTACTGCTTTCTTGATGGATATTCCAGTTATTTTCAGATTGCTATTGCCATGGAGGACCAAGAAAAGATGACGTTCACATGCCCATTTGGAATGTTTGCTTATAGGCACATGCCCTTTGGACTATGCAATGCACATCCACTTTCCAACGATGTACGGTCAATATATTCGCTGAGTATATTTAGGCATATCCTAGAGGTATTATGGATGAGTTCACTGTCTATGATGATTCGTTTGAGGCATTCTTAGCTAACCTTACACTTATTCTTAAGAGGTGCATCGATAATAACCTTGTCATGAATTATGAGAAAAGACACTTCATGGTAGAACAAGGTATAGTTTTGAGCCATATGATTTCTTCAAAAGGTATTGAGGTGGATAAATCAAAAACTGATATTATACAATCTCTACCTTACCCTACTTGTGTGCGGGATGTGCATTCTTTTCTTGGCCATGCAGGTTTCTCCAGGAGGTACATCAAATACTTCGCCAAGATTGCATCTCCACTATGTAAGTTACTACAAAAGGATACATACTTTGACAAGTTGAAAGAATCATTGATCTCCACCCCCATAATTCAACCACCTGATTGGTAGGCGCCATTTCGGGTCAAAGAATTGGGAATGCTTCTCATGTCATCTATTATGCATACAAGACCTTGAACGAAGCCCAGCTCAACTATACCACTACTGAAAAGGAGTTTTTAGCTGTTGTTTTTGCTCTTGAAAAATTTAGATCATATTTGATTGGTACTAAAATTGTTGTGTTTTTTGATCATGAAGCACTTAGGTACTTGATGAAAAAGAAATAAGCAAAGCCAACACTTATAAGGTGGATCTTATTATTGAGCGAGTTTGACTTGGAGATCCAAGACAAGAAAGGGACTGAGAACACAGTGGTGGACCACCTGAGTCATCTACCACACATAGATGATGAACTATGCTTACGAGAAGAATTTCCTGACGAGCACCTCTTCTCCATACATGCAAAGTTACCATGGTACATTGATACTGTGAATTATTTGGCCACTAATCATTTTCATGTTGATATTTCTAGGACCCAAAGATTAAGAGTGATGCCAAGTACTACGTATGGACAATCTATATTTTTGGAAGCACTGTGTAGATCAAGTCATTAGACGATGCATACCTGAAAATAAGGTAATCTCGGTACTAAAATTTTGACATGCTTATTCATGTGGCGGACACTTTGGAGTCAAGAGGATATCAAGAAAAGTACTTGAATGTGGCTTCTTCTGGCCATCACTGTTTCGAGATACTTATTACTTTTGCAAGTCATGCACCGAGTGCCAAAAGACGGGTAACATTTCTCAACGCAAGGAGATGCCCCCAACAACCCATACTCATATGTGAAATTTTTGATGTGTGGGGCATCGACTTCATGGGACCTTTTCCGAGCTCTTATGGATACATTTATATTTTGCTCTTAGTTGATTATGTTTCGAAGTGTGTGGAAGCTATAGCCGCCCAGACTAACGACTCTAAAGTGGTTGCAGGACTCATGATACAAAATATTTTCTCTAGGTTTGGAATCCCAAACAAATGGGCAAGCCGAGGTGTCCAATAGAGAGGTCAAATCCATCTTAGAAAAGACTGTCAATCCTACAAGGAAAGATTGGATCTTATGACTGGACGATGCACTATGGGCATATCGCACAACATATAAGACACCCATAGGTATGTCTCCTTTTCGATTGATTTTTGGTAAACCATGCCATCTTCCTGTAGAATTGTAGGGCATATTGGGCTATCGAACACTTTAACATGAAGATGGATGAAAGTGGTGAGCATAGAAAGTTGTAGCTGCAAGAATTGGAGGAAATACGCAATGATGCACATGCAAGTTCAAAAATTTATAAGGAGAAGACAAAGGCATTTCATAATAAGATGATCTCGAGAATGACATTCAAAGTTGGTCAAAAAGTCCTCATCTATCACTCCTACCTTAGACTCTTCCCAGGAAAGTTGCGTTCAAAATGGAATGGGCCTTTTCTGGTCACAAATATGTCGTCTTATGGTGCAGTGGAAATTCAAAGCTTGGACACAACAAAGAAATTCACAGTGAATGACCATCGGCTGAAACACTATTATGATGGAATCAAAGCCGATGAAGTAGGCTATATTGCCTTCGAAGTCCCACCTGGTGTCGCCTAATGAAGGAACAACTGAAGTCAGACCAACGATAATAAACAAAGGCGCTGCTCGGGAAATGGGAGTTCTTTTTCCCTTCTTATTTATTGTTTTCATAGTTAAAAATCTATTGAAAAAATGTGAATTGTTAACCTTGGAACACTTTGATCTCTAATGCAATTTGTGTTGTGATATGGTATTGAATACTTTGAGCACAAGAGTGATAACTTGTGAAGCGTGTGGAACTCAGTGAAGGTCGTGTGAATCTTGTGGTAGTCTTAGGAAGTCTCTTACGTGCTAGAACTTAACTACACATCCTTTGAGACGTATGTCTAAACTACTTGCAAGCATGAAAATGATATAGCAATTGTTGGGACCTTCAAGCCTTTTTAGCTTACAATGTAAATAAAATCACCCCAGTGTCCCCTTTGAGCTCACATGAAAAAGGAATGGTTGTATACTAAGATACAAACAACCTCAATATATTCTTTGGCTAGCCTATCAACTTCCCTTATAAGCCTAAATTGATTTTCATCCATACCTTTTAAGGGAGTATAATGTGTTCCATTCGCAAAGAGCTAAGGCATAAAAGAAAGAGGAATAAGCCTTGTATAAACAAATACAACACTCAAGGTTTGAAAAAAATGAAGAAGGAAGTGAACAAGATAAAGAAAAAAAATGCATACAAGATGAGGAAGCTTATATTGTGCATACCATTATATGCTCTTGTTTGTTATATCATACCCTCTCTTTCATAAGACAACACCCAAGCCACATTACAAGCTTAAAAAGTCCTACTTGATTTGTGTTTGCTTGTGGATAAGATAGTGGAGAAGGTGTGCAAGTGAGCTTATACTTGTGTTAATGTACAACTTGAGCTATTATGGGATTTTACATTGATTGGATCTATGAGTTGTGCATGATTGTGAATGACCTTACACACACACACATACATTCGATGCTATGTTGGAATATGAGATGGTTGGGGATTGAACTTGTTAACTTTTTAATGCCTTTCATTATTATGCATGTTTAAAATTGTTGAGGCATTAAAGTGAGGACAAGTTAGTTTGTTATGATGCTATGAGCCAGCAAAAAGATTTTAGTCTTGTTCTGATTTACTCGAGGTGGAGTAAAGATTAAGTATGTGGGAGTTTGATGTGGCTAGAAATAAGCACATTTATTGGGTTTAATTGTCTACGATTGGGTATATTTTAATGGTTTATTTGATGCATATGCTACCTAATCATATATTTGTGTGAATGTATGTGAAATCGAATAAATCGAGTTAATAATGGTGAATAAAGACCAAGAAATGAATTGGAGTTGATAAGGAATCAAAGAAGACCAAGAAAAATGCATATAATTCATCCAAAACTCGTGATCAATCGCCCAGAATGTGTGATCGATCGCGCGAGGCAGAAAAATTGACCAACAAAAAAATGAGGCTCGCGATCGATCGACGAAGTGGAGCGATCAATCGGTGGATCGGGAAAATGAAAAAAATAAGGGCGATCGATCGCGAGCTCTACCGATAAATCGCGCCGGAGAGTGATGAAAGACGTGCTAATTATGAACTGGAAATATATATTTTGAGTATTATTATATATGTATCATCAAAAAATTTTGGGCCATGTAATGATAAACTTTAAGTAATCTTTCGCTTTATGTAAATATAATAATTGTGTGATAAGGAAGCACATGATTAGGATCGGGCCCTCACAGTTGGTATCAGAATATAATCTGAGATATGCTCGAACTAGAGTTAGAACACTTTAGCTAGGCACAAATAAAATGTGTGCGCATGCGTTTGCCTACGTGTCTTATATGCTATTGCCTGCTATGCTTCTGTCGGAGAAATTTGAAATTCGGGCATGTTAGACATTGATAGCGTAGGACTATATCTGTAAGCACTTGAATCCGTGTATCTTTTAGAATGGCATCTGGAAATAGAGGCCGGATAGGCAAGAGAGTTGTACATGAGTCTACGTTGAATCATGACGCCAATCAGGAAGATTAGGTAGAGGAACTAGCCCAACAAGTGTAGAACTTAGAAATGGGAGTGATAGTAGCCCGCTTCCAAAATATGCGTCCATCTAAGTTCCATGGAACTGAGACTGGAGAAAGAGCCGGATCGTGGATTCAAGAGATTGAATACAATTCAATCTAGTCAGCTAAACACCGGCAGTAAAGTTGAAATTGGAGGTTTTCCAACTGAAATTGGAGATTGAATACCATTCAATCTAGTCAGCTAAACACCGGCAATAAAGTTGAAATTGTAGGTTTTCCAATTGAAGGTCATAGCATAGCTGTGATGGGAAGCTGTTAGAACTGGGCTACGCGAGGCTGGAGTAACCATCACTTGGGACATCTTTGAAACCCAATTGTTGGAGCAATATTCTCCTCCGTCTTATTATTTGGTCAAGGAGGCTGAATTCAATAGACTGGTTCAAGGAAATCTATCTGTTACTGAGTATGCGTCGCAGTTTTTCTGGACTTCTCAGTTATGTTCCCTATGTTGCCGCTAATTCCAAGGCGAAGTATACACGATTCGTAAATGGCTTGCACTCGTCCATTTACACAATTATTGTTTTTGGAGATATCATTACATTTACTAAGGCTGTTGAAAGAGCCAAGAGAGCTGAGGCTGTGCACAGTGAGATAAGTTTTATCATATAATATATTCGCTACTATAACTCAAATTTTTCTCAAGTATGAACTCATTTTCATAAAAAAAAATTGTAGTTGCTCAAGAAAAAACTCAAATGATAGTTGCAGAAGATAGCCAGCAAGAACAACCAATCAACAGGCAGTAAACTGCCTCAGTTATCGAAATGGACCATGATGCACGGATTGACATCATCCACGTGGTGGTGCCTCAACCATTGTCCACACCAACATGCTTTCCGCTTGCCCGGAAAAAAATCTTGGTATGGGCTTATACAATAGGACTATGTCTCCTTCACTGAATTTCCTCCATTGTGCATCCTTTTGCTTTTTCACTTCCTTCGGATTCACCTTGTCATGGCTTCCGCTTCCTTCATTTCCAGGCTTGGTCTCCACTTCAACCTTACATTTTCCTTGTACCACATCAACATGCAAATCATCAATTACATTAACTTTAAAACACATTTAATCATTGTGTGGGTATGTCGAAGATTGAAACATATTGAAAGTAACTTGATTCTCTCAGACACGGAGGATCAACTTCCCTTCTTCAACATCTATAAGTCCCTTTCTAGTTGCTAGGAATGGTCTTCCTAGGATTAACAGCATCTTTGAATCCTCTTCCATGTCCAACACAAGGAGATCCATTGGAAATATGAATTCACCGACCTTGATTGGCACGTCCCCTATGATTCTTCGTGGATATGTGACAGACTTATCCGCCATTTGCAGCATAACCCTTGTAGGCTTCGGCTCTCCTAATCCAAGTCTCCTAAAAACAGACAAATGCATTAAATTCACACTTGCACCCAAGTCACATAGAGATTTAGTAAATGAAATAGAACCAATGGTGTAAGGTACAGAAAAATCGCTGGATCTTTTAGCTTAGGGGCCAATTTCTTTTGAACAATTGCTGAACATTCCTCAGTCAGACACACCGTCTCATGCTAACCCAACTTCCACTTTTTGGATAATATTTCCTTCATAAACTTAGCATAACTATGAATTTTAAGGAGAGCATCAGGAAATGTGATATCAACATGCAGCTTTTTAAATAGCTCTAGAAATGTAGCAAAACTCGCATCTAGCTTATTTCTCATTTTAGGGATGGGATTTTTATTTGTGCCGGTGGTGTGATGTGTGATGAGATAGTGGACTTACCTTGCTACTCAACTTGGATCTTAGCATCCTTGTGCTTGGGCTCTCCTTATACTTGAATTCAGTGTCCTTTCTCTCGTGTTCGACTCAACTTTCTCCACTGCTTCCACAATGCCCAGCTCTTTTCCACTCCTAAGGGTTTCAGCATTGGCTTGTTCCCTTGGGTTCTTCTCAGTGTCACTAGACAATGTACCTTGAGTTTGCCCTCGTAGGATGCTTAGTTGCCTCACTTGAATTTCCAAGTTCTTGATCGATGCATCTTGATTTTGCATCATTGTATCAGTCGATGATATGAACTTGGTCATTAGCTTCTCCATACTTGGTTTCAGCGCATATCCGGGTGGTGTTGGTGAGTTCAACACATTTTGTTGATTGACCCATGATAAGTTTGGATGATTCCTCAACCCCGGATTGTATGTATTTGAGTAGGGGTTATTGGGTGGTTGCTTGTTTCCTACATAGTTAGTAATTTTCAGTAGATTGAGCGAAAGAGTTACCTGCCTGACATTCAGTCATAGGATGTCCTCCTTGACAATGCTCGCTTGTGATGGCTTGAACTTGCACCTTAGGCATGCACAAGCTATCTATCTTATTTGTCAAGGCCTCAATTTGAACAGTCAAAGCAGTGAAAATGTCAAATTGATGAACCCTAGTTGTTTTCCTTGGCATATTCCTACCTGACTGTCATTGATAGCTATTGAAAGCCATTTTTTCCAACAATTCATAAGCTTCTTCTTGCGTCTTTCTCATTATAGTTCCTCCTGCTGTTAAATCCGCCATAGCACGATTTGCAGAAAACACACCATTACGTTATGTATTAACTACTAATATTAGTGTTATAAAACACATGCAATAATTAAGAGACGACTCTAATACATATATTTACGGTCGCGGAGTCAAGAATTGATATGGGTTCTAATTTTGTTTAAAAAAATGAGCCGTGAGTGTGGAAGATCATGAACTTTGTGAATTTGCAAAGATGGATCTTTGGCTCTTGACAATGCAGTTTATCTTTTAGTTGTTAAACTTCAGGTTAAATTATGCCTGCATATGATGGTCGGTTCTTTCAAGAAGTGAATATACCCGATGGTCTTGTTATGACACCTTTACAACCATTTACCAAGATTTGGCAAACGAAGAATGATGGTATAGTTGTGTGGCCCAAGAAAACACATTATATGGATTTGAGAACACATATTATCTAGATTAGATGAGAAAAGTTTAGCAATGAACTTTCTGTTGAGATAAAACTGAGTTGTCATGTCGTCATGTAATTTTTTATAAGCCTATGTGTGGGGTCCTCGTCACTTAATCCGTTATGTATCAGTTCATTACATATATGTGAGTAAGAATTAAGTAAATCATACACTGATTAAGAGTGTACTTATGTAGGTTGTTACAAGCTGACAAAACCATGTCATAATATACATCATATGCACAACAAAACAACCTAGATCAATATAACTCCTAAGCAGTGGTTCAGCTCACAGCGGAATAAGACTCACAATCCCGTCCTCCAACGTCTATGAGTCCCTACAGAAACAATCACACAACATGAGTATAGATAAACAACCACATCAGTGCGATATCAATAAGAAACATAAACGATAAAGCACTATAAAATCCACTGTGATTGTTCATGCATCATCAAATGCAAATATGTCATGACATGTCTCATCCAATCATCCTGTGATAACGAGACCGATATGATATGCCTATCTCAGCTCAATATGTCAGTGGAACCTCCTCACATCTTCATATTAGCAGCACATATCATAGCACCGTCCTCATACGTTATAACAGCCAGAGCATATACTCAACCGGAGTATACCTCATATACATCATACATATCGTGGCAATAATCCCAGCCAAAGTATATGCCCAACGCTAGCATAACTATCGTGGCACTGATCTCAGCCAAAGCATATGCTATATACCTTTCGTGGCATCCATCACAACAATATAAACATCATGAATGTACATGCATATGATACCACAACTCATATGATACAATGCCCATTCATCATCACAATCATATCATATACTCGTACGTTAACATGTACCTGTGATGCGACACAAAAGATAAAAATCAGGCGTCAATGTTTAACCGCCTCGTTGTCCCGTCCCCTGTGATGACACTACATAAATACCAATAATGTATAATGTCATCAACCATGTTCTGAAACCATTAGTAAGAAAATACAACATATTCATATCTGGTTCTTGCGATCGATCGGTCACTCCTAGCGATTGATCGCTCACCCTAGCGATCGATTGGTACAAAGCTAACGATCGCTTGGTATTATATCTGAATTTCATACAAAAGCTACGACAATCAAGAGATCGATCGGTCGCCTTCAGCGATCGATCGCTACATGAACCACCTTACACCTCCTCTGTTGCACCGATCGATCGGTACGCTCCTGGCGATCGATCGGTCGACAACAGAAGTTGAGCACAATGGCGATTTTGATGCTTATCTTCATGGTTCTTTTCCTACACCTCAATTCAACCATAAAAACTTGGACACTAGATAACCAAGCATCATACACACATCTTTCCATCATTTTATACTTCAAATGATTACTTTAAACTCATAGCAATTCATATGCAAGTAATAACTTCACATGCTTCAAGTTTGATAAACTAAGCACATATATCCATCAACTAGGATAACAAACCATGGAAATTCTACCTTCCTTACCAATTTATGCACTTTCTTGCTGTTCTTGCAAGTCCAACTCCAAAATCAACTCAAAGAGTGTTAGAGAGAGAGTGTAGAGATTACTAGGTGAGTTGAGGTGTATTATGTGAGTCAAAAATCTGATTTTCAACTATATAGGCACCTCCAACTCAAATGCACATTCACATCAACTCCCAAATGCATGGTAAATGCATAGCAAAGTTCACATCCCACTATACACCTCATGCATTTTAGTTCTTTTGTATATACAATAAGACATGCATCAACATTTCAAGAACATAGATATCTTTGTTCTCAATTCACATATCTCCTATGTTTCTTGTTTTAAGTTATACCATACTTGCTATAACTTCATTGAAATCTCATAAGTAGTCAATTCTTTCATTTAATCAGTCATACTCGGTTCAACCCGAACCCGAGTTCACATCATACCGTCATTATTTCATAATTACTCCGTAATCAAATAAAACATGATGATTAAGGTCTAGGCATTACAATTCTCCCCTACTCATTTAATTCGTCCTCGAAATTACATATACATACATTACTACAAGAAACAAATCATAGACTCAACAATGCAGTAATTACTCACCAGGAGTATGATCAAAATGTAAACAACATACCAGAAAATAACTCAGGATATTGTTGTATCATATGCTGCTCCGTCTCTCACGTTGCCTCCTCGACACCCCGTCGATCCCACTGTACTTTTACCATTGGTATCACTTTATTTCTCAATGTCCGCTCAGCTCTATCCAAAATCTTCACTGGTCGTTCCACATAAGACACATCTGTATCTAATTGTACTTCAGACGGTTGCAATACATGACCCGATCTAGTTCATATTTCCTCAACAGCGAAACATGAAACACATCGTGGATACTACTCAATGCTGGCGGTAGTGCCAATCGATATGCCAATGTACCAATACGTTGCAACACCTCATAAGGACCAACATACCGTGGAGACAACTTTCCACGCTTACCAAATCGTACCACACCTTTAAAAGGTGAGATTTTCAAGAATACTCGGTCGCCAACTTGAAATTCAAGTGGTCTACGTCGCTATCTGGCATAAGCAGCTTGTCTATCCTGAGCAGCTTTTAATTTCAATCTGATCAGTTTCACTTTCTCTTCCATTTCACGTATCACATCTGGTCCATTTCATAAAGACTGATCCACATCATCCCAATACAATGGCGATCTACATTGTCGCCCATAAAGTGCCTCAAACGGTGCCATCTGCATACTAGTTTGATAACTATTATTGTATGAAAATTCCACCAATGGCAACGACTCTTGCCAAGAGTTATCAAACTCTAATACACATGCCCGTAACATATCCTCAAGCGTCCGTACTGTTCTCTCTGTCTGTCCGTCTGTTTGAGGATGATATGTTGGACTCAATCGTACTTTCGTTCCCAGTGCTGACTGTAATCATTCCCAAAAATGAGAAGCAAATCTCGGATCTCTGTCCGATACAATGGAAACTGGTATTCCATGTAGTCTCACTATATGCTGAATGTATAACTGAGCCATTTTCAAGTAAGTGAACGTCATACTGTATGGTATGAAGTGAACTACTTTTGTTATTCTGTCAACAACTACCCAAATCGCATCAAAGCCAGAAGAAGTCCGTGGCAAATGGGTAACAAAATCCATGGTAATGTGTTCCCATTTCCATTGAGGAATCTCTAAACTCATCAAGTCACCTCCTGGTCTTTGTCGTTCTTTTTTACTTGTTGACAGATCAAACAACGTTTCACAAAGTTCAATACATACTGTTTCATGTTTTTCCACCAGAATTGGGTACGCAAATCTTTGTACATTTTCTTTCCCCCAGGATGTATACTATATTTACTACAATGAGTACGTTGTAGTATTTCTTGGCGTAGTCCTAATGAAGCAGGTACTACCCAACAGTTTTGATGTTTCACACTTCCATCACTTGCTATTACAAACTGGGATGTGTGTCCTTGAGAAATCATTTCTTTCCAGTGTTGTACCTCATCATCAGTAGTTTGTGCCGTTCTGATTTTCTCAAAGATATCGGGTTCAACTAACAAGGTTGATACCCTTACTGGCACTGTCTCTACATCAAACTCATATCCCAATGTACAACAAGAAGTTATCAAGGCTGACAAATGAATCATATTGTTGGCAGTACTGTGTACCTTGCGACTTAAGGCATCTGTTGTCAGATTCGCCTTTCCTGGACGATATTCAATCTCACAATCATAATCCTTTAAGAGATCCATCCATCTCCTTTGCCTCATATTCAACTCTGTTTGAGTGAATAAAAACTTTAAACTTTTATGATCAGTATTGTTAGGATCGATTCCGGGGGTGGGTTGCCATTCCACACCCTAGTTCAACCAACTTGAGCTTCAATAGCTCGTGTTCTTGAATTCATGCACCGAGAGATTATATCGAGTTCGATTACAAAATCGAGCGGAAGACACTCGACATAACCCGCTCTAAACCGATTAACTATTTGAAAGACATTTTAAAGATATGCAAGTAAAGTAAATAAACAAGCATTTGTTTATGGAAGTTCGAAGGTGGTGTAATCCTTCTACGTCTCCCCTTCTTCCACCTCATGGAAGGATTCCACTAGAAGACTTTGATTTATACAATCCCGTTGTAAATACCCGATCCAGTTGGGAATGCCCCATCCAACTAGAACTCCTAGCAACTCAACTATGTATGTTCTTTAATGTCTCACATACAAAGACCTCTCATCGGTTGTGATAAATCATCAACCGTTACAATGGTATTCACTCTTCTATTAAGCTCTCAAATACAATGAATAGAGTGAATACAAAGGCACAAATGATCTCTAACTAGATCTGATACAGCAAGGTAAGAGGTGCCAAAGGTTTGAGGAGTGCTCTTCATTTAGCAGCTTTTGTCTTTTAAGTTCCTCAATTGAATCCCAAGTGGGTTTGCTTTGGAAGGCTTGGATTGATCTTCAATCAGCTGTTATTGAGCTTCCAAATCATGTATATATAGCCCCAAGTAATGATATATACGTTAGACACAAGAATATGCCCGTTGGAGAAGGTTCTGCACCATTCCCGAGCTTGCAACGGTCATATTCTGGTTTCTGGGCTCTTTGTATTTCGGACCGGATTGGCCGGATCAGCTTGGGCAGATCAGTTTGGCCGGATCAGCATGGGCAACGCAGTCTGGCAGATCAGCACGGGCATATCATTCTGGTCCGGATCAGCACGGGCAGATCAGTCTGGTCCGGATCAGTCTGGACAATCAGCTTGATACAAAAACAGATTGATAAACTTGCTCTTCGATCTGTTGCTTGTAACTCTTCTTTGATTTCTGGGCAAAGTGATCTATATGAAAGTTGTAGCCCTTTCTCTTAGCTTTCCACGGAATCAAGAATCACTTGATTTGGAGTTCGTATGTGAGAGTTATGCTCGAAATACGAGGCAATACTCTTGCTCTCTGTTTGCTGGATGCAGCAGCACATGGCGTGACTTGCAGAAGCTTTTTGGTCATCTTAACGTCCGCTTCAGTCTTTCACTTCCAAAGATGACTTGTAGATCTTTGTCTTAGATTTCCAACCCATACTGAATCGTTCCGTTCCGATAAGCGAGCTAAGAGTTATGCCCACCAGACTGACAGGGATTTTGCTGTAACAGCTCGATCTTACAGGCGTCACATGGCGTGACTTGCAGAAGCTTTTTGGCCATTTTAACGTCCGATTCAGTCTTTTACTTCCAAAGATGACTTGTATATCTGTGTCTTAGCTTTCCAACCCATACTGAATCGTTCCGTTCCAATACGCGAGCGGAGAGTTATGGCCACCAGACTGACAGTTGCTTGCTGAAACAGCTTGCTGTTTCTTCGCGGTTCAGCTCGATCTTGCAGGCGTCTTTTCTCCTTGATAACATTCGAACTAGCCAATCTGTTGTGAAATATGACTTTTAGTATTTTGAGTTGGCTGTTCAATCTCTTTGGAAGCACGCCATTTCGATATCCGAGCTATTAGATATGATCGAAACAGTCCGCTCTGCCAGGATTTCAGACTTGGTCCAGCTTGATATTTTCAAGCTACTTCTTTGTAATTCATCAAGCTCTAAATTATGATCTATGAACTGCACACTTGATGAAATATGTTAGCAACACAATAACAAATTTTGTTAACATCAAAATCAAGATTATTCGGGTTTCCAAAACCCAACAATCTCCCCCTTTTTGATGATCACAAAACTTGAATAAAAATATGAACATTAAAGCACAATGTTGCATAACAAGAAAACCATATTTTTTAAACAACATATTTCTCCCCCTTTTTGTGTGAATCAAAAAGGAAGACAAATAAATTTACTCCCCCTCAAGGATTGATATTAAACTCTCCCCCTTAATTTTAAAATGTTTGAAAATTTGAGCAAGAGAGGGGCAAATGGGGTAGGCTAAAACAAATTAAAAAAATGCAATGCACATTAAATTTTTGAACAAAAATAACCTCTTTTGATGATGCATGTAGCATACTTGGCAACAAATTTGAATTTCTTGACAGAACTCAACAATGTCCATTTCATCTTTCAGCGGTGGCAGCACACTTAGTCCAACTTTGCAGAATAAACTGTATCTCCTCGTGAAGAGTTAGGCTACAAAACCTATACCGTTGCAAACCTCTATGAGTCTAGTTTGCAACGCAAAAAACGGTTCGTCATTTGGACATCCGAGCAAGAAGTTATGCCAAATTTCCCAAAGTTGCTGCAAGTTGCCAGAAACTAAAATGCTTCGAAAATTGTTAGTTAAAATCTCAAAATAACAATTTTAAACTTAAAATGAGTTTAGAACAGATTGAAAGAAAATTTGAACATTTAAAATAGATTTTAAAATTATTTTCGGGCAAAATGAATGCGATGAAATTGATTTTCATGCTAAAAGTTTCATACACCATATTTTGAAAAAATATGCTATGAAAATAATTTCATGCTCATGAGAAATTTTGAAAATGATTTTAAAAGATATCCGCAAAAAAAATCGGTTAAAATGCTTTCCAAGAACAACCCGCTCTGATACCACTTGTAGGATCGAGCGCTTACCGCTTTACCAATAACTATAGTTAAGGGTAATGGCGCAACATCAATCTTTTCAACCATACACTGACACAAGCGCCACGTGTTCGACCGATCACAAAGCAGAGGCAATTGTTGAATCCCAACAATCCCTCCCCCAATAATTGCACTCTCTGCAACTCATGGGAATCGAACACACGACCTTGGCTCTGATACCACTTGTTAGGATCGATTCCGGGGGTGGGTTGCCATTCCACACCCGAGTTCAACCAACTTGAGCTTCAATAGCTCGTGTTCTTGAATTCATGCACCGAGAGATTATATCGAGTTCGATTACAAAATCGAGCGGAAGACACTCGACATAACCCGCTCTAAACCGATTAACTATTTGAAAGACATTTTAAAGATATGCAAGTAAAGTAAATAAACAAGCATTTGTTTATGGAAGTTCGAAGGTGGTGTAATCCTTCTACGTCTCCCCTTCTTCCACCTCATGGAAGGATTCCACTAGAAGACTTTGATTTATACAATCCCGTTGTAAATACCCGATCCAGTTGGGAATGCCCCATCCAACTAGAACTCCTAGCAACTCAACTATGTATGTTCTTTAATGTCTCACATACAAAGACCTCTCATCGGTTGTGATAAATCATCAACCGTTACAATGGTATTCACTCTTCTATTAAGCTCTCAAATACAATGAATAGAGTGAATACAAAGGCACAATTGATCTCTAACTAGATCTGATACAGCAAGGTAAGTGGTGCCAAATGTTTGAGGAGTGCTCTTCATTTAGCAGCTTTTGTCTTTTAAGTTCCTCAATTGAATCCCAAGTGGGTTTGCTTTGGAAGGCTTGGATTGATCTCAATCAGCTGTTATTGAGCTTCCAAATCATGTATATATAGCCCCAAGTAATGATATATACGTTAGACACAAGAATATGCCCGTTGGAGAAGGTTCTGCACCATTCCCGAGCTTGCAACAGTCATATTCTGGTTTCTGGGCTCTTTGTATTTCGGACCGGATTGGCCGGATCAGCTTGGGCAGATCAGTCTGGCTGGATCAGCATGGGCAGCTCAGTCTGGCAGATCAGCACGGGCATATCAGTCTGGTCCGGATCAGCACGGGCAGATCAGTCTGGTCCGGATCAGTCTGGACAATAAGCTTGATACAAAAACAGATTGATAAACTTGCTCTTTGATCTGTTGCTTGTAACTCTTCATTCTTTGATTTCTGGGCAAAGTGATCTATATGAAAGTTGTATCCCTTTCTCTTAGCTTTCCACGGAATCAAGAATCGCTCGATTTCGAGTTTGTATGAGAGAGTTATGCTCGAAATACAAGGCAATGCTCCTGCTGTCTGTTTGCTGGATGCAGCAGCACACGGCGTGACTTGCAGAAGCTCTTTGGCCATCTTAACGTCCGATTCGTCTTTCACTTCCAAAGATGACTTGTAGATCTTTGTCTTAGCTTTCCAACCCATACTGAATCGTTCCGTTCCAATAAGCGAGCTGAGAGTTATGGCCACCAGACTGACAGTTGCTTGCTGAAACAGCTTGTTGTTTCTTCGCGGTTCAGCTGGATCTTGCAGGCGTCTTTTCTCCTTGATAACATTCGAACTAGCCAATATGTTGTGAAATATGACTTTTAGTATTTTGAGTTGGCTGTTTAATCTCTTTGGAAGCACACCATTTCGATATCTGAGCTATTAGATATGATCAAAACAATCCACTCTGCCAGGATTTCAGACTTGGTCCTGCTTGATATTTTCAAGCTACTTCTTTGTAATTCATCAAGCTCTAAATTATGATCTATGAACTGCACACTTGATGAAATATGTTATCAACACAATAACAAGTTTTGTTAACATCAAAATCAAGATTGTTCGGGTTTCCAAAACCCAACAAGTATATATGGTAAACGACGTAGCATATAAATAGTGTCGACATATCTTCAACGCAAATACAATGGCTGCTAACTCCAGATCATGCACTGGATATTTCATTTCATGTGGCTTCAGTTGTCTTGATGCATAAGCTACCACATGTTTATCCTGCATCAATACACACCCTAAACCAAGTAATGATGCATCAGTATAAAGAGCAAACCTGTCATGCTCTGATGGAATAATCAACACTGGAGCAGTAGTTAACCGATGTTGTCAATTCCTGAAAACTATGCTCACATGCCTCTGACCATCTAAATGATACTCCCTTCTGTGTCAGCTGTGTTAATGGTTTGGCAATTGTTGAAAACCCTTCAACAAACCGTCTGTAGTATCCAGCCAAACCCAAGAAACTACGAATCTCTGGCACAGAAGTAGGTGCTGACCAATTTAATACCACTTCTATTTTTCTCGGATCGACTGATATACCATCTTTAGATATCACATGTCCCAAAAATCCTACACTGGTCAACCAAAACTCACACTTACTGAGTTTGGCATACAATTGATGTGTTCTCAACAGTTGCAATACCAGATGCAAATGGTGGATATGTTCTGTTTCACTCCGAGAATAGATCAGTATATCATCGATAAATACAATGACAAATTGATCAAGGTATTACTGGAAAACTCGATTCATCAAACTCATGACGATAGCTGGAGCATTCGTCACACCAAATGGCATCACTAGGAACTCACAATGTCCATAGCGAGTTCTGAATGTTGTCTTCTGTACATCTCCTTCCCTCACACGTATTTGATGATAACCAGATCTCAAATCAATCTTAGAATAGATCATTGATCCCAGTAACTGATCAAACAAATCATCAATACGAGGAAGATGATATTTATTCTTTATGGTTACCTTGTTCAATTGTCTATAGTCAATGCACAGTCGCATTGAACCATCCTTCTTCTTGACAAACAATACCGGAGCACCCCAAGGCGATACACTAGGACGTATGTACCCCTTGTCCAACATGTCTTGTAATTGAGTTTTCAATTCTCTTAATTCAGATGGTGCCATTCGATATGGTGCTCGTGAAATTGCAGAAGTACCAGGTACCAATTCAATGCCAAATTCCACTTCTCGACTTGGTGGAAATCTAGGAATCTCATCTGGAAATAGATCTGTATACTCTGCAACCACTGGTATATCCTCTACTCTTCTTTCTACTTTCTTATATGTTACATCCACAACATAAATCACATATCCCGTATGTTCACGTTCCAACAAGCGGGACATTCGAATAGCAGATATCAAAGGAATCCTTGCACGTGATCCCTGTCCATAAAAAAGCCATTGATTTTCAGTATTAGACTGAAATCTCACTGTCTTCTGACAACAATCTACAAAAGTTTTATATCTGCTCAACACATCAATACCAAGAATACAGTCAAAATCCATCATATCTAGCACAATCAAATTGGCCTGTATTCCATAATCAGTATCAAACTGAATAACACAATCAGACACACTCTGACAAGTCATCACAGTAGTTCCCATGGGTGTCGAGACATACAGAGGCATCAACAGTGGAGACGAGCATATATGATACCGGTCAATAAAAGCTTGTGCAATAAATGAATGTGATGCACCAGTATCAATCAAAAGTAAGGCGGGATAAGTAAATAAACTACACTTACCCGCTATCACATCATCAGGAGCTGCCTCTGCTTGCTCCTTATTCAGTGCATACACACCTGAGCCTGAGGTGGTCCTGCTCTCTGTCCTCCACCAATCCGTGGAACACCCTGTGGTCTCTGCTGCACTGTACTTTCTGACATATTCTCTCTAATTGTATGGGTTACTGCACGGTTTTATGAAGTTTGTTGCTTTTGTTGCAGCGAAGCCACATAAAACCGTTAGGAGCTTTAGCATGATCAGTTTTTGGAAATGTTGTACATCTCCCTACCTGTATGTGAATACACAGAAAAACTGATTTGATTCTACAAAGATTTGTGCATACATAAAATACATGTAATTGAATATTTAAATGCATTGCCACCCGTAATTATGGATACGTATTTGATCAAAAGGAATCGGATCATGATGGTCCAGTTCCTTTTTAGAATATCTTATTTTTGTGGATATGTAAATTTTGACCGTTTATGTCAAAACAACATAATTTTCTGTTTTCCATTTGTACGATGACTGAAACCGTTTAAACATATATTCCATTAGTTTGTTCTTATTTAGAGACTTCAGTTCAAATCTCTTGGAATCACCTCCCGAAGCCCTGAAAGAGAGTGGATCTTTCTTGACCAAATATTTTATCATTATTTATTCTTGAACAATATATGACATTAGAATACATAATTTTCTTATTTTATTACAATCATCATCTTCAATTAAATTGGGTTACTAATTACCAAAGTAAACAAAATGCTTCCACGCGTGTTTTTTCCTAGTATATATAAATATACAAATTAATGAGTTACAATTCGAAATATTTGAACGTTTTCAAAATGAATATTTACTGTTAATGTTAGGATCGGTCCGGAGTGTTTAGAGGGGGGGTGAATGAACACTCCTTATAAAATTTATCCCTTGTGAATTCTTTCGGATTAGTGAAGGAAATCTGTTACTTAATCAACTATTTGAACAGAACAGACCACTAAAAGGGTAAGTGCGGAAACGGTCTGCTCTAGTAAAAGTAAGAACGGCTCGATGGCTAAGTGCAGAAGGATAGAACACAGGATATGTTTCTGGAAGTTCGAAGGTGGTGTAATCCTTCTACGTCTCCCCTTCTTCCAATTAAGGAAGGTTTATACTAGAAGACTTTGATTTATACAATCCTGTTGTACAAACCCGATTCAGGCTGGATTTACCTCACTACCAGTCTGAAACTCCTAGTCACTCAACCTGCTCAGACACACTCTGTCTGACAGTTACAATAAGTTGCTCAATTCTATTTTTCAATACACGATGCGCACAGTGATCCTACAATGATCAAATGTTACAAAGTAATCGCGCTTAAATAAATAACTTCAGCTCGAAAGCTTCTGAACTTTGTAAGCGTGTGCAGTTGCTTTCTTGTGTGCTTTTCACTTGATCAGCGTGAGTTCAGAATCAAGAGTCTTTGTCTTCCTTTTGTTGCATCCTTTTATAGTTGAGGGTAGCAACGGCATTGTTTCCCTTAATGTGCGACTTTGACTCTTTTTAAACTCTGAGAAAGCTACAGTCTTCTTCTTCAGGACACTTGCCGTTCTGGTGTATGCTTTCGGCGACTGTCAGGTAAGCTCTTCTTTGTCTTCTTACCTTTAATGGCAATCTTCGACTTTTGATCCTTTGTAGCATTAATTACAGCATTAAATGCTATAATAAATGACCGTTAATGGTTCGGACTGAGAAGCCATCCTTTATGTATCTTTGACTGCTTTGATCTGATAAAGGTTGAGATCGATCTGAAGTATCGATCTAGTCAGTCTGGAATCCATCGATCCGGTCTGATATGTGATATTCTTTATCAGCTTGCTCTGTTTTGCGCGATCGATCTGGTATGCCTGATTTCCATCGATCCGGTCTGAAATGTTTTGTCATCTTGCTCTGTTTTGTCCGATCGATCTGGTCAAACTGATTTCTATCGATCCGGTCTGAAATGTTTTGTCATCTTTAAAATCTCATTGATAAGGTCCGGAACTAACAGTTAAGGCGGCCTGAAGTCTGTCTTCTTTTCCCCCTTTTTGTCAGCAGCAATCTCTTGAAGAAAGTCGACAACTTGTGCTAGCTGCGCGCTGATAGCGTCAAGACGAACGTCTTGAGCGCGGAGGGAATTGGCAACAGATGCTCTGACTTCAGTGGCTAGCTCGATCTGCTCTTTTCTCAGGCTGTTCTTGTAAGAGGCCTGTTGAGAAAACAGATCGTTTATGCCGCGCTGAAGGCTTCCGATACTGGCATTCATCTTCTCTTTGAAAGAAGCAAAGTCCAAGGCTGTGACCCTCTGACCTTGATGAACTTCTAGAATGCGTTGAGTCAAGGACAGACAGGTACCAGAGAAGTGTTGGATAGTCCGTGCCAGGGATGGAGGTGCATCAGATAGCTTGCTGGGAGAGTGATCTGATGATGACATGGCATGGTCATCTTCTTCAGCAATCGGCACGATGGAAGAAAGGCAGCTTGATGACTTTCGGATCGGATCAGAGTGACCAGATCCGAAGAAAAACCTTGAATGAAGGCCAAATCTTCATCTGATGGTCCCGGAGGAGAGTGGGGACTGGGAGGTTCCTCAACTTGGAGAGCTGCAACCACTGTAGATACCACGAAATCCGGATCGATGAGGTCTGGTACTTCAGTTGTTGCACATGCTTCAGCTGGACTGGGTTGTGCACGGGAGGCTGATGACTTCAATGGAATAGATGTTGTCGGAGAGTCCAACAGAACATTCATTGGTTCATCATCTGTTGCAGACGGAGCATTAGGCAATGGCTGCTCCGCTGTCTGGTCTGGTACGTGCTCTGCAGGCTGATCCTCTGTCTGTTGTGCTGCATCAGAAGGAATAACCTCGATAAATGGTTCTGCCAGAGTCTTGCTTGCAGAAGGATGATCCGGGCTTGTGGCTGGAGTGGAGATACATAGCTTCTGTCTTTGAAAACGGACAGCTAAGGATAGAGCATGAACATCCATCTCGAGTTGAGCAATCACAGCCCCATCATCTCTGGCAGTTGGAGCAAGCGGATCGAAGTTCTTCTTTTTGGCAACAAGAAGCAGATTAGCCAGTCTGAATCTGTGGTTTGCCGTAAATAAATCTCTGCGCTGCACGGCAAGTCGAACATCATCAGTCTCTGTTCCTTTCAGAGCTTCATCTTCCATTTTCTTCAATCTGTGCAACTTACCGTAGAACAGCTCAATGTGGTTGATAGTCCGGTACTGGACATATTCATCAAAAACCACAATGAGTTCCTTTAGCCTCTCATCAACATCCTCCATAGCGATGTCGATGGCAGTCTGCGCTGCAGATTTGGGTTTAGAGAGGGGTTCGGTGATAATGGCTTTTCCCTTGCCGGTGGAGGAAGGGGACTTAATCCCTGATTGGGTATAGTCTCCGAACTCAGTGATAACTATCCCTTGACCACGGGATTGGCAGAGGGAATTCGAAGGGTGACTTTGGGTGCAGGGGTTGAAGCTTGTGAAAGCTGGGTGGAAGGTTGAGGGGCAGGGGTTGCTTTAGGAGGTGGCAGTATGGGTGGAGGTAGAGATTTGGCTGGTTTGGTAATCTGGGTTCGGGGCTTTTTGGGAAGTGGCTTGGTTGGTGATGAGTGAGCAGACTGGGTGGCTTCTGAGTCAGTCTGAATGGTCAGCTTCCGCTTGACCCGAGGTTTGCGCACAGCAACTGGTTCCTCGTCCTGCTCAACCTTGACTGCAGCCAGAGTAGCAGGAGTAGGCGGAGCACTCTTGGACTTCAGCAGTGCAAGCCCTTTGGAGTTAAGGATCTTAAAGGGACGGAGAGCAGACGGCTTGCTCAGCTCGAGGCCTAAGGACTCCAAGAGCTTGCTGAGAGGAACAGCAAAACATACGGCGTGCTTGGATGCAATCACCGTTTCCAGCAGTACTCCAAACAAAATCATAGACCAGTTTATCTTCTGGCCGGATACAATAGCCGCCATAGCCCTGAACTTTCGGCGGTTACAGCATCGAAGCTTCCTGCTTTACCCAAAAGTGGCTTGCCTACCACTTTGCACAGCACCTGGAAATGGAAGAGCATTTCCTTCTTCTTAAAGGAGGGTTGCAATCGTTGGCCAGAAATAGAAATCTTCCCCTGAAGATCTAAGAGTGACGCTTGAGGAGTCTGTCCGAACTCTGTCAGTCCGGAACTGGGGAGGCCAAAGGTCTTGGCCATCGTCATTGGCGAGATCTCGAAAGATTTGCCCTGGACAGTAGTAGAAATGGATGTCTTCCGGGAGATGGCGTTGGCGAACAGCTCGCGGATTTCTGATTCATAAACAACTGTTCCACATTCTAAGAAGTTCCTTAAACCAGATGATTCCAGAGCTCTAAAAATGGACACCATCGCAGCATCTTCTGCCCTGTAAATGTCATCAAACTCAACGGAGAGTGAGTTATGAGTGATGGTAGCCATTTGAAAAGAGTTTAAAGGAAGTGCGAAGAGTAAGAGAGTGAGAGAGTAAGAAGGTAGAAAGCGGTAAATTGTAAAAAGTGAACAAGTATGAAATGTTCAGCCCGCTAAATAGGAGAGAGAAGACACGTGTCTTTATCTCCAAGACTGAGAATTAAATAATTCAAAATAAACGGTCAGGATAAAGAAAGATAAGGCGGTTAAAGTACAACTAGTTAAAATGGTTAATCAGTCCGAGCTGTTGTTATTGTCCAGACAGATCATTGGATAAAATCAGACTGACAAGGATCGGTCTGAAAGTTCGGACCGGTCTGTGTCTTTCTGAACATTGTATTATCGATCTGTGGTGACAAAAAAAAATCTTCAAGTGCGAAAAGAATAAAAACATCTAAACTAATTAAGATAAGTCAATTAAACCAAGAATTTGACGGAAATAATTAAAGTTCCTCAGGAAGCGGTTTAGTGAAGATGTCTGCTGCTTGCTGCTCTGTTGAAATGTGCTCGATCCGAATTTCCTTTTTGCCAACATGATCTCGAATAAAATGATGTCGTATATCAATATGCTTTGTTCGAGAGTGCAGAACTGGATTATACGTTATAGCAATTGCACTTGTGTTGTCGCAAAATATCGGAGAGTCAACAGCTTGGATGCCATAGTCTTTGAGCTGGTGTTGAATCCAGAGCATTTGAGCACAACAGCTTCCAGCGGCTAGGTATTCTGCTTCAGCTGTGGATGTGGCAATCGATGTCTGCTTCTTACTGAACCAAGAGATCAATCTTTCACCTAGGAATTGACATGTTCCACTGGTGCTTTTACGATCGATCTTACACCCAGCGTAGTCTGCGTCTGAATACCCGATCAAGCTGAAGTTTGAATCTTTGGAGTACCAAAGACCAACGTTCTGAGATCCTTTTAAATATTTCAGAATACGCTTGGCAGCAATAAAATGTGATTGCTTTGGTTCTGACTGAAATCTGGCGCACATACAGACTGAAAACATAATATCGGGCCGGCTCGCTGTAAGATACAATAGCGATCCGATTAGTCCTCTATACATGGTTACTTCAACTGCCGTTCCCCCTTCATCTTTGTCTAACTTGATTGTTGGACTCATTGGAGTTGATGCAGTTGAGCATGTTTCCATTCCAAATCTCTTGAGGAGCTCTTTGGTATACTTGGTCTGATTGATGAAAATGCCATTGTTGAGCTGTTTTACTTGCAGACCCAGAAAGAATGACAATTCCCCCATCATGCTCATCTCGAACTGTCCCTGCATTAACTTAGAAAATTTCTCGCACAATTTGGGGTTAGTTGACCCAAAGATTATGTCATCAACATAAATCTGAACTAATAGGGTATGTTCCCCCTTAATGAATTTAAATAGAGTTTTATCTACTGAGCCGATCTGGAAATCATGGTTCAGCAGAAATTGAGATAGAGTGTCATACCGGGCTCTTGGAGCTTGTTTCAGACCATACACTGCTTTATTCAGTAGATATACATGATTGGGATACAAATGGTTCTGAAATCCAGGTGGTTGCTCAATGTAGACTTCTTCCTGAAGCTTTCCATTAAGAAAGGCGCTCTTGACGTCCATCTGATATACTTTGAAGTCTTTAAAGGCAGCATAAGCAAGAAAGATTCGGATAGCTTCAAGTCTGGCGACTGGTGCAAATGATTCATCGAAGTCGATTCCTTCTTCTTGTCTGAATCCCTGTGCCACCAGTCTGGCTTTGTTTCTAACCACAGTTCCATCTGCGTCTAGCTTATTTCTGAAGACCCATCTGGTTCCAATAACAGGCAGATCGCTTGGTCTGGGGGTTAGACTCCAAACTTGATTTTGTTCGAATTGATTAAGCTCTTCTTGCATTGCTTTAATCCAGTTGAAGTCAGTCAGAGCTTCATCGATCTTCTTGGGTTCCAGAGTAGAGATGAAGGCAGCATGAGTGAACTCATCCATCATCTGTCCTCTGGTTCTGATCGGTGCAGAAGGACTACCAATCACTAGATTAGGTGGATGCTTCTTAGTCCATCGATAGCTTGACTCTGGATTGTCTGGTCCGGTCGGATGAACAGTAACAGTATGATCAGCATCTGCTTTAATATTTGAGTCAGGAGCATTCGGATCAGCTCGATCTGAAGTTTCTTCAAAGCCTTGATCCGGTCTGTCTGGTAATTCTGGTTCTGGTGGATTGTCTCTTGACCTGTTAGCTACAATCTCATCATCACTGTTAGCTTCGAGATGGATATTTTCCATCTGATTTAAAATTGATTCTTTGTTCCCTTCAACACATAAAGTTTCATCAAAGACTACATGAACAGATTCTTCTACAGTTAAAGTTCGATTATTAAAAACTCGATAAGCTTTGCTAATTGATGAATATCCTAAGAATATACCATTATCTGACTTAGCTTCAAATGCTGTAAGATGACTCTTACCATTGTTGTGAACGAAGCATTTACAGCCAAATACATGAAAGTGAGAAACAGATGGTCTGTTACCAGTCCATATTTCATATGGAGTGAGATTCAGCTTCTTGTTAATCATAGATCGGTTTTGAGTGTAGCAAGCAGTATTTACAGCTTCTGCCCAAAACTTTTGAGAGATTCCAGAATCAGCAAGCATTGTTCTTGCTGCTTCCTTGAGCGTTCTATTTCTTCGTTCTGCAACTCCATTCTGTTGAGGAGTTCGAGCAGCTGAAAACTCATGCTTGATTCCATGATCTTCTAGAAAGGATTCAAGATTCTGATTTGAAAACTCAGTCCCTTTGTCACTTCGAATCCTGTCTATGCTGGATGATTTCTCGTTCTGAGTGCGTTTCAGCAGCTTGATCAACTTCGGACCGGTCTGATCTTTACTGCTTAAGAATATAGTCCATGTAAAGCGTGAGTAATCATCAATAACAACAAGAGTATACCGCATTCCCCCTAAACTTGTTATTGGTATAGGACCAAACAAGTCCATATGCAGTAATTCTAAACAGCGGGAGGAGGATTTGACATTCTTGTTTTTGAAGGATGATCTGATCTGTTAGCCCATTTGGCAAGCTTCGCAGATCTTATCCTTAGCAAAATCGATCTTGGGCAGACCGATAACTAAATCATGTTTACACAGGCTAGCAATGGTCTTAAAGTTGATATGATTCAAGCGCTTATGCCACAGCCAATGTTTATTATCATTGTTAGCGATGAAGCAAGTAGGATTATCAGGTTGAGCATGATTCCAGTTAATCTTATAAGTGTTTCCATTCCTGATTCCTACGAGCATGGTTATACCGTCTGATGATTTAACAGTGCAAGTGTGTTTATGAAATTCTACAGCATAACCATTATCACAGAGTTGACTTATGCTAATCAGATTATAGCACAGATTTTCAACTAACAGCACATCATTGATAATAATGTTACCATGGACAATCTTACCCTTGCCCACGGTCTTACCCTTTGAGTTATCCCCGAAAATGATTTTGGGTCCAATACATTCTGTTACTTCAGACAGCAGCTCGATGTTTCCAGTCATGTGACGGGAACACCCACTGTCCAAATACCAGTCTGATGCGAGTTTCTTCGGTACCTGTTATCAAATATAATTATTGTTGGTACCCAATCCTATTTGGGTCCAGAACGGATTAGCCCTTTGGGAACCCACACCTGTATCAGCTTCAATGGCTTGTGTGTGTAGGGTGTGCTGTGTGCTGGTCTGTTTCGATGCTGTGTGTGATAATGTGTGCACTGTGAAAACCTTTGATTCTCATAAGGTAGTCTATATCTTCGTTGAATCGGTTTTGAGTTATAGTAATTGTATTGTCTTCCTTGCCTTCGATCTTGCACCTTTGGATTTGGTCTGATAGACGCAAATCTTGCTGGTGCCTTTTCTTTGGCTTGGTCAACATAACCAATTCCTTTTCTCAGATTTTGATTCTCGTAAGAGACTCCTGTTTGAATCTTAGGTGCTTCAGTTTCATATACTGTGCTGGATTTAACAAATGTCATTTGTTTGACTTGATTCTTTACCAGCAACAGCTCAGATTCATCTTTGGTGCATTCTTTGGTGTCAAAGCGTATGCCGGTGAAATCACCTGTTGGAATCGAAGGAGGGGGGGGGGGGGGGGGGGGTGAATGAGATTCCTTGGCTACTTTAGCGTTTTAAAATGAGTTTGTAAAAATAAAATATTTTGCGCTTTGCGGAAGCCTTTAGTCAATCGATAAATAAAAAGAATAAATAAATAAATGCGTAATGAAAAATAAAGCAATAAAAGACAAGGATATTTGTTATAGAAGTTCGGCGATGAATCGCCTACGTCTCCTCTTCCCGGTTAGATAACCTCCAACCGAGGTTCCACTAGAATAAATGTTCTTGGCCTTGAGGGCTCCAAGTAAGCCACAACACAACTCTTCCCGAGTTACAACGCTCTTCCCGAGCACACTACTCTTCCCGAGTACACAAGCTCTTCCCGAGCACAATACTCTTCCCGAGTATACAAAGCTCTTCCCGAGCTACCAACACTCTTCACGAGTCTTCTTGGCCTTAAGGGCTCCAAGGATAGCCACACAATTGCACCAACAAGACTTGTTGATGTCTTTACAATATTCCAACTTGCTTTGGTGTTGGAGGACCTTTACAATGAATTGTACCAACAAAAACACCTTCACGGTGTACTCACACGAAGACAACAAGACTCAACAAATGAAAACAATCACAAGCTCCAATACAACAACAATGTATGGAGAGTATGATATAATTTGAACCAACAATTGATCAACACTTTGTATGAGTTGTAGACTTGTTCCTTAGCTTCAAAATGCTCCAAAGCATCAATATTTATAGTGTAGAAGGCCTCCAAGGCTCCTACCAGCCGTTGCACTTCAAAAGGCTGAAATCACTCCTGGATCGCCTCAGCCATCGCCTCAGGCGATCTCCATCGCCGCGCCCCAACGGACACCATAAATCAACGCATCGCCTCAGGCGATCCAAGTCAAATCCCAATGCCGTAGCTTCAGCACCCTGAAATCATGCATCGCCTCAAACGATCTCCACATCGCCTCAGGCGTTCCAGCCCATCGCCTCGGGCGTTCGTGCCATCGCCTTGGGCGAACTCCCTGCGCGCATGCCCGCGCCAAGCCTCGGCGTCGCTTCAGTCGATGTGCGGGGCGAAGTGTCTTGTGGCTGCCATCGCCTCAGGCGTTGATCACCATCGCCTGGGGCGATCTGTCTCGCATGCTCGCCTAGCCATCGCCTCTGTCGATGTGCGTGGCGATGCCCCTCCTGGCACCCATCGCCTGGGGCGATGATCACCATCGCTTGGGGCGATCTTCCCCAGAATGTGCACACTTGAAGTTCTTCATTCCAATCTACTTTTCATCACTTAATCTGCACACTAAGTAGATGCATTAGTATAACAAACACAAGTTTTGTTGATCATCAAAACTCAAAGATTGACCGGGGATAATTTAATGCATTTAAACGCAACCATGCGTTTAAGGCTCAACATCACCGACGTTTCTTTGAACCTCTTGTAATTCTTCCAAGGATGTTCTGGATTTTGTCCATGTTTTGAATATATGTGAGAGCTTAGCATTTTGTGTGCTAATTCTCTTATTTTCTTCATGGAGCTGATCATAAGAGATTTTCAGCTTATTCAGCTCGATCTGGAGATTTTTGCACTCACCCTGCTCAGAGCAGCTTGGTTTGTTGTGCTCATCCATTTGAGTACTGATTTTGGCTTTATTCTTCTCAAATGATTCAGCTAAGATCCTATAATCATTAGCCATGTCTTGCAGTGCGGACATGAGCTCTTCTCGTGTAAATTCATTTGAGTCAAGATCATATACCTCGTTTGTCTGACTCATTTCTTCGTCTGCCATAAGACATTGAATATCTTCTTCGCTTTCGCTGGAAGAATATTCAGAGCTTTCCGAGTCTGAGTCTGTCTGAGCCCATTTGCTGTTTCCTTCTTCAGCTACTAGGACTTTTTGGGATTTTCCATGATTCTTGCGATCTTTGTAGTGCTTCTTCTTTCTATCATCACGATGCTTCTCTTTCCGTTCTTCTTTCTTCGGTCTGGTGCAATCTGCGATGAAGTGTCTGGTCTTACCACAATTGTAGCAAGCCTGATCGTTAACAGTATCATCTTTTCTTGATTTATAATGATGAGAGGGTTTGAAGTTCCTCTTATTTTTAGACATAAATTTACCGAATTTCTTGATAAATAATGACATAGCATCGTTACTCATCTGTTCAGCAGATCGGTCTGATGTTGAAACGATCTGGTCTGGAGTGGCTGCCAGGGCCTTGTTTGGTTGAGAGATGAATGGTTCTACTTCACCTCTGCTTATCAGCTCAAACTCATAGGCCTTAAGATCTGCAAACAGATCATGAAGTTCAACCTTGTTAAGGTCTTTTGATTCCCTCATGGCAATGGTCTTTACATCCCATTCCTTTGGCAGAGCTCTCATTACTTTCAGAGCGATCTCTCTGTTAGAATATTCCTTCCCCAGACCATTCAGTTCATTTATGATGCCGGTGACTCTTTCATCAAACTCATTTAGAGTTTCTCCACTTTTCATCTTTATGCTCTCAAATCTTTGAAGAGCAACAGTTAACTTGTTTTCTTTGGTCTGGTCGTTGCCTTCACATAGCTGTGCTATCTTCTCCCAAATTTCTTTGGCAGTAGAGCACATTTTGATTTTGCTGAACATGTTCTTGTCCAAAGTCTTGAACAAGATGTCTTTGGCCACATTATCGAGATTTGCTTTCTTTCTTTCCTCATTCGTCCAGAGGGATCTGTCTTTTTCCACCATTTGTGGTTCTCCATCAGAGATGGCTACTGCTGTATTGATTTTTAAAATCTTCATTGGTCCATCAGTGATGACGAACCACATATCGTCATCCTGAGCTGCCAGATGAGCTTGCATTCTGATTCTCCAGTCATCATAGTCTTCTTTTGAGAACATGGGGATTTTGTTGAATGATGCCATCAGCTTAGTCTTTGTGCTGATTAAGATGACCTGCTCTGATACCACTTGTTAGGATCGGTCCGGAGTGTTTAGAGGGGGGGGGGGGGTGAATGAACACTCCTTATAAAATTTATCCCTTGTGAATTCTTTCGGAGTAGTGAAAGAAATCTGTTACTTAATCAACTCTTTGAACAGAACAGACCACTAAAAGGGTAAGTGCGGAAACGGTCTGCTCTAGTAAAAGTAAGAACGGCTCGATGGCTAAGTGCAGAAGGATAGAACACAGGATATGTTTCTGGAAGTTCGAAGGTGGTGTAATCCTTCTACGTCTCCCCTTCTTCCAATTAAGGAAGGTTTATACTAGAAGACTTTGATTTATACAATCCTGTTGTACAAACCCGATTCAGGCTGGATTTACCTCACTACCAGTCTGAAACTCCTAGTCACTCAACCTGCTCAGACACACTCTGTCTGACAGTTACAATAAGTTGCTCACTTCTATTTTTCAATACACGATGCGCACAGTGATCCTACAATGATCAAATGTTACAAAGTAATCGCGCTTAAATAAATAACTTCAGCTCGAAAGCTTCTGAACTTTGTAAGCGTGTGCAGTTGCTTTCTTGTGTGCTTTTCACTTGATCAGCGTGAGTTCAGAATCAAGAGTCTTTGTCTTCCTTTTGTTGCATCCTTTTATAGTTGAGGGTAGCAACGGCATTGTTTCCCTTAATGTGCGACTTTGACTCTTTTTAAACTCTGAGAAAGCTACAGTCTTCTTCTTCAGGACACTTGCCGTTCTGGTGTATGCTTTCGGCGACTGTCAGGTAAGCTCTTCTTTGTCTTCTTACCTTTAATGGCAATCTTCGACTTTTGATCCTTTGTAGCATTAATTACAGCATTAAATGCTACAATAAATGACCGTTAATGGTTCGGACTGAGAAGCCATCCTTTATGTATCTTTGACTGCTTTGATCTGATAAAGGTTGAGATCGATCTGAAGTATCGATCTAGTCAGTCTGGAATCCATCGATCCGGTCTGATATGTGATATTCTTTATCAGCTTGCTCTGTTTTGCGCGATCGATCTGGTATGCCTGATTTCCATCGATCCGGTCTGAAATGTTTTGTCATCTTGCTCTGTTTTGTCCGATCGATCTGGTCAAACTGATTTCTATCGATCCGGTCTGAAATGTTTTGTCATCTTTAAAATCTCATTGATAAGGTCCGGAACTAACAGTTAAGTTTCCAAAATTGTTACTAGTTCACGAAATATAATTATCAGAATTGAAATCTCAAATAGTAAGTTAAAAAATTTATAATTGGAGAAACACAACCCATGTCAGGAATCTTGTTCAAATGTATCTATATCCACATTTATTGCAGAAAAAAATAATCCCTTTGATTCAATGTGGGATATCCTTTTATTATTTTTTGTTAGGGATTTGGTTATCTTAAGATTTGGTTTTATCATTCATTTTGAATTTTAGGATTAGGATTTGGAATTTTTATTTTACGTGTATTTAATCTCATGGGGAGAGGAAGAATGAAGAGACTAAAACTTTTCTAAGGAATGCATTGTTGCAAGATCGAGAGGTTTTCTTTCAACGAGCCTCACTTACAATCACAATCATAATCACAATCATAGGTCGCCAAGATAGAAAATCGAATAAGGAAGAACACATGGAATTGATCGATTTCACATTACAAGGTCCCATAACGAGATCCCGGACAAAGATACATACCAAAATTGGCATCAGAGAGATGTGTTATGGGGGAAAATCTTCATTACAAAAATAGTTCGAGACGTTCATGAAGATGTATTTGGATGACAAGAAAACCCAGGAGCAACTCCAGCATGGTGATGTGCGGGCTCAGTTAGAAGATCTATCGGTGGGCTTGATAGCCGTGCGCATAGAGATGAGTAACCACCAGGAACGTGGCATCAACGGGCATTCAACGCACGAGGATCGACGACGGGATCATAGACAGAGCGACAACAATGGTTCTGTTCCCAAATACTCCAAAATATGATGCCGTTCCGATCCCTGGAGTTGGCTCAATAGATGTGAGCACTTCTTTCGCCATCAAAACACAGCGGATCATGAGAAAATCGGCCTTGCTCAGTTATGGTTCCTCAAACTGGAAAGGGACTACCCACTCCTTGGTTGGTAGGAATTTACGGAGCAATGCAATCTCGGGTTCGGGCCACCCTTGTGGGGTACCAAATTGGGCTAATTATCCAAATTGAAACAAACTGGTTCAGTGGAAGATTATTAAGCGAAAATTTGAACAGCTATCTGTACGGATTCAGTCCTTATCGCTAGAACATGGGATCGAAATTTTCATCAACGAGTTGAAAGAATATACCGCGGTAGAGGTTCTAATCCATCACCCAAGAAACTTAACCACAGCCATGCACCTGGCATGGCTATATGAACGGATAAGCGACGCTCATCGCCCAGAAACCACCAACGCCATCCGCTGTAACATCAACACCCCCAACAGCTACTCCTTATGTGAAACATATGTGTCGAGCAGAATTGGAGGAACGAAAGGTGCAAGATTTATGCTTCAATTGTGATCAACGCTACACGCCGGGACACAAATGTAAGCAACTCTTTTTGGTTGGAAGGAATTGATGACATACCCTATAATAACACTTACAATTCTGAGGATGACACTCATGGGAATGTGTAGATCTCACTCTATGCAATTTCTGGAACACGACATGCACAAACTATGCAAATCACGGGGTACATCAATAATACACTCATCCTAATTCCCATCGATTCCGGAAGCACGCACTGTTTTATCGACACTTCACTGGTTCCAGGGTAAAACTTACGGTGGACATCAAACCCACATTATGGGTGGCTGTCGCGAATGACCGACGCATCCGCACGAGAATTTGTAGAAACAACCCTCTGCGCCTCGGAAATAATGACTTAGCCGTGGATTTCTTTATTTTTCTCTGGGAGGATTTGGGGCAATCTTGGGAGTAAACTGGTTACGCACGCCAATTAGGTGGGATTTCACGGCTATGTCTATGGAGTTTCTCATGGGAAATAAATCAATAGTCTTGAGTGGACACAAAGAAGAACAATATTGGATTTGTTGTGTTTTGGATGATTGAAAGATATCTTAAACATAGTTTTTCTTTTGATATTATGATTGAATTCATCTTCTGTGTATTTTTTTTTGTTCTTAATAATTTTGAAAGTTTTGCCATATTTGGATGATTCTAGTTATTATAATTGAGGTCGAAATATAATATTTAATACAATATAGTAATTCATGCCGTGTGTTTAAGATTGAGATCGAATGATAAAATCACATACGAGTGATAGCCTTAGGTTATTTAATCTAAAGTTAGTGGTTTTCATAAAATTTCATTCAATATCGAATTGTTAATTAAGTGAACGAAAGTTACTTGTTGCAGTTTGGTCTTAGGTTTAATATAGCTCCATAGTGTACAATATACGCTCGTTGACCTCCGGTCATCAATCGAACCAACCCAATCTGCATCGGTGAATTCTTTTATATTCCTTCCATTTTGTCTTAGAAAAGAATAACCCTTTTCCTGGTGTCTGTTTCAAGTACTTCAGGATTCCATACACGACATCTAGATTGCCCTGTCGTGGACTATACATGTATTGACGTACTAAGCTAACTGCAAATGCAATATCTGGCCTTATATGTGAAAGATAAATGAGTCTTCCAACAAGGCGTTGATATTTGCCTTTATCAACTGGTTCTCCTTCAAGCATTTTTTCTTTGTTACCAAGTTCAATTGGTGTTTTGCTCGGTTTGCATCCTAACATGCCCATTTATTCCAAAAGATCTAGAGTATACTTTCTCTGAGAAACATAGATACCCCTTCTACTTCTTGCAATCTCCATTCCTAAGAAGTATCTTAATGCCCCAAGGTTTTTGAATTCAAATTCCTTGGCCATCATTTGTTTGATTTTCTTCATTTGTTCAATGTCATCTCCTGTGATAATTATATCATCATTGTATACTATGATAATTGTGAACTTACCATCGTTTGAATGTTTGACAAACATAGTGTGGTCTGCTTGTCCATGTTTATAGCCAAATCTTTTGATTGCCTTTGATGAAAACTTGTCAAACAAAGCTCGAGGAGACTGTTTTAAACCATATAGAGATTTATTTAGTTTACAAACAGTTTTACCTCCCAATTTTTCCTCAAATCCTAGAGGTTGGCACATATATACTTCCTCTTCCAATCTCCGTTTAGAAAAGCATTCTTAATGTCAAATTGGTGTAACAACCAATCAAGATTTGCTGTCAGTGAGAAGAGAATTCGAATAGTATTAAGCTTGGCGACCGGAGCAAAAGTCTCATTATAATCAATTCCAAATATTTGTGTGAAGCCCCTTGCCACCAATCATGCTTTATATCAATCGTGCTTTATACCTCTCTACTGACCCATCCGCCTTGTATTTGATTGTAAAATCCATTTACACCCTAATGCACTCTTGTCTTGTGGTAGATTCACCAACTTTCAAGTGTTATTTTTCTTAAGAGCCATCATTTCTTATAGAACAACCACTTTCCACTCTGGAATCACCAATGCCTTTTTAATAGTCCTGGGGATAAACACACTAGACATATTTGAAGTAAAGGCACGAAATGAGGGCAACCGTTTTGAGTATGAAACAAAGTGAGATATAGGGTGTTGATACATGATCTAACACCTTTCCTGAGAGCAATTGGAATATCTAGATCAAGAATAAGATTAGAAGTACCTCTATCAATGGTTGGCTCTACTATCGGTTCCATTTATTGACAGTGTGCAGTATCCATGATTTGTTTATCAGCTTGCGGCTTTCTTCGAGGGTAGACATGTAATTCTAGTCTAGGAGTAAAATATACATGTTTCCAGCAGATGCTCGGATGACAGCATTCAGAACACACCATGGCCACTTTGAATTCATGGTCATGCTCTTCTGTCTCACCAATGCACCATCTACCTTCCAAGCATTGATGAACGCTATTTTTGCACCGTATCTACGGAAATTTATTTTACTATTCTTTGACAACATTCTAATATACATCAATTCTTGGGAGAAGCACCTCGAACACCTTCATGTGGCATTTTCCATCTTACAACAACTTCTCAAAATGTCCAAGTGCTTCTTTGCTCTGCCAGAAGTGACATATATGGGCCATGTGGTATCAAATGAGGGAGTCAAAGTTGATGCAGACAAAATCAGAGCTATTACACATTGGCCTAAACCAACATCAATTCATGGTCTCCGAGGGTTCCTTGGCCTCACGGGGTATTGTCGCAACTTTGTAAAGGACTGTGATAGTATCCGCGGACCACTTACTAAACTACTGCGCACCAACGCCTTCTCTTGGACGGAAGAAGCTTCAAACGCCTTCAAAGCTCTCAAGGTAGCACTTACCACCACTCCGGTATAGCACTCCCGGATTTCTCTAAGCCCTTTGTGGTGGAATGTGACGCTTCGGTCGCAGGATTCAGAGCTTTCTTACAACAAGAAGAGAAACCTATAGCATATTACAATAATATGTTGGCTATCCGACATCAAAAGCTCCCAACATACGAAGAAGAATTGATTGGACTAGCCAAGGCAGTGCAACATTGGCGTACATACTTTTGGGGAAATTCATTTGTAGTCCGGACTGACCATTATAACTTGAAATTTCTACTGGAGCAACGCATCACGACCTCCACTCAACAACATTAGGTCAGCAGATTGTTGGGGTTTGATTTCCACGTTGAATATTGAGCAGGGCAAATGAATATAGTGGCAGACGTGCTCTCTCGCAGGGATGAAGACACCGGTCATACACATGTCATCACCATGCCCCATTTCACTATTTTTACAGAAATTCGATCCGAGCTCAACAGTGACAAAGATCTCCAGAATCTAATCCAAAAGATCAAGGAGGGCTAGGCATTAAGGCCTTGGGAGTTTAGGGAGGGTCTCATATTCTACCGAAACAAGGTGTTTATTCCTCCGAACTCACCTCTTAGAAAGAAAATCATCACCTTCATTCACAATGGTTGTCACGAGGGGTATCAAAAAATACTTCAACGGATTATTCGAGACTTTTATTGGACTGGCCTACGAAAATCGGTTGAGGTTTTTGTGGCTGGATGTGTCGTATGTCAACAAAACAAGGCCGAACATTTGAAACCCGCAGGGTTACTCCAACCCTACCAATTCCGGAACATGTATGGACCGACATCTCCATGGATTTTGTGGATGGACTACCCTCGTCACATGGCAAAACCACTATCTTCGTTGTTGTTAATCGCTTCTCAAAGTATTCCCACTTTGTGCCATTGACGCACCCATACTCGGCTTCATAGTAGCTCGTATCTTCTTTGACAATATTTTCAAATTACACGGGCTTCCCCAAATCTATTGTAAGTGACAGGGACATTACATTGACGAGCTCATTCTGGAAGGAACTATTCTGTTTGAGTGGATCACGCCTTTGCTTTATCTCGGCTTACCATCCTCAATCATATGGCCAAACTAAAGCCGTCAACCGGGTTGAAATGTATCTCCATTGCTTCACAAGTGACTATCCGAAGAAGTGGGTAGACTGGATCGCATGGGCAGAGTATTGCTACAATACCAGCTTCTGTTCATCACTTCGAGCTACACCTTTTGAGGTGGTGTATGGTCATCCCCCACCACGGAATCTATCGTACTGCCTCGGCCTATCTCGTATTGAATCAGTAAACAAATCTTTATGTGATCGTGATGAAATGATAGGCGCCTCTGAGGTCGTTTATACAGGCTCAAAATCGCATGAAAACTAGATATGATGCAATACACATGGAGGTCCAATTTGTTGTATGAGACTGGGTATTATTGAAGCTCCAGCCCTATCGTCAAGTTAGCATTAAAAGACGTCAGAAGCTGGCACCGAGATTCTATGGACCCTTCCAAATTATAGCATGAATTGGCACGATGGCCTATAAACTACAACTTCCAGAAACATAAAATATACACCCCTGTCTTTCATGTATCATGTTTAAGACAGTTCAAAGGTGATCCAGAGATCAATCCAGCTCTGCCACCACCTCATCCTCCAGAGCTACAGCCACAACCACATGCTGTGTTCAGCAACAGAATATCCAAAGGGAACAAAGAAGTGTTGGTACATTGGGAGGGTACATCCTCTGCGGATGCATCGTGGGGTTAGCCTCGGTCTTGGCTACAAATTTCCTTCATTCGAGTTTGGGCAAACTCGATGTCAATGGGGGAAGTGATGTTATAAACGAAGATTTTTAGAGGCACAAGAATCCCAGGAGCAATGTGAAACAAGATAAGGTGCTGGATGAATAAATATTTTTAGTTATCAATATCTTTTTATTATTTTTTGTTAGGGATTTGATTGTTATCTTAGGATTTGGTTTTATCATTGAATTTGAATTTTTAGGATTAGATTTGGAATTTTTATTTTACGTGTATTTAATCTCCGGAGGAGAGGAATAATGAATAGACTAAACTTTTCTCAGAAATACATGGTGGCAAGATCGAGAGGTTCTCTTTCAACGAGCCTCACTCACAATCACAATCATATGTCACCAAAGTAGAAAATCGAATAAGGAAGAACACATAGAATTGATCGATTTCACATTACAAGTTCCCGGAACGAGATCCCAGGCAAAGATACATAACACAAACCTACATGGAAGTGAAAGGGCCAGAAACCGCAAATCAATGCCCAACCATTGAAGGCGGTGCTGAGAGCTTTGCCTTTGCGCCAGGCAAATACGAAGCCAAGAAACTATGCTTGGAACCAAGATCATTCACAGTCAAGGCAGAGGGTGTAAACAACAATGCACCACTAGAGTTCCGAACGACTAGCTCATGACCCGTTTAACATACACCCTGGATGAGATTGAGGGGCCTTTTGAGGTATCTTCGGATGGCAGCATAAAGTTTGAGGAGGAAGATGGGATCGATTATGATGCTGTAACAGTACAACTTCCCGGTGGTGAGTGTACCGTTTCTCTTCACTATTACGCAGCTCGTAGCATCAGGAAAACCAGATTGTTTCAGTGGACAATTCCTGTGCCCTCATACAGAGGTTCATCCTCTCTTGACCCAAAGGGAAGAGGTGGATCTACTGGTCATGATAATGCTGTGGCGCTGCCTGCTGGAGGAAGAGGAAACGAGGAAGAGCTTGAAAAAGAGAACATAAAGAATGTCTTATCTTCAACTGGAAAGATCACATTAAGTGTAACCAAATCAAAGCCCGAAACTGGTGAGGTGATTGGAGTGTTTGAGAGCGCTCAGCCATCGGATACTGATTTGGGATCAAAGGCCCCAAAAGATGTTAAATCCAAGGCATCGGGTATGCACAACTTGAGAAATAGAGTTAATTTTAACATCATTGTACTGATTCTTGGCTCGAGTTCATTGTAATGCAAAAGGATATTTTAATATCAAAGTTTGACCCGCTAAAAAATGATAATCTGTTTCAGCTAAATGAAAAGGATATTTCCCTAACATCACTTGCTCACTTTATCATGAAACTGAATCTTGATCTCACCAGAAATCTTTACAGGAACACAAACCATCTGTAAAGTGATGAAACCTTAACGAATCTCTCATGATTATTCGAACTCCCACAAATTTTGAAATAAACTTGATGGTGTTGTGGCAGTCGACACAAATCCTCAAGTTCTTAAAGACCCTTATTGATGATTGACCTTTCAAATTTAGGATCCCAAAAGCAACTGCTAGCTTCTCACTGTGATTACACAGACTCACCTCTCTCTCCTCTCCATCCAAATCTTGGAGAACAAATTCTGTAACTGGGGAATACCCAGCTAATTTCATCTTACAGCGCATTTCATCCAAGAATTCAAAAATTTCAACTATTTGATCATTATTTTTATCACCAACAACAAATATATGCACTCTACTGTTAACTTCAACCCAACTGCAACCAGGAGCTTTCCTAACTCCTCTGTGTCTCATCAATTTTCTAATCTCTGAGGCTTCTCCCCACAGTTTAGCTGTAACAAGGATGTTAAAAAATAAAACATAGTTCCCAGGGTTGTTTGATTCAATCTCGAACAAACGGTTTGCTGCTATTCGGGCTAGATCTACATTCTTATATATTCGACATGCTCCAAGCAAAGCTCCCCAAGCAGAAGCACTTGGTTCTACAGGCATTTCTTGGATAAATTTATATGCCTCAGCCAAACGACCAGCACGACCAAGAACATCAACTATGCAGGAATAGTGCTCAGAATCAGGCTCAACTTCGTAATTCTTGCACATTGAATCAAAAACTGAGATCCCCTCATCTACCATTTGTGAATGGCTGCAACCAGAGAGGACACCTGTAAAGGTAACAGAGTTTGGCTTCACCCCTGAGTCAACCATTTTGCGGAAGAGCAACAAGGCTTCCTCTCCTCTACCATGCATAGAGTATGCAATAATGATAGTGTTCCATGCAACAGTATCTTTCTGTGACATCATACTGAAAATTTTGTGGGACGCTTCCAGGCCACCACATTTGGCATACATTAACACCAGAGCAGTACTGGATGCTAAGTCCTCAGAAATACATCGTCTAACAAAATACACATGAATCTCCTTCCCTTGCCTCAAGCTTTCCAGATGAGTACAGGCGGTTAGCACACTCGTCAGAGTGATTTGATTTGGTGTGGTTCCAAATTGCTGCATTTCTCCAAATAAATCTAGTGCTTCTGCCGGTTTTCCATTATCAATGCATCCAGCAATTACAGTATTCCAGGAAGCTGTATTTAACACAACTCCTTCACTTCTCATTTGACGAAATTTATTGAAAGCTTTGCAACATTCCCCATTCGAAAAATATGCTGATATTATCACATTCCACGATACAGTATCAAGATTTGGCATGTTATGAAACACTAATTCAGCATTCCTAATACTTGCACAATTAGCATACATGTCAACAAGCGCACAATTCACAAATATGTTATCTTCCATCCCATTCTTGATACAAAAACCATGAATCTCTCTACCCCAATTCAAACGCTTCAAACTTGAGCAAGCAGGAATTACCGTGGACAAAGTCACTGCATTAGGCATAATCCTGCTGGATCCCATTTCACGAAATACCGAGAGAGCTTTTCCTGGAAGACCACATGCAACGTAACAGGAACAAAACGACGTCCAAGAAATCACATCTTTCCTACACAACTCACTAAAAACTCTCTCGGCACCACTCAAATACTTGCATTTCCCATACATATCAATTAAAGCATTCCCAAGAAGCAAATCCGAACTATATCCATACATCACAGCATCACCATGAATTTGTTTAGCCTTGGTTAGATCCCCTGAATTTGCACAGACTTTGGCAGCTGCTAAAATAACAAACTTGTCTGGAATCACTTTTCTGCTGTTTTTAATTTCAGTGTACAACTTAATTGCTTCCTCACACTGACCCATTTTGGCATAAGCTGAAATCAACGTAGTCCATGACAATACATCTGGTTCAGGAATCTTGTCGAACAGTTGGCGTGCTCGCCCTAAATCTCCCAATCCCAAATACTTCTTGATGAATATCACATTCATATGATGTGGGAGATTTGTGGGTACCTTGGAAAGCATCAGATTGTCATCACTAACTACTGCTATGAACCAAACAAAGCGCGGCAACGAATAATTTCCGGAAAGTCACATTTGGCACTCGACTCGTCAATGGTTAGAACTAAAGAAATCGGAAATAAATAATGATAATCCATCTGTATTATATTTTATAATCCATCTGTATTATATATTTTATGTAACAAATTATTATAATTTGTAGGAAAAGAGTTTTTTAAAAACAATATAACTTTCATAAAAGAAATGCATATATAAGTAATCACTATTTGTTAATTGATTACTATTTACACATTCAATGTTTTTTTTTCTTTTGAAAATAAGTCTATCTATGATGTATAAATACTAAAAAACAATTTTTTATTATTATTATTACAGCTATAATTTAAGAGATGAAATACTCGATCCCTCGTCAATATGGTGGTTATACAAATCATATTATGGTTAGAATTTCGGAAAATACTTGTATTCACCCGATTTGGACACCACACAATACATTAACTCAATATTAAACTATAAGTAAATAAAAAATCAATAAAATAACACATCAATTATTTTCGACTAATCATATTTAATTCTACAGGCCTAAATTAGGTCATACAAAATATTGTTTAGGATTTTGGCAAGAAGTTGGTTGTAATTGAACATGTCAGAACATTTTAAATTTTTTTTAATTATTTAAGATAAAAACTTTTAAAAAAAAACCATTTTAGCATTTCTTATTATTTACAAGTTTTGAACGATTATCTTACTTCAAACTTAAACTCTTTCTATATATAAATTTCTCAATAAATATATTATTTATTAGATTATGTTATAATTTAAAATACAGAAAAACGAGTGTATCAAATTATATGTAATTAATGATATTTTCTTAAATTTTAATATACTTACCGGATATTATTGAATGTTAAGAACGTATATATTGAAGTGTATGTATATATGTGTGGGCAGTGTGGCATTGTGGGCAGCAGTGTAACCAGAATTTTAGAATCATGTATTGCAAAAACTTATATATTATTTTTATATGGGCAACTATAATATTTTTACTATTATTAAAAATTTTATTATAAAATTAACGATTTTAAAGATAAAATGATATCATCTTAAAATTTCTGTCAGACAGAAGCCTAGCTTTGTCTAAGGTACGCCCTTGAATCTGGGATATCTACGTCTTTAACCTAATGGTTGTCTCGAAGACTCCCCATATTTCCCCCATATTTGGCAAGGGTTCAAGTCCATCTCCCCTTATTATAAAAAGAAATTAAAAATCATGTCATTAAATTTAACAAAAGCTATATTTTATCTCCCAATTAATGAAATATTGCCGTTGTCATTTAGTTGAAATGACATAATCATCTTTCCTAGTGAGAGAGGCATGTTCTACTCTAAGATAGCACAATCGCCATCTCGTGGTTGTGCTCGAAAAAATATGATAAAATTTATTGCAACGTTTTCGCATCCCTAAGCTTAATTAGATTATTATTACCAACCCCATCCTACTAAACTTCTCAATTTGCCCCCAATCCAGTGAATCCCAAATTCCAAATCTACCCCCCACCACGTTACAAAGTTCCATTTTCACCTAGACCTAGAAAATCTTGCCCTAACTTTTCAATCTATACATACAATCTCTCTTCCCCATTTGTTACTAATAATTTTTGCTTCACCCTGCTAATTCCGTCGTACCCCCAACCCCAGCTTCAACGATTATCAGCCATTCTCCCACCCTTTAATTCTCTATTTCTTGCCCCTGTTTTCATGTTGGACCTGTCACATTACGTACCCAATTTTTTCCCAGCCACACTGTATTTGGTCACTCACACAATTCGCATCTAATTAGTACCTTGATAAATTACTAGTCAAAAGTTGCAATTTTCGTCTAAACAAAAAAAAAAAACCCTTCGAAAATTTATGGTGATCGACAGTTCTTAAGGTACATTACCTACACAGTCTTGAATTTGTCTGTAAATTATTAATTTTGTTCATCCCATTTGTTATGTATGTATAATGGTATTGTTGATATATGTGTGACATGTTTAATGGTAACATTTGCATATAGCACAGCCATGGCCTAGCCAAGAGTTTCTTTTTCTTGTGGTACGATCAGAATTACAGGTAAAATAAAGTGACCCAGATAAAGGAAACAACTTGTATCGATTTATTTTTTGGTTAACTAAATTGGGTTTGTGCCAAGATTGTGTAACACTGAATTTAACTTCACTGTTGCGTTTGGGGGTTCAAGAATTGATTTTTTTCCACGTGTTGTAGTCTGTAAAATCTTTGAAAGGGGGGTTTTTGATTTTTTTAATGCTAAATTCTTGATTTTTTTCCTTCGATTTGTTTGGGTTATAATTTTTGCTTCAAATGATATGATCTTTAGGGCTTTAAACTGACGAGTGCTTATTATTAGGGGTATTTGACTGCCATTTAAAGGGCATGCGTTGGAAAATGTGATTTTTAGCAAAGGATTGTTGTGCAATGTTGCATACTGGGTAAAGTTATAGTCTTTGCATGTAATTCTTGAAATTCAGTTGAAAGGACTAATTTTGAAATTAAAAGTGTAATACAATCATTTTTTATTTTGTCTCGTAATCAATGTGATTTGTTTCTCTCTTTTAAATTTTTTTTCAAAAATTTATTTATCTGTTTCTGCATTTTATTCGCATGTGTTCAATACAAGCTCAACTTACGTCTGTATCGACGTGGGATGTCTCTAGGTGAGTTTTAGCTCGGGCATGATCTCCACGCAATGAGCTGGAACAACATTAATGCTAAATGGAGCTTTATTGAGAAACTATATATAGATAGATAATAATCTGACTTATTTGGCAAGTTTGAACGGATCTTCATTTAAATGCTAACTACTTTTAATCAGTTAATAATTGTTTTGTTGAAATTGTTTCTTTTTTAACTATTTTCTGGACTGTGTGGATTGAGTTTTAGGGAAAGAAGTAATTTCATTTCTAATGATGATTTTAGTAAGGTCGTGCCCGGAAACTACATTGATGGCAGAACTAATAATTTAAAAAAATTGTTTGTTTTTTTAAAGTTTGACTACTCAGTGTGGGTCCGCCTCTGTATTTAGCTACAGAGATAATAGTTAAATTTTTGGGACAAGAGGAATTTGGTAAATTACATTGTCTATCATTGTGTTTTACTTCCTCTGCATTATGTTCACGGTTTTAACTCAGACATAAGCATGCATGGGAAACTTGTATATATCTACTTTGACGGCAAATCCTCAAAACCACCAGTCTTTCATGGGGAAATACTTTTTACTATTTTAGCTGCATCGTCATTCCTTTGTGTACTCTCTTGAGTCTCTTTTAACATTTCTGTGTCTGGTTGCAGATTTGATCGTTTAACTCCTCCTATGGAGATAAGCTAACATCGAAACTTTTATTTTTTAATAATGGAAACTTTCCCATGTATTGGTGCACATGATGTTGGAGAATCCGATCGTCCTGAACATGGCTTGCGAAGTGCTTATAAATTTGATGGAAAATCGGAATTTTTCCTAGATGCAGAACAAGTTGGGAAAGAAGATCTCAAAGTTAATGATGTAGTACTAAATGGGCTCGAGTCTCATGAGTTAGGGGAGGATGGAGGTCAATTTATTTTGGAGAGATTCCCTTCTTCAGAAGGCTGCTCTAATATAGATATGTATAATGATTTTGATGTTGATGGCCAAAATCTCTCCGGTGGCTCCCGTGATTCTGAAGATGACCATTTAGACCACAGGGATCATTTTTCTAGACCTGATGTTGCCTTAGATCACTCTCAGCTAGTTTTTGAAACTGGTGAAAGTGGGTTGCCAAATGACAAGCAAGAGGGATTATGCCATCCTGAGATCAAAGGTCTAGAAGTAGATGAAGCCCAAGCAGTTTGGGTGAAGGTATATATAACTCTTCTTTTGACCACCCTTTTTTGTTTGCACTTTTATAAATATGTTGTAATTTTTATTCGGTGTTCATTATAATTGTTAGCCAGCTCCGCATGATATCTCGGATCTAGTTTCCGAGTTGAAGAAAATAAGCTAATTTCCAACATTGATTGCAGGGTCTGAGTGATGATCAGAAGTTTCTGCAGTAGAATAATGTTAACCCCACGAACTTCATAATCACAACGTCAGCAATACTAAAATTTTGTCAAAATACTTGAAGATGATCATGTTAATTGGCATAAGGCATCAGATTTATGTCCCAGCTTCATGAAATTTGAGCTCAAAGTTTTATATTTAAAATGCCGGATTTGTTTTTTATTTGCACATGTTATGCTGAAGTTTAATAATGCAGTAGACCACAAAAATTCTCATTTATGACTGCTCGACAAATTTTTGTTTCAACTCCCTGTAATGTCTACCACAAGGTCAATTTTTATGAAGTTCTACTCTTGTGGTTATTAAAATTCTTAAGAAAATCCTTTGAGAATTATTGATACTAAGAGTTCAGCATTGACACTTGTAGTGGAGGGGGAATTGGCAATCAGGGATTAGATGTGCAAGGGCTGACTGGCCGTTATTGACTTTGAAAGCTAAACCAACGCACGACAGGAAACAATATCTTGTGATATTCTTTCCTCGGACTAGAAATTATTCATGGGCTGATGTACTACTAGTTCGTCCAATCAACGAATATCCGGAGCCAATTGCATATAAGACACACAAAGTTGGTCTGAAAATGGTGAAAGACTTAACTCTTGCTCGTCGTTTTATTATGCAAAAGCTGGCTGTGAGCATGCTAAATATTCTCGACCAATTGCACCATGAGGTTTGCTTTTGAAGTCACTCCTTCATTCATTTATGTCTTCTAACATACATTCTAAGCATGTGGGTATAAAAGGATGCAGATTGGCGAATATTATTGATTATTATCTTTATGTCAATTCTGCTGCTATTGAACTTTGTCTTAAGATCTTTTCATGCCAATCTAGGCTTTGGTTGAGACTGCTCGTGATGTGATGGTTTTGAAGGAATTTGCAATGGAGGCTTCACGATGTAAAGATTATTCTGATCTTGGAAGGATGCTTTTGAAGATTCAAAATGTAAAAAATCTCTCATTTCATTTAGTATGTAAACAACGAAAAATATTGTATTGTTTAATGTTATTTCTCCTTCATTTGTTGAGGTTACATCAAGGTAGCTATAGTTATTTCTGCTATTGTGTTTCAATTTGCAGCTTTAGAAATTGAAATTAAGCGTAGCCTACTTTTGTTACGAATAAAAATCTGAAATTATGTGGTAGCTGTGAGATATTATTGTTGCTTATTTTTGTGCTGAAATTTGTTGGTGTTTTTGCCATTATAGATCCATTTATTGATTTAGTTCTATTCTGTGCACCTTCGATTTATCACCCTCCCCATTTTGTGGTTTGAGATTTACAAAATGTTTTATGTTTGGATAATATCTTATGGTGGTGGCGTATGTGTATTTCTAAATTTCTAATTGTCATAAAATTGCCCTAAACAAGTTTGTTGTTACCCTATGCAAAGATTCATTGAATTTATTGTTAGAATGGTTTGGTATGATGGTTCCTCGATGTAAACCCTGTTCCAGTGTAATACAAAACTTCAAATGTATTGAACTTTAGTAAGTTTTGATGGATCATTAGATTTTGTTTTGTACTTGATTTATATATGTACCATGTGTAACAATTTGGATAAACGCAATTTAGCTGGCCTAAGAGAGAGATAATTGATGTTCTTTCAACATCTGATTCACAGTGTTTGTGATTTTCTGGTCAATATAATGTCACACTGGTTGTCTTTTTTTCAGATGTTACTGCAGAGCTGCCTGAATTCACATTGGCTTCAACATTCTTTGCAGCCTTGGATGCAACAATGTCAGAATGCAGATAGTGCTGAATGTGTAGAATTGCTTAAAGAGGTACTTTCAAAGCCACAAGTTTTAATCGTGCATAGACGTCTGTGATATGAAAGTCATTGGTGAAATTTAATAGTATCATGTCAACTGAAACAACCACTCGATGCAGTGTACCTTGTAGTAATTTGCCTTACCAGAGTAATCTTTTTCCCCACTAAAAACTTGGCTTGTAGTGTCTACACGTGGCTTGATGTTTTGCTTGCTTTTTTTCATTTTTGACCTTGCTGACAGCATATCTTGATCAGTTATAATCTGCTGTTTTAGTTAATATAGAATAAAATTCTTGATAGCACAAGTACCTGATTAGATTTTGAACATACAAATTTGCCAAACTGTCCTGAAATATAGGATTTGATTGTGAACCAAATATGGATGCTTGTTTTTATCAAATATGTTTAGTTTGGGTAATGTTCATGCATTTTCTTTGGGTAATGTTCATCCATATGTGGAATTGGGTATTATAATCTTATTGAAAATCGAGACTATAGTGTGCACCTTGATTGCCATGTTATAGGATTTCAAAAATGAGAATCTCATCTTGATTTCTCCTGTTTCACATGCATTGAAATCCTCTTTATTATTTTTATCTTTTACCACCAGATTTCTAAGACTCAACTATTTTCATATTTTCATGGTTCAGGAATTGAACGACTCCATCTTATGGTATGAGGTAAACTCTAGATCAAGTTCAGCAGCACCAATGGAGCTGGGATCTGATTGGAAGAGTTGGAAACAAGAGGCGATGAAGTGTTTTTCTGTTTCACATCCTATATGCTCTACTGTATGCTCAAACGAGCCTATTAATGATAATGCATTGGCCGGTGGGCTTCAGATAAGCACGAAACGAGCTAAGCTTGAGGTTCGTCGTGCCGATACACATGCCTGTAGTTCACATCATTCTGCTCCTTCTGAAACCGACTCTACTTTTTTCAATGGATATGGTGTTGTAAACTGCACATCACTGAATTTTGAGGCTTCAACTACAAAAAGTTCTCAGGATGCAGCTGCCCCAGCAGCATATACTGGATTTGTTTCTGATAAATGGGATGATATAATTGTCGAGGCTGGAAATGTGGAAGTTATTCAGACTAAAGAGGTGGAACTAACCCCTGCTACTTCTGTAACGCATAAGTTCCAGGAATCAGGAGATCGTAATCGACAATGCACAGCTTTTATAGAAGCTAAAGGAAGGCAGTGCGTGAGGTTTGCTAATGAAGGCGATGTATATTGTTGTGTGCATTTGGCTTCTCGTTTTGCTGGAAATTCAGCAAAAGCTGAAGCAATGCATTCTACTGATTCACCTATGTGTGGAGGTACCACCGTTCTTGGGACTAAATGCAAACACAGAGCTTTAGTTGGTTCCGCCTTTTGCAAGAAACATAGACCAGTTGATGCTAACAACACGAGATCTCCTGTTCCTAATGTTAAAAGAAAAAACAAGGAAACTGTCATGTATCCAGAGAGTAAAAGCCCGACACAATTTGTGCTTGACCGAGTGACTGAAACTTGTGCCCAAGTTGATCCAATAATAGATATGGGAAAAGGCTTCATCTCAGCAAGCACTGTGATAGAGAAACCTGAGCAGCTTCAGCAGGCTCACAGCAGCGATGAGATGGTAGAGTGCATAGGTTCATGGCCCCAAGATGGAAATGATCCTTGCCTCGAAATCCCAAAACGGCATTCTTTATACTGTGAAAAACATATACCTAGCTGGCTTAAACGTGCTAGAAATGGCAAGACTAGGATTGTGTCGAAGGAAGTATTCATAGATCTCCTAAAAGATTGTCACTCCAGGGAGCAAAAATTGCAGTTGCACCAAGCATGTGAACTCTTTTACAGGCTTTTGAAAAGTATATTGTCTTTGAGAAACCCAGTACCCAAAGAAGTACAGTTTCAATGGGCAATCTCTGAGGCTTCCAAAGATCCTAGGGTCGGGGAATTTCTGATGAAATTGGCGCACCAGGAAAAAGAAAGATTGAGAAAGCTTTGGGGCTTTGAGGTTGGGGAAATTGAGGAAGCACCATCAACTATTGAAGAGTTGGTTCCGAATTCGATGCTGACATCTCAGGATAGAAATCTCGACGAAAATGTTATCAAGTGCAAAATTTGCTCAGAAAAGTTTCTTGATGGTCAAGTGCTTGGAAAACACTGGATAGATAGCCATAAGAAAGAAGCGCAATGGCTTTTCAGGGGCTATGTTTGTGCAATATGCTTGGATTCTTTTACTAATAAAAAGGTTTTGGAAGCTCATGTACAGGAGAGGCATCACGTGGAGTTTGTTGAGCAGTGCATGCTTTTACAATGTATTCCTTGTGGTAGCCATTTTGGGAATCAAGACCAGTTATGGTTGCATGTGCTTTCAAGTCATCCCTCCAATTTAAGGTTGTCAAATGTTACTTTGAAACAAGAAGAGGGTTCTTGGCAGAAAGTTGAACCAGAGAAGCAAGCTCCGGTGAAACACTCCAATCCGGAGGATCAATTGGGCACACGAAGATTTATTTGTCGGTTTTGTGGCTTAAAATTTGATTTGCTCCCTGATCTGGGTCGCCACCATCAAGCTGCTCACATGGACCAGCATTCTACTGGTCCTCGCTTGACGAAGAAGGGTATTCAATTTTATGCGCATAAACTAAAATCAGGGAGACTGACACGGCCCCGGTTTAAAAGGGGTTTGAATTCAGCATCATATAAGATTCGGAATAGATTGCAGTCATTGAAAAAAGGCATCGTCTCATCGAAGTCGGTTAACCCAGTGGATATCATGGTTCAATCAAGTGTGCCTGAGGCTTCTACTCTTGGTAGATTGGCAGATTCTCAGTGCTCAGCTGTTGCTAAACTCATATTTTCAGAAATTAGGAAAACAAAACTGCAACCTAGTATATCAGAAATTTTATCTGTTGCAAGATCAGCTTGCTGCAAGGTAAACCTTGTGGCGTCATTGGAGGTTGCTTATGGAAATCTGCCAGAACGAATATACCTGAAAGCTGCCAAACTGTGTAGTGACCACGACATTTTAATGGAATGGCATCGGGAGGGCTTCATATGTCCCAAAGGATGCACGCCTAACGTTAGGTCACTAATGTTGTCTCCATTGGTAACCTTATCAGATTACACATTTAAGGGAAGATCTTCTATTCAGTCGCATCTTATGACGTCAGAGTGGACAATGGATGAATGCCACTGCGTTATTGATTCACGACATTTTTCTCTTGATCTCTCTGAGAAAAATATCATTTTATGTGATGATATAAGTTTTGGACAGGAATCAGTTCCAATAGCTTGTGTCGTGGAAGAAAATCTTTTGAATGCAGAGGGGCCTGATGGGCAAATTTCCGAGTACTCCTTTCCATGGGAAAGCTTTACCTACATTACGAACTCATTAATTGATCAATCTCTCATTCTTGAAGCAGAGGTATCTTCACGCAACTTGTCTGTAAAAGACTTGTGCAATTACATTTACTGTATCATGTACAACTAACTGCATGCTCCTACAGTTTTTTACACATGAGTAGCAGATTAATACGAGGGAGTCTGCCTGATCTTAACATTGTTTTTTTTTTTTTTTTAAATGTCACTAATATTATCTTTGCTCCTCATAAATGCACATGTATTCCGGTTTTCTAACTAGATTTATGAAATTATCAAATGTGTACTTTTTCCAGAGCTCACAGTTGGGATGTTCTTGTGCACATTCTACATGCTTTTCTGCAGCATGTGATCATGTGTACCTTTTTGACAATGATTATGAAGACGCCAAAGATATTTATGGCAAGCCCATGAATGGAAGGTTTCCTTATGATGAGCGGGGTCGAATTATTTTGGAGGTAAGCAAACAGTTTCTTCCTGGCTACTCATATTTTTCTCATTTGTGCAATTTGGATGCTCTTGGGCATTTTCTGTTGATGGTTGTTTTTACCCAGATAACTCTTCTATTCTTGGATCCCGTGCATAATAGTTCTGACTGTTGGGTTTGATTGCTTGTTTCTTGGTTTATCAATTTTTTTTTCAATGTCGTTCAGATGCTTATTCTGTTGATTACTGGTGTGTCGTTTACATAAACTATTAGACTACATTTTTCTAGGAAAATATCAAAGGCCATTTCAAAATATTTCTGTCTAAGTCTTCCACAAATTACATAGTAACGCTTTCACCCCCAGAAATCAATTTGTTTTTACAAGTTGAAATTTATGAAAGTTGATATTCCCAAGCTTTTGTTACATGTTTGCATTCCACCTTACATAGTTACATCTTGGTACACCATTATGCTCTTTGCTTGTAACTCCATTGAGTGATCTACGGTTAATGTCATTATCTTGAATCAACAAGTATTTGAGGTCGATTAATGGTTGATGATGCTGTTATTTTTTTCGTGCTTCTTCATGGAGATGTTATCTGCATAACGTGTTGGAAGCTCTTTCATGAATTGTCAGGAGGGATATCTAGTATATGAGTGCAATCGAAGGTGCTGCTGTAGTAGAGCTTGTCAAAACCGGGTTTTGCAAAACGGAGTTCAACTAAAGTTGGAAATATTCAAAACGGAAAAAAAGGTGACTCTGGGAACTACATGGAATTTATTCATTGTTGAACTTAACTCTAATGCCATCCGAATTGTAGGGCTGGGCAGTGAGGGCACGTGAAGCAATTCTTCGTGGGACTTTTGTATGCGAGTATATTGGTGAGGTCATTGACGAGCAGGAAGCAAATGAAAGACGAAACAGGTTTTGGTTTTTAATAGCTGATCAAATAAATTTACCAATTGACCTTACTGATTTTAAATTTTCATTGACTACTTTAAAAATTATCCTGCTTTTTGTATAGCAGGTACGGTAAAGAAGGTTGCAGATACTTTTATGAGATCGATGCTCATATTAACGATATGAGCAGATTAATTGAAGGGCAGGTCCCATATGTAGTTGACGCCACGAATTATGGAAATGTTTCACGCTACATTAATCATAGGTGAGGGAGGTTTTAGTTTCGTGTCTTTTGAATAGTTTTCCTCATCGAAGTTTTGTCGACTTACAATAGCTTAAAAGCCAGTTGTTTCTTAAAGTGAATATCCATAAATGTGCCAGTTGTTTAAACTTCATGGATTAAAATTGTTGTGGAAATTTTTATTTTTTATTTGATACTCTTATGTTGTTCTTAGTTGCTCACCAAATCTTGTGAATCATCAAGTTCTCGTTGAAAACATGGATAGTCAGCTTGCACACATTGGTCTCTACGCGAACCGAGATGTAAGCATTCTTTCCTCCAAAGAATCAAACTTAATGAATCATTAACAAGAGCAAAAATTTTCTGCTTTATCGAAAATGTTCAAACTTTCAAGTGTTGTAATGCTTTGGATCTTGATATTTCGAGCAGATATCTTTAGGGGAGGAATTGACATACGATTTCCGTTACAAGCTATTGCCTGGAGAAGGATGCTTGTGTCTGTGTGGAGCTTCCAATTGCAGGGGAAGGCTTTATTGAACTATTCCTATACTGGAATAAGCCAACTGCATAGTTCTATCTTGATTCTTTGTAGCGCACTGCTATTTTTTCCTCAGAAAATTCAGATGTTATTTTTCCTGTCGGAACATCGTTAGGCTGGTAACGTGAATGCGTGTTGCATATTATTGCAAGGTCGATGATAGAATCTGAATTCATAGTAAGTACTAATCAGTAAATGAAAATGTAGACATAATCGAATGTCCGTACCTTTTTTTTTCAGTCTTTGCAAGAAAGTAGGTGTTCATATTTCTTTTTTATTTTTCCTTGTACATTAATTTCAATGCTTGGTTTGGATTCAGTTTTGAACAGCAGAAGCATGGAGCTTTTTACAAGCACAGAACCATGAAACTTGGCCTTGTCTTAATCTGGTCCTCGGGTTCTGGTCAACTAGCCCATCACAGCCCTTTTGGGACCCCCCTGTATCGGAAAGATGTCGAACCTCCATGGTTCTGAACCAGTTTTACTCGGCCCAATCCTACTGGACAAGTTTATGTCCGTTAGATGATATTTTAGAACAATCATGAACTGAAGCGTGCCGTCCTTTTATCACTCAACTATTTCAAGAATCTTTCCAGTTATATGTATATAAAAATTCTGGCTCTCTCAACCATGAAAACTAAAGTTTTCAATTATCTGATTTAGTCTCTTAAGTTTTAAAAAAATTATCGGTTCAGTCTACAATGTTAAGTTGGTCGTGTGGGATTGATTCAGGAATATTTTTAAACTTTAGGGACTAACCAGGTCTGATTTGTTCCCAATTCAATCATAAAATATTAAAAAATATTATAGTACCTCTTTGTTTGTTTCTTGTAGCCGACTTTACGTCGGGGACTGAATTGAGAATTTTTTTAACGTTTTAGGACCAAATCGGGTTGCTGAAACTTTGGGACTGAATCGAGTATGGTCTTAAATTACATGGATGTTTTAATATATTTTCCCATTTCTTATTCAAAGAAAGATATGGCAACGTGGGGCAAATATAGAAGAATGCCATCTCTAGCAAGAAATTATTTTCATAGTTATGATGATGCTGGCTTTTGGTTTCACTCTCATAATTTGCCCACCATCCCCTTAAAGGTGTTTTGTTTCAATTTTACAGCAACAAAATGGTCCATTGTTGGTTCATCCTCTAAAAATAATAATGCAAGAAAAGCTGAGAAAGTCAAAAGAAATTTGAAACCTCCCAATGAGATATGGAAACATGGGGTCTACTCTATCGTACCCAATTGCTTTTACTTTTGTAATTTGTGCCCTCTGTTAGAGGGATTATTGCTTCTAAGAAACTATATCCTCTAAATACAAATTATGTGAGATAAGAGAGTATAAACTTCTAAAAACATATACCTGGAACGTATCAAAAAATAAATCAACAATAGTTACTATAGAACGGAATATTTGATGCTACCCAGTAATAGTGTCTTATGGTACATCTACAATGCATTGAGAACATTCCAATGAAATTTTCTTAATATATGGTAAGATCCACCACGAAAGGCATTGCTCTCAGAGCATCAAAGTAATCGATTTCTAGCTATATCAATTTAGATATGTTCTTGAAGACATCTCCTTTGGCCTTCGAACCTCTAGATCACCTCCTCCTCCACATTGAACTGTAGCTCCTCCCATCCATCAACAAATGATGTATATACTGTAACATCAAAATAATAGCATAATATACCACTGTGGTATCTGTATTCAGGCATCATAATTGATAGGCATGTTCTGATTAAGAATATTCAATCAAGAAAGGCCTGAGCCATTGCTTTCAAGACCAACTCCTTCAATCTCACGCACACAATGCCCACAAAAAGAGGGTATTTTAGACTACTCTTGTTCTAGAAGACATGGCTTATAATCGAGAAAACTTAGTTTAGGTCTCACTTATACACCAACGTATTATTAAAATTAACATCTACATATCAATTATTTTAGACTAACATATTGAGTTTGTCCACAAATACATAAATTAACATATCAACTATTTTAAATTAATTATATTGAATTGATCCACAAATTTGATCATGGTCGATAAAACTATTTTCACTTGTAATCTACGGTGAGCAAAACTTAACCTATTGATTCCTTCTCTCCAAACAATCCATAAAGAAGCAACAGAGTCCGAGGCACAATAAAATAAAGAAAAAGGCAAAACCAAGATTGAAATGTGAGGCAACCCCATCTCATTGCATGCCTCTCTCTCTCTCTCTTCTAATCCACTCTCAGTTTGTTTATGTATGTGCATTACCTGTGAAAATAGCATGAGAGCGTAAAAAAATGCAAATAGTTCAAATCATGAAAGCATTTTTCAGACACACAATCACATGCAGATTGCAAAGTTACAAAGACAGGCATCAACAAGTCTGCTTTTCACCACTCCTCTTGCACTAAATATTTGCTAGTGTCAAATTCTTTATTCAAGATTTCTTGATCTTTGGAGAAAATAATTAAAAAAATGTGTTGAGTCCCATGTTAAAGCGGTTCCCTTTATGCTAGACATTATAGCTCTCTTCAATTACTTTCAGTGGCTCATGGGTCACTGAGTAAAGTGATAAATAGACGGGATTCTCAGAGAACCCTCTCAGATTTCTGTGTCTCTTGGTGAGTTTTGCTTTTTTATTCTGGAGTTCGAAGAAATTTCTTGAAAATTGGTGTTGAAGTTTCAATCTTTATGCTTTTTTGTGATCTCTTTAATTCTTACTTTGAAGCCCTCGTTTTCTTTCGGTATTTCTAACACTAGAACTTGCACTTTAGGTTGAGTTCATTAGTTTCACTTCTCCCTTGTAGAATTTGTGTTCTATCCCCAGTTGATCTAAAGTATCTGGTTTGCTTCATTCTTGATTTCAGAGATTCAATCTTTTAGAGAGCAAATGGCCTTTTAATTTCTTATACTCTTGCCTTTTATTTTCTTCTGCTGCGGTTTATATTTTCTTGATTAATCTTTCTTTAACTTTCTTGCAAATGGAGAGTGAGACATTTTCATATTCTCATTTGGACCCTTTTGTTCTTAATATTTACTAATACCAAATAGAAGAAGACTAAGTTAGTTTGATTTATTAGCATATTTTCGGTTTCTGAAAGTCCATGTTTTGTTTCCTTCGTAAAAGATCCATATTTTGACTTAATTGGGGATTTGAAGTGTTCTTGAATATGTCTGAAACAAGGCTTCCAAGAGTAGACCAAGGTCAAACCAAAATTAGAAACGTTCCAATCGCTGTGACCCCTGAAGGATTTTGGTGTTGCCCCTCTCCCACTGTGTTTCAAAAGACTCAAAAGACACAACTTCCACTGAACAAGCCCAAATCATCTCCTCCTCATCCTCCTCATGGTATTACTTCAGTTGAGAAAAATCAAACCTCGGCGTCTCTGAAAAAGCCGGGAAGTGCGTCAAGGAGGACAGATCTTGTTACTGATGAACCAAGCATACAAAGTTCGGATGCACCTGTTCTTAATAATAATGCCACGGTCAAGAATGAGAGAACTCCTCGGCCAAAGCTTGAAAATGTTCCTAGGAAGGTCACAATTGAGTTTGGCGAACCTGGAACTAGCGATTTGAAGTTAATTTTGGTCGGAAAGCACGGACTGGCTGTGAAGTTGAGCGTTCACAGGAGTATACTCCTGGAAAATAGTAGTTACTTTGCCAACAAAATATCCAAACAGCAGCCTGTCTTTCCGTGTCTTGAAATCGAGGACTGTGAAGATGTTGAGATATATGTTGAGACTATTGGATTGATGTACTGTAAAGAGCTGAAGCTACAGTTGATCAAGCAGAGCGTTGCACGTGTGCTACGCATCCTTAAGGTAGTTACAAAATGTTTCTCATGTATTGCCTTGGCTAGATATTTGTAGAAAGATGTTTCTATGGTAGTTTATGTTTAGAATTAGTTTTAACCTGTAGAAGAATTCATAACTTTGAGCTGGTATATGTGTTTGTGGACGGAATTTGGTCGGACAAGTTCTCAGTTAGCCTAGTTTTGACTAATTATATCATGAATTTCATACTAAAAAGGCTGCCACTATACAGAGTCACATATTTTAATGCTCTTTTCCCTGTTTATAATACAATCTGTAATTCTGATGGCAACTCATTTTTAGATTGCTGAACAACTCGGCTATGTGCCGTGCATCCAATCGTGTTTGGCGTACTTGGAAGCTGTCCCTTGGGTTGGTGAAGATGAAGAAGAAAAGGTGGTGTCTTTGGTCTCAAGTCTCCAAGGTGAGGGCTTAGGAGTTGGACCTGTATTAAAACGAGTCTCTCCCGAATTTTCAAATACACCAGAAGACACCCTTTCTCACATATTAGATCTAGTTCTCAAGAGCAATGAGGAAAGAGGGCGACGGGATATGAAATCCACGGTCCTTAAACTCCTCAAAGAACACAGTCTTCCCACCTCCTCCGGATCGAATCACTTGTGCAATGAAACAATCTACACTTCTTGCAGAAGCTCCTTACAATCTTTATGTTCTCTATTCAGACAAGCTGCTGAAACCGAGTTTTCTGACAAATGTTTAGATACCAAGGAACCAGTGGTGAAGTTATTGGTTCTTGAATCCGATAACCTCTTGTGGTTACTCGACATACTGGCCAACAGACAAGCGGCAGACGAGTTTGCCACAATATGGTCAACTCAACAAGAATTGGCTTCACTTCACACGAAACTTCCTACGCCAATTCGCCATCATGTTAGCTCGATTACAGCTAGATTATTTATAGGAATCGGGAGAGGGGAGCTGCTTCCATCTAAAGATACACGAAATTCATTGATCCAAACATGGCTACAACCATTGATCAATGACTACAGATGGTTGCTACACGGATGCAGATCGTTTGATCGTACGGTTGTGGAGGGAGGATTAGGCAGGACAATCCTCACACTGCCTCTAGAGGATCAGCAAAGTATTTTTCTCTCTTGGCTCGGTAGTTTTTTGAAGTCCGGTGACGACTGCCCGAATCTTCAGCGAGCTTTCGAGGTGTGGTGGAGGAGGACTTTTATCCGGCCATATGCAGAATTAGGGATTCTCCAGCAGGGAGATAGCTTAAGGACATCAAATTCAAAGACGGAGGATGACCAATAGAATTATGTTGTTATCAGCTGACAATTTGGATCTTTTTGTGCTTGTATTTAATTTGATCTTTAAATTTGTAATCCCGAATGAAGCTTTTATATATACTCGACTTTTGGTGTTGCGTATGTTGGCTGTCTCAATATTTTGACTCAATGTCCTCTCAATCAGGGATTCATTTTATTATATAGAGTAAAAGGTTACAAATCTTTCTAATTTATTGCCTAAATTACTTCCTAATTTACAGTCAAAATTACTGTCTAATTGATTTGATATCTACTAATTTACAATGAAAATTTAATATTCTATCTATGGTAAAATAATATCTAGGACATCCCCCTCAAATTGATGTTAGGCAGTCAAAAAACATCAATTTGTCAATTAAGAACTGATGTCGACTTCGAGTTAAAGCTTTCGTGAAGATGTCTGCAGTTTGATGTTCAGTGGATACATGCAGAAGAGTTATCACATGTTTGTCGAAAGCTTCTCGGATGGAATGACAATCAACTTGCAAAGGTGTAGGGTGAAGTTGGGGAAAGTCAAGCTCTCCTAGTAACCCACGAAGCCAAGTAATCTCAGAACAAGCAGAAGACATAATTCAGGAGAAGACTTGGAAACTCTGTCTTGCTTCTTGCTTTTCCAAGAGATGAGAGCAGAACCAAGGAACATGCACCAACCCGTGACAGAACGTCAGGTATCAGGACACCCAGGCCAATCACCATTAATTGTAATGACGAGGTGGTAGGGAAGAATAACCCTCGAGAAGATGTTCCTTTGAGGTATCTGATAATACGACTAACAACAGCAAAATGAAGATTGTGAGGTGCCTGCATGAATTGACTAACCTGTTGAACAACAAACGCAATGTCTGGTCGAGTAATCGTCAAGTAATTCAAACTCCCCACAAGTTGTCGATACAAATATGGATTCGCTAGAAGCTCGCCCTCGTAGCGAGAAATTTTGAGATTGATTTCCAAAGGAGTAATAAGCGGAGTTACCCGATTGGAGACCAGCCAATGAAATCAACTCCTGCGCATATTTGTGATCATGTAATAAAATGTCAGATTCAGTCATTTGAACCTCAAGGTCAAGAAAATACTGCAAGAGACCAAGATCTTTCATATGAAAAGAAGTGTTGAGATGATGTTGTAGCTGTTGAATTAGAATAGTATCAGATCCCTCAATGTCATCAACATAGACCAGACGTAGTACAATTTCGTCAGATGTTTTGAGGAGAAATAGAGACGAATCGAACTGGCTTTGATCAAACTGGAAGGCAAGAACAGTGGAGCGAAATTTTTCAAACCATGCTCGTGGAGCCTGCTTGATACCATACAAAGAGCGACGTAGCCGACACTCCTGGGGAAAGAATAATAAACATACCAGGAGGTAGGGCTGCTTAATGGGCCGAGTCAATCCGGATCCGGCCCAAAATCGGACCGATTAGCCCGGTTCGGCATCGGAGCTGGGCTAACTGGTTCCGAACTGGTTCGGAATCGGTAAGATACCGGTCCAACTCATTCTAATGTTTCGGAACCAGTATCTTACAGGTTCTAGACCAAACGGATCCGGTTTTCGGGCTGAACCAGAACTGGGTCCTTTTTAAAAAAAAATTGATTTAAATAAATATATTCGATGTTAGTTTACAAACATAAAGGCTCATTAACTCAATTTGTTAAAGCTGCAGAACCAAAGGGGATGAGCACGTGTTCGAATCCTACAAGCAACAATTTGCCTCGATTTTTTGAAAAAAAAAAATAATTCAAAAAAATTGATTCCGGGTTGGAACCGGTCCAACCCGGAACCGGTTGGGACCTGAACCGGATCTGATCCGGTTCCTTACCTGATCGGACTGGTTCGGGAATTACCGGATCCAGAACTGGCCTGTTCTGGTCCGAATCGGACCGTATTGATCCGATAAGCAGCCCTACCAGGAGGCGGAGGCATAAAGATTTCTTCCTTGAGATCACCATGCAAAAAGGCATTTTTCACATTCATCTGGCAGAGTGACCATCCCTGTGAAGCGGCAACAACTAAGATAGTTTGAAAAGTAGTCATTTTGGCAACAGGGGCAAATGTTTCTTCGCAATCAACATCATATTCTTGGCGATTCCAAAGAGCCACAAACCGAGCTTTATATCTGTCGATGGACCCATCAGACCGGAATTTATCGAATAGACCCATTTACAGCCTATTGGCTTGATGCTCGATGGACAAGACACAAGATCCCAAGTACGATTGTCTTGAAGGGCTTCGAGCTCTTCCTGCATAGCTTGTTGCTAGCATGCTTGGGTAGCAGAGTATAAAAACGAGGCACAACAATAGTATCGAGTGTGGCAGTAAGGAAGGTGGGAGAAAATCCATACCGATCTAGTGGTTGAGAAACCTGAGTGGTGCGCTGTAATGGAGGAACCATGATTGGGTTAGGTGGCGGGTCAGTGACGGGACTGGGTCATGGATCACATCGATGGTAGACTAGACCTGGTTTAAAACGCTCAAGAGAAGAAATCACAGCATCAAAAGAAGGAAGAACCACAGTAGGAGAGTCAGAGACAGCCCGAGTCTTAAAGAATTATTGTGACTCAAAGAAAATAACATTCAGAGAGATTCGAAATTTATGTGCATGATCATCATAACAAACGTATCCTTTCTGAGTTGGACGATATCCCATAAAAGCACACATAACGGATTGGCCAGTAAGTTTATGACGATCATTTGGCGGGAGATGAACAAAGCAAACATAGCCAAATGTATGAAGAGGTTGATATTCATGTGACATGCCAAATAAACGAAAGTGGGGAGAATCATCATTAAAGTAGCAGTAAGCAAACGATTAATCAAATGGACAACAATAGATAGTGCTTCGACCCAGAATTTGGGCGGGACAGAGTAATCAATTAACAATGTACTAACATCTAATAAGTGGCGATTCTTACGTTCTGCCACCCTATTTGTTGTGGTGTATAAGGACAAGAACGTTGAGAGATGATTCCATGGTTTCGAAGATATTCCTGAAAGGCATGAGAGATGTATTCCTCCCGGAATCGGAACATAATGTTTTGATACTAGTATTGACTTGAGTCTCAATAAGTGCAACAAATGTTCGAAAGACACAAAACACCTTAGATTTTGAACGAAGAAACTAGATCCAAGTGTATCTACTAAAATCATCAATAAATGTAACAAAGTACTGATATTGAGCATGAGAGACAATAGGACTAACTCCCTAGACATCCGAATGCACAAGATCAAAATACTGAGAAACACGACTACAATGCATAGTAAAGGTAAAATTTTACTCTTACTAGGCGACAAGTAGCACAATCAAAGGAATGAGATTAAGTAAATAATTCTTTATTGCCCAAAAAACCATTATTCAATAGATGAGTCAATACACGAGAGTTAGGATGCCCTAATTTCTTATGTCAGACTTCAATTTTATAGACCGTAGCCATACAAGCAAAAGAAATAACATTAAGAATATAAAACTGCAAAGGAAAAAAGACGTCCGACTTTAGGCCATTTGCGATCACCATCCCGCTCACCTGATCGTTATTATCAACTAATTGTCCAACCGAAAGTAAATTGGTAGTTATTCAGGAGAAACAAATATATCACGGAATGAAGACCCCAAGTTACCAACAACAGTAATAGGTAGCGTACTACCATCGACAATCTGAATGGCTTGTGAACCATCATATTTGCGAATATCGTGGAGGCCAAGGGTGTTATTCGTCACCTAGTTAGAGGCCCCTAAATCAACAATCCAAGAATTAGTAGAAGTGGATTTAGCACCTTGCAGGCCTAACGCCGTAAACGCATATACAGTCATCTGTTGGACCATTGCAGGGTAAGAACTGGTGAGTCAGAGGTGACGGCATGAGGCGGAGAGGCAGCAAGCGCGGAGGATGAAACCGCAGCTTGGAAAGCTTGAGGATGACGTTTAGGAGGTCTCACCGAACATTCCTTGAGGAAGTGACCGTCCTTTTTGCAGTAATTGCGAACTTTCTTAGGACAATGACGAGCAAAGTGACCGAATTCTTTGCAGCGAAACACTGAACAGACTCTTTCCCTTTGCCACGGGCAGCGTAAGCCACATTCATAGGAGCAGATATAGTGGAAAAATTGGACTGAGTGGAGAAAGTTGTTCCTCACGAAGTAAATCACCAAGACACAGATCCAATGTGGGAACATGAGCACGGTTTAATAAACCTAGGCGAACATGTTCAAACTCGGGTCGAATTTTCATCAGGAATTGATCATGTTGACTCTCGGCGTGAATCCCTTGAAGAGGTGCAAGAGTCGCATAAGTAACTTTAGCAGTAACAACAACAGAGTATTCGCTCCAAAGATTAAGAAAACTGGAATAGAATTCGGCACTAGACATATTCTCTTCAGTGAGCTGATTAAGTTCTAATTCCACTTGGAATTTGCGAGCACTGATATCCTGATGATATATGTGCTACATGTAAGCCTCGAGAGCTGTAGTAAACCATCGGAGATTGGTGACAAGATGACTTTGGCATCCTTCATAGCCCATGTGGCAATCTCTTTTACATCAGCAGCCATGAGATGACTTTGGCATCCTTCATTGCCCATGTGGCAATCTCTTTTACATCAGTGGGAGGGGGAGTTGAATTATCAATGTGGTGATACAACTCATTACCCTTCAAGAATATTTGGAACTGGAAGGCCCATGTTGTAAGACAGCATCTCATAATCTCGCCATTAGTACAATTATCTCGTTTATTTGTGTATACATTTGTATCATTTGGGAATTCTCATTACATGCTTCGGAATGATTGTATGACTTCTATAAAAAAAATTCGACATAATCCCTACTAAACAGATTCCCAACACGAACCCAATTAGAATATGTATACACTTCATATTGCACTATACATATTCTCAATTCATTATGCAATTTGCCTCTTAATTAAATTGCATGTAATGCACAAATGAAAAGAGAATGTCAAAATAGTTATACACCCATATACATATTTAACTATGCTCACAGACGAGCATTGAATAAATAAACGTGTATTTAATCGTATAAATCATGTCACCAGTACTACTACTGGTACCCCATTCATAGGAGCATCATCCTTTGTTAGTCTAAACTCATTTCCAGAATCAATGTCGTACATGTTTCAAATGAAACAACCCCCACACTGGGTGAGCATGCCAACGACATAATCTCAATATCATCAAATACACAATTAATAATCCACGGAATATAAAGCTGCAACTTAAAATAATACTCCATTTATATACCATAATGTTAGTTCCGGATTTTAAAGATGACAAAACATATCAGACCGGATCGAGAAATCAGACTGACCAGATCGATCACTCAAAACAGATCAAGCTGATATGGTATATCGCAAAACAGAACGGATCGATGGAAATCAGCCTGACCAGATCGAAACTTCAGATCGATCTCAACTTCTATCAGATCAGAGCAGTCAATGCTGAATAAGATTGGCTCTTCAGTCAGAATCATTAACGGCTATTTATTGAAGTATTTAATGTTGTAATTAATGATGAAAAAGACCAAGGACTGAAGATTACCATAAAAGGTAAGAAGACAAAGAAGAGCCTACCTGACAGTCGCCGAAAGCATGAACCAGAACGGCAAGTACCCTACAGAAGAAGACTGTAGCTTACTCAGAGTTTAAGCAGAGTCAAGAGTTGCACATTAAAGAAAATAATGTCGTTGGTACATGCAACTATAAAAGGATGCAACAGAAGAGCTCAAGGCAAGAGTCTGATCAATCGAAAAACGCACAAGAAAGCTGTTAGTTCCGGACCTTATCGATGAGATTTTAAAGATGACAAAACATTTCAGACCGGATCGATAGATATCAGTTTGACCAGATCGATCGGACAAAACAGAGCAAGATGACAAATCATTTCAGACCGGATCGATGGAAATCAGGCATACCAGATCGATCGCGCAAAACAGAGCAAGCTGATAAAGCATATCACATATCAGACCGGATCGATGGATTCCAGACTGACTAGATCGATACTTCAGATCGATCTCAATCTTCATCAGATCAAAGCAGTCAAAGATACATAAAGGATGGCTTCTCAGTCCGAACCATCAACGGTTATTTATTGTAGCATTTAATGCTGTAATTAATGCTACAAAGGATCAAAAGTCGAAGATTGCCATTAAAGGTAAGAAGACAAAGGAGAGCTTACCTGACAGTCGCCGAAAGCATACATCAGAACGGCAAGTGTCCTGAAGAAGAAGACTGTAGCTTTCTCAGAGTTTAAAAAGAGTCAAAGTTGCACATTAAGAGAAACAATGCCGTTGCTACCCTCAACTATAAAAGGATGCAACAAAAGGAAGACAGGGACTCTTGATTCGAACTCACGCTGATCAATTGAAAAACATACAAGAAAGCAACTGCACACGCTTACAAAGTTTAGAAGCTTTCGAGCTGAAGTTATTTATTTAAGCGCAATTACTTTGTAACATTTGATCATTGTAGGATCACTGTGCGCATTGTGTATTGAAAAATAGAAGTGAGGAACTTATTGTAACAGTCAGACAGAGTGTGTCTGAGCAGGTTGAGTGACTAGGAGTTTCAGACTGGTAGTGAGGTAAATCCAGTCTGAATCGGGTTTGTACAACAGGATTGTATAAATCAAAGCCTTCTAGTATAAACCTTCCTTAATTGGAAGAAGGGGAGACGTAGAAGGATTACACCACCTTCGAACTTCCAGAAACATATCCTGTGTCTTATCCTTCTGCACTTAGCCATCGAGCCGTTCTTACTTTTACAAGAGCAAACCGTTTCCGCACTCACTTTTTCAGTGGTCTGTTCTGTTCAAAGAGTTGATTAAGTAACAGATTTCTTTCACTAATCCGAAAGAATTCACAAGGGATAAATTTTTAAGGAGTGTTCATTCACCCCCCCCCCCCCTTCTAAACACTCCGGACCGATCCTAACAAGTGGTATCAGAGCAGGTCATCTTAATCAGCACAAAGACTAAGCTGATGGCATCATTCAACAAAATCCCCATGTTCTCAAAAGAAGACTATGATGACTGGAGAATCAGAATGCAAGCTCATCTGGCAGCTCAGGATGACGATATGTGGTTCCTCATCACTGATGGACCAATGAAGATTTTAAAAATCAATACAGCAGTAGCCATCTCTGGTGGAGAACCACAAATGGTGGAAAAAGACAGATCCCTCTGGACGAATGAGGAAAGAAAGAAAGCAAATCTCGATAATGTGGCCAAAGACATCTTGTTCAAGACTTTGGACAAGAATATGTTCAGCAAAATCAAAATGTGCTCTACTGCCAAAGAAATTTGGGAGAAGATAGCACAGCTATGTGAAGGCAACGACCAGACCAAAGAAAACAAGTTAACTGTTGCTCTTCAAAGATTTGAGAGCATAAAGATGAAAAGTGGAGAAACTCTAAATGAGTTTGATGAAAGAGTCACCAGCATCATAAATGAACTGAATGGTCTGGGGAAGGAATATTCTAACAGAGAGATCGCTCTGAAAGTAATGAGAGCTCTGCCAAAGGAATGGGATGTAAAGACCATCGCTATGAGGGAATCAAAAGACCTTAACAAGGTTGAACTTCATGATCTGTTTGCAGATCTTAAGGCCTATGAGTTTGAACTGATAAGCAGAGGTGAAGCAGAGCCATTCATCTCTCAACCAAACAAGGCCCTGGCAGCCACTCAAGACCAGATCGCTTCAACATCAGACCGATCTGCTGAACAGATGAGTAACGATGCTATGTCATTATTTATCAAGAAATTCGGTAAATTTATATCTAAAAATAAGAGGAACTTCAAACCCTCTCATCATTATAAATCAAGAAAAGATGATACTGTTAACGATCAGGCTTGCTACAATTGTGGTAAGACCGGACACTTCATTGCAGATTGCACCAGACCGAAGAAAGAAGAACGGAAAGAGAAGCATCATGATGATAGAAAGAAGAAGCACTACAAAGACCGCAAGAATCATGGAAAATCCCAAAAAGTCCTAGTAGCTGAAGAAGGAAACAGCAAATGGGCTCAGACAGACTCAGACTCAGAAAGCTCTGAATATTCTTCCAGCGAAAGCGAAGAAGATATTCAATGTCTTATGGCAGACGAAGAAATGAGTCAGACAGACGAGGTATATGATCTTGACTCAAATGAATTTACACGAGAAGAGCTCATGTCCGCACTGCAAGACATGGCTAATGATTATAGGATCTTAGCTGAATCATTTGAGAAGAATAAAGCCAAAATCAGTACTCAAATGAATGAGCACAACAAACCAAGCTGCTCTGAGCAGGGTGAGTGCAAAAATCTCCAGATCGAGCTGAATAAGCTGAAAATCTCTTATGATCAGCTCCATGAAGAAAATAAGAGAATTAGCACACAAAATGCTAAGCTCTCACATATATTCAAAACATGGACAAAATCCAGAACATCCTTGGAAGAATTACAAGAGGTTCAAAGAAACGTCGGTGATTTCACCGGCATAGGCTTTGACACCAAAGAATGCACCAAAGATGAATCTGAGCTGTTGCTGGTAAAGAATCAAGTCAAACAAATGACATTTGTTAAATCCAGCACAGTATATGAAACTGAAGCACCTAAGATTCAAACAGGAGTCTCTTACGAGAATCAAAATCTAAGAAAAGGAATTGGTTATGTTGACCAAGCCAAAGAAAAGGCACCAGCAAGATTTGCGTCTATCAGACCAAATCCAAAGGTGCAAGATCGAAGGCAAGGAAGACAATACAATTACTATAACTCAAAACCGATTCAACGAAGATATAGACTACCTTATGAGAATCAAAGGTTTTCACAGCGCACACATTATCACACACAGCATCGAAACAGACCAGTACACAGCACACCCTACACACACAAGCCATTGAAGCTGATACAGGTGTGGGTTCCCAAAGGGCTAATCCGTTCTGGACCCAAATAGGATTGGGTACCAACAATAATTATATTTGATGACATGTACCGAAGAAACTCGCATCAGACTGGTATTTGGACAGTGGGTGTTCCCGTCACATGATTGGAAACATCGAGCTGCTGTCTGAAGTGACAGAATGTATTGGACCCAAAATCATTTTTGGAGATAACTCAAAGGGTAAGACCGTGGGCAAGGGTAAGATTGTCCATGGTAACATTATTATCAATGATGTGCTGTTAGTTGAAAATTTGTGCTATAATCTGATTAGTATAAGTCAACTCTGTGATAATGGTTATGCTGTAGAATTTCATAAACACACTTGCACTGTTAAATCATCAGACGGTATAACCATGCTCGTAGGAATCAGGAATGGAAACACATATAAGATTAACTGGAATCATGTTCAACCTGATAATCCTACTTGCTTCATCGCTAACAATGATAATAAACATTGGCTGTGGCATAAGCGCTTGAATCATATCAACTTTAAGACCATTGCTAGCCTGTGTAAACATGATTTAGTTATCGGTCTGCCCAAGATCGATTTTGCTAAGGATAAGATCTGCGAAGCTTGCCAAATGGGCAAACAGATCAGATCATCCTTCAAAAACAAGAATGCCAAATCCTCCTCCCGCTGTTTAGAATTACTGCATATGGACTTGTTTGGTCCTATACCAATAACAAGTTTAGGGGGAATGCGGTATACTCTTGTTGTTATTGATGATTACTCACGCTTTACATGGACTATATTCTTAAGCAGTAAAGATCAGACCGGTCCGAAGTTGATCAAGCTGCTGAAACGCACTCAGAACGAGAAATCATCCAGCATAGACAGGATTCGAAGTGACAAAGGGACTGAGTTTTCAAATCAGAATCTTGAATCCTTTCTAGAAGATCATGGAATCAAGCATGAGTTTTCAGCTGCTCGTACTCCTCAACAGAATGGAGTTGCAGAACGAAGAAACAGAACGCTCAAGGAAGCAGCAAGAACAATGCTTGCTGATTCTGGAATCTCTCAAAAGTTCTGGGCAGAAGCTGTAAATACTGCTTGCTACACTCAAAACCGATCTATGATTAACAAGAAGCTGAATCTCACTCCATATGAAATATGGACTGGTAACAGACCATCTGTTTCTCACTTTCATGTATTTGGCTGTAAATGCTTCGTTCACAACAATGGTAAGAGTCATCTTACAGCATTTGAAGCTAAGTCAGATAATGGTATATTCTTAGGATACTCATCAATTAGCAAAGCTTATCGAGTTTTTAATAATCGACTTTAACTGTAGAAGAATCTGTTCATGTAGTCTTTGATGAAACTTTATGTGTTGAGGGCAACAAAGAATCAATTCAAAATCAGATGGAAAATATCCATCTCGAAGCTAACACTGATGATGAGATTGTAGCTAACAGGTCAAGAGACAATCCACCAGAACCAGAAGTACCAAACAGACCGGATCAAGGCGTTGAAGAAACTTCAGATCGAGCTGATCCGGATGCTCCTGACTCAAATATTAAAGCAGATACTGATCATGCTGTTACTGTTCATCCGACCGGACCAGATAATCCAGAGTCAAGCTATCGATGGACTAAGAAGCATCCACCTAATCTAGTGATTGGTAGTCCTTCTGCACCGATCAGAACCAGAGGACAGATGATGGATGAGTTCACTCATGCTGCCTTCATCTCTACTCTGGAACCCAAGAAGATCGATGAAGCTCTGACTGACTTCAACTGGATTAAAGCAATGCAAGAAGAGCTTAATCAATTCGAACAAAATCAAGTTTGGAGTCTAACCCCCAGACCAAGCGATCTGCCTGTTATTGGAACCAGATGGGGCTTCAGAAATAAGCTAGACGCAGATGGAACTGTGGTTAGAAACAAAGCCAGACTGGTGGCACAGGGATTCAGACAAGAAGAAGGAATCGACTTCGATGAATCATTTGCACCAGTCGCCAGACTTGAAGCTATCCGAATCTTTCTTGCTTATGCTGCCTTTAAAGACTTCAAAGTATATCAGATGGACGTTAAGAGCGCCTTTCTTAATGGAAAACTTCAGGAAGAAGTCTACATTGAGCAACCACCTGGATTTCAGAACCATTTGTATCCCAATCATGTATATCTACTGAATAAAGCAGTATATGGTCTGAAACAAGCTCCAAGAGCCTGGTATGACACTCTATCTCAATTTCTGCTGAACCATGATTTCCAGATCGGATCAGTAGATAAAACTCTATTTAAATTCATTAAGGGGGAACATACCCTATTAGTTCAGATTTATGTTGATGACATAATCTTTGGGTCAACTAACCCCAAATTGTGCGAGAAATTTTCTAAGTTAATGCAGGGACAGTTCGAGATGAGCATGATGGGAGAATTGTCATTCTTTCTGGGTCTGCAAGTAAAACAGCTCAACAATGGCATTTTCATCAATCAGACCAAGTATACCAAATAGCTCCTCAAGAGATTTGGAATGGAAACATGCTCAACTGCATCAACTCCAATGAGTCCAACAATCAAGTTAGACAAAGATGAAGGGGGAACGGCAGTTGAAGTAACCATGTATAGAGGACTAATCGGATCGCTATTGTACGAGCCGGCCCGATATTATGTTTTCAGTCTGTATGTGCGCCAGATTTCAGTCAGAACCAAAGCAATCACATTTTATTGCTGCCAAGCGTATTCTGAAATATTTAAAAGGATCTCAGAACGTTGGTCTTTGGTACTCCAAAGATTCAAACTTCAGCTTGATCGGGTATTCAGACGCAGACTACGCTGGGTGTAAAATTGATCGTAAAAGCACCAGTGGAACATGTCAATTCCTAGGTGAAAGATTGATTTCTTGGTTCAGTAAGAAGCAAACATCAATTGCCACATCCACAGCTGAAGCAGAATACCTAGCCGCTGGAAGCTGTTGTGCTCAAATGCTCTGGATTCAACACCAGCTCAAAGATTATGGCATCCAAGCTGTTGACTCTCCGATATTTTGCGACAACACAAGTGCAATTGCTATAACGTATAATCCAGTTCTGCACTCTCGAACAAAGCATATTGATATACGACATCATTTTATTCGAGATCATGTTGGCAAAAAGGAAATTCGGATCGAGCACATTTCAACAGAGCAGCAAGCAGCAGACATCTTCACTAAACCGCTCCCTGAGGCTAAGTTTAATTACTTCCGTCAAATTCTTGGTTTAATTGACTTATCTTAATTAGTTTAGATGTTTTTTATTCCTTTCGCACTTAAAGTTTTTTTTGTCACCACAGATCGATAATACAATGTTCAGAAAGACACAGACCGGTCCGAACTTTCAGACCGATCCTTGTCAGTCTGATTTTATCCTATGATCTGTCTGGACAATAAAAACAGCTCGGACTGATTGACCATTTTAACTAGCTGCACTTTAACCGTCTTATCTTTCTTCATCCTGACCGTTTATTTTGAATTATTTAATTCTCAGTCTTGGAGATAAAGACACGTGTCTTCTCTCTCCTATTTAGCGGGCTGAACATTTCATACTTGTTCACTTTTTACAGTTTACCGCTTTTTACCTTCTCACTCTCTTACTCTTCGCACTTTCTTTAAACTCTTTTCAAATGGCTACCATCACTCATAACTCACTCTCCGTTGAGTTTGATGACATTTACAGGACAGAAGATGCTGCGATGGTGTCCATTTTTAGAGCCCTGGAATCATCTGGCTTAAGGAACTTCTTGGAATGCGGAACAGTTGTTTATGAATCAGAAATCCGCGAGCTGTTCGCCAACGCCGTCTCCCGGAAGACCTCCATTTCTACTACTGTTCAGGGCAAATCTTTCGAGATCTCGCCAACAACGATGGCCAAGACCTTTGGCCTCCCCAGTTCCGGACTGACAGAGTTCGGACAGACTCCTCAAGCGTCACTCTTAGATCTTCAGGGGAAGATTTCTATTTCTGGCCACCGATTGCAACCCTCCTTTAAGAAGAAGGAGATGCTCTTCCATTTCCAGGTGCTGTGCGAAGTGGTAGGCAAGCCACTATTGGGTAAAGCAGGAAGCTTCGATGCTGTAACCGCCGAAAAGTTCAGGGCCATGGCGGCTATTGTATCCGGGCAGAAGATAAACTGGTCCATGATTTTGTTTGGAGTACTGCTGGAAACGGTGATTGCATCCAAGCACGCCGTATGTTTTGCTGTTCCTCTCAGCAAGCTCTTGGAGTCCTTAGGCCTCGAGCTGAGCAAGCCGTCTGCTCTCCGTCCCTTTAAGATCCTTAACTCCAAAGGGCTTGCACTGCTGAAGTCCAAGAGTGCTCCGCCTACTCCTGCTACTCTGGCTGCAGTCAAGGTTGAGCAGGACGAGGAACCAGTTGCTGTGCGCAAACCTCGGGTCAAGCGGAAGCTGACCATTCAGACTGACTCAGAAGCCACCCAGTCTGCTCACTCATCACCAACCAAGCCACTTCCCAAAAAGCCCCGAACCCAGATTATCAAACCAGCTAAATCTCTACCTCCACCCATACTACCACACTCTAAAGCAACCCCTGCCCCTCAACCTTCCACCCAGCTTTCACAAGCTTCAACCCCTGCACCCAAAGTCACCCTTAGTATTCCCTCTGCCAATCTCGTGGTCAAAGGGATAGTCATCACTGAGTTGGGAGACTATACCCAATCAGGGATTAAGTCCCCTTCCTCCACCGGCAAGGGAAAAGCCATTCTCACCGAACCCCTCTCTACTAAACCCAAATCTGCAGCGCAGACTGCTATCGACATCGCCATGGAGGATGTTGATGAGAAGCTACAGGAACTCATTGTGGTTTTTGATGAATATGTCCAATACCGGACTATCAACCACATTGAGCTGTTCTACGGTAAGTTGCACAGATTGAAGAAAATGGAAGATGAAGTTCTGAAAGGCACAGAGACTGATGATGTTCGACTTGCCGTGCAGCGCAAAGACTTATTTACGGCTATTCACAGATTCAGGCTGGCCAATCTGCTTCTAGTTGCCAAAAAGAAGAAATTCGATCCGCTTGCTCCTACTGCCAGAGATGATGGGGCTGTAATTGCTCAACTCGAGATGGATTCACGCTCTTCACTTAGCTGTCCGTTTTCAACGACAGAAGCTTAGTATCTCCACTCCCACAACCAGCCCGAATCATCCCTCTGCAAGCAAGACTATGGCAGAACCCTTCATTGAGGTTATTCCTTCTGCCATAGCAGATCAGACTGCAGAGCACATAGCAGATCAGACTGCAGAGCTAATACCAGATCAGCCTGCAGAGCACGTACCAGACCAGACAGCGGAGCAGTCATTGTCTAATGCTCCGTCTGAACAGATGATGAACCAATGAATGTTCTGTTGGACTCTCCGACAACATCCATTCCATTGAAGTCATCAGCCTCCTGTGCACAACCCAGTCCAGCTGAAGCATGTGCAACAACTGAAGTACCAGACCTCATCGATCCGGATTTCGTGGTATCTACAGTGGTTGCAGCTCTCCAAGTTGAAGAACTTCCAAGTCCCCACTCTCCTCCGGGAACATCAGATGAAGATTTGGCCTTCATTCAAGGTTTTTCTTTGGATCTGGTCACTCTGATCCGATCCGAAAGTTATCAAGCTGTCATTTCTTCCATCGTGCCGATTGCTGAAGAAGATGACCATGCCATGTCATCATCAGATCACTCTCCCAGCAAGCTATCTGATGCACCTCCATCCCTGGCACGGACTATCCAGCACTTCTCTGATACCTGTCTGTCCTTGACTCAGCGCATTTTAGAAGTTCATCAAGGTCAGAGGGTCACAGCTTTGGATTTTGCTTCCTTCAAAGAGAAGATGAATGCCAGTATCGGAAGCCTTCAGCGCGGCATAAACGATCTGTTTTCTCAACAGGCCTCTTACAAGAACAGCCTGAGAAAAGAGCAGATCGAGCTAGCCACTGAAGTCAGAGCATCTGTTGCCAATTCCCTCCGCGCTCAAGACGTTCGTCTTGACGCTATCAGCGCGCAGCTAGCACAAGTTGTCGACTTTCTTCAAGAGATTGCTGCTGACAAAAAGGGGGAAAGAAGACAGACTTCAGGCCGCCTTCTAGAAAATAATATTTTCAGACTATGTATTTTTAGGATTTTCTTGGTGATCAATAAAATCCTCATTTGATTAAGTCTGTGTTCATTTATTTTGAACCTCATCATAAGGCTTAATAATAAAGATCTAATCGATTCAACTTAATGAAGTTCATTTATTTTGAACAAAGAAGTAATCGATCCGAAAGCATTCGCTTCAGAGCTCTTATCAAGACTGGTTAAAAGACTTAGAAGCTAGGTTTTGTCATCATCAAAAAGGGGGAATTTGTTAGTTCCGGACCTTATCGATGAGATTTTAAAGATGACAAAACATTTCAGACCGGATCGATAGATATCAGTTTGACCAGATCGATCGGACAAAACAGAGCAAGATGACAAATCATTTCAGACCGGATCGATGGAAATCAGGCATACCAGATCGATCGCGCAAAACAGAGCAAGCTGATAAAGCATATCACATATCAGACCGGATCGATGGATTCCAGACTGACTAGATCGATACTTCAGATCGATCTCAATCTTCATCAGATCAAAGCAGTCAAAGATACATAAAGGATGGCTTCTCAGTCCGAACCATCAACGGTTATTTATTGTAGCATTTAATGCTGTAATTAATGCTACAAATGATCAAAAGTCGAAGATTGCCATTAAAGGTAAGAAGACAAAGGAGAGCTTACCTGACAGTCGCCGAAAGCATACATCAGAACGGCAAGTGTCCTGAAGAAGAAGACTGTAGCTTTCTCAGAGTTTAAAAAGAGTCAAAGTTGCACATTAAGGGAAACAATGCCGTTGCTACCCTCAACTATAAAAGGATGCAACAAAAGGAAGACAAGGACTCTTGATTCGAACTCACGCTGATCAATTGAAAAACATACAAGAAAGCAACTGCACACGCTTACAAAGTTTAGAAGCTTTCGAGCTGAAGTTATTTATTTAAGCGCAATTACTTTGTAACATTTGATCATTGTAGGATCACTGTGCGCATTGTGTATTGAAAAATAGAAGTGAGGAACTTATTGTAACTGTCAGACAGAGTGTGTCTGAGCAGGTTGAGTGACTAGGAGTTTCAGACTGGTAGTGAGGTAAATCCAGTCTGAATCGGGTTTGTACAACAGGATTGTATAAATCAAAGCCTTCTAGTATAAACCTTCCTTAATTGGAAGAAGGGGAGACGTAGAAGGATTACACCACCTTCGAACTTCCAGAAACATATCCTGTGTCTTATCCTTCTGCACTTAGCCATCGAGCCGTTCTTACTTTTACAAGAGCAGACCGTTTCCGCACTCACTTTTTCAGTGGTCTGTTCTGTTCAAAGAGTTGATTAAGTAACAGATTTCTTTCACTAATCCGAAAGAATTCACAAGGGATAAATTTTTAAGGAGTGTTCATTCACCCTCCCCCCCCCCCTTTAAACACTCCGGACCGATCCTAACAAAAGCAAAACAGCACAAGCTTACAAGCTCAGACATTATCGAGCTGAAAATCTTCATAAGCACAAGTATAGTGTAATATTTGATCATTTAGGATCATTGTGTGCATAGACCAAAGTCTATCTTGTGTATTCTGTACTGAAATATAGAAGTGAGAAACAATTGTAACTGTCAGACAGAGTGTGTCTGAACAGATCGAGAGACTAGGAGTTTCAGTCTGGTAGTGAGGTAAATCCAGCTGAATCGGGTTTGTACAACAGGATTGTAAAAATCAAAGTCTTCTAGTGGAATCCTTCCTTAAGTGGAAGAAGGGGAGACGTAGAAGGATTACACCACCTTCGAACTTCCAGAAACATATTCTGTATTTTATCATTCTACACTCGTTCTATTATTCAAGCCATCGAGCCGTTCTTACTAATTTAAGAATAGACCGTTCCGCACTAAAATATTCAGTGGTCTGTTCTGAAAAAGAGTTGATTAAGAAACAGATTTCTTTCACTAATCTGAAAGAAATCACAAGGGATTAATTTTTAATAGGAGTGTTCATCCACCCCCCTCTAAACACTCCGGACCGATCCTTCAAGTGGTATCAGAGCAGGTCGTCTGAATCAGCACAAAGACACTTGAGCTGATTGCATCATTCAACAAAATTCCAATGTTCTCAAAAGAAGACTATGATGATTGGAGAATCAGAATGCAAGCTCATCTGGCAGCACAGGATGACGATATGTGGTTCGTCATCACTGATGGACCAATGAAGATTCTGAAAGTCAATACAGCAGTATCCATTACTGGTGGTGAACCCCAAATGGTCGAGAAGGATAGATCCCTCTGGACGAATGAAGAAATAAAGAAAGCAAACCTCGACAATGTTGCCAAAGACATCTTGTTCAAGACATTGGACAAGAATATGTTCAGTAAAATCAAAATGTGCTCTACTGTCAAAGAAATTTGGGAGAAGATAGCACAGCTATGTGAAGGGAACGACCAGACCAAGGAAAACAAGCAGATGTTGCTCTTCAAAGATTTGAGAGCATAAAAATGAAGATTGGAGAAACTCTAAATGAGTTTGATGAAAGAGTTACTAGTACCATCAATGAACTGAATGGTCTGGGCAAGGAATACTCAAACAGAGAGATCGCTCTGAAAGTTATGAGAGCCCTGCCAAAAGAATGGGATGTTAAGACCATTGCAATGAGGGAGTCCAAAGATCTGAACAAAGTTGAACTTCATGATCTGTTCGCAGATCTTAAGGCATATGAGTTCGAACTGATCACCAGAGGTGAAGCAGAGCCATTCATCTCTCAACCAAACAAAGCACTGACAGCCATCCCAGACCAGACCGCCCCCACACTAGATCGATCTATCGAACAGATAAGTAATGATGCTATGTCATTATTTATCAAGAAATTTGGTAAATTTTTGTCTAAAAATAAAAGGAATTTTAAACCCTCTCAACATTATAAATCAAGAAAGGACGATGCTGTTAATGATCAGGCTTGCTACAATTGTGGTAAGATCGGACATTTCATTGCAGATTGCACCAGACCGAAGAAAGAAGAACGAAAAGAGAAGCATCGTGATGACAAGAAAATGAAGCACTATAAAGATCGTAAAAGTCATCATGGGAAGTCCCAAAAGGTCCTAGTAGCAGAAGAAGGAAACAGCAAGTGGGCTCAGACTGATTCAGATTCAGAAAGCTCCGATTATTCTTCCAGCGAAAGCGAAGAAGATATTCAATGTCTAATGGCAGACGAAGATATGAGTCAAACAGACGAGGTATTCGATCTTGACTCAAATGAATTTACACGTGAAGAGCTTATGTCCGCACTGCAAGACATGTCTAATGATTATAGAATCTTAGCTAAATCATTTGAGAAAACCAAAGCTAAAGCCAATGATCAAATGGATGAGCACATCAAACCAAGCTGCTTTGAGCTGGGTGAGTGCAACAATCTACAGATCGAGCTGAATAAGCTAAAAATCTCTTATGATCAGCTCCATGAAGAAAATAAGAGAATTAGCACACAAAATGCTAAGCTTTCTCATATCTTCAAAACATGGACAAAATCCAGAACATCATTGGAAGAATTGCAAGAGGTACAAAGAAATGTCGGCGATGTTACCGGCATAGGCTTTGATATCAAAGACTGCACCAAAGATGAATCTGAACTGTTGCTGGTAAAGAACAAAATCAAACAAATGACATTTGTTAAATCCAGCACAGTATATGAAACTGAAGCACCTACAATTCAAACGGGAGTCTCTTTTGTGAATCAAGGTTTGAGAAAAGGGATTGGATATGTTAACCAAGCCAAAGAAAAGGCACCAGCAAGCTTTGCGTCTTTCAGACCAAATCTAAAGGTGCAAGATCTAAGGCAAGGAAGACAATACAATTACTATAACTCAAAACCAGTTCAACGAAGATATAGACTACCTTATAAGAATCAAAGGTTTCCATATCGCACACATTATCACACACAACATCGAAACAGATCAGCTCACAGCACACCAGACACACACAAGCCATTAAAGCTGATACAGGTGTGGGTTCCCAAAGGGCTAATCCGTTCTGGACCCAAGTAGGATTGGGTACCAACAATAATTATGTTTGATGACAGGTACCAAAGAAACTCGCATCAGACTGGTACTTAGACAGTGGGTGTTCTCGTCACATAAATCAGGCCCGCCTTGTTGAGTTATTTCTTCAAGTTAACTTGCCGCTACATCCTTTGCATCTCCGATCTGAGATAAGGTATCGAGCTGTTGTTTGAAGTCACAGAATGTACTGGACCCAAGATCATCTTCGGAGATAACTCAAAGGGTAAGACCGTGGGCAAGGGTAAGATTGTCCATGGTAATATTATTATCAATGATGTGCTGTTAGTTGAAAATCTATGCTATAATCTGATTAGTATAAGTCAACTATGTGATAATGGTTATGCTGTAGAATTTCACAAACACACTTGCACTGTTAAATCGTCAGACGGTATGACCATGCTTGTAGGAATCAGAAATGGAAATACATATAAGATTAACTGGAACTTTGCTCAACCTGATAATGCTACTTGCTTCATCGCTAATAATGATAATAAACACTGGCTATGGCATAACGCTTGAATCATCTCAATTTTAAGACTATTTCTAGCCTGTGTAAACATGATTGAGTTGTCGGTCTGCCCAAGATCGACTTTGCTAAGGATAAAATCTGTGAAGCGTGCCAAATGGGCAAACAGATCAGATCATCCTTCAAAAACAAGAATGTCAAATCCTCCCCACGCTGCTTAGAACTATTGCATATGGACTTGTTTGGTCCTATACCAATAACAAGTTTAGGGGGAATGCGGTACACTCTTGTTGTTATTGATGATTACTCACGTTTTACTTGGACTATATTTTTGAGCAGTAAAGATCAGACCGGTCCGAAATTGATCAAGCTGCTGAAACGCACTCAGAATGAGAAATCATCAAGCATAGACAGGATTCGAAGTGACAAAGGCACTGAGTTTTCTAATCAGAATCTTGAATCCTTTCTAGAAGATCAAGGAATTAAGCATGAATTTTCAGCCGCCCGAACTCCCCAACAAAATGGAGTTGCAGAACGAAGAAACAGAACGCTTAAAGAGGCAGCAAGGACAATGCTTGCTGATTCTGGCATTTCGCAAAAGTTCTGGGCAGAAGCTGTAAATACTGTGCTACACTCAAAATCGGTCTATGATTAACAAGAAGTTGAATCTCACTCCATATGAAATATGAACTGGTAACAAACCGTCTATCTATCACCTTCATATATTTGGTTGCAAATGCTTCGTTCACAATAATGGTAAGAATCATCTTATAGCATTTGAAGCTAAATCAGATAATGGGATATTCTTAGGATATTCATCTAATAGCAAAGCTTTTCGCGTTTTCAATAATCGCACTTTAACTGTAGAAGAATCTGTTCATGTAGTTTTTGATGAATCTTTATGTATTGAGGGTAGCAAGGAATCAATTCAAAATCAGATGGCAAATATCCATCTCGAAGCTAACAGTGATTATGAGATTGTAGATAACAGGTCAAGAGACAATCCACCGGAACCTGAAGTACCAGACAGACCGGATCATGGCAATGAAGCTCCTTCAGATCGAGCCGATCCGGATGTTCCTCACTCTAATGTTAAATCAGATGCTGATAACGCCACTTCTACTCATCCGTCTGGACCAGACAATCCAGAATCGAGTTATCGATGGACAACGAGGCATCCACCTGATCTAGTAATTGGAAGTCCTTCTGCACCGATTAGTTAGAGGACAGATGAATTCACTCATGCTGCTTTCATATCAAATCTGGAACATAAAAAGATTGATGAAGCTTTGACTGATTTCAACTGGATTAAAGCCATGCAAGAAGAGCTTAATCAATTTGAACAAAATCAAGTTTGGAGTCTAACCCCCAGGCCAAGCGATCTGCCTGTTATTGGAACCAGATGGGTGTTCAGAAACAAGCTAGACGCAGATGGAGTTGTGGTTAGAAACAAAGCCAGACTGGTGGCACAAGGATTCCGACAAGAAGAAGGAATTGACTTCGATGAATCTTTTGCACCAGTCGCCAGACTTGAAGCAATCCGAATATTTCTTGCTTATGCCGCTTTTAAAGACTTCAATGTATATCAAATGGACGTTAAGAGTGCCTTTCTTAATTGTAAGCTTCAGGAGGAAGTCTACATTGAGCAACCTCCTGGATTTCAGAACCACTCATTTCCAAATCATGTATATCTACTGAATAAAGCAGTATATGGTCTGAAACAAGCCCCAAGAGCCTGGTATGACACTCTGTCTCAATTTTTGCTGAACCATGATTTTCAAATCGGCTCAGTAGATAAAACTCTATTTAAATTTATTAAGGGGGAACATACTTTGTTAGTTCAAATTTATGTTGACGATATCATTTTTGGGTCAACTAACCCCAAATTATGCGAGAAATTATCTAAGTTAATGCAGGGACAGTTTGAGATGAGTATGATGGGAGAACTTTCATTCTTTCTGGGTCTCCAAGTCAAACAGCTCAGCAATGGCATTTTCATAAATCAAACCAAGTATACCAAAGAGCTACTCAAGAGATTCGGAATGGAAACGTGTTCAACTGCATCAACTCCAATGAGTCCTACAATCAAGTTAGACAAAGAAAGGGGGAACATCAGCTGAAGTATCTATGTATCGAGGACTGATCGGATCGCTCTTTTATCTTACAGCGAGCCGGCCTGATATTATGTTCTCAGTCTGTATGTGCGCTAGATTTTAGTCAGAACCAAAGCAATCACACTTTATTGCTGCTAAGCGTATTCTGAAATACTTGAAAGGATCTCAGAACGTTGGTCTTTGGTATTCCAAAGACTCAAATTTCAGCTTAATCGGATATTCAGATGCTGACTATGATGGCTGTAAGATTGATCGCAAAAGCACCAGTGGAACATGTCAATTCTTAGGTGAAAGATTGATCTCTTGGTTTAGCAAGAAGCAAACATCTATTGCCACATCTACGGCTGAAGCAGAATATCTTGCTCTGGATTCAACACCAGCTCAAAGACTATGACATTCAAGCTGTTGAATCTCCGATATTTTGTGACAACACAAGTGCAATTGCTATAACGTATAATCTAGTTTTGCACTCTCGAACAAAGCACATTGATAAAAGACATCATTTTATTCGAGATCATGTTGGCAAAAAGGAAATTCGGATCGAGCATATTTCAACAGAACAGCAAGCAGCAGATATCTTCACCAAACCAGTTCTTGAGGCTAAGTTTAATTATTTTCTTCAAATTCTTGGTTTAATAGACTTATCTTGATGTTTTAGAAGTATCTTTCTTTTAGTTATTTTTTAAAAATTGTATGCTGGCACAGATCGATAATACAATGATCAGAACGACACAGACCGGTCCGAACTTTCAAACCGATCTATGTCAAATCTGATGTTATCCCATGATCTGTCTGGTCAACAAATATTTAAATAAAATAATTGTTTAAACAGCCCGGACTGATCGCATCTTTAACCGCCTTATCTCTCTTTTATCCTGACCGTTTATTTTGAATTATTTAATTATCAGTCTTCGAGATAAAGACACGTGTCTTCTCTCTCTTATTTAGCGGGCTGAACATTTCATTTTCATTCACTTTTTACGAATTACCGATGTCTGCTCTCTAACTCTCTCATATATTTTTTCAAACTCTTCGTATTTTTCCATTACACTCAAATGGCTACCATAACTCACAATTCTTTTTCCGTTGAGTTCAATGATATCTACAGGGCTGAAGATCCCGAAATGGTCTCTATATTCAAGTCATTAGAATCTTCTGGTTTAAGGAATTTTCTAGAATGTGGCACCGTGGTTTACGAGTCAGAGATTCGAGAACTGTTCGCCAATGCTGTATCACAGAAGACATTCATCTCCACCACCGTAAAGGGCAAATCGTTTGAAATATCTCCGTCGACGCTGGCAAAGACCTTTGGCCTTCCCAACTCCGGACTGACTGAGTTTGGCCAGATTCCTCAAGCTTCCCTCACGAATCTTCAGGGGAAGGTATCCATATTTGGCCACCGCCTGCAGCCTTCAGTCAAGAAGAAGAAAATGTTCTTTCATTTCCAGGTGTTATGCGAGATTGTTGGCAAGCCATTATTGGGCAAAGCCGGAAGCTATGATACTGTTACTGCTGAGAAGTTCCGGGCCATGGCTGCTATTCACTCAGGGCAGAAGATGAATTGATCTACAATTTTATTTGGAGTTTTGCTTGAGACAGTCATCGCCTCCAAACAGGCTGTCTGTTTTGCTGTTCCTTTAAGCAAACTACTGGAGACGCTGGACATCGAGCTGGGGAAGCCGTCTGCTCTAAGTCCGTTTAAAATTCTCAACTCCAAGGGATTGGCTCTCCTGAAGTCCAAGAGTGCTCCACCCACTCCTACCGATCTGGTGGCCGTCAAGATTGAGAAAGGAGAAGAACAGGCTGCTGCTCGAAGACCTCGAGTCAAGCGAAAATTAACCATTCAGACTGACTCCGAGGAAACTCAGTCTGCTCCTTCATCTCCAGCCAAGCCCCCTCCCAAAAAGCCAAGAACCCAGATCACCAAGCCAATCAAAACCCTACCTCTCAAAACCCTACCCATATTGCCTTCCACAAAAGCCACCCCTGCACCCCAACCTGCACCCCAACCTTCAACAGCTTCAACCACCTTACCCAAAGTAACCATCAGAGTCCCCTCTGCCATCCCTATGGTCAAGGGATTGTTATAACAGAATTGGGAGACTACACCCAATCAGGGATCAAATCCCCATCTTCCACAGGCAAGGGCAAGGCCATTCTCGCTGAACCACTCTCCTCCAAACCCAAATCTGCCACACAAACAGCCATCGACATCGCTATGGAGGATGTTGAAGAAAAGGTGAAGGAGCTCATTGTGGTATTTGATGAATATGTCGAGTACAGAACGATCAACCACATTGATATGTTCTTCGGCAAACTGAGACGCTTACAAAAGATGGAAGAGGAAGTCCTTAAGGGGACAGAGACAGACGATGTTAGAATTGATGTACAGCGCAAAGATCTGTTTCAGGCCAACCAGAGATTCAGACTGGCAAATTTGCTCTTGGCCGCTAAGAAAGCAAATTTCGATCCGAGCACTCCAACTGCCAAAGATGATGGTGCTGTTATTGCTCAACTGGAAATGGATATTCATGCTCTTCACTTAGCTGTCAGATTTCAACGACAGAAGCTCAGCGTATCCACTCCAGTACCCAGCCCAGATCATCCAACTGCGAGCAAGACTCTGGCAGAACCTTTCATAGAGACTATTCCCTCTGGAGCAGCGGACCAGACAACAGATCGAACAGCGGACCAGACAGCAGATCGAACAGCGGACCAGACAGCAGATCAAATAGCGGATCAGACAGCAGAGCAGACAATGACTAATACTCTGTCTGCTGCAGAAGATGAACCCTTGAATGTTTTGTTGGACTCCCCAACAACGTCTATTCCTCTGGGATCATCCGTCTCCCATGTTCAACTCAGTCCAACCGCCGCACCTACAACAGTGGTCTCGCCAGCTTTCGTCGATCCGGATCTGGTGGTCTCAACCGTTGTTGCAGCTTTACAGGTTGAGGAGCCTTCGAGACCTAACACTCCTCCCGACAATTTGCTGAAGATATGGCATTCATAGAAGAATATTACTTTGTCACCTTGATCCGGTCCGAAACACGCCAAGCTGCTTTATCTTCAATTATACCCATTGCTGCAGAAGCTGATCCCGCCTTGCCGTCATCAGATCACTCTCCAAGCCAGTTATCTGATGCAGCTCCATCCTTGGCAAGGTCCCTTCAGCACCTCTCTGATAACTGTCTATCTCTCTCTCAACAAGTCATAGAGGTTCATCAAAGTCAGAGGACTACGTCTTTGGACTTTGATTCATTTAAAGAGAAGATGACAGCCAGTATTAGCAGCATTCAGCGAGGAGTGAATGATATGTTCTCTCAGCAAGCTACTTATAAAAACAGCCTGAGAAAAGAGCAGATCGAGCTGGCCACTGAAGTTAGAGAATCCGTCGCCAATTCCCTTCTCGCTCAAGACACTCGCCTTGACGCTATCAGCGCTCAGCTAGCACAGGTTGTCGATTTTCTTCAAGAGATTGCTGCTGACAAAATGGGGGAAAAGAGAAAAGACTCCAAGCCGCATCAGTCTCAGTCTTCAAGAAAGTAGAAGTTTCTTTGTTTAAGTCAGACTGGTCTGTATATAAGTTTTTTGTGATCAATAAAAATCTAAGTTCTTAGTTAAGTCCTTGTTCATTTATTTTGAACTAAAACGACTTAATCAATCCGAACTATAACTTAACTATGTTCATTTATTTTGAACAAGAAGAAGTAATCGATCCGCAAGTATACGCGTCAGAGCTCTTAAAAGACTGGATAAAAAAATTTAGAAGCTAGGTTTTGTCATCATCAAAAAGGGGGAATTTGTTAGTTCTGGATTTTAAAGATGACAAAACATATCAGACCGGATCGAGAGAAATCAGACTGACCAGACCGATCGTTCAAAACAGATCAAGCTGATATGGTATATCGCAAAACAGAACGGATCGATAGAAATCAGCCTGACCAGATCGAAGCTTCAGATCGATCTCAACTTCTATCAGATCAGAGCAGTCAAGGCTGAATAAGATTGGTTCTTCAGTCCGAATCATTAACGGCTATTTATTGAAGCATTTAATGTTGCAATTAATGCTGAAAAAGACCAAGGACTGAAGATTACCATAAAAGGTAAGAAGACAAAGAAGAGCCTACCTGACAGTCGCCGAAAGCATGAACCAGAACGGCAAGTACCCTAAAGAAGAAGACTGCAGCTTACTCAGAGCTTAGAAGAGTCAAGAGTTGCACATTAAGGGAAATAATGTCGTTGGTACATGCAACTATAAAAGGATGTAACAGAAGAGCTCAAGACAGAGTCTGATCAATCAAAAAACGCACAAGAAAGCAAAACAGCACAAGCTTACAAGCTCAGATATTCTCGAGCTGAAGATCTTCATAAGCACAAGTATATTGTAATATTACGATCATTTAGGATCATTGTGTGCATAGACTAAAGTCTATCTTGTGTATTCTGTATTGAAATATAGAAGTGAGAAACAATTGTAACTGTCAGACAGAGTGTGTCTGAACAGATCGAGAGACTAGGAGTTTCAGTCTGGTAGTGAGGTAAATCCAGCTGAATCGGGTTTGTACAACAGGATTGTATAAATCAAAGTCTTCTAGTGGAATCCTTCCTTAAGTGGAAGAAGGGGAGACGTAGAAGGATTACACCACCTTCGAACTTCCAGAAACATATTCTGTGTTTTATCATTCTGCACTCGTTCTATTATTCAAGCCATCGAGCCGTTCTTACTAATTTAAGAACATACCATTCCGCACTAAAATATTCAGTGGTCTGTTCTGAAAAAGAGTTGATTAAGAAACAGATTTCTTTCACTAATCTGAAAGAAATCACAAGGGATTAATTTTTAATAGGAGTGTTCATTCACCCCCCCTCTAAACACTCCGGACCGATCCTAACACATAACCATATGGAATCTCCCACCGTGTTCCTGTTCTCACAATATCCAAGAGCGTCAACTCCAAAATAAGTTAAATCATTACAACAATGATTTATTGTACTCATATTCAAATCCGTCAGTTTCATAATCAATAATAGCTAAATCTTTACAACAATGATTAGAGTAATCAAGTACATCTCAATCATCAATTTCATAATCATATCTCATCATAACCTCTCGCACGTTCAAAAGCGGCGGCACTCTAACCATTGCACGCTCAATAGCGGCATTACATTAGCTCATAGTACCATTCACTGGTCATCCCAACCACCTGTCAACACATTATTTCACAAATATATCAACAAGTATAGCATGTTCAATGCTTGAATGTCTTTACGAATCAATTCAAATACGACAAAGAATATATTATTCGCTAACCACAATATTATTAGATTTACCTATGTTCATATGTCACACGTACATTATAGTCGACAATAATGTTTTAGACGTCCTCGACAATTAGAGGCTCGTACAATATATATACTGAATATCAATTCAATATTAATATCTCAACATTAACTCTCACAACTATATCATATATATCATACAAACTCGTCATGCTTCCTATCATAATCGGTCACGATATATCGTACTCCGTATACTACTCAATTTATCTCATTTTATCCTCAATTAATTTGAGTTATCAATTAGCTTGATCGTGTAGTACATATATTTCTAAGGTTCAACTCATACAACCTTATTTCATTGTGTCATATTTCCTTAGAATGTAGAAATCATCAAGAAAATCGACCATAAAATATCACTTCTCAACTTTCCAAGCAAAATCAAAAATTTCAAAATTTCCAGCGATCGATGGCCCTGGAAATAGCGATCGATCGCTCGCGGCAGGAACTTATCACCCAAATTTCACCTTCATCCATTGATCGCTCCGTAACTAGCGATCGATCGCTGATCATGTTCACTTCGAGCGATCGATCGCTCTTTGCTTAGCAATCGATCACTACACCCTATATCAGCGAGAAATCATCATTTTCAAGCGTATCTTCCATCCAACTCGCACACCACTACATATACTTCAAATCCAACACATACAACACCTCAACCCTTCAATAACTCAACAACAACACAATAAAACACTCCATTCCTCAACATGGAAACTTAACCCCTCAATTCAAATTTCCAAACAAACCCACAAGTCTTAAAACCATTTCACAATCAATAATAACCAAAGAAAGAGCAAAATAATCTTACCACCATAAACTTGAACTAAGACTTGAGCTTGAAATCAAGCTTGAACCATGAAAGCATAATTTCTTTAGGGAAAGGAGAAAGGGGTGATAAAAATAGGGAGAAGAGGGGAAAAGTTGTTTGTGTGTTGTATGTTGATGATAATATAATTATCATTTTGCAAGTTAGTCCCCGGACTCTATTCCACATTACAAATTACCCCATAGTTATTTATTTTCAATTCCATAATTATTGTACAACTTCAATAATTACCTCTAATTCAACTCATGATTACTTTCATAACTTCAATTCCATTAATTAATTCAATAATTTTGACTCAACCATAAATTTTAAACCACACTCGATTTATCTCCAAAATCGAGTCCAAAAAACAAAATGACACTCATCTATAATTACCCTTTAACCATCACATTCAATTCCGCCCAAGCAGAAAAAATGGCGCACACAATAAACCCTAAACTACGCACACAATCGTCGCATACCCTAGCCGTCGTTGAACCGATCGCGACGCCCAAACCCTAGCCGCCACAGAGCCAGAAATTGCTCAAACAGAGCCTGGATCGCATGCACATAGGTGGAAATCGCGCGCACAGAGCCTGAAATTATGACGCCCAGAGCCAAAAATCGCGACTCCCAGAGCCAAAAATCGCGACGCACAGTGCCCAAAATCGCGACCCACACAATCACACAGAGGAACCCTAGACGCACACACACCCAGACATGAAACACCCACAGACGCAAAGAACCCATAAAGTCCAACGCAATCGGCTCAACGCAAGAGCCCAAAGAGATGCGACAAACACAAGTCGCACAAACACCATCGAACAAGAGACAGAGGCGGTCGGAAAAAAATATCGTCGAGCACAAGAGTAGAAACGAAAATTAAAGTTGTGGCTATGATACCATGTCAATATTTGATTCAATACCCTCTCAATCAGGGATTCATTATATTATATTAAGTAAAAGGTTCCAAATATTCCCAATTTATTGCCTAAATTACTTCCTAATTTACAGTCTAAATCTCTGCCTAATTGATTTGATATCTAGTAATTTACAATGAAAATTTATGATGCATAAGAAATGTAATATTCTATATATGGTAAAGTAATATCGTTTACAAGCTTGATGCTCCATAATAAAGGAAGGCAAAGGTCACAAATTCAAGATTTTATATACTATGAGGTGAATATTGTGTTTATTTTCTCTGAAAATAATATATTTATTAAATATTTTTTACTGATAAATTTTATATTGGTCGACAATTTGCATTCCTTGCCAAATTGTTTGAAGGTGTCCACAGAACAAAGGGTAGCATAAATTTGTAGAAAACATACAGTGGGTCACAAAAAGCATAGTTGGTGACTCAATAATTTTTGGAGAACAAAACTTGTATTTTAGGGGGAAAAAAAGTATACGTTTATAACAAAATTGTTGTTCCCAGAAGTGTCATCTTCCTCACAAATTATAATTTTTGAAAGGTAAAATATAAATTATTTTAAAAAACTTTTTTAGATAAATTTCTTTTTTTTTTTTTGCAAGGAGGCACTCATCCCCTTACCCAAGTATGGATCTGTCCTGCGTTGGATGCAGAGGTTACTTATAGCCTTGGAAGTTGCAAATGGTCTCCAATACACGAGCACATTCAACCGGTTGGTTTGATGCTACTAATAAGGACATTACTCTAATTAGGGTGTGCAATGGTTTGGTTTTGAACCTAATCGAAATTTCTGTTCCTAAATTTAAAACCAAAATTGTTCTATTCGGTTTCGGTTTGAATCGTTTCTTTTTTAAATTTAATTTTTTTTATAAAAATCTATTTTTTGTATCAAAAAGTAAATTTTTATTAAAAGAATTTATAAAAACCGAAATTTAAACCATTAAAAAATTGTAAACCATTAAAAATTATAAAAATTTAATTTTTTTAAAAAATATTCAGTTTCGGTTCGTTTCGTTAATCGAACCTTGTAACCAAAAATCGAACCGAAAATGATTTTTTAAGAACCGAAACCGAACCAAAATATTTCAGTTGGGATTGGTTTGAACCGAAATCGTTCGGTTCGGCCGGTTAGCCGAACCGCACCATATTACTCTTAAGGTTACTTCAAACCATTGGATGAGAATATTCACATCCAATAGTTGTTACTCCCTTAAGGTAGTACCCATGAGATAACAACCAATAAACCCTCGACCGAGTGTTATACACAAAGATATGAGAACAAGCGCCATACTTCTTGGCTCTAACTTCTAGCCCCAGATTTCAAATTTCTCTGCTGCTCTCCATCATGCTTCTTTTGGAGGTACTTTCAGGTAGAAAGTTATGGAGAAAATGGACAATGGTGAAGTTGTGGAAAGAACTAAAGGAAAATTTTGGAAGTTGAAGTTCAAAGAAAAGAGAGGCTAAGGAGGTGGAAGGATCCGAAGCTAAAGGTCTTGGATGAAAAGTACGAAAAGTCTAGGATTTCGAAGTTTGAAACAATGGGAGTTTATCCCAATATCAGCCAGTTATGGTTTGTTGAAAGTTTAACATGCTCATATTTTGGTTGTAGCTTGTAAACAATTTTTCCAGTATAGGCTCAAATATAGATGTCAAACGGGCTGTGCCGCCTGGCACTGTTCCGTGCCGGGCTGGCACGTCCTGTCTCGAGTTTTACCTGGCTCGGCACGGCCCATAGGCCACGTGGGCCGTGTTCAATATTTTTTATAAGGTAAAAAAATAAAGTGATCACATTTCTATAAGGTAAACATGCTTGCAACATTAAATATGTAGAATTCCACCTATTAGGAACATCATAAGGAAAATCTTTATAATTCATGAGAAATACATAAACTTTTGAAGTCTTGTTTTCTAGCAACTGAACCATTAAGAAATTTAAGAGTAGTCTTTATTTTTTCTAAATGAAGCTCAAGTGGTTTCAATCCATCTTGCACATACAAATTTAAAATATGACATGCACAACGAATATGAAAAAGATCACCATTTAAAATTGGTTTCAAATAAGTTTTTAATATAGTAATTGCAGTAGTATTATTGTTGCATTATCAAATGAAATAGAGAAGATTTTATTACTAATATTATATTCATTAGTAACTTGCATAATGACATTGGAAATAACTCCACCCGTATGAGGCCAATCAATTTTTGTGAACCTAAATTTTTTTATGTAACATGTTAGGATCGATTTCGGGGGTGAGTTGTCATTCCACACCCGAGTTCAACCAGCTTGAGCTTCAATAGCTCGTGTTCTTGGAATAATTGCACCGAGAGATTATATCGAGTTCGGTTACAAAACCGAGCGGAAGACACTCGACATAACCCGCTCTAAAACCGATTACTCATTTGAAAGGCATTTTAAAGATATGCAAGAAAGTATGTAAAAATAGTAAGGTAAATAAATGCAGTAAAGTAAATCACACAAGCATTTGTTTCTGGAAGTTCGAAGCACAACGCTTCTACGTCTCCCCTTCTTCCATCTTCCATATACACTAGAAGACTTTGATTTATATAACTCTTTGTACAAACCCGATCCAGTTGGGCATTCCCCATCCAACTAGAACTCCTAGCAACTTAACTATGTATGTTCTTTAATGTCTCACATACAAAGACCTCTCAATCGGTTGTGATGAATCATCAACCGTTACAATGGTATTCACTCTTCTATTTTAGCTCACAAATACAATGAATATAGTGAATACAAATGCACAAATGATCTCCTTATAGATCTGATATAGCAAGGTAAGAGGTGCCAAAGGTTTGAGGAGTGCTCTTTATTTAGCAGCTTTTGTCTTTGTAGTTCCTCAATTGAATCCCAAGTGGGTTTGCTTTGGATGGCTTGGATTGATCTTCAATCAGCTGTTATTGAGCTTCCAAATCATGTATATATAGCCCCAAGTAATGATATATACGTTAGATACAAGAATATAACCGTTGGGACAATTTTGGTAAGCTTTCAAACATTGCAACGACCATATTCTGCTTCTGGGCTATTTTTGGAAGTCAGCTGGTCTGGTCAGCTGGTATGGTCAGCTGGTCAAGTCAGCTGGTATGAGGTCTGCTGGTTCAGCATCAGCTGGTCTGAGGTCTGCTTGTACAGCATCAGCTGGCATGAGGTCTGCTGGTACCAGCTGAGAGGTCTGCTGGTACAACATCAGCTGGTCAAGGTCTGCTGGTACCCTGCTGGTACAACATCAACTGGCCAAGGTCTGCTGGTACAGCATCTGCTGGCCTGGGGTCTGCTGGTACAGCATCAACCGGCCAAGATCTGCTGGTACCCTGCTGCCTAACATCTGCTGTTATGTTCTCTTGGTTATATCTCTTGATTAGTTGATTTCTGAGCAGAGTAATCTTCATAAAAGTTGTAGCCCTTTCTCTTAGCTTTCCACGGAATCAAGAATCACTCGATTTTGAGTTTGTATGAGAGAGTTATGCTCGAAATACGAGGCGATGGTCCTGCTGTATGTTTGCTGGATGCAGCAGCACATTACGTGAATTGCAGAAGCTTTTTGGCCATCTTAACGTCCTGTTCAGTCTTTCACTTCCAAAGATGACTTGTAGATCTTTGTCTTATCTTTCCAACCCATATTGAATCATCTCGTGTCAATAAGAGAGCTGAGAGTTATGGCCGATATACCACAGCTACTACAATCTGTCCGCTGCTGTTTCAGCTTTGTACCAGCAAGCTCTTGCATATATGTTTTCGTCATGTAAACCTTCGAATATAGTCTGCTGGCCTGAAATATGACTTGTAGCGAATTGAGTTGGCTATCCAACCCCTTTAGAATCAGGTCGTTCGATATCCGAGCTATGAGATATGATCAATTTAGTCAGCAGCGCTCGGGGTCTACTGGATACTGAATTCTCATTTCAGCAATCAAACTCAAGGCCATTTCTTAGCAGATACTGTAAAATATCATCTATGAACTGCACACTTGATGAAATATGTTAGCAACATAATAACAATTTTTGTTAACATCAAAACTAAGATTATTCGGTTATCCAAAACCCAACAATCTCCCCCTTTTTGATGATCACAAAACTTGAATAAAAATATGAACATTAAAGCACAATGTTGCATAACAAGAAGAATCATATTTTTTAAACAACATATTTCTCCCCCTTTTTTGCGTGAATCAAAAAGGAAGAAATAAAATTTACTCCCACTCAAGGATTGAGATTAAACTCTTCCCCTTAATTTTACAAGGTTTGAAAATTTGAGCAAGTGAGGGGCAAATGGGGTAGGCTAAAACAAATTAACAAAATGCAATGCACATTAATTTTTGAACAAAAATAACCTTTTTTGATGATGAATGAAGCATACTTGGCAACAAATTTGAATTTCTTGACAAAACTCAACAGTGTCCATTTCATCTTTCTGCTGTGGCAGTACACTTAGTCCAACTTTGCAGAATAAACTGTATCTCCTCGTGAAGAATTAGGCTGCAAGACCTATACCGTTGCGATCCTCTATGAGTCTAGTTTGCAACACAAAAAATGGTTTGTCATTTGGACATACGAGCAAGAAGTTATGCCAATTTTCCCAATGTTGCTGCAAGCTGCCAGAAAACTGAATGCTTCGAAAATTGTTAGAAAAAAATTCAAAATAAAAATTTAAACTTAAAATGAGTTTAGAACATATTGAACGAGAATTAGAACGTTTGAAATAGATTTTAAAATTATTTTCGTGCAAAATAAATGCAATGAAATTGATTTTTATGCTAAAAATTTTCATACACCAAGTTTTAGAAAATTATGCTATGAAAATAATTTCATGCTCATGAGAAAGTTTCTTTAAAAGATTTTCGTCTAATATCGGTTAAAATGCTTTCCAAGAACAACCTGGCTCTGATGCCACTTGTTAGGATCGATTTCGGGGTGAGTTGTCATTCCACACCCGAGTTCAACCAACTTGAGCTTCAATAGCTCGTGTTCTTGAAATAATTGCACCGAGAGATTATATGGAGTTCGGTTACAAAACCGAGCGGAAGACACTCGACATAACCCGCTCTAAAATCGATTACTCATTTGAAAGGCATTTTAAAGATATGCAAGAAAGTATGTAAAAACAGTAAGGTAAATAAATGCAGTAAAGTAAATCACACAAGCATTTGTTTTTGGAAGTTCGAAGCACAACGCTTCTACGTCTCCCCTTCTTCCATCTTCCATATTCCATATACACTAGAAGACTTTGATTTATACAACTCTTTGTACAAACCCGATCCAGTTGGTCATTCCCCATCCAACTAGAACTCCTAGCAACTTAACTATGTATGTTCTTTAATGACTCACATACAAAGACCTCTCAATCGGTTGTGATGAATCATCAACCGTTACAGTGGTATTCACTCTTCAATTTTAGCTCACAAATACAATGAATAGAATGAATACAAAGTCACAAATGATCTCCTAACAGATCTGATACAGCAAGGTAAGAGGTGCCAAAGGTTTGAAGAGTGCTCTTTATTTAGCAGCTTTTGTCTTTGTAGTTCCTCAATTGAATTCCAAGTGGGTTTGCTTTGGAAGGCTTGGATTGATCTTCAATCAGCTGTTATTGAGCTTCCAAATCATGTATATATAGCCCCAAGTAATGATATATATGTTAGATACAAGAATATAACCGTTGGGACAATTTTGGTAAGCTTTCAAACATTGCAACGGTCATATTCTGCTTCTGGGCTATTTTTGGAAGTCAGCTGGTCTGGTCAGCTGGTCTGGTCAGCTGGTATGAGGTCTGTTGGTTCAGCATCAGCTGGTCTGAGGTCTGCTTGTACAGCATCAGCTGGCATGATGTCTGCTGGTACCAGCTGAGAGGTCTGCTGGTACAACATCAGCTTGTCAAGGTCTGCTGGTACAGCATCAACTGGCCAAGGTCTGCTGGTACAGCATCCGCTGGCCTGGGGTCTGCTGGTACAACATCAACTGGCCAAGGTCTGCTGGTACAGCATCCGCTGGCCTGGGGTCTGCTGGTACAGCATCAACTGGCCAAGGTCTGCTGGTACATCATCCGCTGGCCTGGAGTCTGCTGGTACAACATCAACTGGCCAAGGTCTGGTGGTACCCTGCTGCCCAACATCTGATGTTCTGTTCTCTTGGTTATATCTCTTGATTTGTTGATTTCTGGGCAGAGTGATCTTCATGAACGTTGTAGCCCTTTCTCTTAGATTTCCACGGAGTCAAGAATCGCTCGATTTCAAGTTTGTATGAGAAAGTTATGCTCGAAATACGAGGCAATGGTCATGTTGTATGTTTGCTGGATGCAGCAGCACATGACGTGAATTGCAGAAGCTTTGTGGCCATCTTAAAGTCCGGTTCAGTCTTTCACTTCCAAAGATGACTTGTAGATCGTTGTCTTAACTTTCCAACCCATATTGAATCATCTTGTTTCGATAAGCGAGCTGAGAGTAATGGCCGATATACCACAGCTACTACAATCTGTCCGCTGCTGTTTCAGCTTTGTACCAGCAAGCTCTTGCATATATGTTTTCGTCATGTAAACCTTCGAATATAGTCTGTTGACCTGACATATGACTTGTAGATAATTGAGTTGGCTATCCAACCCCTTTAGAATCAGGTCGTTTCAATAGCCGAGGTATGAGATATGATCAATTTAGTCAGCAGCGCTCGGGGTCTACTGGATGCTGAATTCTCATTTCAGCAACCAAACTCAAGGCCATTTCTTAGCAGATCATCATGCTGTAAAATATCATCTATGAACTGCACACTTGATGAAATATGTTAGCAACACAATAACAAGTTTGTTAACATCAAAACTAAGATTATTCGGTTTTCCAAAACCCAACATAACACCCAGTTATCGTCAATCTAATGTCCTGTAACACTGAGATATGATGCATTGCCAAGATAAGTTATCCAAATATCACTTGTTAGTCCTACTTTCGATGAAAGATTACCTAAATACGTAATTAAACTTGCTTTATATTCATTAAAAATTGTGAATGCATCCGATTTAATAGTATTCCTTGAAAATCGTTTATGTTGAGGTTGCAAACCTAAATGAATATAATTAGTGAATTTGGCATCCGCCCCCATTGAAAAAGGTTTCTCCGCCCATACGGTGTATTTAGCTAATTCTCTCCTATCTCTTTCAATATTATAAGTGAAAATACCTAAACTTGAACTACTACTACTAGTACCGAATTGTGAAATAGTAGTTTGGTTACCATCAGTTGGTTCTCTTTTATGTTTAGCCACGTGTCTTAGTAAATGACATGTACCACCCGAAGAAGCATATGCATAATCGTTTTTACATTTTTTACAAACTGCCCTTGATCCCTTTCCCTCAACATTTTCTACATCGAATAGTTGACATACATTACTAGTTCTTTTTTTTTTTTAAGTTCTTCTACTTGATGATTGAATATTTGGTGTGCTTTCTTCATTTTCTTGAAATTGATCGATTTCATCATCATAATTCACATTATAAGATGAATCAGCCATTATGTATATAGACTACAATTATCTAATGCAATAAATATAAAAGTTACCAAATATTTGCTAGGAGGAGTATTGGCTTTGTTGCTTGTGCTTGTCTTGGCAAACGTAAGACGAACTTCTTTCTTCTTGTGAACAAATTGAGAGTATAGCGTCTCAAGTATATAGAACTTAGAGATTAAGAGGATAAAATGTTTCCTCAACACACACATATATATAACAACCAAAAAAAAAGTTTCTTTTTTAAAAAAAGCCGTTCAACGGCACTTTTTTTATCGTTGGCCATTGGCGATCGATCACCATTTTTGTGGCGATCGTTCGCCAACCCCGTGTATTAGCCTACTGCCTCTAGGCGATCGATCCCCATTTTTGTGGTGATCGATCGCCAAGCCCGTGCATAGCCTACTGCCTCTAAGCGATCGAACGCCACATAATTGGCGATCGATTGCTGGTAAAAAAAAAAGGTAAACAATGTCGTGCCGTGCCGTGCCAGCCCACGGGCTGGCATCCCTTGGCTCGGCACGGCCCGTGTTCCGGGCCGTGCTGGGCACGCACGGCACTGTAGCAATATGGGTCGTGCCATGCCGCTCCGCGTCGTGCAATGTCCGTGTCGTGCCTCATATCGTCCGCTCCGTTTGACATCTCTAGGCTCAAAGCTGTCCGCATATGTCACGTGCATAAATAATCCATCTACAAATTTTCTTGAAGAGAGAACAAACAAGTTCTGGTCAATACGTTTTTTGCAGCAGACATTTGATCTGTAAATTGTGTAACCTTGTACCGTTAAAATGAAAATTATGGTATCATCGAAATCTTAATCGCTTGTATTTTGATTGATTGAATTGATAAGGGTTAAGTTAGAACCCTGGAGCCACTTAACTAAACTTAAAGTGAGATATGAATTTAATTTATGAATTGAATGTCAAACGATGAGTATTCATATGAAAGTTGAATCTTATATGGAGATCGATGATCGAGATAGTAAACCCCAACTATAAAGTTGACCGAAAACCAAGAATCGCCTTTTTCTCATAATTTAATTCATCTTATTTTTAGTTTTGCTTGTTAGTTATTAACTTTGTCTTTAAATTTTCTAGTTTAATTTCACCTTCATAACCCCACTTTACTTCGTTTCGCATAAATTAACACAAAATTCATCATTTCTCGTGGGATCGATCCCTACTCACACTGCTACACTCTTTACTGTTATTAAATGAGAAGGGTTAATTTGGACGTACATGATAAGCGGTACCACAAACCGTCACCGGACCACTTTCGCCAACTATTATCCCCATCACCACGCATCATCACATACATGTTCATCTCACAACTTCCAACTTTCCTTCCTGGCGTGCCCAAATCATTGCTTTGATGGTCACAAACTCACTGGCTACATTGATGGCCGTACAACCTGTTTTCCACCAAGCTCGGATGACTCTCCGTCAGCTGATTACCTTCTTTGGTTCCAGCAGGACCAACTAATCCTTTCAGCCATTTTTGGTTCACTCTCTGTCGAGATCCTCGGTTTTGTATCATCGGAAACCACTGTTGTCGCGCCATGGACCACACTCAACCGCCTCTTTGCAAATCGATCTCGCTCTCGTGTAATGCAATTAAAGGATGACCTCTCCCGTGCATACCTAAGCTATCTGTTACCTAGTTCTTACAACTTATCAAGTCGATAAGCCGATCTTTGACGATGATCTCACGTTATTTATTCTCAACGGACTTGGCCTTCCTATCGTGATTTGCAGGCCCGGATCGCAGGCGGGAGTCATCTCTCCATTTTGACGAACTTCATGATTTGTTGGTTGCTAATGAATCTTACTTGAAGCGATTGGAACTCGCCACCTCTACCTTGGTTGCCATGGCAAACAATGCCCAAATAATCATTGCCTCCTCTCAGTCATCCTCATCCAAGCAACCACGGCAGTACTCGTCTGGCCGCAACCAACAGATGCACCAACGCTTCCGGCAGTGGTGGGCGTGCAATAATTACCATGGAAATCAAACCCATCCTCCACAGAATCCGGTTATCTGTAATGTTTTCAAGTCCAGACTCAAATTAATTAATAGCTCTATCCCATGTGAAACTGCATGAGAAAATTGAATATGTTGCATAGAAAAGAACGAATAATTTGTTAGTTTCAAATTATAAGAGTGAAGATAAGAACATAGGAACTGAGAACCATAGAAGGCTAATATGTAAGTCCAAAAAAATGAAGTCTCTCAGAGATTGAGATGGGGTAGATAAGTAAGCCACTACTTAAACATTCAAGGAGATTTAGTCACATATAGCTTGTCGATTACATTTTGAATTGTCGATGCTCTTTGGCTGAAGAGCAAAGCCGATGCATTCGAGTTTGCTGATCAAGTATTGGAACGCTGGTATCCAACGGTGGAGAAAGGCAACAACAAAGGAATAGTTGTGCTTGTTACCAGCCAAAAAGCAGGGGCAATTACAGGTAGCCCTGAATTCATCCATGCTGTTGGTGAATCTGTTCTTGATGCCACCGTATCACCGAATCTTTAAGGTATCACCTTAACTTTTAGATTTTCTTTTCATTCATGTGTGCTCCTGGTAGATTGATAACAAGATGGACAAACCAAAGCTACTTTTGCCCAGATTTTAACCCTCCTTCGCTATTTAAAGCACAAGATGGACAAACCAAAGCAACTTTTGCCCAGATTTTAACCCTAAAACATAGTCTCCTCTCCCATATCAAACTCAAGCAATTGAAGAACAAGATACATCAAAAGAGATGGAGCAACGCAGCTACGCAATGAGTCAACACCTAGCATCTATCCTTGTTGAGCCTTAAACGCATGGTTGAGTTTAATGCTTAATTTATCTCCAGATTATTTATGAGTTTTGATGATCAACAAAACTTGTGTTTGTTATACTAATGTGTCTACTTAATGTACAGGTTTAATGGTTGAAAAGTGGATTGATTGGAGAAAATCAATTGTGCAAAGTCTGGGCACGATCGCCCCAGGCGATGGCAGCCAGGAAGGACTTCGCCACGCACATCGACTGGAGCGACGTCGAGGCCCGCGCGCATGGCACGAACGCCTGAGGCGATGTCTTGAACGCCTGAGGCGATGGGTGCTTCGCCTAAGGCGATGAAGATTTTTGATCAACCGAAGCTACGTCATTGATTTTTGATTTGGATCGCCTGAGGCGATCTGGACTTCGCCTGAGGCGATCTGTGCATTTTGGTGACCGTTGCGGCGCGGCGATGGTGATCGCCCGAGGCGATGTCCGAGGTGATCTTGGAGTGATTCAAGCCTTATGTGTAGCAACGGCTAGTAGGATCCTTGAGGGCCTCCAATACTATAAATATGGATGTTTTGGATCAATTTGAAGACAAGAAACAAGACTATAAACTACAAGAATTCTTTGCTCTATTCAAATTATTCTAGCATTGCAAACTTCATACATTTTGTGTTGTATTGGAGTTTGTAATTCATTTCTTGTGTGTGAGTTTTGATTTTTCGTGTTGATACACCGTGAAGGTGTTATTTGAGTTATTGTAAGGTCCTCCAACACCGACGGAAGTTGGAAATTGTAAAAGTCATCAACAAGTAAAGTTGGTGCAAGTGTTGTGGTTATCCTTGGAGCCCTTAAGGCCAAGAAGATTCGTGAAGAGTGTGGGTAACTCGGGAAGAGTTTTGTGTGGCTATCCTTGGAGCCCTTAAGGCCAAGAAGACTCGTGAAGAGCGTGGTGCTCGTGAAGAGCTGTTTTTACTCAGGAAGAGTGTGTTGTGGTTAACTTGGAGCCCTTAAGGCCAAAATCATTCTCATTCTAGTGGAACATCGGTTAAACGTTTTCTAACCGGGAAGAGGACGTAGGCGATTCATCACCGAACTTCTATAAAAAATTCTCTTGTCATTTATCGCTTTATTTATATTACGCATTTATTTATTACTTCTTTTTATTTATTGTTCGATTGACTTGAAGTCTTCCGCAGGGCAAACTCGTCATTTTGCAAATTCATTTTAAAACGCTAAAGTAGCCAAGGAACCTCATTCATGTTGGGATATGCCCTAAGACAAGTCATTAGATGATTGTTTAAGACATACAATGTTTATGGTTTTATGAATGGCAATTCATTATTATATATTATTCTTTTAACTGTGCATTGTTAATTAATATATATGTTAATGTCCTTAGAATAATATTGTATTATTCTTAAAGATGTCCCTAGTCAAGTATTATCATGAATAGGGATAATGATAATACGTAGAGACTAGTATATGTTGATCGATGAATTGTTCATTGATATGAGATATCAAATCAACATATGGGTACATGTTAGAGAACGATGTACTGGACAGACCCACCATGAGAATGCAACATGGATAGTTATATGATCGTCATATGCAATTCTCATAGTGATAATAATGTATGAAATCCTTACGACTTGTGATCATCAGAGATCCCAACATAAGGAGTTATGTATCTTGATATCGTCAAACGTTACCCGTAACAGGGTAATCTATAAAGGTGACTATTGGATACACTACGAATTATGTAGAGGGATGTTGACTGATCGAGATAGGATTTGTCCCTCCTATATAACAGGAGATGTGTTTGGCCCTTGATCAAGTGAGAACTAAAATGCATGGCCATGCTCGAATGAGTCGATATGAGATATCGAGCTTATTCGTTTATTCTAGTTCTACTTGGGGATCAAGAAATAAAGATTGGATATATGAGTATGACTATTCCATGACTCGTGTTCAATCTAAACACAAAGGACAAAGGGATTAAGTTACATGATTAATATTATCACAAGTTCTAAAGGTTATGTCGAGTCATTGACATTCTTGTAATTTGGGTAGCATTGATGTGTTGCTAGATACCGCTCAATGCTTGAAACGTAAAATGAGATTTTATGTCACTGCCAACATTACAAGATCCTATCGGGTCGCACAAAAGATTAAATCGATAAGGGAAATTAAATTCATTGGATGAATTAATTAATTAAGAAGAGTCTTAATTAAGTGATTAAAAGGTTTTAATTAAATCATGGGTTTGGGCCCATAAGACTTTAAGAAAGTCTTGAACCTTAATTAAAAGCCTTATAATATAAATACATGTTTTTTGATTAATTGTTAATCATACTTTCATATCATTCTTTGATATCAAAAATAAACCCTAGCCATCCTCCAAAAGGCTCTCGGCCGCCACCTTCCTTGCCGCCGCCGCCGTGAGAAAAGGTTGGAGATTGGTGGCTATTGATCGGTTTTGAACCGTGTTTTGATATAGGTTCAAGAATAAGTCTAGCAACTTGTTCTTGAACATCCCTTTCGATTGGATCGTGTGGATACCGTAGAGGCAAGACCTTGGAGGTGTTGCTTGTGACTCGGAGTTCGTTGGACGTGCTGCTCCGTGGATTCTGCTTCAAACACGCTACAAGGGTGAGAACCTTCGTATTCCTTAATCCGATATGATAACCTATGTATAGATCTGCTGGTTTGTAATCCTAAAAATTTTATTCCGCTGCGTTGTATGTTCTAAGGATTACTTACAGTGGTATCAGAGCCGTGTACAAGGCTCATATCGGATTTATGTGATTAAATTGTGTTAATCATATTAGAATTTATATTGCATGCTTATTAAAACTGTTTAATTCATATATGATATGAAATAAATATTTAGTTTTTGAAAATCATCGTAATAATTGTATTTGATATAATAGGCGAATAATTGTATACGATACACGAAAGCGTAAAATCGAGGTGTTGGCTCAAGGTGGTTCGACCACTTCATGACTTGACCCTCGGGCCGCCGCTAGTGAGCTAGGGTTCGGACCCTTGGCTCATGCATGGGGCCGCGCCACTTCCAAGAGGCTAGGGTTTTGAACCCTAGTCACATAAGCTACTCGGCCGCCGCTTGGGCTAGGGTTTATCGAACCCTTGGCTCGAGATGGTTAAGCCGTCACCGTCATGGACCGTCCATGGTTGGACCGTGGCTTGTGGCTCATGGATTTCGGTGTTTCGAGCAAGTTGGCTCGATGAAAAACCAACATGGTGCAAGGCGGCTAGGGTTTGGAACCCTAGCGGCGCCGCACCCATGCCATCGGCTCGGACCATGTCGTGGGCTAGGGTTTCGAACCCTAGGCCCATAATTGGTCCAGCCGTGGTGCATGGTTGGTTCGAACCATGGTGGTTCGTAGCTAAGTCGCATTAAGTTCGTGGCATGTGATGTCCCGAGCGTACGATAATTTTTCAAAAATTATTTTACAGTTTTAATTAGAATTAAATTTAAAATGTTTAGAATTTAATTAATTAAATGTTAATGCATGCTTTATGTGTTGTTTGAGCATGGTGCGTGGTTATAGCCCTTTGACCTATTAGTAGGATTTGTGGATGTTTGTAATTTATAATACGACCTGCGTGTCGTGCCTTTCTCTATTTCATTCTAAATGTAATCCCTCCCCTATGTTCCCCTCGAATGTGAATCGAGGAATTCTATATCTTGTAAATAGTGTAGTTTATTTTATTGATGGTGATCAATGAAGATGGAGCATCGTGCCGGGATGAGGAGGCCATTCACAAATTGGAGCCAAAGGAAGGTGCTTGTGAAGTTACCTTAGGTTGACTCATAGGATTTTCTCATTGGCTTGAGAAAATCATTAGTAGGGGCTATAACCATGTCACGTTTAATTATGTATGTTGATGCATGATTTATCTTATGTTTTAGTTTGATAATAGTATTACACATATATGTAGATATGTATACAACTATATGTAGTGGACATATTTTAAATTATCAAATTAATCATGAGATCAATAAATCCCTCTAAAATATTAAGTTTTAGATGCCTTCCAAAATTAAAAGTACTCGTCAATAACTTCGATTGTACATGTGTGGGTTTGCCAAAGCAAAGCACCGTGGCAATCTTAGTAAGGCGCGAAAGGATAAAAGTGATATCCGTTATACTTTAATTGGGTACGACTTAACTAGGTTATCTCAATAGGATTGGGAACCTAGAGGCATGGGTTGGATTATAATTCATTTGATGAATTGAACAAAGTGTTGTTCGTCCAACTATCCAAGAATTATATGTGATATAATTGACAAAGTGTTGTCTACCTAAATAACCGAGTCTTGGGCGATTAGCCAAAGCTAACTCAAGATTAGGCGAAATATGGATCTTGGCCCACTAAAGGTTTCGAGGGTTGATATTTTTTCAAACAAAATAGTGGGAGTATCATTTAATATAAGACCATGTTAAATGATTTAAATCATAAACTTATTTTGCATATTTATATTGTAGATATCCATGGCAACTAACAACGTTACTAGCACTTTATCACTGCGATCGGTCCTTGAGAAGGACAAATTAAATGGGACGAATTTCCTAGACTGGCATAGGAACTTGAGGATAGTCCTCAAACAAGAAAAGAAACAATATGTCCTAGAGGAACCCTTGCCCGCTGAGGAACCTCCCCTAACAGCTACAAGAGCTGAAAAAGATGCTTACAAGAAGCATCAGAGTGACGCACTTGATGTTGGGTGCCTCATGCTTGCCACCATGAACTCTGAGCTTCAGAAGCAACATGAGGAAATGGAGGCGTTCGATATGATCGAACACTTAAAGCAGTTGTACCAACAACAAGCTAGACAAGAGAGGTATGACGTCTCTAAAGCGTTATTCCAGTGCAGGATGGTAGAGGGAAGCCTAGTTGGAACTCATGTGCTCAAGATGATTGGGTACATTGAGAATCTGGACAAGCTGGGTTTTCCATTGGACCAAGAGTTGGCCACCGATGTGATCTTGCAATCGTTGCCTGAGAGCTTCAGTCAATTTGTAGTAAATTACAATATGACTGACATGGAAAAGACTCTACCACAGTTGCTTGGTATGTTGAGAACATATGAAGCAAATACTAAGAAGACTAAGGCCACAAATGTCCTTATTGTGAATAAGGGCAAAGGAAGGGCCAAAGCTAAAGGCAACAAGAAAGCAAAGAAGGTCTTTGCTAAATCTAAGCCAAAGTCTTCTGCACTAAAGCCAAAGGGAGGGATAGCAAAGGAAGGGAACTGTTTCCATTGCGGTGAGACCGGCCATTGGAAAAGAAACTGCAAAGTATATCTGGAGGATCTAAAGAAAGGAAGTGTGACTTCCGCTTCAGGTATTTTTGTTATAGAAGTCAACTTATCTACTTCTTCATCATGGGTATTAGATACTGGATGTGGATCTCACATTTGTGTAAATGTGCAGGATCTCAAAAGGAGTAGGACATTGGCGAAAGGTGAAGTTGATCTCCGAGTTGGAAATGGAGCAAGAGTTGCTGCATTAGCTATAGGAGATTATCATTTAGCTTTACCTTCTGGTTTATCATTGATTTTGAAAGATTGTTATTTTGTGCCTTCTATTACTAAAAACATAATATCTATTTCTTGTTTGGACAAGTATGGTTTTTCATTTATAATAAAGGACAATTGTTGTTCTATTTATTTAAATGATATGTTTTATGCTAGTGCACAAATGGTGAATGGTCTTTATGTATTAAATCTTGATATGCCTATCTATAACATAAATACTAAAAGGATTAAAAATAATGATTGTAATCCGACTTATCTCTGGCACTGTCGCTTGGGCCACATAAACGAGAACCGCATATCTAAACTTCATAAGGATGGAGTATTAGATTCATTTGATTTTGAATCATATGAAACATGCGAATCTTGTTTAATGGGCAAGATGACTAAAACCCCTTTCAAGGGACATGTTGAAAGGGCAAATGTTTTATTGGGACTAATACATAGTGATGTATGTGGACCAATAAGTACACAAGCTAGAGGTGGTTTTCAATACTTCGTTACATTTACTGATGACCTCAGTAGATATGGGTATGTGTACCTAATGAAACATAAACATGAAACCTTTGAAAAGTTCAAAGATTTCAAGAATGAAGTACAAAACCAACTTGGCAAGAGTATCAAAATCCTTCGATCAGATCGAGGAGGAGAATACTTAAGCCAAGAGTTTCATGACTATCTAAAGGAATGTGGGATAGTCCCACAACTCACTCCTACGTATACTCCACAATGGAATGGTGTGTCCGAGAGGAGAAATCGAACCTTGTTAGACATGGTTAGATCAATGATGAGTCATGCAGATCTTCCGATATCGTTTTGGGGACACGCTCTAGAAACAACGATTTTCTTACTGAACCGTGTTCCATCTAAATCAGTGGAAAAGACACCATATGAGATATGGACTGGGAAGCGTCCTAGTATGTCTTTTATGAAGATTTGGGGTTGTGAGGCTTTCGTTAGACGTCATGCCACTAACAAACTTGGACCCAAATCTGATAAGTGTTTATTTGTGGGGTATCCTAAGGAAACGAAAGGATACTATTTCTACTATCCCATCGAGAACAAAGTAGTTGTTGCTCGGACTGGTGTATTTCTTGAAAGAGAATTTATTTCTAGAAAAACCAGTGGGAGAAAAATAGAACTTAGTGAAGTTCAACCACAAGAAAACACTGAACCTGAGATTGAGATGGAAACAGAGCAGGCACCGCAAGCTGTTGTGGAAGAAGCACCTGCTCAAGAGACACAAGCCCAGCGTAGGTCTGTAAGAGAACACCGGGAGCCACAGAGATATGGATTTCTTGTGACTCAACAAGGTGACTTACTACTTATTGATGAGGATGAGCCGTCATCTTATCAACAAGCTATAATGGGCAATGATTCTGAGAAATGGCAAGAGGCCATGAAATCTGAGATGGAATCCATGTATGCAAACCAAGTATGGACTTTGGTTGATCCACCTGAAGGGGTACGACCCATAGGGTGCAAATGGATTTTCAAGAAAAAGACCGATATGGATGGTAACGTACAAACCTATAAAGGTCGACTGGTTGCAAAAGGATTCAAACAAATTCATGGTATTGACTATGATGAAACCTTTTCACCAGTGGCCATGGTTAAATCCATAAGGATCTTACTTGCAATAGCTGCATTTCATGATTATGAAATCTGGCAGATGGATGTAAAAACAGCTTTCCTTAATGGAAATCTGCTCGAGGATGTGTACATGACACAGCCCGAGGGTTTTGTCGATCCAAAGGATGCTGGAAAGATATGCAAGCTACAACGATCCATTTATGGATTGAAGCAAGCTTCTCGGAGTTGGAATCTTCGTTTTGATGATGCAATCAAAGAGTTTGGTTTTATCAAAAATGAAGATGAACCTTGTGTCTACAAGAAGGTCAGTGGGAGCGTAATCATTTTCCTAGTGTTGTATGTAGATGGCATACTTCTTATTGGAAATGATATCCCTGCCTTGCAATCTGTAAAGATTTGGCTAGGGAACTGCTTTTCGATGAAAGACTTAGGAGAAGCCACCTATGTATTAGGAATCAAGATCCATAGAGATAGATCGAGAAGGCTTCTTGGTCTAAGTCAAAGTACATACATAGACAAGGTGCTTAAAAGGTTTAGCATGCAAGAATCCAAGAAAGGATTCGTGCCTATGACACATGGTATTTAACTCTCGAAGGAACAGTGTCCTTCAACACCAGATGAGAGACAACGCATGAGTAAGATTCCATACGCGTCAGCTATTGGATCTATCATGTATACCATGATATGTACTTGTCCCGGTGTATCGTATGCTTTGAGCATGACGAGCAGATATCAAGTTGATCCAGGTGAAGGTCACTGGATTGCTGTCAAGAATATCCTAAAGTACTTGAGAAGGACTAAGGATACATTCTTGATTTATGGAGGTGAGGAAGAGCTCAATGTAATGGGTTACACTGATGCAAGCTTCCAAACCGACAAAGATGATTTTCGATCGCAATCTGGATATGTGTATTGCCTAAATGGAGGTGCTGTGAGCTGGAAGAGTTCAAAGCAAGAAACAGTAGCCGATTCTACAACGGAAGCTGAGTATATTGCTGCCTCGGATGCAGCAAAGGAAGCTGTTTGGTTGAGGAAGTTCATTTCTGAACTTGGAGTGGTACCTAGCATCAAAGATCCGATAGAACTCTATTGTGACAACAATGGAGCGATCGCATTGGCTAAGGAACCAAGATCTCACCAAAGATCCAAGCACATACTTAGGCGTTTCCATTTCATTCGAGAAATCGTTGAAAGGGGAGATGTTAAAATATGCAAAGTACCAACAGATGATAATGTATCTGACCCATTGACGAAGCCGCTGTCACAGCAGAAGCATGATCGTCATACTAGATCTCTAGGCATTAGGTATATGTCTGAGTGGTCTTAGTGCAAGTGGGAGATTTGTTGGGATATGCCCTAAGACAAGTCATTAGATGATTGTTTAAGACATACAATGTTTATGGTTTTATGAATGGCAATTCATTATTATATATTATTCTTTTAACTGTGCATTGTGAATTAATATATATGTTAATGTCCTTAGAATAATATTGTATTATTCTTAAAGATGTCCCTAGTCAAGTATTATCATGAATAGGGATAATGATAATACGTAGAGACTAGTATATGTTGATCGATGAATTGTTCATTGATATGAGATATCAAATCAACATATGGGTACATGTTAGAGAACGGTGTACTGAACAGACCCACCATGAGAATGCAACATGGATAGTTATATGATCGTCATATGCAATTCTCATAGTGATAATAATGTATGAAATCCTTACGACTTGTGATCATCAGAGATCCCAACATAAGGAGTTATGTATCTTGATATCGTCAAACGTTACCCGTAACAGGGTAATCTATAAAGGCGACTATTGGATACACTACGAATTATGTAGAGGGATGTTGACTGATCGAGATAGGATTTGTCCCTCCTATATAACAGGAGATGTGTTTGGCCCTTGATCAAGTGAGAACTAAAATGCATGGCCATGCTCGAATGAGTCGATATGAGATATCGAGCTTATTCGTTTATTCTAGTTCTACTTGGGGATCAAGAAATAAAGATTGGATATATGAGTATGACTATTCCATGACTCGTGTTCAATCTAAACACAAAGGACAAAGGGATTAAGTTACATGATTAATATTATCACAAGTTCTAAAGGTTATGTCGAGTCATTGACATTCTTGTAATTTGGGTAGCATTGATGTGTTGCTAGATACCGCTCAATGCTTGAAACGTAAAATGAGATTTTATGTCACTGCCAACATTACAAGATCCTATCGGGTCGCACAAAAGATTAAATCGATAAGGGAAATTAAATTCATTGGATGAATTAATTAATTAAGAAGAGTCTTAATTAAGTGATTAAAAGGTTTTAATTAAATCATGGGTTTGGGCCCATAAGACTTTAAGAAAGTCTTGAACCTTAATTAAAAGCCTTATAATATAAATACATGTTTTTTGATTAATTGTTAATCATACTTTCATATCATTCTTTGATATCAAAAATAAACCCTAGCCATCCTCCAAAAGGCTCTCGGCCGCCACCTTCCTTGCCGCCGCCGCCGTGAGAAAAGGTTGGAGATTGGTGGCTATTGATCGGTTTTGAACCGTGTTTTGATATAGGTTCAAGAATAAGTCTAGCAACTTGTTCTTGAACATCCCTTTCGATTTGATCGTGTGGATACCGTAGAGGCAAGACCTTGGAGGTGTTGCTTGTGACTCGGAGTTCGTTGGACGTGCTGCTCCGTGGATTCTGCTTCAAACACGCTACAAGGGTGAGAACCTTCGTATTCCTTAATCCGATATGATAACCTATGTATAGATCTGCTGGTTTGTAATCCTAAAAATTTTATTCCGCTGCGTTGTATGCTCTAAGGATTACTTACAATTCACCCCCCCTTTTCGGTTCCAACAAGTGGTATCAGAGCCATTTGATTTTTGTTTTAAATCAAAAATTTATATGGCTAATCTAGCAAATGAGTTTGCTCAAGGTCAATCGACAAATAGACCTCCGCTCTTCACGGGAGATAACTACGGTTATTGGAAGAATAGAATTTATCTATACATCCAATCCATAGATTATGACCTATGGAAAATCATTGTAAAAGTTCCACACTCCTTTAAAGGAAGTTGGGGGAATAAGTATTCCCAAAGAAATGGACGATTTTACAAGAGCGGGTATGATTTAAATTTCGCAAAATGCTAAAGCTATTAATATTTTACATTGTGCTTTAGATATGAAGGAGTACAACCGATCTCGGTGTGCTCAACCGCAAAGGAAATATGGGACAAATTGCAAATTTGTCATGAGGGCACAAATCAAGTGACGGAGACAAAGATAGATCTACTACAACTCAAGTATGAGACATTTGAGATGGAATTCGGAGAAGACGTTGACTCGATGTTTAGAAAGCTCACCCAAATCATAAACGAGCTTACCCAACTTGGAGAGAAGTATCCTCCAAAGCAAATATGGAGAAGAGCACTAAGCTCCTTGCCAAAGGATGAGATGCAAAGAAGACGGCCATCATCGAATCCAACAAAGGAGAAAGTGCAACATATGACCTTGATGAACTTCATGGTACCTTGGTGACCCATAAGCTTGAAGTGTCAACAAGGAAGGGAATAAAGGAGGATGATAGATCCATAAGAAAAGGGATCGCCTTGGTCGGGAGGAAAGATCATTCCGATGAAGAAGATGATGAAAATGATGAAGAGATGATCTTGTTCACTAGAAAGTTCAAGAAATTCTTCAATAAACACAACATCCAAAGGCCTCCGGTGCTACCAAACATGATTCAAAACAAGAGGTAATTTGTTATATATGTCAAGATAAAGGTCATTATGCTAATAAATGTCCTAGGAAGAAGAATGAGGACAAAGGTAAGAAGAAAGCCCTTATAGCCACATGGAGTGATAGTGACTCAGATGAATAAGCAACAAACCTTTGTCTCATTGCCAAAGATGATGCAAATGACGAAGAATATGAAAGCAACGATGAGGTACCATCTTTGATGAATTACTAGATTCTTATCATGGGCTTATTGATGTACTTAGCAAAACCAAGATGAGTAACAAATTACTCAAACTTGAGGTAGCCAAGAGAGATGAAGAAAACAATTCATTGAAAAATGAATTAAGTTCTTTGAAGAAATCTTTTTACAAATTTAGTGATAGTAGTTTAAAGATGAATGAATTGCTTGGCTTGCAATGTTGTAGCTTTGATAAAGCCGGACTAGGCTTTTTCAAGCAAATCTAAAACATTTTCAAGCTTGTTGGCTAAAGCCAAGCATAACCTACTTGCACTTATTGTTGTAAAGATGGTCATACTAAGAATAAATGTAGGTTTGCTAAAATCCAATACCAACCTAACAAAATGTGGAAATAGATTCCAAAGGCATTGATGAAAGCTAACCCACAAGGACCCAAAAATCAAATGGGTACCAAAGACCTCCAATTGTTAACTTGTTTTGCAGGAACAACAAAGAAATGGAGGATGAAGGCACAAGCACCTAAAGGGAGGAAATCATAGTATGCACCACAATAGAAGAAGCGCGAGGTATATGACCAATGACAAGAACGTACTCTTGTCATCAAAGGTAAATTTATTTTGTGCATTCAAAAGAGCATTCAAAATTTCATTGGCACAAATTAATTGTGACCAATAAATAATGAAGCTCGATATTCATTGATAGTAAAATACATTTCCCCTTAGCATGTGCACATATAAATTGTTTTGATGCATGATTTATGCTTATATCTTTATAGTAAGTATCTTGATATGCCTTGAGTAATTTGAATAATGCTATGTGAAAATGTGAAATTAAGTGATTAAGCATGCTATAAGTGTTTGGATATTCAATCTTTGATACAATGCTATCATGACCTTAATAATTTTTATCAAATGATGCCTTGAAAATTTAATGTCTATTGGGCATGAGTGCATGAACATATGCACACTTTACAATATTTAGAATTCATTGTTGATTGCCTTAAACGCATGTTTGTATTCCTCTAAATGATTCAATCTTATGCTTGTTATGGCTATTACATGTTTGATGAGGAACATGTGTAAATCGTTAAAATATGGCTATGTGTCAACATATACTTGTGATATGATTATTTGAATTTTGTGCTTTTTGATTATCACAAAAAGGGGGAGAATTTTGTGATAAACTTGAAGTTTAATACATGCATAGTTTGAGGGGGAGAGTTATGCATGATTTAGGGGGGGGGGGGGGGGGGGGGGGGGGGAGGGGGGAGCTTTTTATGCATTACTTGGTTAAATCTTGTATGTGCTATGCAATTGTTAAAGGGGAGTCTTGTTTACTCACATTTCATGCATATTACATATTCAAGTTTATCAAGTTTTGTGATCATCAAAAAGGGGGAGATTGTTGAGCCTTAAACGCATGGTTGAGTTTAATGCTTAATTTATCTCTGGATTATTTATGAGTTTTGATGATCAACAAAACTTGTGTTTGTTATACTAATGTGTCTACTTAGTGTACAGGTTTAATGGTTGTAAAGTGGATTGATTGGAGAAAATCAATTGTGCAAAGTCTGGGCACGATCGCCCCAGGCGATGGTGACCATCGCCCCAGGCGATGGCAGCCAGGAAAGACTTCGCCACACACATCGACTGGAGCGACGCTGAGGCCCGCGCGCATGGCATGAACGCCTGAGGCGATGGGTGCTTCACCTGAGGCGATGAAGATTTTTGATCAACCGAAGCTACGACATTGATTTTTGATTTGGATCGCCAGAGGCGATCTGGACTTCGCCTGAGGCGATCTGTGCTTTTTGGTGACCGTTGGGGCGCGGCGATGTCCAATGCGATCTTGGAGTGATTCAAGCCTTATGTGTAGCAACGGCTAGTAGGAGCCTTGGAGGCCTCATACACTATAAATATGGATGTTTTGGATCAATTTGAAGACAAGAAACAAGACTATAAACTGCAAGAATGCTTTTCTCTATTCAAATTATTTTAGCATTGCAAACTTCATACATTTGTGCTGTATTGGAGTTTGTAATTCCTTTCTTGTATGTGAGTTTTGATTTTTCGTGTTGATAAACCGTGAAGGTGTTATTTGAGTTATTGTACGGTCCTCCAACACCGACGCAAGTTGGAAATTGTAAAAGTCATCAACAAGTAAAGTTGGTGCAAGTGTTGTGGCTATCCTTGGAGCCCTTAAGGCCAAGAAGACTCGTGAAGAGTGTGGGTAACTCGGGAAGAGTTTTGTGTGGTTATCCTTGGAGCCCTTAAGACCAAGAAGACTCGTGAAGAGTATGGTGCTCGTGAAGAGCTGTTTTTACTCGGGAAGAGTGTGTTGTGGCTAACTTGGAGCTCTTAAGGCCAAGATCATTTTCGTTCTAGTGGAACCTCGGTTAAACATTTTCTAACCGGGAAGAGGAGACGTAGGCGATTCATCCCCGAACTTCTATAAAAAATTCTCTTGTCATTTATCGCTTTATTTATATTACGCATTTATTTATTACTTCTTTTATTTATTGTTCAATTGACTTGAAGTCTTCCGCAGCGCAAACTCGTCATTTTTGCAAATTCATTTTAAAACGCTAAAGTAGCCAAGGAACCTCATTCACCCCTCCTCTTCTGTTCCAACAATCCTTATTTCTAAACTTTGTTCTTTGTTATTTTCAGATTTTGATGTTTGTTTTGTTGTAAAACATTATTAGCCGTTGTTATTTGATTAGAGTAGGTTGTTTATCAAGACTAGGGGATCCAATGTTTGAATTCATCATTTAGTTAAAGGTTTTGGTTGATTTCTTATAATTTTTTGGGTATGTCTTATTTCTTAATGATTTAAAGTATTTGCTATCATTTGAATTCATATTAGTAATTATAATTTAGATTGGCATAAGATATTATAATACGAAACGGTAATTCATACCCTGGGTTTCAGATTGAGATCGACCAGATGAAATCAAACACATATGTGATAGCAATAGATTACTCAATCGAAGGCTGGTAGTTTTCACAAATCATAATGAAATATTGATTTTCAATAAGGACACATGAGTTGTGTATTGCACGTTAATATTAGACTTGATATAGCTTGACCATAGTATATTGAATAAGTTAGGAAAACTCGTCACCTTAGAACTCGTCACCTTAGAACGTAGAATTTTCAATCATCACTAATAGGAGAATTATGGATGATTACATGGGTGAATAGAAATCTTGATAATTGTCTCTACTGGAGTTTCTTACTCTTCATCACTTGTTTCGTTTCGAATTTATGTTTTTGGTTAATTTAGCATAATCTTCACTCATTAATCATATGCTAAATATATTTAAACTAACTGAATTGGTAATTATTATTAGTTCATGTGAGGTCGACAACCATTTCTCCAAATTACTATACTAAAACTTGACAATCGTTCACTTGTGAATACACAACTAGAAATTTATTGTTAAATAAAGTGACGATCAATTGAACATAATGGTTTGACTATATTAGATATTAAGAGAATGCTTCAGCATATGGGTGTTCACCGATTCGATTAACTGACCGAACCGGGGCAGAATTGAAAAAGTTCGGTTCAAACCGAACCGAAATTTTTGGTTCAGTTTTCGGTTTAAAAAAATCGGTTTTCGGTTACAAGATCCGGTTAATCTAACCGAAAACCGAAAATTTTAAAAAAAAAATATTAAAAAATCTGAATTTTTTTATGGTTTAAATATTTTTTTAATGGTTTCGGTTTTGATTGTATTAATAAAAACTCGTAAATTAACAACGTGTTTCAAGTATAATTTATTTTATTTTGTTGTCTCATTTAAACTCGATTTTTTGTATTAAATAGGTTCAAAATAATATTAGAAGCTTAAAATTAAAAGGTCAAATGTTCATAATTCATTTGAATCCAATGTATGATGTATAAGAGTTTGTGTTTACGTTGAATTTTCATCAATTAATCATACAATTTAAAAACAAATTCAAAAGTTCAAAAAAAAAAAGTACGGTTCGAACCGAAACCGAAAAAGTTCGGTTAAAACCGAAACCGAATCGAACAATTTTGGTTCGGTTTTCGGTTTTGAAATTTCAAAACCGAAATCTTGGTTCGGTTCAAACCGAACCAAATAAACACCCCTACTTCAGCTTAATTTTTTTAATTGGGTAAACGAATGTCAGATGAAAGTACTGACAAATATATATACCTCCAAGAAAATGTTTTCCACTCAATATAATGATTTACATTGAACTAGACAATATGGCTTAGTGACAATTATAACAAGTACCCATGAGGTCAAATTCGTGTCTGGGTTTAAAATCCTACATACATATCAGAAAGTAAAACACAGCTATAAAAGATCTGCAACAGCTTAACTAGGCCTGGTATGGTGTTCTGAGATGCTAATCGCCCATTCACCGGACGCGCTGGAATTCGAGATTCTTGAAAGGGACCGGAAAATTTCATCTATGCTGGGGCGATCTGATGGATCCTTCTTGAGGCAATTATCAATCAATCTGAATATTAAAAGGGCTAGCTCCGGAGGGTAATTTCCTTTCAACAAAGGGTCCATTAGTAGCTTGAGATTCTCTAGTCCACTTTCTTGGTCTAGAACTGGATTCAAGACATCTGATAACTGCATATTCCCCTCGCACAGCTGGGAAACCTCGGATCCTGTAAGAATCTCCATCATGAGAACCCCAAAAGCATAAACATCAAGTTTCGGAGAGATTAATCCATTCTCCAAATACTCTGGAGCCATGTAACCTTTAGTTCCAACAATGTGCCTTGTTAAGATAAATTGCCCTCCGTCTCCATCTGCTGATCTTGCCAGACCAAAATTTGCAATCTTGGCTCTGAAGTCACGGTTGATAAGAACGTTGTTGCTGTTCAAATTTTTGTGTACATGAGGAGGGGAAGTGTAACAGTGGAGATAATTCAACCCTGCGGCTATATCCAAAGCAATTTGCAGCCTCTGGTTCCAGCTCATGACCTTCCTTTCATCATTGTGATGAATCCAATAGCTGAGCGATCCATTAGAAGCGTATTCATAAACAAGATACCAGTTCCCCTCGTTGAAACAAACACCAGAGAGACGGATAAGATTGAAATGGTTAATCTTGTTCAAAAGATTGATTTCTTTCGACACATCTCCATTAACTTTCTTGATTGCAGCAAAATCCCCATTAATTGTTCCGCGATAAACAGATCCCTTGATCCAGCAACTGGAACTGAAATCTTCTGTCGCAGCTTTAAGTTCTTCAAAAGAGTATACTTTAAGAGACTGAGCTATGCCGGATAGGCTTTCAAGAAACTGTTCTGAATCGGGATCTTCCTCCTTTTTAAGTGGTTTTTCGACAGATTCAAAACTCTCCGATGACACAACTGGTTCGCTTTTGCTTCTTCTTTTACCAAAGCACACGAAGAAAACAAAAAACCCAATAATTGCAAAACCCCCAAGAACACCTACCACAGCATATACCCATGTTTTGCTTGAGCCGCCACCATCACTAGCCGGAGGGACAGATGCCGATGGTGTAACGGAGGACGGCGGCGGCGGCGGCTGTGGTGCTGTGACCTGTGAACTGGATGGCGGATCTTGAAGCGGAACCAGAAGAGTAGTGAATGGATAAATGTTAGTATCTTGTTCAGATAATCCATTTGCTGCAAGAGTTGTCCCAGTATCAACTCCAAAGATTTCACTTATGGCGAATACAAACTGGTTCCAAGTTACCAAATAACTCAACAAAAACTTCACGCCAACGTCGCTTTGGGTCTTAGTTGGACATGCACATCTCAGTGGGACATTAAGTCGAGAGCCTAATAACAAAATTTTTGTCAGATCACCATTCTGATCCTCGATAGCTTGACAGGTAGACAGGCCCTGGAAAGTGTTGTTAGCAACAACAAGAACCGTGTCATCTTTCTTGATTATGTAAGAAACATTTGCCTGATAATAAAGGCCCGAACAAGAACAGGTAACGGGAACAAGAATCACCCGATCCGATTCAAAGATCGTGTTTTCGGGAACTGAATTGAGTTGAGATAATTGTGATTGATCCACTCCCAATAGTGCAGAGATGGCGGAGACAGAATTATATGGAGGCGTGGCTCTGAAAGTTAGATAAGATTGACAACTCCGGTTTACGCCATTGCAGGTGTAGCCAAGAACTGAAGTTGAATTGTCTCTGCTGTCGCATAACGTTGTGGCCTTTCTGATGTAAGGCTGCTGCGCAAGAATCAAGGGAGAAGAATAGATCAGGAAGATGGAAATTGCAGAAACAAATTGAAGAAAATCCATTTTTGGGCGTTCCAGAGCTTGAATTTCAAGAAAAATGGAGGAATTATTAGTTTATACACAGACAGACAGATTTCCCTGAATTGGGAATGGTATAAATTAATCTAGTGGGTCGGTTAGCTAACGAAAGAATCAAATTTTGAATAAAAAGATCGATCCTTTTGACCGTGTCAATTATGCAAAATTATTTGGGTTTTGAAGATATTCAATGACTCCAGTAAATTTCCAAGAAGAACGATATCCTCAGACCGAGTTTCTTGATTTTTTCCAAGTGCTGTCATTTTCTTGAAATTCAAGATAACACGGCAAAAAAAACTACGGCAGCGTGCGTTGACCCTTTATTGGGTTTTTCAAATTTATTTTATTTTTGCTAATTTTTAAATTAAAGTTTAATCCATTATTAACCTTAATAAATAATTCCTATATAACATTTAAATATCATAAAAACAATTTCGATTTCAAATCTATTGATTTATACTTAGGAAAATAAGACATACTCCATTCAAATAACAAAATAATGTCAAACACCAGCTTACAAATTTTAGTCAAAATAATAAATTATCCATTAAACTCACTCATAACTACAAAGACATGGATTTTTCAGGAATTGTGAAAATTTAGATCTTTTATGACTAAAGATGTAAATGAATTCCATGTGAATTGGAATTTTTTTTTTTTTAAAAGAACTTAATTTCAAATTGGTCAAAATAGTGAAGCTAATTTAGCTTGGATCCAGGGGTTGACGCAGGAATTCCGAGAGCGGAGGCAAAAAAAAATACTAACAAAAGAATGGAGACTAACAAATTTTTTAGAGGTCAAAATATAATTTAAAAGATGACAAAAAACAATTTTTGATGTATAAAATGTAATTTTAGAGGGTAAACTATAATTTGTATTTTAAAAAAACTTTTTAGATAATAAAAAATATATATTTGGGCTAGGGGCAAGTAGGTACGCCCTTGCTTGGATCCACTAGGGTCAGCTCATAAATTTATGAGCTTGAATTTATGAACCTTAATGGTATTAATTAAAGGGCAAGTTTAGATCGGTACCCATTACTGAAACTTTATTCATCATAGTCCAAGAAAAAAACTTGCAATCATTTAAGTCCACTTTAGGTAAATGACAAAAGTGCCCTTAATAAGAAAATGCGGGAATTTCAAAAAATTTAAATATCTTCCTTTCAGCACTTCGTTCGAGTTCTTCCTTTCACGACTGCGATTCAAATATCCTCGTAAATCTCTCTCGCCAGTTACGATTTCTTACAGTTACACATCGTTCTAGATATTTTTTTCAAATCTGGTATGTGTGTGTGTGTGTGTTTCGTGTGTGTATGTATATACTGTTTGCTGATTGAGGTTTTATAGTTATTATTCATTGGTGTCCGTGCTTCTTTGCTCATTTCCAGAATTTACAGCCTGAAACATGCAACGAAGAAGATGACCCAGAGAAAATTAATTGGTGCATGAAAATTATAAATTTAACTGGTGCACAAAAATTATAAAAAATAACTTGTGCACGGAAATTATTAAAAGTAACTGGTGCACGAAAATTATGAAAAATAAACTGGTGCACGAAAGATATAAAAAGTAACTGATGCACGAAACATAGAAAAAGTATGTGATGCACGAACCATAATCGCAAGTGACCAGTGGGTGATGCACGAACCATACAATTAAGTCACTGATGCACGAACCATTTAATTTCGTGCACCAAGGTTATATTTTCGTGTACCAATTTTTTTTAAAACTTTCATGCATTAGTAATTGATGCACGAAAATTGGAAATCATTAAGTGATGCACGAAAATTGGAAATCAGTAACTGATGCACGAAAATTGAAAAACAGTAACTGATGCACGAAAAATTAATGGTGCACGAAAATTATGAAAAATAAATTGGTGCACGAAAGATATAAAAAGTAACTGGTGCACGAAACATAGAAAAAGTATGTGATGCACGAACCATAACCGCAAGTGGGTGATGCACGAACCATACAATTAAGCTACTGATGCACGAACCATTTACTTTCGTGCACCAAGGTTATATTTTCGTGCACCAGTTTTTTTTAAAACTTTCATGCATCAGTAATTGATGCACGAAAATAGAAAATCATTAAGTGATGCACGAAAATTGGAAATCAGTAACTGATGCACGAAAATTGAAAATCAATAACTGATGCACGAAAATTGAAAACCAATAACTGATACACGAAAATTGAAAATCATTAATTGATGCACGTAAATTAAAATCAGTAACTGATGCACGAAACATAGAAAAAGTATGTGATGCACAAACCATAATCACAAGAGGATGACGTCAGCCCGAACCATACAATTAAGTTACTGATGCACGAACCATTTAATTTCGTGCACAAGTTTTTTTTGCAAATTTTTTGCATCAGACATCAGTTAATTAACACAAAGTTCGTGAACTAGTGTTATATTTTCATACATCAGTGTTATATTTTCGTGCACCAAGGTTATTTCGTGCACCAGTTACTTTTTAAAATTTTCGTGCACCAGTTACTTTTTTATAATTTCGTGCACCAGTTACTTTTTATGATTTTCGTGCACCAATTAATTTTTCTTTGAGTAATCTTCTTTGTTGCAATATCTTACTGTTAGGCTGTAAATTTTGGAAATGAGCAAACAAGCACGGACACCAACATATACATTACTTCTTCAGCCATATGCATCAGTCAAAACCATGAGAGTTTTTTTTTTTTTTAAAAAAAAGAAAATACCAACACTTTCGATGTCTATAATTTAGCATCGGTATTCAAATTTATAATGCAAATATACACACAGTACACACACACTATGGAATATACAGAGTAGATCCGAAAATTATATGTGCAGAATAGTCCGAGGTCTTCTTCGATTAAAAAAGATTTTAAATGCTACGAACAATTTAGATGATTCGATTCAAACATATTTCATGTACAGAACATTTTAGCAAATAATTTTTAGGGATGAGGCGACGAGATGATGAAGAAACTAATGATCTGAGAATCGCCGGAAAATTTTAGTAGAAAATTTAAGTGTAGGGCGACAGGATGAGGAAGAAAAGAAAGATTTGATATTAGGTTTAGGGTGTTTTCAATTGAAGGGTATTTAGGTAACTTAAAAACATTTTCAAACCAATAGCTAAAAAATTGGACTTATGTGAATATAATTTTCTCCTAAATATATTTTTGGTAAGAATTTTTTTTCTTTTTCAAACTTATTTGTAAACAGCACATTTTTGTAATTTTCCCTTAATAAAATCATGAACCTTAATGGTATTAAATCTAAAATCCATTCCCCTCGTAAAGAACTTTGACTTTCAACATGGAACATAAACGACTCTTTTTCGCCTGTGGCCATTAAGGCAATGTTGGTATGCGATTATAATAATTAGGGTGTACGTGGGTGGATTTTGGTGGGTAAATATAAAAAAATCACACAATCCATTATATGTGGGTAGCTAAATTGTTAAACCGCACCTCTTAAATAATATAGAACATCGTGAGGTTCAGGTAAGTGCGGGTGGGTGCGGGCGGATGCCAGATCAAATGGATATAAATTACAATTAATACATAAAATATAACCAAAACTAAATAAAATGAGAGAAAGTATAAAATAATAAAAATCTAAAATCATGTTAACGAAAATATTATTCACCATCATCATAAAACTATAGATATCCAAATCATACACTAAAACTAAAACTTAAAAAAAAAATTGCAATACGAAACAAAAACATAATAAATTAAAGTATCAGAATCTTCTACAAATTGGGACATCAACAACTTTAAACTTTCACGGGTATAAAAGAGAATGACAATTCAGAAATACACAAATTGATTATTTGGTCAAATATTTGGTCACTTACCAACAAGATTATTCATCAAGGTGTGATTTTGCATTTGAAACTCTCATATCACATAAATCTGAAATTTAAGTATAACATTGTTAGCAAGATCGTACTGAATGATAATAATTTAAAAGTAACAATACGTTTAATAATTTCTTACTACCTTTTATAATTTCTTCATACTTTTCAAATTCATTCATTGACACTTCTTTCATGCTTTCTTTGATGTCAATAGTTGTATGTGTTGACCTTAACCAATTTTGGCTACATACAATAGCCTCTACCATTTCAGTATTAACAGAACTTCGATATGGGTCAAGAATCGGACCACTTGTGCTAAAAGTAGGCTAGGATGCCACTGTAGCGATTGTAATAGCCAAAATATCCCTAGCCATTTGAGAGAGAATATGAAAACTTTTGGCGTTGTCTCTCCACCAATCCAAAACATCAAAGGAGACCGTGTTACTTGGATTGAGACATTTTTCCTCCAAAAATCTACTAAGTTCCGACTTAGTCTTAGTACATGCATCTTCCCCCAATTGTTTTGCAAACTGTAAGCCAAAGAATTACCCGTCCCATAATTTTCGTCCATGTCCATACGGTAGCTTGGTGTGAGCTTGAAGGTGATTTTTGCGAAGCATCTTGATTAGTATCACAACTTTGCTAATACTCGTACAGACGCTCCATCACCTTTATCACTTGATCTTCCATGAAGCTAGATAATGTATTATCACCATCCTCATAAACTTGATTAAGGCCAAATCTCCAAACCTTAACTTGTAGCGTGGATCCAAAACAGTGGCAACATACAATAAATAATTGAGCTTATCAAAGTTTTCCCAATATTTTGAGAACTTCTTTTGCATTTTCAAAGCCATCAAAGACGCATTCAGATCCGCTTGTCTAGACAAAGTCTTTAATCTAGCCTTGACAACCACAAGTTGAAAGCACATGTTGGAGTTGACATTCAATGAACCAGAAAATTGCAAAGTAACATCATAGAACAACTTCAAAAACTTTATAAACAATCTAGCCACATTCCAATCACTTTCACTAGGTGGACCAGTGTGCTTTGTTTTCCTTCCTTTTCCTCTCTCATCACTTCCATTACCTGAATCGTATTCACCAACAACACTACTACCATCTTCATCATTGTCATTGTCACCAAGTGCAAAGTACAATTTATAGTTCAAATCATCTTTCTTGAGTATCTCAAATGCCTATTCAAACTTAACAGCAGAATATAGCATTAAGTTAGTTGAATTCCACCTAGTTTCAATGTCAAGGCAAACTAAACTCTTATTTTGAATTTTCTCTACATCTGCACATTTTTTGAATGCCTCAAGTCTAGCAGGAGATGAGCGAACATACCTTATAGCATTTCGAGGCTTGAGAACTGATTCATTTTGATTATTCAACCCATCTTTCACTATGAGATTCAAAACCTCATATGCAAAAACTCATTATTTAAAATGGTAGTTTTCCAACCTTTAGTATTCTTCTTTAGATAATTAATTGCACCATCATTAGAATATGCATTATCAACCGTTATTGTCGACAACTTCTCTATCCCCCAATCTAACAAACGATTTTCAATCATTTTACCTATCGTCTTGCCCTTGTGATTAGGTATAACAAAAAAACTCAAAATTCTCTTTTGTAACTTCCAATCTTTGTCAATCCAATGTGCAGTAAGACACATGTAATTGATATTCTGGATTGAGGTCCATGTGTCTGTGGTAAGAGATACACGTTCAGACTTAAGGAGCTTCTTAACTTTCTTTTTTTCTCCTTAACGTAAAGGCTCATACAATTTCTAGCAATAGTTACACTGCTTGGAACTTTAAATATAGGTTGCAAAGAAGCTACAAACCTTTTAAACCTTTCACCATCTATCATTTTGAAAGCATGTTCATCAGTTATGATCATCTCAACTAGCCTCAATCTACTTTCTTCATAAGAATAACTCATAGTTTTAAGAGCAGCATCATTTCCATCTTTTTTAGTCTCAAAAGAAAGAGTTTTTTGTTTAGCATCAACTCTGTAAGGGTTTTTCCTACACTGATTCTCAAGAGGGTGTATCAAATTACCTATGCCATGTTTCCTTCCTTGAGCCGCATATTCACGACCACAATAAATACAACCTGCTTTCTTCTCTCCATTTTTCTCATACGTCTTAAAATTCTCCTACACCCAAGAGCTCTTTCTCCCATTCTCCTCATCTCCTGTTTATTTGCTCATCGGATGAATAACTATATATTTTGCAGTCTTTTTCCTTTTCTTGGAAGTATGAGGCTTCCACGAGCTTGGTCTTGGAGATAGAAGTGGTTCAGATGGTGGTTGGTCCATGTGTGAGTTATGTTCCGGAACTTCAATGGTATTAACTTCGTCATCCATCTAGAAACAATTCAAGAAGTAGAAGTTATTTGTGTTAAACAATTTTATGTATAATGTTCTAAAATATGAGTTTCCCAAAGAATATCAATCATTTAAAACCAGTATTCAATCATTTGAATATTCAATCATTTGAATATTTTGAAAACCAGTATACTTCAGGAGATTAGATAATGTATCAGAAGATCCAGTCATATGATTGGAAGCATCAGAATCAACAACTCAATGTGAAACAATTTTACCTTATCCCTGAAGTCCAAAGGCAGAAAAAGCAGATAAAATCATTTGTTGCACCACCTTAGGAGTAAGAGCAGTCTGATTAGTGTTGGCAGAGGTGGTCTGACTTGAAGCAGGTGTGGAAGTACTAGCATGAAAGGTTTGCAGACGTTGGTTCTCGGGGAGCGTAGGACATTCATTGATGTTGTGATTAATTTTTTTACGATAATTCAGAATTTCTTAGGGTAGTTACGAGCACTATAGCAAGGTCCTTGCAGTTATATCAGTGTTGGGAAACGATTTCTAAGTTTTGGTGATTACAAACACCTACTGGATAAAGATATCTAGCGGGTGTTAAACACCAACCGGGTAAAGACACCTACCGGATGTTGAAGTCCTACCGGGTGATAAAGACCAACTGGATGAACACCAACCGGGTAAAGACACCTACCGGATGTTGAAGTCCTACCGGGTGATAAAGACCAACTGGAAGACACCTACCGGATGTTGAAGTCTTACCGAGTGATAAAGACCAACTGGATGAACACCTACCGGGTGAAGACACCAACCGGGTGACAGACATCAACTGGATGGCTACCAACTGGATAGACATCAACTGGACAGACATCAACCGGACAGACATCAACTGGATGGCTACCAACTGGATAGACATCAACTGGACAGACATCAACTTGACAGTCTCACACTGAACAAAGACATCAACTGGTTACTAGAGGATGAACGACCAGTTTGAACAAAGAAAACCAGCAGAAGTTTAAACATCCAGTAAGAGCACTAAGCAACGAGACAAAATAAGTACAACATTCTCTGACAAAGCTACAACAGAGCGGCGCACCCTGCTATATCTCCGCCACCATTCCCGCCAGAGTTAAAGAGCTTAACAAAATAGGAAAGAAGACAATATGAATTTGGAAAGCTAATCTCTTCCTAATACAGAAAAGCTATCGTTGGACAACCAAAACCTATAAATACGTCCAAGCAAAGAATGAAGAACAGAGCTGAACGATTTTCAACAAATAGAAACACCTCAAAGCAAACAAGAAAATTAACTTACTGATATTCCAAAAGTTCAGCAAAGAGCAGACAAGCTGTGCAACTGAATCTGTGACAGATTAATTCCTATCGAAGTCTGCTGCTCAAGAACACTCGAAGCTGAAAAGTTTATTTTGTAAAGAGTGTTATAGAATCTTTTGTAATTGAATTTAAGAAGTTGTGATTGCTAGGAGTTTAGGCCAAGCTGTGTGAGTGCCTAAGAAGGTTGTATACTGTAAAGTGTAAACCAAGTCTTCTAGTGAATCCTTCCTGCAAAGGAAGAAGGGGAGACGTAGAAGCGTTGTGCTTCGAACTTCCAGAAACAATACTAGTCTCATTTGTTTATCGCTTATTTACTACTCAGTTTTATTTCTCACAAGTCCAGCAGACATATTCCGCACTACAATCAGTGTCTGCTAACTTGCCTGATATTGAGAAGCAACTGTAACACTTAACGGTTTACAGTTAACCCGAGATCAATCGAAATTGAATCTAGTGTTTATTCAACCCCCCCTTCTAAACACTACCCCGATCCTAACAAGTGGTATCAGAGCTTTGGTCTTCTCAATCTTGAGAAATTACCAATTACCAAAAACTGATGGCCTCATTTAGCAAGATTCCAATGTTCAAGAAAGACGAATATGATGATTGGAGAATCCATATGCAAGCACATCTAAGTGCTCAAGATGATGATATGTGGTATGTAATCACTGAAGGACCTATGAAGATCATGAAAATCAATACAGCTGCTTCTATCACAAGTGGTGATCCACAAATGGTAGAAAAGGACAGATCTCAATGATCAAATGAAGAAAAGAAGAAAGCCAATCTGGACAACGTTGCTAAGGACATTTTGTTCAAAACTTTGGACAAAAATATGTTCAACAAAATAAAAATGTGTTCCACAGCTAAAGAAATCTGGGAAAAGATTGCCCAACTCTGTGAAGGAAATGATCAAACCAAAGAAAACAAGCTTACTGTGGAATTACAGAAGTTTGAGCATATCAAGATGATGAATGGAGAAACTCTCAACGAGTATGATGAAAGAGTGACCAGAATAATTAATGAACTCAGCAGTCTGGGTAAGGAGTTACCCAACAGAGAAGTCACCCTCAAGGTGATGAGAGGTCTCCCAAGAGAATGGGATGTCAAGACCATTGCTATGAGAGAATCAAAGGACATCAACAAGATAGATCTGCATGATCTGTTTGCTGATTTAAAAGCCTATGAATTCGAATTAGGTATTCGGGTTGAAGATGAACCCAATACCAGTCAGCCTACCAAAGCTCTCACTGCATCAGAAGCCATACCTACTGCTACAGAGATGACTCCAGAAAAAATATGTAATGATGCTATGGCAATGTTCGTAAAGAAATTCGGGAAATTCATGAAGAAGAATCAGAAATCATATCCACGAAGGCAGAGCTTCAAAGGAGATCAGAAGAAGAAGAGCGTGTATGTTTCAACTGTCTCAAGCCAGGGCATTTCACCGCCGACTGTCCCAAACCCAAAAAGGATGGTCACAAAGAGGATCCAAGGATCACAGAAAATCCAAGGAAACTAGAAAATCATCCAGAAGGGACAGAGACCAAAAGGTCTTGATGGCAGAAGAAAGTAAAAGCAAATGGGCTGATTCTGAATCAGAATCAGAGGAGTCAATCAGCTCGTCCAGCGAGAGTGAAGACGAGGAAGTCCACTGCCTAATGACAAATGATGAAATTGAGGTACACGAGTCTAATCTATCTGAATTTACACATAGTGAACTTACCAATGCATTGCAGGACATGATCAATGAGTATCGGACGTTATATGAATCCTTTGAAAGCTATAAGACTGAGCACTCAATCCTAACGGAAACGCATAACAACAAACTTGATTGTGAACAATCAAATGAGTTAAAATGCTTAAGGGAAACATCTAGTCTTCTAGTGAAAGAAAGAGATGAAGCCAAGTGTGCTTACCAGAAACTCAGCAAACTGGTCAGCATTTGGAATGCGTCAACTACCAGAAAAGATGAAATGCTTGAGTCTATTCGACTTGCTAGTGATCGAACTGGTATAGGCTATAATAGCAATGACAGCAATTCATCTGGTAACGAACCTCCGCTGTGTCTAAAGAAAAGCAATGTTCAATCAATGAACTTTGTAAGATCTAGCAAAGTATATGATCCCATTGAACTGGTTAAAGAACCTGTTAAAGCAACACTCATTAAGGAACAGGCATCACACCGAGGTATTGGTTATGTTGAACCAATCAAGAAAGCTAAACCGGGGCAAAAGTTCAGAAATGAATTTAAACCCACTGGTCGAGCAGCTAGAGAGGTTAAACCCAACTGGTACTACAACTGTATGCCTATCCAGAAGAGGTATATGCCAAACAACCGGAACTACAAACCAAGAGCACATGCATACACTCATTATCACACTACACAGTCAAGACCATCACCATCATTTATGAATGCACACACATTTCAGAACACACACCGACCTAAGCCACTCAGGGTCATACAAGTGTGGGTTCCGAAAGGACGAATCCTTCCCGGACCCAAGTAGGATTGGGTACCAATCATTTTATCGCTTTAATTGCAGGAAACTAGAATGCATCAAGTTCGGAGCTCAGAATGGTTTCTGGACAGCGGATGCTCTAGACATATGACAGGAAATGCGAGCTTATTGTCTGAACTGGTGGACTCCACCGGGCCTAGAATAACTTTTGGAGACAACGCGAAAGGTAGAACCGTGGGTAAGGGTAAGATTATCTACGGTAACATTATTATTAAAGATATTCTGTTAGTTGAAAATCTATGCTATAACTTGATTAGCATAAGTCAACTCTGTGACAATGGTCATGCTGTAGAATTCAATCAGCACTCATGCACAATCAAATCTACTGATGGAAGTATATTACTTGTAGGAAGAAGGCATGATAACACATATAAAATTGATTGGAATCTAAACCAGCCTACCTCCTCTACTTGCTTTGCTGCCCTGAATTCTTCCAAAAATTGGCTTTGGCACAAACGATTGAGTCACTTAATTTTAAAACTATTGCCAGTCTGCGTAAACTTGATCTAGTCATTGGACTGCCCCAAATTGAGTTCTCAAAAGATAAGATCTGTGCAGCATGCCAACTTGGTAAGCAAATCAGATCCTCCTTTAAGAACAAAGGGAGTAAATCTTCTTCTCGGTGTCTAGAGTTGCTGCATATGGATCTATTTGGTCCTATACCAGTAACAAGTCTAGGGGGAATGAAGTATACTCTAGTGTTAGTAGACGATTACACTCGTTTTACATGGGTCCTGTTCCTAAGTGGCAAAGATCAGGCTACTCCAAAGCTGATCAAACTACTGAAAAGACTCCAAAATGAGAAATCGTGTGGGATAGATAGAATTCGCAGTGATAAGGGTACTGAGTTTACCAATCAGTCACTCGAATCATATCTAGATGACCTTGGTATTAAACACGAATACTCTGCTGCAAGAACTCCTCAACAAAACGGAGTTGCTGAGCGTAGGAACCGCACTTTGAAAGAAGCTGCGCGAACTATGCTTGCGGAATCAGAAATATCGCAGAGATTTTGGGCAGAAGCCGTCAACAGAACAGATCAATGATTAATAAGCGAGCAAATAAAACCCCTTATGAGATCTGGAATGGCAGTAAGCCAAATATTTCTTATTTCCATGTGTTTGGTTGCAAATGTTTTATTCACAACAATGGAAAGACTAATCTCACCGCTTTTGATGTCAAATCTGATGCTGGAATATTTCTTGGGTATTCTACAGTTAGTAAAGCCTTCAGAGTATTCAATAATAGAACTCTTACTGTAGAAGAATCAGTGCATGTAAAATTTGATGAACCTACTGACTGAAAGGTATCTGATATGCAAATCAACAACTTGAGCAATCGACTGGAAAGCACTTACATTGATGAAAATGTTGATGATGAGATCAATTACAGAAGCAGGACTGACTGCTCCTTAGAACCAGAAGTTCCTGAAGCTCAAACAGAGGAGTCTACTGGTCAACAAGCACTGCAGCCAGCCAACAATGACACTGTTGCACATACTCCTGCTGCAGTAGAAGGAGCAAATGAAAAAGATGCATCAATCAACACTTCTGAACTGCCCACTCATATCCAGTCAAATGAAGGGCTCAATCCTCTTGGACCTCCGCTCCGGTGGATGAAGGATCATCCTCCCGAGCAGGTCATAGGTAACCCTGTTGCTCCTCTACGCACCAAAGGACAATTAATTAATGAATTCTTTCATGCTGCATTCATATCTCACCTAGAACCTAAGAAGATTGATGATGCTATGTTAGACCCAAGCTGGGTAGACGCTATGCAAGAAGAACTTAATCAGTTTGAGCGAAACAAAGTATGGTATTTAGTACCACGACCACAGCATCACACTATAATAGGCACCAAATGGGTATTTAGGAATAAATTAGACGAAAATGGAACAGTAATCAGAAATAAAGTAAGATTAATTGCACAGGGCTACAGACATGAAGAAGACATCGATTTTGATGAAACCTTTGCCCCTGTAGCTCGACTAGAAGCAATTCGTATATTTCTTGCATTTGCTGCTTTTAAAGACTTCAAAGTCTATCAGATGGATGTTAAGAGTGTGTTTCTTAACGGCAAACTCCAGGAAGAAGTTTACGTTGAACAACCTCCTGGATTTGAAAGTCATCATCAGCCATCTTATATATTTAGTCTTAATAAAGCTTTGTATGGTCTGAAGCAAGCTCCCCGTGCTTGGTATGAAACTCTATCAAAATATTTGACTGAACATAACTTTACCATTGGCACGGTGGACAAGACCCTTTTCAAATTCACAAAGGGTGATCATACTCTGCTTGTTCAAATATATGTTGATGATATTATTTTCGGCAGTACTAACTCAAAATTATGCGAAAGATTTTCTAAAATTATGCAGGATCAATTTGAGATGAGCATGATGGGAGAACTATCATTTTTCCTAGGATTGCAAGTCAAGCAATCCAGTGAAGGAATTCTGATAAATCAGTCCAAATATACTAAAGAGCTGCTGAAGAAATATGGAATGAGTACCAGCTCAGCTGCTGCTACACCAATGAGCTCATCTGCCAAACTCGACTTGGACAATTCAGGAATACCAGTTGAAGTTACAATGTATCGAGGCATTATTGGATCACTGCTGTACTTAACAGCCAGTCGACCAGATATCATGTTCACAGTTTGTATGTGTGCCCGGTTTCAAGCAAATCCCAAGCAGTCGCACTTCACTGCTGTCAAGAGAATTCTCAAATATCTGAAAGGAACTGAGAATGTCGGTCTATGGTGTCCAGAGACTCAACGTTTAATCTGATCGGATACTCGGATGCAGACTATGCTGGTTGCAAAATTGACAGAAAGAGTACCAGTGGATACTGTCAATTTCTTGGAGATAGACTAATTTCATGGGGATGCAAGAAGCAGACATCCATAACAACTTCTACTACAGAAGCAGAATACCCCGCCGTTGGAAGCTGTTGTGCTCAACTGCTCTGGATTCAACAACAACTGAGAGACTACGAAATTGAATCCACTGAAGCACCTATATTTTGTGACAATACATCTGCCATAGCAATTACTTATAATCCAGTTCTTCATACACATACCAAACATATTGACATCCGTCATCATTTTATCAGAGATCATGTTATGAAGAAAGAAATTCGGCTGGAGTTTATCTCTACCGAACAACAGGCAGCAGACATTTTCACAAAACCCCTACCGGACGCTAAATTTTCTTACTTTAGAAATATTCTTGGTTTAATTGAAATCAATTCTTGATTGTTGTTATTTAAGGATGATAAATTCAGGGGGAATTACTTAGTTTATTCGCATGAATTAAGGGGGAATTTCAGTTACATTTTATATTGGTTATTCAGGCTCAGCTGGTAATACAATGATCTGCTGCAGTAGGTGTATATGTACCAGTAGGACTCTACATACAAGTAGATGTTTCCTACCAGTCGGACCCTACATACCAGCAGACTTTGCCAAGTATGCTTTGACTAAAATAACCTTCGTTACTTATTAACCTACTGGAACGTCGGAATTTAAATTCATCTTTTTGTTATAAAAATAAATTTTTTGAATCCCGTCCAAATCCTGTCCTTTTAAATTATTTTTTAAAATCTTTAAATCGTTCGATGATCGCCACGTACCCATGTGTCCGCTCATCTACAGTACGACGTTACATATACTTCCATCTTTAAACCGCCATTACTTTGGTTATTACGTTTTATCTTCTTCAACAAATCACTGCGTTTAACTTTCCTTCCAGAAAATCTTATTCAACAGGTTTGTTGCTGCCTTCTCCGCATACTCTTCAGAAATGTCGAAGAATACCCATCCAAGCTTCATCACTAATGCTGTTCATGTGGACTTTCATTCAATCTCCACATCATCTGATAAAGAGACAAAGGAACTGTTTCACAAGTTGGATGCCTCCGGTCTCTTAGTAATCCTAAGCCAGGCTCCATCGTTCTACAAGGAAGCATTACACGAGTTCTTTGCCACTGCAAAAGTTGTTGATGACACCGTGGTGGCATCCGTCTCTGAACAGTTGGTTACAATCACCCAACTTGAATTTGCCACCCACCTATGTCTTCCCTCCACAGGACTTACTGACTTCTCCACTATTCCAGTGGAGCTAAGGGAAGAGATGAGCACCACATTTTCTGACTCACCAAATCGCCTTCAACGTCCTCCGTTCAGGAAAGTGTTAATGAAGAGTCATTTTCGGCAACTGGCGGATATCATTTCCAAGGGGCTGCTGTGTAAAGCTGGGTCATTTGATATCATCACCCCAGAAATATTTGATGTTATGAGTGCCATATACAAAGGGTTGGAGATAAACTGGTCAGTTGTACTATTTCAAATTCTCACTGGTCTAGTTGGTTCTGGAAAAGGTCAATCAGGTTTCGCCCTACCACTAAGCAGCCTTTTTGACAGCAAAAACATTAAGACCGAGGCTCTCTCCAAACTTCATCCAGGGAGACTAATCACGGCGAAATATCTTTAGCTTCACAGACAGCGAAGTGTCAGAGAGGTTGGGTTGACGAAGCGCCGATCGACTCAAGTTATTAGTGATTCTGAACAAACCATATCGGAATCTGCTGAGTCATCTCCTCCCCCTCCTCCTCCTAAGAAGCCCTGAACCAGAAAAGGTGCTCCTCATGCTCTCCAACAGAAAGTCATTGCTGCTTCTGATACAATCTCCTCCGCAGGTCCGACAGAAGATATCCCTGGTAGAGAATCCAGCCCTGTAAATCCTCCACCTGAGGAACCAACTGCTTCATTGGCCATGGTACTTGCTACCTCAGTGGCTCCCGCTGACATTTCTTCTGCACTGGTGAGCTCTCAGCAAGCACCAGGCTCTATCAGTTTTAGGACACCCAAGTCCTTGTGTCCTTACTGTCATCCAAAGACCACCACCGCTGGTAAAGGCAAAACTCTTATGGCTCCAGTGTCCACGCCTGTTGCCTTCGAGATACAAATGGTCATGGATACAGTTGAAGCCAAGCTGCAACCACAGCTAGACATTTTTGATCGATGGGTGAAGGCACGAGTGAAAATTCGATTTAATGATTTCACTCCTATTCTGGATCAAGCAAGGGAAGATGAGAACCAAATTTTGGCTTATCTTCAAATCTCGGACCCTGAGAAAAGCCTGAAGCTGAGGGATATATTCCGTCTGATGAACTATGTGGGCAAACTTCAAGCCCTTGTTGAAACCCGTCTTCAGCATTTCAATGGTGATTCAAGCACAGCGAATCATGATAGAGCAGTTCTAAATGCTCTTGGACCAAAACTGGAAATGGCCGAGCTAGCTCTTCATGATCTTCGCATATCAATTGGTCTTCACTCATGCTCTACTGCTGCACATGTTGCAAGCCCTGACCAGCCTGATTTACAGATAGCTATTGCTGATTTGGAGATTGTTCCTACTAATGTGGAGATAGCTTCGATTGATCTGGAGACCACTACAGCTGGAGTGGAGACAGCGTCAACTGCCTTGGAGGCAACTTCTCCTACTAAAGAAATCTCCTCTCCGACTGCTCCACTTGTCTCCTCTGCTCCCAGCCCTAACAATGATCAATCTACCCAACCGATGGTTGTTGATCACGAAAATGTGGACACAGTAATTCAGACTGTGGTTCATCAAGTTACCATCTCCTCTGGCAACCATGAACCCAACGAGTCCTCTCATTCTAATGATCACACACAGTCGTCTGCCGCTGCGGTTGCCCAAGCCACTTCTGATATGGACGTTCCTGCTCTAGACTCAACAGCTGCACCACTTGTTGAAGACACTGCTTTACTATCTACTGCAGTTGTTGAAGATAACCCCGGCGTTCTTGCTACTACTGCTGACCCTCAAATAATTGCCGTGGGTCCGTCAATGGCTCAAGAACCTTCAGAGGACTTCTTCGACTTCCAAACCTCCATCCTCTGGAAGGGCCACTTGACATTGCCGATCAGCTACTCCATCTTTCCAATGCAATCTCTGCACTAGCCAGTGATGTCAACAAGCTTAAACAGGAAGAGCGCACTGCGACTCTTATTCTTGGCAGCCATCAGCAGCATACTGATACACAGTTCCAGCATGTCTATAGGACTTAAGCAGCTTAACGTCTACTGTCACCAGCCTTCAGACTTTTGTTGCGGATGCATTTGCAGACTCATTTTCTCGAATAGGGCAGGCTCATCTTCTGATAAATCAACATAATGAATCACTTCAAGCTGCCTCCTCACTGGCTCTTGGAGATGAGATAGAAGATGCTAAGAAAGTCTTGACCGAGCAGCTGACAACCATGCAGGCAGCATTTGCTTCCCAAATTCAAGATTTATGCAACAGCCTGCCTGCTGCTCCTCAAATTATTAAAAGACTGCCTGAGCCCAGCCGCCCTACTCCTCAGTCCCAGCGAGATCCGAGTCCAGCAAGTCGTTCATCCACTGCAGCTGGAGCACCCACTCAGTCCAGACCATCTACTCAGCAAAGATCTCGAAGTCCGCACCAACCGTCTACCGAAAAGCGCGACTATTCCAGACACTGGTTCGGGAGAAAATAGTATCATTTTATGACCCCTTATTAATTACTCTTATCTATTTACTGTTTTCATTTGACTTTTTCCGTATTTATCGTAACATCATTATTGTGTTCACACTTAATGAAATTCTTCTATAAATAGAGACTCATTTTAGTTTTTATAACACACATTCACTCATCATGATTATTTTCAATTCCTTGGTTTTCTCTTCGCAATTATTCAGTTTCATGGGTTTATTACTTATCTAAATCAACCCCTCATGGGTTGATTACTTATCTAACCCAGCTCCATTAAGCTTCAACGTTTGGATCCTGCTCTGATGCTCATCATCAGTCAGGAACTACAATCAGGAGTTATCTGAGTGCTGATGACCAAAAGGGGGAAAACAGAGATAGAGTATTTTCATAGGTGAATCCATAAACCATGGAGGCCTGATGAATATACATTTGACTATCCCTCCGATCGAAGTTCTTCCTCTCTGAAACAAGGTGGATCGACGATCGAAGATTTTCCTCTCTGAAACAAGGTGGATCGAAGCTCTCCGGTCTACAATGTTTGTTTAAAATTTGTCATGTATCAGCTATATTTTGTAAAAATAGATTTGTATTAGGTTAAATCCAGTTATAAGAATTCATCTTAAATGAAGATGAATCTCTCTCAATTGTCCAGTTTGATTACAACTTGTAATCTGCTTATCTTTATAACAAATGAAAATTTCCTTTCCATTATGTCTTCAAGTCTTTTTCAGGATTCACCTCTTAAATTATTCGAGTATGAAATCGTTATTGCTTAGTTTTGTCATCACCAAAAAGGGGGAAATTGTTGGGAAATGATTTCTAAGTTTTGGTGATTACAAACACCTACTGGATAAAGATATCTACCGGGTGTTAAACACCAACCGGGTAAAGACACCTACCGGATGTTGAAGTCCTACCGGGTGATAAAGACCAACTGGATGAACACCAACCGGGTAAAGACACCTACCGTATGTTGAAGTCCTACCGGGTGATAAAGACCAACTGGAAGACACCTACCGGATGTTGAAGTCTTACCGAGTGATAAAGACCAACTGGATGAACACCTACCGGGTGAAGACACCAACCGGGTGACAGACATCAACTGGATGGCTACCAACTGGATAGACATCAACTGGACAGACATCAACCGGACAGACATCAACTGGATGGCTACCAACTGGATAGACATCAACTGGACAGATATCAACCGGACAGACATCAACTGGATGGCTACCAACTGGATAGACATCAACTGGACAGACATCAACCGGACAGTCTCACACTGAACAAAGACATCAACTGGTTACTAGAGGATGAACGACCAGTTGAACAAAGAAAACCAGCAGAAGTTTAAACATCCAGTAAGAGCACTAAGCAACGAGACAAAATAAGTACAACATTCTCTGACAAAGCTACAACAGAGCGGCGCACCCTGCTATATCTCGGCCACCATTCCCGTCAGAGTTAAAGAGTCGTTGCTTAACAAAATAGGAAAGAAGACAATATGAATTTGGAAAGCTAATCTCTTCCTAATACAGAAAAGCTACCGTTGGACAACCAAAACCTATAAATACGTCCAAGCAAAGAATGAAGAACAGAGCTGAACGATTTTCAACAAATAGAAACACCTCAAAGCAAACAAGAAAATCAACTTACTTATATTCCAAAAGTTCAGCAAAGAGCAGACAAGCAGTGCAACTGAATCTGTGACAGATTAATTCCTATCGAAGTCTGCTGCTCAAGAACACTCGAAGCTGAAAAGTTTATTTTGTAAAGAGTGTTATAGAATCTTTTGTAATCGAATTTAAGAAGTTGTGATTGCTAGGAGTTTAGGCCAAGCTGTGTGAGTGCCTAAGAAGGTTGTTTACTGTAAAGTGTAAACCAAGTCTTCTAGTGAATCCTTCCTGCAAAGGAAGAAGGGGAGACGTAGAAGCGTTGTGCTTCGAACTTCCAGAAACAATACTAGTCTCATTTGTTTATCGCTTATTTACTACTCAGTTTTATTTCTCACAAGTCCAGCAGACGTATTCCGCACTACAACTAGTGTCTGCTAACTTGCCTGATATTGAGAAGCAACTGTAACACTTAACGGTTTATAGTTAACCCGAGATAAATCGAAATTGAATCTAGTGTTTATTAAACCCCCCCTTCTAAACACTACCCCGATTCTAACAATCAGTGTCGTTGATCTTTCCACGATGTTGCCCTTGAGCATCATAGGCGACATTAACAATCCCTGATGTCTCTCCGGAAGCGCCAATAATAGCTTGCGTAGCCATCCTTTGTTCCTCAAAAAATGATTTCACCAAAATAGACATCCAAAGGAGGGACTGTATTTCTATTTAATAAACCAGCTCAAACTGGTTCGAATTCAGGACGTAGTTTCATGAGAAATTGATCCCGTATTCCTCATGAACTACCTGGAGTGCGGGTAGTGCCTCATGGGGTAACCTTGCTATAAATAATACCAGTGTTCACTCCAAAGAGTAAGAAATTCAAAGTAAAATTGTTCGATATTGAGGTTAGCGTGACTATAATTAGAAAAGTCAAGTTCCAATTGTAACCTCCGTGTAGTGTTGACCTGATAATAAATGTGTTTGAGATAGTCCCACATCTCTTTAGATGTACTGAAAGAACGTAAATTATTCACCGTGTGAGCCTCAATAGAAACAAATCCAGGAGATAATTCTAGCATCCTTTGTTTCCCACTAGGTTAGTTCCTTAGCATATTTAGGAATGGAAGATGACCTGTCAATGTGCCCCCAAAGTTCCTTGTCTTTTAAAAACATTCTGAATTGTAATTCCCAAGCAGCAAAATTTTTGCCAATAAATTTAATAGCAAAAGCATCAATAGACATGTTAAGAGAATCCAGAAAAATCACAAATGCCCAATTGGTAAGAATGACCAATAAGAAGGCCACTAAGTAATAACAATAGCCCAACAAAAAACCCACTTTCTAAGATAATAATAGCCCAACAATAAACCCAATAGAAAACCCACAAAACAAAAACAAAACTTAAGGGAAAGCACGTAACAAAAATGTAGCCAAACTGAACAATGCGTCGGTTGAAAGAGAGAAATCCAGAAACAGAGAACAAGCGTGCAACGTCATCCCGAAACAAGCTGCAATACGTTGACGGCGTTGACTCTATCAAATTGGAACCCTCGAGGCTCCCTCAGAATCTCACCGGAGATGGTGAAGCAAGGACGACAACAAAATTGACCTCAAACAGATCCTGAAAGTCAACCGCATGTGTGCCGTCAATGGTTGACAGCCACCGCGGAACACCGAAGCCCAAAACTGGAAAAGCTCAAACGCGTAGGAAAAAAAACTCAAAGATTTAAGCGATATGATAGAAATAGACTCTGATATCATGACAAAAACACAAGGTTTGGCTGAATGCCTTTTCTGTATTTCATCGTTTGATTAAGTGGGGTGTATTTAATAATGACTTTTGGTGACTTTTAATGACTTTTTTTAAATGATAGACTTTTATGGATTGGATAGATTTTTATTGACTTTCATAGAGTTTCAGAGAGTTATAAAAAGATTTTCATAGACTTTTATTGACTTTTTAAATGATAGACTTTTGTGAATATAGATTTATATTGACTTTTATTGTATTATACATAGTTATAAAAAGATTTTTACAAACTCTTCTCATTTTTTTTTATAGAATTCTATTACAAGATTTTAAACTTTCAAAGAATTTTGTAACTTATAATAAAAAAAAATACTAATAAATTAAATATTAATATTTTTTCTAAAAACTCAATGCGTTGTAAATGTTTTAATAGAATATTTTAAAATATATTTCACATAATCGATTTAATTATGTAAGTAAAACATATATTTTTTATACTATTATTATAAAAAAATATTTTTTATGTTAGAATATAACATTAAATTATTATATATCTTAATTCAAACATTGATCCGACCAAAAGTATTGTAAAAAAAATATACTATGTCAAGATAAAATAAAAATTATGTAAATTTTTTTATATAAACTTTTAAAATGATATTGTTTGTGGAAAAGTATAAACCAAGGTGGAAAGACTAAAATTCATTGTTAATGGAGTAAAGAAATAGTTATATGAGTTACCTGGGTATTTTACAATTTAAAGTCTATTCAAATCTCTAGGATGAATGGATGAGAATTTTTTGCTTTTAGAGTTGTACCTAGAGCTTCAAGGTTTGTATTTAAAAGAATTTCATAGAGTCATTAAAAGTCTATTGACATTTGCATACCTCTAAACTTTTATAGTGTTTTTAAAAGTAGGTTTGAATACCACATAACTTTTAAAACCCTATAAAAGTCTATTTTGAATACCGGTAGACTTATATAGAATACGTAAAAGTCTAGATTGAATATCAGTAGACTTTTATAAAGTATATAAAAATCTAGATTGAATACCTCTAGACTTTTAAAATCCATAAAAATCATTAAAAGTTTAGATTGGATACACCCCCTAAATAAATGATACAATGTACAAATATCTTTGGGGGGTGTATTCAATCTAGATTTTTACTGACTTTAATGACTTTTTTAAATGATTGACTTTTATGGAGTTGATAGATTTCTATTGACTTTTATAAAATTCCATGGAGTTATAAAAAGATTTATATAGAGTCTCGTAGACTTTTTCAATAGATTTCTATGGGTGTGAGTTCCGGATTTTAAAGATGACAAACCATATCAGACCGGATCGAGGGAAATCAGCCTGACCAGATCGATCGCTCAAAACAGATCAAGCTGATATGGCATATCGCAAAACAGAACGGATCGATGGAAATCAGCCTGACCAGATCGAAGCTTCAGATCGATCTCAACTTCTATCAGATCAGAACAGTTAAGGCTGAATAAGATTGACTCTTCAGTGCGAATCATTAACGGCTATTTATTGAAGCATTTAATGTTGCAATTAATGATGAAAAAGACCAAGGGCTGAAGATTACCATAAAAGGTAAGAAGACAAAGAAGAGTGTTGCGTAAAATCCCTTACCGCAAGCGCACGGTAGTCAAGTTTTAGTATAAAAAGATGTTGAACCCACAGAGATTGATTAAATAGTTAAATCTAAGTACTGAATTAAAATAATCTTTGCTTTATTTAGAGAATCGAATAATTGAGTGTTATGCGAAGAATAAAAATTAATTAACTAACGATGATCAAATACTGAGTTGAAAAGAAATCAGTTGGAGACGAATCTAGGAGTACGATTTCACTTGTTCATCCACTACACTTATCATTCCTTGATTTCCATGTTATGGATTTCCTAGTTTACTAGCCGAGAATTCTTATTTGTTTCTACTCCCCCTCCCGCGTGTTAAGCAGAAGTAATTATCTAACATTAATCTTGATATCCCTATCTAAGATTAATTATCAAACAATTGTAAAAGCGCAGTAATTCCTTTGACGACTTCTATGGAGTTATAGGCCTTCCGAACAATATAACTACCAAGATACGAATTCCTTCTTTCCTATTCACAACCCCCTCTCCCGAGTGATAGATCACGAATATAGAATCATTCAATCCATGGCCACTAGATTAAAAGCATTAAGAACAGGAAAACATAAATAAACCATACGGAAATCCAAATAAACTTCAATCAATTCATAATAAGCGTAGTTTCAAAACAAGCTACATCGTCTCCTAGAAATTAAAATTAGCTCATGCTAGAAGTATTTAAACACATAGACATGTTTAAATAACCCATAAAAATTGCTAAAAGTTTAGAGATACAAAACGAATTGGACGCTATTCTTCGATCTCCGATGAACGCCGCTGTCTCGTGATGAATTCTCTACTTTTTGCTCCGAGCTGTCGTCGTTATTTTTCTCCGTTCTTCAACCCTAGCCTCCTTCTCTCTATGAACGTGTGTCCGTCTCAATGCCCCCTCCAAATCCTCCTCTCAAACCTTTTAAAAGTCCCGTGCATCAAATAAGGAAAGTCTCCAAAATTGCCAAAATTCCATTGGCGTAATTACGCCTCCGAAGTGGCGTAGTTACGCCTGTCGACGTGTCAAAAGTCTGGCTTCCCGCGGCGTAATGACGCCTCCAAAGTGGCGTAGTTACGCCACTAAAATTTCTCAAAAGCCGTGGGCTAGGCGTAGTTACGCCTGTATGAGGCGTCTTTACGCCTGTATGAAATCATTTAAAAACTCAATTGCCGTGGGCTAGGCGTAGTTACGCCTCAAAGTAGGCGTCTTTACGCCTGTTGCCATGATTGATAGTGTAGATTTTTGGCTTCAATTCATCCGTTCTTTCCGTCATTTGCACCCTTTTAGTCCACAAAACATGTAATTACCTGGATTCCTGCAAAACAACACATAACAAAACCAAAAGCGTAATTCTGATCGAAAACTAACACTAAACCATGCAAAATAAGAAGAAATATAAGTGTATAAATTACTTATCAAACCCCCTAAACTTAAACTTTTACTAGTCCCGAGCAAAACAACACAAAAACAAAAACAAAACTAAACTGACACGAAAAGACACACCAAACAAAGTTGTAAAACATTCCAATTGTGGGCCTCAGAATTATTCAGACATGCATATCACTTTCTCAAGAATTCTCACGTGTGCGTGTGCTACCATTTCCATGTAATCATTAACGCAATCTTAACTCATACAAATCAATAGGACTTTGCAAGGTATAGGTTCAAATTGCATTGTTCAAAAACAGAGTGTAACTTTGATGAATGCTAACAATGCATCAAGACTAGGTAATGAGATGCTCATATGTGAATGTCAAAACCATGTTTATTACAAGTGTTTCTCGAGTGTCATAGGTTCACTATTCATAACCTTCTCCACTAGTATATTAGACAAATGTGGCTTGGTCAATAGGTCTTAATAGGTTTGTAATGTTAGGCTTTGGCTCATGGTTTCAATAAAAGGATAGGAATTTCAAAACAAGAGAGTAAGTCATATTAACCATGTTGCGCACTCTCATCTCAATTTCGATTCCTTCTATTGATGATTCATCATTTTTTTTTTCAATTCACCCTCCTTTCTCATCCTTTTCATCACTTATTTCTTCACCTCTTCAACAATCTTTTTATGCATTCATTCCCTTTTTTTCTTTATTTCTCTCCTTCAATTTTTTTTTTTTAATAAGCACATGAGAGATATTTGAAATTTTAAAGTGCAATAGGGGCTTACTCACTTGAGGGTATGAACTAGTGTATAAGCTTTAAACAAGGTGGTCGATGTGGGATTTTGAAATGATGCCGAATGGAGGTTATTATGTGCCTAAGCACATGCCATTCGATTTTCAATAAGCTCAAAAGGGTAGCTAGGGATAAAAAATGATGTCATTTGGTGGCTTCAAAGGCTCAAACGAATCAAAAATTGCCTAAATCATTCCTAAGTCACATATGTCTGTATTTCGCCTCAAAGATTACTATAGTAAGTTCTATACTACTCTCAATTCACAAATAACTTACATGATTTGACCAATGTGCTCAAATGGTATCTCAAAACCAAGGTGATATAAGAAGCAAATTTGAATGAGATTATAAAATATATTGCAACAATTCAATCCTCATTCTTTTACATTTAAGCTCAAAGGGGCTACTATGGCAATTTCTTATGAAAGAATCAAGGCCCAAATTATCAAGAATTGCCTATATCATTTTTGTGTTCGTTCAAACCATCATTGATTAATCAAATGGTGTCATGATCTCTAGTGCAAGAATATGTGAGAACTCAAGAGCAACATGAAAACATGAAATTTTTAAAATTCTCCACAATTCAACTCAATTTTTCATCATTGGCCTCAACTGACTCGTAATACCACTTATGACACCCAAACTCAACAGACTCTAAATCAAGAAAAACCAAACAAAATAAGGAAAACAAACAACCAAAAGCAACAGAAATCCAAGTAGTTTGAACAGTTCAAAGTACCCCCCTAAACTTAGAAATGTGCATTGTCCTCAATGCATACACATGAAGGAATAAATAGAACGATGCACATACCTAAGCGATGACCGTCAGTGGTCATCGTCATCCATATCGTCGGGGGGGGGCGGTTGTGGAAAAGGTGGGATAGCTTAATTAAGAGAGATTGAAGAGAAAAAATCGGAATTGAAAATTTGAGGGGAAGAGGTGTGGGCTAGGGTTTAAAGAGAGGAGAAAGTGTGAAGAATGATGCGCAGATTCAGACTAAAAAAAAAACGCGAGGCGTAATTACGCCGCTTGAGAGGCGTAATTACGCCTCGCCTACGGCTTTGAAATTTTTTTTTATAAAAATGGTAGGCGTAACTACGCCGAAAACAGGCGTAGTTACGCCTACGCTACGGCATTTTAAAATTTTCTGAAAAGTTGACAGGCGTAATTACGCCTTGAAAGGCGTAAATACGCCATCATCATTTTTTTTTTAAAAATAAAATAAAATAAAAATAAAATAAGGATACAGGATTCGGGTTGCCTCCCGAAAAGCGCTTAGTTTATAGTTCTCGGCCCGACTGTCTTCCATCCATTCACTTAGGCTCGCTCAGGTGAACCTCGTCCACGTCTCTTACTTCTTCCCCAAAATAATGCTTCAAACGCTGCCCATTTGCTTGAAATGTGTGACAGTCATCGCATTTCAGTTCAATTTCCATATGGGGTCACTTTCTCAATAGTGAACGGCCCAGACCATCGTGACTTCAACTTTCCTGGAAATAGTCGGAGACGAGAGTTATATAGTAGCACTTTCTGACCAGGAATAAACTCTCTTCTCACGATTTGCTTGTCATGCCAATTCTTCGTTCGCTCCTTGTAGATCTTAGCATTTTCGTACGCTTCATTACGAAACTCATCCATCTCAGTGAGCTGTAGCAACCGTTGCTCACCAGCAGCCTTCAAATCAAAGTTCAGCTTCTTTATGGCCCAGAAAGCCCGATGTTCCAACTCTACCGGTAAGTGGCATGCTTTCCCAAAACTAGACGATATGGGGACATCCCTATGGGAGTTTTGAATGCAGTGCGGTATGCCCATAATGCATCATCCAATTTCAGGGCCCAATCCTTTCGGTTAATACTGACCGTCTTTTCAAGAATTAGCTTAATTTCTCGGTTAGAAATTTCGGCTTGGCCATTAGTCTGTGGATGATAAGCCAATGCAATCTTATGCCTCACAGTGTATTTCGTCATCAAAGCACTGAAGATCTTGTTACAAAAGTGGGTCCCTTCATCACTGACAATCGATCTCGGAGTACCAAACCGTGTAAAGATGTTCTTTTGCACGAACTTGACCACGACCTGAGCGTCATTAGTCGATGTGGCAATCGCTTCAACCCACTTAGAAACATAGTCCACTGCTAGCAAAATATATGACTGCCCAAAAGATGGTGGAAAGGGGCCCATGAAAACTATACCCCATACATCGAAGATTTCTAATTCCAAGATATTTGTCAACGACATCTCATGGCGTTTAGAAATATTACCAATGCGCTGACAACGATCACACGTCTTCACCAAAGTATAACTGTCTCGATGTAGCTCTGGCCAATAGAAACCCGATTGAAGCACTTTTGCTGCTGTCCTTGCTGCTCCAAAATGTCCTCCATAAGGTCTGGAGTGACACTTTTCAAGAATCTCTCCTGATTCCTCCTCAGTTACGCATCTCCGGACAATTCGGTCTGCACAGCGTCTGAATACATACGGTTCATCCCAGCAATAATTCTTCACATCATGAAAGAACTTCTTCCTTTGCTGATAAGTGAGGTCTGGAGGCAATATTCTACACGACAAATAATTAGCAAAATCAGCAGACCACGGGGTTTTAGTACATACCTCAAAGAGATGATCATCAAGAAAGTTCTCTTGTATGACTCCATGATCCATTTGATCCTCCAACTCCAAAAGAGATAAGTGATCTGCTACTTGATTTTCACTGCCCTTTTTATCCAAGATCTCGAAATCAAACTCTTGTAGCAACAAGATCCATCGAATCAACCGGGGTTTCGCATCCTTCTTGGCAAAAAGATAACGAATCGCTGCATGATCTGTGTAAACTATGACCTTTGTCCCGATTAGATATGCTCTAAACTTGTCGAATGCATACACCACAGCTAGCATCTCTTTCTCGGTGGTCGTGTAATTCTGTTGGGCTCCATCAAGAGTTCTACTTGCATAGTATATCGCCCTAAAAATCTTGTCTCTCTTTTGCCCCAAAACTGCTCCCACAGCATAGTCGCTGGCATCACACATTTAAACAAATGGCTCCTTCCAATCCGGCACTATGATGATTGGTGCAGATATAAGTGCTTTCTTTAGCCTGTTAAATGCCTGCAAACACAAATCATCAAAGACAAAAGGTGAGTCTTTTTCTAACAAATTACACAAGGGCTTAGCTATTTTAGAAAAATCTTTAATAAAACGGCGATAAAACCCGGCATGTCCAAGGAAACTCCTGATAGCCTTCTCATTGTTCGGAGGTGGAAGCTTCTCAATTGCAACCACTTTTGCTCTATCCACTTCAAGTCCTTGAGATGACACCTTATGGCCAAGGACAATACCCTCTTGCACCATAAAGTGACATTTCTCCCAATTTAACACGAGGTTCTTTTCTTGGCAGCGCTGTAACACAAGAGATAGGTTATGCAAACAATGGTCAAAAGAGGAACCAAATACCGAAAAGTTGTCCATGAAGACTTCAAGGATCTCCTCCACCATATCTGAAAATATCGCCATCATGCACCGTTGAAAAGTAGCAGGTGCGTTGCATAAACCAAAAGGCATTCTTCTAAAGTCTATCTTGTGTATTCTGTATTGAAATATAGAAGTGAGAAACAATTGTAACTGTCAGACAGAGTGTGTCTGAACAGATCGAGAGACTATGAGTTTCAGTCTGGTAGTGAGGTAAATCCAGCTGAATCGGGGTTTGTACAACAGGATTGTATAAATCAAAGTCTTCTAGTGGAATCCTTCCTTAATTGGAAGAAGAGGAGACGTAGAAGGATTACACCACCTTCGAACTTCTAGAAACATATTCTGTGTTTTATCATTCTGCACTCGTTCTATTATTCAAGCCATCGAGCCGTTCTTACTAATTTAAGAACAGACCGTTCCGCACTAAAATATTCAGTGGTCTGTTCTGCAAAAGAGTTGATTAAGAAACAGATTTCTTTCACTAATCCGAAAGAAATCACAAGGGATTAATTTTTAATATGAGTGTTCATTCACCCCCCCTCTAAACACTCCGGACCGATCCTAACAAGTGGTATCAGAGCCAGGTTGTCTTAATCAGCACAAAGACACTTGAGCTGATGACATCATTCAACAAAATTCATATGTTCTCAAAAGAAGACTATGATGATTGGAGAATCAGAATGCAAGCTCATCTCGCAGCACAGGATGACGATATGTGGTTCGTCATCACTGATGGACCAATGAAGATTTTGAAAGTCAATACAGCAGCCTCCATTACTGGTGGTGAACCCCAAATGGTCGAGAAGGACAGATCTATCTGGACGAATGAAGAAAGAAAGAAAGCAAACCTCGACAACATTGCCAAAGACATCTTGTTCAAGACCTTGGACAAGAACATGTTCAGTAAAATCAAAATGTGCTCAACTGCCAAAGAAATTTGGGAGAAGATAGCACAGCTATGTGAAGGGAACGGCCAGACCAAGGAAAACAAGCTGACTGTTGCTCTTCAAAGATTTGAGAGCATAAAAATGAAGATTGGAGAAACTCTAAATGAGTTTGATGAAAGAGTCACTGGTATCATCAATGAACTAAATGGTCTGGGCAAAGAATACTCAAACAGAGAGATCGCTCTGAAAGTTATGAGAGCCCTGCCAAAAGAATGGGATGTTAAGACCGTTGCAATGAGGGAGTCCAAAGATCTGAACAAGGTTGAACTTCATGATCTGTTCGCAGATCTTAAAGCATATGAGTTCGAACTGATCAGCAGAGGTGAAGCAGAGTCATTCATCTCTCAACCAAACAAAGCACTGACAGCCATTCCAGACCAGACCGCCCCCACAACAGATTGATCTATCGAACAGATAAGTAATGATGCTATGTCATTATTTATCAAGAAATTTGGTAAATTCATGTCTAAAAATAAAAGGAATTTTAAACCCTCTCATCATTATAAATCAAGAAAGGACGATGATGTTAATGATCAGGCTTGCTACAATTGTGGTAAGACCGGACATTTTATTGCAGATTGCACCAGACCGAAGAAAGAAGAGCGTAAAGAAAAGCATCGTGATGACAAGAAAAAGAAGCACTACAAAGATCGTAAAAGTCATCATGGGAAGTCCCAAAAGGTCCTAGTAGCAGAAGAAGGAAACAGCAAGTGGGCTCAGACTGATTCAGATTCAGAAAGCTCCGAATATTCTTCCAGCGAAAGCGAAGATGATATTCAATGTCTAATGGCAGACGAAGATATGAGTCAAACAGACGAGGTATTCAATCCTGACTCAAATGAATTTACACGTGAAGAGCTTATGTCCGCACTGCAAGACATGGCTAATGATTATAGAATCTTAGCTGAATCATTTGAGAAAACCAAAGCTAAAGCCAATGATCAAATGGATGAGCACATCAAACCAAGCTGCTCTTAGCTGGGTGAGTGCAACAATCTACAGATCGAGCTGAATAAGCTAAAAATCTCTTATGATCAGCTCCATGAAGAAAATAAGAGAATTAGCACACAAAATGCTAAGCTTTCTCATATCTTCAAAACATGGACAAAATCCAGAACATCATTGGAAGAATTGCAAGGGGTACAAAGAAATGTCGGTGATGTTACCGGCATAGGCTTTGATATCAAAAACTGCACCAAAGATGAATCTGAACTGTTGCTGGTAAAGAACAAAATCAAACAAATGACATTTGTTAAATCCAGCACAGTATATGAAACTGAAGCACCTACAATTCAAACGGGAGTCTCTTTTGTGAATCAAGGTTTGAGAAAAGGGATTGGATATGTTAACCAAGCCAAAGAAAAAGCACCAGCAAGCTTTGCGTCTTTCAGACCAAATTTAAAAGTGCAAAATCTAAGGCAAGGAAGACCATCCAACTACCATAATTCAAAACCAGTTCAACGAAGATATAGACTACCTTATGAGAATCAAAGGTTTCCATATCGCACACATTATCGCACACAACATCGAAACAGATCAGCTCACAGCACACCAGACACACACAAGCCATTAAAGCTGATACAGGTGTGGGTTCCCAAAGGGCTAATCCGTTCTGGACCCAAGTAGGATTGGGTACCAACAATGATTTTGTTTGATGACAGGTACCGAAGAATCTTGTATCAGACTGGTACTTAGACAGTGGGTGTTCTCGTCACATGACTGGAAACATCGAGCTGCTGTCTGAAGTCACAGAATGTACTGGACCCAAAATCATATTCGGGGATAACTCAAAGGGTAAGAGCGTGGGCAAGGGTAAGATTGTCCATGGTAATATTATTAACAATGATGTGCTGTTAGTTGAAAATCTTTGCTATAATCTGATTAGTATAAGTCAACTATATGATAATGGTTATGCTGTAGAATTTCACAAACACACTTGCACTGTTAAATCGTCAGACGGTGTGACCATGTTTGTAGGAATCAGAAATGGAAATACATATAAGATTAACTGGAACTTTGCTCAACCTGATAATCCTACTTGCTTCATCGCTAATAATGATAATAAACACTGGCTATGGCATAAACGCTTGAATCATCTCAATTTTAAGACTATTTATAGCCTGTGTAAACATGATTTAGTTTTCGGGCTGCCCAAGATCGACTTTGCTAAGGATAAGATCTGTGAAGCGTGCCAAATGGGCAAACAGATCAGATCATCCTTCAAAAACAAGAATGCCAAATCCTCCTCACGCTGCTTAGAACTATTGCATATGGACTTGTTTGGTCCTATACCAATAACAAGTTTAGGGGGAATGTGGTACACTCTTGTTGTTGTTGATGATTACTCGCGTTTTACTTGGACTATATTTTTGAGCAGTAAAGATCAGACCGGTCCGAAATTGATCAAGCTGCTGAAACGCACTCAGAATGAGAAATCATCAAGCATAGACAGGATTCGAAGTGACAAAGGCACTGAGTTTTCAAATCATAATCTTCAATCCTTTCTAGAAGATTAAGGAATTAAGCATGAATTTTCAGCCGCCCGAACTCCCCAACAAAATGGAGTTGCAGAACGAAGAAACAGAATGCTTAAAGAGGCAGCAAGGACAATGCTTGCTGATTCTGGCATTTCGCAAAAGTTCTGGGCAGAAGCTGTAAATACTGCGTGCTACACTCAAAATCGGTCTATGATTAACAAGAAGTTGAATCTTACTCCATATGAAATATGGACTGGTAACAGACCGTCTATCTCCCACCTTCAGGTATTTGGTTGCAAATGCTTCGTTCACAATAATGGTAAGAATCATCTTACAGCATTTGAAGCTAAATCAGATAATGGGATATTCTTAGGACATTCATCTAATAGCAAAGCTTTTCGCGTTTTCAATAATCGCACTTTAACTGTAGAAGAATCTATTCATGTAGTTTTTTATGAATCTTTATGTATTGTGGGTAGCAAGGAATCAATTCAAAATCAGATGGAAAATATCCATCTCGAAGCTAACAGTGATGATGAGATTGTAGATAACAGGTCAAGAGACAATCCACCGGAACCTGAAGTACCAGACAGACCGGATCACGGCAATGAAGCTCCTTCAGATCGAGCCGATCCGGATGTTCCTCGCTCTAATGTTAAAACAGATGCTGATAATGCCACTACTACTCATCCGTCTGGACCGGACAATCCAGAATCGAGTTATCGATGGACAAAGAGGCATCCACCTGATCTAGTTATTGGAAGTCCTTCTGTACCGAGTAGAACTAGAGGACAGATGATGGATGAATTCACTCATGCTACTTTCATATCAAATCTGGAACCTAAAAAGATTGATGAAGCTTTGACTGATTTCAACTGGATAAAATCCATGCAAGAAGAGCTTAATCAATTTGAACAAAATCAAGTTTGGAGTCTAACTCCCAGGCCAAGCGATCTGCCTGTTATTGGAACTAGATGGGTGTTCAGAAACAAGCTAGACGCAGATGGAGTTGTGGTTAGAAACAAAGCCAGACTGGTGGCACAAGGATTCCGACAAGAAGAAGGAATTGACTTCGATGAATCTTTTGCACCAGTCGCCAGACTTGAAGCAATCCGAATATTTCTTGCTTATGCTGCTTTTAAAGACTTCAAGGTATATCAAATGGACGTTAAGAGTGCCTTTCTCAATGGTAAGCTTCAGGAGGAAGTCTACATTGAGCAACCTCCTGGATTTCAGAACCACTCATTTCCAAATCATGTATATCTACTGAATAAAGCAGTATATGGTCTGAAACAAGCCCCAAGAGCCTGGTATGATACTCTGTCTCAATTTCTGCTGAACCATGATTTTCAGATTGCTCAGTAGATAAAACTCTATTTAAATTTATTAAGGGGGAACATACTTTGTTAGTTCAAATTTATGTTGACGATATCATTTTTGGGTCAACTAACCCCAAATTATGCGAGATATTCTCTAAGTTAATGCAGGGACAGTTTGAGATGAGTATGATGGGAGAACTTTCATTCTTTCTGGGTCTCCAAGTCAAACAGCTCAGCAATGGCATTTTCATAAATCAAACCAAGTATACCAAAGAGCTACTCAAGAGATTCGGAATGGAAACGTGTTCAACTGCATCAACTCCAATGAGTCCTACAATCAAGTTAGACAAAGACGAAGGGGGAACAACAGTTGAAGTATCTATGTATCGAGGACTGATCGGATCGCTCTTGTATCTTACAGCGAGCCGGCCTGATATTATGTTCTCAGTCTGTATGTGCGCTAGATTTCAGTCAGAACCAAAGCAATCACACTTTATTGCTGCTAAGTGTATTCTGAAATACTTGAAAGGATCTCAGAACGTTGGTCTTTGGTATTCCAAAGACTCAAATTTCAGCTTAATCGGATATTCAGACGCTGACTATGCTGGCTGTAAGATTGATCGCAAAAGCACCAGTGGAACATGTCAATTCTTAGGTGAAAGATTGATCTCTTGGTTTAGCAAGAAGCAAACATCTATTGCCACATCTACAGCTGAAGCAGAATATCTTGCCGCTGAAAGCTGTTGCGCTCAGATGCTCTGGATTCAACACCAGCTCAAAGACTATGACATTCAAGCTGTTGAATCTCCGATATTTTGTGACAACACAAGTGCAATCGCTATAACGTATAATCCAGTTTTGCACTCTCGAACAAAGCACATTGATATAAGACATCATTTTATTCGAGATCATGTTGGCAAAAAGGAAATTCGGATCGAGCATATTTCAACAGAATAGGAAGCAGCAGATATCTTCACCAAACCACTTCCTGAGGCTAAGTTTATTACTTTCTTCAAATTCTTGGTTTAATAGACTTATCTTGATTTTTTAGAAGTATCTTTCTTTTAGTTATTTTTTAAAGACTGTATGCTGGCACAGATCGATAATACAATGATCAGAACGACACAGACCGGTCCGAACTTTCAGACCGATCTGTCAAATCTGATATTATCCCATGATCTGTCTGGTCAACAAATCTTTAAATAAAATAATTGTTTAAAACAGCCCGGACTTATCGCAAATTTTAACCGCCTTATCTCTCTTCCATCCTGTCCATTTATTTTGAATGTTTTTAATGATCAGTCATCGAGATAAAGACATGTGTCTTCTCTCTCTTATTTAGCGGGCTGAAAATTTCATTTTCATTCTCTTTTACAATTTACCGCTGTCTGCTCTCTAACTCTCTCATATTTTTTTAAACTCTTATCATTTTTCATTACACTCAAATGGCTACTATCACTCACAACTCTCTCTCCGTTGAGTTCGATGATATCTACAGGGCTGAAAATCCAGAAATGGTCTCTATCTTCAAAATTTTGGAATCATCTGGATTAAGGAATTTTCTGGAGTGTGGCACGGTGGTTTACGAGTCGGAGATTCGCGAAATGTTCGCCAATGCTGTATCACAGAAGACATTCATCTCCACCACCGTAAAGAGCAAATCGTTTGAAATCTCTCCGTCCACGCTGGCAAAGACCTTTGATCTTCCCAACTCCGGACTGACTGAGTTTGGCCAGATTCCTCAAGCTTCCCTCACGAATCTTTAGGGGAAGGTATCCATCTTTGACCACCGCCTGCAGCCTTCATTCAAGAAGAAGGAAATGTTCTTTCATTTCCAGGTGTTATGCGAGATTGTTGGCAAGCCATTATTGGGCAAAGTCGGAAGCTATGATGCTGTTATTGCTGAGAAGTTCTGGGCCATGGCTGCTATTCACTCAGGGCAGAAGATGAATTGGTCTACAATATTATTTGGAGTTCTGCTTGAGACAGTCATCGCCTCCAAACAGGCTGTCTGTTTTGCTGTGCCCTTAAGCAAACTACTGGAGACGCTGGACATCGAGCTGGGGAAGCCGTCTGCTCTCAGTCCATTTAAAATTCTCAACTCCAAGGGACTGGCTCTCCTAAAGTCCAAGAGTGCTCCACCCACTCCTACCGATCTGGTGGCCGTCAAGATTGAGAAGGAGAAGAACGGGATGCTTCTCGAAGACCTCGAGTTAAGCGCGAGTTAACCATTCAGACTGACTCCGAGGAAACTCAGTCTGATCCTTCATCTCCAGCCAAGCCCCCTCCCAAAAATCCAACCCAGATCACCAAGCCCATCAAAACCCTACCTCTCAAAACCCTACCCATATTGTCTCCCACAAAAGCCACCCATGCACCCCAACCTACAACCCAACCTTCAACAGCTTCAACCACTACACCCAAAGTAACCATCCGAGTCCCCTCTGCCATTCCCATGGTCAAAGGGATTGTTATCACTGAATTGGGAGACTACACCCAATCAGGGATCAAATCTCCATCTTCCACCGGCAAGGGCAAGGGCAAAGCCATTCTCACTGAACCCCTCTCCTCCAAACCTAAATCTGCCGCGCAAACAGCCATCGACATCGCTATGGAGGATGTTGAAGAAAAGGTCCAGGCGCTCATTGTGGTCTTTGATGAATATGTCGAGTACAGAACGATCAACCACATTGATAAGTTCTTCGGCAAGCTGAGAAGACTGCAGAAAATGAAAGTAAAAGTCCTTAAGGGGACAGAGACGGATGATGTGAGAGTCGTGGTGCTTCGCAAAGATCTCTTTCAGGCCAACCAGAGATTCAGACTGACAAATTTGCTCTTGGCCGCTAAGAAAGTAAATTTCGATCCGAGCACTCCAACTGCCAAAGATGATGGTGTTGTTATTGCTCAACTGGAAATGGATATTCATGCTCTTCACTTAGCTGTCCGATTTCAACGACAGAAGCTCAGCATATCCACTCCAGTACCCAGCCCGGATCATCCAACTGCGAGCAAGACTCTGGCAGAACCTTTCATCGAGACTGTTCCCTCTGGAGCAGCGGACCAGACAACAGATCGAACAGCGGACCAGACAGCATATCGAATAGCGGATCAGACAGCGGAGCAGCCAATGACTAATGCTCCGTCTGCTACAGAAGATGAACCCTTGAATGTTTTGTTGGACTCCCGAACAACGTCTATTCCTCTGGGATCATCAGTCTCCCATGTTCAACTCAGTCCAACCGCCGCACTTACAACAGTTGTCTCACCAGAGTTCGTCGATCCGGATCTGGTGGTGTCCAACGTTGTTGCAGCTTTACAAGTTGAGGAGCCTTCGAAACCTAGCACTCCTCCAGAACAATCTGCTGAAGATATGTCGTTCTTGGAAGATTTTTCTTCGGACTTGGTCACCCTGATCCAGTCCGAAACACGCCAAGCTGCCTTATCTTCACTTATACCAATTACTGAAGAAGCTGATCACACCCTGTCGTCATCTCATAACTCTCCAAGCCGTTTATCTGACGCACCTCCATCCTTGGCTAGGACCCTTCAGCACTTATCTGATAACTGTCGATCTCTCTCTCAACGAGTCATAGAGGTTCATCAAAGTCAGCGGACAACAGTCTTGGATTTTGATTCATTTAAAGAGAAGATGACAGCCAGTATTAGCAGCCTTCAGCGAGGACTGAATGATCTGTTCTCTCAGCAAGCTTCTTATAAAAACAGCCTGAGAAAAGAGCAGATCGAGCTGGCCACTGAAGTCAGAGCATCCGTAGCCAATTCCCTTCGTGCTCAAGACACTCGTCTTGACACTATCAGCGCTCAGCTAGCACAAGTTGTCGATTTTCTTCAAGAGATTGCTGCTGACAAAAAGGGGGAAAAGAGAGAAGACTTCAAGCCGCATCAGTCTCAGTCTTCAAGAAAGTAGAATTTTCGTTGCTTAAATCAGACTGTCTGTATATAAGATTTTTGTGATCAATAAAAATCTTTCTTTGTTAAGTTGTTAAGTCCTTGTTCATTTATTTTGAACTAAAAATGGCTTAATCGATCCAAACTCTAACTTAATAATGTTCATTTATTTTGAACAAGAAGAAGTAATCGATCCAAAAGTATACGCTTCAGAGTTCTTAAAAGACTGGATAAAAAGATTTAGAAGCTAGGTTTTGTCATCATCGAAAATGAGGAATTTGTTAGTTCCGGATTTTAAAGATGACAAAACATATCAGGCCGGATCGAGGGAAATCAGACTGACCAGATCGATCGCTCAAAACAGATCAAGCTGATGTGGCATATCGCAAAATAGAACGGATCGATGGAAATCAGCCTGACCAGATCGAAGCTTCAGATCGATCTCAACTTCTATCAGATCAGAGCAGTTAAGGCTGAATAAGATTGGCTCTTCAGTCCGAATCATTAACGGGTATTTATTGAAGCATTTAATGTTGCAATTAATGATGAAAAAGACCAAAGACTGAAGATTACCATAAAAGGTAAGAAGACAAAGAAGAGCCTACCCGACAGTCGCCGAAAGCATGAACCAGAACGGCAAGTACCCTAAAGAAGAAGACTGTAGCTTACTCAGAGTTTAAGCAGAGTCAAGAGTTGCACATTAAGGAAAATAATGTCGTTGGTACATGCAACTATAAAAGGATGCAACAGAAGAGCTCAAGACAGAGTCTGATCAATCGAAAAACGCACAAGAAAGCAAAACAGCACAAGCTTACAAGCTCAGACATTCTCGAGCTGAAAATCTTCACAAGCACAAGTATATTGTAATATTTGATCATTTAGGATCATTGTGTGCATAGCATAAAGTCTATCTTGTGTATTCTGTATTGAAATATAGAAGTGAGAAACAATTGTAACTGTCAGACATAGTGTGTCTGAACAGATCGAGAGACTAGGAGTTTCAGTCTGGTAGTGAGGTAAATCCAGCTGAATCGGGTTTGTACAACAGGATTGTATAAATCAAAGTCTTCTAGTGGAATCCTTCCTTAATTGGAAGAAGGGGAGACGTAGAAGGATTACACCACCTTCGAACTTCCAGAAACATATTCTGTGTTTTATCATTCTGCACTCGTTCTATTATTCAAGCCATCGAGCCGTTCTTACTAATTTAAGAACAGACCGTTCCGCACTAAAATATTCAGTGGTCTGTTCTGCAAAAGAGTTGATTAAGAAACAGATTTCTTTCACTAATCCGAAAGATATCACAAGGGATTAATTTTTAATAGGAGTGTTCATTCACCCCCCCTCTAAACACTCCGGACCGATCCTAACAATGGGCTTTATCAATTTTTAATGACTTTTTAAAATTATGGACTTTTATGAAATTGATAGATTTCTAATAACTTTTATAGAATTACACGGAATTATCAAAAGAATTATATAGACTCTATAGATTTTACAACTTATAATTAATTCCTTTGAACTAACAAATGAACATAAATAACTTCTTCAAAATATAATTTTTTTACTATTAATGTAAACACATTTTACTTATTTAACAGTGAAAAATACATATTCAATTCTTTTGCATGGCAAATACTGAACAACATTTTGCATCTTCAAGATGACGACCTTGAAGATTCAGTTAATGTTGTTATATAATTGTAATCTATAATTTTGTGTAATAAAACAAAAGTTCTTTATTAAATAAAATTTTATAAACTTAAAATATTTTTTGATGATAGTTAACTACTATAAATATTCTTGAAACATACTTTTAAATTAAACATGATAATTAATATCGTTATAAATATCTTCTGTTTTAGAAAAATATTTATTATAATTGTTTATAGATATAGGCCCATACAATCGTTTTTTTAAAAATCTATCATCTAATATAAAATTGAGCACCTTAACTTGGTATTTTATCAAAATACTTGTGCAAATATTAGTATTATATTGGATAAAAAAATAAGATGTGAAAAAAAACAATAATTGAAGAAAGAGCCGCACATTAGGAATTAAAGAAAGGGTACATGTAGAAAACAGGGGAGGAAAAGCCAACGATGATGGTGACCGTATCGGAAATGAAAATAAACAAAAAGAATAAAGAGAGATGGGGGTAATTAGGAATTAAAGTCATTCCAAATCTTTACTAGGAGTGGTAGAGAATTTTTAACTTTTTGGGATGTACATAGGGCATCAAAGTTTGTACCTAAAGATTTCAACAGAAGTCTATGAGATTTTGGATACCTATAGACTTTTATAGAGTTTTAAAAATTCAAGTTGGAATGCCACCTGACTTTTAAAAACTCTACGAAAGTCTGTTTTGAATACCATTAGACTTTTGTAGAGTATATAAAAGTCTGGATTGAATACATCTAGACTTTTAAACTCCATAAAAGTCATTAAAAGTCAATAAAAGTCTATAACCAATACACCCCCTTTGATTCTAGGGATTTACAAATATCTCTATGATACTATATATTTTAGGAAATACAATTACAAAATATACAAATTGTGGCGAACATTTGTCATTTAAAATATTTCATATATATGCTACCATTGACACGTGGCTGCGAAGGGAGACGAATCTGGTGATTTTGATAAATTTGCCAAGTACTATCGTTCACTTTGCCCAGGAGAAGGGATTGAGAAATGGAATGAGCAAAGGGAGAATGGAACCTTCCCAGGGCCTGTCTAATTTAATACCCCATCACAGGGTTTCAGGGCTTTGGTGCTTGGTTGTAATTTGCCTTTTATTTGAATATAAAGGATTATTGCATGATTAAGGCATTCTTGCAAATGTCTTAATTCTAATGCTGTCTTCGCACATAAACCAGTAGCCCAAACAATGAGGTTCTTTCTCAATGTACTCCGTTTTCTTGTTTTTTTCACCCAAAAAAAAGAAGAAGTGTAAGATTACATCTATATTTTATTTACTCAGGTTCCGGTTGAACTCAAATTATATTAAAAAGCCCACAAATGATCTTGTGGCAGATATCCGATAAGGCCTATAAGTGCGCGGAGCATAGATAGGTTATCTACTGAGGAAGAATGGCTGAATTGGGTCGTAATCTTGAGAGTGCAGCTCATAAATTCGTCTTGGTGGTATATATGGCCTTGGTAGAAGGTTTATAGAAATATTCGGTTTTTGGCAACAAATCTATGTGGTTTTCTAAATAGACAGTTTACACACATGTGGTTTGAAAATAGATAATTTACTCCATATGATTTTCAAAATAGGCAGTTTACTCACTGTGTTTCTAAATAGGCGTAAAACATCCTCTTCATGTAAGAGAACATGGTAAAGTACCTATTTTGAAAACCACAGGGGTAAACTGTTTATTTTCAAACCACACGGGTTTAAACTACATAGTTCAAACCACACGCGGTAGAGTTTCTATAAGCAATATCACATGTGGAAACATTCACATATTTCAACAGTTTACTAACTTTGTAGTTGTTATTATGTTGGATTAAAGTTCAGCTCTGCTGAAGGTGATAGTAATGTGTACCAACCCACACTGTCGAGAAGAGTCCTGGAAATAAGAAAGACTTTACCTACAAGAATCCTTGATACAACAAACTCTTCAAGACATTATATTTTCATATTTTTATTAATTATTAGGATTTAGGATTTGTGTTTTACATTTTTCTTTAAGATAAGATTCTTTATTTGATATTTATCTAGGATTGACTTCTTAGGATTTTGATTTATCTTAGGGATTGGATTATCAAGATTTTGTTGGACTCTATTATTATAAATAGAGTGGTTTTGATTAATGAAATTAAAAATACTGAAGTTTTAAGTTAATTTCTTTTGGTAACAAGGTGGTTACCTTCGTTACACAGCTCTCTTTTTCCCACTTTTCATAACGTGATCCTGCAACCTTAACAATGGCAACAGAGACAAACGTTATGGCAAATCAACAATCCCTTCAACGTCAACTTGCTGAATTCATTGCCTTATACAAGGCCAGCATAGATAATCTCACATCACGACTCGACGCACTATGCTTACACGTCACGTCCCTTCAATCTGATTACCATACAACCTTCAATGCTCAACCTGAAGCCACGGAGGCTCGCGCGCATGCCGTGCGCAGCAATAACGACAACCGAGATTCAAACGAGCAATTCTCCAAGCCCACTTTGTCCAGACCATGTCGACTGGCAAGGACGATGCAGTGCAGGTTGTTCGAGGACCTGTCGCCTAGAACCGCCACGTGTACATACCCAGAAACACGCGAACAATGTGCGACACACAATCACACACTTTTATGCCGAGGAAAACCAAATTAATTAATAGGCGCGCACAAGCTCCTTACGCGAATCCAGAAACAAAATCAGAACAAGGGCATAATCTACTTCTTTTCACTGCTGCTGCTCTTCCTTACAACGAATTTAAAGATCAATATCACATGGGCTCAGTATTTGGATTTCTCGAAAAACAATGCATATATTTTATGAGTCAAGTGGTGTTTGAGGACAAACACTAATTTCAAGGAAGGGTGTGATGTAATGTGCACCAACCCACACTGCCGAGAAGAGTCCTGGAAATAAGGAAGTGTTATGAATCTCGACCGATCCGATCACACCAATCTATACGATATACCAAATAAGTTCATGTCTATACAAATTTATTTTGATTTGATGCAGTAACAATTTCTTTGTTTGTATTAATTCTTAATCAAGACTCCACTGAACACTAATAACACCACTTGCAAGCAACACAATGATCTTTAATGGAATTGACAATAATAGATCAAGTTTCCCTTTCTCAGGATCAATGCCGAACATCCAATAATCTAATTGCCACAAATTACCGTAAAGAGCCGTCTTGGTGATAAATATGCAGTAAATAATCCCACATAGCATGAGCCGTAGTAAAGCACCGAAGATTGGAGACAAGATGAGGCTCAATTGTTCCCAGCAGCCAGGAGATGACCTTGGCATCTTTGGTTTCCCACTTGGCGAGTTCCGTGGTATCAGTGGGAACTGAAACAGATTTGTCAAGATGATGAGATAACTCGTTACCCTTCAAGAACATCTTGAATTGGAATGCCCAGGTAGGGTAATTTTTGCCAGTAAATCGAAAAATCTTGTTCTCAATGTTGGTTTTGAATCGCCTGGGTTTCGTGATTTAGGGTTCTATGTGGCTCTGATTTGGGTTATTTAGACTTGAAATTAACTAATGCACTTGATAATACTATTTTGCCCATGTTTTTTGTTGTGTTTTTCCTTCCTTGCAAACCATTGAAATGGAGTGAAGATTGATGGATGAGATTAAGTCTTCCATGATATACTATAAAACAAGACAGAAGGCCAAGATCAGATTGAGAGGAGGAAATCAGTTTCAGAAAAGAAAAGAAAAGAGCGCGGTTATCTTCAAGAAACAGAGAGATTGAAGAGAGTTTCTTTCTAGATTGAAGTGAGAGCACCTAGGGAAAACAAAGTGAGGAAATCAGATTTAGGGTGCACACACACACTGATTTATCTTGTGAAATTTTCGTGTATTGACGTCGATTGAAAAAAGAGAAGTCGGATATCCTAGACAAGGAAAGATTCTTTAGTATGGTGAAATCTGTATACACTTTGGTTTGGTGCTAATGGAATCGCCCCCCACCCGTGGATGTAGGCCAGGTTGAAGGCCGAACCACGTAAATCCCGGTGTCGTATTTCTTTCCTTGCTATTACTTTAATAATCTGTTGTGGCTTGTAATCTGTGTGCGTATGAAATTCTGGAAATGAATTTGCATTTGCTTACTGTTCTTGTGATTTGAGAATTGTTGTGTGTGTTGATCTTCCTTGAGGAAATATTGATTTCTTTAGTGCAATTACAAAAGAAATTAAGGGTTGTGTGCATGACTCTTACTCTTATGCGTGAGTAAGTTCACTAACAGATTTGATTCTTGAATGAATGTTTGTTGAGTGACGTGGGGTTGTGAGATTCTTGACCAATCTTATGAATGAGAGATCATCAAATTGGTTCATGTGAATGGCATCATGCTTTACGGAAATTAATCGGCTCTTTACGGTTATTTGCGGCAATTAGATTATTGGTTATTCGTCATTGATTCTGAGAAAGGGAAATTGAATCTGTTATTGTCAATTCCATTAAAGATCATTATGTTGCTTGCAAATGATGTTATTAGTGTTCAGTGAAGTCTTGATTAAGAACTAATACAACCAAAGAAATTGTTACTCCATCAAATCAAAATAAAATTTGTATAGACAGGAACTTAGTTGGTATATCGTATAGATTAGTACGATCGGATCGGTCGAGATTCATAACAATTGGAGTCATCTGTGGCAAACGAATCCACGACGATGGGATCCACCAAGTTCGATATAGAGAAGTTTTCTGGACAGAACGATTTTGGATTATGGAGAATCAAGATGCGAGCAATCTTGGTGCAACAAGGAAAAGTCGGATATCCTAGACAAGGCTCATAGTTCAATAATATTGAGCCTTGGTGATAAGGCGCTCCGAGAAGTGGCGAGGGAAAAGTCGGCAAGCCCTATATGGACAAAGTTGGAGCAACTGTATATGACGAAATCTTTGGCGAATCGACTCTACATGAAGCAAATGCTTTATTCATTCAAGAACACGGAGAAAAAATCAGTCTCGGTACAGATTGATGACTTCAACAAGATCATTGATGATCTTGAGAACATAGATGTGAAAATCGAGGATGAGGACAAAGATTGCCGTTATTGAACTCGATTCCAAAGTCATATGACAATTTCAAGGATGCTATGCTCTATGGAAGGGATCAGACGATATCCCTTGAGGAAGTCCAGTCAACGATAAGAGCCAAGGAATTGCAGAGGAAATCGATGAGAATGAAGCAAATACCAGGGACGGTCTGTTCACGAGGGGCAGACCAGAAAAACGTGACCAGCACAGTCAGAAGTGGACCAAGAAGGCTAGATCGAAATCAAAATCTAATCTTGCTAAAGATGGCAATGGAAAAGCAGGATATAAGTTTAATTGCCACAAGGAATGTCACTTCAAGAGAGACTGTCCGGAAAGGGAAAAAGACCAGGAGAAATCAAGTAACAAAGATAATGCATCGGTAGTGGCATGAATATGATTCAGCAGATGCATTAGTAGTGGACCAAACTGATGCCAATAAAGAATGGATATTAGATTCAGGTTGCAGCTTCCACATGTGCCCCCAACAAGGACTGGTTTGAGACTCTCGACCGAGCCGAGGGTGGACTAGTGTTGCTTGGGGACAAAAAATGCTGCAAGTTATTGTGATTGGTTCCATTAGCCTAAGAATGCATGATGGTACAGAAAAACTCCTGCAAGAAGTGGGATACATTCCAGAACTCAAAAGAAATCTAATGTTCTTAGGCACACTAGAGATTAACGGATACACCTTTAAGGCTGAGAATGGATCACTAAAAGTCTTAAAGGGATCCCTAGTGGTGATGAAAGGAGCTAAGAAAAATGGATTGTATTTACTGTTAGAAAACACAGTAACAGGCCACTCAGCCACCGTAAGTAAGATTAATCTTAGTGAAGCCAATCTGTGGCACAAGAGATTAGGAAATGTGAGTACGAGAGGACTCATAGAACTATCAAAACAAAATCTCTTATGGGGGATAGGATAGAAAATCTGGAATTTTGTGAACACTGCGTGCTAAGCAAACTCGAAAGGGTTAAATTCAATACAAGAATTCATAAGAAAAATAGGCCTTTTGATTATGTGCACGCAGATGTTTGGGGACCTTCTAGAACTCAAACTCGCGGTGGTGGGAGGTATTTCAAGTCCATTGTGGATGACTACTCAAGAAGAGTCTGGGTCTTTGTATTGAGAAATAAATCTGAGGCATTTGGAAGATTTGGGGAATGGAATATAATGACCGAGACTAAGATGGGAACAAAGCTTAAGCTCTGTTGGAGAGGGTTAGATGCATGTTACTGAACGCTGGCCTTCCTAAGACTTTCTGGGGAAAAGCTGTGTCTACAGCTTGTCATCTGATCAACCGGTGTCCGTCTGCTGCAAATAATTGTAAGACACCGGTGGAGCTTTGGTATGGAAAACCAGCAGACTACAACACTTTGAAAGTCTTTGGTTGTATGTCATACGCTCACGTAAGGCAGGACAAGCTCGAGCCACGTGCTAAGAAATGCATCTTCATAGGCTATCCACCTGTTGTGAAGGGGTACAAGCTGTGGTGCCTTGAACCAGGAGAACGAAAGTGTTTGATTAGTAGGGATGTGGTCTTGGATGATTCAAAGATGAGATATCCAGCTACTAAAACACTGGATGAATCTAATGGCCGGAAGCGTCGGGATGAATCTCAGGTTGGGGTGGAGTTTCAAGGAACAAAAACTCCTTTGGAAGTTGATGATGAAACTCAAGAAGAACCTCAAAGAGATGAACAACAGGGTCAAGAAGTTGTTAACCAAACGAATGAATTAGATTCGTATGTTCTTGTTAGGGATAGGAAAAGAATAGCAGTAAGACCACCGTTAAGGTACAGGCACGTTGATCTTATCTCTTATGCATTTCACGTGGTCGAGGATATAGCTTATGTGGAGCCTGTGACATACAAGGAAGCAATGAGTGGCATGGAAAGAGACCAGTGGACTGGAGCAATGCGAGATGAGATGACTTCCTCATACAAGGATCAGTCTTGGAAGCTTGTGGATCAGCCCAAGAACCGGAGAGTTGTGGGGGTGTAAATGGATAGTGATGTACTGACACATGGAATCCACAATACATCAAATATAAAAAAAAATAAAAAATAATTACCCACCATGTCTTGAAACCATTGGCCACTTCATAAACATCATCCAACTTCTCTCTCCTTCCACTCAACCATTTTTTCTCCACCTTCTCTCTATATTTCGAAATGTCCACCATTTTTAGCTCCCAAATTATTGTGAGTTTGTGGATGCATGTTGCATACAAATATAGATTTGCATAGGTATCGAGGAGAGGAGCAAGAACCCTCAAGTAATTTTGGAATTGGAGGTGTTTGTGGAGGTGAAGCTCTTGTAAAGCTAGGAATGAGCTATGGTGATGGATTGTGCTTCAAATATTGAAGATAATTTAAGGTATAACATCATTTTTTTAGTTTTATCAACTTGCATGTAGGATTAAGGGTCGAATTTTGAGGCCTTGATATGATAAATGTAGAGAACACTTGCTGTCAAAATGTTCTGCAGATTTCAGTATGCTTGTGGTCTAGTATTTCGAATTTTAAGTATATAGAAGCTTCGAATTGGAAGAAGGTTCCCCTAATAGGATTTGTACAATTCTGTGTTAGCTGTAAGTTGCCACAAAATCAGCTAATTTGGAATTAAATGAGAAAGTTATGATGATTTAACTATACTGTGCTCAAATAGAGTCTGCAAGTGAATGCATGTCACATGTAGTGTGCTATTCGAATTTCTGGGAATAAATGGCTATGAATTTGAAGTTTTACCTTCTAATAAGAGTTGTAGTATTCGGTGTTAGATTGCATTAGATTGGCCTTACTCAATTTGGAGTTCTTATGTAAAGGTTATGCTAATTTTATCAACAACTATGCAATCTGTAAACAGTGTACTTACGAGTTTTTAGGTTGTAACGTTATTCAAAACATGTACCTCAAGATGAACAAATTAGCTTAAAACTCATAATAGATGTATTTTAGTATTTTAAGTTAGCTAAATTCTCCAACTTGAATCAGGTCAATTGGATGTCGCATGAATTATATATGAAGTTTCTACGAAAAGTGGTCAATCTGAAATTTAGAATTTCCCCTGTTTTGCATAAATAATGTTTAGACCCAATTTGCCTTAGGTAAATGAACGAATTTGAGGAAGTGTCAAAAATATGAGATGTCATATTTTGAGTTAGCTTTCAAGCTAAATTAGACACATGTAATTTGGTTAAGCATTATGAGCCAATTACTATGAGCATGTAAGCTAAAATTTTAAGAAATTTCCTAAGGGTCAATATTTGGATTATAAACTTGATATTAGAAATAATGGAACACTTTGATGATATAATTGAGGTGTAAATGACCAGGTTAACAGATCTCGGTTGATTTGAGGAGTACTCGGTAGATTAGCTTTGGTCTGAGGTACGTTGAAATGAGTTTTATCATGACGTCTGGCAAAGACGTGTAATGTTGCTAATGTATGACCTTATATGTCATTAATTGATTTATATGATTCATGGGCATATCATATTGATCTATCCATTTCTTTGATATCCTTAATGATGACTGAGTTGATTTACTCTGAGTGTCGGGGAGGACGATCATTACGATGAATGCAGCTTAGGTAGCGACTGTAGTCACGCGTGTTGCTACCGGACCTAGACACGAGGGATGACGAGCACATCACATGATGATTCTCCTAGCGCAAAGTGTGTGTTCTATCACCCTCTGCTCGAGCTGATATTGATTGATGATACCTTCCTTTTGACTCCGATTCTAGTATCTCGTGATTCGATTCCTTGTACTCATTCATACATCGCATTCATACATGGTATGCATTGCATGATACTTTTTCACTTGACATGATTTATTTATTTCTCGTACTGGGGTATTGACCATCTTTGTGGGGGCTGTCATGTCTTTTGTTGTTCGGGCATGACAGGATTACAAGAGGACATGGTGATGATGCTTACGGTGACTTATCGAGAGATAACCGAGCTCCGTGATGAGCGAGCTCAGGTTATGTTTGGTTTTTCATTCCTGGTAATATTATATCACTTTTAAACAAAATAAATTTACCCGGGTATGCCTTGTGTATGTTGTACTTGGGATATGATATTTTCCAGGATTTGTGGTGATGTTGAATAACTTTTGCTTTATTATTTGCAAATGAAAGGCCTAACTAAAATTATATATATTTTTTGATATCAATATATATGTATCACTTAAAAGCAAAAAAAATTTAGGGCCATTTAATAAAAAATTGAAATTATTCTTCCGCTTTTCAAGTAAATTAATCACTGTGTGATAATTAAACATACACTTAGGATCGGGCCCTCACATTATGGTATCAGGGCATGATCTGGGATATGCTCGAACTAGAGTTAGGACACTGAATCTAGTCACAAATAAAATTGTTTGTGCATGTAACTGACTACGTGTTTTTATATGCTCTTCTCTGCTATAATTACCTGTTAGATAATGATATTTTAGACATTTAATGGATTACTAAGCATGGACAGGTAGATGCCATATCTTTGAGTATTATATTATGCTGAGTTGCATATAATCTAGAGAATATGAGAATTTTATCGTTAGCACTGACATTTGCTGATATGATGATGATGTAGAGTAAGTTATGAGAACATCTATGACTTGAGATTTATATATGATGTTTTGGTTTTATGATGGACAGTTAGTGTTTGGACAGGTAGCAGTGATATGAACTTTAATAGCTATCTATCGTACCTGTAGGCACTGTAAACTGTTAATTGAATTATAACTTAGTTATAATGAGTCCATTATTGGAAATTTTATTTATCTCTTTGGGATTTAATCCTTGTGAGTAGTGGGATGACACTTGAACTAATTAACAAGCATTTTGTTGATTGACGTCGGGATTTTGAGTCCGAAAGACCAGGGTAATTCGTATGAGTTTACGTCAAAACCGGTGCACGTCGAGATGATAATTTAAAACTTGAGAATATTGAAATTAATGATATTTCAATTGAATAATAGAGTATAGTTGTGAGAAACAACGATAATTGGTTTAATGAGGACTGGGACATGGGGACTGTCGTAATTCAGTTACAGTCTATGTGTCCGAACTATGAATAAAAACTACAATATGAACTCTTCTATATGAGAGTATCAAGAGTAATGGTAGTGATAGAAGACAAGTTTTCCCTCTTGTTGACATGGGAAAGGATGTTTACGAGAAAGCAATGTTGATTACATAGAAAATACTAATCGATTATCGTGGACTTGAGAAATCGAAGTATGTGCTTAATCTTGATAGCTATTCACTAGCGAAGATATTAGAATTAGAAGTGTTTTGGCTGAAGGATAAGACAACGATGTGGTACGAAGTAGCTAGGACTGTATTAAATGTTAATGAAGTGACTATCATTTGGAATAATCCAAGTAGTCATAGAAAAGGTTCAGAAGTATCACTCCAGTTCACCCAGCTCTAGTAATTCTAGAGATGCTAATAGATTGTAGAATACCAGATCTTTTCAAAGTCATTGTGGATGTAGGTATCTCCTGATCCATGTAAAAGAATAAGAGGAACTGATATCGATTGTGGCCAGTCAGAGCATGTACGTGCTTAGAAGCAGGTGCAGCCATAACAACAAATACCCTGAGCTAGGGGTAGATATCAGAGTGGTTATTCTTTTCGACCACTTAGTTTCAGCAGCAGTTAGTTACCTGTAGATCAGATGTAATACCTGATAGTTATTTTTGGCTTTCCAACAGGCCAGAGAGTATACCTTGATAGAGGATAAGGTTAGAAATGTTTTAGTACCGGTGATCGCAGATACATGTCATGTATTTGATCACACTGCACGAGTTTTATTGAGACAAATGCACGAGTTTTATTGAGACAAAAGCATTGTTTTCATACATTGCATCAAATGCGCATTGATTATTATGATTTGGAAAATACACCAGCCATAATGATTATACGATCCATACATCTAATAGTGAACTGTATCTTACAGTTTGAAGATAGTATCGTGGATTTGAATTTAATGGTGTTGCCGATATATGATTTTGGATTGTATCGAGGGTATGGAGACTCTGATCAATTTTGAGATATTGTAAGTTAATTTCATGGTGTAATGAATTTTCGACCGTAAGGAAATGTTTATAGCCACGAATAACAAGCTAAGATATTAATAGTATCAGCTATGAAAAAGTGTGGTTGCAATATTTGGAAAATGAAGGATATTTGATAATAAGCAGTTAAATGTTGATTAGGAAGAGTCTAGGTTGACTGATATCCTAGTGGTAAGAAAACTTACAAGATTTTCCTGAGAAAATAATAGAATTTCCACTAGAGAAGGAAATCGATTTTAACTGTTCGTTGATGCCAAATAATAGTTTCGATATTGAAAGCACTGTACGGAATAGCATCAGCATAGTTGACAAATTTAGAAGAATAGTTACAGAATATCCTCGATAAGCCTACATACGTCTGAGTATGTCGCCTTGGGAAAACATCAATGCTGTTCGTGAAGAAGAAAGATGGTATTATGAAGATGTGTATCGACTAAAGGTAGTTGAATCGGGTTACTGTCAAGAATAAATACACACTGCCTAATATCAAGAAGTATATGATCAGTTTTAAGAAACTTTGATGTATAATAAGAATGATTTTAAACCTGGTTACCATCAGTATGAGTCCGAAAAGAAAATGTTCTCTAAGCAATTGGTCAAACCATATATAGACATTTTGAATTTTTGGTAACGCCGTGTGGTCTGACAACTATACCATTAGAGTTTATGAATTTGATGAATAAAGTATGCCATAACTTTTTGGGTGAAGTTGTAATAATATTAATCAGTGGTATACCAGTGTACTCGAGATACGAAGTTTTATGAGTTTGGCCAGATATTATAGGCTTTTATGGAAGGATATTCTAGGATAGCCTGATCTATGAACAAGTTGACCAAGAAGAAAAATTGAGTTTCCTTTGGTCAGACGAATGTGGAAATAGTTTTCATAAACTGAAACGGATGGGATACGTTCTGATGCATCATGACGAGATGATTGCATATGCTTTGAGATAGTTGAAGCTGAAAGAATCATGATATCTTGTTCATGAACTCGAACTTGTAGCCATTATTTTTACCTTGAAGATGTGGCAACATTATCTGTATAGCGAACATTTCATGACATACTCTGATTTTAGGAGTTTAAAATATCTATTTTTTAGTTAGTTGAACATGAGATAGAAGCAATGACTAGATTTATTAAAGAATTTGACTCTGATAGTCAATATTAATCAGGGAAAATGAAAATAAAAGCAGATGCGCTGAACCGAGAAATGCAAGGTGCAATGGTCTGTATGCTTTGCAGTTTGAGTCACCTCTGATTTCCAAGATTAGAAATACTCGAAGGACAGACCCATTGATATTGATTGAAGAAATTGGTTGTCTCATCAACCAACTAGATTTTAGTATGACACTTAGTGGTGGATTGCGATTGAACAATCAGTAAATAGCATCCAATCCTACAGATTTGAAAAAAGTATTACTACAGAAAGCACAATATAGACGACTTAGTGGTATCATGGGAATGATGAGATGTATCATTCTTGAGATCCTATTTTTTATGGGATGATATGAAGGAAGAAATTTAGAATTTTGTGGAAAATTGTTTGACATGCCAGCAGGTCAAGATAAAAAGACGAGACCTAATGGAATACTACAGAAATTGTAAGTATCACGATGAATTTGAAAAATTTCTAGCTTGAGTTTTATAACTCAATTGTTTAGATCAAACAGAGATTGTGAAACAAGTTGAATCAGAGTTGATTGACTATTCAATACAAGATATTGATTTCATATGATTATTTGTATGCCTATGAGAAAACGACATGTTTAAGATATGGATTATGCGGTTTAGTTACAGTGAGTTTCTGTAGCAGTTGTATATAATAGAGATTCAAGGATAATATCCGAATTCGAAAATTGTTGTGGATACTAAATTAGCAATGAGTATTGCTTATCATACCCAGACTGATGGATAAACTGAGAGAATTATCCAGACTTTGAAAGTTATGTCCCGATTAATAGTGGTGAATTTGGTGAGAATTCACAGGAATTACTATTCACTAGTAGAATTTCCTATAATTTTGTTCCAAAAAACTATCGGAATGGCGACCGAGGTTCTGCAGAGCCAAGATCGCCGATCGCTGATATGCTGAGATCAGGTTGATAAGGACTATCTGGCACAACTTGAGATTGTTCAGAAAATGTCAGGAATGATAATTTTCCGCAAAAAAGAATGAAATTGGCTTAAAGTAAGCAGATTCGCTACGCCAACAAGAGAAATATATCGTTAGTATTTCAAGTTGAGAATCAGGTAAATCTAAAGATATTATCTTTGTGTTGATCGATACGATTCGTTTGGTGAGGTACAATGTTGCCTCGATATTTTGAACTTTGTGGAATCATAGAGAAGTTGATTCAGTGGTATATCGTTGACACTACCACAGTAGTTGTCACTGATACGTGATGATTCTTATGTATCTATGAATGAGATTGAGTCATCTCATATGATTTAATTTATTGAGTTATACTCATTTTTGCGATTTCGAGGACGAATTCTTTTTAAAAGGGAAAGAAATGTAAGGCCCCGATGCTAATTAATCCGGATTAACGACGATTAAGCAAACCCGGATATTTAAAAGTAGACTTTGAATTAAGGTGTCCCGGACTACGATGAGTCAAGCAACTAATGGAACATGTTTGTAGTGCTTGTGCATGTGCATAATCACATGGCACTTGGAGAACACATGCAACTAATTAATTTAACTCATGTTTAATACATGATTTCGGACTATTAATCTTGCAAGATAGTGATGTACTGACACATGGATTTCACAATACATCAAATATAAATAACAATAAAAAATTATACCCACCAAGTCTTGAAACCATTGGCCACTTCATTAAATATCCTCCAACTTCTCTCTTCTTCCACTCAACCATTTTTTCTCCACCTTCTCTCTATATTTCGAAATTTTCACCCTTTTTAGCTCCCAAATTATTGTGAATTTGTGGATGCATGTTGCATGCAAATATAGATTTGCATAGGTATTGAGGAGAGGAGCAAGAACCCTCAAGCAATTTTGGAATTGGAGGTGTTTGTGGAGGTGAATCTCTTGTAAAGCTAGGAAGGAGCTATGGTGATGGATTGTGCTTCAAATCTTGAAGATAATTGAAGGTATAGCATCATTTTTGAGTTTTATCAACTTGCATGTAGGATTAAGGGTCGAATTTTGAGGCCTTGACATGAGAAATGTAGAGAACACTTGCTGTCAGAATGTTCTGCAGATTTCAGTATACTTGTGGTCTAGTATTTCGAATTTTAAGTATATAGAAGCTTCGAATTGCCTAATAAGATTTGTAAACTTCTGTGTTAGCTGTAAGTTGCCACCAAAAGCTAATTTGGAATTAAATGAGAAAGTTATGATGATTTAACTGTACTGTGCTCAAATCGAGTCTGCAAGTGAACGCATGTCACATGTGTGCTATTCGAATTTCTGGGAATAAATGGCTAGGAATTTGAAGTTTTACCTTCTAATAAGAGTTGTAGTCTTCGGCGTTAGATTGCATTTAGAATTGTCCTCACTCAATTTGGAGTTCATATGCAAAAGATGCTAATTTTACCAACAAATATGCAATCTGGAAACAGGGAACTTACGAGTTTTTAGGCTGTAATGTTTTTCGAAACATGTACCACTAATTAGCTTAAAGCTCATAATAGATGTATTGTAGTATTTTAAGTTAACTAAATTCTCCAACTGGAATCAGGTCAATTGGATGTCGTATGAATTATATATGAAGTGGTCAATCTAAAATTTAGAATTTCCCCCGTTTTGCATAAATAATGTTTAAACCTAATTTGCCTTAGGTAAATGAACGAATTTTGGGAAGTGTCAAAAATATGAAATGTCATATTTTGAGTTAGCTTTCAAGCTAAATTAGACCCATGTAATTTGGTTAAGCACTGGAAATTTATGAGCCAATTACTATGAGCATGTAAACTGAAATTTTAAGAAATTTCCTATGGGTCAATGTTTGGATTATAAACTTGATATTAGAAATAATTGAATACTTTGATGATATAATGGAGGTGTAAATGACCAGGTTAACAGATCTCGGTTGATTTGAGGAGTACTCGGTAGATTAGCTTTGGTCTGAGGTACGTTGAAATGAGTTTTATCATGACGTCTGGCAAAGACGTATAATGATGCTAATGTATGACCTTATATGTCATTAATTGATTTATATGATTTAATTGTCACTATGTGATCCTTATGTGACTACATGATATGTTGAGATACATTGGACTACAGGATATGTGAATTACATGATATGTATTGACTTTCACATGATATTGCATGAAATATTGAGTTGCATATGTCATATGATGCATGTATTATTCATGGGCATATCATATTGATCTATCAATTTCTTTGATATCCTTGATGATGACTGAGTTGATTTACTCGGAGTGTCGGCGAGGAGGGGGCACGACGATGACAGGCAGCTTAGGTAGCGACTGTAGCCACGCGCGTTGCTACCGGACCTAGACACGAGGGATGACGAGCACATCACAGGATGATTCTCCTAGCGAAAAGTGTGTGTGTTATCACCCTTTGCTCGAGCTGATATTGATTGATGATACCTTCATTTGGACTCCGATTCTGGTATCTTGTGATTCGATTCTTCATACCCATTCATACATTGCATTCATACATGGTATGCATTGCATGATACTTTTTTCACTTGACATGATTTATTTATTTCTCGTACTGGGGTATTGACCTTCTTTGTGGGGGCTGTCATGTTTTTTGTTGTTCGGGCATGACAGGATTTACAGGAGGACATGGTGATGATGCTTACGGTGACGCATCGAGAGATAACCGAGCTCCATGATGAGCGAGCTCAGGTTATGTTTGTTTTTTCATTCCCAGTAATATTATATCACTTTTAAACAAAATAAATTTACCGGGGTATGCGCTGTGTATGTTGTACTTTGGATGTGATATTTTCGAGACTTTGTGGTGATGTTGAATAGCGTTTGCTTTATTATTTGCAAATGAAAGGCCTAACTAAAATTATATATATATTTTGATATCAATATAATTGTATCACTTAAAAGCAAAAAGGTTTTAAGGCCATTTAATAAGAAATTTGAAATTATTCTTCCGTTTTTTACGTAAATTAATCACTGTGTCATAATTAAACATCCGATTAGGATCCGGCCCTCACAATTATCTTCAAGAAACAGAGAGATTGAAGAGAGTTTCTTTCTGGATTGAAGTGAGAGAGCACCTAGGGAAAACAAAATGAGGAAATCAGATTTAGGGTGCACACACTGATTTATCTTGTGAAATTTGCGTGTATCGATGTCGATTGAAAAAGAGAATTGAGAGAGATTCTTTAGTGTGGTGAAATCTGTATACACTTTGGTTTGGTTCTAATGGAATCGCCCCCCTCCCGTGGATGTAGGTCAGGTTGAAGGCCGAACCACGGAAATCCCGGTGTCATATTTTATTTCCTTGCTATTACTTTAATAATCTGTTGTGACTTGCAATCTGTGTTCGTATGAAATTCTGGAAATGAATTTGCATTTGCTTACTGTTCTTGTGATTTGAGAATTGTTGTGTGCGTTGATCTTCCTTGAGGAAATATTGATTTCTTTAGTGTAACTAGGAAAAAGCACGTGCATTTGCACGTGGTAGCCATTTGATTATGGTCCATTTTAATTTAATTTTATTGTGTTTAAATAAAGTTATATAACAAAGTGTTCTCTGTAACATTATGTGATTCAAATTTATAATTAGAAAATATAAATTACAAAAATATATATATATATATATTAAACTTTTATTTAAAACATAGAAATCATTGCACCCGTTTAGAATATATTCTCGATTCAAAGTTTTACTTGCTTGATATTTTCAAATGCAATTTTACCTATTTCTTTTCTATTTTTTGTTTGTCACTCTCTTTGTAAAAGAAGAAATCTTGACATTATTTTCACTCAGGACTTCTGTACTTTCATCACCATAATCAATTATTATTCTCTTTTTTTCTCTTGCTCCGTTGTTTTATGGTATTTCTTTTTGCAAAAGAAGCAATCATGTCATCACCTTCAACATAGATTTGTGTACTTCCACGATCATTATTAATTAGTTGCATCTTCCCTGTTTTTTTGCTCCGAAGTTTAGTGGTTTGATGTTGTTTTCTTAAACTCTTGTTTTCATCAATTTGGTTTGAGGCATTATTCGTTGAATTTTCCTTTGTTTTGATGATTGCCCTCGAATAATTGCCACAAGCATCATACAAAGGTTTCGATCTATTCTCCACATCATGTGCATTTTCTTTGAAGAAGTAGTATGTGTTCTATATTTATTAGATACTATTAGTATGAAAAGGTTATTATTTTGGATATGTAACAAAAATAATTAGTGAAACAAAAAAATATTATTCCAAACAATTGTATGACCTCACATTTCCTCAAAACTGGTCTTCATCCTATTTGAATCATTGATATTAAATATTATTTATTAAAATAAATTATAATTGCCTTATATGAACCGAAAGAAAATTTGAAATAAGTGTAACTGTTGTATCAATATATAACAAATTGACAATGTTTGGTTTTTATATATGATATTAGACAATACTATTATCTACTTATTCAGTCTAAAGTGAAAAAGATGAATATATATCAATAATATTTATCCAAAAATTAAAGATCGACTAACTAATATAACGGAGCTATCCCCAATTCAAACCATTTCCAGTCTCCTATACCCAAGTATAGAATCATTATCGTCATCTCTAAAGGATATTTTAGAATTTGATGTAGGAAAATTATTTCAGATGATCTTTAAAGTTTGATACAATCGCTTCTGTGAGAGTTAAAATAGAAATGTTGAAAATTTGAAATTTTCATTAATTGATTAATCTAGACAATTAATATGCATAAATACTAAAACAACTTAGGGGTAATTTTTCAAATAATTAATCAGAAATAAAAAAAATATGTAAATAATGGTCTTGATGATCCTGCAATTGTAATATCTATTTATTTTGTTTTCATTGAATTACTTTATACAAATTCATAACACAAAGCCTATCTTAAAATTTTCCCAACAATTTAGTCGAAAATTGAATAGTGACAAACTAATATAGTGCAGATTTCAAACCATAAATTTATTTTTTTTGATTCCGTGGATGGTGGGTTAAGAAATATTGCAGTAATAGATGTGGATTTCAGCTGAATCATTTCTGCAGAAAAAAGAATGTGTTAGATTCAGTTTCCTTCTAATTGGATGTATAATAATAATAATTATAATAATAATAATAATATAATAAACAAATGAGATATAGCATTTTGAGTCTTTGTTTGATCATCATGATATTGTCTGTTGATTGAGATCTTTGATCGTATATTATATTTCTTAATTATAGGAAATCTCAGACTGTATCTTAAAATATATTGATTTCCATCTTTTTCTTCTTCTTATATGTATATTATTAGTTTTATAAAAAGCAAATGAGAGATGTCAATTTGAATTTTCATAAAATCATTAAGATATCATTTTCTGGTCAAAAAAATTCTATCCCTTGATTGAATAGTATGAAAAAATCGTATTAAAATTATATACAGTATTGAAAAAATTTAGCGACGAAACAAAATTTATTACTTATTTTTTAAAAAATTAAAAGTTGTAAGAATGAATTAGGGGGGTAATAATATGTACATTTAACTCAAAATCTATATGGCTATATGAGTTTGGAATGCAAGCGCATAGCCAAAATGAAAACGAAAATATTATTACCACACACAATCAATTATGAGAGATGATAATTGAAAGTTATGGAAGTGGAATAGACTCAATTAAAGTTGAATTTGTGGGAATGGTAGACATAATTAATTGTTCAAATTAATTAAAATATTATTAGAATTTAAGTAGGAGGAAAACTTATGGTAGCCATATTCATGCGGGAGACGAAAGGGTGTAGACAAGAATGCAATTGAAATGGAAATAAATCATGTGAGGAACCAAGAAACTAATGTAATATTTAATTTACTTTAATTTATTTATTGCATTCATGTAGGAAATGGAATTTTATGAGAGCAATCAATATAGGAATTTAGATGAATGGAGGAATGAAGGGTACATACGTATTTTCACAATTTAAAAACCATCTCCAACATCACACATTTAATTTAATATTTAATATTTAATTTATTTATTGCATTCATGTAGGAAATGAAATTTTATGAGAGCAATCAATATAGGGATATAGATGAATGGAGGAATGAAGGGTACATATGTATGTTCACAATTTTAAAACCATTTGTATTTAATATTTAATATTTAGTATTTAATATTTAATATTTAATATTTAATTTATTTATTGCATTCATGTAGGAAATGGAATTTTTTGAGAGCAATCAATATAGGGATATAGATGAATGGAGAAATGAAGGGTAAATAGGTATTTTCACAATTGAAAAACCATCTCCAACATTAACACATTTATAGGTATATTATTTAATATTAATATTTAATATTTAATATTTAATTTATTTATTGCATTCATGTAGGAAAATGGAATTTTATGAGAGCAATCAATATAGGGATATAGATGAATGGAGAAATGAAGGGTAGATAGGTATTTTCACAATTGAAAAACCATCTCCAACATTCACACATTTATAGGTATATAGATAATTTATTTATTGCATTCATGTAGGAAACGGAATTTTATGAGAGCAATCAATATATGGATATAGATGAATGGAGAAATGAAGGGTAGATAGGTATTTTCACAATTGAAAAACCATCTCCAACATTCACACATTTATAGGTATATTAATATTAATTAATATTAATTAATTAATATTAATATTTAATATTTAATATTTAATATTTAATTTATTTATTGCATTCATGTAGAAAATGGAATTTTATGAGAGCAATCAATATAGGGATATAGATGAATGGAGAAATGAAGGGTAGATAGGTATTTTCACAATTGAAAAACCATCTCCAACATTCACACATTTATGGAAACAGAATTTTATGAGAGCAATCAATATATGGATATAGATGAATGGAGAAATGAAGAGTAGATAGGTATTTTCACAATTGAAAAACCATCTCCAACATTCACACATTTATAGGTATATTAATATTAATATTAATTAATTAATATTAATATTTAATATTTAATATTTAATATTTAATATTTAATATTTAATATTTAATTTATTTATTGCATTCATGTAGGAAATGGAATTTTATGAGAGCAATCAATATAGGGATATAGATGAATGGAGAAATGAAGGGTAGATAGGTATTTTCACAATTGAAAAACCATCTCCAACATTCACACATTTATAGGAAACGGAATTTTATGAGAGCAATCAATATATGGATATAGATGAATGGAGAAATGAATGGTAGATAGGTATTTTCACAATTGAAAAACCATCTCCAACATTCACACATTTATAGGTATATTAATTAATATTAATTAATTAATATTAATATTTAATATTTAATATTTAATATTTAATTTATTTATTGCATTCATGTAGGAAATGGAATTTTATGAGAGCAATCAATATAGGGATGTAGATGAATGGAGAAATGAAGGGTAGATAGGTATTTTCACAATTGAAAAACCATCTCCAACATTCACACATTTATAGGTATATAGATTGAAAAACCATCTCCAACATTCACACATTTATAGGTATATTAATTAATATTAATATTTAATATTTAATATTTAATATTTAATTTATTTATTGCATTCATGTAGGAAATGGAATTTTATGAGAGCAATCAATATAGGGATATAGATGAATGGAGAAATGAAGGGTAGATAGGTATTTTCACAATTGAAAAACCATCTCCAACATTCACACATTTATAGGTATATAGATTACAAAAGAAATTAAGGGTTGTGTGCATGACTCTTACTCTTATGCGTGAGTGAGTACACTAACAGATTTGATTCTTGAATGCATGTTTGTTGAGTGACGTGAGGTTGTGAGATTCTTGACCAATCTTGTGAATGAGAGATCATCAAATTGGTTCATGTGAATGGCATCATGCTTTACGGAAATTAATCGGCTCTTTACAATAATTTGCGGCAATTAGATTAGTGGCTGTTCGGCATTGATTCTGAGAAAGGGAAACTGAAGTTATTGTCAATTCCATTAAAGATCATTGTGTTGCTTGCAAGTGGTGTTATTAGTGTTCAGTGGAGTCTTGATTAAGAATTAATACAACCAAAGAAATTGTTACCGCATCAAATCAAAATAAAATTTGTATAGACATGAACTTAGTTGGTATATCGTATAGATTGGTGTGATCGGATCGGTCGAGATTCATAACATGAAGATTTTACCTACACGAATCATTGATGCAACAAACTCTTCAAGACATTATTTTTTCATATTTTTATTAATTATTAATTATTAGGCTTTAAGATTGGTGTTTTTACATTTTGGTTAAGATAAGAATCTTTATTTTATGTTTATCTAGGATTGATTTCTTGGAATTTTGGTTTATCTTACGGATTGAATCATCAAGATTTTGTTGGACTCTATTATTATAAATATAGTGATTTTGATTAATAAAATTAAGAATAATGAAGTTTTAAGTTAATTTCTTTTGGTAACAAGGTGGCTACCTTTGTTACATAGCTCTTTTTTTCCCACTTTTTCATAACGTGATCCTGCAACCTTAACAGTGATATACTGTTCTTTTCTTGTTTGACAGTGCTATTGATACCATAATGAAACAGAGCCTCTACCATCGAGTCAGAAAAAGAGAATGTATAAAAACTACACATCTCGTGTTCATGTGGCCAACATATGCCAAGCACTCAATGCCAGTATTCTGAGACCATCTCCGGGGTAAGTTTAAGTAAAACACCGGCGATGTGTTCTGTTTCCAGATTCAGTGAAAATGTTGAAACACAGTGTTAAATATAACTAAGGATTACGAATGTTGTATCTTCATTGTAATAGATTACTGATTTTACCTGCACTCCAAACCTCAAAAGTAATCCTGTTCATATGTTGTGATGTATCTTAGGAAAATATATAACATTTCCTGCTCCAAGAATGGAAGATTTTGCATACGCCTGTCACCCTGGACTTGGTTGAGGAGAAATTTTCTGGACGTGTAGAACAATATGTTTCTCTAGAAAGAGATTAATCACTTGTCAAGGGGATTGGTTCCAGGATAGAAAAACGAGTCTCCAATTCTTGTAAGAACTGGAGATGAAGTTACTTCATCCTACTTTTAGGTCTGGATTGCGAAGAATCATTGACAGCATGGACCTTTCAGTTCTGCGAAAACCTCACAGGTTCTTGATGTAATTATTCAGTATTAAAAGCAAAGTTAGCCTGCCTGAGATCCTTCAAACATATAGAGGCAGTTCACAATTTGTGAGAGGAAGGGCGAACCTAAAAGTGTACCATGTTGTCAATTGTTGTACCGATGAGACATGCTTGCCTGCTCAATGGGTACGAGTCATCTTGAGAGGGAGTTGCGAAAAACTATTTTTAGTACCCTGCATGTTTTTTTATTGATGTGTAAACTGCATCATTTTGTCTGCGGCCTTGCACAGTTGTAGTGCGGTTCACTTTTGACGCGGTGCAAGACAAATTTTAACCAAGTGTTTGCATCGGCTTTTCTCGATTGGGGTGCTGTTATTTCTTTTGAGGCAGCTTATATAAATTCACAAATTGATGATTTTGATCGCCCAGCATCAATTTGAGGGGGATGCCAAGGATATTAGATAGATACGTTAACATTTGATTTGATATGATATTATTTTATATAGATTATAATTAGCAGATTTGACATATTCTTAGGGATTCTTAGGTATGTAGATATGGAGTATGATTCCTAACCAACTCTTTTATATAATGAAGGGGAAACCATAATCAAAGGGCATCGAGACAAATCTGGACACATTTATTGCTGAAGCCTAAAACATGGAAATAATTTCTTTTTCTGATGCATACTGCCTCAGTCTGTTAATCTCAAGGCTTGCATTTAATATGAGTACTTAGATCTACAACATTGTTCAACAAGATAGCATCAAATGGTAGGAATCAGTAAGGTCACAGCACACTACAGAGATAGCTTAACTATAACACAGTTTATCTTCAAGAAAACTTCAAACCTCTGATCATAAAGTTCCTTAATGTCAAGTAAAAGTCGGAGAGAGCTCCTCTATTATCCGTTCACATATGGTTCTATACTGCATCTATACTGCATCGTTGAACAATAAATTATTTATACCTGTCATTTATCAGGAAAACATACCATTATCTTGATTTGAACTGCTAGGGTAGCTCATAATCCTTCTTAATATCACAGTCCTTGCCATCCTCGTTTCTTGGCTGCACTTATTGGCCCGTTCGCTCAAATCATGGATAGTCTTGATAAAGTCATCAACTTTCGTTTTAATCTCCCCTACCACAATCTCCAATGATTCAGCGTCCCTCGTTGCAAAATCTGCATAAGTTGACAACTCCTCGATTTTAATCTGAAACCTGTCTACCAGTTTTCCTATGCTCTTCAAATCTGTAAGAACAATGGTACCAAAAATCTGCATTGAACTAATAATCTCCCTCTGCCCCATCAAATCTTTCTCATATTTTTGCCAAAAAGAATTAAGCCAATTTCCCATTGATCCTAAAGGGATGGCTGCTGCAGCCGCCAGAGCCGTCACAACCGGAGGTGCGGTGACTGCCGCCGCCACCACCGAGCAAATCACAACAGAAGCAAATGCCACTATGAATATCACATTCGAAACCTTCCTCCACGCCTTTAATCTCCCCAGCTTCTTATCCAGTTTCTTATTCTTTGCTTTAAGCTTCTGCAACATCAAAACCTGCCGAGATTGAACGGAATTGAATCCCTTGAAGAACTCTTCGGTGAACGGATCCCCAGCTGCCCTAAAACTCCTCAGTTCCTCCAATGTTCCTGAATAACTCTTCACATGCCCGTCTCCCGAATGATGTTCTTCCTCGAATTTCTTGAGGGCAACCTTGATAATAGACTCGATAATCCCAGCACGTTTAAGGCAGATATCAAGAGATTTGCAGAAATCTAGGGTTACAAGACTATTCTCGAAGTAATAATCCACGAGCTCCAACAATTCAGGATTTTCCCATATATCTTTCTTGTTTTTGAGGATGATTTTGACCACATCTTGATTCATTTCAAGTAAGCATCCCGTAACTTCACGGAGTGAGTCGAGAGAAATGGAGGGAACCTCGAGTTCGACGGCTATGGAATTGATAGTTCGGCGTGTGCGAAGCTGGAGGTTTTTGTCGAACTTCTGGAGATCAGGATCCTCGCGGCAAGCGTCTTCATATGAGTTCAGATCTGGGACAGTGGGCTCCTCTTGTATGCTGGTGTTGAAGTTGGAATCTGAGGCTGCTCGAGGTAGCGGCGGCTCAATGGACTGCGGCGGCGGGTAGCGGCTGTTGCTGCTTCGATCAGTTCTGCTAATTAGGCTGCCCATTGAGGGAAATTTTCAAGAATCGTAATATGGGGTAACAGTATAATCCGCGTGAAGGAGCGAAGTAGTAGAAGATGAGTTGCAGCAGGAGAAGTCTCTCAGGATCTCCGCAGTTGAATTTCCCCTTGCGGAAGATTGCAAGAAAATATCAGGAAATAAATGTGTAATTTAACGAGATGTGATATGAAATATGTATTAATAGTTGTGACTTGTGAGTTAAAGACGTGTGATTTTTGTAACATTACCTACAACAAAAGCTTAAACGTTTGTTTGATTGTTATGATAAGATAAATGATGAATATAAAAATGTTAATTGGGTTGGCCGGTATGAGGTTCAGTCCGAGCCCGACACAGTCTCGTGCCACCTGAGCCTGACACGACCCATGGAGCTAGAGTAACGGGTCGTGCCAGGCACGGCCCGTTATATGGGCCGTGCTAAGCCATAGTTATTGGCTCGTAGATCGTGCCAACAAGGCATGTCTCGTTAGCCCGTATATATTTTTTAGAAATATATATATGGCGATCCATCGGCAAATGGGTGCCGATCGATCGCTAGATGCCGTAGTATTCCCGTAAAAATCATTGTTTTACCGATCGATCGGCAAGCAATTGTCGATCTATCGATAAAACGTGTAACGGTCGGTCAAAAATATAATCGCTTGCAATTTTTTTAAAAAAATGATTTTGATGTTTATAAATAAAGTGTATGATAATCATGTTATCCTCACAATTTGTTGGATCATTTCTCTATTCTCTAAGCTCTCAATTCTCTAATATCTTAATTCTCAATTTGTAAGCAAGAAGAAAGAAGATCAGCTCTCGAGGCAATACAAGGCACAAGGCAAAATATTTTCTAACATTTTTTTTTGTTGTTTTATTAGCTAATAATGGCCGATTCATTTTATATCAATGTAGGTTATGCTTAGGAATGGCAACGGGTCGGGTCTGGGACGGGTTTGGCCAATCCCAGGATCCGTCCCGCTACACATAAAACCCGGACCCGCCCCGCCCCGCTTAGACCTGCGAACCCGGTGGGTTTACCCGCCCCGACCCTGTTCCAGTTTTTTTTATTTTTTATTTTTTTAAAAAAAAATTAGCTAGAAATAATTTTAAAACACAAAAGTTAAGTTTTGTGATTAAATTCTTTCTCTAGTAAATATTTATAATAAACATTGTAAAATTATCTTTAAACTACTAAGTATTTATTAATTTGCTCTTATTTCCTTCAAAATATCCAATTTCTTTAACATGAACACATGAATTTTGATATAAAATTAAATAATGACACTTTATTGTTCAATTAAAGAAGCAAAATGTATAATCAATATCATATTTTTAAAAAAAAAATTAAAAATGTATTGCGGGGCTGGTACGGGGCGGGTTTGGCCAATCTCAGGACTCGCCCCGCCCCGCTTCCAAACCCTGTTGAAGCGGGTCCAGACCCGCCCCGGCGGGGCGGGTTCAATGCGGGTCTGGGTCTGGACCCGTCCCATTGCCATCCCTAGTTATGCTGATGAAAATGATCAATATCAAAATGAAAAAGAAAACACACAATTATCTACTAGAAAAACTTCTAGAAAAAGAACTAGTAATGTTTGGCAATTATTTGATGTTGAAGATGTCGATGGAAAGAGCACAAGAGTAGTTTGTAAAAAAATGTAAAAAAGATTATGCATATGCTTCTTCGGGTGTGATGAGTCATTTACTTAGGCATATAGCTAAGCATGAGAGAACCTAATGATGGTAGCCAAACTATACTTGCACAATTTCATAGTGGGTGATAGTAGTACTTCGAATTTATGATTTTTCACTTATTCGATTGAAGGAGATATGAGGGAATTAGCTAAATGCATAGTATGAGCGGAGACACTTTTTCAATGGGCGTGGATGTGAAATTCACTAATTATATTAATTTAAGTTTGCAACCTCAACATAAATATTTTCAAGAAATACTATTAAATCGGATGCATTTAAAAATTTTAATGAATGTAAAGCAAATTTAATTTCGTATTTGGTGAATCTTCTTCAAAAGTAGTACTAATCAGTGATATCTAGACAACTTATATTGGCAATGTATCATATATATGTGTTACATGACATTGGATTGATGCTAATTGGATGTTAAATAAAAAGAATTTAGGTTTTGCAAAAAATTAATTGGCCTCATACGGGTGGAGTTATTTATTATGCCATTATGCAAGTAATTAATGAATTTAATATTAGTAATCAAATATTCTCTATTTCTAGTACATCTAATAATACTTATGCAATTACTCATTTAAAAGCTTATTTGAAACCAATTTTAAATGGTGATATTTTGTCATATTCATTGTGCATGTCATATTTTAAATTTGTGTGTGCAAGATGGGTTGAAATCACTAGAAACTCATTTAGAAAAAATAAAAACGACTCTTAGATTTCTTAATGGTTCAGTTGCTAGAAAACAGGAGCTTAAAAGTTTATGTCTTTCTCATTGTGAAAATTATAAAGATTTTCCTTATTCCTACTAGGTGGAATTTGACGTATTTAATTTTGTAAGCATGTATATCTTATAAAGATGTCATTACTTTGTTTTTTAATGAAATGATGTCTGATCAATTTCATATTTATGATGATGATTGAGAAATTACTTCTAGTATTATAAATTTGTTGGAACTATTTTACGATGCTAGGCATTACTATCCAACTTCTTCAATTTTCTTAAACAAAATTTATGAAATTAGTTTTCAAAAAATGGCAAACATACACTTGAATGGTATTTGTATGTTTACATATTAAATAATTTATTTAATTAATTCAATTTTTAATACGACTAAATAAATTAAATTTAAGTTAATTAAATTAAACTAATTTTTCTAAACTTAATGACTAATAAATATTATAATGATAGTATGTATAAATAAATTATAAATATTTCATAAATATTCCAAATTAATTTGAAATAAAAAATAAAAAAACTACAAATGAAGTAAAAAAGCTACAAATGAATTTCTTCGGAAAATCTAGAGAGATTCTATTTCTTGCTTACACAGGATAGTTCTTCTTATCCACCATTTAGTAAACCATGACAAATTTATTTAAGATTCAATATTACTATATTATTAAACATCATAGCTAATTTAATTATTTTAATAAAATAAAAATTCTATTAGTAAATTTGTATCTCTATTTAGTTCTACATATAAATATCTTAAATTCACTTACTATTATAGATTTAAGTTTTTTTTTTTTTAACAATCCTAACTTTGGGGTATGAAAGACTAGTACTTGAGTCATTATAGAGGGATTTGAGTGACTAATCAATATGTCATTGCCCTATAAATCTAAGTTGACCCTAAATAAACAACAAAGTCGTCTGGTGAGTATTCCCGCCTGTCATATGGATGACCCGAGTTCGATCCCTCAACAGCGATCCACTTAGTATTCCCGCCTGTCATATGGATGTGAAACGACTTTTAGAGAACATAACAAATAAGAGACAATGTTGTTTTTGTTTTTGTTTTTGAAATGCAGTCATTTTATACTCTAATTTAATCTCAATTCAGATGTGGATCTAAAACTAGAGGTATTGAGCAATTTGATATTTAGAGGAGGCCAAAACTATGTTTTGATAAAAGAATATTAAAATTAATATTCACAAACATCCTCATTTCTCTTGGCTTGAGATTATATAATGATATTTATAACTTATGACCGAAGAAGACATGATTTAAATTATATACAAAGACATGGAGTCCAAATGGATTTGAAGATATTTTGACTGAAAGAAACTGTTGAAGAAGACTGAAGCATGTATGCGACTCGACTTGATTTTTTTTTGGATCTTGCAGCCTGGAGGCTATCACATTAGAACTAAAAGATATATTGTTATTGTATATTTTAATATACTAGAATTAAATGTTTTAATGAAATGTGTGTGTGTGTGTTAGCGTGGAGTAAAAAGATAACATTTATAAGTTCGAGAATGGACTTTACCCAACAAATTATAAATGTAGCCTAGTTTCAACTTGTCTCGAACAGATATTTTATAATATTAGTTCGCCACCATTTTTTTTTATTAATAATAATTACCAATACATTAGATATTGGAGTGACAATTAATATTTAATATAATATAACATTAGTTATGCTTAACCAGATCCAGATGTTTAAAATATTTATTTAGTATACATGCGTATTAACCAAGCAACAACGTAAGGATTATAATAAGGGTAAACTACCCATAAATCCCTAAACCCAAACTTTTTTTTAACCTAACTCCTCTTATCCATTATTCTATATTCTAACTCCATACTTGCATCTTCATCATAGCTCCCTACTACACAACATTTTACCAAGTTACCCTTACAAATGGAAATGGATTAATTGCAGTTACCCCTGTAGTTTTTAATCTATTTTCAAATTAACCCAAAAGTTACCATTTTCTCATAAACTTGTCCTTTATGATCCGACTTTCAAAACTTTGTATCAGAGCCTAGGTTTATTCTGGAAATACTATAATAATATCTTGAATATTAATTTGTAACATATACGGAGGAGACGATTCAAGAAAAATATGGACCCGAACGAATGTTCGAATTGTCATTCTTACAGGTGGTATTTCCAGAAATTAGAAAAACTAAATCAGAAGCATATGGCAGAAGCTCAACGCTTCAGCCATAAGTGGAAACTTTTACGAGGAACAGGTTTAGACACACCTGGTATAAACCATTACAAGAAACTCGAAAGGATGGCTAAGAGGCTCCATCAAGTGAACCTCAAACTACAGTTCGAGTTAGCCGAACTTCAGGAGGACGATCATCCTGAACATGAAGATGTGGTTCCAGCCACCAATGATCCAACAGGGTCTGGACCGGATGATTAGGATGGGAGAACCAACCTTTCGAGAAATCGAGCCAGATTCCCAAGATCTTAGAGAAATCCAGAAGACAGTGCAGCGCTATGGATACCTTCAATACCATGTCCCTGTACAGATCCAACAGATTCAGAGTCAGATGGAGATTATGATTAAACATCAGAAGGAGATTCTTGAAAACCTTCAAGATGTTCAATCCCGAGTGAAGGAATTGGAGTCGAGGCCCAGTCCGACAGGAAGAAGGAACGGAGGATGGTTGCCACCATCTTACGGAACAGAAGCCCTTTTACACCAAAAAGGGAAAGTAGAAGAGGTCGGAGGCCTTTGACGGAGACTGAAAAAATGATTGCAGTCATACGAGGAGAACCATTACATCCCACAAAGTAATGGAAATAATCAACCTGGAAGATCTACGAGATCATGCTGATTCATTTGCGGTATTAAATCTCGTGGAAATCAAGACAGGAGAGCTTGTACAAAGACCTCCATCACAAGAGAGTTTCGGGTCACACAACCCACCCGAAGGTGATCAAAGTATGCCACACAGGGAAGATTTCACCTCAGCAACTTTGGATCCCCCCGTTGGAACAAGAAACTGTTCCCGAAGGCCAGATGTTCATCAGACGCCCTACGAGAAATCACAGCTAGATCCAATCCATCCATATGGACTTATGCTCAACATGGATATTTTGGATTTCAAAAACAGAGAAATTCTTATTGATGAATGGGCTTCGGCAATGAGAATAGCAGCAGGAACACTTGACTTAAGCAAAGAATGATTCATTTTACTTCTAAAAATGAGTCTGGAAGGATCAGTCAAGATTGCCTAGGATCTTGGAGACCCAGGGACCAAGGAAGAAGTTTTGGCCGGAGAGTCCCTGAAAGAGATCGTGGACAAGATGGCGAGATTCTTTAAAATCTATTTCATTGGAATAAGCTACTTCGAAGGAATGTAGGAAGAGAAGGCTAAGAAATATAGACAAGCTCTAATTAGCCTGGAACTACATGACATCTGCTATGTAGACGAATACATCAAACTCTTTACAGAGTATCGATGGAAGTCGAAGATAGCGGAAAAGGATGCAGGAGAGCTGTTCTTTGCCAAGATTCCGAGCCCCTGGAGAGAAATGCTTATCCAGGAGTATACACCGCATTCAATCGAGACGGTGTCCAGGAGAATGTCATTTCTTAAAGTTAAGATTGCGGAGTGGTGCTACCAAGCAAAGCTCCAAAAGAATTTCAAGAAGCTCAGAGGAATCAACAAAATGGCTCCTCTTTGTTGTGCTGAAAATGATATCCCTACAATCATTGGGAACTACCCACAAAGGCGAAAGATGAAGAAGCACAGAAGTCATCCATATGCCCAAAGAGGTGGTTCAAGAAGAAGTAGGTCTTCATGGAGACCTAGAAAGTTCTGGTTAAAACAGAAAGCCCGAAGCTACAGATCAGGGCAAAGATCAGGACCAACAAGGAGTAGAATCTCGTCGACAGGTTCTAATCAAGCTAGTTCTAGCAGAGCACCAACGAAGAGGACTTTCAGACTCACACCTACTCGTCAAATGAGAGTTTCAGAGATTGTAACTGCTGGACATGCGGAGCAAGATGACATATCTCTACAGATTGTCCGGAAAACCAAAGCCGATGAGTAAGACAGTTCGAGCATACCAAGGAATTTGAAGATGCTGTCTATTTCCAGGATTTGGTACAGGTGTATCAATTTGAGGATATTCCCTCAGATGAAAACATCTACGAAGAAGACGTCTATTCTGATGGAGGTGAATCCAGCTCAGAATAAGAGTGAAGGAGAGTTCCTTCAACATGTGATAAGAGAAGAGCCGTCGGGCTTTTTCTCTCATACCACTGTTTCTCATAAAACTCTTATGAGGATCATGAAAGAAGAACCAAAGCTTCAGATGTACGATGGATTTACAATTGGAGCAATGGAAAAAGCCATGGATATGATTGGTCTTCGAAGCAGGAAGCATCAGATTATCCATAGAGTAACAACAAGTGAATTTGCGATCCCAATATTGATATGCAGTTAATCCCCTATAGAGAAATCCAGGAGATTAAGAACAAGGTCAAAAGAGAAGTTGCTAACACGCTGTCATGGATTCATATTGGAGCCATTAGAGTAATCATCAAGGCAACTTTCAAGGAAGGAATTGATTCGCCCCTCAACCTGGCGATTTTTGACCAAAGAATCCCGAACCTCAAAGATCCTTGTTTGGGAGCAGTTGAAGGAAATTTGTATGCAGGAAAGATGACCTTCAACATCTATCCGAGAATTGCATACAATTTAGGAGATCGAGACTTCAACAAAGTTCTCACTCTTCATCAAGATTTTAAAAGAGAAGATTTGATGAAAGAAGGGAACAGGCCTTACTCAATCACCTACAAGGTGTCATATGCACTCTCGAATACTCATCATTCCGAGGTATTCTTGAGAAAGGAATTCATCGAAGTCCCCAGAATCTTCGAAGACTTCGACAAAGCGGTATTGCCGGATATTATTAATACTCCGATAATATGGGAGATCGACATGAGGATACATGATCAACCTATTCTTAACAGAAGCAGGAGCCTTGTGATCGAGCCAAGAAGGATGTCTTTCCAACAGGATAGGTTAATCAGCAACTATCCAAGGAAAAAACAGAAGGCAGTCTCGAGCAGAATTCAGAAAGTCCCTGATGTATTCAAAACAACAGGAAAGCTGAAATGCCCAAAAGGCTGGAGAGAAGTGCAGATAATTTTTGACATTACAGAGAAAGAGAATATCTTCCCTTTTGATGTCCTCTACTATTTGCAACAACCTACAGTTGGCAAGTATCAAGGAAACCTACAAATCGGTGAAATTGATCTAGCAATTGCAGGCTCTGCAGGAAGAATCCCAGAACAGCTTATTCTAGGGATTGAATTTCTCGAGGAACATAAACCTTGGGAAAGATTGCAAGATGGAATGGAGTTCACGGTGGAAGGAAAAAGATATAGAATCAAATGACCACCAGTCCATTCTCTATATACATCTCCGTTGGGATGTTATATGAGAAGTACCGGGCAGAATATTTTGCAGCCTACATTGACTCAGGAGCTGGAATATGCACTGCCAGGCGAGAAATCTTCCCCAAAGACGTTGGTGAGAAATTACCAGCCATTGCCGGAAGAGACTTTTCCAAACGGATCCTTATTCTTAATGAAGGAGTCCGAGGAGCGGAAATAATTATCGGCGGAGCAGGCGGTACCCCATGGTACAAAGTTAAAACTCCACCTATTTATTTCCATGACACTGGCGCCGATATGCTGTTAGAAAACAATTTCCTACAGACATTCAAGCGGTTCACACAAGAGAACGAGACCAGGAGACTTATTTTCACAACCCTTTGTGATCATAAGATTATGGTGCAGAGACTACGGGAGGCGTTTCACAGAAAATTCCCTATTGGTTTTCGCAACAAGCGTGGTGATGAAGGAAAACTCCGCTGCCCAAAGATGAAAGATCAGCGGAAATTTGGAGAGACAATTCTTCAGTTTCGACAACAAGGTCCTGGTGAAAAGGATTCTCAAACTTTTGACTGGGTTAACATCATGTCTTTCAGAGAGCAGGATGAGGAAATAGTAACTCCAAAAACCCTGTTGCTACTGAAAAATGCTTTACGAGATGAAGTTCCACAACTTGAAATTACCCTCGAAGAGCAAATCACTCTAGAGGATGTAAAAAGGAAGATTCGTAGGAACTACAACGAGGATCCACTAGCTTGGTGGAACAAAAATGAGCTCAGAGCTACTTTGAAGGTGAAAACTGGAAAAGAAAATGAGTTTGTTAGGTATAGGCATCACCACATGAACCAGGAAGATCGGAAGGATATGCAGATCATACTTAAGGAACATCTTGACCTTAAGTTAATCTCAGCAGGTATTTCTCCATACAGCAGCCCAGGATTTCTTGTTCGGAATCATGGAGAAATTAAACGATGAAAGCCGAGATTGGTGATCAACTATAAAGGGATCAACGAAATCTTGGAGTTCGATGGATATTTTATCCCAAGCAGAGAACATTTGGTAAATAGCATCAAGAATGCCAAAGTGTTTTCTAAATTCGATTGCAAGTCTGGGTTCTACCAGATTAAAATGGAGGAAGCAAGCAGAAAGTTTACAGCATTCTCCACGCCACAATGACATTATATCTGGAATGTTATGCCAATGGGATTGACAAATGCTCCCCAGATATATCAAAGAAAGATGGATAATCTGTTCAAAGATTACTTCAGCTTCATGTTCGTTTATATTGACGACATCCTCATAACGTCAAAAAACATAAAAGAAAATCTTAAACATCTGGAAATCTTTTCAGACGTTTGTTACAAGGAAGGATTAGTGCTTCTGAAAAGAAAGCAGTGATTGCTACAAGACAGATCGAATTCCTTGGAATCGAGATTGACGAATCTGGAATCATCCTGCAGAATCATATTGTTGAAAAAGTACAAGGATATCCGGATGACCTCAAGGATTTAAAACAACTTCAGAGTTTTTTAGGAGTTGTTAATTTTGCTGGGATGTTTATCAACAATCTAGCAAACCACGGGAAGGTGTTCAGTCCACTACTCAAAAAAGATGTTAAGTTTGAGTGAAATGAAGATCACAGACAAGCTGTCAAACAGCTGAAGGAGGTTTGCAGGCAACTACTAAAGCATGCAATACCAAACGACGAGGATGACTTGGTATTATACACAGATGCCAGTGATCATTGGTGGGCTGCAGTCCTCATGAAAGTTACACTAGAAGGAGAAGTGCCATCCAGATATTGCAGTGGGCTATTTGACAACAGCGAAGTTATCAGATGGCACATCAACGAGAAGGAGTTCTTTGCAGTTCGAAAGGCTTTTAAAAATGGCCATTATTTTTACTTGCAAAGAAATTTATCTTAAAAATAGATAATACTAGTGTTAAGTCTTTTTTGAAAAATAAAATTGAATCAAAACCAGAAAAGGCTAGACTTTTAAGATGGCAGGCTGAATGTCAATATTATGATTATGATATTGTCATTGTGAAATCTGATAAAAATATTCTTGCAGATTTCTTAACACGAGATGGAGGGACACATTGCTAGCGATACCCTCAAGCGAGTTAGTAATCTCAGGGAAAACATGGAGATCCTGGAACGAGATTTTGGGACTCTTTGTCTCATGCAGAGGTCGCGGGAAGACTTCAACGAGCAGATCATGAACTTGTTACTGATCATATATGAGCATACTTTCGGGACCACGGACGTTTGTTTGAAGTCTTTAAAGGGCCTATCCTTCAGGCAGCACCTTCAACGGTGCAAAAAGAAGTGTTTAGAGAACGTGGCTCATCTAACCCGGAGGCAAGGGATTCAAGTACCCCTATCACGAGTGCTTCAGATGATGCATTCCTTGAGGATGTACAAGCTGAAGCGAATGTTGAAGGTCACGTGTCTTCACAATCTGAACCTTCAAGTCAACCCAACACCTCGGGTAAAAGAGGGAGAGTTGAATCTTAGGCCAATGACTGACAAGTCTAAGGTTCAAACTAATGATGATTTAGTTTCTTCACCTATGCAGGATTACCAACGCACTTGGGAGAAACTAATTACCAGTCGAGGTATCAACCCAGAAAATCAATAGTTGATATCTCCGGAAAATATCCGAGAGTTTGGGTGAAACCAGACAGCCATCCAAACGATGTTCAGGAATGGTATAATTTTGGAGCTCTGGCTTCGGTTTATACTGTGGCACCAGCCTTCTCTGAAATTTCAAAATTAGCAAAATGGATCAGAGAAGCTGTATACGAGACTTGGGCCACTATTCCACATTTGGCCAGAGGCGATATCTTGGAGTTGTATTTTTTCAGTGCTGCTCCAGAACCGGCGAAGAAAGGCTTCATTGAAGCTTTTCATTTTATCAAGCTGAGAAGACCAGATGGAAACACCCTGAAAAATATAAAAATGGCGCTACCAGAAGGAATTCAAATTTTGGCTGGAACTATCACAGATGATGAAGTTTCAACCAGACGAGCATGGGGTCTTTGGGTTTGTCTAACAGAAATGGATACACATTCAAGTTCTTTCATAATTCAGCCAACAGAACTTTCTTGCTGAATTCCATGACAGGAACCTCCACGAGATTTGCCAAAGAACTCTTTGAAACAAAGAGAAGAATTCTTTGGGAGAACAAGATTCCGGCAGGAATGGAGACTTACCGGAAATTCTGCAACATGGCACACATTGGCCGATGGATAGATCATATCTGCCAAGCGTGCCCGGAGCAGAAAGAACCAGAGTTCGGGAAAGGATTCCGATCCAAACCCGATAGATCAGAGGCAGGAAAAGACAAAAGACCTGCTGACAAGAGAGCCCGTTTTCCTAAAGCTCGGGGACCACAAAAACCACTAATGTAAAGATTCCCGACAAAGGAAAAGAGGTGGACCATTAGAAGTTAGTGTGGATACTGTTCAACGCACTCAGACAAAAAATAATGGACCACTCACGAGAAAAGTTGACACAATCAGACAAAGATGCCAGACCACGTGAAAGTTAAGGCACACTCAACAATTATCAAGATTTGGAATCCGCATTTGAAGTCAGGATTCATGCCTATATAAGGGCACTCATTCAGGAAGCTAAGTGTATCGAAAATTCTCCATAGTTTTCTGAGAATAAAAATTAGAGTCTCCAAGCTTTGTAATATTTCAACTTTCGTAGCTTGGTAATCTTCTTTCTTTTCTTTCTTTGTAATCGTTTGTAATATTGTTCTGTTTATTGAAGTTTGTTTAGTTTATGTGTTCTTGAGTCCAGCCTCATCTATATGAGAGGCTAAACAAGTCCGTCTCCTCCCAAAAGGAGACGTTTTAATGTAAGAGATGTTATAAGTATTCCAGAATAAAAATAAGGCTATTGGCCATCTATCTCCCAGATTTCTTTAAATCTTTCTTATATCTTGATTATACCATACGCCCTAAGGTAGGAAACGAATTACGGTTGTGCTGTGCGGTTTCTGAAGGAGTCGGATAACTGGCAAACTAACCTCGCCCGTGAGCTGAGGTTGAATGGTGAGGAGCCATTCGTAAAACAGTCTGGAGGCAGTAAGTTTTCGACTGGTGGCGTTGCGAACCACCTCACCAGGTGCCGTTATGGTCAAAATGATATATTTCAGTTTGTTAGAATTTTATTGTAATTCGGAAGCATGATGGGCCTGTTATTTAATTTTACTTCATAAGGGATTTTGGGGCTTTGATTTATCATGAACCGTGAGTCCTTTGCAAAAGTATGCTCTTGGGTCTTCTCAAGATGACAGAAACTGAAGGATCTCATGTTCATATAAGTCTTTTTAGGCCTATGCATTTTCATATTCCTTTTAGGAGTTGTTTATTGGAAAAAAATGAGTTTTTGGTGTGTTTGGAAAAATCTTAAAATATTAGGGAGTTTATTGCAATTAAATTTAAGGCTATTATGTCTTTTTAGGTGGGTAGGGAGTTGGAATAAAGAAAAGAAGTATGGTAGGGAGTTAGATTAAAGAATCTTTGATATAGAGATTAATGTTAAAGTTATGTTTGGAGGTAGAGATTTTAAGTGAGTTTACCCTTATTATAATAATAATAATAATAATAATTATTATTATTATATAAAATGATGTCATGGACAAGCGCAAGTTAAGGCAAGGCGGGGAAAGTAGAGCAAGGCAATTGTCCTTCTTAAAAAAAAAAATTTATACCCCTTAAAATCATATTTTACCCCAAAAATTACATATTGCTCCCCTTAAAACATTTTCCCATATTTTTAATATTTTTTGTCCCCATGACCTAACTTCTATATCAGCTCCTGATGCATGCCAAGAAATTTGCATATCGTTGCTTAAAGACTATTTGGCAGAACACGCCACATCTCATGCCAACGATGAGTATTATGGCCACGCTGTGCCGCTGCATCCCCCGGGAGGTAATCAACGATCAAGACGGTGTTGAGCAGCCCCAAATATACCGAGTTGTATACAAAAGTAACCGAATCTAACAATTTAACAAATTGCGATGCAAGTTGTGCATTTTAACTACATTTGGACATTTAGAAACCAGATGTGGATATAGAACCCAAGACGAGGACATAAAAATAATAACATAAAAAATTGGGGAAAATATTTTAGGGGTAAATACATGGCAATCTATTATTTTCGGGGCAAAAATAATTTTAAGAGAGAATATAATTTTGAAGGGGTGAAATGAAAATTTTAATGGATAATAAAAAAAATATTTGAGGGAGGGTGCTATTGCATAACTTTGTATCCGCCCTTGCTAGCAACAAGTTTAAACAAAAGCAAGAACCAAATAGGGTAGGTATCAAAGCCACAACTTTACAAAATAACTCATTATCCCTCCGTACAAGTACAACTTAGAATAAAGGATTAGGAAGCCATAGCCTATTATGAGATTTAAACTAAAATTCAAAGGTTCAAACAAAAACTCAGCGCAGAAGAAAAAGCTCGATCTCATCTTAAGGATGAAAAAACACCCGTGATGCGGACATGGATTTGATGTCAAAATAATTTAAGAACATAGAACCTCAAAATCATGACACGCATGATGCCTCCGGGCTAGTCGGACTGATTGCCATCACGGACTCGAGTTCGAGTAATGTTAAAAATATTTGACACTCCACAAGTTCAAGAAATAAATAAATAAATATATATATATAAATCATGACAAACATTTGAAAAGATAAGTTTTCTGGAAATTCATAACTTAAAAACAAAATCTCCATCTTACTAGTCTAAAGATGAATTAGTATCCACACGTAAAATTATATAAACTTAAGGTAAATTTAAAAAAATGATCCCATGGAATATGGGTCTTTGCAATAATATTGTCAAATTTTTAGTATTAATCAAATACAGTCCCATGAAATTATTTTTAATCAAAAATAATTCTAAACTTTTGTTTTTAATCAAAAGTTGTCCAAAGTCCCAAATCAATTATGGACCACCTTTTTAAAAAAAAATAATTTTTGTTAGATTAATTTTGTTAAAAACATTTACGCGAGACTGTTTATTTAATTAAAAATAATTTCTGTGGAACAATATTTAATTAATTCTAAAAACTTAGGACTAGTATTAGAAAAATCCATATTGTAACCATTTTGAAATTTACCCTAAACTTAAATATTATTATCTATAAATATATATTTTTTGATTGTATATATAAATATAATTTTAACCCATTATGAGTCTGCGTGGTACGTGGATATGATAAATGAATGATGAGTAGAAATAGTGATAATTATATGATAAATAGTGTAGTGTGATAATGTATATGACGTTTGGTTGTTATGATTACAAATAAATATGTAATATATATTTTGTTTGGTGTGAATGATTTTGTGAGGATTGTATTAACAATTTTGTCGTATTTCCTAAAATACCCTTACCATTTGTTTCACTTTTTCTGCATGTTTGCTAATTACTCCCAAATCCGCCCAAAACATCTCTCCCCTAAGCCCCAAGTCATTGTTCTTCCACCATTTTTCTTCCGGACATAGCCAATCCCCACCATGTGAAGCCCTTTTCTCTGCGTGAATTCGTCTGGTAAGTGTCTATCGCGTAAGATAGTTTTGAATATAGCCGTCGTTAATTCAAGTTGGTACACTGTGTAAGTGAGTGCGTACTGTTTATTCTTGACAAACTTACGGTAAATGGGATTGAAGTGGATTAAATTTGAATGTGCTGGTACATATTGTGATTTGTTGTTTCGTAAATGTTGCGTATGCGTGCGCGCACTCTGAAACTGCAGTTTGAATATGCACAACCCCATTTGTTTAAATGTATTCGTTGTTCTGTTCTCAGAAGTTCTTGAGGGATGCACTGCTTGTGTATGCATATGTATGTGTGAGTGTATATTTTCGTTTCAATTTTTTTTAAACCTGTGTGCCATTTCATATAGCACCGGGATAATTGAAAATGAACAAAGCACCACAATGCACGTGCGGTCGTGGCTTAATGCTTTAACGTAAGGCAGGTGAGTTCTCAAGCCGACCTGGAAGTTATTACATCATTTGTCCAGCTTCTATGAATCATCCGAAAAATTTTTATTGGTATGACGAGTACAACAAACCGAGTCGTGTGCTGAAAAGGAACAATTTGTAGCTACAAGTGTGGATAATGGTAACCTAAGTGAAGCATTTGTTCGTAGGAGAACGTCCAATACCGAAACATCATCCATGACAAGTTGCTCTGCATCCAACCATGATATTCGGTCCAATGTTGATGAAATGGTGCATACCTAGGTTGAAGTCATAGATAACACTGCAAGTGACATAAATATGAATATGAAACGAATTACAATTTCCACAGAAGAAATTTGTTGTTGTTTCGGGTGCATGTGCTTATTATTATGTTTGTTCCTAATGTTGGTCATACTCATTCTCACTGGACGTTAATATTGATTAATATGTAGTTGTTTACTCATGTGTTGTGGTAACTATGTAATGTTTTAAGGAAGTTGCATTGTTGTCCTACTTTGCTTCCAAGTACTTAATGGACCCAAGAATTCATCGTATGTAGTGTGTGATTTTGCAGTTTGTAGATTTTATTATTGTGATGGTAGTGTCTGTATTTTTCTGAGGCATTATTTTTTTGAGCTGGCCCATATTTTTTGATAGAGAAATTTATTTATTTTGGGAATTATCTTGACAGATATATGGCCATGTCGACAGTTAATTTAAGCTGGACGGTACTGAAATGATTGATTGTACTCAACTATTTCAAATCCTGCAAATGGCATTTACACCTGGTTATAAATGAGACTTCCTGGTAGTGGTTGTAAATTAATTATGTAGTCCAATTAATTACACTTATTTAAGATACTCCATCCAAAATAAGCCACTACTTTGCTTGCCATTTCATAAAGCTTCCAACAGATGCAATGTCTGAGAGCAACAAAACATCATATTGTCATTCCATAACCAGCAGGTATAATGAAGAGATGCATGATTCTTACCATAAATTCCAAGCAGACAGCGACGATTGGCTCGATATTATCTACATATCTTCGGTTGATGAGGTCGAAGCACCAGAAGAAGCCCACAAATTAACTATCCTACCCAATGAAATGGTACACAAAGGCGATGAGATTGAAAAGCTTAAAGAACCGAAATCTAAGAGCGAACCACCAGTGTCCAATGGAGAAGGCAACAACATTGAAGCTTTACAGACATGTAAAGATGTGGTGATCATTGAATACACAACTAGTGACTCGGATGACTTTAAAAGTTTGCAATCATCTAACTCCATCTCGAATATATAGATGGATTCTACGGGTACAAATATATGTATGGTATGGTGGTGTTGTCTCCTTTTTTGTGTTCTCCCGAAAGTTATGTTCACTGAAGGTGGGCTATGTTGATGTTTTGGCAGTACTATGTGTGGTATATAGTGTTTTGATGTCAACATCAGTGTAAGGGGACCTTTTGCTTAACTCAGGCTGATGGCTTAATGTATTTTGTTGTATTTATATGATGATGCGATTTTATCTCGGATTGTTGTTGTGTGCATATTATACACATGTTATTGTAATGCATTCAGTATAGACGATATGTCACATAAAGCAATATAATTACCCACTACAAAAGATACAGGATGATCAACATCACATATATTTTAGGGACCAAAAAGATCTTTGTTTTGTGATTGATGCTTTCGTTTCGTCCCACTCACCTTTTTGCTAGCTGAAACATTGATAGACAGTTAGTTGCTCATGGAGATTGATTCAGCAGCATCTTCAACCCCATTGAAAATTTCTTCGAAGAACGCATCCATAGGCGGTGCAGGGTCAGCGCTCATATTCAGTCCATCATGTACAACAGCTGTAAAGCTCTCGGCTTGTTCTCCAGTGGCACGATCATTACCGAATATCTCACACCAGTCATTGAAATATGGCCATGACTTGTAACGCATCGTACGTGCGCTGTTATCCACCTATACGAATGTGGAATAAACGGTTACACATTGTCCTAAGCTACCAGTAGTCAATTATTTTGCTACAGATGATGATGTTGCCAATTAGAATTTTTTAAAAAGAATAACCTTGACATTCGCGTCCCATGCTTCATTTGAGGCGTCAATAGTTTTATCTGTCTCATTCCAGCCAACTCCACTTCGGTAGGGTACCGTGACTAGAGTGCCATGCGTCTTTTTCCACACATGTATTTTAGAATTGATGTGAGTTGTTACCCTCGTAAGTATGTCGTGGGAAAAGCTTTCCGCATACCCTGCTCAAAATCCGTTCTCACTTTTAAACCTGCCTTGATTGCATCTTTCAATGCTTGAAGAAGGACTTCCTCTTCACGGCTACTCTATACACACCTACTCTTATCAGATTTTTTGACTTTGCCACATACGATGCTGTTAAATTGCTCCAACATCCATGATTGATTTTATGCAATGGTGAAATCCTAAAAATGAAAAAATAAAAGTTGGACATGAGAGTTCACAATGTCGAATTAATTGACAGATGGTTTGGTACATCAAAATAAAAAATGACATTAGTAGATGAAAGCATGTTGCTGACAATAATATTTGTTCATAGTCATAACAACAACAAACACATCAAATATTATCTCATCATTGTCCCAACGCAACATAGTACATGCTTGTATAATAAGTATTATAAATCTTGATACATCGATATGGCTAAGTTATCCCTCCACATATCCCAAGCCATCGCAGATTCCATAGTCTCGATGAAATCATCTTGAATATTTTCGTTAGTTGAATCGGATGGACATTCAACTTCTTCAAGTGGATCATCAGGCAATTAGGTTCTGATGAAGTTATGTAGAAGGATGCAAGCTAGTATCCTACGGTTTTGGACTTTTAGAGGGTAAAATGTAGGGCTCCGAAGAACTGCCCACCGTTTCTTCAGTAGACCAAAAGCCCTTCCAATAACATTGCGTGCACGACAATGCTTTGAGTTGAAATATTCCTTGTAATTTTGTTGTCCATTGTTAGGATTTGACCACTCATTGATATGATATCTTGTTTCCTGTATGGGGTTAAGAATCCTTCTACATTTTCGTAGCCATTATCACATAGATAGTAGCAACCTGTCATCAATGTGAAACATTGGTATAATGTATTATTGCTGGTTCCATTGGTATATGTTTTATTGCTCGTTCCATTGGTATAATGTATTATTGCTCGTTCCATTGGTATAATGTAACATCAGAATATGAAGGTACCTCTAGGAATCTTCAAGCCGTCCTCTCGATTAATAGCATTCCGAAGAACCCTTGCATCAGCTGCCGAACCTTCCCATCCTGTTAAAGCATAGATGAACTTCATATCACGGTCACACACACCCAAAACGTTAGCTGTTACTGATCCTTTCCGTGTTCTTTACTTTGCCTTATTTGTGATTGATACGTGAACATTGACATATGTACCATCCAAAGCTCCGAGACAACCCTGTTTACAGACAACAATATAATTTAAAAATTGTATTACAAAACTCATCACTAGGTATAATTCCATTGTAGCAACTCATATATACCTTGAACCATTTCCATGTATCGTGCGAGCAAGCACCATCCACAGGGAGTGGTTTGACAAGAAAAATTGGGTGTAGCATGAGAATTGCTCTAAGTACTTCGTGGAAATGAGTGCTTACTGTATGGCCATTTCGTACATAGTCATGCCCAATAATCCGATTCTTCTTATGATGCGCTAAGATGGATAAGAACATGACTACTTTCTCCTCAACCCTGACATATCTAGAATCCAAAACCCCACCGACATGCCTTACCAAATAACATAGTCTTCCAAAAGCATTTTGACACATCCGCAAATTCATCACACACTGAACATCACTCACTTCTATTATCCTGTTCAAGTTGTCTAACTGAGTACGTATTCGTCCTACAACATTATAAGAAATGTCCCTCCCAAATAACCGACGTGCTACGAACTTCTCGTAATACCGTGTTACAAGACTCAAGAAGAGAAATGAACAGATCACTGTTTGATACACAACTAAAACATCTTCATCGTAACTATCTTCTCTATCCATGGCAGAATGATGTCTACCACATGATTCATACAGACAATAATATTTTTTTTTGAAACAGACAATAATTATTTAAATGAAAATATATATATTAAAAATTTAATTACTTTGTCTATTGTTAACTTTTTCAATTGTTTCACATTAGAATAGAATAATTTCCTACTCGAATAAGAGTTCGTATACAGGACACGTAACATAGATTCATTCATAGTTTTGTGGTTTTCATCAGAATAAGTAAATCACATTATTTTCAGAAAATAAAAAGTATGAATCCCAACAAACATAACACATCAGATTCAGAACTTAAACAAAATAATTTATGAGAGCTGTCAAGGGTTTTTTTCAACAAAATATGACTATAATTTCATTACCAACAGATAACTATGCTACAAACTTAGGCTAAATTTCGAGATCCACAGATAACAAAAATAACACATCAGAGTTCTTCATCAACACCTTGAAAAAATAATAGAAACTGATGCAGTGATTTATGAAGAGTTAATAAAATAAATTTGAAAATTTTGCAGCATTGTATATGCTAACTTTTTGAAAAAATAAAAGATTCAACTTCAATTCGTCCACCATATTAACTCAAATGTGCGAGATGATTAACACAATAACCCATACCTTCAACAAGTTGCACTGTTCCGTCTAATGCTCTTCACTTCCCATCGCAGACAATAGGGCAGAAGCTAGAGAGGGAAAAACAAATGTGGCTACACGAATTTCCAGGGGTTGGTAGGGTTTGACTAGAAAAAAAAGGTATATTTGGGAACTTGTAATATTATCCTAATTACTGTGGACAAAAGCTTTAGACATCACATGTTCAAGTTGGGATGCCACAACTCACCAATTTCACTTTTAATCACGGGCCGGGTGACATAATTAGGCTTTTTAAAAAATGAACAGAAAAATGGATCTTGAATGATAATTAAACTATCATGGACTTATCCATGAGAAGACACAGACTATGTAAAATCTATGGCTGAACCATTATTAGACGTTGAAGTAGAACAAATTAAAATAAACATCAAACCAACATCGTGGCAGCAAAGATAGAAGGAAATGATATAACCTCAGCCCCTTTTTACCCCTTGGGACCGACCAAATATCCTGGAGGATGACCCCCTCCCCCCCCCCCCCCACCCCCCCCACCCCCCCCCCCCCCCCCCCCCCCCCCCCCCGCACTATTTTCTCTGTAGATAATGATGTCTCGCACAGAAAAAATGGGGCATCCATGGATTCTTCTTAGCCACTAATAATTTTTCCCATTATAAAAACCCCTTTTCCCCTTCATTTCTACCTCAACAAAGATCAATCCCCTCTCTTCTTCATATTTTCATGCAAACATAAAATAATAACCCACAATAAATATTTATACCACCAGTCTTTACTTTCTTGTTAATAATTTGGTACATTAATTTTGAAGAAATGGGAAGTCCATCTTCATCAGATGTGAGAAGATCAAAGAAAAGATTATCAAGCAGAAAATTGGGAAGATTTCTTAAGGAACAAAGAGGGAGGCTCTACATTATAAGAAGATGTGTAGTGATGCTTATTTGCTGGCACGACTGATCGTTGTGTTGATGATTCTGTGCTACACAGGGTGATGGCGCTGGCTAGTTATCGTTGGATCATTGGAATTATACTGGTTCTTATGTAAATTTTGCATTGGTTCTTCGTATCCCTAATAGTTTAACTATAGTTAATCTCTCTCTTATCTTGAGTAGCATACGATTTGAGGAAGGGTTTTTTTCTCTTAATAATGCCATTTATAGCCATTTGTAAATAGTAATGATCAAGAAGGGTTTTGTTACGATTTTATATTATCATATACGCCATCTTGTAAAATCCCTTTTTATGATATTTATGTAGCTTCAAAGTTTGAAGTACTTTTTTTTTTTTTTAAAGAGCGATTTTACTATTAATTATTCAACATTAAGGGCATCAATGAATTTTGACCATGAACGGTAATTTGAGTATTTTAAATGGAAGGAGTTAGTGATAATTTACTCAATGTGGTATCGCTAATGAGCATCGTATCATGCGGTTTGTAAATAGAGAGTTTACACCCATATGATTTGAAAACAAGGAATTTACACTTATGTGATTTTCAAATTATGATTGTATCCACGTGGTTTGCAAAGCATAGCATATTGTACCCTTATACGAAGGTTGTGTTTTGCACCTATTCACAAATCACATGAGATAAACTGTATATTTTTAAAACAAAAAGGATAATATGCCTATTGAAGAACACGTGGGATAAGTTGTATATTTTCAAACAAGATGTACACTGTATATTTGAAAAATCACATGAGTTTTGTTGCCAATAACCAAATGGAAGTTATAAATTTGAAACAATTAGAATACTTCACATATAGAATTTGAAGCCAATTACAATTGAAATGAAATCTTTGTAAAGCACTAACTATTTGAAGAAGACTCAAAAAGTGGAAAAGAACCATTTCCATATGATGAAAAGGGCATAAAACATTTACTAGGTTTTATTAGTAATAATAAATTAAATACATATTTTCTTCTGAAATAATTTGGTGGAGTTACTATTTACAGAAAAGCTGGTCAAAAGATATTACAAGTTTGCATGTGAGTTTGCTCCCTAGGAAAAGGACACTCGTGCGTGTGAATACTTACCTAATAGTCGTAAACTCAATGATGCATACAATTCCTCAGTTCTTACATTAATTAATCAATAAATATCATTAATAGATAATAAAATAAGAAAAAAATTGATCCGTGATTATCAAATTTTATGCTACTTTTGATACAATATATTTTATATTGTACTTACTTGGGGGCATATTCCAAAATTGATTTCGTAAATTGACCTGATATATTTTTGGTTTGCTAATAATAAGTTATTTATTTTCTCATTTATTCTGATTCTCACAAAAGGGTTTTTAATTGGAGCAATATTCGGCGTTACATCAGCTGTCTGCCTGTCTTTAACAAAAATCGGAGTAAATATGAAAGAATAATTTATTGCTTTAAAATCCAATTTCGACTAATTAGATTGCTAAAACCCTATCTAAATCGATTTACATTACATTTATATATTATTTTAGCACACATTTGCCACATATTTCATGATTAGAATTATTATATATATCACAATTAAAATGGACAAGATGGAGATCCTTAATTAAAGATATTTATCTTCCAAATATTAAAGTTTAATACATAAAGCATTCCCTCAACCACTTTTTTTTTTCCTTAATCATGCCCCTTTTGAATATCTTAATACCTTATTCATTTTGTTTTAGCCAAATCCATATCTTGCGTATTGTCTATATATTTTGAAACTACATTATCATTAAAATAAGTATTCATATGGTTGGTTGTGGTGTATCTAACAATTCTCTTATGCGCTTGTTGACATTGGCATGCTGTCTACTGTCTATGGTATAACAAATCAGGTCCATTGATACCCACGTGATGAAACCTCTCATATCCGCTATGTACGAGGTTTTGCATTGTCACTATAAGAAAATAAAATTATGCATCTGCTAATAATTATATATATATATATATATATATATATATATATATATATATATATATATATTTGGATCGCAGCTGAATCGAATCATAGGATATATAAAACTAAATTTCACTTTAAATTTTGGTAATTATAATAATTTTTAAATTCCCATTTGAATATTTCTATTGGCGACACACTCATATCATGGTAAAATCAAAATAGAACAGTGTCCCACCCTATAATTAGTACATATGGTGCCTAACTCTTGTGAAAAATGCGTTTGTCTAACTGTATAGATGCTAAAGGGGAGGTATGCTAAAAGATTTCATGGACTTCCAACAATTTGGCCATGAAGTGATGGATCAGTAACAAATACATGTGATCATTTACTTAATTTTGTACTTTTTGGTAGCTGACACAATGAATTATTACAAATTAGCAAATTTCATATTGGGCAATTTTTTGTAATGTTTAATTGTTTTTTTTTTTGACTAGTTAATTTATTCATACGACACCAAAAGTACTCGAATAATCGAAAAGTTACAAAAGGGAAACACTGCCTAGATCTAACACAATGGTAAATAAAAACTGGGTTCAACAATTAATTAAACATATAGTGTCCTAACATTCACTTACTCAATATGTTTATCGCATTAGGTCCACATTTTTTTGTAATGTTTGTAACACATGTAAACTACTCATACATGTTAGAGTTAGTTGGAAGCTATTTTTTTATGACGAAAAATAGTTGATCATCTAATTGATCAAAATTTGATTCAGTGCAATAAATGTGTTTTTTTTATATTTAGTTCGGTTTTTGTAGTAAGCACATTGAATCTCATGTCAATAATCACCAGCGCTATGTCAATAATATCTGGCTCTATATCAGACGTTTTGTCGACAATTCGACAAAAATCAAATTAAATATACAACATGCATTAGATCTAGTGAATATTTAGGTTATTCGAGTAAGAAAGTTCACCCTTCTAAACAAATAGTATTTCATCATTATGGTATAGTTTTTTTTTTATGTTAAAAAATATAAATTTAATATTCTTTGATATACTACTTTAAGACATGCTACCATCCAAAATTGAATGGGAAAATAATATTTACAATTTGACCCCGGGGACAACTTTTCAATTTAGCCCCTGTGGAGTGACAAATCTTGGGAGTGATCGGGTAGAGGGGCCCTAAACTTATCATGAAAAGTGTACACGTGTAAGGGGTGTAGTGTGTGATTGGTAAGCAGAATCCAACACTGCTTTTGCAAACTACAGATTTTGGCCACATTCTCTTTGGGATTAACTACAAAGTACCTTTTGTTTGAGCACTAAATATTTTTGCAGTTTTAGCCATACTCAATCACGCCACAGCCTTATAGTTTAGTTGGTACTGTTGTGGTGGCCCAAAATTTGTGCTGCTCCATTTCTGTTTAGCCCATGATTGCCAGATCTCTAAGCTCCAACCCACTTCTTAAAAGTTATTCTGTTCGCATCCTGTCCGTCCATTTCAAGCTGTAATCCTAAGCGTCCATTTCCTGTATAAAATGCCAAACTTCCCGACCCTAATTGATTTTGTGGCCTCCGTCTTCTCTATCTCTCAAAACACTAGAAACTTCTTAGTGTTTCTTGAGTCTGTTGTGTGCGCCTTCTTCGTGATGTTTTAGACTTATCTCTAAGTTTTTGAGAGTTTTCCTTGTGAGTGTTGGAAGGCTTGAGATCCGTGTTAGCTCCTTGTGTGGGTTTTTTTGGTGGGGCTTTGGGGCTAAGGTATCAACACTGATCAAGAGATGTTCGTTGGAACCAAGATTGGGAGATAGATACCTTTTAGGTACTGGGTACCAATGTGCGTTCAGAGTACAAAGACTCAATTTCTGTTAAAGAACAAATAATAAATTGTCAAATACATCTACAAGTTCAGGATTTTAGATGAGATGATAATTATGGTATCAGAGCATTTGACTAACCTCGAGGTCCTGAGTTCAAAACTTATAAACAACAACACCACCCACATAAAAATATCCACTTGACGGGGATTCCGAAAAAGGAACAAGCCGAGAGGTTGTGTTAGAGAATAAATAAGAAATTGATCAATCTTTCTACAAGCTCGAACTTTTAGATGAGACTCAATTCAACAAGTTCGAGTCATCCTTTTAACACCATCCCCTCCCCAGATAATGCATTACTGTAACCAAAAAATAATATATTGCCTAATCAAAAAAACATATTTTGAGAAATAAAATTTTTTATTATGAAATTGTTTTGAAATCGATAACGGTATGCAAAACATTTGTATTTTTACTGAAAATATATTTGTTTTATCATATTATTTGATAATTTATTGTAGCAAACAATTAAATTTCAAATTCAATTTTCGTACATACTTATATTTACTTCATAAAAATATAAGTTTCATTACGAGAAATCCACAACAATTAAATTGTCGACTGTGGCATTTTTTTTTGTTAAATATAAGCACCAATTATCCATTCTATCTTGTTTAATTGTTAATATAATGCTTTAATTAAAATATGTCGTTTAAAATTATGCATATTAAAATGGTTTGATAACATTTCAAATATTTTTAATGTTAAAACATATCTCAAAATGTATTTTAGCAATTAAGATACCTGATTTTATCGTCAAATTCCAGATCCCTAGGATGAGTTGCAAACCTTTTATCCTGAGCTATATGTCCCGATATGGGGTTGTATGAGAACAAAAAGGTTATAGGGACGCCAAGATGATCGTCTGTGTGACCACTCCGACAATCAAGTCATTGCTCGAAAAACAAGTGAAAAAACTTGATATATGTGTGTTGAGTATTTTTTGGAATAAGATTGAATGTCCTTCTGTTGTTGGATACTCATATTTATAGTGACATTTTCCAGAGTAATGATCCGTCTATTTCACAATCTATCCATGATCTACGCGTGGCTTTCCATACTTCTCTCCTAGAACCCACGTCTGCGATCTTCTCGGGGCATTAATATCCGACTAATCATCTGCTTTGGGTGAGTGCTATATTAGGTGCTATATTAGGTTCGTGATTTATGTATGTAATTGATGTGATTCTAGATTTTGACTATAAGGTAGAATAAAATGTTAATGCAAAATAACGATAAACACACCAAGATTTTTTACGTGGAAAACCCTCAAATCGAGAGAAAAACCACGGGACCTAGTCCAGTATAAAATTTCATTATCTCGTCGATGATTTGCAAGACTCTCTAGACACAAATAACAATCGCTCAATGACTTATACGAATATTTTTTTAAAAATAACCAGAAAGACCGAACATACATAAATTTGCTCTCTTCGGAGTCTTTTTGCCCAGAAAAATCCAACCCCTGTGATGAGGCTATCCAAGGGTATTTATAGGGCTGTCCTCAGTAACTAACTCGCGGGAAATCAGCAACATGATTTCCTCGGATCGTGGCTTGACTAGAGCCAAACGTGTCCGAGAAATCCGCCCCATTAATGCACGTTCAATCCCAGCCGGTTAATTAGTTTTAATTATGACCGGGTCTTCCGCTACACTTTGACCAGAATCCCGAAGAGGGTTTAGCAGTTGTTCTGCTAAGTAATTTTAGAGTTTGTATCTTCATAACTGGTTTTTACCCGAGAAAATCAAGATGTCATATGACATCACCTCACCCCCCTAAAGTAAAGCAAGATGAAAGTAGTGAAATCTTGGTTTATTTTCTTCGGGTAAAATCCTGATATGCTCGGGATATTTTACCGCCTAATTTTCCCGCCTAAAAATTTCAAAAAATCTTGCACGTTTCGTTTCCCGAGGCACATCTATAACCGTTCATGGGATTTATTTTGAACGGTGTCGATTCAACGACTGTTCAAGTGGCCCACCACTATAAATACTCGCTCATTTCGTCGATTTAACTTACTTTACTGCAATTTGCTTCCGAGCTAGCATTAGACGTCCGATCAACTTTTCTTTCATACTTATTTCTTTCCATTCATCGAGTATGTCTTCTTCTGATGATTATTCGAAAACTATAGACATGTTCGAGGAGGAGGGTACCCTGAGTCCCTCTCCTCGACATTCTTCTTCCTCTGATAGTGATGAGACTTCCAGCTTGTCGTCAGCCCACGATGCTCGTAGAGAAGAGCTTCAGGCTGCGACAGAGCAGGACCTGATAAAAGCCCGCGTTCCCTGGTTTGAGATATTTGAATCAGGGATTAAATCACAACGGCACCTATCCAGTATCCAAACTAAATGGGGGATTTCCGAGGGGACATCTATTATTGTTCCCCCACTCGGATCTCGCCCCCACCTGCCTCCCGAGGGTTATTTTCTCTTCAACATAGGGCAACTCCGAGGGGGACTTCATTTTCCTATTCCTCCTTTTTTTGTAGATGTTGCCTCCTATTTCGCCATCTCTCTAAGTCAGTTATTCCCCAGCAGTTATCGATTGTTGGCGGGTTTCTACATAGTCTTATCCTTTTTTGGTTTTTCTCCGACTCCCGAACTCTTTCATTGTTTCTTTCAATTAAATCGAAAGAAGATCGGGCTTTTTTACTTTTCTTCTCGGACAGGGATGGGTTTTCTGAAAAATTACCCATCTTCCATAAAAAAATTGGAAAAGATTTTTCTTCTTTGCTCGCCCACTCCAACCCTGGGATTGTCCCATGGAGTGGAAAGAAAACTTACCGAAGGGCAAGTCGATCAAGGGGCTACTTGAGGGAGAAACATATATATCGGTTCGTCGTAAGCTTGGCGATCAGTGTTTTAACCTTGGGGAGCTGATTGACGACGGACTGCTGTATTTGTTCTAGCTTAGTCCTAAGGGTGTTTCCCTAAAAATGCCCCTCGGTGAGTATTTACCGAGCATCTTGCTTTGTTTGCTTACTTCGTTTTAACATACTTGAATAATTGCTATGATGTTTCTTTCTTGCAGAAACCAAGATGCTGAAAGCCAAGATTGCTGCTAGCTTGAAGAAAATTACCGTACCAGAGAAGGCTGCTAAACCGACCATTGGAACAATTCCTCCCCCATCTGTTACACCTGCTCCTCCCGAAGAGGTGATTGAAATACCTGAGGCGGAAGCCTTGATTCCTCGATCATTGAAGAGGGCGGCCCCCGAGGGCCAATGTTCTTCCTCTAAACTTCCTCCTACCAAGAAAACTTCTTCTCCTCGAATCTCCCTTACCCGCCGAGCTAGTCCACCACTTCAGACTCGAGCTGTTTCTCAACCTGCTCCCGGTGGTTCTAGCTCTTCTCGGCCAACCTCCCGATATCATATACCCGATTGGATTTATCCCCCCAACGTCCCCATTCTGAGAAAACCGGACCCCAAAATTTCTCACTCTATCATTTGCGATTGGGCCAATTCTCCCGACCGTAAATGCCTCGGAGGATTGGCCTTCAGCAACTTGATAAATGATTTTTCCACTTCCCTCACTCAGGTAACTTATATCCATTTCCATCTGTTAAACTTTTTGTCTTCGGTGTATTAATTTCATTTATTCTCTTGCAGACCAATCTGATGGCCGGCAAGATTATGACTCGCTTCCAATCTATGAGATCCTCAGATGGGGAGAATCAGAAACACCTCAAACAACTAGAAGGTATCGGCGAGGAGATGAAGAAATCCATAAAGTTACTGGAGGAACGATACTCTGCTGTTGTTGCTACTCGGGATAAGACAGTGGAGGCTCTCGAAGAAGCGCACAAGAAATTAGCCGACCTTGAGGAAGCTAACACCACTTTATCCGGGCAGTACAGGTCCGTGGCTGAAGAGAATAAATCCCTCTTAGAGCAACTTTCACAGGAGAAGTCATTGCGGGCTGAAGAGAACAAATCCCTTTCTGAACAGCTTGACCAGGAGAAACTATCTCGGGCTGCTCAGATCGAAGAATCCTGGCTCATCAAGAAAGAAGAGTTTATGAAGTCCGAAGAGTATGGCGATATTTTGGGCGAACGCGCTGCCAAGTTCCTTAACTATGGCTTTGAAGCGTTTGTTCGTCAATTTAAAGCCGTTGGCTATCCTCCTGAAGGAACTTCAACAGACTTTCTAAATGTTGATGATGCCCTGAATACCGTTCCCGACGAGTTCCTCCAGCTGTAGATTTAGGGACGTACCCCTCTTGTTTTAACTTTTAAAATTGTAATCTTTTGGGAATGATATTCTGACTCTCCTTGTCTTCTTACAATCTTGTGCAAGCTAGTCTCTCCACCAAGCAAAATTTTAAGCAAATAAAGCTCGGCTGGAAAATATCCCGAAATAATGAATATAACCGAGCTCGAGGAAAAGACATCCCGAGCAGATAAAATATGGCCGGGCTTCAGAGAGAACATCCCAAGCATAATAACATGATACATTTAAGTTTAAACGTCGACCAAACATCCCGATCCAACGAGTAAACGATGGTATTTTTAAGTTTAAACGTTGACCAAACATCCCGATCCAACGAGTAAACGAACATTGCTCGCTACCCCGAGCACAATCGCTTAATCCCATTTTAGGTTCAAATACAGACTAAACTTCCCGATCCTGTATTTAACCCGCCAACAATGGACTATAATAGCATAAGCTCGCTACCCCGAGCACAATACCATGGTATTTTTAAGTTTAAACGTTGACCAAACATCCCGATCCAACGAGTAAACCGAACATTGCTCGCTACCCCGAGCAAAATCGCTTAGTCCCATTTTAGGTTCAAATACAGACCAAACTTCCCGATCCTGTATTTAACCCGCCAACAATGGACTATAATAACGTAAGCTTGCTACCCCGAGCACAATAATATGGTATTTTTAAGTTTAAACGTTGACCAAACATCCCGATCCAACGAGTAAACCGAACATTGCTCGCTACCCCGAGCAAAATCGCTTAGTCCCATTTTAGGTTCAAATACAGACCAAACTTCTCGATCCTGTATTTAACCCGCCAACAATGGACTATAATAACATAAGCTCGCTACCCCGAGCACAATAACATGGTATTTTTAAGTTTAAACGTTGACCAAACATCCCGATCCAACGAGTAAACCGAACATTGCTCGCTACCCCGAGCGTAATCGCTTAGTCCCATTTTAGGTTCAAATACAGACCAAACTTCCCGATCCTGTATTTAACCCGCCAACAATGGACTATAATAATATAAGCTCGCTACCCCGAGCACAATAACATGGTATTTTTAAGTTTAAACGTTGACCAAACATCCCGATCCAACGAGTAAACCGAACATTGCTCGCTACCCCGAGCATAATCGCTTAGTCCCATTTTAGGTTCAAATACAGACCAAACTTCCCGATCCTGTATTTAACCCGCCAACAATGGACTATAATAACATAAGCTCGCAACCCCGAGCACAATAACATGGTATTTTTAAGTTTAAACGTTGACCAAACATCCCGATCCAACGAGTAAACCGAACATTGCTCGCTACCCCGAGCATAATCGCTTAGTCCCATTTTAGGTTCAAATACAGACCAAACTTCTCGATCCTGTATTTAACCCGCCAACAATGGACTATAATAACATAAGCTCGCTACCCCGAGCACAATAACATGGTATTTTTAAGTTTAAACGTTGACCAAACATCCCGATTCAACGAGTAAACGATGGTATTTTTAAATTTAAACGTTGACCAAACATCCCGATCCAACGAGTAAACGATGGTATTTTTAAGTTTAAACGTTGACCAAACATCCCGATCCAACGAGTAAACCGAACATTGCTCGCTACCCCGAGCATAATCGCTTAGTCCCATTTTAGGTTCAAATACAGACCAAACTTCCCGATCCTGTATTTAACCCGCCAACAATGGACTATAATAACATAAGCTCGCTACCCCGAGCACAATAACATGGTATTTTTAAGTTTAAACGTTGACCAAACATCCCGATCCAACGAGTAAACGATGGTATTTTTAAATTTAAACGTTGACCAAACATCCCGATCCAGCGAGTAAACGATGGTATTTTTAAGTTTAAACGTTGACCAAACATCCCGATCCAACGAGTAAACAGAACATTGCTTAATAAAAGGAAACTTATTTAATTAGGAAATGCATATGAGAACAGCATGATAACTGAAAGATTACACGAAATACTTTCTTAAATTATGAATGTTCCAAGGTTTCACCAGTTCCCGACCTTCATGATCTTCCAGCCTATAGGCTCATCTTCCGATCACCCCTTTTATTTTATAGGGGCCTTCCCACTTGGGTGCTAACTTCTTTACTTCCCCTGCAGGATTGATTCTTCGCAGCACTAGATCTCCCACCTGAAAAGCCCTCGGGCGAACCCTCCGATTGTAAGCATTGGTCACCCTTATTTTATATAATTCCACTTTAGCCAAGGCTTTTTCTCTCAACTCCGTAATCCCATCTAACTCCAACTTCCTTTTTTCTTCATTCTGATCGGGGTTATAGCTTTGTACCCGAAGAGATCCCACTCCAATTTCCACTGGGATGAGGGCCTCAGATCCATATACTAAGCTATAAGGAGTTTCTCCTCTAGATACCCGACGAGTCGTTCTATAAGCCCATAAGACACTGGGTAATTCATTTACCCACTCCCCTCGAGCCCCTTGTAGTATTGTCTTGATCCCGTGCAATAAAATCCGATTAATCACTTCCGCTTGCCCATTTGCTTGAGGATAGGCTACTGAAGTAAAGATTTGTTTAATTTTCATATCTTTGCACCACTCTTGTATTCTTCCTCCCTGAAACTGTCTTCCATTGTCGGAAATTATTCTTCGAGGTATTCCGAACCGGCATACTATGTTTCTCCATAAAAATCTGATGACTTCTTCCTCAGTTATTTTAGCCAATGGTTCTGCTTCCACCCATTTAGTAAAGTATTCAACAGCTACTAGGAAAAATTTTCTCTGTCCTATGGCGGGTACATGGGATAAATTTGCATGCCTTTGGCAATTAATGCATTTCTTCACAATTTCCTCAGCGTCTTCCCTCATCGTCGGCCAATAGTACCCAGCTCGAATAGATTTCTGATACAACATGTTAGTCCCCACATGATTTCCGCAACATCCTTCATGAATCTCCTTTAATAAGTGCTCTCCTTCTTGCCTCGAGGCACATTGTAAAAAAGGAATTGAGAATCCTTTCTTGAACAACTTGCCTTCTATCAACACAAATCGGTTCCCCATTCTTTTGACTTTAGCAGCTTCCTTTGGGTCAGGAGGCATAATCTTTGTCTTCAAAAATTTAACAAGATGCTCTCGCCAATCGAACATAATACATGGCTCCAAATTCATGATGCTATTGATGGATATATGGGAAATCAAAAGCTCTTGTACGAGCACATTCATGTTCTTCCATTCGTGTACTGAACTAGCCAATTTTGCTAATTCGTCAGCACGAGTATTCTCTTCCTTTGGTATTTGCGTTAACTCCACCTCTTGAAATTGAGCCATCATTGCCCGCACATTTTCCACATACTTTCTAAGCTTCTCTTCTTTCACCTTATATACCCCATTCACTTGATGAACAACCAGCATTGAATCCATAAAAGCTTTTATCCTCTTGGCTCCAGCATCCAATGCTATTCGGAAGCCTGAAATGATAGCTTCAAATTCAGCTTCATTGTTTGAGGAGGAAACCCAAACTGGACGGCAACTCTGATTTCTTCCCCTTCAGGACTAATGAGTATGACACCTGCTCCACTTCCCAATGGGGTAGACGATCCATCTACAAACAAACTCCATTCTTTTTCCTCCGGAGTATGAGTGACTTCTACTAGAAAATCTGACAGTGCTTGAGATTTGATTGTAGTTCGGGGTTGATAAGTAATATCAAACTCACTCAGCTCTGTGGCCCATTTTACCATCCTCCCTGATATCTCGGCTTTGGATAAAAGTCTACCCAAAGGAGTGTTTGTTATTACCGTGATAGGATGAGACATGAAGTATGGCCGAAGTCTTCTCGCTGTAGTGACTAGAGCTAATGCCAACTTCTCAATTTCAGGATATCGTTGCTCGGCTCCTTGCAGGGCTCGGCTGACATAATATACGGGTTGCTGTTGTCCTGACCTTTCTCTGATTAACACGGAACTGATTACTTCTTCGGCCACCGATAAATAGACGAGAAGCGTTTCTTTAGGATCAGGCTTGTTTATCAAAGGTAACTGAGCCAAATAATCTTTCAAATCCTCGAAGGCCTTTTGGCATTGGTCATTCCACTCGAACTTGACTCCCTGCCTTAACGCTTTGAAGAAAGGCAAGCTCCGATCAGCTGATCGGGATATAATCGGCTCAGTGCCGCTATTCTTCCTGCAAACCTTTGCACTTCATTTAGTGTCCTTGGAGGGTTCATTTCTCGTATGGCCCGGATTTTCTCCGGATTAGCTTCAACACCTCTTTCAGTGACCATGTACCCCAGAAACTTGCCACTACGAATCCCGAAAGTGCATTTTGCAGGATTCAACTTCATACCAAATTTTCTTAAAGTGTTAAAGACTTCTTCCATATCCTTGACCAAGTCCTCGGCTTTTTGGCTCTTAATCAGGACATCATTCACATACACTTCCACATTCCGACCAACTTGTTCTTTGAACATTTTGTCCATCAACCTTTGATAAGTGGCTCCAGCATTTTTCAATCCGAAAGGCATTGCCACATAACAAAAGTTTCCCCCTGCTGTAACAAAACTCACTTTTGATTGATCTTCCTGTGCCAAAGGGATCTGATGGTATCCTTGATAAGCATCCATAAGACATAACAATTCATGTCCGGCAGTAGAATCTACTAGTTGATCGATCCTGGGCAGGGGATAACAATCTTTGGGACATGCTTTATTCACATCCCTAAAATCCACACACATTCTCCATTTGTCTCCGGCTTTAGGCACCAAAACTACATTCGAGAGCCATGTAGGGAAACCAATCTCGCGAATATGGCCTGCCTTTAACAACTCTTCTACCTGTTTGGCAATGACAACGTCCTTTTCTGGTCCAAAATGCCTCCTCTTTTGCTTTATTGCTCGAACATTGGGGTCCACATTGAGGCGGTGTTCGGCAATCTCAGGTTTTACTCCAACTAAATCGGATTACTCCATGCAAATACATCCACATGTTGATTTAAACAATCAACCACTTTTTCCCGTAATTCTGGATCAAGTTGGGATCCCACTCTAGTAATTCTAGTAGGGTGACCCATCTCGATATTGAGGAACTCCTCTTCGGGTGTTACTCGTTCCTCCTCATCCCGCTTCCTCTTTTCACTTCCCCCTCGCTCTCTTCCTTCTTTATTCTGTTCCTTTATTGCCTTAACTCTTGCACATAACATTTCCGTGACGAGCTTTGATCACCTCTTACCTGCCCCACTTCTTCTCCTACTGGAAATTTCATGGTTAGATGATAGGTGGAGGCAACGGCTTCGAAGGCGGCTAGGGCTGGTCTTCCCAATATTACATTGTAAGAAGATGGTGCATCCACAATGAGGAAATTTATCATCTTTGTTTTGATCTTTGATTCTTCACCAAGTGTAACTGGTAGAGACACCTGCCCTATCGGATTTATGACTTCCCCTGCAAATCCGTGCAAGGACGTATTCACCTTCAGTATAGGTAAGCTCCCCAAATCCATTTGGTTTAACGTATTAAGAAAAAGTACGTCCGCTGAGCTTCCTGTGTCCACGAAAATCCTCTGCACATTATAGTTAGCTACTGTAGCAGAGATAACCAACGCATCATCATGAGGAAAATGGATTCCTTGCAGATCTGCGGGCCCAAAAGATATGGACGGACCCTCATGTACATGATTGGGGTTAATAGATAGTACTTGAAGCTTCCGGGCATGATTCCTTCTTGCTCTGTTCGAATCTCCACCCGACATTCCTCCGGATATCATGTGTATGGTTCCTCGATTAGGGACATTGTTCAAGGTTTCTTCTTCTCCCTCTGCTCTTTCTCCCCGAACTGACCAAGGAACTGGCTGAGGCGCTCCTCTCCCGGGATTTATTTTAATTTTAGGAATGAAATTATTGTCTTTGAACTCCTCGTTAAATCCCCGCATTCCATCGGACTCATTGGATCTTCCACCTCGGAAACCTCCTCCTCGATATCCTCTTCCTCGGAAGGACCCTCCTCGGAACATTCCTCCTTGGAAAGGTCCCCCTCTATGAGGTCCACCCCGTCCTTTTTTCGGCATACTTTGGTTCATGGCTACTTCCCGATGATGTCTCATCGGAAGATACTGGTCAAAACTTCTTTTGATTGGCTCCACTGGCATATTCTTTCTGTTCACTTCTTCCACAATTTTACCATCTCTCCTTTGCTTCGTCTTTTGGGCTTCTTCCAGATTAATGTATTTGGAAGCTCTTCCCAACTGCTCATCATAATCAGAAGGTGGCTTTTTGCCAAAGATCGGAATAAGTCTCCCTCTTTTAATCCTTGGGTGAACGCACTGATGAGTATTTCAGAAGTGACATGCGGAATGTCAAGACATGCATGGCTGAATCTTTTCAGAAAGTATCGAAGAGATTCTTTATCCGTTTATTTAATCCCAAACAGACTAAGAGCTGTTCTCTTGCAACTCCGACTGCTTGCAAACTGATGCAGAAATAGAGAACTAAACTTCGGGAATGAGTCTATGATTCTCGCCGGCAACTGATTAAACCATGCTTGCGCCGCCCCAGATAATGTAGTCAGGAAAACCCGACATTTCACTCCATCTGTAAGTTGATGAAGAAGCGAAGCGTTTTCAAATCGAGACAGATATTCTTCGGGATCTGTACCACCATCGTAATTTCCCACATTTAGAGCCCTGAAGTTTGGGGGCAAAGGATCATCAACCACATGTGGAGCAAATGGAGTGCTCCTTTGCGAAGGATACATACGTCCTTCCATCTTATTACGCATCTGCTGCATCTCACTTTTCAGCTCTTCCATTTGGCGATTTAAAGCTTTATCCGTTTCATCATTCAAATGATTAGGAATATTTCTAACTTCCTCAAGCCCTTTTTCAGGCTCCTGCATGGAGGCCAAATCTTCCTCTTCTTCTTCTTGCATAGTTTCTGGTTTCTGGGGAGGGGTCATAAAGTGCCTCATGATCTCTCCGACAGTTTTAGTTATCATTTCTGTCAAATGCTCCATGGGCATTCTTCCAGCAGGAAATGTCCGAGGAATATTTTGAGATGATCCTGCATCTTCTGGCCCTTCTCTGGGTTCAGCAAACGAATCTGGATGAGAATTGGATCCATTTCACCTGGAAGCTTGCCCCCTACCTCTACCTCTGGCCATCTTGCCCTTTTATTTATTTTCTGTTAGAAAATTCGTCCTACTTCAACGTCTTTGCCCTAAATGTTCCCACAGACGGCGCCAATGATGTGATTCGAGATTTTGACTATAAGGTAGAATAAAATGTTAATGCAAAATAACGATAAACACACCAAGATTTTTTACGTGGAAAACCCTCAAATCGAGAGAAAAACCACGGGACCTAGTCCAGTATAAAATTTCATTATCTCGTCGATGATTTACAAGACTCTCTGGACACAAATAACAATCGCTCAATGACTTATACGAATATTTTTAGAAAAATAACAAGAAAGACCGAACAGACATAAATTTGCTCTCTTCGGAGTCTTTTTGCCCAGAAAAATTCAACCCCTGTGATGAGGCTATCCAAGGGTATTTATAGGGCTGTCCTCAGTAACTAACTCGCGGGAAATCAGCAACATGATTTCCTCGGATCGTGGCTTGACTAGAGCCAAACGTGTCCGAGAAATCCGCCCCATTAATGCACGTTCAATCCCAGCCGGTTAATTAGTTTTAATTATGACCGGGTCTTCCGCTACACTTTGACCAGAATCCCGAAGAGGGTTTAGCAGTTGTTCTGCTCGGTAATTTTAGAGTTTGTATCTTCATAACTGGTTTTTACCCGAGAAAATCAATATGTCATATGACATCAGTAATGATCGAGTGTGGCAATGTGGAGTGAGCTGAGGTGCACCCTGCCACCTCGGCCATGATGTGTTCAATTGGCTAAGTTGGATTTTCCCGAGATGACTCAACTCTCCTATAACATCAACACCATTTAAAAATAATTACAGGGGGTGTTTTTGAATTTAAAAACGTGATGTAATTAAAGAAACGTGCATGCATGCTCACCTTTCGTATTGGACCCAACAAAAGTATCCGATAGCTTCTACTGAAAACCATTTATAAGAGTTTGGCCCCTCGACTGTATCCATATTCCCCATTTGATGTTATAAATTGTGAACTTACCCCTCATAAATGGTACATTAAATTTTAAACATGGAACTTTGTTGTACTCCAAAACAAATCACCCCATCCATATCGGACATTCTGTGGATATGAACACGGACACGGTGTTGAATATACCACGTAACATGTTCGTATTTTTTTAAGAAAATAAACCCAGCACATGTTGTACACGGGAAAAATCAATTTTAAAAGTGTCTGTTTTAAAGAAAAATGTTAAAAAATTATAACTTTCCTTGTTTAAAAAAGTTAAAAAATAATTATAACTTCCTCAGCTCAATGTCTAATATATAATATGGAGATAATAAATTATGGGGTTATGAGTAACAAAATTATATATAGAGAAAATTACAAGAAGGTACCACTTTTTAAAACATCTTTCAACTAAATCACCAAAAAAAATCTTCTCTCAACTAAATACATCTTTTAAAAAATTTATTTCAAATAAGTCCAATTTATCAAACCCTAATATAATTAGTCCATTAAGATGATTAAAATACCACTGCTTTACACCTTCATCCCCAAGCCTTTGCCTACTTTCCACCATCGCGTTGCCCTTTGAAGCTTCTGATTTGTTTCTGATTTTTGTTCCGCAATTCTGCAAAGGATTCTTCGAACAAATTGAGATAATTTCATTTGGAATCACTTTATTAGGTTGTGTTGTGTGATCGTATTTACAATTTGTGTTGTGATTGTTGTTGATTCCTTGTTCCCTCTCAGTGAATTGTTTCTAATGCTCTGGGTGTTTGCTTGAATTCTATTTTAGCGACTAACTTCTGATCGAATTTTAGTTGTTCTAGCCTCGCGTTCTTCGATCGTGATTTTCTAAAATCATTGAATTATTTTTCATTGAATTTTGGATTAATTTTCTTAAGTTGAACGCTCAATTTTGGGGCAGAAAACGTGAATCTAAAAAAATTAAGGAAATTATTAATTTATCCTCATTCTTGTTGTTTTGAATTTCTTCCAATTCGTGCATTCGGTTTGCATTCCTTGCTTATATTGTTGAAATAATCATTTGATACAAGAACGAGTTGGTGGTACAATCGCTTTATTTGATTTTGATTATTTAATTTTTACATGCACTGACTGAATCTGTCGGTGCATGTAATTTCATGCACCAATCGAGTCTATCGGTGCATGTAAATTACATGCACCGATAGTCTCATATGCATGAATTGAGGTAGTTTTTTTTCCTGCGGTGGACTTGTTACCATCTGTGTCTATCGGTGCATGTGATTTACATGCACCGATAGAAACATATGAGATAGTTTAATATGCATAATCTATCGGTGCATGTGAATTTACATGCACCGGTAGAGATAACACCGGTAGAGTCTATCGATGCATCTAAATCACATGCACCGATAGACTCAAATGCATGCGTTGAGGTTGTTTTTTTTTTCCTTCGGTGGACTTGTATCATCTGTGTCTATCGGTGCATGTGATTTACATGCACCGATAGAAACATATGAGACAGTTTAATATGCATAATCTATTGGTGCATATTACTCATGCGATGCATGTAAATTGAGTAATGAGATGCATGTAAAATTACTAATGCGGTGCATGTAAAATTACTCATGTGGTGCATGTAAAATTACTCATGCGTTGCATGTAAAATTGAGCGGTGCATGTTAAAATCAACTAATGCGATGCATGTTAAAATCGACGGTGCATGTAAAATTACTAGTATCGTTCATGTAAAATTGAGCGGTGCATGTAAAAAATTGACTCATGCGGTGCATGTAAAATTACTCACTCGGTGCATGTGAAAATGAGTCATGCGGTGCATGTAAATTAATCTTGCGGTGCATGTAAAAATTAATTATGCGGTGTAGCGTGTTTTCATAAGTGGGGTTAGTTTGGTCATTGTATTAAAAAATGGACTTAGTTGAAAGAACTTTTTATTGAGTGACTGGGCTGAAAAACCTTTTACCTAATGATACCGGCCCGAAATTTTCCCTTATATAACTCGAACTAGTGTACAACTTGGCCCCACAATCAATTCAAGACTCAATGTCTTTTATTTGGGTAACACTGGAAAAAGAAGAAATACGAATGATCCATTATGAGTTGGGCCTTGTGAACTTCTTGGTGTAATAGTCTAAAAATTGACGTAAGCTAGCTTTGACAAATTTTGCATTGTTGTTGTGGAAATTAAGTCTTAAAACAAACAATAAATAAAAATATATATATATATATATATATATATATATATATATATATATATATATATATATTCGATCCTTCATTAATTTTAATTTTAATCTTGTAGATTGTTGTATCAAAACGATAAGGATTGGGTGCATCCCTATGACAAATGCCAACTATATATATTTATAACATTTTTATATAGCAACATATATATCGTCACATATTGAGTTATCAATATTTCGAAGATTATTTTGGGTTAAATCGTATAACATTCAAAATTTGATGCTGTAATTATTATACGAATTAAAATTTGAATTATATACATACTTCCGCGTATTTTGACCAATTCAAGGTGAAAAACAGGATTGCTCTCTAGGCAAAACTTTCTATATAGAAAAAATGAATGAAAATGTTATACCTGAATCTAATTGTTGTGCCCAAAATAAAATAATTCTTGGCCCAAGCCCATCAAATTGTGGAAATGAAATGGTCACCAAGAAACAAGTTTATTGACAGTTGAAGTTTGGACTAATTCTTTCGACCACTAATTGGTCATTAACCCACTATATGATCATGCATGAAGGTGGGCAACCATTCAACCGTCTCAATCAAAATCAAATGCTTTCATCATAGAAGGTTAAAAACAAATCGGAAAGCATAATGGAGGGGACAACTCAATCAATCAACAACTTTATCAATATGCTCTCTACAAATTTTAGCAAATTCTAGTTTTCAATTTCAATCTCGTACTTTTTCGTATTTTCAGTTTGTAAAGTTTTAATTTTCTAACTTAGATTTGCAGCTCCTCCACATTTTATTTTTCACATTTCATGCTTGTAAAAATGTTCTCTTTAGTTCTTAATGGCACAACCAAGTGTTCATGTCTATTAGAGAATTTCTTTTTCATTTACAGCCAATCATTTAATATAATTTTGTAGTTTCGACGCTTGATCGAGGAGGCTATAACTTACGGTGAAATCGAGGATTCGCGTCGCTTTGAATTAGAAGTCGGATTTCACACTTTTGGTACATTTCGTACCTAGTACGCCCGCAAAACAAATTCACGAGACAAACAAATGGCACGCCCAGTGGGACCCAAAGGCTGTCAACAAATTATGAATGATGTCTCAAACTTTGAAAGTCACTTTTAAGGATGTGGTCCATTCAACAGTGGCGCACAAGGGATACTTGTATATGAAATGAATATGTATTCTATTTTTTCATACATATAATTATCCTTCCCAAAATCAAACTTGGATTTCTCAGGCATATTTTACCGAGAAAAGAATGAGAGATGATGGTGAATGCTATTGGGGGAGTTCCCTTCATCAACAAAGGGCACCACAACATACTTGGAAAAATGAAGAAGACGGGACATGGATTCTCAGGCATATTTTGCTGAGGAAAGAATGAACGACGATGATGAATACTAATGAGGAAGTTCGCTGCATCAACGAAGTGTACCACAAGGTACTTGGGAAAATGAAAAAGATTTGATTTCTATCTTTTCAAATTCATATAATAATGTTTTGGAAGAGGAGCAGTCACACCAAGTTGAGGATCAAAGGGAATCTAGTGGGGGATCAATAGCAGAATGGTGGAGAAGCTAGAGGAATTGGCTACAACCATGGAAAATATTCATTCATGGCAGATGATCAAGTACCGTATCTGGACCCGAGGAGGAGACTAAGGAAACATGTAAACCTTCGGGGAACTCATAGGTTGGCGAAACTAGCCGCTTGGATTCATCCTCGAATAGTCAACCCATGACGGAAGAGGAGAACACTCCCCCACATCGGAGATATGAGGAATCGTGGATAGAAAATAAGAGTCATAGTGATGAAAAACACATGGCGAATCAGGTATTTACTGTAATTAACCCTAATGTAAAACAAGGGGTATGTGAGGAAGCAGAAGAGTGAGGATCATCGGTTGTGGACTTGGGGATCAATGTTCGGGGGGCACAAAACCCGTCATATCCTTTGCGACAAGCCTCAATTATGAACTCGGAGATTAGCACTTAGGGTGCACAACCACATCCCATTAGGCCTGCACAGTCATTCAATGAATTGAAAGGAAAAAAGAACTGTAAGTATCACAATTCCTTCCATCATAATACGAATACTTGTTGCACTTTCAAAAATATTTTGCAGGAAACGATAAGTAGATAAACAAGGCAAAAGAGTTTCAAAATGATCATAACAAGATTTTGGGTGCCAAAAGTCAAGATTTTTGAGGTAAAAGATGATTACCAAAGTTGTTCAAGCAAGGGGAATCAATGCTACAACGTGAGGGATTTATCATATTAGTGGAGGAACCCGAGAAATAGTCGAGGATTCCATGGCCACGAGCCAAGGAATCAAGAATATCCTCGAGGATCATCAGCCACAAAGTCAAGGAACTCAACATTTATTCGAGGATCAATGTATGGAGGACCAAGGAATAGAATCCTTAGCCTTAGGACTGGGGAACAAAGAATCAGAGATCATCATACCCAAGTCTAATAAGCCAAAAATATCTTGGAGGATCATTAGCCATTGAGCTAGGGAGCCCGCAATACCCTCAAGGATCAATGTCCGGAAAAAAAAAAAAGAATGAAGTTGACCTTGGGGGATCGACACTGCAGAGGTTGGAGGAAAAATAGTCCTATCAAAGGAATACTCGATCAAATGCTAATCCTCCTACCAGAACGACATATGTACGGGGAACGGATTATGTAGCCCCTCCCAAACAAAAGAAAAGTGTCGAGTGTCAAATGGTAAAGTATCGAAAGTCTTTATCACCACTCACCGAGACACAAAAGAGGAGACTGCTGAGATGAAAACAATAGAAATGAGTAAGGATGAGTCATGGAAAAAATGTTTCGCTGGCACAAACTCAATATCATAAATTTCCTTCGAATGAGGAACTCCAAGGGAATAATTATTAGATTCTCACATTTTTGAATGAGACGAGGAAAGGAAAGATGAAACATGTGGATATGGAACCAATGAAGGTGATAAAGATGTGTTGGATGCCTAAGGATCAAATTTTTAAAGCTAAGAATGAGGTACAATTGCATTCGAACAAGGAGGACCATGTGAAAGATAAGGAAAATGCATGGAATAGGATGAAGAAGCCAAGAAAATTGGAGGATCTATGGCCTTTAGGCCAAGGAACCAACATTTCAATGGAAGATCATCCAACTCCAAGTCAAGGAACTCATATTTTAATGGAGGATCATCCAAATCCAAGTCGAAGACTTATGGTTTTAACGGGAAATTTTCTACCATTAGGTTAACAACTATATTATGAGAAGATCATCAACTCTTGAGTCAAGGAACAAAAAAAACCGTATGGAGGATCTTTGACTTATGAGAAGAGCATGAATTCATAGGCAAATTGGCCAATTGCCTACGCGGTTGGCCCAAGCCCATCAAATTGTGGAAAAGAAATGGTCATCCGGAAACAAGTTTCTTGACAGTTGAAGTTGGGACTAATTCTTTGGACCACTAATTGGTCATTAACCCACTATACGATCATGCTTGAATGTGGGGGCAACCATTCAACCGTCTCAATCAAAATCTACTGCTTTCATCATAGAAGAATAAAAACAAATCAGAAAGCATAATGGAGGGGACACCTTAATCAATCAACAACTTTATCAATATGTTCTCTACAAATTTTATCAAATTCTAGTTTTCAATTTCAATCTCGTACTTTTTCGTATTTCCATTTTGTAAAGTTTTAATTTTCTAGCTTTGTAAGGACCCCCGTGCCCTTATACCGTTATTTGTGTACTAATCCAAACATTTAGTGCATGTAATCATATATGTAAGGGAAAACTCACTTGTCATCATAACAAATCTTGCCAGTAATAAAAATTCTTTACATTATTCCATATAATGTCTAATTTCCCCCATCCAAGTTCATACACATATCATGCACCATTTTAATATACTAACAAGTTCTCAGTTCATTTAGCAATTCAACAAATAATTGCGTGCAACTCATAAATGAAGAGAGAAAGGCCCTTGCCTTTTTATACATGCCATATATACACATAATAGTGCTCACATGCGAGCATCAAATAGGTACGTGTGTACCAAATGTATAAAATACGGTGCTCAATACCGTCACTGATATTTCGATCCCTGGAAGCACCTCCAATCCATAGCTCGAGCTCATCTCCAAAGCCATTGATGTACCTAATCACCTGCCCCAACAGAGACAGCCCCCACACAGGGTGAGCATACCAATATCCCAAATCCAATAATCACAATGATACAATTCATAATTTGCAGAAATGTAAATGCTATGAATATAAAAGATGCTCCCTGGATGGTATCATCCTCATCCGGGATTCCCTGTACTGTCCCTGTTCTCAAAATAACTGAAACCATCAAATTCTCAAATGCCAGTTAATCATTACATTGATTAAAAAATCCACTTGCCACATACCGATATCATAATCAATAATACCAAATCATTAAACAACGATTACAAATATTCCATGTATCTCGCTTGTGGTTCCATCTCTCCATTTAATTGCTCGCTCTACGATAGCGGCATTTCATTCTCACGCATGCTCAACAGCAGTGACGTCATAATTGATGTTCGCTCAAAGACGACAACATACCAATCATTGCTCGCTCAAAAGCGGCACCATATAATCCACAATGCACATATATCCATTTATAGTGATTACCATGAGCCATGCATTTCAATATACATTTATTGCAATATAGCGTACCAAGCACTCAACAATTGCAAATATAATAAAGGGCTATGCTCGTACGTCATATGTACCTTATATTCCCGTAGTTCGAGTCCAACCTTTCCTTGGTCCCGAGACCAATGAATTATGTGCTAAACACGATTAATAATCCACAATTAATCTCAAGCATGCAATCCCGCGCCCAAGCACGTTCACAAACCCCAATTGTATCGTCATCCATGATGATTAACCATTTTAAAAGACCCCGGGCGAAGCATGCATCGAAAAATCAACACGAAATTAAACCCCAAAACAGGCACTGGCGATCGATCGCATCATCTCAGGCGATCGATCGCCTCGCAAAATGGCATGGGCGATCGATCGCCTCATTTCCAGGCGATCGGTCGCCTCTCAGTGTTTTTGGATACTGCCTCATGGTGATCGATCGCTTCCTTTGAGGCGGTCGATTGCCTCACTGTTCATCTTCCTGAAAATTCCAACAACGTCGCGGTGATCGATCGCCCCGCCCTAGGGATCGATCGCCTCGACCTGTTACAACCAAAAATGGCGTTTTTCTTGCAAAATCTTCCCCAATAACAATGCTCACACCCCATACAACATACATCCTTAACAAGGGGCTATAAATCAACCCCAAAACACAACAACAACCCAAAATATTTAAAAAGCCAATTTCTTAAACCCAACTCAAAACCTTCCCAAACACCACAATACCACTATCAAATCGAAGATAAATGCGAGGGGATGAATAATACCTTATTATCTTCGAGAAATTCGGCTCCCAAGTCGAGCAACCATCGATTTTTCATCAAGGGAGAAAAGGGGAGGAAGAGGGGTGGGGATCGCTGGGAAGAGAGGGGAGAGAGGGAGGAGATTCCGTGTAATGACGGAACACCGAGTCTATTTGGTATATATAGTTCCAAAGCTTCAAAATACCGACTCCTCCACAAATACATCATGATTCATTAAAAATCATCTGTTTTCAAAAATCATATCTCCAACTCAAAATTCCATTGCCAGCCCCAGTACAAAGTACTCCGGACCCCAGATTCCAACTAAAACCAAATTTCAAGGTTATCACCATGATGAGAATACAATCTCATCCATTGGATCCGACGACGCCAAAAATCGGATTTAAAATCCCCGGGAGTCCCAAACCGCAATTAATACACAATTGCCACAATTAAAATCCATTAAGGATTATTACCACACCGGGATTAGCACAAATAATTCCCGGGCATCACAAGCTTAGATTTGCAGCTCCTCCGGATTTTATTTTTCACATTTCATGCTTGTAAAAATGTTCTCTTTAGTTCTTAATGGCATAACCAAGTGTTCATGTCTATTAGAGAATATGTTTTTCATTTATAGTCAATCATTTAGTATAATTTTATAGTTTCGACGCTTGATCAAGGAGGCTATAACTTACGGCCAAATCGAGGATTCACGTCACTTTGAATTAGAAGTTGAATTTCGCAATTTTGGTACGTTTCGTACCTGGCACGCCCGCAAAACAAATTTACCAGCCAAACACTAATATTATTTGATCAACTTCTATGATGCATAATACTTGAATTTATGTTATATCACATAGCATGAGAAGTATCAAATTTTGATAAAGGCATGGATTAGTACTTGAATTGGGAGAGCGATATCGGATATGAATTCTAGTAAAAGGGCTTAAATATTCGCCGAAATGCAGGGCTACTACTTTCATATTTTGAGTTTTTAGTGAATTCTACCTGAAGAAGAGGAAAATTAATTTTGAAGTGTACGTACTAATATTTCTGCACATACATATCTTGATAGGTTGTGCATAATTTTTTCATCCCATATCCAAGTCGAGTGATTCCAAAGCTAGATAAAAGATAAGACATAGATTTATAACTTTCACTCATAATTAATTTGAGAAAGAGGCTGTTATGATACCCGGTTTATGTTTCAAGTGATGCCCAAAACATATAATAAATAAATAATTAATTAATTTAAAAAAACAAAAATAAAATAAATTTTTTTACAACTTTGACCAACTTAAGCCCTTTGAATTATTTATGTATTTCATTCTCAGACTCACACATCACACATCACACGCACAAACGATTCATACAGTCGGCGTGAGAAAGGGGGAGAAAGAAAAAGGGTTTGCGATTTTTTCGATTTTCGAACTCCGTAACACTGTCGAAACTTCAAACAAATTGTAGATTTGGAATCTTTGGGCTGCCACCTACGATGTACCGACACCGATATGTCGACACTGACACTACAAGACACGGACTCGGCGACATAGATTTTCAAGTGATGCCCAAAACATATAATAAATAATTAATTAATTAATTAATTAATTTAAAAAACAAAAATAAAATAAAATTTTTTACAACTTTGACCAACTTAAGCCCTTTGAATTATTTATGTATTTCATTCTCAGACTCACACATCACACATCACACGCACAAACGATTCATACAGTCGGCGTGAGAAAGGGGGAGAAAGAAAAAGGGTTTGCGATTTTTTCGATTTTCGAACGCCGTAACACTGTCGAAACTTCAAACAAATTGTAGATTTGGAATCTTTGGGCTGCCACCTACGAAGTACCGACACCGATATGACGACACTGACACTACAAGACACGGACTCGGCGACATAGATTTTCAAAATTTTCATGATACGACACGGCTGAGACACGCATATATATAAAATAAAATATATATATATATATATATATATTACAAATACTAAATTTCACATTTTTTAAATTCTAAAACCGTGGGACCCGATCGGGACATATTACTTTATCCCTTATCTGGTACTACATTCTCTCTGAATATTATGTACGAGAGTTTTAAACCTTTTCGGAAATAGCGGAAGCGTTTAGTCAATCATTCATTTTACGATAGCGGAAGCATTTTTACAAACTAGTTAATAACAAAATACAACCCAATACAAACTCCTCACAACGGTCCGACACTTAATAAAGAGAAAATACTATAACAGTCGTGGTAAGCCAACAGTTCCATTTTTCCTAATTTTCCTCCCGTTCTGGCTCCGGTACTGCTGTATCTGGAACTCACAATAAATAACAAGGAAATCAGAGGTTAAGTCTTTGGGGACTTAGTGAGTGAATAACATTAGCTTTAATAAGTGTAATTATCAAACTGTGTAATATATCAATATGAATTGTCAATAATGAATAGTGACGATATATGATTTCAGAGTGAATATCGTCGGCTAAAAGGTGGCTCCCAGCAGACAGTTCGATGTAGCACTTTTCCCCAAATATTCAGATAAGATCTGTACAATCATTCATTTACGAGCCAATGTGAACCATTCTCCGGACCGTGAATGTTCAGATGAACCATATACCCGGACTATCATCCGTTGTTCATTGGACTCACTTTCCTGGCCGAAGCCGCGTTGTCCAGTGGATGAATATCGAGGGCTCCATTCAGCCATTCATTCATTTAGTCAGAAGAGTCGTTCAATCAAATGAATCGATTAGTAGTCGATATAACTAAACATGCAGATCAAGATGACCAATAAAACGATGTAATGTATAATATGGTGATGTATATTAACAGTGAGATAATGAATAACAATTTACTCTAACTTCCAGGCCAAATGCCAAAAAGGGCTGTATAACAAGAACTTGGTAGTACACATCACCTAATTACTTGATATCTTACTGGATTGACTTGATTTTGAATCCAGTTGCCACTTAAATTTCTATCAACATAATATAAGTAATTTATGGTGATTAGTAACCCAGTAAGTGGTTGAATCTTTCTAAAAATCATTTTTTTTGTACAAAACTTGTCCGGGTAATTTTGAATAAGACTTTAAAAATTCATGATAATTCAACCATAAGTCGAAAAATCATGAAACTTTCCAGAAATACCTAAAATAATTCCACCAACGTTCGGCCGTCGGAAAAGTGAACATCGGGGAGGCACGTGCATCTCAGGCGCAGCCGTGCCGACGCGTGGCCGAGATCCGACCGCCACGCACGGCTGAAATTTTTAGGGAGTGATCGTCTCGTCATGATCTACAACTTTTGTTCAGAAATCATTTTGAAATTCCCAACCGATTTTGCCCGGAATCTGATGTTTTGAAATGATTAACTTGGTGTTTTGGTCGCCGGACATACGTACGTACGATAACCTTTTGGGCGATCGACCGACGTACCCATAAACTTTAACACATTTTGAACAACTTTCGTTTAGATTCCAAGTTTAAAATCATTTGATAAAGGCACGAAATCGAAGCTTGAAACTGATACCTTGAAATGGGTTTTTCTGGGTTGGGCAGCTCACTGTACTTCGGGATTTTGATTTTCTGGACGAATTTGGATGCTGATTTTGCTACACCTCCCACACTATGTTTTCTAGGTTTTTAAGGAGGTTTTATGAAATTTTTGGATTTTTGGGAGAAGATTTGATATTTTTCCTCATAATTTTATCACTTCTATCCATATTTCTACATTTTTCCTAACCCAAACTTTTCTCCTAATTTTGCTAACACTTCTACCTGAAATTTTGAGAGTGAAATCTGAAAAAATGGGAGGGTATTTATAGAGGTTGTATGCATGAATTAGGTTGTTGATGTTTGGACAAGTGTTGGTAAGTTTTTGCCAAATATTAAGTCCTAAAATTAATTCAAAAATGATAAATTTTTTTTAATTTAGAGTTATTATTATATTTCTATGATTTATATATATACATATATATTTAAAAATAGGGGTGTTACAAAAACCATGTTAAATCAAAAAAAAAAAATTTAAAAATTCAAGAAGCATATAAATAAATACATGTCACTGAAATCATCATAGTATTAATCATACTAACAACAAGTACATATTACTTTAATTAATATAAAGCACACGTCCAAATAAAAAATAACACTAAATATATTCTTACCAAATTTAAAATTAATATATATAAATGTATGTCACTGGAATCATCATACTATCATTCATACTAACAACAAATACGTATAACTTCAATTAACATTAGGGGTGAGTATTCGGTCGGTTCGGTTACCGACCGAACCAAATTTCTGAAAAACCGAACTGAACCGATTTTTAAAACCGTAACCGAACCGACCGATTTATTTTTCGAAATCGATCCGACCGAACCGATAAAAAATTGGTTATTTCGGTCGGTAACCGAATTAATCGATATTTTTTTTAAAAAAATAAAATAAATTTTAAAAATTCGATAATGTGATTTTAAAAATTAAAATAATTAGATTATTTGATTTTAAAAATTTAAAAAGTAAAATTTAAATAAATGATATTAATTGATTTTTTTAAAAATAAAAACAATTTATTTTTTAAAAAAATATTAAAAAATTAAAAATTTCGGTTTATTCGGTTAACCGATATTTTTAAAATGAAAACCGAAACTGAACCGAATTAACCGAATTTAAAAAAAATCAAAACCGAATTTCCGAAATAACCAAACCGATTTTCCAAAATATTTCGAGTTTTTCGGGTTGTTCGATTTAGCCGAACTTTTGCTCACCCCTAATTAACATAACTAACATGTTTAAATTTCATTTTAGCCAAAAACTTTTTAGATTGTACAATTAACACCCATAAGTGTCTTTTTTTGTTGGACACGCCAATCAGCCATTTTCAACACACGTGTCCGATTTTGAGGGAGTGTCGACACGGGTGCCCGATTTTATTTTTTAATAAAATTAGGGACAAGCCATGTGGCGTGTCCGACACGTGTCCAAGAAGTGTCGGTGTCCGAGAAGTGTCCGACACTGCACCGAGTAATTTTTAGGATTGTCCATGTATCATAGGCTGCCACTTTCGATTTGAAGTAGTTTTCTCTTGGGATTTCTAGCATTTATCTAAAGGCTAAATTTGTAATATTGTTAGAAAATTATGAAATCGATATATTTCATAGATTAGACGACAAAAAAAGTATTGTGACAAGAAAGTTGAGATTTTGCTGTCACAATCACCACTCTTTTAGAACGCGATGTCCTCATCGCGACCTAACTCGTTGATCAACCAGCACTGGGAATCTAGAGTTGGCTCCTCAGGTTCAAGAGATGGCTTCTGTCATGTAGCACTCTGCCCCACAGGTTAAAGAGCTGGCTCCCACTCACGTAAAACTTTGCCCCGCATAGCACTTATCTCCCGGTGTCTCCTGCCGGTGACCGACTCTGATACCATTTTGTCACTCCCCGGGCCCTAGCCCGCACAAGTACGACTACACAATGGGTCTTTATAGCAACTACTTCGTATTCATCCTCGTTCTACGAAAAGGATTAACCCAAGTTGCTATAGAAGCCATTGTAACCCCTTATAAACCATTTTAAACCTCTAATTTTTACCCATGTGGGGCAAGGTAATCGCGATTTTATTAAACAAATATTTTTCAGTGTAGCACGATTATATACCGCAAGTGCACGGTGTCAAGTTTTAGTGTAATGATATAAAAGTAAGGATTGTCGTACCCACATGGACTAGTAGTAATTACCAAATTTAATTAGCATACGATATTTAACCTACGAAATTTGGTTGAAATTATGCAATAGTGAAATAACGAAATAACTCAAAACTCTCAATCAGCAAGTGCACTATAACGAAAAATTCAATATAAATAAACTATCAAGACGTTGGTTCACCTAAATAATTCCCCACAATTCATCAACTAGTTCTAATCAAAATTAATGCATCTAAGGTGACAAGTTTTCCGGTTGTATCTAATACACTCTCTCGAGCTATATTAAATCTAACACCAATTTGCATAAGTAACTCTTGTTCACTTATTTAACAAATTAATATTGCATACGATCTATGAAAACCCTTAGCCTTCGATTACTAGATATCTATAGCTATCACGCATGTATTTGACGTCATCTCTCGATCTCGGTCTGAAATCCACGATATGAATTATTAATTCCGTATCGCAATATTATCTCTCAATCTCAATCACAATACTAACATCATTCAAATGTGATCAACCCCTTAAAAGCATTAAAATCATAAAATATACACAAAGATAACAACAACTCAATCAAAAACTATAATTAAAATTGTGGGTTAATAAATAGGATCCCCAAGTCTTGATAAACTAAACCTAGGATCCACGAATTAAAGTTTTAAGGTACGCCATGCTACCGATCGATCTGTACATGTGTAGCGATCGATCGGTAGATTTTTCAAAATTTCCCCAACTCCTGCCTCTCTAGTGATCGACCGTTATGTCCTAGCGATCGGTCGCTACCTAGAGATCTTTACAAGTCGAGTTTCTTTGCCGCTTCTTCGATCGGTTCGCTCAGTTGAGTCTTTTTTTCATCATTTTAAGCATAAATTCTCCACTTTCATATAATCCGACATTGATTCCTGAAATAAATAAAAACAACACAGAAGCTCATAATATCGTCCATGAATCAACTTAAACAATATTAAAAATCCTAGAAATATAAGTGTAAAAATAACACTTATCAACTCCCCCAAACTTAAACTTGATCGTCCTCGAGCAAGCAATAAGATCAAAGTATAGAGTTCATCCTCAATACTTTTAAAAGAACTAACTTAGCAAATCAAATGTAAAAGCTCATAAATCCCACTAACACATCAGCCAGAGTCAATCCAAAAATCAACAAGAAGTGTTTTCTTCTAAGCCAAGCAATATTTCGCAAAACCGGAACGTTCGTGTGTGCTATTGTCAATCTTGAGTTCATACATATCTTCAAGATCAAATAATGCTAATAAATTCAAAGTCAAGATTACTAACAAGCACTCAATAAGCCTATTTTTCAAACACTTCTCCACTAATGTAATTATTACCCAGACTTGGATCAAAAAGGTCTTTTTAAGCTTATAATGTTAGGCCTTTGGTGTCGGGTTTCAAAGAAAATGTATGGAAATCAAAGCAGAGAGTATAATTTGCACATTTTATCTCAGCACATCTTCAACTCCCTAATTTTTTTTCTTTTCTTTTAATCTCGATGAACCATGGACTTTGTTAGATTTCACCGAATATAGTCAATGTCAGATCTCCACATGGTTTATCATCCCAAAACTATGCTATTTTTTCACTATGCCTTTCTTTTTCCTTTTTCATTAGGCATTGAATTTTTTTTCTGTAATAGCCCAAAACATAGTATGTGAATAACTTAATAGCCCAAACATAATATGCGCATGAAATCAATTATACTCCCTTAAGGTAATGGTATAAATTATTTTTAGGCTCATATAAGGATAGGTATAATTAATTTCATAAAAAAACAATCGAATGGTGGTTAATTTCCATTCTTTTACAATTAAGCTCAAGGGTGAACACTAGGGATATGTATATACAAGGTAAGCTAGAAAGGCTCAAACGTTCCAAGAATTGCCTAAATTATGTCCAATTCAAGTTCATAATTAAAAATATCACCTCAAAGTGTCGTCAAATAGGTTCTAGTGTGCTCTAAAATGCTCAAGACAAATCATAGTTCACAAAATTTTTCATTTTCCAACATATAATCTGTTGAGCCTTAAACGCATTGTTGAGTTTAATGCTTAATTTATCTCCGAATTATTTATGAGTTTTGATGATCAATAAAACTTGCATTTGTTATACTAAAGTGTCTACTTAGTGTACAGGGTGAGATGGGAACTTAATCTTATGTTAGGATGAAGACCCACGAACCAATGGTCCGTTGGTGGGAAAATGCGTATAAAAGTCACTTGGAGCGGCTATAGCGTTTTGGGCATAACTTCTTCATGCCTTAGTGGAATTCGATGATTTTGGTGTCCACGCATAGCTAAGAGGATATGCTACAACTTTGATCTTTACATCAAGTTCCAGAAACAAGATTAAGATGCCTGAAAAGTGAATTGTTTGAAGGAGATCAAATCTGCAAAGACATGGGCGGATTGCCCCAGGCGATGGTGATCATCGCCTTAGGCGATGGCAGCCAAGGGAGACATTGCCCCGCACATTTACTGAAGCGATGTCAAGGACCGTGCGTATGGAGAGAAGGCCTGAGGCGATGGGTAGAACGCCTGAGGCGATGGGTAGAACGCCTGAGGCGATGACGAGTTCGTTTGAGGTGATGAAAGTTTCTAATCATTTAAGGCTACGACATTGATTTTTGGTGATGATCACCTGAGGCGATCAACACATCGCCTGAGGCAATCTGTGTAGATTTTGACCGTTGGTGCGCGGCGATGGTGATCTCCCGAGGCGATGTCTGAGGCGAACTTGGAGTGATTCAAGCCTTATGTGTAGCAACGGCTAGTAGGAGCCTTGGGAAGCTTCTACACTATAAATATGGATGTTTTGGATCAATTTGAAGACAAGAAACAAGAGTATAAACTACAAGAAAGTTATGTTTGTTAGTTCCGGATCTTATCGATGAGATTTTAAAGATGACAAAACATATCAGACCGGATCGAGTGAAATCAGACTGACCAGAACGATCGCCCAAAACAGATCAAGCTGATAAGATGACAAAGCATATCAGACCGGATCGAGGGTAATCAGACTGACCAGATCAATAGCTCAAAACAGAACAAGCTGATAAGGCATATTATATATCAGACCGGATCGATGGATTTCAGACTGACTAGATCGATGCTTCAGATCGATCTCAATCTTTATCCGATCAGAGCAGTCAAGGATACAGAAAGAATGGCTCCTCAGTCCGAATCATTAACGGCTATTTATTATAGCATTTAATGTTGTAATTAATGCTACAAAGGACCAAAGACTGAAGATTGCCATAAAAGGTAAGAAGACAAAGAAGAGCTTACCTGACAGTCGCCGAAAGTATGAACCAGAACGGCAAGTATCCTGAAGAAGAAGACTGTAGCCTACTCAGTGTTTAAGCAGAGTCAAAGTTGCACATTAAGGGAAATAATGTCGTTGGTACTTACAACTATAAAAGGATGCAACAAAAGGAATATAAGTACGCTTGCTGATCAATTGAAAAATACACAAGAAAGCAAAACAGCACAAGCTTACAAGCTCAGAAGCTCTCGAGCTGAAAATTATTCTTAAGCACGTTTACTTTGTAACATTTGATCATTTAGGACCACTGTGCGCATCTTGTGTTTTCTGTGTTGAAAAATAGAAGTGAGAAACATATTGTAACTATCAGACAAAGTGTGTCTGAGCAGATCGAGTGACTAGGAGTTTCAGATTGGTAGTGAGGTAAATCCAGTCTGAATCGGGTTTGTACAACAGGATTGTATAAATCAAAGTCTTCTAGTATAAACCTTCCTTAATTGGAAGAAGGGGAGACGTAGAAGGATTACACCACCTTCGAACTTCCAGAAACATATCCTGTGTATCGTATTTCTGCACTTGTTCTTTCATACTAGCCATCGAGCCGTTCTTACATATACAAGAACAGACCGTTCCGCACTTATACTTTCAGTGGTCTGTTCTGTACAAGAGTTGATTAAGAAACAGATTTCTTTCACTAATCCGAAAGAAATCACAAGGGATTAACTTTTAGAAGGAGTGTTCATTCACCCCCCCTCTAAACACTCCGGACCGATCCTAACAAGTGGTATCAGAGCAGGTCATCTTAATCAACAAAATCACTCGAGCTGATGGCATCATTTAACAAAATTCCTATGTTCTCAAAAGAAGACTATGATGACTGGAGAATCAGAATGCAAGCTCATCTGGCAGCTCCGGATGACGATATGTGGTTCTTCATCACTGATGGACCAATGAAGATTCTAAAAATAAATACAGCAGTCGCCATTACTGGTGGTGAACCACAAATGGTAGAAAAGGACAGATCCCTCTGGACGAATGAGGAAAGAAAGAAAGCAAATCTCGATAATGTGGCCAAAGACATCTTGTTCAAGACATTGGACAAGAACATGTTCAGCAAAATCAAAATGTGCTCTACTGCCAAAGAAATTTGGGAGAAGATAGCACAGCTATGTGAAGGCAACGACCAAACCAAAGAAAACAAGCTGACTGTTGCTCTTCAAAGATTTGAGGGCATAAAAATGAAGAGTGGAGAAACTCTAAATGAGTTTGATGAAAGAGTCACTGGCATCATAAATGAACTGAATGGTCTGGGAAAGGAATATTCTAACAGAGAGATCGCTCTGAAAGTTATGAGAGCTCTGCCAAAGGAATGGGATGTTAAGACCATTGCCATGAGGGAATCAAAAGATCTTAACAAGGTTGAACTTCATGATCTGTTTGCAGATCTTAAGGCCTATGAGTTTGAACTGATAAGCAGAGATGAAGCAGAGCCATTCATCTCTCAACCAAACAAGGCCCTGGCAGCCATTCCAGACCAGATCGCCTCAACATCAGACCGATCCGCTGAACAGATAAGTAATGATGCTATGTCATTATTTATCAAGAAATTCGGTAAATTTATTTCTAAGAATAAGAGGAACTTCAAACCCTCTCATCATTATAAATCAAGAAAAGATGATGCTGTTAACGATCAGGCTTGCTACAATTGTGGTAAGATCGGACATTTTATTGCAGATTGCACCAGACCGAAGAAAGAAGAACGGAAAGAGAAGCATCGTGATGATAGGAAGAAGAAGCACTACAAAGACCGCAAGAATCATGGAAAATCCCAAAAAGTCCTAGTAGCTGAAGAAGGAAACAGCAAATGGGCTCAGACAGACTCAGACTCGGAAAGCTCTGAATATTCTTCCAGCGAAAGCGAAGAAGATATTCAATGTCTCATGGCAGACGAAGAGATGAGTCAGACAGACGAGGTATATGATCTTGACTCAAATGAATTTACACGAGAAGAGCTCATGTCCGCACTGCAAGACATGGCTAATGATTATAGGATCTTAGCTGAATCATTTGAGAAAAATAAAGCTAAAGCCAGTAATCAAATAGATGAGCACAATAAACCAAGCTGCTCTGAGCAGGGTGAGTGCAACAATCTAAAGATCGAGCTGAATGAGCTGAAAATCTCCTATGATCAGCTCCATGAAGAAAACAAGAGAATTAGCACACAAAATGCTAAGCTTTCTCATATATTCAAAACATGGACAAAATCCAGAACATCTTTGGAAGAATTACAAGAGGTTCAAAGAAACGTCGGTGACTTCACCGTCATAGGCTTTGACACCAAAGAATGCACCAAAGATGAGTCTGAGCTGTTGCTGGTAAAGAACCAAGTCAAACAAATGACATTTGTTAAATCCAGCACAGTATATGAGACTGAAGCACCTAAGATTCAAACAGGAGTCTCTTACGTGAATCAAAATCTGAGAAAAGGAATTGGTTATGTTGACCAAGCCAAAGAAAAGGCATCAGCAAGATTTGCGTCTACCAGACCAATCCAAAGGTGCAAGATCGAAGGCAAGGAAGACAATACAATTACTATAATTCAAAACCGATTCAACGAAGATATAGACTACCTTATGAGAATCAAAGGTTTTCACAGCGCACACATTATCACACACAACATCAAAACAGACCAGCACACAGCACACCTTACACACACAAGCCATTGAAGCTGATACAGGTGTGGGTTCCCAAAGGGCTAATCCGTTCTGGACCCAAATAGGATTGGGTACCAACAATAATTATATTTGATGACAGGTACCGAAGAAGCTCGCATCAGACTGGTATTTGGACAGTGGGTGTTCCCGTCACATGACTGGAAACATCGAGCTGCTGTCTGAAGTCACAGAATGTACTGGACCCAAGATCATCTTCGGAGATAACTCAAAGGGTAAGACCGTGGGCAAGGGTAAGATTGTCCATGGTAACATTATTATCAATGATGTGCTGTTAGTTGAAAATCTGTGCTATAATCTGATCAGTATAAGTCAACTCTGTGATTTGGTTATGCTGTAGAATTTCACAAACACACTTGCACTGTTAAATCATCAGACGGTATAACCGTGCTCGTAGGAATCAGGAATGGAAATACATATAAGATTAACTGGAATCATGCTCAACCTGATAATCCTACTTGCTTCATCGCTAACAATGATAATAAACATTGGCTGTGGCATAAGTGCTTGAATCATATAAACTTTAAGACTATTTCCAGCCTTTGTAAACATGATTTAGTTATCGATCTTCCCAAGATCGATTTGCTAAGGATAAGATCTGCGAAGCTTGCCAAATGGGCAAACAGATCAGATCATCCTTCAAAAACAAGAATGCCATATCCTCCTCCCGCTGTTTAGAATTATTGCATATGGACTTGTTTGGTCCTATACCAATAACAAGTTTAGGGGGAATGCGGTATACTCTTGTTGTTATTGATGATTACTCACGCTTTACTTGGACTATATTTTTGAGCCGTAAAGATCAGACCGGTCCGAAGTTGATCAAGCTGCTGAAACGCACTCAGAACGAGAAATCATCCAGCATAGACAGGATTCGTAGTGACAAAGGCACTGAGTTTTCAAATCAGAATCTTGAATCCTTTCTAGAAGATCATGGAATCAAGCATGAGTTTTCAGCCGCTCGAACTCCTCAACAGAATGGAGTTGCAGAACGAAGAAACAGAACGCTCAAGGAAGCAGCAAGAACAATGCTTGCTGATTCTGAAATTTCGCAAAAGTTCTGGGCAGAAGCTGTAAACACTGCTTGCTACACTCAAAATCGGTCCATGATCAATAAGAAGCTGAACCTTCATATGAAATATGGACTGGTAACATACCATCTATCTCTCACTTTCATATTTTTGGCTGCAAATGCTTCGTTCATAACAATGGTAAGAATCATCTTACAGCATTTGAAGCTAAGTCAGATAATGGAATATTTTTAGGATATTCATCAACTAGCAAAGCTTATCGATTTTTTAATAATCGAACCTTAACTGTAGAAGAATCTGTTCATGTAGTTTTTGATGAATCTTTATGTGTTGAGGGCAACAAAGAATCAATTCAAAATCAGATGGAAAATATCCATCTCAAAGCTAACAGTGATGATGAGATTGTAGCTAACAGGTCAAGAGACAATCCACCAGAACCAGAAGTACCAGACAGACCGGATCAAGGCATTGAAGCTTCTTCAGATCGAGCTGATCCGGATATTCTTCACTCAAATGTTAAAGCAGATGCTGATCATGCTGCTACTATTTATCCGACCGGACCAGACAATCCAGAGTCAAGCTATCGATGGACTAAGAAGCATCCACCCAATCTAGTGATTGGTAGTCCCTCTGCACCTATCAGAACCAGAGGACAGATGATGGATGAATTCACACATGCTGCTTTCATCTCAACTCTGGAACCTAAGAAGATCGATGAAGCTCTAACTGATTTGAACTGGATTAAGGCCATGCAAGAAGAGCTAAATCAATTCGAACAAAATCAAGTTTGGAGTCTAACCCCCAGACCAAGCGATCTGCCTGTCATTGGAACCAGATGGGTTTTCAGAAATAAGCTGGACGCAGATGGAACTGTGGTTAGAAACAAAGCCAGACTGGTGGCACAAGGATTCAGACAAGAAGAAGGAATCGACTTCGATGAATCATTTGCACCAGTCGCCAGACTTGAAGCCATCCGAATCTTTCTTGCATATGCTGCCTTTAAAGACTTCAAAGTATATCAGATGGACGTTAAGAGCGCTTTTCTTAATGGAAAGCTTCAGGAAGAAGTCTACATTGAGCAACCACCTGGATTTCAGAACCATTTGTATCCCAATCATGTGTATCTACTGAATAAAGCAGTGTATGGTCTGAAACAAGCTCCAAGAGCCTGGTATGACACCTTATCTCAATTTCTGCTGAACCATGATTTTCAGATCGGCTCAGTTGATAAAACTCTCTTTAAATTTATTAAGGGGGAACATACCCTATTAGTTCAGATTTACGTTGATGACATAATCTTTGGGTCAACTAATCCCAAATTGTGCGAGAAATTTTCTAAGTTAATGCAGGGACAGTTTGAGATGAGCATGATGGGAGAACTTTCATTCTTTTTGGGTCTCCAAGTAAAACAGCTCAACAATGGTATTTTCATCAATCAGACCAAGTATACCAAAGAGCTCCTCAAGAGATTTGGAATGGAAACATGCTCAACTGCATCAACTCCAATGAGTCCAACAATCAAGTTAGACAAAGATGAAGGGGGAACGACAGTTGAAGTAACCATGTATAGAGGACTAATCGGATCGCTATTGTACAGCGAGCCGGCCTGATATTATGTTCTCAGTCTGTATGTGCGCCAGATTTCAATCAGAACCAAAGCAATCACATTTTATTGCTGCCAAGCGTATTCTGAAATACTTAAAAGGATCTCAGAACGTTGGTCTTTGGTACTCCAAAGATTCAAACTTCAGCTTGATCGGATATTCCGACGCAGACTACGCTGGGTGTAAGATTGATCGTAAAAGCACCAGTGGAACATGTCAATTTCTAGGTGAAAGATTGATCCTTGGTTCAGTAAAAAGCAGACATCGATTGCCACATCTACAGCTGAAGCAGAGTATCTAGCCGCTGGAAGCTGTTGCGCTCAAATGCTCTGGATTCAACACCAGCTCAAAGACTATGGCATCAAAGCTGTTGACTCTCCGATATTTTGCGACAACACAAGTGCAATCGCTATAACGTATAATCTAGTTTTGCACTCTCGAACAAAGCACATTGATATATGCCATCATTTTATTCGAGATCATGTTGGCAAAAAGGAAATTCGGGTCGAGCACATCTCCACAGAGCAGCAAGCAGCAGACATCTTCACCAAACCGCTCCCAGAGGCTAAGTTTAATTATTTTCGTCAAATTCTTGGTTTAATTGACCTATCTTAATAGTTTAGATGTTCTCTTTCTTTCGCACTTAAAGATTTTTGTTGCCACAGATCGATAATACAATGTTCAGAAAGACACAGACCGGTCCGAACTTTCAGACCGATCCATGTCAATCTGATGTTATCTCATGATCTGTTTGGTCAATACATCTTTTGTACAAAAACAGCCCGGACTGATCGCATTTTAACCGCCTTAACTATCTGTTATCCTGGCCGTTTATTTTTTAATTTCTTTTTATCAGTCATCGAGATAAAGACACGTGTCTTCTCTCTCCTATTTAGCGGGCTGAACATTTCAATTTTCTTTCACTTTTTACAATTTACCGCTATCTATTCTCTCACTCTCCCAAATCTTCGCACTCGTTTATCTTCACTCCAATGGCTACCATTACTCACAATTCTCTCTCCGTTGAGTTCAATGATATTTACAGGACAGAAGATGCAGAGATGGTGTCCATCTTCCAAGCTTTGGAATCATCTGGTCTGAGAAAGTTTCTGGAGTGCGGCACAATTGTTTATGAATCAGAAATCCGCGAACTATTCGCCAATGCCGTCTCCCAGAAGACATCCATATCTACTACTGTCAAGGGCAAATCATTTGAGATCTCGCCGATGACGCTGGCCAAAACCTTTGGCCTCCCCAATTCCGGACTGACGGAATTTGGACAGATTCCTCAAGCGTCACTCTCAGATCTTCAAGGGAAGATCTCTATTTTTGGCCACCGCCTGCAACCATCGTTTAAGAAGAAGGAAATGCTCTTTCATTTCCAGGTGCTGTGCAAAATCGTTGGCAAACCTCTTCTGGGCAAAGCAGGAAGTTTTGACGCTGTAACCGCAGAGAAGTTCAGGGCTATGGCGGCTATAATATCCGGACAGAAGATGAACTGGTCCGTGATTCTGTTTGGAGTTCTGATGGAGACGGTGATTGCATCCAAGCAGGTCGTATGCTTTGCTGTTCCTCTCAGCAAGCTACTGGAGTCCTTAGACATCGAGCTGGGAAAGCAGTCCGCTCTCAGTCCCTTCAAGATTCTAAACTCCAAAGGGCTCGCACTGCTGAAGTCCAAGAGTGCTCCGCCTACTCCTGCCACTCTGGCTGCAGTCAAGATTGAGAAGGGCGAAGACCAAGCTGTTGCGCGCAAACCTTGAGTCAAGCGCAAACTGACCATCCAGGCTGATTCGGAAGAAACTCAGTCTGCTCCATCGCCACCAACCAAGCCACTTCCAAAGAAGCCCAGAACCCAGATTACCAAACCAATCAAAACTCTACCCCTACCCATTTTGCCACCAACTAAAGTCACCCCTGCACCCCAATCTTCAAAAAAACTTCAACCCAAACTTCAACCCCTGCACCCCAAGTCACTATATGAGTCCCCTCTACCATTCCCGTGGTGAAAGGGATTGTTATCACTGAGTTGAGCGACTATACCCAATCAGGGATCAAGTCCCCTTCCTCCACCGGCAAGGGAAAAGCCATTCTCTCCGAACCAATCTCCTATAAACCTAAATCGGCAGCGCAGACAGCCATCGACATTGCTATGGAGGATGTTGATGAGAAGGTGAAGGCACTCATTGTGGTCTTTGATGGGTACGTCGAGTACCGGACTGTCAACCACATTGAGATGTTCTTTGGAAAGCTGAACAGACTGAAGAAGATGAAAGATGAAGTTCTCAAAGGAACAGAGACCAATGATGTTCGGATTGCCGTGCAGCGCAAAGACTTATTTACGGCAAATCAAAGACTCAGTCTGGCCACTCTGCTCCTAGCTGCTAAGAAATAGAACTTTGATCCGATTGCTTCAACTGCCAGAGATGATGGGGCCGTTATTGCTCAATTAGAGATGGATGTTCATGCTCTTCACTTAGCTGTCCGTTTTCAACGACAGAAGCTCAGCGTATCCACTCCCACGACCAGCCCGGATCATCCCTCTGCAAGCAAGACTCTGGCAGAACCTTTCGTTGAGGTTATTCATTCTGATACAGCAGAACAGACAGCCGAGCAAGCAGCGGATCAGACTGCAGAGCAAGTACCAGAATAGACAGCGGAGCAGCCATTGCCTAATGCTCCGTCTGCGATAGATGATGAACATTGAATGTCTTGTTGGACTCTCCAACAACATCTATTCCTTTCGGGTCATCAGTCTCCCACGTTCAAATCAGTCCAACAGCAGAACTTGCAACCGTTGGTGCTCCAGAGTTCGTCGACCCGGATCTGGTGGTGTCCACCGTCGTTGCAGCTCTCCAGATTGAGGAGCCTCCAGACCAAGCACTCCTCTAATCCAATTAGATGAAGATATGGCTTTCATTCAAACATTCTCTTCGGATCTGGTCACCTTGATTCGGTCTGAAAGTCACCAAGCTGTTGTCTCTCCACTTATCCCGTTTGCTGAAGATGATGAACAGGCCTTGTCCTCATCAGATCGCTCTCCCAGCCAATTATCTGATGCACCTCCATCTCTGGCAAGGACCCTTCAGCACTTATCTGACAATTGCCTGTCTCTCTCTCAGCGTGTTCTAGAGGTTCATCAAGGCCAGCGGGTTACATCTCTGGACTTTGATTCTTTTAAAGAGAAGATGACAGCCAGTATCGGCATCCTTCAGCGAGGCCTAAATGATCATTTTTCTCAGCAAGCCACTTATAAGAACAGCCTGAGAAAAGAGCAGATCGAGCTGGCCACTGAAGTCCGAGCATCTGTTGCCAATTCCCTCCGCGCTCAAGACGTTCTTCTTGACGCTATCAGCGCGCAGCTCGCACAAGTTGTTGATTTTCTTCAGGAGATTGCTGCTGACAAAAAGGGGGAAAAGAAGAAAGACTTCAAGCCGCCTCCAACTTCAAGAAGATAGCAGTCTCGTTGATTAAATTTTTAGACTGACTGTATGCGAGATTTTTTATCAATAAAAATCCTTCTTTATTAAGTCCTTGTTCATTTATTTTGAACTTTAATAAAGGCTTAATCGATCCAACTTTATGATGTTCATTTATTTTGAACAAAAAGAAAGTAATCGATCCGAAAGTTTTCGCTTCAGAGTTCTTATCAGATTGGTTAAAAAGATTTAGAAGCTAGGTTTTGTCATCATCAAAAAGGGGGAATTTGTTAGTTCCGGATCTTATCGATGAGATTTTAAAGATGACAAAACATATCAGACCGGATCGAGTGAAATCAAACTGACCAGAACGATCGCCCAAAACAGATCAAGCTGATAAGATGACAAAGCATATCAGACCGGATCGAGGGTAATCAGACTGACCAGATCAATAGCTCAAAACAGAACAAGCTGATAAGGCATATTATATATCAGATCGGATCGATGGATTTCAGACTGACTAGATCGATGCTTCAGATCGATCTCAATCTTTATCAGATCAGAGCAGTCAAGGATACATAAAGAATGGCTCCTCAGTCCGAATCATTAACGGCTATTTATTATAGCATTTAATGTTGTAATTAATGCTACAAAGGACCAAAGACTGAAGATTGCCATAAAAGGTAAGAAGACAAAGAAGAGCTTACCTGACAGTCGCCGAAAGTATGAACCAGAACGGCAAGTATCCTGAAGAAGAAGACTGTAGCCTACTCAGTGTTTAAGCAGAGTCAAAGTTGCACATTAAGGGAAATAATGTCATTGGTACTTACAACTATAAAAGGATGCAACAAAAGGAATATAAGTACGCTTGCTGATCAATTGAAAAATACACAAGAAAGCAAAACAGCACAAGCTTACAAGCTCAGAAGCTCTCGAGCTGAAAATTATTCTTAAGCACGTTTACTTTGTAACATTTGATCATTTAGGATCACTGTGCGCATCTTGTGTTTTCTGTGCTGAAAAATAGAAGTGAGAAACATATTGTAACTGTCAGATAAAGTGTGTCTGAGCAGATCGAGTGACTAGGAGTTTCAGATTGGTAGTGAGGTAAATCCAGTCTGAATCGGGTTTGTACAACAGGATTGTATAAATCAAAGTCTTCTAGTATAAACCTTCCTTAATTGGAAGAAGGGGAGACGTAGAAGGATTACACCACCTTCGAACTTCCAGAAACATATCCCGTGTATCATATTTCTGCACTTGTTCTTTCATACTAGCCATCGAGCCTTTCTTACATATACAAGAACAGACCGTTCCGCACTTATACTTTCAGTGGTCTGTTCTGTACAAGAGTTGATTAAGAAACAGATTTCTTTCACTAAATCCGAAAGAAATCACAAGGGATTAACTTTTAGAAGGAGTGTTCATCCACCCCCCCTCTAAACACTCCGGACCTATCCTGTTAGGATCGGGGTAGTGTTTAGAAGGGGGGGTTGAATAAACACTAGATACAATTTCGATTTCTTTTCTGGTTAACTGTAAACTGTTAAGTATTACAGTTGCTTCTCAATATCAGGCAAGTCAGTAGACACTTGTTATAGTGCGGAAGACGTCTACAAAACTTGTGAGGAATAAAACTGAAGTAATAAAGCAATAAACAAAGAACACGAGAGTTGTTTCTGGAAGTTCGAAGCACAACGCTTCTACGTCTCCCCTTCTTCCTTTGCAGGAAGGATTCACTAGAAGACTTGGTTTACACTTTTACAGTATACAACCTTCTTAGGCACTAACACACTTGGCCTAAACTCCTAGCAATCACACACTTCTTAACTTTTTGGTTACAATGGATTCTATGACACTCTTTTACAGAATACACTTTCTAGCTTTGAGAGTTTTTGAGCAACAGACTTCAATTGCAGATAATCTATCACAGATTCAGTTTGCTGTTTTTCTGCTCTTTGCTGAACGTTTGGAATATCAGTAGTTTGGCTTTCTTGTTTGCTTTGAAGTATATCTCTTAGTTGGAAATCGCTCAGCACTTCTTCATTCTCTGCTTGGATGTATTTATAGGTTTGGATGTCCAACGGTAGCCTTTCTGTATATGGAAGAGATTAGCTTTCCAATTTCATATTGTCTTCTTTCCTATTTTGTAAAGCAACGGCTCTTTTCACTCTGACGGTAATGGTGGCGGAGATATAGCAGGGTGCACCGCTCTGTTGTACCTTTGTCAGAGAATGTTGTACTGATTTTGTCTCGTTGCTTAGTGCTCTAACTGGAAGCTCAGACTTCTGCTGGTTTTCTTTGTTCAACTGGTCGTTCATCCTCTTATGACCAGTTGATGTCCTTGTACAGTGAGAGACTATTCAGTTGATAGTTGTCCAGTAGATGTCCATCCAGTTTAAGTTTATCCGGTTGATAGCTTGCACGGTTGATGTCTTCATCCGGTTGATGTCTTAACCAGTTGATGTCTTAGCCAGTTGATGTCTTGTTCGGTTTATGTCCATCCAGTTGGTGACTTCTTCCGGTTGATGTCCATCCAGTTGATGTCTTATCCAGTTGATGACTTCATCCGGTTGATGTCCATCCAGTTGGTGACTTCTTCCGGTTGATGTCCATCCAGTTGATGTCTTATCCAGTTGATGACTTCATCCGGTTGATGTCCATCCAGTTGGTGACTTCTTCCGGTTGATGTCTTATCCAGTTGATGACTTCATCCGGTTGATGTCCATCCAGTTGGTGACTTCTTCCGGTTGATGTCCATCCAGTTTATGTCTTCACCCGGTAGGAGTCTTTATCCAGTTGGTCTTTAATATCCGGTTTGTAATTACCAAAACTTTAGAAATCGTTTTCCCAACAATTTCCCCCTTTTTGGTGATGACAAAACTAAGTCATGATCTATTTCCAGTTTGAGTAAATAAGATGAGAATCCTGAAATTACTTGAAGACATGATGGAAAAGAAATTTTCATTAAATATTAGCAGATTACAAGTTGTAATCAAACTGGACAATTGAGAGAGATTCATCTTTATTTAGGATGAATTCTAATAACTTGACTAGAATCTAAGACCAATTTAGTTTACATAATTTAGCTGATACAAGACAAATCTTTAAACAAGTATTGTAGACCCGGAGAGCTTCGATCCACCTGGTGTCAGAGAGGATGAGCTCGATCCACCTTATTTCAGAGAGGAAGAGCTCGATCCACCTTGTTTCCGAGAGGACCTAATAAGAATACTCTATCTCTGTCGGTCTACCTTGTTTCAGAGAGAAGGTCGGGAAGAGTCATACGTATATTCATCAGGCAGCTTCCATGGTTCATGGATTCACCTAATGAGAATAGTCTATCTCTGTCTTCCCCCTTTTTGTCATCAGCCCCCAGACATCTGCTGTTAGTAGTTCCTGACTGATGAGGAGCACCAGAACAGGATCAAAGCGCTGAAGCTTGACAGAGCTGGGTTAGATAAGTAATCAACCCATGAGGGGTTGATTTAGATAAGTAATAAACCCATGAAGCGGAAAAAGATCTAACAGAAAACCAGGGAATTTTGAATAGCTTGAAAGTAAGCATGTTGAGTGAATGTGTGTTCTGTGAACAAACAAGAGTCGCTATTTATAGAAATGAAAAGGTTGCAATTAATGTGAATGTATTTAAGTGGAACAGTAAATACAAAGAAAAAGTCAATAAAAACAGTAAATAGATAAGAGTATTTAAAGGAGGAGTCAGAAATGATACTATTTGCGCCCGAACCAATGTTTGGAATAGTCGCGTTTTTCGGCAGGCGGTTGGCGTGGACTCCGAGATCTTGGTTGAGCAGTTGGTCTGGACTGAGTGGGTGCTCCAGTTGCAGGGGATGAATGAGCAGCTGAACTTGAAGCTCGCTGCGTTGAGGGAGCAGTTCGGCTGGGTTCAGGTAATCTGCGAATAATTTGAGGAGCTGCAGGCAAGCTGTTGCAAATATCTTGAATTTGAGAGGCAAATGCTGCCTGCATAGTGGCCAACTGATCGGTCAATGTTTTCTTGGCGTCGTCAATCTTTTCTCCAAGAGCCATTGAGGTGGCAGCGTGAAGCGATTCATTGTTTTGATTGATCTGAAGACGCGCCTGGCCAATTCTAGTAAAAGCATCCGCCACTGCATTCTCAGCAAATGTTTGAAGTCTGGTGACGGTAGTCGTTAAACTACTTAAGTCCCGGTAGACTTGCTGGAATTGTGAGTCCGTGTGCTGCTGATGAGTGCCTAAAATGAGAGTTGCAGTTCGTTCTTCCTGTTTAAGCTTATGAACATCGCTTGCTAGTGCTGATATGGCAGTGGATAGATTGGCTAGCTGTGCAGCAATGTTCGGAGGCTCGTCCATAGGGTTGGTAAAGACAAAAAAGTCTTCAGAAAGCTCTTGAACCATGGACGGATCTGCAGCAATCAGTGGAGCATCAGTAGTAGGGACAAGAGCGCTGAGATGAGCATCGTCAACTGCAGTGGAGGGCAATATAGAAGCTTCAACAATTGGTGCAGCTGTAGACTCTGAGATAGTGACAGCCAATTGGGCAGTTTCTTCATTTGGTGGAGCAGCCAAAGTAGTAGTGGGTTGATCAACCACAGCAGCTGACATCTGGGTGTGATCATTTGAGTGTGAAGATTCGTTGGGTTCATGATTGGCAGAGGATATAGTAACCTGCTGAACCACTGTCTGTATGACTGCATCCACATTGGTGTGATCAATAGCTATTGGTTGGGGCTGTTGATCATTGTGAGAGCTGGGAGGAGAGGAGAGTTCTTGAACCGAGGAGGCTGCCTCCAAGGCAGTTGGTGCGGCCTCCGCTCCAGGGGAAGTAGTCTTCAGAGCAGTAGAAGTGAGCTCCACAGAAAATGGGACAATCTCCAAATTTGCAATGACGGAGTGTAGATTCTGCTGATCAGTGCTGGCAACAGTTTCAGTAGTTGAGCAAGAGTGAATCCCAGTGGATATGCGAGTATCATGAAGAGCAAGCTCAGCCATTTCGAGCTTGGGTCCAAGAGCATTTAGAACAGCTCTATCATGATTCGCTGTTCCCGAATTACCGTCAAATTGTTGAAGGCGAGTTTCAACCAGGGCCTGAAGTTCACCCACATAGATCATCAGGCTGAAAACATCTCGCAGCTTCAAGCTTGTTTCAGGGTCTGAGATTTGAAGATATGCTAGTATTTTGTTCTCATCTGCCCTAGCCTGATCCAGAATTTGATCAAAATCATCTAATCGAACCTTGACACGGGCCTTTACCCATCGATCGAAAATCTCCAACTGTGGTTGCAGTTTGGCTTCCACTGTATCCATTACCATTTGAATCTCGAAGGCAACAGGAGTGGACACTGGAGCCGTAAGAGATTTTCCTTTTCCAGTAGGGGTGGTCTTGGGATGACAGTATGGGCATAATGACTTGGGTGTCCTGAAGCTGATAGAGCCTGGTGCTTGCTGAGAGCTCACTAGTGCTGACTGAGTGTCAGCTGGAATCACGGAAGGAGCAGGCACCATGGCTAAGGAAGCAGTTGGTTCCTCAGTTGAAGGGATGGCAGGGCTGGGTTCCCTATCAGGATTTACATCTGTAGGACCGGCGGAGGAGATAGTGTCGGAGGCTGCAATGTCTAGCTGTCGGGCGGCCTCAGGAGCAGCTTTTCGTGTTCTTGGCTTCTTAGGAGGGGGAGGAGGGGGAGAAGACTCAGCGGATTCCGATACAGTCTGTTCAGAGTCACTTATTACCTGAGTCAACCTTCTCTGCCACTTCGTTGGCGATGAAGCTGAAGATACTTGTGAGTGATGAGCCTCCCTGGATGAAGGTGAGAAAGAGCCCCTGTCTTAATGTTTTTGCTCTCAAAAAGACTGCTGAGTGGGAGAGCAAAACCTGATTGACCCTTGCCAGATGCTACCAGACTAGTCAGTATTTGAAATAACACAGCTGACCAGTTTATCTCCAACCCTTTGCATATAGCGCTCATAACGTCAAACTTTTCAGGGGTAATCATATCAAATGATCCTGCCTTACATAGGAGCCCCTTGGAGATTATGTCCGCCAGTTGTCTATAGTGACTCTTCATCAATACTTTCCGGAAAGGAGGACGTGGAAGGCGATGAGTAGAGTCCGAGACTGTAAGACGCATCTCTTCTCTTAGTTCTGCCGGAATAGTCGAGAAATCAGTGAGTCTGGTAGAGGGTAAGCACAGGTGAGTGGCAAATTCTGGTTGGGTGATGGTGACTGATTGTCCAGAGATGGATGCCACCACGGTGTCATCCACAACTTTGGCAGTAGCAAATAACTCTTGTAGTTCGTTCTTGTAAAAGGAAGGGGTCTGGCTCAAGATTACCAGGAGTCCGGAGGTATCCAGTCTTTGTATCAACTCCTTGGTCTCATCATCAGAGGATGTGGATATTGAATGAAAATCGACGTGAATAGCATTGGTGATGAAACTCGGCTGAACATTCTTTGTCATTTTTAGAGAGTAAGAGGAAGAAGCAGCAGCAACAGTTTGTTAGAGTAAGCTTTCTGAAAGAGAAAAAAATAATCGCAGTGATTTGTTGGAGAAGAAGAAGAGTAGTGAAACTAATGGCGGTGAAAAAGGAAGTATATGTAACGTCGTACTGTAGATGAGCGGACACATGTATACGTGGCGATCATCTAACGGTTTAAAAAGATTTAACAAATAAATAAAAGAACAGGATTTAGGCGGGAGTGAAATAATTTATTTTTAACCAAAAGTAATTTTGAATTCCGACGTTCATTAGGTTAATAAGTATCGAGGGTTATTTTTGTCAAAGCATATTTGGTAACATCAACTGGTATGTAGGGTTCGACTGGTAGGAAAACATCCACTGGTTGTGGAGTCCTACTGGTTCGGATACACCTACTGCAGCTGACCATTGTATTACCAGCTGAGCTTAAATAACCATGATAGAATTATAACAGAAATTCCCCCTAAATTTATGCACATAAACTAACTAATTCCCCCTGAATTCATTACCCAAAACAAAATAATCAAGAAGTAATTTCAATTAAACCAAGAATATTTCGAAAGTAAGAAAACTTAGCGTCCGGTAGGGGCTTTGTGAAGATGTCTGCTGCCTGTTGTTCTGTAGAAATATACTCCAGCCGAATTTCTTTCTTCATGACATGATCTTTGATAAAATGATGACGGATGTCAATATGTTTAGTACGAGTATGAAGAACTGGATTGTATGTTATGGCAATGGCAGATGTATTGTCACAGAAAATAGGAGCCTCTGTGGACTCAATTCCATAGTCTCTGAGTTGTTGCTGAATCCAGAGCAGTTGAGCACAGCAGCTTCAAGCAGCAAGGTACTCTGCTTCTGCAGTGGAAGTGGCAATGGAAGTCTGTTTCTTGCAACCCCATGATATCAATCGATCACCAAGGAATTGACAATACCCACTGGTGCTTTTCCTGTCAATTTTGCATCCAGCATAGTCAGCATCTGAGTATCCAATAAGATTGAAGGTTGAGTCTTTTGGATACCATAGACCGACATTCTCAGTGCCTTTCAAATATTTTAGGATTCTTTTAATCTGCAGTGAAGTGCGACTGCTTGGGATTTGCTTGAAACCGGGCACACATACACACTGCAAACATAATATCTGGTCGGCTGGCTGTCAAATATAGTAAAGATCCGATTATGCCTCGATACATTGTAACTTCGACTGGTATTCCTGAATTATCCAAGTCGAGTTTGGCAGATGAGCTCATTGGTGTAGCAGCAGCTGAGCTGGTACTCATTCCATATTTCTTTAGTAGCTCTTTAGTGTATTTAGACTGATTGATCAGGATTCCTTCACTAGATTGCTTGACTTGTAATCCTAAGAAAAATGATAGTTCTCCCATCATGCTCATCTCGAACTGGTCCTGCATAATTTTAGAGAATCTTTCGCACAATTTTGAGTTAGTACTTCCGAAGATAATATCATCAACATAAATTTGAACAAGCAGAGTATGGTCTCCCTTTGTAAATTTAAAAAGGGTCTTGTCCACCGTGCCAATAATAAAATTGTGTTCTGTCAAATATTTTGATAAAGTTTCATACCAGGCACGGGGAGCTTGCTTTAGACCATACAAGGCTTTATTGAGACGGAAAACATGAGATGGCTGCTGATGGTTTTCAAATCCAGGAGGTTGTTCAACATAGACTTCTTCCTGGAGTTTGCCATTAAGAAATGCACTCTTAACATCCATCTGATAGACTTTAAAGTCTTTAAACGCAGCAAATGCAAGAAATATGCGAATTGCTTCTAGTCGAGCTACAGGGGCAAAGGTTTCATCGAAATCAATGCCTTCTTCCTGTCTGTAGCCCTGTGCAACTAATCTTGCCTTATTTCTGATTACTGTACCGTTTTCGTCTAATTTATTTCTAAACACCCATTTGGTGCCAATTACAGTGTGATGCTGTGGTCGTGGTACTAGATACCATACTTTGTTTCGCTCAAACTGATTTAGTTCTTCCTGCATTGCTTCTACCCAACTTGGGTCTAATATAGCGTCATCAATCTTCTTAGGTTCTATATGAGATATGAATGCAGCATGAAGAAATTCATTAATCATTTGTCCTCTGGTGCGTAGAGGAGCAAGAGGGTTACCGATGACCTGCTCAGGTGGATGATCCTTCTTCCACCAGAGCGAAGGTCCAAGAGGATTGAGTTCTTCAGTTGACTGGATGTGAGTAGGCAAATCAGAGGTTCTGATTGACTCATCTTTCTCATTAGTTCCTTCTACTGCAGCAGGGGTAGATGCAACTGTTTCATTTGTAGCTGGCTGCAGTGCTTGTTGGCCAGCAGACTCCTCTGCTTGAGCTTCAGGAACTTCTGGTTCTAAGGAGCAGTCAGTCCTGCTTCTGTAATCAATCTCATCATCAACATTTTCGTCAATGTAAGTGCTTTCCAGTCGATTACTCAAGTTGTTGATTTGTATATCAGATAGTGTACAGTCAGTAGGTTCATCAAATTTTACATGCACTGATTCTTCTACATTAAGAGTTCTATTATTAAATACTCTGAATGCCTTACTAACTGTAGAATAGCCAAGGAATATTCCAGCATCAGATTTGGCATCAAAAGTGGTGAGATGAGTCTTTCCATTGTTGTGAATAAAACATTTGCAACCAAACACATGGAAATAGGAAATATTTGGCTTACCGCCATTCCAGATCTCATAAGGGGTTTTATTTGCTCGCTTATTAATCATTGATCTGTTCTGCGTATAACATGCTGTGTTGACAGCTTCTGCCCAAAATCTCTGCGATATTTCTGATTCCGCGAGCATAGTTCGCGCAGCTTCTTTCAAAGTGCGGTTCCTACGCTCAGCAACTCCGTTTTGTTGAGGAGTTCTAGCTGCAGAGTATTCGTGTTTAATACCAAGGTCATCTAGATATGATTCGAGTGATTGATTGGTGAACTCAGTACCTTTATCACTGCGAATTCTATCTATCCCACACGATTTCTCATTTGGGAGTCTTTTCAGTAATTTGATCAGCTTTGGAGTAGCCTGATCTTTGCCACTTAGGAACAAGACCCACGTGAAACGAGTGTAATCGTCTATTACCACTAGAGTATACTTCATTCCCCCTTGACTTGTTACTGGTATAGGACCAAATAGGTCCATATGCAGCAACTCTAGGCACCGAGAAGAAGATTTACTCCCTTTGTTCTTAAAGGAGGATCTGATTTGCTTACCAAGTTGGCATGCTGCACAGATCTTGTCTTTTGAGAACTCAATTTGGGGCAGTCCAACAACTAGATCAAGTTTACGCAGACTGGCAATAGTTTTAAAGTTTAAATGACTCAACCGTTTGTGCCAAAGCCAATTTTTGGATGAATTCAGAGCAGCTAAGCAAGTAGAAGAGATAGGCTGATTAAGATTCCAATCAATTTTATATGTGTTATCATGCCTTCTACCTACAAGTAGTATACTACCATCAATAGATTTGATTGTGCATGAGTGCTGATTGAATTCTACGGAATGACCATTGTCACACAATTGACTTATGCTAATCAAGTTGTAGCATAGATTTTCAACTAAAAGAATATCTTTAATGATGATGTTACCGTAGATAATCTTACCCTTACCCACGGTTCTACCTTTCGCGTTGTCTCCAAAAGTTATTCTGGGTTCGGTGGAGTCCACCAGTTCAGACAATAAGCTCGCATTCCCTGTCATATGTCTAGAGCACCCGCTGTCCAGAAACCATTCTGAGCTCCGAACTGGATGCATTCTAGTTTCCTGCAATTAAAGCGATAGAATGATTGGTACCCAATCCTACTTGGGTCCTGGTAGGATTAGTCCTTCGGAACCCACACTTGTATGACCCTGAATGACTTAGGTCGGTGTGTGTTCTGAAATGTGTGTGCATTTATAGATATAGGTGATGATTTTGACTGTGGAGTGTGATAATATGTGTATGCATGTGCTTTTGGTTTGTAGTTCCTGTTATTTAGCATATACCTCTTCTGGACAGGTTTACAGTTGTAGTACCAGTTGGGTTTAACCTCTCTAGCTACTCGACCAGTGGGTTTAAGTTCATTTCTGAACTTTTGCCTCGGTTTAGCCTCTTTGAGTGGTTCTACATAACCGATACCTCTGTGCTGGGCCTGTTCCTTGATGAGTGTTGCTTTAACAGGTTCTTTAACCAGTTCGTAAGGGTCATATACTGTGCTAGATCTTACAAAGTTCATTGATTGAACCTTGCCTTTTGTTAGACACAGTTGAGGTTCATTACCAGATGAACTGCTGTCATTGCTATTATAGCCTATGCCTGTTAAATCACCAGCAAGCCTTATAGACTCAAGCATTTCATCCTTTCTGGTAGTCGACGCATTCCAAGTGCTAACCAGTTTGCTAAGTTTCTGGTAAGCATTCTTGGCTTCATCTCTTTCCTTCACTAGGAGACTGGCTGTTTCCCTTAGGGAGTTCAACTCCCTTGATTGTTCACAATCAAGCTTGTTTTCATGCGTTTCAGTTTGGGTTGTGTGCTCAGTCTTATAGCTTTCAAAAGATTCATATAGCGTCCGATACTCATTTATCATGTCCTGTAATGCATTGGTAAGTTCACTATGTGTAAATTCAGATAGGTTTGATTCATGTACCTCATTTTCATTATTTGCCATTAAGCAGTGGACTTCCTCGTCTTCACTCTCGCTGGATGAGCTAGTTAACTCTTCTGATTCTGATTCAGAATCAGCCCATTTGCTCTTACTTTCTTCTGCCATCAAGACCTTTTGATCTCTGTCCTTTTTGGATGATCTTCTGGTTTCTTTGGATTTTCTGTAATCCTTGGATCCTCTTTTGTGATCATCCTTCTTGGGTTTAGGACAGTCCGCAATGAAGTGCCCTGGTTTGAGGCAGTTGAAGCATACCCGCTCTTCTTCTTCTGAATTTCCTTTGGAACTCTGCCTCCGAGGATATGATTGATAAGATCTCTGATTCTTTTTCATGAATTTCCCAAATTTCTTTACAAACATTGCCATAGCATCATTACACATCTTTTCTGGAGTCATTTCTGTAGGAGTAGGCAGAGACTCCGATGCAGTGAGAGCTTTTGTTGGTTGACTGGTACTTGGTTCATCTTCAACCCGAATGCCTAATTCGAATTCATAGGCTTTTAAATCAGCAAACAGATCATGTAGATCTATTTTGTTGATGTCCTTCGATTCTCTCATAGCAATGGTCTTGACATCCCATTCTCTTGGTAGACCTCTCATTACTTTGAGAGTGACTTCTCTGTTGGGTAACTCCTTACCCAGACTGTTTAGTTCATTGATTATTCCAGTCACTCTTTCATCGTACTCGTTGAGAGTTTCTCCATTTATCATTTTGATATGCTCAAACTTCTGTAAAGCCACAGTAAGCTTGTTTTCTTTGGTTTGATCATTTCCTTCACAGAGTTGAGCAATCTTCTCCCAGATTTCTTTGGCTGTAGGGCACATCTTTATTTTGTTGAACATGTTTTTGTCCAAAGTTTTGAACAGAATGTCCTTAGCAACGTTGTCTAGATTTGCCTTTTTTTTGTCTTCATTTGACCATTGAGATCTTTCCTTTTCTACCATTTGTGGATCACCACTTGTGATAGAAGCAGCTGTATTGATTTTCATGATCCTCAAAGGTCCTTCAGTGATTACATACCACATATCATCATCTTGAGCACTTAAATGTGCTTGCATACGGATCCTCCAGTCATCATATTCGTCTTTCTTGAACATTGGAATCTTGCTGAATGAGGCCATCAGTTTTTGGTAAATGGTAATTTCTCAAGATTGAGAAGACCTAAGCTCTGATACCACTTGTTAGGATCGGGGTAGTGTTTAGAAGGGGGGGGGGGGGTTGAATAAACACTAGATACAATTTCGATTTCTTTTCTGGTTAACTGTAAACTGTTAAGTATTACAGTTGCTTCTCAATATCAGGCAAGTCAGTAGACACTTGTTATAGTGCGGAAGACGTCTACAAAACTTGTGAGGAATAAAACTGAAGTAATAAAGCAATAAACAAAGAACACGAGAGTTGTTTCTGGAAGTTCGAAGCACAACGCTTCTACGTCTCCCCTTCTTCCTTTGCAGGAAGGATTCACTAGAAGACTTGGTTTACACTTTTACAGTATACAACCTTCTTAGGCACTAACACACTTGGCCTAAACTCCTAGCAATCACACACTTCTTAACTTTTTGGTTACAATGGATTCTATGACACTCTTTTACAGAATACACTTTCTAGCTTTGAGAGTTTTTGAGCAACAGACTTCAATTGCAGATAATCTATCACAGATTCAGTTTGCTGTTTTTCTGCTCTTTGCTGAACGTTTGGAATATCAGTAGTTTGGCTTTCTTGTTTGCTTTGAAGTATATCTCTTAGTTGGAAATCGCTCAGCACTTCTTCATTCTCTGCTTGGATGTATTTATAGGTTTGGATGTCCAACGGTAGCCTTTCTGTATATGGAAGAGATTAGCTTTCCAATTTCATATTGTCTTCTTTCCTATTTTGTAAAGCAACGGCTCTTTTCACTCTGACGGTAATGGTGGCGGAGATATAGCAGGGTGCACCGCTCTGTTGTACCTTTGTCAGAGAATGTTGTACTGATTTTGTCTCGTTGCTTAGTGCTCTAACTGGAAGCTCAGACTTCTGCTGGTTTTCTTTGTTCAACTGGTCGTTCATCCTCTTATGACCAGTTGATGTCCTTGTACAGTGAGAGACTATTCAGTTGATAGTTGTCCAGTAGATGTCCATCCAGTTTAAGTTTATCCGGTTGATAGCTTGCACGGTTGATGTCTTCATCCGGTTGATGTCTTAACCAGTTGATGTCTTAGCCAGTTGATGTCTTGTTCGGTTTATGTCCATCCAGTTGGTGACTTCTTCCGGTTGATGTCCATCCAGTTGATGTCTTATCCAGTTGATGACTTCATCCGGTTGATGTCCATCCAGTTGGTGACTTCTTCCGGTTGATGTCCATCCAGTTGATGTCTTATCCAGTTGATGACTTCATCCGGTTGATGTCCATCCAGTTGGTGACTTCTTCCGGTTGATGTCTTATCCAGTTGATGACTTCATCCGGTTGATGTCCATCCAGTTGGTGACTTCTTCCGATTGATGTCCATCCAGTTTATGTCTTCACCCGGTAGGAGTCTTTATCCAGTTGGTCTTTAATATCCGGTTTGTAATTACCAAAACTTTAGAAATCGTTTTCCCAACAGATCCTAACAATGTTCAATCAAAATCATTCTAGCATTGCAAACTTCATTCATTTGTGTTGTATTGGAGTTTGTAAAAAATTATTTCTTGTATGAGAGCTTTTGATTCTTCATGTTGTTACACCGTGAATGTGTTATTCAATTTATTGTAAGATCCTCCAACACCGACGCAAGTTGAAAATTATATAAGACATCAACAAGTGAAGTTGGTGCAAGGGTGTGGCTCCTTGGAGCCCTTAAGGCCAAGAAGACTCGTGAAGAGTGTGTGTGACTCGGGAAGAGTTTGTGTTGTGGCTATCCTTGGAGCCCTTAAAGCCAAGAAGACTAGTGAAGAGTGTGTTACTCGTGAAGAGTGTGTTGTGGCTAACTTGGAGCCCTTAAGGCCAAGATCAAGTTGTTCTAGTGGAACCTCGGTTGGACGTTTTCTAGCCGGGAAGAGGAGACGTAGGCAATTCATCGCCGAACTTCTATAACAATATTTGTGTCGTTTATCTCTTTATTTACTTTACGCATTTATTTATTACTTCTTATTATTTATTGTTCGATTGACTTGAAGTCTTCCACAGTGCAAACTCAACTATTTGCAAATTCATTTTAAAACGCTAAAGTAGCCAAGGAACCTCATTCACCCCCCTCTTCGGTTCCAACAAGTGGTATCAGAGCCCCTTGGTTTTATTTTTAAAACCAAAATTTTTATGGCTAATCTAGCAAGTGAGTTTGCTCAAGGTCAATCGACCAATCGATCTCCGCTCTTCACGGGAGATAACTACGGATATTGGAAGAATAGAATTTCTCTATATATTCAATCCGTAGATTATGACCTATGGAAGATAAAAGGTCCACATATTCCTTTAAAGGAAGTTGAGGGAAGGAATGTTTCCAAAGAAATGGACGATTTTACAAGGGCGGATATGATTTTAATTTCTCAAAATGCTAAAGCTATTAATATTTTGCATTGTGCTTTAGATATGAAGGAGTACAACCGGATTTCGATGTGCTCAACCGCCAAGGAGATTTGGGACAAACTTCAAACTCAAGTACGAAACATTTGAGCTGGAGTCTGGAGAAAATGTTGACTCAATGTTTAGAAGGCTCACTCAAATCATCAATGAGCTTGCCCAATTTGGAGAAAAGTATCCTCCAAAGCAAATATGGAGAAGAGCCCTTAGAGCTTTACCAAAAGAATGGGATGTCAAGAGGACGGCTATCATTGAATCCAACAAAGGAGATAGTATTTCATATGATCTTGATGAACTCCATGGAACCTTAGTGACTCGTGAGCTTGAAGTGTCAATCCAGAAAGGATTAAAGGAAGATAGACCAATAAGAAAGGGGATAGCCTTGGTCGGGAGGAAAGAACAATCCGATGATGAAGATGATAAAGAGATGATCTTGTTCACAAGAAAGCTGAAGAAATTCTACAACAAATACAACAAGACAAATACCTCCGGTGCCACCGAACATTATTCCAAACAAGAGGTAACATGTTATAATTTTCAATATAAAGGTCATTATGCCAATGAATGTCCTAGGAAGAAGAATGATGATAAGGGGAAGAAGAAAGCTCTAATGGCCACATGGAGTGATAGTGTCTCCGATGAAGAAGAAGCAACAAATCTTTGTCTCATAGCCAAAGATGACACAAATGACAAAGAAGAGGAAAGCGACGATGAGGTACCATCGTTTGATGAGTTATTAGATTCCTATAATGAGCTTATTGATGTTCTTGGCAAAACCAAGATGAGTGACAAATTGCTCAAACTTGAGTTAGCCAAGAGAGAAGAAAATTATTCATTGAAAAATGAATTAAGTTCTTTGAAGAAATCCTTCTGCGAGTTTAGTTAAAGTAGTTTAAAGCTGGAAGAATTGCTTGGCTTGCAACGATATAGCGTCGATAAAGCCGGACTAGGCTTTTCAAGCAAATCTAAAACTTTTACAAACTTGTTGGCTAAAGCTAAGCATAATTCCCCTACTTGCATTTATTCTTGTAAGGTTGGTCATGTTAGAAACAAATGTAGATTACAAAACTCAATACCAACCAAACAAGAGGTGGAAGTGGATTCCTAAATCCCACATTGTTACTAATCAACATGGACCCAAAGAACAAATGGGTACCCAAGATCCTCCAATTGTTAACTGTTTTGTGGGAACAACAAAGAGATGGAAGATGAATGCACTAGCACCTCAAGGGAGGAAATCATCTTATGAACCACAATAGAGGAAGTGCGAGGTATAGGACCGATGACAAGAACTTACTCTTGTCATCCAAGGTAAATTCATTTTGAGCATCATAATAACATGATTAGCTCTTTTACTTGGTTAATATTCCTTGAATTGAATGTTATAATTATGTTGTGAAATTCAATTACTTTAAAGGTGATCATTGAGAATTGAATTTCAAGTACATTATTATGATATCACATTTATGGGGAGCTAATTATATTTTTTTTTTATTGTGCATTTAATAGAGCATTTGCAAAATTTCATTGGCACAAAGTAATTGTGACCAAAATAATGAAGCTCAATATTTATTGTTAGTAAATTGTATTTCCCTTAGCATGTGCATATTTTGTGACTATATATTCTCCATATGTTAGAACTCTTGTATAATTACTCTTATATGCCTATATGCTTGAATTTTGCAAATTGAGTATTGGATTGTTAAAGTTGGTATAACTTGATTAAATGCTCATATTTGGTTATTGCACAATATGATTGAATAAATGATATCTTATTATGATAATGAACTTTGTTGCATATTTGTTTAAATGCATGATTTATGCTTAACTCATTATGGTAAAAATCTTATTATGTGCCATGAGTTAATTTTGAATATGCAATGTGAAAATTAATTAAATGTGATTAAGCATGCTTTAATTATTTAGATGCTCTATTTTAGATCATAGAAATATGGCCTAAAAATTTCTACATCTATATTGTGTAAATGTTTTGCTCTCATCACATGCGCCTTACTAACTTATCAATTCTTATGATGATGCATCGAGCAATTTAATGTTTATTGAGCATGAATGCTTGAATATTTATGGAACATATGCACACATCGCACATCTAGAATTCATTATTGTTTAAAGCCTTAAACGCATGTTTGTCTTCCTTTCAATGATTTAATATTTTGCTTGGTATGGCTATTACATGCTTGATGAGGAACATGTGCTAATTGTTAGACTATGGCTTTGTGTCAACGTATTTATGCTACGATTATTTGAACTTTGTGCTTTTTGATTATCACAAAAAAGGGGGAGAATTTTTTGATAAACTTGGAGCTTAATACATGCATGGTTTGAGGGGGAGAGTTTTTGTATTATGCTTTACTTGGTTAAACTTGTATGTGCTATACATTTGTTAAGGGGGAGTCTTGTTTACTCATATTTCATGCATATTTCATTTACAAGTTCATCAAGTTTTGTGATCATCAAAAAGGGGGAGATTGTTGAGCCTTAAAAGCATTGTTGAGTTTAATGCTTAATTTATCTCCGAATTATTTATGAGTTTTGATGATCAACAAAACTTGCATTTGTTATACTAATTTGTCTACTTAGTGTACAGGGTGAGATGAGAACTTAATCTTATGTTAGGATGAAGACCCACGAACCAATGGTCTGTTGGTGGAAAAATGCGTATAAAAGTCACTTGGCGCGGCTATAGCGTTTTGGGCATAACTTCTTCATGCCTTAAGAATTCGATGATTTTGGTGTCCACGCTTAGCTATGAGGATATGCTAAAACTTTGATCTTTACATCAAGTTCCAGAAACAAGATTAAGATGGCTGAAAAGTGGATTTTTTGAAGGAGATCAAATCTGCAAAGACATGGGCGGATCGCCCCAGGCGATGGCAGCCAAGGGAGACATCGCCCCGCACATCGACTAAAGCGACGCCGAGGACCGCGCGCATGGAGAGAACGCCTGAGGCGATGGGTAGAACGTCTGAGGCGATGCATGGTTCGTTTGGGGCGATGAAGAGTTTGTTTGAGGCGATGAAAGTTTCTAATCATTTAAGGCTATGGCATTGATTTTTGTGGTGATCGCCTGAGGCGATCAACACATTGCCTGAGGCGATCTGTGCAGATTTCGACCGTTGGTGCACGCCGAGGCGATGTCCGAGGCGATCTTGGAGCGATTCAAGCCTTATGTGTAGCAACGGCTAGTATGAGCCTTGGGAGGCTTCTACACTATAAATATGGATGTTTTGGATCAATTTGAAGACAAGAAACAAGAGTATAAACTACAAGAAAGTTGTGTTCAATCAAAATCATTCTAGCATTTCAAACTTCATACATTTGTGTTGTATTGGAGTTTGTAATTTATTTATTGTGTGAGAGCTTTTGATTCTTCGTGTTGTTACACCGTGAAGGTGTTATTTGATTTATTGTAAGGTCCTCCAACACCGATGCAAGTTGGAAATTGTATAAGACATCAACAAGTGAATTTGGTGCAAGGGTGTGGCTATCCTTGGAGCCCTTAAGGCCAAGAAGACTCGTGAAGAGTATGTGTGACTCGGGAAGAGTTTGTGTTGTGGCTATCATTGGAGCCCTTAAGGACAAGAAAACTCATGAAGAGTGTGTGTTACTCAAGAAGAGTGTGTTGTGGCTAACTTGGAGCCCTTAAGGCCAAGATCAAGTTGTTCTAGTGGAACCTCGGTTGGACGTTTTCTAGCCGGCAAGAGGAGAAGTAGGCGATTCATCGCCGAACTTCTATAACAAATAGTTGTGTTGTTTATCGCTTTATTTATTACTTCTTATTATTTATTGTTTGATTGACTTGAAGTCTTCCGCAGCGCAAACTCGACTATTTGCAAATTCATTTTAAAACATTATAGTAGTCAAGGAACCTCATTCACCCCCCTACTCGGTTCCAACATAGTCCACACAATCATGACTCAAAAGTGCAACAAATATTCCTCAATTTTGAAGTACTAACTCCACCAAGGATTTCACAAACAAGTCAAACATTTTCAAGATTCAAGTTGAGACAGGATTAATTTCATCATGTATTATAGTTGGAATTCTAGTTCATTAATTTCTTAGGATCGAACTCACTTAAAAAAAAAAATCAGATTGCTCAAAGAAAGACTCAATTTTGTGATAGAAATAATCTCGCAAGCACAACTGAATCAACAAAAACAACGGACAACAACATCTAGTAGTAAACACCCACCAAACTTAGTACGTGCATTGCCCTCAATGTACAGTAAACAATAAAAATAATGGCAAATCACATATCTCGGTGATGATCATCAGTAATTGTCGTCCTCCTCCTCATGCTCCGGTAGTGGCACTGCGGGTTGTGGCTGGTATGGTGGGAGTGATTGTAATGGTTGGAAGGGAAGTGGTGGTGGAAATTGAATAGCTGGGAAGCCTTGTGCCATTGCATTGTTCCATGTGACTTGATATTGAAGGAACTCCTCCTGTCAGAGACGCATAGCTCATACCTCGTCGACGATCAAGCCTAGAGTAACAGGGGAAGTCCCAGGCACAGCAGAGATGTAGTCGGCTGAGATGCAGTCTGACTGCCTGAAGGTCTGACACGTGCTCTCCTCTGTGCAGTGGCGGGGGCGGTAGGATCCTGAATAAAGATAGCTGACATCGGAGGTAAAATCTCCTCACCGTCGTCCCAAGAAACTCCTTGCCGGTGACATAACTCGGTGATAGTGTCAGGACATGGCAGGCCGGAGATAGTTGAGCCTCGGATGGCCCTCCGGCTAGACAACTCCACACGTCATCCCAAGTTAATAGCTTTGCCGGTGAGTATGACACTAGCTGGATTTGTGGTTACCTCGGACGTGTGGGTAGCTGGTATGAGTCGGGAACCACAATAGAAAACCAAGCTTGTGCTTCCTCTGTCAGCTCGGATTTTAGAACTTTGAGTGGCTCGCCATCGTTGTTTCTCCTCCACTCAATCCCCTCGACGTAAATGGTCTGTAAGATTTCATTGTAGTCCACCTGGGAGTGAGCATACACCGAGTTCTGATTCTCCATAATGTCCGACACATTGTAAAGGGCATTGATCATGTGGCGGTTATAATTGACTCTCCTCCCCCGGACAAATGTCTCAGTCGCATCTGGAAGTGTCTTCAGGTTGGCATAGAATTCTCTTACTACTGGCACCACTGCGACCCATGGAGCCTTCAAAAGGTCAGCCATCACATCTCCGTGCCTCTCTAAACACATCAATGTCTGTGGAGTTAAACTCCATGCCTCGTTCTCTAATAAAATTTTTCTCAGCATGTCACGGTAGAACTCTAAAGCAGATTCATTAACAAATTTTTGCTCATCGACATCCGGGATTGCCGCAGAAGTGGATGCCCCACGGGTTATTCTCCTCTTGGGTGCCATGACACTACAATAATCCAACCAACAAAGAATACCACAAACAAAATCGTCCCACCAACACCACCACAACATTCAACAATTATATTCCACAAAAATCCCCCAAACTTAACAATTTCAATATCCAACTCCACCAATAATCCAAAAATCCAATATTTAGCAACAACCACACATTATACTTAGACAAAGTGAAATTCCAAGAAGTGCATTGCCAAAATAACTCAATAATTCGAAGTTCGTAGTAGTTTGGAGTCTTTGACTTGCACCTTGTCAAACTTGTGGGTTGGTGTTGATTTCCTCTTCTAAATATACAAACCTGGAACAATTAGAACAGTTTGAGTCTAATTTGCATAATATAGTAGTGAAATTGAAGAATTGTGCAAAGATTGGAGTGAAATCTCAAGAAAAATGGCGAGGGGAGGTTTTTTTTGTTCTGAGTGAATGTGTAATTGTGTGTGTTAGTGTGTGAGTCGGGTTTAAAAAACTGAATATGTGCTTTTACCGATCGATCGGTACATGTACCGATCGATCGGTCCATTGCTGTAGCTTTTTGTTTTAATTCCCTGAAATACCTATCGATCTGTACATTGTACCGATCGATCGGTTAAAGGCCGTAACTTTTTTTTTTTTGAAATTCCCTGAAAATATCGATCGATCGGTCCGTGTACCGATCGATCGGTCATTTTGTTGTTTTTTTTTTTAACTCACTTACCTATAAATGTAATCAAAATTTTTAGTCAACCCCATGCTAATGATTATGAAAATTAACTAAGAAATTAAAAACAAAAATAAGGGGAAAAAGTTATTGATTTGTAGTCCCAAGCTGGACTTCTTACCCAATCGCTTTAACGGCTTTTAGTATATGGATTAATATCATGCACGTTGTTGTGCCTCAACCTCTCATCATTTACCACATAAGTGCCTAGAATAGGATCACTTACCTTAATTGCTCCATGAGCATAGACAGTAGTCACCGTGAATGGTCCAACCCATGAAGCCTTTTGCTTGATTTGGAAAATGCGATGTGGTGGCGCTTTATGTGATTGGATTGTCTCTCCCTTCATGAACGTCCTTTTATCATTTTGCTTCTTCGCATTCCTTGGCTTCACCATGTCATGGCTCTTAAGCTCGGTCTTCACGTCCACCTCATTAGTACCTTGCACCATATCAACAAGCAAAGTGTCAATCATGTTGTAACTTTTAGATAATCATGCTCGTTGTGTGCGTGTGTTGAAGATTTAAACATATTGAACGTAACCCAATCATCTCCTACACGGAGGATCAACTTTCTTTCTTCAACATCAATGATGGCTCTTTCAGTAGCTAGGAATGGGCGTTCCAAGATCAATGGCATTCTCACATCCTCCTCCATATCCAACACTAGGAAATCCACTGGGAAGGTGATTTGATCTATCTTGACTGGCACATCTTCGATGATTCCTAGTGGGTAGGTGATAGACTTGTCCGCCATTTGCAACACCACCCTTGTGGGCTTCGGCTCTCCCAGTCCAAGTCGCCTAAATACAAACAAAGGCATTAAGTTCACACTAGCACCAAAATCACATAACGATTTAATGGAAGAAAGGCCCAATAGTGAAAGGAATAGAGAAACTCCCTGGATCTTTTAACTTAGTGGCCGATTTCTTTTGCACTATAGCACTACATTACTCAGTCAAAAAGGCAGTCTCGTGCTCTCCCACTTTCTGCTTCTTAGATAACATTTTCTTTAAGAATTTGGCATAATTAGGAATTTCTCATAACACATCAATAAATGGTATATCGATATGCAAAGTCTTAAGCATGTCTAAAAATTTGGCAAAGTTTGAATCAACATTCGCCCTATTAGCAGCTGCAGGAAATGGGAGAGGAATGTGTACCTTTTCTTATGGTGAGATCGGTATTGTGGATCTAGTGGACTCACCCTTGTTGCGTGGTTTCTCCTTCTCCTCTTGCTTAATTGAAATCTTTTCAGTCTCCTTCTCGTCACCAAGTTCCTTTCCACTCCTAAGGGTCACGTCATTGGCTTGCTCCCTTGGATTCTTCCCGTGTCACTCGGTAGAGTTCCTCGTGCTCTCCCAGCCAAGATAGTTGCCAATTGCCCTACTTGAATCTCCAAGTTTTTGATAGATGAATCTTGATTATTCATCCTTGTTCAGTTGAGAATATGAACTTGGTCATTAGCTCCTCCATGCTCGGCTTTGGTGGATAACCCGGTGGAGGCTCTGGTTCAAAACATTCTTTTGGTTGGATCAAGAGAAGTTTGGATGATTCCTCCATGGTTGGTTATAGTTGTTAGAGTAAGAGTTACCCTGTTGTGGCCTGTTTCCTGCAAAGTTAGCATTTTCAGTAGATTGCACAAAAGGGTTACCTGTCTGACATTCCGTGCTCGGATGGTTGCCTCCACATAAATCACAAATGACCACTTGAGCTTGCATCGCTGTCATGCTCAAGCTATCCATTTTCTTATTCAATGCCTCTATTTGGGTGGCCAAAGCCTTAACGTCGCTCACTTGATGGCTTCCAGCTACTTCTTTGGCACATTCCTTTCAGATTGCCACTGATAGCTATTAGTAGCCATCTCCTCCAAAAGTGTATAGGCTTCTTCCGGTGTTCTTCTCATAATTGTACCTCCCGATGCTGCATCAATCATCGACCTATTAGCGGAAAATAAACCATTATAGAATGTTTGTACATGAAGCCAGATGGGAAGGCCGAGATGTGGGCATTTCCTCAATAAGTCTTTGAAGCGTTCCCAAGCCTCGTACAATGTTTCTATATCATATTGCGTGAATGTGGTGATATCATTGCGCATCTTAGCCATCTTGGAAGAGGGGGAAGTATTTTGATAAGAAGGCTTTAGCCATCCCCTCCTAAGTAGTGATCGATCCTGAAGGCAATGAATTTAACCAGCTCTTAGCTTTATCATTTAGGGAAAAAGGGAAAAGTCGTAACCTGATGGCATCGTCAGTGACACCATTGTGCTTGAATGTGTCGCATATCTCTAAGAAGTTGGAGATATGAGAATTATGATCATCAGTAGGCGATCCTACAAATTGCACAGAGTGTTGAATAATATGAATGATGACAGGCTTGATCTCGAAGTTATTAGCCTGAATCCTTGGTCTAGTGATGCTAGACATAGTGCCTTGAAAAGTTTGTTGTGCAAAGTCCATCATAGATATTGTAATTGGCACTTCCTCGTTGTGTTGTTCACCATTCCCTCTTTGATTGTTCTCAGTCATCTCTCGAGTTTCTCTCCGAAGTCTACGGCAAGTTCGTTCAATCTCTAAATCAAGCGGCTCTAGTATAGATTTGTCACTTCGTAGCATGCACTACGAGGACAACTACCTGCAAAAATCAAAACAACGAAGGAACAACAGTAGTGAAATAGTATAAACCGTAATAAAAGTAACAATAAAAAGAAAATATGGCTAAGCTATAGTCAACTAATCTCTTATGATATTACTTAAACTAATCCCCGGCAACAGCGCCAAAAACTTGATCGCAATTTTATTAAACAAATATTTTTCAGTGTAGCGCGATTATATACCGCAAGTGTACGATGTCAAGTTTTAGTATAATGATATAAAAGTAAGGATTGTCGTACCTACAAGGACTAGTAGTAATTACCAAATTTAATTAGCATACTATATTTAACCTACGAAATTTGGTTGAAAATTATGCAAGAGTGAAGTAACGAAATAACTCAAAACTCCCAATCAACAAGCGCACTAAAACAAAAAATTCAATAGAAATAAACTATCAAGACATTGGTTCACCTAAATAATTCCCCACAATTCATCAACTAGTTCTAATCAAGATTAATGCATCTAAGGTGACAAGTTTTCCATTTGTATCTAATACACTCTCTTGAGCTATATTAAACCTAACACCAATTTGTTGTAAGTAACTCTCGTTCACTTATTTAAAAATTAATATTGCGTACGCTCTATGAAAACCCTTAGCCTTCGATCATTAGATATCTATAGCTATAACTCATGTATTTGATGTCATCTCTCAATCTCGGTATGAAATCCACGGTATGAATTATTAATTCCGTATCGCAATATTATCTTTCAATCTCAATCGCAATACTAACATCATTCAAAGGTGATCAACCTCTTAAAAGCATTAAACTCATAAAACATACACAAAGATATCAATAACTCAATCAAAAAATATGATTAAAATTGTGGGTTCATACATAGAATCCCCAAGTCTTGATAAACTAAACCTAGCCTATAATCATCTTCATAAAAAGATGATTATATAAATATTCAAAGCAAAACAACATAAAGAACTATAAATCAAAAAGGTTCAGAAATACTAATAGACATGAGGAATTGACTCCGGGCGCCGTTCGTCTTCCATCTCTTGTTGAATCCTTGCTTGGCGGCTTGAAGATGGTGGAGAGTTGATTTCTATGGTGAAATATGAGTCAAAAGTTCTTACGGCCGGCCACTTTGTGTCTTATACAGTGGAGAAGAATTTTGGAAGGTTCCTTGTAAGACACAAACTTTAAAAAATATTTTTTTTTCCAGATTTTCTCGGTTACCAATCGATGGATAAGATGTACCGACCGATCGGTATTTCAACGAATTAAAATTTTAAGGTACGGCTGATCGCTATTATTTTAACCAGAATTTTCGAATATAGCGATTGCATACCGCCAGTGCACGGTGTCAAGTTTTAGTATAATGATATTAAAAGTACGAGTGTCGAACCCACGAGTACTAGGAAATAAGTACCAAATTCCACTAGTTTAACTACATTTAGTCTACGATAACTGGTTGTGATTATTAACTAAATTGACTAATTAACTCGACAATCAACCCAACAAGCAAGAACGAAGAAGATTAGAATCAATAGAGACAATTATCAAGACTTTCGGTTCACCCATGCAATCCCCCACAATTCACCTATAGTTAAGAACTAAATTCAAACGTTCTAAGGTGACGAGTTTTCCTAATGCAATTGTTATACCTTGGTTCGGTTTCTTAACTAAATTCAAACGTTCTAAGGTGACGAGTTTTCCTAATGCAATTGTTATACCTTGGTTCGGTTATAACAAGTCTAATACTAAGATGCAACAATGCAATGATCATGCACTTATTTAAAACTCAATATTGTATGTTTATTTATGAAAACATCTAGCCTTTGATTTTGGTAAATCTATTGCTATCACACATTTATACTTTATCTTTCGATCTTAGTCTGAAATCCACGGTTTAATTTACTATATCATATCGCAATCTCCTATGGTCAATTCAATCGCAATAAATAATCAATCAAGGATGATTAATCCATTGAAGGCATGAACAACAATAAATTAAACTCAAAGAATTGTAAGAATCAATCAAAACTTAATTAAAATTGTGGGTTCAAAACATGGGATCCCCTAAGTCTTGACAACAAAACTTTGCCAACAATCTTCATCAAATAACAATGAGAAATCATGTTTTTCAACAATCTAAACATTAATAATTTTGTAAAAACAAAGAGCAAAGTTTAGGAATACTAAAGTAACGATAGACGTTGACTCCTTGTGTGGCTTCGTCGTCCCGTCTTTTCCGATGCATTTTCTCTTCAATGGCTTGATGGTGTATGGATGGTTGGTAGAGGATGAAGGTGATGGAGGCTACTTGTGTAGGGTTTAAAAATGTGAGGGCCGATCCTAATCTGGTGTTTAATTAACACATAATGATTAATTTGCGTAAAGAGCGGAAGATTTATTTCAAAAGTCTTATCAAACGGCCCTAAAAAAATTTTCGCTTTTAGGTGATACATATATACTGATACTTAAAATATGTAATTCCGGTTTCCAATTCAACATGTTGATCATAACATAAATTATCAAGTATATCATCAACCCGTAGTAGAATAATTAAAATACAGATACTCGGGGCATACCCCAGTAATTTAAAACATAAGTAAAAATATTCTAACAACTACTGGGACTCAAAACATAAAATATAAACCCGAGCTCGCTCTCAAGGAGCTCTGATATTCATCGATGCTTCATCTCGAGCATCCTGAGTACATCCACATGTACCACCTGTCATGCCCATACAACAAAGACATGACAGCCCCCACTACGGGGGTCAGAACCCAGTACGAGAAATAAATAGATCATGTCAAGCATGACAAAGTATCATGCAATGCATACCATGTATGAATGCTATGTATGAATGGGTATAAAGAATCGAATCTCAAGATACCAAAATATCGGAGTCCAAAGGAAGATATCATCAAAGAATGTCAGCTCGAGCAGAGGGTGACAACACACGCACATTGCGCTAGGAGACTCATCGTATGTGCTGTGTTCGTCCATCCCTCGTGTCTAGGTCCGGTGACACGCGCGTGACTACAGTCGCTACCTATACTGTTTGTCATCGCCGTGCTCGTCGTCCCCGACACTCAGTGTGAATCAACTCAGTCATAATCATGGATATCAAAGAAATGATAGATCAATATGATATGCCTATGAATCATTTATGCATCAAATGACATATGCAACTCTTTATATCATGCAATCTCATGTGAAATCAATACATATCATGTAATTCACATATGTACTACAATGTATCTCAACATGTCATATAGTCACATAAGAATCTCATAGTGACAATTAAATCATATAATTTAATTAATGACATGTAAAATCATACAAAGCATCATTACACGTCTTCGTCAGACGTCATTATAAAACTCATTTCTACGTACCTCGACCCAAGCTAATCTGCTGAGACTTCTCGAGTCAACACCGGAATCTATTAACCTGGTTATGTAAATTCCAAAATGATACTAAGTGTTCAAATAATGCATTGAATCAAATACAACTTAAAAATATGACCCTTAATGATTTTCTTAATTTTTCAGCTTGACCCATTTTCGTAGAAAAATCGCTATAATTCCATACAACATCAAAATGACTCGATTCAGTGCTCAAAGTTCAGAAACGTAAAATATTACATTTCATCTATTAAGTTGCCAAGCTGGTTCGGCTATCTAAGTGGGGTTTGAACCTTAAAACCGTAGCATTTAAAAATATGTTTTTCAGCTTGAGCAGTGTTAGTAAAAATGCTATAACTTTTTCATTTCAAATCCAAATTGAGTGATTTTAGTGGAATATTACAGCCAACTTGAAATCCTACAATTCTTATCTCTAGACAGTTTTCAAAATTCCTAGCCAGACATGCTCAGGAACTCGAAGAACACACTGCATGGCATTTTCGCCCACATGCAGGATTTAGATTGAGCACTTAAACTATAAAATTCATAACATTCAAGAAGTCATAATTAATTCCTCTCTTTTTTTTAACTCCAAGAGAATTCAAAGACCTACAATTGTTATTTGAAGACCAATATCAAAATCGAATATTAAATTTGTCAAAAGTTCAGAATTCTACACTGCATGTGCATCTACAATACATGCAGAGTTGAATCTGGCACTACTTAGTACAATGAGCATATCTCACTCATTTCAAATCCAAATGATCTCAAATTTTAACCATAGGACGAAAACGCATATATATACAACTTTTATTTAGGACTCTAAGTCAAATTCAAACGTTAGGTAAGTCGAAAAGTAGGAACTACCTACTGCACGCACTGCATATTTTGTTTTAAACAAAAAGACACCAACATTTTTGTGGTTCTCCCTATATTTTATGGTTCTCCCTATATTTTAAACCCAAAATCCATAATCCAACTAAAATAAATAAGAACAAGTCCATACCCTTGTCTTGGGGTTTCTAAATCACTAATTGCATGTAACATGCGTTAGCAATTGGAAGAGAAATTTGTGCCAAGAATGGCTGAAATTTTCGAAAGTTTGAAGGAGAGAAATGATGGTGAAGGAAGAGAGAAAATGCTAGCTAAAAAAAGGAACCCAAATCTGATTTGAATGCATGGGGGCGTGAGTTTCCATGTATTATGCATGGTTTTTAATTTATTTGATGTATTGTGGAATCAATGTGTCAATACATCACTATCTTGCAAGATTATTGGTCCAAAATCATGTATTAAACATGAGTTAAATTAATTAGTGGCATGTGTTCTCCAAGTGTCATGTGATCATTCACATGCTCATGCACTAAAACATGTTCCAATAATTAGTTGACTCATCGTGGTCCGGAACACCTTAATTCAAAGTCTATACTTTTAATTATCCGGGTTCGCTTAGTCATCGTTAATCCGAACTAATTAGCATCGGGGCCTTACAAAATATGAGCCAAAAAGTCCCTAGTTTCGTCCAACATCATCCATATATAGTGATGGAGAGTTTTGCAAAGTTTGGACACAAAATAACCAAGAAAGAAACAAAATCTCAAAAATTTCGGGTCTGACGATCGATCGGTAAATGTTTCTGATTTTATTTTTTGAATTTTTCACAGCGGCGATCGATCGGTAGGAAGTGCCGATTGATTGCGAAGTCTAAAATCTCACAATTTGTAATTTCGTCCCTCCTTTTTTCGTGTTTGCTCGATTTGGTCCTTTATCATTTAAGCTTAATTCCTCCACTTTTATGCATTTGAACCTGGATTCCTGAAATATACATATATATATATACTAAAAAGCGTAATATTTTACAGGAATCATTACAAAAACACCCATAATCTTATATCAAATTAAGTGTAAAAAACACACTTATGAACGACATGCTACCGATCGATCGGTACATGTGTAGCAATCGATATCGATCGGTAGATTCTTCAAAATTTCCCAAACTTCTGCCTTTCTAGCGATCGATTGCTACCTGGAAATCTTTACAAGTCGAGTTTCTTCGCCGCTTCTTCGATCGGTTCGCTCTGTTGAGTCTTTTTTCATCATTTTAAGCATAAATTCTCTACTTTCATATAATCAGACATTGATTCCTGAAATAAACAAAAACAACACTGAAGCGCATAATATCGTCCAGGAATCAACTTAAACAGTATTAAAATTCCTAGAAATATTAGTGTAAAAATCACACTTATCACAAGGTTATCACAATATGTCACGCCCGAACCGAGCATGTGACACCGGCGTTGATTCCAAAATAATTTGAAATTTAACAAATCTCGTAATACAGAGCATAACAAAAACCAATCTTCATTCCAAAATAATCATATATGTGTTTACAATATATAAATATTGTAAATTGTTCAATATTCTAAGCAACTCCGCCAGTGAGATACATCACTTGTGATATGGATCACTTATGATATGTATCACTGCTTGTTCCAAGTCAGGGTAAATGAGGAGGGTGATGGTAGGCCTGTGACAGCCAGTCGGATAAAGCAGTCACATCTCAATGACATGAACTATAAGATGAATTGCGTTGGGGCGTTCCCTATACTGCGACGCGCTGCACCAGACCCCGAGTGTAGTGATAAGTGGGCAAGGGCTGCTAGGTCATCGCCCAGAAGCGACGCGCCACATCGAGGCCTGGGTGTGGTGTCAAATGAGCAAGGGTTCCCTCACCTCGAACGAGTGGGGGTAAAGAAGTTAACTCGAAACCAAGACATATGATTTGTTTAGCCTCTTGGAATGTAGGTTCCCTTACCGATATATTAGCAGAGTTAGTAGAGACTATGAGTAGAAGAAAAATTAGGGGAAATTTGACGTCGTTATCATTCGAGAGCAGTTTTATTAGGGTATTCCGGAAGCTGGAACTTTTCTTCGATTTCCAGCAGTCAATGCACCATTTTCCTGATGCAGGAGAGGCAGCGACGGAGGTTGGATGGAGGATTTGACGACTGATATTGTTTTCGATACGGGTTTGATTGAAATAGGGGAAATTGAGTAGGGTTTGGTGGGAATTGAAGGTATTAGGGTGGAGGGATGGAGGAAGGGGTTGGCCATGTGGGGTGAGGCGACAATTGTCATAGCCATAGTTTTGGCCAGGTGAAAAGAATGAGATTGTTAATAAATAAAATATATAAGAAACGGGTTCACGGATTGAATCCACTAGGTTCGTGGGTCTGGGTGGGACAGATCTTGATTCTTGTTTTGTAGCGAGGTGGATCCCGGGTTTGGCCAAACCCGTTCCAAACTCATCCCATTGACATCTCTAATCAGGATCAGTGGCTAAATATGTGGACATATATGATGTATCCAGATTATTATTTGACTAAGCCTAAGCCTAGAATAGAATAGAATCAACAACCAGGGTGACCTAATGTTAGTCACTCTCTCTCCTTTGTATCCCTTTGTATGGATTCAATTCGAGCCCCCCTTCCACATAAATAATTTTTTTATATAAAAAAAAAGAATATAAACCCTAAAATGCGCCAAAGTTTGGAGTTGGGCAGATTCGGCCCATTAATCTTCAACAAGGAACGTATCCAATATCAGTAATCCTAAGCAATCGAATCTAATATTTTTTTTACACAAAAATAACTTAATACCGAAAATTTTGACAATGTGCAATAAACAATTTGACAATGTGCACATAATCATTAGTTCATAATTATGTATCTCATAATATTAGTATCTCTATGCTACTCTCAGTGAATTTCACTCCATGTAGTATGATAAAACAAGAATCATTGGGTCCTGAAACCTTGTAGTACGCCAACTATAAAATACAAAAAAACGAATATAATTAGTAGCGGACGCATGATTTTTGTTTGAGAAAACAATATTAACATAAAATATGAAAAAAAAAATTTAGGGGGCTAAAAATATGTCACACCCAATTTTCGACAACTATTCTATAGAAATATATGAAATTTCGGCGGCATCTCCTCTATTTGTATAATAACCGGAGACACAACATCATCAAAAATATATATATATATATATATATATATATATATATATATATATATATATATATATATATATATATATATATCAAAATCCATATCACCAAGAAACATCATCATATATATGAGTTACAATCACACTATTTACATACCATTTTTTACAAAGTAAAGTTCTCAAAAGATAGTTATGCAGATTTAAAAGCCAAAGGTTAACAAAATAACCTAAAAAAACCACATGAATTTCAAAAGATAAATCTGCAGACTCAAAAAGTAAAATAAGACCCATAGGCCAACATGTAATCATCCATGTACATCAGATCTCAGATACTCGTAGGAGCTCATCATCCTGCCCAGTAAGTCCGAGTCTCAGATATCATCATGCTCACCTATAATGCATGAACTACGTGAGCTAATTGTCATGACCCGCAACTTTCTAGAAGATTCCGGCATACATTGGAGAGGCTTTGGGACATCCGGAAGCTCCCGGAAGCTTGAAGAACACTTTGGAGCACCCCGGAAGATTCTAGACATCCCTTGTACATTCTTTTGTAGGTCATTCTAGAACCTTATAGAAATACATGTTAGAAGTATGTAGAAGCTTGTAGATGTGTGGAACATCCTAGAAGATCATTTCTAGCCATTAGATCAAATTGATCATCACCGTCCATTGAGGAGGTGAACTTGTATATATAGGGGGGGAGGAGTTCATTTGTAATCCATCAAGTTTTCAATCAAGTATTCAAGCAATACAAAGCATTCTCTCAATCTCTTTGTGTTCTCTCTTTCTAGCACTTTAGCAACCAACTCGGGAGGAAGGCTGACTTGCTAGCGACGCGGGGTTACTAGTCAAGTGCCGCACGGGTTCGAGAAAGTTTGGGTGAAAGCTTTCATCCCGTGACAAGTGGTATCAGAGCCTAGGTCGGCTCTTAAAGCTTCCGCACTCAAGGTTGTTCGTTGGTGTTTGCTAGAAGAAAGAATGTCGGACTCATGGGTGGTCCAACAACCCGAGAAACCAGAGAAGGCACCGAGGAAGGGCCGAGGCCAGTCAAGGGAACCCTCGGTCGACTTTATGGGTGGCATGGAGAACCGGATGATCCGACTGGAGCAATACATGGCGGATCACTCCCAAGCCTTCGAGGAGGTGGCCGAGAGGGTACGGGAACTTGAAGAAAACACCTCAGGGGAGGAGTTTCAAGGTCAGGTACTCCAACAAATTAACTCTTTCCATTTTGATGCGAAGAATCAATTCAATGAGTTTAGGGGCATGATTGAGGCCTTGCAAGAAGAGTTCAAAACTCTCAAGGACGACATGGTTATATGCAAAAGGGCCATGGCCAATGCGGGGGATCATGTGGTCACGGCACCAACCAGGATCGATGTTCCAAGGCCAAGACCATACAATGGGACTCGCAATGCTAAGGAACTTGACAACTTTCTATGGAACTTGGAGCAATACTTTGCAGCCTCAAATGTACGGGACAACGAGGCCAAGATTCGCACAGCGCCCCTATTCCTGACCGACACAGCCACCCTATGGTGGAGGAGGCGACATGCCGATATTGAGCGAGGCACATGCCGCATGAATACATGGGAAGACTTCAAAGCCGAGCTCAAGCGGCAATTCTATCCCGAGAATGTGGAGTATGAGGCTCGGGGACGCCTACGACGGCTCACACACAACAAAACTATAAAGGAGTACATCAAGGAGTTCCAAGAGATCATATTGGAGATTCCAGAGTTGACGGATCGTGAGGCCTTCTTCGCTTTCCTTGATGGGCTCAGGCCATGGGCAAAACAGGAGCTCCAACGCCGCCAAGTGCAGGATTTGGCTACGGCAATCGCTTATGCCGAGAGCCTTATTGAGTTGCGGTCCTCCAACGATGGCAACAACAAAGGCAAGAGGGATGACAAGGGCAAAAGTGTGGGAGGCAACCAGTCAAACACAAGCCAAACTTACAACAGGGGCAATGCACCAAGACCATCAGCCTATAGGTCCAATGACCGGGAACGGACTTGCTTCCTCTGTCACAAGACCGACCACTTCATGGCCAATTGCCCAAAAGTAAACAAGCTAGCAGCTCTTGCTGATGAAGATGATGAACCACAAGAGGAGGGCACACAGATTGGATCTCTACGGCTCCTCAATGCCGTCAAAGCAAAGGTGGAGCGCTCTAAAGGACCCAAGGGTGGGTCTATGTTTGTGGATGCCTTGGTCAGGGGGCGACGAGTCAAGGCATTGGTGGATACGGGAGCCACACACAATTTCATCCGAGAGGAGGCGGCGAAGAAGCTGGGGCTTGCCATCACTCCGACCGGAGGATCAATCAAATCTGTAAATGCTAAGGCCAAACCAATTGCTGGAGCGGCCAAGGGAGTGAAGACCACGATAGGAGAATGGCAGGGATATGTCTCCTACACGGTGGTGCCCATGGATGACTACGACATGGTACTTGGGCTAGAGTGGCTCGATGAGGTACGAGCTTGCATTCTACCCTTTTCGGACTCTTTATATATTCTTGATGCAAACACCCCATGCACTATACCGGCCAAGAGGGAGGCCAAGGGGCCGAGCATGTTGTCGGCTATTCAATTCGCAAAGGTACTTAGGCGTAGTGAGGAGACCTATGCCATAGTTCCTAAGATAGACGAAGGGCCAAAGACCGAGGGCTTGGGGGAGTTACCCATGGAAGTCAAGGTCGTGCTTGAGGACTTCAAGGACATTATGCCAAAGGAGCTCCCGAAGAAGCTACCACCAAAGAGGGACGTGGACCACAAAATCGAGCTAGTAGCGGATGCCAGCCCGCCCTCACGCACACCCTATCGGATGGCACCACCTGAATTGGAAGAGTTGAGGAAACAACTCAAGGAACTACTTGATGCGGGGATGATCCAGCCATCCAAGTCCCCATATGGTGCACCAGTGCTCTTTCAAAAGAAGCATGATGGATCTTTACGCATGTGCGTGGACTATAGGGCCTTGAACAAGTTGACGGTCCGGAACAAGTACCCTATACCACTCATTGGAGAGTTGTTCGACCAACATGGAGGGGCCAAGTGGTTTTCAAAGATAGACTTGCGGTCCGGATATTGGCAAGTGCGGATTGCCGTTGGGGACGAACCAAAGACCGCCATGGTGACGAGGTACGGGTCTTATTAATTTCTAGTTATGCCCTTTGGTCTCACCAATGCCCCGGCCACGTTTTGCACCCTCATGAACAAGGTATTCCACCCTTACTTGGATAAATTTGTGGTTGTTTACCTTGATGATATTGTTATCTACTCATCCACGTTGGAGGAACACGTGGAGCATTTGAGAAAGGTGTTTCAGGCACTTCGGGAAAATGAACTTTACATAAAATTGGAGAAGTGCTCTTTTGCCTGAGATGAGGTGTCATTCTTGGGCCACAACATCAAGACCGGGCATATCATGATGGAAGAGGCCAAGGTGAAGGCCATACGAGATTGGGAGGCCCCAACCAATGTGCCCCAACCCCGATCTTTTCTGGGGCTAGCCAATTATTACCGGCGCTTCATAGAGGGGTATTCTAATATTGCCACACCCCTCACTAATCTCTTGAAGAAGAACAAGAAGTGGGAGTGGGATCCAAAGTGCCGGGAAGCATTTGAAGAGCTAAAGATCAAGGTGACGGAGCAACCAGTCTTAGCCCTGCCGGATCACACAAAGCCATATGAGGTGCACACTGATGCCTCAGACTATGCCATTGGGGGCGTTCTTATGCAAAATGGGCATCCTATTGCCTTTGAGAGCCGCAAGTTGAATGATGCCGAGCGGCGCTACACAGTCCATGAAAAGGAGATGACTGCGGTGGTCCATTGTCTACGAGTATGGAGGCATTACTTGCTTGGGAGCAAGTTTATTGTGCGGACAGACAATGTTGCCACAAGCTACTTCCAAACCCAAAAGAAGCTCACTACGAAGCAAGCAAGGTGGCAGGAATTTCTTGCGGAGTTTGACTACACATTGGAGTACAAGCCGGGGACAACCAATCGTGTAGCCGATGCCTTAAGCCGGAAGGCGGAGCTTGCAGCCATAAGCCAACCCGCAAGCATGTTGAAGGATCGCATACGGGAAGGTCTAGATCAAGACCCGATGGCAAAGAACATCATGGACTTTGCTAGGGAAGGTAAAACCCGACGCTTTTGGATTCGAGATGGCTTGCTATTCACTAACCCAAGTGGGGAAATTTACGCCGGGAAATACTCAAGGAGTGTCATGATTCAAAGTGGGCGGGCCACCCGGGGATGCATCGCACTATGGCCCTCATGGAGGATTCTTATTATTGGCCAAGGATGCGGGAGGATGTGGAGGCCTATGTAAGGACTTGTCTTGTGTGCCAACAAGACAAGGTGGAACAACAGCAGCCAGCCGGTCTCCTACAACCACTTCCCATTCCTGAGCACCCTTTTGAGAGCATATCCATGGACTTCATTACGGCACTACCCAAGTCAGAAGGGTGCGGGACTATCATTGTTGTGGTGGATAGGTTTTCCAAGTACGCCATCTTTATCGCTGCACCGCCAGACATCACTGCCGTTGACACAGCCAAGCTTTTCACTAAGCACGTGGTCAAGCATTGGGGCATTCCAAAGACCATTGTAAGTGATCGCGACCCTCGCTTCACGGGGAAGTTTTGGTCCGAGCTATTCAAGCTTTTGGGGTCCGATCTTGCATTCTCAACAAGCTTCCACCCGCAAACGGATGGGCAGACTGAACGGGTGAATGCGCTACTGGAATTATACCTACGGCACTATGTGAGTGCCAATCAGCGAGATTGGGCAAAACTCTTAGACACTGCCCAATTCTCTTATAATCTGCAGCGAAGTGAATCTACTGGACATAGTCCATTTGAGTTAGCCACAGGCAGACAGCCGATGACGCCACATAACATTGCCACGGGCTACACAGGGAGCAGCCCCGCAGCATACACATTCGCCAAGTCCATACAGGAGGAGACTGACTTGGCTCGAGCATCATTGAACAAAGCCGCCAAAAAGATGAAGAAGTGGGCAGATCTTAAGCGACGAGCGGTCGAGTTCAAGGAAGGGGACCTTGTAATGGTGAAGCTACTACCACAACAGTTCAAGTCATTGCGACCAGTACACAAGGGGTTGATACGTAGATATGAAGGCCCCTTTCCCATCGAGCGGCGTATAGGCACAGTGTCTTATCGACTACAACTACCGCCAAAGTTAAAGATCCATCCAGTGTTTCATGTGAGTCAGCTGAAGCCATATCATGCAGACATGGAGGATCCAAGCCGTGGGACATCACATCCGGGCGCCAACTGCTGTGGTCACATCATATGACAAAAGCGTGGAGGAGATTTTGGCGAACCGAGTGATACGTAAAAGAGGAGTTCCCCCATACACCGAGTACTTCGTGCGATGGAAGGGTCTACCCGAGGCAGAGTCTAGCTGGGAGCACGAAGACCACTTGTGGCAATTTGCACACAAGATCAAGGAGTTCTGCGATATTCAGGCGACGAGGGCGTCGCCAATTTAGGTGGGGGAGAATGTCACGACCCGCAACTTTCTAGAAGATTCCGGCATACATTGGAGAGGCTTTGGGACATCCGGAAGCTCCCGGAAGCTTGAAGAACACTTTGGAGCACCCCGGAAGATTCTAGACATCCCTTGTACATTCTTTTGTAGGTCATTCTAGAACCTTATAGAAATACATGTTAGAAGTATGTAGAAGCTTGTAGATGTGTGGAACATCCTAGAAGATCATTTCTAGCCATTAGATCAAATTGATCATCACCGTCCATTGAGGAGGTGAACTTGTATATATAGGGGGGAGGAGTTCATTTGTAATCCATCAAGTTTTCAATCAAGTATTCAAGCAATACAAAGCATTCTCTCAATCTCTTTGTGTTCTCTCTTTCTAGCACTTTAGCAACCAACTCGGGAGGAAGGCTGACTTGCTAGCGACGCGGGGTTACTAGTCAAGTGCCGCACGGGTTCGAGAAAGTTTGGGTGAAAGCTTTCATCCCGTGACATAATGCCCAATAAATAAAAACCCCGCATGCTATGAAAATAATATGAAACGTCAGTAAAACATTTGTACTAAATGCTTACTCCAAAAATACATATACATACTATTTTATTTAAATTCATATTTTCATGGGCCCTTTACCCAGCTACTATGCACTGTTACAGAGTTATGCACACAACCAATATAGAGGATTGATACAGTCGAGTGAACCACCCTCTCGTACTTCCGAAGCACATCCCCTATCAACTCCCGAGATCACCCAACAAGTGTGTCACCCGCGACACCAATAAAAGAGTTTAGTCAAGTGAACTGCCCCATCGTGATCTGAAGGCACATCCTCCCCCATAATCCTCCGAGGAGTATCACACCAGCGACACTCAACATTTCATATAAGTTTGTCTCGCAAGCCTCGATGCCATAGTAGTAGCTAACAAAATCTTCATTTTCCTCAAAATAATGTCGTGCATGCCATAGCTCAAATATACTCATGTATTATGCATGTACATGTAGATGCAAATGCATAGCCAAATCAATAAAGCAACAATTATTTATTACAATATCACTCAAGCATTATATACATCAAATAATGCATATCATACTTAATAGCACATTTATTCAAACATCAAAATCACAATTAATATAACAAGAAATACTATGTTTTTTATTGTAGTTGAAGATAGATTTTTATTTACCTTTCACCGGTTGATGTTTTAATCTAGATTTCCCAAGTATTACCTATCAGTTGAAACAATATATAAACTTACCAAATATCAATTAATATGCTAGATCAAGAAAATAATTATATTTATTTTTACAAGGACCTTGAGCTCCATTAAAATTAAGAGTCGATCATTGTTTTTCTTTTACTAATTGGACATTGAAATTTAATATACATGAGTTTCTAAATATCACTTCAATAACTATTGCCTTAAACCTACAGCTCATAACTTATTGAAAATAGAGGAAATTATTAAATTTGTCGTAAGCAAGCAACTAACTCGGGTAAATTATTAAAATTATAAAATTCATTACCTAATTCTATAAGAAGGAAAATGAATTGTTTAAAGTAAATTATTTAATTAATTTAGATTATAACACAACATTTCTATTCATACAGTACCAACAATTTAATAGGTTGATATTTATTTTTTCCTTCTTATCTCGATACAAAATGCATGTATAACTCAAAGCATGAGATCCATGACTTATATAGGCTAAGTGAGTTGGGTCAATCTAGGGTATTACAAAATATAGTTTTCAAGGGGCAAACTGTAAAATTGAAAGATAAAATATAATTTTTAAATTTTTTTTTTGCCGGGGTACACTTGTCCCTCTTGCCTCAACGTGGCTCTGCCAATGCATATCATAAAAAAAAATTAAGATTGTGTTTGGATATAAGAATTTGAAATGAGTAGATTTCAAATTTTCCACTCAAATCCATTATTTGTGTTTGGGTAACAAATTGAAATATGTATTTCAACTTTCTTATTCTTTCTCAATATATCTTTTTTTTTGTATTTTGGAAGGATTTTAAATGACAATATAATGCATGTCATTTTAAATCTATAAATTTTAAATAATTAGTTTTCAAATCATTTTTTCCAAATCAAATATTTCCATCCAAATGCAGCGTGAGATAATGGATGAAAAACTCCATGTGTAGCATAGAAAAATCGGATATTATGATACAAATTACTCGTTGATTATTTACAATTCTCCGCTGGCCAAAATTAACACAAAAAGGGGATAAAGTAAATGCATTATATTATGGAGCAAATATTGTAATATGAAAAAAAAGAAAAAAAATGTGTCAAACTTCTTGTTGACAGCGTGGAGCAGCGGAGATTGGTTTGGCGAGGTGCGTAGGATTAGTTTCTCCCGCCATGATCACCACTATTCTGGGCTCCATTTCAGGCTGTAAAGGGTGGACCGGACTTTGAGATCTATCGTCTTGATATTGATCATCGGATGGCGATTCTCTGTAAGAGCAGGCTAAGATTATCAACGCCATGGAGATGAGCCCAAGCATGAGAGCCAGGCCGCCAAAAAGGTAAGGTATTGGTGAGTTCCACCGCTGCAACTCGCCACCTGCTGCGGTGGCGGTGGTGGTGTTTGGGTGTTCTGGTGTTGGTCTCATTTCTAGATACTTTGGTCCCGGTGATTTTGTTTGTGTTGTGGTAGATGGATTGTGTTATGGGACGAGGATGCTTGTGCGTCTATTTTAGTACTTATATGGGGAAAGGTAATATAGTATACTATTAACAATTATAATTATATTGGGGATATACATTAAAACGTCTTTGTAGTTTATGTTCATTCTTTAAAATTTCGGTGACTCGGTTTAGTTCTTAAGTTTTAAAAAATTTCTCAATTCAGTCCCCGATGTAAAGTCAGCTGAAGAACCAAACGGAGAGGAACTGAAGCGGGAAGGGACTCAAACTCAGTTTAGTCTCTAAAGTTTTAAAAAATATTCCTGAATCAGTCTATCTATGTCTGCTTCTCACGGCCGACTTAACATTGGAGATTGAACCATGAATTTGTTGAAATATTAGGGTCTTAATCAGATCACTAAAAATTGTAGGGACTGAATCGGCACAAATTGTATGAATGTATTGATGTATTATCCCAAACTCCCCCATCATATTATTATGATATGTGTACCAAAAAATTATGATTTTGAATAATAAAATTATTTATAATCATACTGAACTTGAACTTCTTTAAGGGGTGAAGTTAAAAAATCCGAAAAATGAATATATAGATAGATAGATGAGACGAAACTACAATTTATTATAGCTGCCATCCATTAAGGTGTTCTCGTAGCTCCCTAATGGGATGCTACTTATCTTTAAAGCTCTTAAGTATCATTAGATCCTTAACGACCGGGGGTTATCAAAGGATAATTGTTTATAATCTGTCATTCTAGAGATAGGATAAGCCATAGTACCCCGTAGCACGTGATGCACGTGTATAAATTAAAAGTTTTTGTTTTAGTAAATTTTATATAAAAATTGTAAAGATTATTAAATATTAAACTATATAAATTAATTAAACTATATAAAATTTTTATGTGATTTTCCTAAAATTTTATGGTATTTTATAATAATTTTTGTATGAAAAGTGATATGGTCATTCCAATTTGGATCAGATCTGAATAAGATTTAAATAGTTTTATGTGTTAGCGAATTTATTATAGTAGATTTTCAATATCTAATATTAAATAAAATAAGGGTATAATTGATATTAAAAGAACATGATACCAAAATTAGTTAGTATAAGAAAAAGTATAGATATGTGAATATAAAAACAAAACATATTTGATTAGTACACACATCGCTACTCACATAAAATGGTTTTTAAGAAGTTTTTCAAAAAAACGCACCAATTGATATAAAATTATGCATATGTTTTGTACACGACTCAAATTATATTATATATAAGCTTCTGAGTCTTGCTCCCAGTTGGTAAGAGTTCACCTCCATTTTAAAAAGACTCGAATTCAAGTTATATAGAATGCGAAAAATATTTAGTCACTCCTCCTCTAAAAAAATTATATTATATATTATATATATGTATATGTATATACTATATAGTATAATGTAAAATGTGGAAGTGACTCAGAGACTTTGCTAAAAGTTGGGATTCTTTCTTTTGCTTTGCTTCCTTGCAATTTTCAAAAAGATTGATTCTTTGCAAGCCACTTCGTTTACTGAGTTTCCATATTATTTTATGCGATGATTAAGAGGGTACTTTGATAATTTCCTATGTAGGTAGAATCATAAGTAATTAAGTACTCCACCATTCAAACCAAGAATGAGAATGAGTGAAATTATCCGAATAAAACTAGAGGAAATTGCAAAAAAGTGATATTTATAGAAACATTTTTTAATTGAATCTAGCAAAAAATCATCATTCCAAATAATTCCATTTTGTAAGAAATTGTATTCAACTAAGTCTATTTTCTTCCCCTTTGATTAACAAATGCTTTATCATTCCTAAAATACTCATATTTTCAGAAGACAAGCATTTTTAAAATTTGAAAGCACTGATCGAGATGGCCTCGTTTTCCAACACGGTGATCGACTGGAAGAAACTATTAGCATAAAATACCCAGCAAACTAAATGTTGGCCCGATGTGCTTTATGAACCCTAGCCAAATTAACTGTATCATAAACACTATAAATATAAGGTTCAGTCTAGGGTTAGATACACAATTCAATACACTATCATAAGCCATTATCACACTAGCACCGGTGCCGGGCTTGTAGATTTGGTAAGGTTGGTTGGACTCGAAGATCACAGCATACAGATTGATTTCGTTGTTACCAGTAATTCTTTTCGTGCATTAATATTTGATATTCTTGCATGCTAATATATGAATCAGGCGCGATCGATACGTCCACGGGTCAGATCTGTTTAATGTATTATTTCTGCTGCCTTTGGATCTGGCGCCGGGGTACGAAAACCCAACAGAAACCCCCACTGCCGACATGTTCAAGGGCGACGTTCCTGGGCTGAGGAAGGAGGAGTTGAAGGTGGAGCTCGAGGATGACCGGATTCTGCACATCATAGTAGTTCAAAAATCGTCTCTAGAAGTTCTGTGCAGCAACATAGTCTCGCAAGCGTATGCCTGCCTTCGAATTCTTTCTGCTTCCCGTTGACATTGTATGGGGTTTTGTTTGATGAAATTGAATCTAAAATAGAAATATTAGATGATTCTGAAGATTGTTGCATCTTCCTTGAAATGGCGAAACAAGAAATTGGGGTAAAACAAGGCATGACGTTCCTTAGAGGAAGATGCACGATAGAATTAGAGGAAATGGTGAGTGTGTGCCCAATATATATCATATAATTCGCGTTCACCGGGGAAGGAATGACGTGCACCAGGGAGGAATCGCATGCAACGGAGAAGGAATTGTGTGCACCGGCTACCGGTGCACGTGCTGGTGCATGTGAAACCATACGTGCATCGGTGCATGTGGCTATGTAATTATTTTTGACATTTCACAGGAAATAGACTTATATGATAGCAGCTTTTTTTGGTGGACTGATTTAAAAAATCTTTCTCAGAGTGGTACCGACCTGTAAGTCTCCCATAAAACTAATACTAATTTCCTTAAAATGGGCTTTATTTACTCACTCCCATCGGGCCCACTAAACGTATTCATTCGGGTCAAGTATCCCCCAACAAGTCCTCTTGTATTCTACCCAAAAATAGTTATAAAAAAAAACAGGGAAAAAAACGAGTTGGTACCATAAAATAAAAAAATTCGGCTCAGTCCACCAACTTATTTACCTTTCATTTAAGTCCATTTTAGGTGTAAATTACGATTAACCCTTTCTTCTTCCTGTTCTTCCCAACATCAAAAGTTTTCATCACACCTGTTCATTTTTCTGCAATTTCATTGCGCGTGTTCTTCTTCTTCTTCTTCAATGCTGAAAAACTTTCAAAGTTTCAGGTCATTTCTCCACCATTGCATCGAATCGTTCAAAGATTCCTTTAAGTTTCCCACAATTTCATTGAAATCGTAAAGTATTTACTGTAATTTTGTCAATCATTTCATATAACCATCTTCTTCATCGAAAACCTAAATTAGATTCCCATCTTAGTATGCTGCATTTATACCGCGTGAACAAGTTGAAATCATTGGAGCATGTATCTACTTTTTAGGTTAAAGACGCCCGAGTCTATCGGTGCATGTAATATACATGCACCGATAGACTTCGACGGTGCATGTATATTACACGCACCATCTTATTAAAATCATAGTATGCTGCACTTACACCGTATGAACAAGTTGAAACCATTGGAGCATGTATCTATTTTTTAGGTTAAAGACTTCTGAGTCTATCGGTGCATGTAATATACATGCACCGATAGACTCAGGCGATATATGTATATTACAAGCACCGACTTATTAAATCTTAGTTTTAATTTATTAACTATCTAAAAATTTTTGCTCTTAGTTACACCCATCATCACCAAACTTTGGAGAAATGACAAAGAAATTGAATAAACAAACAACATATAGGGCCAACTACATACAGTTATCACAGAGATAAAGGCACTTGAACTTAGTCAAGTAAACATCAAAGTGCTAAGGAGGACACCATTCTAGCCCCTACTGAACTCCATATTTTCCAACCTAGTTGTCCTAAAATATCGCAAAAAACGTGACATTAGACGTCATTGGCTTCTTCAACAGAGAATCTCAGGATTTCACCTTCGGAGGATACACCATGAACATCAGAAAAGTGACGTGTGTATACTCTTTGGAATAATGGTAAACAAGACATTGATATGGAGCTCCTGGATACACGTATGAAATTCTTACAAAGGTGCTTTCCAGAGAAGCAATGAGGAAAAAAAAAGGCGTCGGGATTTGCAAGAGTTCAATCTACAAGAAGTTGACATTAAAGGCACAAAGCAACATTGATATTGATGTCAACGACGTTGCTCGATTGGTGACCCTATATATTCTTGCAGCTTTTTTCATATCCACGAAATCATCGAACCTTCCATGGGCGTACACATCGCTTATCGAGGACATGTATGTGATATGCAGCTACAATTGGTCCAAACACATCTTGAACACAATGCTCAACAGCCTGATGCAGCCCAACTCTGAAAAACACTCTGGATGTGTTCTATTACTTCCTATAAGACGTATATATAATCAATCTTTAAACCACAATTATGTCATATTGATTTATGATAACATCGATCCCATATCCTTTGCAGTATCGGTTATGTGAGAGGACGGGGCTCGTAGATTCAGTCCAGCCTAACCTTATCCCAAGGTTCCTTAAGTGGAATCTTGAGGATTTTTACAAGAGGCTTCAAAACATTATCATCAAGGAGCTGGACCACGATTATGTAAGTTTTCTTGTGCATGCAATTTAAGTAGGCTGGTGCATGCAATGAAACTAGGCTGGTGCATGCAATTTAAGTAGGCTGGTGCATGCAATGAAACTAGGCTAGTTCATACAATTTAACTAGACTGGTGAATGCAATTTAAGTAGGCTGGTGCATACAATGAAACTAGGCTGGTGTATGCAATTTAACTAGGTTGGTGCACGTAATTTACATAGGCTAGTCAAAGCAAATGACTTGCAACAATTCAATTGCAGATAATAAAAAAACATATGCAAGTTTCAGTTGAAAAAGATGAAATATTGAACAAAGACATTGCTAGTGCACCAGAATCTCTGCATATCAACTACCAGATTTGCATGCAGAAAAAATATTCTTACTTTAAGCACCTACAACAATTCAAGGTTCGACAACAGTTGACTCCACCATTGCTGGAGTCCTCATTGAACTGAAGACACAATGTGTGGATGAAAATATATTGAATGAGGACTACAATTATATGGATTACAACCTGATGGATGTGGCTATTGATGAATAACAAACCATAGATGATGAAAATGTCGACAACCAGGCTGAAGAAAGGAATGAACTTGATTCCACTCAATCTGAAGAACATCTTGAAGATGTAATACTTGCAACAAAAATTCAAGAAATGAAGGCGACACTACTGACAAAAGAGAATGAAATAACAGAACTCAAGAACATTGTTGATGCCTTTTATCATGAGCAAGAAATAATTCCAACAGCGTAATTTTTTGAATCTGAGAAACTAACAGAGCAGCTAGAAGACACAAAACACTTCTTTTTCTGAGAGACGAGGAAATGAAAGAAATGAAAGACAAACTCGAAGAAATGAAGATAAAGAAAAGGAGCTTGAAGCTAAAATCACACAGCTGTATGTCGACCTTGAAGGGTAAATGCAGAGAAAGATGCACAAAATAATGAGCTTGTCAACATCAAGGCTGCCTCCTTCATCCTCGATGAAGAAAAAGAAAGCTCTTTAAGGAAAATCAAGAACAATCATCCCTTGTCAACAGAATCAAGGAATGTATGGACAGACAGCAAAAATGGAGATGGACCACACATACCCTGATAAGAGTCAGACAAAGAGGACAAAGAAAGTCAAGGAAGAGGAAGACAAAAAGGAGGCGGAAGTGGAATGAAAACAAAGGTGGAAGACAAAGGTACAAATGATGAGCCAATAGATCTAGATCTGAGAGATGACGATTTCTTCGTTGACAATAAACAAAAAGCTAATGGACAAACGGCAAGGGTCCGTTCAAGTTCAAAGCAAAAATGGTTGCTATGCAGCTCTAAACAGCAGATGAAAAGTCTCACATAATGATTATAAACAAAATACATGGAAAATGGTATGTCTAATTTAATTAAACAAGACTTATTGACACCGAGTCTTCGACTATGTGTAGGGGAGACATCTAGAGTGATAAAGTCACCAATAGGAAAATATTCAAAGCATCTTAGATGTTGGTGAAATCCATCACAATATAGCCCTTACCAACGATATAAGTCAATCGCATTACATTTTTCTAATGGATTTGCTTAATATGTGCTAACAAAGCATGTAACTCCACATGCACCGATTCACCGGTTGTGTATCGGTGCATGTATATACATGCACCAGAGGATAATTGCGGTGCATTTATCCAACACGCACGACTTGAATCTATCGGTGCATGTAGATCACATGCACCGATAGACAAATTAGGTGTACCTCTCTCACATGAACTGATATACTTATCATTGAAACTGATTTATCATTACTTACAGATGATTGACAGTTGGGCGATTATTGTAAATAACCACACTGCCAAGACAAGAAAAAAGAAGATAGCCTATGTATTTAACAACATATGTTGGGTAATAAACTCAACTGTTAACTTTTTTTCTATTTACTTTTGGATACTCATAGATCATACAATTATTTCATACAATTTCGCATCAATATGCAGCATTGATCACACTAGGGAGCTACTACGACATATAGGTTTCAGGTTTTTCCAATAAACACACTCTCTATAGAAGACAACCTAAAAACACCGAGATACCAATGGTGTGAGGTCCTCGCTACTAAATCCGTTATGTATCAAATCATTACACAGTTAGAAAGTAGGATTAAGTAGACAATCACACTGATTAAGAGTCATACTATGTTAGTTATTACAACATTTTCAAAACTCTGACATAATTTACATCATGTACAGATGAACAAACTAATATGTTCAAATCATAATCAGTGGTTCATCTCGCATCAGAAGTCGACTCACAATCTCGGCCTCCCCCGTCTGTGAGCTCCTATCGAAACAACCACACAACATGAGTATTGATAGACAACCATCTCATTCCCATATCAATACGAATACACAATACGATAATTAAACATCGTAAAATCTCAATTGTGATTGTTTTTATCATGCACCACAAAATGCAAATATGTCATGGCATGTCTCATTCATCATCCTGTTATAACGGGACCTATATGATATGCCTCTCAGCTCAATATGTCAGTGGCTCAGTCTTCACGTCCCATATTAGCAGCACATATCATATTTCCATCCTCAGACGTTATAACAGCTAATCATATGCCCAACAGTAGCATACCTCTCATGGCATCAACTATATGAAGCCCCAACAACATGAATGTACAACAATATGATTACAACAATCATATATCTCAATCTCAACACATGTAATCAACATCACATCAACAATAAGATCAATCGTACATCAACACGTACCTGTCGTGCGATATAAAATATCTAATATCAGGCGACAATATATAACAGCCTCTCTGTCATATCCCCTGTGATGATGCTACATGAAAATCAACAATATACAATGTTATAATAGGCTTCACCATCAAATTCCACAAAAATATAATATTTTTCAAACAAACCCTAGCGAGCGATCGCCCATTATCACCAATCGAACGCCAAAATGATATGTCTCATCGCGATCGATCTCTATGTCTTATGCGATTGATCGCCTCGCCCGCGATCGAACGGTTGAGACACGCGATCGATCGCTACATCCTTTACAAAACATTCTGTCCAAACGCGATCAATCGCCTATTACGCGATCGATCACCCGAAGTTTAAACCGCCTTATTATTTTCTGAGCATCGGCTATCGATCGCATCTGGATAGTGATCGATCGCGATGCTCTATTATTTTCAGAACATGGCGATTTGAGCTTATCCTCATAGTTCACCTCCTGCAACTCAATTCATAACATAAAAACTTGTTCAAATGATTACCTAACATCATATAACCACATTTCCATAACTTTTACATCTTATTCATGGAATTCCATATCATATCAGTGCAAACATGCAAAATTCATGTCCAACTTCATATCCAATATACATCTATGTGTATCGTTCAAAACCACAAGCACATATCACATAAAATCCTTACCAATAGCTAGATTTCCTCTTCACAACACTTTACCACAGATTTCCAAGTCCAAATCAAGCACAAGTTGCAAGCAAGAGTAAGGGTTTGAGAGGAAAGTGTGTAGAGATTTTGTAGGTGTTTTATGGTGTTTGTATGTATTTTAATCTGATTTTTTGTATATATAGTTTCCAACAAACTCATCACAATATTTACATGTGTTCTATGATGCTTCAAAGCCATGCCTTCCATGTAGAGTTACTACTACACAATGTATAACTCATAAAATGCATATACACAACATTATCAATTGCATAATCACACATGTGTTACAACAACTCCATATAGTTGTTTTACATTTCATTTAGTCACATACTTTCCCATATCAAATATGACTATCATTCCCCTTGCCATATAACCATACGTCATATAATATTTCCTACTTGGTTCAACTCGAACTCGAGTCTACATCATTCCATATTTATCACATAATTACGCAATAATCACATCAAACATATATGAATCATATTGAGGCATTACAATTCTCCTGAATATCATCCTCGAAATTGAAAATACGCAACACTACTGCAATAACACAAACACATACGCAACATTAAAGTAATATGAATACTCGCCAGTAGTATATAAAAAAACATAATATGCTAGAAAATAACTCAGAGTATTGTTGCATCATATGCTACTCCGTCTCCCACGTTGCCTCCTCGGCACCCCGCCTGTCCCACTGTACTTTTACCATTGGCATCACTTTACTTCGCAACTTACGCTCTACTATATCTAAGATCCTGACTGGTCATTCCACATACGACACATCTGTATCCAACTGCACTTCAGACGGTTGCAATACATGACTCGATCTGGCTCATATTTCCTCAACATCGAAACACGAAACACATCATGGGTACCACTCAATGATGGCAGCAATGCCAATCTATATGCCAATGTACCAATGCGTTGCAACACCTCCTATGGACCAACATATAGTGGTGACAACTTTCCACGCATACTAAAGCGCAATACACCTCTAAAAAGTGATATTTTCAAAAACACTTTGTCACAACTTGGAATTCAAGAGGCCTACGCTGTTTATTCGCATAAGCAGCTTGTCTATCCTGAGCAGCTTTTAATCTCAATCTGATCAGCTTCTCTTCCGTTTCTCGTATCATATCTGGTCCACTTATAGATGATTGGTCGACATCATCCCAAGATAATGTCAATCTACATCATCGCTCATACAATGCCCCAAACTGTGCCATCTGTATATTGGTTTGATAACTATTATTGTACGAGAATTCAACTAATGGCAACGACTCTTGGCAAGAGTTATCAAACTCTAATATACATGCACGCAACATATTCTCAAGCGTCTGTATCATACTCTCTGTCCGACCATCTGTCTGAGGATGATACGGTGTACTCGATCGTACTTCAGTCCCCATTGATGATTGTATTCCTTCCCAAAAATGAGAAGCAAACCTCGGATCTCGATCAAATACAATCGACACTGGTATACCATGTAGTCTTACTACCTCACGTATGTACAATTGAGCCATCCTCAAGTAGGTAATCATCATATTGTACGGTATGAAGTGAGCTACTTTTGTCAGTCTAAAAACTATCACCCAAATAGCATCAGAACCAGAAGAAGTCCTTTGCAAATGGGTCACAAAATCCATCGTAATATGTTCCATTTCCATTGAGAAATCTCTAAACTCGTCAATTCATCTCCTGGTCTCTGTCTCTCTGCTTTAACCTATTGACAGATCATGCATTTCTTTACAAACCCCAGCGCATCCTGTTTCATGCCTTTCCACCAAAACTGTGTATGCAAATCCTTGTACATTGTCTTTTCTCCATGATGTATACTATATCTACTGCAATGAGCACGTTGTAGTGGTTCTTGGCGTATTCCCAATATAGCAGGCACTGCCCAACACTTTTCATATTTCAAACTCCCATCACTTGCTATTACAAAAGTATATGTTTTCCCTTGACTTATCATCTCTTTCCAGTGTTGTACTTCATCATCAGTGTTTTGTGCCGTTATGATCTTCTCAAAGATATCGGGTTCAACCAACAATGTTGATACCCTTAGTGGCACTGTCACTGCATCAAACTCATAGCCCAATGTACAACAAGAAGTCATCAAAGCTGACAATTGAATCATATCATTTGTAGTGTATTGTACCTTTCGGCTTAATGCATCAGCTGTCAGATTGGCTTTCCGTGGATGATATTCGATCTCACAATCATAGTCTTTCAAGAGATCCATCAACCTCATTTGTCTCATGTTCAACTCTGCCTGAGTGAATAAAATTTCAAACTCTTATGGTCAGTATATATGGTAAAGGACGTATCATATAAGTAGTGTCGACATATCTTCAAAGCAAAGACTATGCCAACTCCATATCATGCACTGGGTATTTCATTTCATGTTTTTTCTATTGTATAGATGAATACACCACAACATGTTTATCCTGCATCAATACACAACCCAGACCAAGTAAAGATGCATCAGTATAGAGTGCAAACCTTTCATGTTCTGATGGAATTATCAACACCGGAGCAGTTGTCAACCGATGTTCCAATTCCTGAAAGATATGCTCACACGCAGCTGACCATATGAAAGGTACTTCCTCCTGTGTCTATTGTGTCAATGGTTTGGCAATCTTTGAGAATCCTTAAACAATCCGTCTGTAATATCCTGCCAAACCCAAGAAACTACGAATCTCTGGCACAGAAGTAGGTGCTGACCAATTCAATACTGCTTCTATCTTTTTCGGTTCTACTGATATACCATCTTTGAAACTCACATGTCCCAAAAATACTACACTGTTCAACCAAAACTCACACTTGCTGAGTTTGGCATACAAATGACTCCTTCTCAATATTTGCAACACCATATGCAAATGTTGGACATGCTCCGTTTCACTCCGAGAATAGATCAATATATCATCAATAAAAACAATGACAAATTGATCAAGGTCATCATGGAATACCCTATTCATCAAACGCATGAAGACAGCTGGAGCATTAGTCACTCCAAATGGCATTACTAAGAACTCATAATGTCCATAACGAGTTCTAAATGTTGTCTTCTGCACATCTTCTTCCCTCACTCGTATTTGATGATATCCAGATCACACATCAATATTAGAATGGATCATCGATCCCTATAGCTGATCAAACAAATCATCAATACGGGGAATAGGGTATTTATTCTTAATTGTTACCTTATTCAACTGTCTGTAGTCAATGCACAATCACAATGATCCATCATTCTTCTTTACAAACAATACCGGAGCAGCCCAAGGCGATACACTAGGAAGTATGTATTCATTGTCAAGTAAATCTCGCAACTGAGTTTTCAACTCTCTCAGTTCAGTTGGTGCCATTGTATATGGTGCTCGTGTAATTGCAGAGGTACCAGATACCAACTCAATTCCAAATTCCACTTCAGGACTTGGAAGAAATCCAGGAATTTCATCTGTAAAAATATCTACATATTCTGCAACTACTGGTATATCCTCTACTCTTCTCTCTACTTTCTTTTATGCTACATCAATAACATAGATCAAATATCCCGTGTGTCCAAGTTCTAACAAACATGACATTTGAATAGCAGATATCAACAGAATCTTTGCACGCGATCCTTATCCATAGAATATCCATTGATTTCCATGTCCAGACTGAAATCAAACCGTCTTCCGCCAACAGTTTGATATCTACTCAACACATCAATTCCCATAATACAGTCAAAATCAGTCATATCCAACACAATCAAATATGTCTGTATTCCATAATCATCATCAAACTGAATAGAGCAAGCATAAACAATCTGACAAGTCATAACAGTAGTTCCCATGGGTGTCGAGACATACGTAGGCATCAACAGTGGAGACGAGCATATATGATACCGGTCAATAAAGGTGGTGTACAATAAATGAATGTGATGCATATGTATCAATCAATACAAAAGCCGGATAAGTAAATAAACAACACTTACCCGCTATCATATCATCAGGAGATGCATCTGCTTGCTCCTTGTTCAGTGCATAAACCTAAACTTTGGGCGGTCCTGCTCTCTGTCCCCCACCAGTCCGAGGTACAAACTGTGGTCTCTGCTGCACTGTACTTTCTGACACATTCCATCTGGTCTGTTCTCCCCCGGGTTGAGGACAATCTCATAGCATGTGCCCTGTTCTACCACAGCCAAAGCAAAATGGATCATCAGTGTGTGGACAATCTCTCTTATAGTGTGGTCCTCCACAATTGAAGCATCTCAAGCCTCTACTACATCTTCCTTGTGACTGTCCCTTGGTGACTCGTTCACCCCCTTTGCGATTATCAAATCTTCTACCACCAAATCTCAAGGATGATGCATCTCCCTGTGATGGTTTAAACTGATCACCTCTGGGTCTCATACTATCCGATGTAGGTTTCTAAGCTTGTCCCACATCCTTGTATGCCCCAATTCCTATCTCAGTCATCTCTGCCCTAGTCAACGCCTCCTCAAATGAAGTAGGGTTATTAGAAATAACCCTATCAAACAATTCAGGCCGTAATCCCTTGACAAACTGCCTGATTTTGGCCTTGGTATTAGCAGCTATATGAGGCATATACCTCAACAAAGAAGAATATAACAAAGCGTAATCCGTTACCTTCATGTTTCCCTGTTTCGGATTGGTAAACTCATCTTCTGTCAACTGCCTTGCAGCTACAGAGAAATAGTGATCCAGGAATCAACTGGAACTCAGCTAACCGCAACAAGGCTGACTTAGCACACGGTGGTGCACAAATATCGGTTCGATACGTTCCAACCATTCCTCAGCTTGTTCACCAGATTCAGTCCCCTCAAATCGAGGTGGCTGGTAACTGAGAAACTGAGTCAGTGTCAACTCTCCTAGTAGCAACACCTGTTCCACTGGCCCTTGGCCTACTGGTGGTGGTGGCACAGGAACTATACCAATATTGGCATTCATACTCATCGTATCCCCAACTTATTCTTGAGGATTTACAGGTGTTCTGACTGCCATTGTTGTACTACAAGGGTTAACAATAACATTCAAATGTATAAAGCATGTTAGTATAACATCATATACTACACAACCACATAAACATGCTTTCAAGTGACTAGAAAACTCCATAATTCACTTCATCTACCCTTGTTCACCCAGTTCTCGAACCACTGCTCTGATACCACTAATGTGAGGTCCTCACTACTAAATCCGTTATGTATCAAATTATTACACAATTAAAAAGTAGGATTAAGTAGACAATCACACTGATTAAGAGTCATATTATGTCAGTTATTACAACATTTTCAAAACCCTGACATAATTTACATCATGTACAGATGAACAACCTAATATTTTCAAATCCTAATCAGTGGTTCATCTCGCAGCAGAAGTCGACTCACAATCTTGGCCTCCCCCGTCTATGAGTCCATATATAAACAACCACGCAACATGAGTATTGATAGACAACCATCTCATTCTCATATCGATAAGAATACACAATACGATAATTAAACATCGTAAAATCTCAAATGTGATTGTTTTGTATCATGTACCACAAATGCAAATATGTCATGACATGTCTCATTCATCACCCTCTTATAACGGGACCTATATGATATGCTCTCAGCTCAATATGCCAGTGGCTCAGCCTTCACGTCCCATATTAGCAGAACATATCATATTTTCATCCTCACATGTTATAACAGCTAAAGCATATTCCCAACAGTTGCATACCTCTCATGGCATCGACTATATGTCTCAACAACATCAATGTACAAAAATATGATTACAACAATCATATATCTTGATCTCAACACATGAATCAACATCACATCAACAATAAGATCAATACTCGTACGTCAACACGTACCTGTCGTACGATACAAAATATCTAATATCAGGCGTCAATATTTAACCGCCTCTCTATCATGTCCCTGTGATGATGCTACATGAAAATCAACAATATAAAATGTTACAATAGGCTTCACCATCAAATTCCACAAAAATATAATATTTTTCAAACAAACCCTAGCGAGCGATCGCCCATTATCACCGATCGATTGCCAAAAAGTTCTGCCTCATCGCGATCGATCTCTATGTCTTATGCATCGATCGCCTCGCCCGCGATCAATCGCGGGATCGATCGGCTGAGACACGTGATCGATCGCCACATCATTTAAAAAACATTCTATCCAAGCACGATCAGTCGCCTATCATTACGCGATCAATCACCCGAAGTTTAAACCGTATTATTATTTTCTGAGCATCGGCGATCGATCGCCCTCTGGCTAGCGATCGATCGCAATGCTCTGTTATTTTCAGAAGATGGCGATTTTGAGCTTACTCATAGTTCACCTCCTACAACTCAATTTATACCATAAAACCTGTTCAAAGGTGTGACATCCCCGAAATGGTTAATTGCTATTTGGCTTTAAATTATGTTTACATGATTAATTATGTGGTAATTGATTATGTGTTGGGATTTATTTACCTTATGTGGAAATGCATGGTCATGTGGATAGAATGACCCGGGGTTGCATTTTAGGGTGCATGTGGTGCATGTTGGGTAAATATTATTGGAAGCATGATTTATTTGCATTGGTTAGCAATTAATTGGAAATCATGTGTTAATTGATATTATGGTGCATTTTGAGTAAATGCTTTGAAAAATATCATGTTGGGGTGTTTTATACACCATGGAATTATTTTGGTATCATTTTAAATAAACTCACCTTTTAATACTCAACCCCACTCTTTCAACCTCACTCTTACTTTACCAAATATCACACCCAAACCCTTCCCTTCCCCTTAATTTTCGAGTTCCACCTTTGAGGTGAAGAGGAGTCCTTACAAACTTTGATTTGTGGAAGATTGTTGGGTGATTGGAGATCCCCAAGAGGTATGGGTACCTCATGGTTTATTTTTGTAAGGTTTTGTTTAAGTTTGGGTTGGTTTTGAAGGGTTTAAAATGGGTTTGTGTTGGGTGTTGTGATTTTGGTAGTGTTTTAGTTGGATGTTGTTTATATGAGTTTGTTATGATGTTTATGGGTGGTTTTGAGTTGTTGGGTTTGATTAATGTTAGTATTGGTGGGTTTGTTTGTGTTTGGGAAGGAGATGGGTGAATAGTGCCCGAATCTCGCTTGCCCGCAGCTCGGCGATCGATCGGCGTCCGCTCGCGATCGATCGCGAGCAGCAAGGCTGAGGCAGTAAGCCTCAGCGATCGATCGCGAGATGCGCGCGATCGATCGGCGAGGCCGCGATCGATCGGCGCTAGCTCCGCGATCGATCGCGGATTGTTGAAATTTGTTGGCTGAGACAGTGTAGTCTCGCGATCGATCGGGGCTTGTTGGCGATCGATCGCGAGACACCAAAAAGGGTGTTTTTGGTTATTTTTGTGGGATTTTTGGTATTGGACTATTATTGGGTTCTAATATTGGTATTTGTGAATATGTAGAACCAACCCAGGTGGCAACGCAGCCAAGGAATTGAGGTCCAACCACATTCCACATTTTGGAAAGGTACGTAGTGGACGTACGGGCACCCAACGGTAACATGTATTTTATATACTCATTGTTTATGCATTGTGGATGCGAGTATATATGTGGTATTGCATTGTGGATGCATATACATGTTGATTTATGCCATATGAGGTATTGCATTGTGGATGCATATACATGGTAATTTATGCATATTGATGATAGATGCATATTATGATTATTGGATGCACATCCCATGAGTCGTGGTCATCCTTTGATGATTTTAATGCTTGCCGCTTTTTGTATTGGTTCCGCTAAATGTGAAGCGAGGGGTGGGAGCGCCGCATGTCACATTTGAGCGTGGTTGTCATATGGGGCGAGGAAAGGGTATTTGCCGCTCTCTGTGAAGCGAGGGGTGGGAGCGCCGCATGTCCATTGTAGCGAGGTTATCCTATGCCGCCCATATGAATATAAGCGAGGGGCATTAAAATACACTGTGATGGACAGACTAGGGAATGGTGACCAATATGTGGTACAGTTGAGATGGTATATGATGTCATGACATGTTTTGGCCATTAAAAATAATCTGTTGATTATACTCATGAGTTATGGTACAGGGACAACCAAACGGGAAGCGTTTGAAATGCACGGGGAAACAGGAAGTGTTTCATTTTGATTATGCATTTACGCTTTATCTTCATACTGTGTTGAATATGAATGATTATTATTGCTCATGTTTGGGGGTTGTCCTTGTAGGTACCTTTTTGGCATGATAGCAAGCTTGAACGGGTTGAGGTGGTGAGCTTGTGAAGCATTCTTTTGAGGATTAAAGGACAGGATTATTTTGGATAGTATCTACTCTAGGAGTAGTATAAAACTATAGATGAACATTCATTGATTGGAATGTAATTAATCCTTTTAGTGGTCCTTATTTTTGGCATGTAATGCTTAAGCTCATAGACTCAACATGTTCTTTATGCTCTGATTGTTTTACTTTAGCTCTATTATGCCTTGATTCCGCACTTAAGGATTAGGGTCCTTACAAAAGGATTACCTAACATCATAACCACATTTCCATAACTTTTACATCTTATTTCATGGAATTCCATATTATATCAATGCAAACATGCAAACTTCATGTCCAACTTCATATTCAATATACATTTGTGTGTATCCTTCAAAACCACAAGCACGTATCACACAAAATCCTTACAAAATATCTAGATTTCCTCTTCACAACACTTTACCACAGATTTCCAAGTCCAAATCAAACACAAGTTGCAAACAAGAGTAAGGGTTTGAGAGGAAAGTGTGTAGATTTTGTAGGTGTTTTATGGTGTTTGTATGTATTTTAATCTGATTTTGTGTATATATAGTAGCCAACAAACTTCTGTCACAATATTTACATGTGTTCTATGATTCTTCAAAGCCATGCCTTTCATGTAGAGTTACTACTACACAATATATAACTCATAAAATGCATATACACAACAATATCAATTGCATAATCACACATGTGTTACAACAACTCCATATAGTTGGTTTACATTTTATTTAGTCACATACTTTCCCATAGCAAATATGACTATCATTCCCCTTGCCATATAACCAAACTTCATATAATATTTCCTACTTGGTTCAACCCGAACCCGAGTCTACATCATGCCGTAAGTATCACATAATTACGCAATAATTACATCAAACATATATGATTCATATCGAGGCATTACAAATGGACACTACTTGTCTTTGATATTCAAGAATCAGTTTGGAGTCCTTACAATTCCATAAGGCCATGAATTGCGGAGAGGGGGGGGGGGGGGGGGGGTTGTACAAATTATTATTTTGAAAAGGCAAAAATACTGGTAATGTTTAATTTAAATACATCTATTTTTTTTAATTTAATAATTTTGATACAATTAACTAGTTAAGAACAATATTTCTTCCAATATACAGAAAGCCTACGTTGAATAAAAGATAAAGAAAATGATCTAGAAGAATCCGATTTCAGAAGGTATCAACTATAGTCCAAGCGAACAAACATACAAAATCAAACCATACAAAGAAGCAATGCAACAAAGGTCTCGCTCGGTAGATTGTGCTGTGTTTGTTTGCATGAACATGGAAAAATTATGAGAGAGCAAATGCAGACATCAATACAATTTATAGACCAAAAAAAGTGAAAGTCGTCCTCCAAAATCCAGAAGACAACAAATAATATTTTGTTGTAGATATTTTTGGTGCAGTAAATGTATTTGTAAACAAACAACTATATTTTGTTCTGAATATATGTACAGACTAAGTTGGGTGTTTTAATTGGTTTATGTTGCACTGCACGAAGTTGAATGCTACAAGTGCAATTTGTTTAATTTTGCATTACACTTTTCTGATGAGTTTGTTTTATATGTGCTAACAGTGCATGTAACTCCACATGCACCAATGCATCTGTTGTGTCTATCGGTGCATGTTTACTAGATGCATCGGAGGATAATGGCGGTGTATTTATCCAACTACATGCACCGATAGACAGAATCGGTGCATATATTTGTTTCCTTTCGTTATTCAAACTAACAAAAGCCAAACTCATTCAAAACTTTTCAAAATGTAAAAGTTGTTCAACAAAACTTGCAAAAAACATCAAATATGTTTTTTACAAGTCTTTCTAGTATGTCCATATTTTTTACACCTACAACAACGCAATTGTCGAATATTTTCACCTTTTGGATCTAGTTCTCCTATTCTTTGGACGACCCAGTTGCCTTTTCGTCTTTGGCGGCAAAATACTAATTGACGTGTCAACATGAGCAAACTCATCCTTTGAACATACTGGAATCGGAAAATAATTCATTCGTAACAACTCCTATAGGTACGAACATGGAAATATGACTCAACTACTTCATCGATAGCCAACTTATTCCTCCTAAATACAGCAATTGCATGAGGACACGAGAATCTGATAAGTGTCATTTTACACTTATCATGCTATAAATTTCTAATGATTTACGTATTGATTCCTTGATGATTTTATGCTTTTTGGTATATATTTGTATGTTTCAGGAATAAAGGTTTAAATGCATAAAAGTGGAGGAAATGACCTAAAAACTATTGAAAATGACCAAACCGAGCGAGCATGTCGAAGGAAGGACAAAAATCACGCTTATGAAGAATTTCATGCAGCGATCGCTTCGCAAAGAAGGAGGAGATCGATCGCGTGCCAGCAGAAAGTTGAAGAAACAAAGTTTACAATTCAGCGATCGATCTCCCTATTTTGACGATCGATCGTTGGGCGGCAGAAAGATATCACTATCGATCGCGTAGAAGTGGCGATCGATCGTCCGATGAATTTTCTGAAAAATAAATTCCTTTTAGAGTTTGTGTCCAACAAGGAAGCTTAATATTCTATTTCCTCTATAAATTTGGCATGAAAATTACATTATGAATCAAACTTTTACACCCTAGGATAAGCCTCTATCCCATCTTCCACTTTCACCATCAACCACAATCCATCCATAAATCATCCTAGCTTTGGAACAAGCCAACAAAGAGATTCAAGAGATGATCGAGAAGGAAGCGAGAGAGGAAGCAAGAATCTACATACAAGTCGACATCGGGAGTTTTTATTTGTCTTTAATCATTAGTTTTGATTTGTTTTGCTTGATTATGTTGAACTAAATTTATTTATCGAGGCTAGGCGAACTTTTGTTTTGAACCTTCGATTTGATGATTAGTTTTGATTGAATCCTTATAATTCTTTGTGTATGATTTATGATTTTAATGCTTTTGAGGGATTGATCACCTTTGAATGATGTTAATATTATAACTGAGATCGAGAGATGATTTTATGATACAAAATTAATAACTCATACCATGGATTTCAGACTGAGATAAAGAGATGAAGTCAAATACATGCGTGATAGCTATAGATATCTAGTAATCGAAGGCTAGTAGTTTTCACAAAACTTATGTGATATTGAGTTGTTAAATAAGTACACGAGAGTGACTTACTGCAATTTTATATTACGTTTAATATAGCTCGAGATAGTATATTAGATAACTTCGGAGACCTCGTGACCTTAGAAATATTTGGATATTCAATCGAGAATTGTAGGGGATTGCATTGGTCAGCCGACGTCTTGATAAACTTCTCTAGCGGAATTTTCTAATTTTCTTTTATTGACTTGGTTGGATTACTAGTTAATTTAGTTGCTTAGTATTTTTTTTTAATTCATATTTGTAGGTTAAATATAGTTTAAAGCGTCTTATTTGGTACTTACAGTTAGTCCATATGGGTTCGACAACATATTCTTCATTTACTACTAAAACTTGACACCGTGCACTTGTGGTATAATCGCGTTATACTGAGAATTTATTGTTTAAATAAATCGTGATCAAGTTTTTGGCGCCGTTGCCGGGGACTAACTTTAGTAATATCATACGAGGTTCTTTGACTGTAATTTAACCAATGTTTGTTTATATATTTCAAAAAAAATAATTCTTTTGTTTTGTTTTGTTTGTCTTGCAAGGTACTTGGGACGTTTCATCCACAAGTCTTTACAAGCTTTGTCCAACAACCTTCATAGCCGTTCTATGCAGCGTGGGAGAGATTCAACGATTTGGCAAACACGTACTGGTATCATGACTTTACAAACTACACTCGTCTGCAATATTTCTTCAGTGGTTTGGATGCGGGCACACAATGATGGGTATTCAACATAGCTTTGGCAACTAGTAGTCTTTTGGTTGATAGAGATGAAGAGAATGTATTGCACTTGTTTAATGATATGACGAACTTTGACTACCAGTGGCATTGGAATTCTTCACTACAGGGTTGGAACCACCAATACCCACCAAAGCCTCACTACCTCATTTTACACACCCACCACTTGAACATCACGGAGAGACGAGTGACAGTTTTGCAGAAGTCAATGTTCATCTAGAGGATACGTTACTTAGATTTATGGCATCATGTGAGATAAGGATTGAAAATCAGACAAACTATATACGTCGTTTGGAGCAGTAAATGATAATCCTCATGGAAACATTAACAGCAAGCTGCCAAGAGAATGAGATGAGACCTACTAATCAAGAGGAGACAAATCAAGTTGGATTTCATGACGATGATCACTCAACCAACCAAGTTTGGTGGAGTGATCCTGTTAGTGTGGAAGATCAAGGGAATGCAAGCCGCCTACAATAATTGAGCCTACATTGGCGGAAGTATCCGAGGAATTCCCAATGGAAGATGAGCCAAGTGTAAAGTTTGACGATGAGCTGATTTTCGAGAATTTGTTATGAGATTATCGATGGTGACATGTTCTATACCGTATGTTGATCCATTCTTGCCATCGTTCCAAACTTCACCACACTATATCCTTCAAGAGATAAAGCCAAGCCAAGAATCCTTCTCACATGCTTACCAATCAAAGAATGTTGTTGGAGCAACGAGCCTACACTATTACAATCATGTAAATCTTGAGGGTACACTAAATGAGGATCCATTCATGGTATCATACGATACTTACTATGGGCGGCAGCTGCTATTTGATTGTTGCTTCTGATGGTCAAGCCGACGACTAGAAATTTGCGCTTCTTGGGAGGCAACCCAAGCATATCCTTTTGTTATTTGATTTTCAGTTTTTGTTTTCAGTTTTTATTATCTCTCGAGTTGATTATTTTATTAGTTGCATTCTTCTCTTGCTAGATACCCAATTGGAGTGAGAAATCACTGCAGCAGCGGAGCTTTAAGGAGCCAATCTCCCTCAACCCTCATGCAGGCTTCTTGATCAGGGGAGTTTATTTTTTCCCTTTGATTCTTTTAAACATTGAGGACAATGTTTCATTTAAGTTTGGGGGAGTGACTTGCAATGTTTTACTTGCTTAATCTGCATGTTGTGTGCTTAATTGACACTTGAATCGTCCGATTATTGTGAGCGACAAAAAAAATTTATGAGCTCAAACTTGAGAAAGAATGAATTATTAGTAGTGACTTTATTCCATGATGAAATTAATCTCATTATGCATATGGACTTGAATTTGATGATTGGGAGTAGGGATGGCAATGGGGCGGGTCCAAACCCGGACCCGTATTGAACCCGACCCGCCGGGGCGGGTCCAAACCCGCTTCAACCGGGTTTGGAAGCGGGGCGGGGCAGGTCCTGGGATTGGCCGAACCCGCCCCGCACCAGCCCCGCTATGCATTTTTAATTTTTTTAAAAAAAAAATTTAATATTGAATATACATTTCACTTCTTTGATTGTACAATAATGTGTTATTGTTTAATTTCATATCAAAATTCATGTGTTTATGGTAAAGAAGTTGAACATTTTGAATGGAATAAAAACTAAATAATAAATATTTGATAGTTTAAAGATAGTTTTACGATGCTTATTATAAATATTTACTAGAGGAAAACATTAAATTCAATCTCAAAACTCAATTTTTGTGTTTCAAAATTAATTTCTACCAAATTTTTTTTTTATATAAAAAAATTTGTTTGCGGGGCGGGGAGGGTAAACCCGCGAACCCGGCGGCTCTAAACGGGGCCGGGCGGGTATGGGTTTTATGTGTAGCGGGGCGGGTTCTGGGATTGGCCAAACCCGCCCCGTTGCCATCCCTAATTGGGAGACTTGTACATATATCCTTTGTTGAGTTAGCATGACAAGAATGAGGAATATATTGAGCACATTGAGTCATGATCTTGTGGATTATATGTTTGATAGTGAATAATTTTGTGAACTATGATTTGTCTTGAGCATCTTAGAGTACTCTAGAACCTATTTGATGGCACTTTGGGTTGTTTTATAATTATGAACTTGACTTGGACATGATTTAGGCGATCTTTGGAACGTTTGAGCCTTTCAAGCTTACCTTTTTTACATTAAATCACTATTATCCACTTTTGAGCCTAATTGAAAACGAATAGTGTATGTTTGAAATACAAATAAACCCTCATTCAACATTCATTGGTAAACTCATTATACTCACCTTTATAAGCCTAACTTGAAAATTATCCTTACCCTAAGGGAGTATAATGAATCTCATTCGATGCACGTGAACTGTTATATTTTGATGAGCTTATTGAAAAAGATTGATGAATGAGAAAAAGAGCAAAAGAAAAGATGTAAAGAAAGAGCCTTGAGAAAAAGTAAATGAATAAGACCCAAAGTGGCCAAGGCTAGGTAAAAAAAGGATAAGCTCAATATATGCTAAGAAAAATGAACTTTATAAATTATGCTCTCTTCTTTGCGCTTTTCTTACATTTCTTTGAAAACCGACACCAAATGCCTAACATTACAAGCTTAAAAAGCCCTTTTGATCCAAGTTTAGGAAGTAATTGCATTAGTCGAGAAATGCTTGAAAATTAGGCTTTTGGAGTGCTTGATAGTAATCTTTACTTTGAGTTTATTAGCATAATTTGATCTTGAAAATTACATGGAACTTAAAAGTGACAACAGCACACACACACGTTCCAATTTTGAGATGTGTTGCTTGATTTAGGAGAAAACATGTCTTGTCAGCTTTTGTATGAGATTTTGAGAATAATGCCAGTCGTGAAATAATTGTTTCAAGTATCGAGAATGAATTCTACCTTGTGATTTTAATGCTTAATCGAGGACGATCAAGTGATAAGTTTGGGGGAGTTGATAAGTGTTCATTTTTACACTTATCTAGCTATAAATTTCTAATGGTTTTCGTATTGATTCCTGGATGATTTTATGTTTTTTGGTATATATTTGTATGTTTCAGGAATAAAGGTTGAAATGCATAAAAGTTGAGGAAATGAGCTAAAAATGATTGAAAATGATCAAACCGAGCGAACACATCGAAGGAATGACAAAAATCAAGCTTATGAAGAATTTCATGCAACGATCGATCACAAAGAAGGAGGAGATCGATCGCGTGCCAGCAGAAAGTTGAAGAAACAAAGTTTACAATTCAGCGATCGATCTCCCTATTTTTGCGATCGATCGATAAGTGGCAGAAAGATATCGTGATCGATCGCGTGGAAGTGGCGATCGATTGCCCAGACGAACTTTCTGAAAAATAAATTCCTTTTAGAGTTTGTGTCCAACAAGGAAAGCTTAATATTCTCTTTCCTCAATAAATTTGGCACGAAAATTATGAATTATGAATCAAACTTTTACACCCTAGGATGAGCCTCCATCACATCTTCCACTTTCACCATCAACCACAATCCATCCATAAATAATCCTAGCTTTGGAACAAGCCAACAAGGAGATTCAAGAGATGATCGAGAAGGAAGCGAGAGAGGAAGCAAGAATCTACGAACGAGTCGACATCGGGAGTTTTTCTTTGTCTTTAATCATTAGTTTTGATTTGTTTCACTTGATTATGTTGAACTAAATTTATTTATCGAGGCTAGGCGAACCTTTCTTTTGAACCTTCACTTTGATGATTAGTTTTGATTGAATCCTTATAATTCTTTGTGTATAATTTATGATTTTAATGCTTTGAGGGATTGATCACATTTGAATGATGTTAGTATCGTAATTCAGATCGAGAGATGATTTTATGATACGAAATTAATAACTCATACCATGGATTTCAGACTGAGATCGAGAGATGAAGTCAAATACATGCGTGATAGCTATAGATATCTAATAATCGAAGGCTAGTAGTTTTCACGAAACTTATGCAATATTGAGTTGTTAAATTAGTACATGAGAGTGACTTACTGCAATTTGATATTAGGTTTAATATAGCTCGAGAGAGTATATTATTTAACTTCGGAGAACTCGTCACCTTAGAAATATTTGGATATTCAATCGAGAATTGTAGGGGATTGCATTGGTCAGCCTACGTCTTGATAAACTTCTCTAGCGGAATTTTCTCATTTCTTTTATTGACTTGGTTGGATTAGTAGTTAATTTGGTCGCTTAGTATTTTTTTAATTCATATTCGTAGGTTAAATATAGTTTAAAACGTCTTATTTGATACTTACAGTTATTCCACATGGGTTCGACATCTTGTTCTTCATTTACTATACTAAAACTTGACACCGTGCACTTGCGGTATAATCGTGTTATACTGAGAATTTGTTGTTTAAATAAATCGCGATCAGAATCCATCAAACTGCCACTGGTAGCAAGAACACGTATGATTATCAAGCCGTACAATAACTGAAGATATGAAAACACTCAAAACAGCATTCAGAAGACATCTTCACATTCCACGCACGACAATGATTTGCATAGGAAGCCCATTTCTTATCCATACTAGGACATAGAACCTCATTCCATCATGTCACCTTTAATCTCCTATCAGAAAACCAGCACATCAGCTTTACCCTGATACAATCCACCATGTGAGTAATAGCAGACTCCTTGCCTCTAATATCAATGAATTGAAAGACTCAACTGCATTTGAATACGTCTCTCCATAACGCATGCCGGATGAGTAAGCATTTGTCCATTTTTCCAAACATAGCCCCTGTAGAAAATCTTCTACGATCGATCCACCTTATTGATTCAAAACAACAAGCTTCTCAAAGAAAATAGACACTGTTGGAGAATATGCACACTCATCCAACAAGTGACACATCCTTTCCCGGAACTGATTGGAATAACGTTTGCCAGCATATCTGTCCTGAAGGTTGCACTTCAAATGATAAAGGCAGAAAAAGTGTTTCGGATAAGGTCCAAATATAATTGGTAAAGTCTCCATCAAACCAACATTCCGGTTCGATATATAAACAATAGCTACACATTACTCAAACAAGACAGAAACCAACACCAATTATCAAAGTTCTCAGAGTCCACGACAGCAAAAGCCAAGGGGAACAAGCCTTGAAACGGAAAAAAAGAAAAAAATTATAAAGCAAAAAATACAAATTAAATTATATGATGCACTGATATGATTGTTACATGTGGTGGTGCAGGTTAAATGTAGTGGTGCATGTTACCTTGACTCCCATCATTGGCGGTGACTGACAAAAGTGTGCCATTGTAAAGAGATTTCAAAAAGGTTCCATCAATGAATAACATATGCCAACAAAACTTAAAACCATCCATAGAAGCACGAAATGACACGAACAACGGCCGAATCTGTTATTTTCATCCACTTCAATCTCTACTAAACTCCCAACCTCAGTCGTCTTCAATGCTTCGACGTACCACTTCAAATCTTGAAACGACTCATCATAATTTACAAAAGCTTTAGACCTAGCCTTCTCCACACTTCTCCATGCCTCAATATATGTTATATCCATGCCATAATCTCTTTTCATTAACTCAATTACAAACATGGCAGAAAAGTTTGGATTTGCACTGACTCGTTCACAAATAATTTCGGATATTAAATCTGAAACAATCCTTTTTTTTTATTTATCTTTCATGACTGTTAACCCACAATTGTGAATGTTGTTAATTTCTTTATGTATAAAGAATCATTTACACAAAAGATAATGGCTTTCACAAACCAACCACAACTAGGGGTGAGCAAAATATCGGGTAAACCGAATTAACCAACCGAACATAATTAATTCAGAAATCTGGTTCGTTTAATTCGGTTTTGATTTCTTAAAACATTGGTTAATTCAGTTCGGTTTCTATTTTCATTTTAAAATATCGGTTAACCGAATTAAACTAAAGAACCAATTTTTTTAGTTTTTAAAAAAAATAAAAAAAATTAACTATTTTTTTATTTTAAAATCATATTATCTTTTTTTTTTAATTTTTTAAAAAATATTGGTTAATTCGGTTACCGACAGAAATAACCGATTTTAATTCGGTTCAGTTATTTAGGTTTTTAATAAATAATTCAATCAGTTCGATTTGGTAAAAATAAAAATCGACTACTTTCGATCTATTCGGTTCGGTCGGTTATAATTGAATGCACACCCCTAACCACAACCATCAACAAGCTTCGGCACACTCAACAATTACCATATCTTTATTGTTTTTCACATAGTTGAAATCAAAACGAATCTCCACATAATATTTACTCAATTCAGCCCGAAACTCTTCTACGCCACCCTAAATACTTGACGCGCCCTACTTATAATTGATGACCATCCAGAACACAACAACAACTTCTTGCCTTTAACGTTGCATCTTTGATCGTCGGAAATATATTCTGAAGCTGGACCACAAACATGTTATGTTGCACCACATGCACCATATGAGTCTATCGGTGCATGTGATTTAGGTGCACCGATAGACTCTGCCCATGAAATTATCATATGGCGACAATACATCATTACAATCAACAACACTCACAATCCCCAAACGCATATCCCATCTTCTTACACAACAAAAAACATATTATCAAGTTCATTGCTCAAACAACAATTGTGGTGACCATCAACTGAATATTTGAAACAAAATTCCTTAACATTGACCTCCACTTATCAGATAAGGAAGCTCGTAAATCACTGAATTTATAACTGGAATTAATATTAAAAACCAGAGTTTTCTCTCTAAATTTCAAGTGAATCATGAATCTGGTATCCACCAAATTAGATCGATGAAAATCGCATAAAATTGAAGAAATACAATGAAAACACAATAAAAATCCGCAAGTTCAATTACACAATCGAAATGCAAGTGTTGAATGAATTATTTATCAATTTGCATGCTAACGTCGGGATGCAGACGCAAATTGAATGATAGAGAAAAATGTGATCGTGCTAAAAGAAAAAGTTATCATCTTGTGATTTGTTTAATTAAGCAAGGGTATTTTAGTCCAAGGAATAGACTACTTAGATTAGGGTTTCATGAACTGGACTTAGTTGAATTAAGTTTCTTAAAACATGTATTTATTGGAAAGAATATATTTTGGGTGATTTAGTTGAAAGATGTTTTGAGAGGTGGTACCCAAATACAATTTCCTCAAAAAAAGAACATAAATGGGATTATTCCAGCTTACTGTTTGGTAATTTCATCCAAATAACTTTATTTCCATATTTTATTTTCAGTCAATTAATAAATAAGCAAATCTAAGTTGAAGGATTAGGATGATAAGTAAGGTCGACAGTATGGATCCTTCGGATTTATATATAAAAAAAACTGTCAATATTTTATGTTAGTAGTGTGGACGTTAGTGGGAGCAGGAAGATTATAAAGTAAGGCATCAAGATTTTGGCCAACCTCCACTAATCTAATCACTTAAGAATTGATTAAACTTAATTTTTATTCAATTATTAGTCAAAAAATTGGATTAATAGCATCGCATATATTTTCAAATATTCTTTTGAATTTAGTTTTGTACTTTCATAGCAAAATATTAAATAATGAGGATATTTAAGCAATAAAATTTGATATTTGCAAAAGGAAAATGTTGAGAGCAATAATTGTACGTGCTAGGAGAGCTGATATACTTTTTTAAAATATTATAGTTGCGATACTACCTCTAGCTATTACTTTTGGTAAAACGACACTTGATCTGATATCAGAGTCAAGATCACGTGTTCGATTCTCATGAGTTGCAAGAAGTACAATTATTGGGAAGAATAATGTTTGGGAGCTTTACTTTTCCTGTTAGGATAGCGATTGAAAAATGGCGCTAAAACTGAGTACGATTTAAAAGATTAGAATTATATAATCATGATTATAGTTTTTGGTAAAATGTCAAACACATTATCCCAAAGATATTTGGTAACATCCAAACACAACTAAGGAGAAACTTCGATACTGGGACAAGAGATTCTTAGATATTTTAACCAATTTAATTAATCATTTTACTTTAAAAAAATTTATTCTATATTCTTTAGGATAAAATTGGATTGAGAAATTTCTTCGAAATAATGAGTATAAAAACTGGTAGATATGCCACTTGCTTTAATTCACTTTATTGATTAAATCAAATTGTTATTAAAAACGTTTTAACACAATTAATTCATGTATTAATTAATACATGTATTAATGCATGAGTTGTTAAACGTAGTTTATATCCTCATATTTGTTATGCAACGTATATTGGATGTCCATTTACCAGTGTTTTGAAAATCGGTCCGAACCGGTCGGTTCAACCGGTTTAACCTGTAAACAGTGCTTGATCCAGTCCAGTTGACCCTTCAAAACCCCTGATAAAAAATCAGTGGGAACCGAATTAAACCGATAAAAAACCGGTTCAACCAGTGAACCGGTTGACTGGTTGAACCAGTATGTTCCTTCATTTTTCTTTCCTTTTTAAAATTTTAATTCTTTTTTATATTTTTAAAATTATAATCAAATTTGTAGAACAAAATATATTATATATAATTTATTGTTATTGAAATTATTACAAATAATATTTTATGCGTGTTTTTATCAAAAATTTCATATAATTCAATAAATGTGTCTTGTATATTATATATAAACATGCTTAGTTTCTCGTAAATTATAATATATGTGAATAATTTCATAATATTTTAAATATTTTATTATAAATTTGGGATATTGATCTTTTTTGGCATTATTTGTTGTCTTTTAGAAGTTTTATTATTATTATTATTTTATGTTAGACATTTCATTTTATCTGATTTTTTAAGTTTGACATGTTATATTGGTTTAACGATATTTTTTCATTGTGAACAACTTGAAACTATAGTGAAATATATGGTATATATATTTTACAAAACTTAAAATAGATATTACATAATGCTGGCGTCATCACCAGTTGAATCAATGGTTCAACCGGTTGAACCGATCGAACCTGTAACTAGTAAGGGCACCGATTTCATGTCCGGCCAGGTTTTGAAAACATTGCCATTTACCTTCCATCTTCCACCCCATGTAACTCATAATCTTAAGCCTATAAATAGAGGCTTAAAGTGAAATAAAAGATATATGAAAAGCTCTTTAAATTTCTCTCTCTAAATTGTTCTCTATATAATACAATACTATTATTTTATAACACGTTATCAGCACGAATCTCTAGCCAACTTTGTGTAAGTGTGATAAGTTTTATTTGTTTCTTGATTTTAATTACATTATGACTAATCTTGTAAAACTCGAGTTTGTTGCTCTTGATATCACTGAAAAGAATTATCTATCATGGGTACTAGATGATGAAATTCATCTAGAGACAAATGGTTTTGGAGAAACCAACAAAGAAGAATCACCACCTTGATGAAGGGTTAAAAATAGAGTATTTGACGGTAAAGGATCCATTTGCCTTGTGGACTAGTTTGAAGGAAAGATATGAACACCAAAAAACGGTTATTCTTCCAAAAGCTCGGTATGAGTGGATGCACTTACGCTTGCAAGATTTTAAAACTATAAGTGAGTATAATTCAGCAATTTTCACAATCAATTCAAAGTTGAAATTATGTGGGGAAAATATAATTGATGAGGATTTATTGGAGAAAACATTCTTCATTTTTCACCCATCGAATGTGCTCTTGCAGCAGCAATATCGTGAAAAAGGTTTCAAAAAATATTCTGAATAGATTTCTTGTCTTCTTGTTGCTGAACAAAATAATGAGCTTTTGTTGAAAAACCACGAGGCTCATCCAACTGGTGCTGCTCCATTTCCTGAAGCAAATGTGACAGCTATGCGAGATAATAATGAACAAAATCGAGGCTGAGGTCGTGGTCAAAACCGTTACAATAATAATCGTGGTGGCCATATCAAAAGTATTAAGCACAACCAGAAGTGGGAAAGTAACAATAAATATTACAATAATAATCGTGATAGTCATATCAAAAATATTGCATACCACCAGAAGTGTGAGCATAATGATGATAAAGAAGTAAACCAAAATAAAAGGGAGGAGAATAAGTGCTATCGTTGTGGCATGAAAGGTCACTTCGTACTTGTCGTACGCCAAAGCATCTTGCTGATCTCCATCAAGAATTATTGAAGAAAAAAGAGAAAATGATGGAGACAAATTTCAATAGCAAATATGTTAATCTTGACCATAATTTTGTTGGCAATGGCTTTAATGATTTTACTTCTTTTGATTTGCTGATTTCTTTGGCAATCATCCTGAAGGTGATATTAGTCATGGAAATGACTAAAAATTTTCATTTTATGTTTGCAAATAAACATTTATAATAAATGTTTATTGTCAATATTTCTTTTATTATACAAATATTTTATTTATCATAAAAAGAAGAAAAAACCTCATTTTGAAATTTTATTTTGTTTGAAGAAAATGGGCGTTCCAATGATCATTTACAAATAATTATGTTTGACAGACAGTGCAACAACACACTTCATACTTAAATAATAAGAAGTATTTTTCATATCTAATAATGAAAGAAGCTCATATTAGTACCATATCTGGTAATGCAGAATGAATTGAAGGCTCCGAAAGAGCAACTATATAATTTTGCCTGGAGAAACGACAGTTTGCATTGATAATCCTTTATTTTGCTCAAAGTCTCAAAGAAACTTATTGAGCTTTAAAGATATTCGTAAAAATGGATATCATATTGAGACTAAAAGTGAAGATAATAATGAATACTTGTATATTACAAGTATTAGTTTTGGAAAGAAAGTTGTGTTGGAAAACTACCTTCTTATTCATATGGATTATACTACACGTATATAACTACAATTGAAATATATGCAACGGTAAACCAGAAATTTACTGATCATAATGATTTTATCATTTGGCATGATCGGTTGTATCATCCTGGTTCTATAATGATGAGAAGAATATTAGAGAATTCACGTGGTCATTCTATGAAGAGCCAGAAGATTCTTCAATCCAATGAATTCTCATGTGCAACTTGTTCTCAAGGCAAGTTAATTATAAGGCTGTCACCGATAAAAATAAAACCGGAATCTCCTGCATTTTTAGAGCGCATACATGGGGATATTGTGGGCCTATTCACCCACCTTGTGGACCATTTCCATATTTTATTATTTTAATTGATGCATCAACGAGATTGTCACATGTATGCCTATTATCAACTCGTAACTTACCATTTACAAAATTACTTGCGGAGTTAATTCGGTTACAAGCACATTTTCCAGATTATACTATCAAGAAAATTCGTCTTGATAATGCTGGTGATTTTACATCACAATCTTTTAATGATTATTGTATGTCCGTTGAAAATAATTGTTGAACATCATGTCGCTTATGTTCATACACAAAATGGTCTTGCAGAATTGTTTATTAAGCGTCTTAAATTGATTGCACGACCATTGCTCGTGAGAGCTAAACTCCCAATATCTGTGTGGGGACATGCTATTTTGCATGCAGTTGCTTTAATACGCATAAGGCCAAGAATTATCATGAATATTCTCCCCAGCAATTGGTTTTTGGTCAGGAACCAAACATTTCCAATATTAGAATTTTGGATGTGCAGTTTATGTTCCAATTGCTCCACCACAACGCAAAAAGATGAGACCTCGAAGGAGATTGGAAATATATGTTGGGTATGAATCATCTTATAAAATAAAATATATTGAGCCAAAAACTGGAGATTTATTTACGGCTCGTTTTGTTGATTGTCATTTTGATGAATCATTTGTCCCAACTTTAGGTGGAGAAAATAAACAGTCGGTTGATCAAATTATGTGGAATCAATTGTCATTATGTCATTTTGATCCTCGCACGAGATAATGTGAACTGGAAGTTCAAAAGATAATTCATTTGCAATAGTTAGTGAATCAATTGCCAGATGATTTTTCTAACCTAAACCATGTGACCAGGTCACATGTACCGGTTGTTAATGCTCCGATTCGAATTAATGTCCCTAAAGGACCTTCTACCATTATTAGTAAATTAAAGGCGCCTATGAAACGTGGTAGACCAGTCGGTTCTAAGGATAAAAATCCTCGAAAATGAAAAGAAACTAATAATGAAGATAGTAAAATTGAGGCAATTAAAAATCCAGAAGAATTCTCAATATCAAAAACTCTTGAAGAGTTTCCAGACATGACTAATAATAAACTTCCATGTTGGAACAGAAGAGGGTGAGTGAATGAGGTTCCTTGGCTACTTAAGCGTTTTAAAATGAATATGCAAATAGTCGAGTTTGCGCTGCGGAAGACTTGATGTCAATCGAACAATAAACAATAAAAAGCAATATGTAAATGCGTAAAGTAAATAAAGCGATAAATGACACAAGTATTTGTTATAGAAGTTCCGCGGTGAATCGCATACGTCTCCTCTTCCCGGCTAGAAAACGTCCAACCGAGATTCCACAAGAACAACTTTGATCTTGACCTTAAGGCTCCAAGTTAGCCACAACACACTCTTCTCAAGTCACACACTCTTCACAAGTCTTCTTGGCCTTAAGGGCTCCAAGGATAGCCACACACAAACTCTTCCCAAGTTACACACTCTTCACAAATCTTCTTGTAAGGACCCCCCGTGCCCTTAACCCGTTAATAGTGTATTAATCCATACCATTAGTGCATATAATCATACTATCAAAGGGGAAAAGCCATATGCAAGTACAACACCATAAGCCATCCAGAAAATTTCTTGCATTTGATCCACATAATATTCAAATTCCTCAACCAAGATTAAATATATAACATGCACCTTCATAATACACTAACATGCTCTCAGTTCATTTAGCAATGCCCTAGTTAATTGCATGCAAACCATGAATGAACGGAGAAAAGCCGTAGCCCATTTATACATCCCATATACACGTAAAATGTACTCACATAAGAGCACCCCAATGAATAAGCGTGTATCCAATGTATAAAAACACTCTACCGAATACCGTTATTGGCACTTCAATCCTGGAAGCACCTCCCAAGCACAACTCGATCTCAACTCTGGATCTATGCACTTATTCAATCAGTTCTGGTACCTCGATCTGGGAAGCACCTCTAATCAACAGCCCGAGCTCAACTCCAAAGCTGTTGCTACACCTGTAACACCTGCCCCAAAAGAGACAGCCCCCACACGGGGTGAGCATACCAATACCACCAATCCAATAATCATAACATTGCAATTCATAATTTACAGAATGTAAATGCCATAATTTAAATGATACTCCCTGGATGGTAACACCCTCATCCGGGATCCCCTGTATTGTCCCTGTTCTCAAAATAACCAAACTCATCAAATTCCCAAAACCAGTTAATCGCCACGTAGATTAACTAATACCGTTCTATTATGCCATTTCCATAATCAATATGGTAAAATCATTATATAAAAGACCGTAGATCTCACATATATCTAACCAATGATTCCATGTTCCTATTTCATTGCTCGCTCCACAATAGCGGCATTCTATACCCCGCACACGCTCAACAATAGCGGCGTCATAACCGATGGTCGCTCAACGGCGACAGCATCCCAAATCATTGCTCGCTCAATAGCGGCACCGTATGGTTCCCAATGTATAACCATTTGACGCAAATACCATTTACCATGCATTTCAATGCCTATTTGATGCAATTACCACATACCATGTATTTCAATGTCCATATAATGCAATTATTACACACCATGTGTTTCAATGTCCATTTAATGCAATTATCACATACCATGCATTTTACAGTTGCAACATTATAATAGGCTATGCTCGTACGTCATACGTACCTTAAGTTTCCGTAGTCCAAGCCAACCTTGCTTGAGTTTCATGCCTCGAGAAATATGTGCTAAAACACGTAAACAACTCACAATCAAGTAAAAGCAAGCGATCACGTGACCACGCACGTTTGCAACCTCAAACCCATCGTCAATCCATGACGATTACCAAAATAAAAGCCCCCGGCTAGGCATGCATAGTACCCAAAAATATTCCATTTAGAACGTTTAAAAGATAGCCAAAAACTCAACCGAGAGTTCCGTTTAATTTAACTTGGCTCCACCAACGATATTAAAAGTCTAGCATTCCCATTGGAATGTAAACATTGCCCCTGAAGCCGACCATTTAAGTCGCAAATCCAAAATCCCACGAAAAAGCCAAGAAAAACAAAAATCACCTGCTGGCGATCGATCGCTATAACCGGGCGATCGATCGCTAGCCCCTTGGCGATCGATCACTCGATATAGCGATCGATCGCCAGATCTTACTGGCGCGAAGCGATCGATCGCTCAAAAGTAGCGATCGATCTCTACCATGCTGAAAAGCCTACTGCTCCATGCCCTGCAACTCGAAATCCTCCATTTTTAAAAGCTTAAAACCTTCACCAAACACACCCCAACTTCTCCCAACTCAAAACCACAACAAATCCACACACAAGGACCTCCCACAAGGGTGATAAACTCAAATTAAAAAAAACCCAAAAGATTTTATGATTTTCACCAAAATCACCCAAACCAACCCAAACCCAAAACTCAACCAAAACCAACAAAATTATAATCAAATCAAAGCTACAAGAGAGGAGAATTAGATTACCAGCTTTTCTTCAAGAAATCCGGCCCCTAAATCGTGATCCCAACGATTTCCATGAAGGGGAAAGAGGGGAAGGGTTTCGGGGAAAAAGGGGGGAGAGAGCGATGAGAGAGAGAGAGATGATTCCGAAAAAAATGACGAAATCCCGAGTCCATCTGGTATATATAGCAAAAATGCTCCACAAATACATCATGCTTCATTAAAAATCATCTGTTTTCAAAAACTCTCTCTCCAGCATCAAATCCCCATAACAGCCCTAACAAAAAGCACCCCGGATTCCAAGTCTCACCAAAAACCCAACTGAAGGTTTTCCACCAAAACGAGAATACAATCTCAACCTTTGGATTCAACGATCCCAAATGCCCGAGTTAACAACCTCGGGAGACCCAAAACCGCAATTAATTCCTAATTGTCACAATTAAAAAAATCCATTAGGGATTATCACCACACCGGGATTAACACCATTAATCTCCGGGCATCACAATTATCCCCCACTAATAAAATTTCGTCCCCGAAATTTGCACCAGTGTACTCTACGTAACACCAGAACTACACAACAAAACAAAACCACAACCATGATTCTGGACCACAGCAGGATCGAATTAACAACCGCGAGGACACCAACCTCGCACCAAGCTTTAAAATAAAGTAAACGCCAAAACCAACACAAAATCCAAAGGATGATAACCTACCTCGATGCGAATCATCCCAGAAGTCAGTCTACTACGACTGCAAATCAACCAAATCTTCCTTGGCTCTGACATAGATATCTCCCCATGATATCTCCATCACTTGCCCACGATGCTTAACACGCATCGTTATGATGAGGACTACTAGCATACGACAGTATACTCATAGTAAACCCGGTTCCTGCTTCCACCCACATCTCCTCCAAAGGAGTAGTTGCACCACTTGTAACACGGATCGGGCAACCCACGGTCACCGATCCACACAAAGCACATCTCAGAAGATGTTTACACCGGTGTGTTCCAAGAAATCATATCTTGGTCCCGACACACCATCAAGACTCCATAAAGTCTCAAGTTCCACAGAGGTCATGCAAGACAATCAACTGCATTCCCGCCACACGTGTCAACCACGACACTAAACAATCCGAATCCTGGCCATCCCTCGTCTATCCTGGGATTTAACAATCCTAAAACAGGGAGGCTATCGAATTAACCAGTAAGAATTACCATGGTCCTAAAACACGACAATCACTCCTCAGGGAAAGTCAACCGGACCTCACGATTATTCCTCAGATTACTTCATGCCATCGAGATTACCAATCTCAAGGTGCCACAGTCTCTCATCGGAGATTCATTCATCCAAGCATATAAATATGATGCTCGACGAGTACCAAGAAAATGCTGGCATTTGTATATCCACATTGGCATACATGCTCACGCACCAACACAACATGCATACTCAATGCAATAGACTCGGGTATCTCCAATCATAACCAATCCCAAAACCAACTGACAACCTCGATTATTCTCACCCCACGGAGAATGATGGTTGACCAACCAAAACCAAAGGGTGTGATTTCAACATCAACACCACACGAACAAAAACAACGAATCTCCCAAAAGATTCAACCGGTAGGTATAACAATACTGCCTTCCTTTCAAGGAAAAAATCATGAATACATGATCCTCCAATCCTCGAACCATCGTTCGGAAAACTGGATATATTTATACCAAAATATATCTCAGAACCAAAATATGTAACTGGTTCAGAATAGTGCATCGAAGCCACTATTACCAAATCGAAACCCGTATACACCATGTATACTCAACCTAGTGATGCTCTGTACTAATACCATAGTACTTCACAAACTCTAGCATTTCCCCGGAGACGTCTCCTCGAACGTCTCACCGGAAGTACGAAGCCATCGCCTAGTCCAACACTAGTAGGGCTTACCCCGGTTGATTCACAATCAACCCTCAACCAAAACCAGCTGTCTCCAAGACAAAACAATCCAGATCTCTCCAAGAGATAAAATCAATATAGTAGTGTCACCCCACTAACTATATCTGACAATTCCAATTGCGACTCCCGTCGCATTTCATATGCAAGGATGCTCAACCAGAGCTAACAACGACTTGTCGACACTCACGTTGGCACTACCAACAAAATTGAGCTGTCCCAGTGCAAGTCCCTCAAAACAATGGGCGTATAATCGCCCCCGTGAGGTATTTCCTACCTCAATCATCATGCCACATAGAGACTACAAGAGTCCACCATAAGTCCTCATCGTATCATCATATGATTCACCGAACTCGAATCCAACGAGCAGTAAAAATGGCTATCACAGAGCACGCTAGAGGCACTGCGACCATACATGGCTAGCGATTCACTGGTCCCATAGGCTTATACCAACCTATCAACGTGACACACGTCTCATCCCGGTATACCATACCGTACAAACCATTAGAGTTGTGGGTCATCATCCAACATATCTCTAAAAACACAAGCATAATGGACATCCAGGTGTCCTTGCTCAACTACCATGCATTCCTAATCCTTGGGACTTATTTCACACCCTCAGGGTGGGTGTAACCATGTCTACCCCACATCACAACAACAAGCGAGTAGTTTCCTCAATGACTACTCTTACCACCAATCACTTGGCCTTAGCCATCCCAGCGAGCATACCCAAGGGTATCACTGCTCGACAAATATTTACCTCTATAACATGATGCGGTACACTCACCAGTACAATGCATCCAATGCTCCATCGAGCAAACCTGCTCGGCAAAAAAGGTCTCGTCAACTAGTGACCCAGACTCTACCATGTGCTCACCATCGGTCAAAACCATACAACCCAATAATAGACATTAATGTATTGTTCACCAAAACGACGCCACGTGTCCATATAAACATCCCAAATAACATCGTCAAACATATGACGGTACCCTGGACTATACGACACTCATAATCTCATCG